>BSYQ01000007.1:2597000-3800500 GCA_030272585.1 Bryopsis sp. KO-2023 | reverse complement strand
CAGCAGCCTTCCTCTTGACGGGCTCGTCTTTTGGTAGTGATTGCACTTTTATACTTTCTGAAAAGAGTGTGAGTGTGATATTCGAAAAATTAGCAGTACTTTTTTTTTGGGGGGGGGGGGGTTGATTGAATTTCGTATCTGACTTTTTCTTGGTTGGGGATGTGTGCAAAACAGGATGCTTTCGATGAGGATATGTTTGAATATATATCAACTTCAGAATTTCTTGTGCTAGACATAAACAGTGGGGCAGAACTCGCTAAGGCCCCACCAAGAATGTACACAGGGTACGTCGAAATTCTTGTTGGTCTGAAAGACTCGATATTTTTCTAAGAGAGAGAAATATGCATTTTTTGTGTATTATTTTTTTAAAGTAGATACTCCACACCATTACATCATGCTTCTAATCCAGTATCAAACACTTGATATTATTTTCCACCCTTATTGATTTTTGACCCTCGTTTTTTTGGGTTTTTTTTTCTTCTTCCTGTTGTGATTCCCTTGTCTGTTCTGTACATATAAATACAATAAGTTTTTGTTCCCTCTTTTTTCCTGTGTGTTTGAATTTTTGTTGTTTAATTCTTTTTTGGCAGGATGTCGGGGTCGCCCGATGGTCGATACTTGCTTGTTTCTTGGATAGAGAGACCCTTTTCGTTTCAGCTACCTTGTGGAAGGTTTCCAAAACGTGTCGAACTATGGGACAGGTTGGGAAAAAGCGTTCCCTTTCACAGTCTTTCAGATGATTCTTGCCCTCTTTTTGAAGTTTTCATATTTTTCTTTTTGTCCAGTGTGTTCTCTGTTGCGTCGTATATTTGATTTTCTGGTTGGGATGTGTGTGTGTGTGTGTTGGAAGGGGGGGGGGGGGGGGGGGGGGGGGCAAGTTTGTGCAATTTTTCCTTTTCTGATTTTTGAACGTGGTGGTGATTTTTGATCATTGTTGTGCATGGTCGAAACAGGAACCTTGAGTTGGTTAGGGAAATCGCGTATTTGCCATTAGCCGAGGATATCCCCGTTTCTTTCGATAGTTGTAGAAAGGGGCCGAGGGGAATCAGGTGGAGGCCAGATAAACCCTCTGAACTGTGTTGGAGAGAAGCCCAGGTAATAATAAAATGATATACACTAAATCAATGACATCTATATTAGTTTGGTTATTTTCTATTTTTATTTAGGTTTTGGGAGGGGGCAAAAAGGAAGTGACTGACATCGCTGCAATCATGGGGTTTCTTCAGAGTTTAAAATGAAAAAAAAAAAGAATTTCTCACTAATATCAATCCTGATTGTTTTCATATGCATTCCCCCCCAAAAAAAATTCTCATTTCTTTCAACATTCTTATTTCCTTTTTTTTGTTTTCTTTCAGTAGCGTCGTTTTTTTTCTTCTTTTCTTTTCTTGTGTTTCACATCGATACATTTTTTTTATAAATATAAATTCATGTAAGTGTGATGATGTGCGATTCTTCCCTTCCACATTGCAAATAAATAACCGAACAATAAAATAAAAATAAAATGAAACAATCGATGAATCGAACGGAATTTTTATTCAAATTTTTTGAGATCATATTATATCGTTTTTTTTGTAAAAACAGGACGGCGGGGATTCGAAA
This sequence comes from Bryopsis sp. KO-2023, assembly GCA_030272585.1. Taxonomy (NCBI): domain Eukaryota; kingdom Viridiplantae; phylum Chlorophyta; class Ulvophyceae; order Bryopsidales; family Bryopsidaceae; genus Bryopsis; species Bryopsis sp. KO-2023. The sequence goes on along the minus strand of BSYQ01000007.1, from coordinate 3,798,901 downwards.
GTCGAGGCTTCACCGAGGGATATTGTGTACACTATGGGTATGACTGAAGCTGGCAACGGGGGCGAGGCTCAGATTTTAGCAAAAACAGATTTGCGTTGTGGAGGGGTTTCTTTCTGTGACGGCGATCTGGCCTTGGTGTACGAAAGCTGGTGGAACACTCGGAAGTCTATCGTTTCTGTGATAGCCCCAGACAGACGAGATGAGCCATCAAAGATATTATTTGACCGGTAATTTTTTTTCTCGTTTTTTATCTGTTTTTTTTTGGGGGGTGGGGGGCGTGGGGTGACATAGGGAGGAAAATTATTTAATGTAGGGTAAAAAAAACGAATAAAAAACTTATACAATATATATATATATATATATATCTGAAGGATGGAGCTTTTATTGGTGGAGGGGGCTTTTTTGACCGGAATCGAAGGACAGGGTTTTTGTTACATTGTGTGCTGGGTAGTGCCAAAAATAAACAAGACGAAAAACTAAAAGAAGTTTTTTTGTTTTTGCAGAAATTATGAAGATGTATATAATGACCCTGGCAGCCCAGTTTCTCGTCGCACCTCCATGGGAACAGACATTCTCGCCAGGATCGATGGGGAGAGAAAACTACTATTGAGCGGTGCGCCTTATTTTCAAAAATTTCAACAGTCACAATTCAGCCAACGAAATTTGACGGAAGTCATAACAAGTTTTTGACAGAGGCCTGCCTTAATTGCGAAAGAAATAAATACTATAAAAAATCAACAAAAAAATACCTATAAAAAAATATTAAAAAAATCCTCTTTCTTTGGGGGGTTCTCCCCCTCTCCCACCCAAAAAAAGAAAGAGGAGGTTTGCTTTTTTCATTTTTGGAAAGAAAAAAACGCTCCGACTAACCCCTGTGTGTATTGCTACTCAGGTACCGGTGCATCCGAGGCTGGAAACAGACCTTTTCTAGATTTATTAGACGTGGATACGGGTGAAACTCAGCGCATCTGGCAGAGCAAATCCCCTTACTACGAATACATGGCCAGCATTTTGAGTGACAAAGACGACAAGACAGTCACGCTGGAGGGGCTGGAAGTTTTGATGTCGAGGGAGTCGGTGCAGACCGTCCCTCAATACTTTTCCAAAACCTTTTCGAATGAAGGGACCGAAAGCACAGAGAGGCTGATCACGCAATTTCCTCATCCGTATCCACAGGTGGGGGAAGTTCCGATGATCGAAGTGTGATCGAGTGTGGCGGTGTTGCACCCCCACCCCCACCCCCCCGAAAAAAAAAACAATAAAGGGAAAAAGGGCATAGGCGATTCACATTTTGACTACTTTTTTTCAGTTTTTCTTATTGAGTGGGTGGCAGTAGGGGGTGTTTCCACAGTTTTTATTTATTTATTTTAAATGTTTTTTCTAGTTTTTTAAAGGAGAAGGGGTGGGGGTATTTTTCGGAAACATTCTCTCGCTAGTTGATAAAATCTAATTTTGATCATCCTTCCCAATTTATGCTGGGGAAAATAAAAGTAAATTTTTTTTCTCTTAAATTACTAATATTATTTATTATTATTATTTTATTTTATTTTTCTTTCTGTGACTCTTCATGCACTGACCCTTGTGATGCTTTCACTTGAACACAAAATTTTGCAGATGAAGGACATCAGAAAGGAGATCATTCGATACAAGAGGTCCGATGGAATCTCTTTGACTGCAACACTGTACTTACCAGTTGGATACGATAAAGAGAAAGATGGGCCTTTGCCTTGTATCATGTGGGCCTATCCTAGAGAGTTTAAATCAAAGGTAACCTTCCCGAAAACATCAAAAATCTTGCATTGGGGATTTTTTTTTCCCTTTTTTTTTGTTTTTAAGTCAGATTGTATGTGTTTTCCAACACGTGTGCCGATTAGAAAAGAAATTTCATTGCAACGTACTTTCGAAGTTGTATTTTTTTCCGCAGAAATTTGGATTTTTGCAGAGAAAGGATATACCGAGGGAAAAAGGCTTCGATATTTTCAGTGGATCGGTATCCGATCAATCAATTATTTCATCGTACCTTTTTTTTTGGTTATTTTTTCAGATGTTCTTTCATCGAACATATGCTGCCGTTTTGGTTCATTTCCATAAATTTTTTGTTTTTTTTCGATTGCTTCGTATCAGTATTTTCCTACCAGTTTTCTCATTTCTTTCTTGTGTTTTTTTTCACCCCCCAAAAAAACAGGATGCTGCGGGCCAACTCCGACGGTCTCCGTATGAATTTGCAAGCATCGGTGCCCTCTCTCCGATGGTGTTTTTGGCAAAAAACTATGCAATCTTGAGCGGACCGACGATGCCAATCGTCGCCGAGGGGGAAGAGGAGCCCAACGACACCTACGTCGAACAACTCACAGGTGCATTCCCCTACAATCCATCTTGAAACCGACCTCCTTTTTTTTTTAATTATCTGCTTCCCTCGATGTTGCTGGCTCAACCAACACCCCGATGAAGTCTGTCGAGAAAAAAGGCATTTATTTATGTTTTGTCTTTTTGTCTTTTATTTTATTTTTTATTTTTCGAACTCAGAAAAATAACCAGTGTTCGATTTGATGTTTCGCAGCGAGTGCAGAGGCGGCGGTCAATGCTGTGGTGGAGAAAGGCATCGTCGACAGAAACAGAATCGCTGTGGGGGGCCATTCTTACGGTGCATTCATGGCTGCCAACCTGCTGGCACATTGCCCGGATCTGTTTGCATGCGGGATTGCCAGGAGCGGCGCCTACAACAGGACTCTGACCCCCTTCAGTTTTCAAGCGGAGCAGAGAACTCTGTGGGATGCCACCAACGTATACATGAAGATGTCCCCCTTCATGATGGCCGACAGAATCAAAAAGCCACTGCTGCTCATTCACGGCAGCGACGATAACAATTCAGGTAGGAGACCCCTCCCCCTGATGATTCCTTACATTCATTTCTGGACTTCTTTTTTGAAAATCTGTTTTGTTTGGCTTTTTGCTGTTGTTTTTCAATCTGGATTTTTCTTAATTTTATTCAGCATGACCATCCAAATCAGTTTTTGTCTGGCTTTTCCTTGTTTTTCTCTGGATTTTTTTGAATTTATTCAGGATGATTATCCACAAGGGAACGGCTTCTTCTCGATGTTTAGTCTGTGGGGTTCAATTTTTGTATTGTCTTGTTATGATCCACTTTTAGGTACATACCCCATGCAGAGCGAGCGATTTTACGCAGCACTGAAAGGCCACGGCGCCTCGTGTCGGCTGGTGTTGCTGCCTCATGAATCCCATTCATACCGAGCTCACGAATCCATCATGCACTGCTTGCATGAAATGGACCAGTGGCTGGAGACGCACTGTGTGACCTCCAACAATGGAAAGTCTGGGTAGACAAAGGGATTCTTTTTCTTTTTTTTGGGGGGGGGGAGGAAGGGTAGATTTTTGTCTGTCCCCCCCGTTAGTAGTGCTCCAGAAAAAAAAAGGTTTGCACAAATCGGCAAAACGGTGCCGTCCTAATTTTTTGGCACGCTGAATTTTGAAGAATTCTTTGTAGATATGTGGTGTTTTCATGATGGTTGGGAGTGCTTGGGAGGGGCATTCTTTGTATTATGGTTGCACATGTGTTGATTTTGTGAACGAAGGTCGAAAATCCAGCTTGATGGAAGATAGTTTCAACACTCGTCCCAGCAGGAATCATCATCAAGATCGGCAATGTCGACCCCAGGCATCATCCCGCCTGTAATATTGTTTTTTTGCAATCAATCCAAGAATACCCCACAGTTTGTAAACCGCAGTTTCACTAGCAATCAGCAAGATCTGGGGAATATTAGTAACAAGTGCAGGGAGGACCAGAAAAGGTTTTTCAAAACTCGAAACCCTTCTTTGAAGATACAAAATTCTGTTCTGAACAAAATCCTGAGGTGTTCCACATCCAAGCCTGGATTCATTTGCACACACCTTACCTCAAAAAACAGTTGCCCCACTGGAGGAAAAAGAGGATCTTTGGATTTCACTGAATGGCTGATCGAGTGACTCCTCTTCCCAGGCGTTCCAGAATTGGAGCCAGGCAAACAGTAACTACTGCCACATCTATTTTCAAGATATGCACAGGAAAGCAAGCACATTAAGGCTGTGGAGTGGGGACAGCCAATTTGGTAGTGTGGTGAAAAAGGAGAGTCGATAGTTAGATGAGAAGGGGAATTGGGACGAAATGAGACGCGTGGGTGTTTGCGGCTGAATGGCCGAGTTGTGATGACGGGAGGAACTTGTGGTTGTGGTGTGTTGAACGTTTGTGGTCGGAAAGTGAAAGGGGCGATACTTATAGGGGCTGTTGTTGTTGTAAGAGATGCCTTATTTGTTTTGAGTTTACGAAGTAACTTCGTCTGCGAACGTTTGGTTCTATTATCGTGTACAGTTCAAACTTTACACAACAGTAGCCAGCTTAATAAACAAACGAAATCGACAAACAAAGTACTCATATATCTGGGGGCTAAAGGTATCCAAATCCAAAGGAGCAGCAAAAAGGAAAGCTTTCAAGATCAAGCTACTGCAACTTTTCAAGACACCACCTCAAAATTGAGCCAGAAACGGAGGGAGAATAGATGACATAAGTCGATATCACGTGGGATGAACGAATTACTGGCAAAGCGCGAAAGTTTTGTATCGAATTTTCGCGCCGAATTTTCTTTCTCGTTTGTTTGGTTCGTGTTTTGCGTTCTCTTTGCCCTCTTCGCCCTCGGTGCGGAGCTTTTTCTTCTCGTCTCGTCGTCGTCAGAGCAATGAGCGTGGGGAGCCTTTTTGGTGTGGTCGGCATGATGTCGAAGAGGTAAGAATCCAATGGGTTGATGGTTATCGTTGCAAGAGATGGTCTCAAGTGAACTTTGTTGTGTCAGAACCTTTTCTGGAACACGGTGTTTGAGTAGATCCGTATACGGATATACTCGTCTACGTACACGAGCACGCCCGATCCGTTTTTCCCTGGGTCGCCAGGAAACGTATGTCGTATGCATCCTTTTGGATCCGTGTTTCCCATCTGGAATAAACGGACTGTAGCGAATCCCTCGCTATTTGCCTGCTCTGCTTGTGATTCTCGTGGAGCGTTCCACCGCGCGGTTGATCGGGGGGAAGGGGGCGGAGTTTCAATGACCTCTCTTTCTATCGCGGCGTGTGCATGTTTCAAGTTTGCTCGTTTTCCGGCCACAGTTTGGATCGAGTTTTTCACAAAGTTTCCGGCCGAAATCGGAAAAGTCGACACAAATTTTCTTTTCGACGTCGACCGACATCGTCCTTCAACCAAGCACCTTTGTTTTTCTGAGAACTCAGGCCTCCGAGCAGATCATTTCTGTCGTGGAGCGTTGTGGGGGTCGATACGATCGTACTTTTTAGGGACTGCAGCCCTATGTGCTTCTGATTCTGGTGGAACGCTCCACTGGGGGACAGGGGATGCCGTTCTGAGTTCTACCTCTCTTTTTCTCGCGTCGTGTGCATGTTCCAGTTTGCTCGTGTTTCTGGCTAGTCTTCGAGTCCAGTTCATCACAGATTTAGATTCTCTGCGCGAAATCGAAAAAGCCGTCGCAAATTTTTTTTTCGACGTCGACCGAAAACGCCCTTCGACGACCACAGAGCATTTTTCTGAGCACTGGGGCCTCGGAGTTATCCGTTTCTGATCTTGTGGGGCTCGATGTGTTCCTACTGTTACCTCCACAGACAAAGAGACTGTGGGCTGCAGTGTTTTTTCTTTTACTGTTACCGAGCTGCAGGCTGCGAACAATAATCAAGCTTTAATTGTCATTACGCCTATATTGATCAGAATCGAATCTGAGGATGGTTTTTTTTTCCTTACATAACAATTTGATTATTCTTGACTGTAAATTAAAAAACCCACTGTGTTTGTTTAGGCAATTTGGTGTACATATCGGGCTGCTGGTCATAATCGCTGGAGTTGTGTTCTTCACCGTGCCACGAAAGCAGCCGGCCCCGGTTTTGTTGGCATTGCCCCCATCAAAGCTGTACTATGGTCGATATTATGGGGAGATTGCTGGACAATTCAGTAAACCGGTAAGGAGAAAATATATAAATTTATTGCATTCTTGAAAAAGATTAACTGATTTAAATTTTGGCTGGAAGATATTCATGTTTTGAAGAAAGAAAGAAAAATTTGGCCATCAAGCAAATTTTAACCCTCCATTGAAAATCTTCTCTCATGTTCGATGAATCAATTTTCATCATGATCTTTAATCAATGTATTTTTTTTTCCCAGGTCTGCAGAGCCAAGAAGGAGAAACTGAGTTTTGGAGCATTCTTCTCTATCTTCATGATCATCGCCATCCTTGAACACCTCCCGTATCGCCGCATTGTCGACATTTCAGCCCGAGCATTCGTTTGGGGATTTGCGTTTATAATAATCTGCATAATGGATCTCCGAAAGGCTATTATATAGTCCTTACAAAAAAAAATCAGAGAGTTATTTTACTAACTCAAAAAAAAGAAACCTTTTATTGGGAAAAAGGTTGGGAGTATACAGTCAGAGTGGAAATGTAAGTCTTGCTTGGGGGAATCCAGATTCACTTATTGAATTCTGGTTATTAAAAAAAAATGTGTCAAAAAAAAAAGAAACGTTTTTTTGGGAAAAAGGTTGGGAGTATACAGTCAGAGTGCAACTGTAAGTATTGCTTGGGGGAAACCAGATTCACTTATTGAATTCTGGTTATTAAAAAAAAATGTGTCAAAAAAAAAAGAAACCTTTTTTTGGGAAAAAGGTTGGGAGTATACAGTCAGAGTGCAACTGTAAGTATTGCTTGGGGGAAACCAGATTCACTTATTGAATTCTGGTTATTAAAAAAAAAAAAAAAAAAATGGGTCAAAAAAAAAAGAAACCTTTTTTTGGGAAAAAGGTTGGGAGTATACAGTCAGAGTGCAACTGTAAGTATTGCTTGGGGGAAACCAGATTCACTTATTGAATTCTGGTTATTAAAAAAAAAAAAAAAAAATGGGTCAAAAAAAAAAGAAACCTTTTTTTGGGAAAAAGGTTGGGAGTATACAGTCAGAGTGCAACTGTAAGTATTGCTTGGGGGAAACCAGATTCACTTATTGAATTCTGGTTATTAAAAAAAAATGTGTCAAAAAAAAAAGAAACCTTTTTTTGGGAAAAAGGTTGGGAGTATACAGTCAGAGTGGAAATGTAAGTATTGCTTGGGGGAATCCAGATTCACTTATTGAATTCTGGTTATTAAAAAAAAATGTGTCAAAAAAAAAAGAAACCTTTTTTTGGGAAAAAGGTTGGGAGTATACAGTCAGAGTGCAACTGTAAGTATTGCTTGGGGAAACCAGATTCACTTATTGAATTCTGGTTATTAAAAAAAAAAAAAAAAAATGGGTCAAAAAAAAAAGAAACCTTTTTTTGGGAAAAAGGTTGGGAGTATACAGTCAGAGTGCAACTGTAAGTATTGCTTGGGGGAATCCAGATTCACTTATTGAATTCTGGATATAAAAAAAAAATGTGTCAAAAAAAAAAGAAACCTTTTATTGGGAAAAAGGTTGGGAGTATACAGTCAGAGTGCAACTGTAAGTATTGCTTGGGGGAAACCAGATTCACTTATTGAATTCTGGTTATTAAAAAAAAATGTGTCAAAAAAAAAAGAAACCTTTTTTTGGGAAAAAGGTTGGGAGTATACAGTCAGAGTGCAACTGTAAGTATTGCTTGGGGGAAACCAGATTCACTTATTGAATTCTGGTTATTAAAAAAAAATGTGTCAAAAAAAAAAGAAACCTTTTTTTGGGAAAAAGGTTGGGAGTATACAGTCAGAGTGGAAATGTAAGTATTGCTTGGGGGAATCCAGATTCACTTATTGAATTCTGGTTATTAAAAAAAAATGTGTCAAAAAAAAAAGAAACCTTTTTTTGGGAAAAAGGTTGGGAGTATACAGTCAGAGTGCAACTGTAAGTATTGCTTGGGGGAATCCAGATTCACTTATTGAATTCTGGTTATTAAAAAAAAATGTGTCAAAAAAAAAAGAAACCTTTTTTTGGGAAAAAGGTTGGGAGTATACAGTCAGAGTGCAACTGTAAGTATTGCTTGGGGAAACCAGATTCACTTATTGAATTCTGGTTATTAAAAAAAAAAAAAAAAAATGGGTCAAAAAAAAAAGAAACCTTTTTTTGGGAAAAAGGTTGGGAGTATACAGTCAGAGTGCAACTGTAAGTATTGCTTGGGGGAATCCAGATTCACTTATTGAATTCTGGTCATAAAAAAAAAAAAAAATGGGTCAAAAAAAAAAGAAACCTTTTATTGGGAAAAAGGTTGGGAGTACACAGTCAGAGTGGAAATGTAAGTATTGCTTGGGGGAATCCAGATTCACTTATTGAATTCTGGATATAAAAAAAAAATGGGTCAAAAAAAAAAGAAACCTTTTTTTGGGAAAAAGGTTGGGAGTATACAGTCAGAGTGCAACTGTAAGTATTGCTTGGGGGAATCCAGATTCACTTATTGAATTCTGGTTATAAAAAAAAAAAAAAAAAAATGGGTCAAAAAAAAAGAAACCTTTTTTTGGGAAAAAGGTTGGGAGTATACAGTCAGAGTGCAACTGTAAGTATTGCTTGGGGGAATCCAGATTCACTTATTGAATTCTGGTCATAAAAAAAAAAAAAAATGGGTCAAAAAAAAAAGAAACCTTTTATTGGGAAAAAGGTTGGGAGTACACAGTCAGAGTGGAAATGTAAGTATTGCGTGGGGGAATCCAGATTCACTTATTGAATTCTGGTCATAAAAAAAAATGGGTCAAAAAAAAAGAAACCTTTTTTTGAGAAAAAAAGTTGGGAGTATACAGTCAGAGTGCAACTGTAAGTATTGCTTGGGGGAATCCAGATTCACTTATTGAATTCTGGATATAAAAAAAAAATGGGTCAAAAAAAAAAGAAACCTTTTTTTTGGAAAAAGGTTGGGAGTATACAGTCAGAGTGCAACTGTAAGTATTGCTTGGGGGAATCCAGATTCACTTATTGAATTCTGGTTATAAAAAAAAAAAAAAAAAAATGGGTCAAAAAAAAAGAAACCTTTTTTTGGGAAAAAGGTTGGGAGTATACAGTCAGAGTGCAACTGTAAGTATTGCTTGGCGGAATCCAGATTCACTTATTGAATTCTGGTCATAAAAAAAAAATGGGTCAAAAAAAAAAGAAACCTTTTTTTGAGAAAAAGGTTGGGAGTACACAGTCAGAGTGGAAATGTAAGTATTGCTTGGGGGAATCCAGATTCACTTATTGAATTCTGGATATAAAAAAAAAATGGGTCAAAAAAAAAAGAAACCTTTTTTTGGGAAAAAGGTTGGGAGTATACAGTCAGAGTGCAACTGTAAGTATTGCTTGGGGAAACCAGATTCACTTATTGAATTCTGGTTATTAAAAAAAAAAAAAAAAAATGGGTCAAAAAAAAAAGAAACCTTTTTTTGGGAAAAAGGTTGGGAGTATACAGTCAGAGTGCAACTGTAAGTATTGCTTGGGGGAAACCAGATTCACTTATTGAATTCTGGATATAAAAAAAAATGTGTCAAAAAAAAAAGAAACCTTTTATTGGGAAAAAGGTTGGGAGTATACAGTCAGAGTGCAACTGTAAGTATTGCTTGGGGGAATCCAGATTCACTTATTGAATTCTGGATATAAAAAAAAAATGTGTCAAAAAAAAAAGAAACCTTTTATTGGGAAAAAGGTTGGGAGTATACAGTCAGAGTGCAACTGTAAGTATTGCTTGGGGGAAACCAGATTCACTTATTGAATTCTGGTTATTAAAAAAAAATGTGTCAAAAAAAAAAGAAACCTTTTTTTGGGAAAAAGGTTGGGAGTATACAGTCAGAGTGCAACTGTAAGTATTGCTTGGGGGAATCCAGATTCACTTATTGAATTCTGGTTATAAAAAAAAAAAAAAAAAAATGGGTCAAAAAAAAAGAAACCTTTTATTGGGAAAAAGGTTGGGAGTATACAGTCAGAGTGCAACTGTAAGTATTGCTTGGGGGAAACCAGATTCACTTATTGAATTCTGGTCATAAAAAAAAAAAAAAAATGGGTCAAAAAAAAAAGAAACCTTTTATTGGGAAAAAGGTTGGGAGTACACAGTCAGAGTGGAAATGTAAGTATTGCTTGGGGGAATCCAGATTCACTTATTGAATTCTGGATATAAAAAAAAAATGGGTCAAAAAAAAAAGAAACCTTTTTTTTGGAAAAAGGTTGGGAGTATACAGTCAGAGTGGAACTGTAAGTATTGCTTGGGGGAATCCAGATTCACTTATTGAATTCTGGTTATTAAAAAAAAATGTGTCAAAAAAAAAAGAAACCTTTTTTTGGGAAAAAGGTTGGGAGTATACAGTCAGAGTGCAACTGTAAGTATTGCTTGGGGGAATCCAGATTCACTTATTGAATTCTGGTTATTAAAAAAAAATGTGTCAAAAAAAAAAGAAACCTTTTATTGGGAAAAAGGTTGGGAGTATACAGTCAGAGTGCAACTGTAAGTATTGCTTGGGGGAAACCAGATTCACTTATTGAATTCTGGTCATAAAAAAAAAAAAAAAATGGGTCAAAAAAAAAAGAAACCTTTTATTGGGAAAAAGGTTGGGAGTACACAGTCAGAGTGGAAATGTAAGTATTGCTTGGGGGAATCCAGATTCACTTATTGAATTCTGGATATAAAAAAAAAATGGGTCAAAAAAAAAAGAAACCTTTTTTTTGGAAAAAGGTTGGGAGTATACAGTCAGAGTGGAAATGTAAGTATTGCTTGGGGGAATCCAGATTCACTTATTGAATTCTGGTTATTAAAAAAAAATGTGTCAAAAAAAAAAGAAACCTTTTTTTGGGAAAAAGGTTGGGAGTATACAGTCAGAGTGCAACTGTAAGTATTGCTTGGGGGAATCCAGATTCACTTATTGAATTCTGGTTATTAAAAAAAAATGTGTCAAAAAAAAAAGAAACCTTTTATTGGGAAAAAGGTTGGGAGTATACAGTCAGAGTGCAACTGTAAGTATTGCTTGGGGGAAACCAGATTCACTTATTGAATTCTGGTTATTAAAAAAAAATGTGTCAAAAAAAAAAGAAACCTTTTATTGGGAAAAAGGTTGGGAGTATACAGTCAGAGTGCAACTGTAAGTATTGCTTGGGGGAAACCAGATTCACTTATTGAATTCTGGTCATAAAAAAAAAAAAAAAATGGGTCAAAAAAAAAAGAAACCTTTTATTGGGAAAAAGGTTGGGAGTACACAGTCAGAGTGGAAATGTAAGTATTGCTTGGGGGAATCCAGATTCACTTATTGAATTCTGGATATAAAAAAAAAATGGGTCAAAAAAAAAAGAAACCTTTTTTTTGGAAAAAGGTTGGGAGTATACAGTCAGAGTGGAAATGTAAGTATTGCTTGGGGGAATCCAGATTCACTTATTGAATTCTGGTTATTAAAAAAAAATGTGTCAAAAAAAAAAGAAACCTTTTTTTGGGAAAAAGGTTGGGAGTATACAGTCAGAGTGCAACTGTAAGTATTGCTTGGGGGAATCCAGATTCACTTATTGAATTCTGGTTATTAAAAAAAAATGTGTCAAAAAAAAAAGAAACCTTTTATTGGGAAAAAGGTTGGGAGTATACAGTCAGAGTGCAACTGTAAGTATTGCTTGGGGGAAACCAGATTCACTTATTGAATTCTGGTTATTAAAAAAAAATGTGTCAAAAAAAAAAGAAACCTTTTATTGGGAAAAAGGTTGGGAGTATACAGTCAGAGTGCAACTGTAAGTATTGCTTGGGGGAAACCAGATTCACTTATTGAATTCTGGTCATAAAAAAAAAAAAAAAATGGGTCAAAAAAAAAAGAAACCTTTTATTGGGAAAAAGGTTGGGAGTACACAGTCAGAGTGGAAATGTAAGTATTGCTTGGGGGAATCCAGATTCACTTATTGAATTCTGGATATAAAAAAAAAATGGGTCAAAAAAAAAAGAAACCTTTTTTTTGGAAAAAGGTTGGGAGTATACAGTCAGAGTGGAAATGTAAGTATTGCTTGGGGGAATCCAGATTCACTTATTGAATTCTGGTTATTAAAAAAAAATGTGTCAAAAAAAAAAGAAACCTTTTTTTGGGAAAAAGGTTGGGAGTATACAGTCAGAGTGCAACTGTAAGTATTGCTTGGGGGAATCCAGATTCACTTATTGAATTCTGGTTATTAAAAAAAAATGTGTCAAAAAAAAAAGAAACTCTCAATCTCTTGAAAATTATGGTTAGAAGAAAAAAAACGTTTGTGGAAAAGGAAAAAAATGCTGGGTGGGACATTATAAAATATGTTGTATGGATTTCAGGGGAAAAAACTGGTAAAATAATTGTGGTGTGGGGAAACTTGAACCATAAGATGATGGCCGCGTGATCACCCGTATTTTTGATGATTTTAAAAAAAAGTGAGGCTGGCCAGCCATGTTGGAGAAATACAGATTTTTCAGAAGGAGGAGGGAAATACTATTCTTTGATTCATCATTATTGTTGATTTCTATCTTTATTTTTCTTCGGAGGAATTTTCGGGGATATTTTTCCAGATTCTTTATTTTTCTTCGGAGGAATTTTCGGAGATATTTTTCCTAATTCTTTTTTTTTGTCCGGAGGAATTTCCGGGGATATTTTTCCAGATTCTTCATTTTCTTCGGAGGAATTTTCGGGGATATTTTTTCAGATTCTTTATTTTTCTTCGGAGGAATTTTCGGGGATAGTTTTCAAAGATTTGTCATTTTTTTATTTTCATTTGTTCAGATGATGTTAAAGGGATAATGGGAAAAAAATTGGAAAAAGCCAGGAGTTTAGTATTTCAAGAAGAGGAAGCTCCCTCCCCCTAGCCTCCCTCAAGACTTCGGCCCCCTTCTGTGCCCAAGGGGTGATCTTGATTGGTGCAGAATTATCCATTCACTTGGGATATGGTTGGCACAAAGCCGCGGTGGTAGGGTGGCACAAGGGGGGGGTTGTTTTCTCCTCCTGAAATAGGAGACTCCCAATTTTTCTAGGATTGGGAAAAAAAACAGATTATTATGATGTGATGAAGACTGATTCTTGTAAACAATGTGGATTCATTATTGAGGAAAGATTGGCTGGATTTTGCATGTATGTGTCTTTTTCCCAATTTCATTTTTGGTGTTGATAATTCCATTTCCAAGAAGCAAAAGTGAAGGGCAATATTGATTATCCACTCTTGTGTATTCGTAATAAAAATTCGGGCAGTTTTTATTCAACAGTTTACATGCAGCCGGTTATTCTGTCCCCGATTACATGCAGCCGGTTTCTTCTTTTAAAACATTAAAAAAAAAATGGGTCAACCGAACTTGCTCTGCTGGTGTGACTGAAGAGAGCAGTCTCCAGCCATCCACGAAATCCATAACTGACTATTCCTGCTCTCAAGAAAACCAGGAATGAGATCCCTGGTTGCAGCTGTCTTCAATGTAAACCAACTCCCCACATTCTCCTACTTTGAATGGATTTTCACATCAAAACAGCAGCACCATCACCTGCTGTCTTTCTGCAACTACATCCACTGCAAAGATCTGCACTCCCATGTGAAGTGGAAATGTGATCGATATCGCAACCAGTTTCCTGGGGAGGAAATGAAAGGAGCTGCCCATGAAGTGATGGTTGGATTAGGAGACTGATGTGAAGAAGCAATTTTCTTAGGTGCAACAATGGGCCGAGAAAAAAGCAATGTTGGATTGCTGATGCTGATGCTTGGAAATTTTGACAAAGACTTTTTCTTGCCAGGGAGGGCAAACTGAACCACCTCCATTTTATCAAATGTGCGATTTGTAGCTCCTGCCAATCCATCATGCACTGCTTGCATGAAATAGACACACTGTCTGACCTCCAACAGAATACCTGGGTAGACAAAGGGATTCTTTTTCTTCTTTTTTTGGGAGGAGGAGGACGGGTAGATTTTGTCTCCCCCCCACCCCTTAGCAGTGTGCCAAAAAGGTTTGCACAAATCGGCAAAACAGTGCCGTCCTAATTTTTTGGCATGCTGGATTTGCAAAAATTCTTTGTAGACAAGTGTTGTTTTCAAGACTGCTGAAGCTGAAACATATGTTATGTTACATTTGAAATCCATTCTTTTCCCCCACTTTTTTTTTTCCCAACGCACTCGTCTCCAAACCAAACAGAAAAAGCAAAAAAAAAGCACCACTTTCATGCCATCCAACCCACCCCTTCATATCGATTCTTCCAGAATAGATAGTCTTTTTTTTTTCTTTTTTTCTTTGAATTTTTCCCATTACTGATCATTTCTTTCCTTTCCCCGCACACACACACCAAAAAAAAAGAAGAATCCAACAATAACAAAAAACATTCCAGAACGAAAGGGGGAAAAAAAAAAGAGAACAAAAGGGAACCCTTTTTTCTTATATTTTTTTCACCTGTTGTCTACATGTATTTTAATATATCACTTCTAATCCAAATTTTCAAAAATCAATTTTCCAAGTCGCACCCCCCAACATGGCAAAACCAAAAACCACCACACATCAAAACACACGCAGAAGCCACCTCTGTTCGTTATGAAATCGAGACCCCCCCCCCCTCCCCTCGCTAGCCCAACATTCCTATCGTCTCGAAAACGCATATTGCCCCCCGCCCCCCACCCGATTATGACTCTGCGCTGCAGGGAACCCAGCCGCCGCCATATTGAATGCAACCGGATTGAAAGGTCCCCTGTTCATGTGGCCGTTGTTTCTGTTCACGGGCGGCAAATCCCCAGATGCCTGAGAGCTCAACGAACTCCCTTTCGCCATCAACGGCTGGACTCCTGTGCGGTACCTCGCGTTTCGAACGTAGCTCTGTTTCATAGGCGGCAGCGAAGATCCGACATTGCATGTCGGCTTGGGAACTGGCATGTTGGTGGGGGCTTCGCTGAGTCCATTCGAAGGCCGGGGGTTGCGTAGGGGGATGCTGGGCAGCTCCCAGTCTGCTCCGATTCCTAGATTCGACAGAAAACTCAGATAAGCAACACCACAATCAATGCTCATATGGCAATCATTCAGCATATTTTCAGGTTTACTTTCAAGTTTATTTTCAGGTTCTTAAAGTTTATTTTCAAGTGTATTTCCAGGTTTATTTTCAAGTTTTTCAGGTGTGCATTGATTCTCACCGGAGCTTGACCTCTTCACTCCTCGCTCTTTTTTCGCTGGGGATCTCAGCGGCAGGGGGCCTCTGATGCCCACCTGAAAGTATGGATGCTGTAAACACTGGACGGCTGTGGGCCTCCTGCTGGGGTCCCAAGCAGTCAAAGAGGTCATGAGGTCGATCGCATCCGGGGAGGCATTGGTTATGATTTTCGATAGGGCCGTCGGGGCAAACTGCGGAAATCGGAAGTTCATGGCTGAGGAGAGTTTGAGTCCCTCCGGCCAAGCCTGCTGGGTTGGGGTCCCCAGCACACTGCAAAGCTTGTAGATTTGGTCTGCCTTGGAGGTCAAAGGGGGAAAGGGGGAAAGGGGGAAAACAAAGCAAAACACACATAATTTTCAATTCAGTGATGATTTTGAGATGGAGGGAATGGGGTTCAATTTGAAAAAACTGGCATTTGCTGAGGCGTGCTACAGGGAATCATCCATAACAACATAGGACTAACGATTTTTGACAGGAGACGATCCAGTTACCGAATGCAACCTGTGGGATGCGTTTTGGGAGGATTTCAGAAAGAGAGATAGGAGAGGGGGTAGGGAAGTCTTGTTGAAGGATGCAAAAAGATATGAGCGTGTTTTTTGTTTTTGCACGCATGCATGCATCTGGATTTTTTTGTACCTTGCATCAGCTTACCTCGGAGCTCCCTGGGAAAAGCGGTCTCAAGGTGTAGAGCTCGGCCATGATGGCCCCCATGGCAAAGAGGTCGATCGGGGCGCTGTAGTAGGGAGATCGAAGTAGCACCTCTGGTGCTCGATACCTCACGGACACCAACGCAAGCTGCGCATCAGGAACGACTGAAGTTCGCTCACACGAACATGGGAAAGATCACGAAATTGTGACAAAAAAAAGAGGTTTATTCCATCCTTCATCTAAATTATTATTATTATTAGTAGTAGTAGTAGTCGCATCGTTGTTTTTTTTGAGGGGGGGGGGGGGGAGGAGGTTTTCTCCTGTTTTTTTTGTTTTGCCTGCTTCTTTTTCCTTTATCTAAAATTAGTATTATTATTGTTAGTAGTAGTATCATTTTTTTTTGGGGGGGGAGGAGAGGTTTTTTCCTGTTTTTTTCATTTTTCCTGTTTGTTTTTCCTTATTTTTTTGAACATGCATAGGTGTGAGTGTGGGCGTGGGCGATCTTCCAGATTTGCCGGAAAGAGTCTGGGAGAGCAGGGCCTGATTTTTTATTTATGTTTGAATTGCACAGGCAACAGCAGGAAAACGCTCTGATTTTTATCAAGACTCTGCTTAAGCCTCGACAAAATATTCAAGGATTGCTGAAAATACTCATTTCTCGTTTCGAAATATGTTTTGGATGATGACCCCCCCCCCCCCCCCCCAAAAAAAAAAAAGAGGAAAATATGACTTCAGTAATTTTTTTTATCAAAATGTTTTCCCTTGAATTTGGAGATACTCACCATCGCGTGGAAACGTAATCGGTGTAGGGCGGCCTCGATCGAATTTCTCTGGCAAGACCGAAATCAGCAATTTTTGTGGAGTCCTTCGTAGCCAGCAAATTCTCTACATAAAGCAAACATGTCTCTTGAAATTCACGAAAAAAACATCATGCAACAAACCAAAATACGATTTGAAAAAGAATAATCAAACAAAACGAAACCGTTATCGTTTCGCTTACACTTCATCAATCGACGCAAAAAATCATAAAAAAACAGTTTTCCCTTGAAAAACATGATTTTTCTCCGTGTGTGTGTTTCTTTTTTTCCCCCGCAGGAATTCCATTTCATCACATTCAAGGCTTTTTTCTGTTTCATATTCTTTTTCGTCAAGAAAAAATAAAAAAGGAAGTGAAATTCCTAGCACAGTTTCGAGTCTCCCAACAACAAGCTAGCGATTATGATAAACGAAAGCGAATTCCGTTTTTGACTCGATTGAGAAAACTGACCTGGTTTCATGTCCCTGTGGAAGTAGCCTTGTTTGTGAATGTAAGCCAGCCCTTGGAAAATCTGATAGCACCAATTCCGCAAGCGAGATTCCGGGAACAGCTTCGTTCGATCTTTCATCAGTTGATACAAATTACATTCCTTGCAACCCGCAGAAACAAAACATTCAACACACCGCTGGAATCAATTTTATTTATTTTCGGGGGGGGGGATAAAAAAAATAAAATATCTGTATATATTTCTATATTTATTTCTATGAAAGCTATATGTTCAGAAATGAATGGGCCGACCGGCAATCTGAATTTTTGTTTTTTTGTATGGTTTTCACACTAGACTTTTTTCAGGACCTCCATACTCACACATGTTTGTTTTTTCTTGCGATATACTTACAGCACAATGGTGCATATATGTCTGACGCACAATCAGACCGAAAGAAAAAAAATATTTTATTTTCCAATATTTTCTTGAATTTGTTCGCTTACCAGGAACTCGAAAACGAAATACAGCTCATCGTTTTCCCTTATGACTTCTTTCAGTTTCACCACGCAAGGGTGGTTGAGCTTCCTCAACGACTTGACCTCCCGTAAATTCATGCATTCTTCCCAAGAGTAGAATTTCCTTTTCATTTTCTTTATGGCCACCTGCGTCCAGCAAGCTATTTTTCTTCAGAATGATTTTTTAGTTAAAAAAAAAAAGATGTTGCTGCTGCTAAATGTAATGGATGAGTGAAGAGACTCACACTGATTGGAAAAGGGTTCACTTTCTTGGGAGAAAAAAAAAATCAGCTGTTGCTTTTTTCTATGTTAACGTTTCATTTTCTCCAATTTAATATTTTTTTAAATGTATCTTTCTATCTTCTTTTTTTTTTTTTTTTTTTTGGGGGGGGGGATTGATACCATTTTTTCCAAGAACAAAGCGAGAGGAAGCTGGAAAAAGAGCGTGGTATGGTGCATATATATTATATTATTATACATATACAATAATAAGTATTATATTAGCTCACCACTTCATTCGTTTGTCTGTTGATAGCTTTCCAAACGCTTCCATAAGTTCCATCTCCAAGCTGTTTAATGACTTTAAACCTACAGGCCAAAAAAAAAGAGAGCAGCAGATTTCAGAAAACCAAAAACATAAGCGGACCAACAAAGAACGGCGAATTTTGCGATCGACCGAATCCACGCATTGTTATCGAACAGCGTTTCTCGTTTTTCTTTGTGTTGCACGTCTGGTGGTGGCCTTGATTGATTAACTTCAAATTCGAACTCAATCTGGACGATTTACTAACGATTGAACGATGAATCCGCCTGACAAAGCCACAGCGTATCGGTTTTATCGACAGGAGGGTTGCACACAACCCAGCCGCCAACGTGTGGCGGGCCATCGCTCTCCAAAAAAAAACCGAAACCTAACCAACCACGCGCGATTTATCAATCACGTGTACCCAAGACACCCTTCCGTGACGTCGTTTCCCAAATCATTCCCCCGGTTTGACGTCTTCGCGCGACGTAGACGTCAACGAGGAGCACCTCAACGGAGTTTCTATTTTTTTTTCGCGCCCACCACTTCGTCGCGCGCAATATGCTTGAAATCCCCCCCTCCCCACCTATTCATTCTTCAGCTCGTTCGCGGGGCCTCCACGCCCAACGGTCTCGATTGACGTCAGCAAACCCTGATTGCCTCTGTAAAATTCCAAAATCGTCCTCGCCTTGGTTGAACGTCCAGCGGGCGGTGTGCAATGCAATCAAATGATGTAGCTCCCCCAATCTGGGGAAATCCTCTGTTTCTGTCGCCGCGCGTTAATACTCCGGGCAATCAGGTCCCTTTTTTCCCCCCCCAACTCTGACCAACGATTTTTTGCTCTCTGATTGAAGTCTCCCCTCCTGGTTGAAAACTTCCCGTAGCTTTTCGTTTCTCCCCCTTGGTGTTATTGCCAAATGATCTCGGTTGGGCCTCTTACTATTTCCGACGGAGAGTTGATTGCAGAATAGGATGTCTTGGTGGGTTTGGGCGACAGTGTGGTGGTGTGGCTATTTTCTTTTCTTTTTTGGGGGGGCCGTTTGTGGTGGGGACGGGATCTCAACCAAGTCGTCAATAGACGTCCTGAGGGATGGGCTGACAGTGTTCTATGACATCATCGTTTTTGCCCGCCTACCCCGCCTCTCTTACCTGCATTTTTTATTCTATCTCGCTTTCCATTGGATCCCCCTTCATTATTCGATTGTTGCCAGAGTGAATGCACTGGTTTTGAAACACAAAGTCAAAATACCCTTCACAACTACTCGTTTGAAACAGTGGATTCATCCAACCGCCGTTGCGATTTTCATTCATGGCCCCGCTGGCAGTTTCTTTTCCATCCGCTTCGAAGAGGCAAAAAAACACCAGAGAGAAAAAAACAAACACAGCACAACAAAAGGTCATCCCCACAGCCACCATAATCGAGCAAACATAAAATCTCCCCAAAAATTGCTCACCCTTTTTCATATAAGTCTTGGGACTTCCATCTCAAATTCCACCCAACGAAAATTGCAAAACAAACAAAAAAAAATTGCTAAGCCCCTTCAAAAATCCATTTTGCCTTTTTTATAACCACCCATCTTCCCAACACTCTAATTTCAAAAAAAAAAGGAAAAGACAAAATGCACCCGGCCCAACATTGCTAATCTAAACACAAAATCAAACTGTCCTTCAAAACCCCACCAATTTTCTCTCCGACAAAACCTCAACCAACGACAAAAATTGATAAAATTCATATTTATCTTTTTTTTTGTTTCTTTTTGCAATGGGGTATCAAATGAACGAGCATGAATTGCAACTCTCAAAAGAAATTCTTTCTGATAAAAATAGATCAATAACGGAAATTCTAAACCCGACTCTGGGAATAAAAAAATCCCCCATCAAATCTCACCCTGATCGAAAAATTTCGTTTTTTTTTTTCATTTTCGCCAACCAGTCCTACCCCCATTCATTTTCTCAAATAAAATCGTTGTCAATTGACACACCCACTTTTTTCTTTTTTTTTTGTTACCTTTTCTTCTTTTTTTCTGAAACTCTTTATTTTATCACAAAACGACAAAGATTAGAATAATAAAAAGATGATAGATAAAACGGGGACTGCCCATCATTGCAACCCTAGCAAGGAGCATCTGCAAATCTCCGGCTTGGTTCCTCCTCTTCTTTTTTTTTTTCAAACGTCACACTCTCTCACTCTCTTTCTCTCACTCTTTTTCACCCCCCCCCCCCACACACACACCCCTTCTTCCTGAAATACGCTCATCAATAAAGAAAGAAGCTTCCACTGTTACCATTTTCGGCGAATTCCTGTGCATCACCGCTCGCCCAATCTTTCCCCACATCGAATCCTTCCTCGAAATTTCCAACCCCACCACTGTTCCAAAACGAGGAGGACCCTTTTTCAGTGAAAGCTCTCCCATCTCCACCACTCAAACGAAAATACAACGTCACCAGCGGATTATCCCCCATGAAAACATCCTCCATGCATGATAGCACCAGCGTCGTTTTAGGTTTGTTCGACCCTTGAAATGCTGCAGTGGATTTCGATTTTCGATGGCCTCTGTTCTTTGCTTTGGAGTGGAAATCATGAGGCATTTTTTCAGAAGATTGGCCAGTTGGGGTGCGAGGGGCAGGATTGCGTTTCCTGGACTTGTGTTTCGAATCGTGACCTCGTCCTTGACATTCCAAAAAAAAAGGGAAAATATCAATAACCTGTTTAAAATTAAGCTCTACAATCAAGCATATTCAAGATTTCTGAAATCCCCCCCTTGTTTTTTCCCCTGAAAAAGTCGACATCATGATTGATCAATCAGTGCGCACTTCCCCTCTCCTCCAACAATTCAAAAGCCTTTACCTGGATTCTCTTCCGACTTTCTGAGATCTTGACTCTTCTTTCCTCTGTTACGCTTTCCCCTAGCTCCACCATGCTTTTGAGCCTTGCCCCCCCTCCCTGATTTCCCCCGTCTCGGGGAAAGCGACCCCAACGACTCGCTCCTCACAAAGCAAGAGTCCGCAGACATATGGGAGGCCACCGATGCCCTCCTAGACCCCATTTCGGAGGCTTGCTGCGACATCTCACTGGACCCTTCCAGAGCTTTGCCACATGTTACATCCCTGCTGTTATTTTCACTACTTTTGGACCCCAGCCAGCTCGAGAGCTGCGATTTCACAAAATCGACTTGAGCCTGTACAAAAGGTTTCCCCCAGGATGATGCATTGGCATCAGCAACGAGCCGGTTGCTGATGCCTGCCCCATCATTCTCGCAATCGTTTGCACATTGGATCTGAGTTGAATCAGCTGGGGGGTCGATAGGGTGCATCTTCTTGTCAGTGTTCAACAGAGCTGGAGAATCCACAGAATTTTCGCATTCTGTGGATGCCTTTTCATCACCATCCCCAGCCTCGAAACTTTCCAGAGATCTCTTCGAATCGCATTCTACAGCTAGAGGAATTTCGCTCAAATTATCAATCACCAGCCCCTCGTTCAATACCCTCGAATCTTGCTGTTGACTTGTTTCGCCTTCCTCAACCGCCCCCTCAAAATAATGCTCAATTAAATCGTGTATGTTCGTTTCGTCCGGAACCTCGTCCTCTTTCTCGATGCATGCTGTGCTGACCTCATCCTCTGGATTTCCCTCAAAATAAGAACCGGGCATGTCGCTGTCAGCCTTTCCCTCAACTTCAATCTGCATCATCGTTTCATGTTCATCCGTCCCAGTTTCTGTTTGCTCCTCCACACTATCCAGCACCTTTTTTGCTTGATCCAGGCTTGTGATTTCGCTGTCCAAAACACTGGCAGCCCCATCATCCTCTGCTGCACTCATTTGGGGTAATTTCGTGGCAGATGCCCACAACAATGTTTCATCCACCGTCTCATCAATGTTTTCATTCACTAGGCCTGATGGGTTTTGGGATTCTTCGGGCGGATTGGCTTCGCAGGGCAGGATGTCTGAAAAATCGTCGGAGTATTTGTCCAAATCGGTGTCCATAGTGGCATGCTTGTGTGCCAGCATTTGAACTGAATCATGGATGATGATGGCCTGTGGAACACTCTGTATGCTGAGCCGTTCATGCAGGTTTCGTTCTTTTACAGGAATTTCGCAGATTGCCATTTGAACGTAGAAAAGGTGATTTGAGCAATGGCTTGCATTAGAGGGCTTTACACATGGTGGTTTGGGCCAGACAACGCTGTTGGGAATTGAAATATGATTTCATGTGCCCTGATCAATGGCTATTCAAAAAAAGACAAGTAGGTAAAGCTAAACTTGATCAGCGAAAAAGAAAATCAAGAGGGGTCCCTGAATTATTATTTTTATTTTTTATTTTTTTTTTTGGGGGGGGGTAGTATGTGTCGCAATACTGAATGGTGTTCCTACCAAGTCCTGAAGGGCAGAGGGTTTCATGGACTCTTGCTTTTGGGGTTTTGCATGTTCAAAATCGACGTCATGATTCTTGTGGCTTTTTTTGGTCCTGAGGCCTGCAGCGATGGTCAAGCTCCGATAAGCTCTCTCCTCAAACTTCGTGGACCGTCTCGATGCTTCTGAAAAATTCGGGAAAAAAAATCAAACGAGTTGAAAAAAAACAAAAACATCATGAAATCTGAATGAGAAAAACCTGATCAGGGCAAAATGTTGAAATCTGCAAGAAAAAAGTACAACTGGGCTCATTTTGTGGGCGTTTAGCTTGGGTGCATTTCAGTTCAAGTTTCAATCGGCTCCAGGACCTGTTCTAAAATCAACCAGAAATAACAGGGATGGATTATTAGATGGACGATTTTTTCTTTTTTTACGTTCATATGGAATTGAAGTATTTATACCAAGTGTAGGCGTCCATGTGATTTTTCCGTTATACCTTTTGCCCTGATCTTCTGCCGGAGCTTGTTTCGGAGGGAAATGTTTAAAACGGAACAGGCAGTGGATGACATTTATGGTCCCAATAATCTAAGTGCAAAAGAAAGGAGCATTATGTCAATGCATGGACCCTTTTTTTTTGCTGTTTTTTTCCAAAAAAAAAAACAGCAGATTTCGATCAGGACATGCCATTTTATCTGGCAAATAAATTCAACAAAAAATTTGACAATTTCTGTGAGCATAACGATTAGTAATGCATTAACAATGTAACGCCGCCAACAAATTCTGGGAAAACGGTGACAGCCCAAATGCACGGGGGAAAACAAAATCCACTAGACGGGCAAGAAACGAACGGAACGCCTGCGATCGCAAATCACGACATCGTTCATCAGCCCCTGAGACGCCCCTTTTTTTTGAGAATGCTATTGTGATATATTGTTTTGCCGTCGAGGGAACGCAGATCGATCCACACGCGCGAAGAAAGATCGCGCCGCCAACCTTCTAGTTTGATCGCGATTCTCGGCGAAAATATTTCGTTCCATGTGGGAATTTCAAGTCGACACAGACCGAAGGGGGGCGGGGTGGGGGGCAAGTGAATCGCGAAGAAAGCTGCGTTTTCGGGGTTGAGTTGAGGAAAGAGGGGGAGGGGGTTTGGAATCGGTTTGAAACCAGCATGGGGTTGTTACACCGGCCAGCTGATTGCGCTCACCACTGGAAATGTGGCTGCCTGATGAAGAAGCGGTTAGCGGTGCTGTTGCAGATACCCCAAAGGGTTGGAAACATGATCGAGGAGGGCGCTTTTATTTTTGAGGGAGTGGCGACTTCGGTCTTCCTCGGCTTGACACGTCCTTCTTGACATACTGACATAGCTGTCAGTCCCCCGTTCGTTCTTGCCTCACTGTCGGCGGCGGAATGGAAACAAAACACATCCTCGTACAAAAGAATGGATGGCTGAGTTCCAGTGCGCGACTGCACTTTCTCGATAACAAAACGCACCCCAAAAAGACTTGTGGATCCCTGATCTCATTTTGGTGAACTGTTCCATTTTTTTTTGAGCCGACCAAAACTGCTGGTGGAAAGACCCCCGTTAACAACGAATAATACTGGAACCCCCTGAAAGAGAAGCACCCATGCGAGATGGTTTGTGTGGACTATTCCAACCCAACCCAACCCAACCCAACCCAACCCAACCCAACCCAACCCAACCCAACCCACTGTGGTGACCCAATTCTTCCATGCATTCTTCCCATGGAAAGTTTCCTAGACAATAAACAATTTTTATTACAGAAACTAGAGTGCTTCCTACATTATTATTTTACACAAAACGTTAAATAACTATAACTACATGTCCATAATCTAATATTGGATTATCTCTGTCGCCGCCTTTTCCTCCTCCCCTCCCCCTGATCATCGAGTTGTAAAACTTCGAACGCTTGGTGAATTGTGCTCGGCCGCAAGGATCCCCACAGTGTCAAGCTTTTTTGGAGGGCTGGTGAAGCAACCTACAAAATCCACAGTCAACTCGGAAGCTGAAGAAACAAACTCTTTTCTGTCATAACCAAAAATTCCTGGCAATTGCTGGGGAAGGGTTCTCTGTGGACCCTGCTGGCAATACCGAGAAAGGTGTAGCATTATACACATATATATATACATTTTGGCACAAAAAAACCGCTTTTTGTGAACAGATGACATTTCGCATGGTCCTCGAACTTCTTTTCATTTCCTGCAGCTGGAAAGAATAGATTGGTGTTATTCTTGGTGTGAGGGCGGGCTATTCTTGATTGTATTCCAGAAATACATACTTGTGCCTGTCTTGCCCCCTTTTCTCTGTGCTCCTGAGGGATCAGTTTGGCGATCTTAATGATCATCGTGATCCATTTGGATGGAACGGATCCACCATCAAAAAGGTGACACCACGCGTCCAGGAATTCCAACATAGTTTTCATCCAATGGCTTCCTCCATCAAACCCACCTGGAAATGTAACGATGCTGCACTCCTCTAATTTTGGTTCTTTTTTTTCTCCGATCAATGTTGAAAACCAGAAGAAGCAATAATAATTAACCCCCCCCCCCTGCAGATTCTTCAATAATTACCGAATTTTTGCAGAGCCTCGAATGCTTTGACGCATTCTTCCAACAACCCCTCGATGTCCTTGTACAGTTGCTCATCCCCCGAGGCAAATCTATGACAAAAAATCACGAAAATTCCACAACTTCATTGGCTTCATGGAGGAGGCAGCAGAGATTAGATACAATTCCTTTTTTTCGAAAACCCATAAATTTTTCAAAAAGACAAAAACTGGCATTTTTGGTGTTTTCTTCATACAAACCCAAATTTGCTTTTTCTTTTTTAATCCAATTTAAACCTACCAAAAATCGGAAAGGAAAGAACTAAGCGATCACCTGTAAGTTTTCAAAACTCCACCCCCTCTCCCGCCACCAAGGGCAGTCCAACCCACGTCCAATGCTGACAGTGCAATTTCCACCAGGTACTCTTTGCCCAAAATATCCACTGGGCATTTTTCGACCAGAAACTTTGAAAAGCGAACAGCACTGCCGGCGTGATAGGAAAAGGGATACCAAAACGCTTGCTTCCCATTGCCCATTGCCCGTTGAAAGAGTGCCTACATGATCAATGGAAACGACTGATTGGCTTTCTGATGGAAAGACATGCAGGCAGGTCTGTGCTGTGCTTGGCAAGAGGACCAATCGAGCAACACATCGTACTCCAAACACATGTCTGACATAGAACCGAACAGGGAAAAGAAACCCAAAGGATTGAACAAAGAAGCCTAAAAAAGACATCGGTTCTGTTCACAGCTTGGGTAAAAGAAAAAAAAAAAAAAAAAAACGGAAACACGAAGGAAGGTCTCATATTGTTTTCCTTATCCACCTCTATGGTTTCTCGCCCTTCACGCAGGAACACCTTCAAATCCTTTCCGTTGGGCGTCAAAATCGCTTTGTCGACAGAATCTTGCCATGCCACCTCCAATATTCACACCCCCACACCACTTTGATCAGTTACGAAACATTTTGAAAAATCGAGAAGAATGAATCCATCATCTCGATCCATCCGACAGCTTCCGGCCAAAATATCCTTTGACTTGAAAAAAAAAAGACTAAAAGCGAACAGTGGGGTACCTCCTTTATGAGCTTCCAACCCACCACGTGCAAAAAACCCAATCCGATGTTTCCAACAAGTTTTTTCAGAAAAAAAAAACAAACAAAACAGCAAGCAGCGGTGAGGTTTTCATTCAGACCTCGTAGAGATCTGCCAGAGTGCAAACTGAGTTGGGGTAAGTTAAATCCTGTCGATGCTCATCCATCCACCCCAAAATTTTGCACTGCAAAAACTGCATATCCTCGGAGTCGATCCCATTCACTGGTCGATCCACTGACCAATGCAAGCACAGCCAAAACAGAAAAAAAACGCTCACACCAACGCCTAAATATCAAATTTTCCTTATTCGAGGGTATACCCATGCAGCGAAAATCTGCAGGATTCATGGATCAACACTGGAGGAAGGTCATTTTCCAATAAGGGAAAAAAATATGGCTTTTCGGGATCTGTTCTTTTCTCAAATTGCTGATTTCTGATTGGTGGAGACGCACAAGCGTTCAGAAAAGAATGGGAAAAAAAGCACAGAACTCACCAATGGAGGGATTTATGGAGGTCACTATGGCTGCGAGCGCTTTTTTCGCATCCATCACAGTGCCGTGCCCTGCACAGTACAACCACCCCTTCCATGCAGATTCATCCACAACCAGGCCTCGCTTTTCTGCTCGATCCGTTGTTATTTCTATGCTCCCCAGCCTTCCACCAGACCTGTCACATGTTCTTTTTGGTTTAAGTTTTCAACTCCACAGTACAGCGCAGTAAACCGACCAGAACAATAAAAAGCAAAGAAAAAAAAAAACCAAATGTGGTGCTTTGTGTTTGTTCATGTTTAGGGAAATGGTCAATGAAACCAGCAGCTGGATGGATACCTGTCCAATGTCAGCCAGCAATGATCTTCCGAAACCTAAGCAGAAACGATTAAGTTTTGGAATAATCGGTTCTCAGTGAATACGCATCAGGCATTTGGGGCCATTTTTCGATCGTTTCTTATGTT
The DNA here is from genome assembly GCA_030272585.1 of Bryopsis sp. KO-2023. NCBI lineage: Eukaryota > Viridiplantae > Chlorophyta > Ulvophyceae > Bryopsidales > Bryopsidaceae > Bryopsis > Bryopsis sp. KO-2023. The sequence goes on along the minus strand of BSYQ01000007.1, from coordinate 3,771,920 downwards.
TTTTTCTCATTGTTAATTATTTCAATTATTTTTTTTCGTGTTATTATATTCGAAAACACAAGCGGAAAACAAAAAGCCCTTTGCAATGACTTAGAAGTGTTTCGTATCGAAAGACTGTCAGAAAATCTGCTTGAAGAAAGGAGGGGGGGGGGGGGGAGTGAGAATTTGACCGCAATGTAGGGTGGCATCACCTGCATGCAAAGCTGATTCAGATCCGCATGGTCAAAATCGCTCTCCAAGATTTTGGAGGCTGCAAACACGGTGGTCACGACACCAGCACAGTCCAACTGTCTCCTCCCTCGCAACTTGTCCATCAGCAGAAAAGGCGTAAAACATCCCAAATGCTGCATAATCCCCACACAAAAAAAAACACAAAAAAACTTGTTAATTTCTTAATTGACAAATCAAGAAATGAATGGAAGAAAACATGCCAGCAAGATCAGATGGGTTTACGTTTTTATTCTGTCTTTAACAAACGTGGGGAAGTAGGAGAGAAAAAAAAATCAACCGATCAACCGAGTGCATTTTACATAAATTCGATCCTGATCTAGATTTGTTTTTTGGGGGTTTTCACAGGGATGTGCTGCATGTGTTTTTCGTTTTGCTTCTTTTTTACCTGGGCGTGGAGAACATCCTTGGAAAACACTCCGGTCAGTTTTGCCCACACGCTGTTTGCCAGCAGTTTGATTTTTTCCTAGAGCAAAAAAAAAGGAAACCTCACAAAAAGCTGAGGAATAATTTTTACCGTGATCGAGAGGAAATTATGACCCACTTTGTATTCTTTTCGTACATTAAAACACATCAAAGTTTCAACCCAATCAAGTGCATTGCAAACTGAAAAAAAAAAAAAAAAACAGCACACACAGTTATGAAATTCATGCTGATGTTTATCCCCATCCTTATGTTTGTGCAGGGGAAAAAAAAAAGCTAATTGTGTTTGTGAGTGTGTTTGTACGGTTTCTGTGGTCACACCCTTGCAGTCTCAATATTCTTCTTTTCACACTCTTGGTGCACCCCTTTCACGAATTCTCTGAATGCCTTGTAATGCTTTTCCACTTCCGCCTATCAAACAAAATAAATAAAAAAAACCTCCGTCATAGAGTACCCATATAATAATTAAGAAACCCCCCACAAAAGATGACAACAAAATGAATTCAATGCATCCTTTCTGGATTTCCATCGGTTGGTTTCTTGAAGGCTTCTTGCTCGATTAATTTTTCCCAGTTTGTTAAAAAACCCCAATTTCTAAGTTTGTGCAATTTTCCAAATTCGTGGATGGCAATTCTCCACACCATCATCATGGATTGACTGTTTTTTGCTGTCATTTAAAGGGATATTGCATTGAGGCTCTTTAAGACGCATCCCCCATCTGCTGTCTGTGGATGGACATGGACGATGATGGCCAGATCGAATCCTTTGAGTTAAGCATTTGTTTGGAGTTGCACAACAACTGTACAATTTATTAACCCACATACTCCTCCTCCTCCTATTTCTCACACAATATCACCCTCTACAGTGTTATATTACTCAATGGTTATGGTTTGCATGACCAACAGAGCCCCCAGCTTCCTCCACCTCAAGATTCTCGGGCCAAATTCGCTCGTCTTCCCGCTTCGACGTCAATGGGATTTCTAGCAACCCCAAGGCAATCGAGACCCTGGCAATGTGTGGTCGATCGGACGCCAATTCACTCTTCAAGTGTCGCATGAGGAAACCCAAAGCCTCCTGGCGCTCGGAAGGGGTAGGCATGTTGCTCGAAACTCGAATTGGGGAGAATTGGCAGAGGTTCTGTTTTCGAATCGAAAAAATTCGTTGGAGTTTGGATGAGTTTTGGGCTGTGATTAGGCGAAAGCCAAGAGCTGATTGCATTCATTTCTGGATCCACATCACAATCGACTGTAAGAAGCTGCTGGATGCCAGAGAAGGACAAGAGAATCGCTCATTACAATTTGAGGTGACCCACAAGTTCAGATTGGGGAAAACTCTACACAAGCTTTCAAGATTTCGCATGTCAGACTCCAGCACATCCCAGCTGAGAAATCATGCAGACGTGTCTCAGAAAGAGAATGATGGTTGGGCACTGGTAGGGGGGACGATGAAATCTGCATGGTTGATGGATTAGCGTGCCTTGAGCTCCCATGTTATGGTCTTAATTGCTTCTGAACATCGAACAGGGTTGATCCAGCCCCCCTCCAGCCCCTCTTCCATCCGGTCGGCCAGCCCAGCCTGTCAAAATGGCAAGAAACAATGCAAAATGCAAAAAGCATTAATACATTGTTTCAGTTCTCCAACGCTTCCCAATATATGAAAACAAGCAGTGTCTACTGTATATATACATGTATATTTGTAACAGCCAATGTCCAGACAAAAAGACGAAGCTTTTTTTCCTTCTCTTTTACCGTTGAGCTTTAGTAAGGAAGGCATATTTGAACGTAGGCTGATATATTCTAAGGGGGAATCGACAGCTCACCTGTCTGACTACATCTCTGGACGCATTGAACGTCGATAGATTAGCCAGGGCTTCAACTGCAATGATGACCAGATCTGGGAAAACAGAAAACCAAAAAGAAAAAACATCAGCAAAAAAGCCCCACCACCGCAACCCCCCCTCAAAAAAAGAATAAAAAGAAACGAAAAAGAAACTGGAGTATACATGGTGCTGGAGTTTGACTCATTCCGAATTGAGATACCATGCCACCAAATGGGGTTCTGAGAAACAAAAATGGAGAGATGCAAAAGGCTTTAGCAGATCCAGTTTACCTGGCTCGGACTGGCTGGATAATAAATCCATGAGTTTTGGCACGCCACCCGCTTCCACGATTCGCTGGGCAAAATCCTCCGACATTGATAGAAGCCTCAATCTGTTTGCACCGCTTCGAAGAAACAGTAAATCTTTTGAAGACATCAAACCCACCGCATGACCTATCGAGCTCATCCCTGCGTGGAAAATTTTGACAAAGAAAAATCATGTCGGTACCAGTCCCTGTTTACTCTCACCCCCCCCCCCCCCAAAAAAAAAACAAAAAAAAACACACACATAAATGGCCGAGCTCACATTGCCATGCCTTCCACCGCAGAGATTTGAGGGAAATTTGAGGATAATATTTTCTCATTTCTAGTACATTTCCAACAAGAATTCCACTAAACTCGGAAGGAAAGGGAAGCTCTTGTCCAAAGATGACAGCCATGAAAAGCAGCTGATGCCGAGTTAAACAGGATTCAAGTCAACTATGGACGTGTAATGAAAGTGTGCCCCCCTCCAAATAAAAAATTAGAAGAATTAATTAGTTCAATAAATAAATACTAGGAAGCAAAAAATATTTTCAAGGTGGATTTTTGTCGGGAGACGCTATTACCTATCGATGGCAAGACGGCCCAACACCCAGCGCCCACAAGAACAAAGGCCAGAGCTTTGGCCATATTGGCGGCCACTCGGTCGTCGCCTTTTCAACACATACCATTTAGTGATGAATATTTTACGTAACAAAACAAAAAACTTTCCAGGATGCAACCCATGCATTGCATTGCAGACTTGCAACATGGACCTTTCTTTCAATGGTTTTTGTGCCGTCAATTCCAATTTTTCTGACTCTTTCTGTATGAAACACTGTTTCTTCAATGAAATTTAGCAGCAAATAGAGCATCGAAACCATTATCTGTCACTATTAAACAATAATCTGAATAATTTAAGGGCGCTGCAAAACCCCACAAACAACATCTCCTAATACATCAAACAAAATGACATCGTATTCAAAAAAAGCATTTAATTCTTTTAATAATTTGACAGTCTCACCAACCAAGGTTTTCGGGGTTTCACAACAAATCTACGATGTTCGAAAATCAACAGCGATTGCCCATGAAACAAACAGGCTCCAAAAACAAACCACAATGGAAGCATAGTTTCCATTCGGATTTCACCTATCATGGATTGGGCAGAGAAGTGCCGTTGTGCATTGGCTGCAGCCCAATTCACAGAGAATCTAGAACGCCCCAACTCAAGAACACCACCTTCTGTGGCACTGCCCCACCTGGAAGCTATCAGGGCAAAACCATTTCCTCTCAGTTTCCTGGATTCCGGTCCATCAGTTATCACACTTCTGTGATCTGCCTTAGACATGACTGAATTTGAGAAGAAAACAAAATCGCTTCCTGGCCGAGAGTTGCTGGTCGATCGAGTCACACCCACCTGCTCCATTGATTCGCGTTGGAAATAAACCTCCACAAACGCTGGCGCAAAACCATATCGACCGATGATATATCCCAGAACACCAGACGCCTTTTTGGGGGCCCTGTCTCAGATATGACAGAATCAGCAGCCAAAAAGCAGTCAGACCAGGGACCTCTGATGTTTCGCATCCATCCACGTGGGTGTGAGATATCGCCCTTGTTTGTACTGTTCCGTCCGTTTCCGTTCGAGTTCTGGATGCCTTTTTTTCCTGCCCGTTCTGCGAACGCAACAGGGGTGTGTGCTAGCGATAGGTGCACGAGAACTCGGGTTTGTTACTGAATCCCCCTTCCTCCCTCTTTGTTTTGAGTGTTTTAGCGACTGGCGTTGGCAACCGACTTTCGGTCTGAGGAAAATGGGACAGGGTGTATGTTGAGGATTCAATTCATCAGCGTTTGGAAGCACGTTTCAGTTTTTTGTTTTTTTGGGGGGGTGGGGGGGCCCTGCCTCTCCATTGATGTTAAAATTTATGGAATATATCTCGACATCCCTGTGTCAAGATTTCACAAAAGGAAAGAAATTTTAGGGCAGATGCTGCCCTTTTGTGCATTCGACACGGCCTGATTTCCTCAAAAAACAAGGGCTAAAATGTTTTCACATTTTGCATTAAATCAAACTCCAGATTGCCTCTAAAGAATAATAATCACATAATAAAAAGTTTTGTTTTTTTTTTCCTTCGATGAATCAGAGGAAATTTTTTGTGAAAGAGGGAGGAGTCTTGTAGAAAAATCGAGGGTGGGTGAAGAGGAAGAAGAACCCCTTAAAAACAAGAATCCAAGAATGGGGGATGTGGCTGGACCGGTGGTGGCGGTGGGGGAGGTGCGGACTTCCCTGCCCACACCTGACCTCGGCGACGTGGGGACGAGGCCTGCCACTCAAACGAAAGCAATCGGAGTCATTTACCCTCCGCCAGATATCAGAGCCATCGTGGACAAAACAGCTCAGTTCGTTGCAAGGAATGGTGAGAGTTTTGGTTTTTTTGGTTTTGTGTTTTTTTCTTCCGAAGGCAAGCGAAAACCCCTCCTGATTTCTCTGATGAGAGAATTGCTTTTTTCAGACAGAAAGAAAGAAACGGGTGATTGAATTTTTCGGTGGTTTGCAAAATCGATTGCGTGAATCCCCTCCAGTGCAAATGAGTGGGATGGGTTGATTCCTGATTTGATTCTGGAGTGATTGGGGTGGCTGTATATTTTCCATTTATTTAATGATTTTTTTTGAGGAGGAGGAGGCCCAGTTTCTCAGACTTTGCTTCTCTCGACGAATCTCCTCGCTCTTTTTTTTTTTTTGAGAATTATTCTGTGTGATGTTTTGTTTTGTTTTTGCTGCCCAGGAATGGAGTTTGAAAAAAGAATTCTGGCGAACGAAAAGAACAATCTGAAATTCAACTTTTTGCTTCCCAATGATCCCTACAACATGTACTACAAGACAAAGGTGCCGCAACGAAAAGAAGAAAAAAAAAATCTCTCTCAACTGTTGAATAGTGTGTTTTTAAAAGTTTTCCAAACTTCCCCTTGTTCCTCAGCCTAAGGGGATCGATTTTGAAGTACCAAATTCAAACCCTTCTAGCAAGATTTATTTTTGGTTTTCATCTCTCACGTTTTTTCTTCGGCATTTTAAACCAGGGCAGCGTTCTTCCCTAAATCGAATCAGGATATTTCCGTGAACAAAATGTCACTTGGTCACACAATTTGTTTTTTTTTTTTTTTTCAAAGTATATATACACATTGTTTTGTGCAGTTTATTCATTTATGAAGATATATGTAAAACATAAATCAATAAATATTCATTTTTCACCTTCCCCATGATTTTCTTCAAAAGAAAGGGTTGCCATTGACTGGGTTGCATGTGGATCAGATTGCTGAGTTTTCCGATGGAGATGCTGGGTCGAAACCTCCAGTGGGGGGAATCGATGTGGTGATTCCGGATCTACAGCCAGAGCCGAAAGAGGCCCCAGCTGCAGCCCCCGTCATCCCAAGCACATCCACCCTAGAGAAGCCAGAGGATGATCAATACACGGTAGGGGGCTCACGCTGGACCTTGATTAAAAAAAAAGTTGAATAATATCGGGTGGATACGATAATATAATATGTATAATAATCCAATGTTTGTTATGTATTCTAGGATATAATAAAAAGCGATAAAAGATAATACCATCGTGGCACCCCCAAAGATAACAGCCAGATTGAAGACAATCTGGACCTCCTTTTCCTTGGAATGTGTGCATCCGAATAAGTGTATTGGTTTTCTTGCAATTGAACCAGGTGCAAGTGCCCGAAGGTCTGACAGCAGTGGATCTGGATGTGATCAAAGTGGTTGCGCAGTTCGTCGCCAGAAACGGAAAGAATTTTTTGACGGGTTTGGCCAGTAGAGAGCACAGCAATCCGGTGTTCAATTTTCTCAAGCCCACACACTCGATGTTCACTTTTTTTACCGCCCTTTGCGATGCTTATTCAAAAGTCTTGATGCCCCCAAAAGACATCATTCAAAAACTGGAGAGGGATGCCGATGACAGGTGGGATATACATATGTATATACAAGTGAGGCCAAAAACAAATGAAATTAAAATTAATGAGTAAATTAAAAAAAAATACCAGTGTGACCGGTGTGAAATGGTACAATTAAAAAAAAAAAAGAGAAAAGAATCATCAATGTGGAGTGATTGATCTCCAAACCAGACATGATTACAAATCGATTTGAAAAAAGATCTAATGTGAAGTGAGGCCACATTGGCTGTCAGCAGATTTTTTTCTATTCCCCCCCAAAAAAAGAGAACTGCTGGTATGCACATTTTTGGTGAATGCAATCAAATCGACCCGATTGAATGCGAGTTTGGCGGGGGGTGTAGGCAAGTGCTGTTGGAGAGATGCCTGAAGCGGCTGGAATGGGAAAAAGCTAGAGAGAGGGAGGAAAAGGAAGCTGCCGATGCTGCAGAGAAGGAGAGGCTGGCCATGCAAATGATCGACTGGTGGGCACCTTGACCTGCCTTTTCCTGAGTGGGCATATTGAAGATTTTCAACAAAAATGACCACGTTTATGATTTTTCTTGAGTATTTTAGCTTTTAGTGGAGTTTAATCATAGCACATTGAATTTTTTGCATGGATCGCAACATTCCCTTTTTTTTCATTTAGTTGATTTGTTGTATATTGTATTTATTTACTCATGTTCAGATACATTTCTTTTCTTTTTAATTCATTCATTTATTTTTTTACTTTTTTTTGGGCGAGGGGTTGTTCTCTGTACCTTTTTGTGTGACATCCTTTTTTTCTGTGTGTTTCAAAAAACACAAAGGCACGATTTCGTGGTGGTGGAGACCATCGATTTCCACGACGACGAGGATGCGGAGCTGCCCCCTCCCATGAGTCTGAAGGATGTGATCGCTCTGAACAAGGCGAGGCCATTCGAGCAGGAGGAGGCCGAGCAGCCTGTCACCGCGGAGCCTGGCGATGTAGAAGAGGTGGAAATGGACGTGGTGATGGACGACGAGGAGATGGCCCTGGTCGCCGAAGCCAACCAAAGCAAAGAGCGTGCGGAGGTCGTGAAAACGATGGAGGAGGAGGATGTGCCCAGGAAGATCGTCAAAGATTACAAGAGAGTGGTGAGCACATGGCATCTCAGGAAATATATATGATATATCAGCTTTAGTGTGCTGACCTAAGAAAAATCAGCTTTATTTTGTGTAAACAGAGCCATACCTGGGTGGCCGTCTTTCTCATGAAAGTGACTGTGGGCTCCGAACAAAGAGTTCATGGGGATTTCCGGAAATGATTGACCGATTTTCCGGTGTTTGAATGTTTTATTGCACTGAATTTCTCTCAGGACCGCAAGGAGCCTGCCTATGATCCCACAGAGTATGTCGTGTCTCCCATCACTGGCGAACTGATCAAGATTTCCGAGATGGCCGAGCACATGCGAGTGTCGTTGATCGATCCTCGGTGGAAGGAGCAGAGGGATGCGATGCTCGCCAAAATCAGGGAAACCACAAAAGCCCAAGACGAGGAGATTTCGAGGAATCTCGTCACCCTTGCGAAAACAAGGCCTGATATTTTCGGTGCGTAGGGGATGCAACTTGGTGCGATTCGCACGATATGTGTTTCTTCCGTCTGATGGTGGTGTGGCTGAGGGTGGCGGTACGTGTGTGTTTGTTTTAAAAAGGGTCAACTCAGGAGGAGGTGAGTCAAGCGGTGCAAGTCTCCATCAAGGAAAAGATGATGTCTGGAGCCAACCGAGCAGTGGTGTGGGATGGGGTCACTCAGAGCGGTCAAGGGCTGGAGTCTCAGCTGAAGGCGATCACGGACTCCAAACAAGATAGGCCAGACAACCCAGCCTCCAGAGGAACCCCTCACCCTCTGGTCGGTCCATCCGTTCCCGGTCAAGGAGGATCCATGATGCCGCGGCCTCCCTTCCCAGGTGGCCGACCAATGATGCCTCCTCCTGTCAGACCCCCACCTCCGGTCATACCGAGAGCCCATCAGCGACCGATGGAGCCCATAATGAGACCTCCCCCGCCGATGCAGGCAGGCTTACACCCTTCCAACCCACCCGTGGTCCCGATGGCTCAGGTTCGCCCCGGAATGCCACATCCACCTCCTCCCATCGTCCGCCCATCTCACCCTATGGCTGGCCCCCAGCCAATGACGGGAGGACCTCAGATGCCTCCCCCTCCCTTGCCCCCACGAGAGCACCCCCCTCCCATGCCAGCCGAAGAACCCGAGCCGAAACGACAGCGTTTGGTGGAGTTTGTGTTGCAACCTGAGGAGGATTTCTTGGCGGAGCATGGGGCGGATTCAGCCAAGGTTCGAATTCAATGCCCAAGCATCGATGGGAACGAGAAACTTATTGGGCAGATGCTGCTGGTTGAGGTGGCTTCTTTGAGCGACTCCATAGGGCACTTGAAATCAAGGCTGGCGGGTGAGCTGGGTTTGCCAGCCAATAAACAGAAGCTGGCCAGGGAGGGGGTAGGCTTTGTGAAGGATGAGTTCTCCTTGGCACATTACAATATATCGGAGGATGTCGTATTGACTCTGGGTGTCAAGGAAAGAGGTGGTCGAAAAAAGGACAAGTGAGGTAGTGAGGTGCTGGTCTTGCTGTTTTTGGCTTTCCTTGGGGTCCTGGTTGGAGTGGTGTTCTGTGAGTGCACGGTTGAATTTCATTCTGACAAAGTTTCGGTTGAAGAAATGTCTGGAAACGTTAGTTTTTTAGGCAGTTTGCAGGGGCCCAGCTTAGTAGTGATAGGTCGATGCCATATTAAAACCTTATATATCGTGTCAAAAAAAGAACGCTTCGCACTTTTGTTATGACTGGAACGAAATGGCAGGAGCTCCCACATCGCCCATTTGTTGAAATGGAAGTGGTTCGCTTCACCCTCCCTGACAAGAAACAGTCTTTCTCAGAATTGCCCAGCATGAGCATGTGTGTGGCTTTTTTCTTGGCCCATTGCTGCACCCCAAAAAACTACTTATTCACAAGAGCCTTCTAATCCATTGTCTCTCCCGGGAACTGAGGCCCATATCGATTACATGCCCATTTCATGCGGGGGTGACCCTTGCAGTGAACGCAGTTGCAGCAAGATAACAGGAGGTGGTGTTGCTGTCTTTATGCTAGAATCCATTCAAAGCAGGAGAATGTAAGGGACCTTGAAGATGTCACTGCAGTCAGGAAAGAGATCCCTGAATTCCGATATCGAATGCATTATTACGGCAACGAATTTCCAGCAGTGGATATTCAGTATTGCCCTTCACTTTTTGCTTCTTGGAAATGAAATTATCAACACCAAAAATGAAACTTGGGAAAAAGACACATATATGCAAAAATCCAGCCAATCTTTCCTCAATAATGAATCCACATTGTTTACAAGAATCATCCTTCATCACATCATCATAATTTGTTTTTTCCAATCCTAGAAAAATTAGGAGTCTCCTATTTCAGGAGGAGAAAACAACCACCCTCTTGTGCCACCCTACCACCGCGGCTTTGTGCCAACCATATCCCAAGTGAATGGATAATTCTGCACCAATCAAGATCACCCCTTGGGCACGGAAGGGGGCCGAAGAGGCTAGGGGGAGGGAGCTTCCTCTTCTTGAAATACTAAACTCCCGGCTTTTTCCAATTTCTTTCCCGTTATCTCTTTAATATCATCCGAACAAATGAAGAATCAAAAAATGAAAAATCTGGAAAAATTGTCCCCGAAAATTCCTCCGAAGAAAAATAAAGAATTTGGAAAAATGTCCCTAAAAAATCCTCCGAAGAAAAATAAAGAATCTGGAAAAATATCCCCGAAAATTCCTCCGAAGAAAAATAAAGAATTTGGAAAAATGTCCCCGAAAATTCCTCCGAAGAAAAATAAACAATCTGGAAAAATATCCCCGAAAATTCCTCCGAAGAAAAATAAAGAATTTGGAAAAATGTCCCCGAAAATTCCTCCGAAGAAAAATAAACAATCTGGAAAAATATCCCCGAAAATTCCACCGAAGAAAAATAAACAATCTGGAAAAATATCCCCGAAAATTCCACCGAAGAAAAATAAACAATCTGGAAAAATATCCCCGAAAATTCCACCGAAGAAAAATAAACAATCTGGAAAAATATCCCCGAAAATTCCACCGAAGAAAAATAAAAATAGAAATCAAGAATAATGATGAATCAAAGAATAGTATTTCCCTCCTCCTTCTGAACAATCTGTATTTCTCCAACATGGCTGGCCAGCCTCACTTTTTTTTCAAATAATCACAAATACGGGTGATCACGCGGCCCTTTTCTTATGGTTCAAGTTACCCCCCCACAATTTTTTTACCAATTTTTTTCCCCTGAATCTCATACAACATATTTTATAGTGTCCCACCAATTTTTTTCTTTTTCCATAACAAACTTTTTTTTTTATAACCAGAATTTTCAATTAATGAATCTGGTTTCCCCCAAACACTACATACATATCCACACTCACTTTGTACTCCCAACCTTTTTCCCAAAAAGGTTTCTTTTTTTTTTGACACATTTTTATTTTTTTTTTTAATAACCAGAATTTTCAATTAATGAATCTGGTTTCCCCCAAACACTACATACTTATCCACACTGACTGTGTACTCCCAACCTTTTTCCCCAAAAAGGTTTCTTTTTTTTGGACTCTTTTTTTTTTTCCATAACAAACTATCACTATGGGAAAACCCGCTCTGTGCGGGGTTGGTCGAATCTCCGCCAAATATCGAAGAACGTCGAACTGACGAATTAAGACCCGAAACAGAACAGAAACGTATCAGGAACGGTCGGATGTACCTGGGTTCGACTCCCAGGCGTTTCAATCCCCTTACAACTGGGGTCGCGAAAAAGTCGTCAGCGACTGGAATTCGCGACCCCGCACAGATGTCTGTGCGGGGTTATAAACACCGCACAGGAGATCAACGCCGCACAGAGACCTGTGCGGGGTGACCGTAAAACGAGGGAATTTTCTTAAAACAAAAACACACACAAGTGCCCACAGTCCGAATCCCAAGCAACCCATCTGTTCATCCAAACCCACAAGGTTTAATAGCCCAAACACCATCCACACAATGTACCCCGCACAGAAGTCCACAACCCCCGCCCACACAGCCACATGCCCCGCACAAACACCGCGAAGAAAAAGAAGGAAGATCTTTTGACTCTTTCACTTGCTCTTTCGAGCAGTTTTCGGGGTTTGGGGGGAAATTCATTCAAAAAAACACACACACAGTTGTGCCCCAGTCTCCGAATCCCAAGCAACTCATCCGTTCATCGAAACCCGCAAGGTTTAATAACCCACAATATCATCAGAAAAAACTATAAGAGCACGCACGTTAGTCGGAATAAAAACAGGCCGCAGAGGGCTGTGTGCGGCGTTCCGACTCCGCACGATACGCATTCATAACAATACCAAACAGGAAAACCCAGTCCCCGAAGCTGAAAAAAACCTTGACGTTCATCCAAATCGATCAACTTCGGCTAATCTTGACATGTCGAACCAAAAATGCCACACAAAAAAGAACAGGAAAACAACCACCACCGCACAGAAACGTCAACAGCCACGCACAAAAACCCATACACCCCGCACAGACCTATTTTTTCGGAACGAGCGACGTTTTGGGGACGGCGAACGTTCCTCCTCGGCCACAAAACAACAGCCCCACACACAGGCGCGTAAACCCCGCACCGCCGTTTACTTCTTGCGCGACGACCTGCGTTTTTTTGGTGAATCCTCCTTCGCCTTCTTGGACCTCCGCGTTTTCTCGGCCTTTTCCAGAGCCTTCTGCCTGATGGACTTCTTCCCACTATCGTACAACCGATCCCTGTCCCTCTTTTTTTTGGGCGGTTCATCCTCCCCCGCACTTGACTCGTAGTCGGGCTCGGCATCGTCGCCAATGTCCTGTGCGGGGTCCATGGGATCCTGTGCGGGGCTGTTGTGATCGTCACCAGCGCCGCACTCTGTGACCGCATCCTCCAGAACTGGTGCTGGAAGACCGTGAAGCGCTGCCTCCGCGCTCTCGGAGAAAGGGCCGCCGGAGGTACCGGAGGCACCGGAGGGACCACCGGTGTCATGACTTCCGGATACCTCTCCTAAGCCGCACACACTAGTTTTAGCCCCGCACACACACATAGAAACCCCGCACACCAGAACATCAACAAAATGGTTACAAACACTGACTTTTTTGAACCACGCACAGAAGTCCTCCGACCCCGCACGAAACAGTAAAAAACATGTGTCGACAACCATTCAATCCCTCACCTGGATCCAGTGGAGGCGGCTGCAGTACACGGGGAATGGTGGGCTCCCTTGGCTGCTTCCCACGGGCGATCTCCTCCGGGGTCTCCTCCTCGGGTGGTGGCTGACGCACCTGCGTGCACACGAGAAATCAGTTAGCGCACGAAGTATAATAAACCCCGCACAGAAGACCTACCACCCCGCACAGAGACCGAAACAGCAACACCTAACCAAACACGCACAGACACAATCGAGGCCCGCACAGACAAGTTCATGACAGCCACGCACAGAAACACCCCACCCCCGCACAGAGACATTTGAGACACGCACATCAAGTTCTGCACTCACCACGGAATCATGGACCAGCGTCCCCGTCTCCGCGAACCTCCGCTTCATCGCCTTCACCTCGTCCACCCACGCTACCTCGGTCGTGTACCACTCGTCGTTCGGGACGAGGGTGGCGCAACTCCATGCAGACGTCAAATCCGGCCGTCACATCATTCGACGTCGTCAGACATGCGCATTTTGACACGTGACTAAGGTTTTCATACTTTTTCTGTTCGCCACAATCGGGTAAGCGAAGGCTTCTGGAAGAGCGCCACGCTGGGGTCGGCGGAAAGGTATTGTTTCACTGTTTCAGGTATGGATCCCAGCCACCAGATTCTCTCCCGAACACGAGAACTCGACGACAGGGCCCATCACTTCTTGACACCTCACAGCGTCGGTTTCTTATGATGGCCGTTGCAAGGTACACAATTCAAAGTGGACTTCGTGTGACAAGTGGTTTTATGGTGCTTCCAGGGGAGGTCACAGTCGGAAGGGAATCGGAAGCTGAATGCAGTTGGGTGCACCGAGCAGCACATTTGAACAGGAGAAGAAAAAGATAAAGTAGATGGAGGAGGAGTTTAAACAGGGAAGGAGGAGGAGGGATGCGGAGATGGCCGGAATGGAAACGCAAGTGCGACTGGCCAAGTACAAATCCAACCTCAGGTGCGAGCCGCCGTCGAACCGCCGTCGAACTGGTTCCCCCAGATTGATCACCTTCAAACCTCCACAGGCTGTAAGCCACTCCAAATAAAAGATATATATAAGTAGACCTGGTCAGCTTTGCCTCCATGTGTCTATGTTGCAACAGTTGAACTTGAAGGTTCAGTCTGTTCTACTTTTTGCATTACAGACACCAAAAAACAAAGAGAGGAGAGAGAAGTCCACCCCTGGAGGTTCCACCCCCCCCTGCTGAAACTGATGCCGATGATTCGATGATCTCCGGAATGTATGAAGACTCTGTTTTGAATTGGCATTTCGTTTTCACATTTCGTTTTCACATTTCGTTTTGCATCACATTTCAGGAAATCGAGACCATCCGACATTTTCAAGGTGGGAAATTCGGTATGTGTCAAATCCCCCCCCCCCCAAAAAAATGGTTTTTTTCTGGAAAAGTTGCTGATTGGCTTGGTGGCTGTGGTGCGACTTTTCTTTTTTTTCCTCAATGTTTTTTTTCTTTTTCTCGATTTGGCAGTTGCGATATTGAAGCAAGGAAATCCAGGGTCCACAGAGTTGGCAGAGGTTGATATTAAAAGATATTTAAACCCGACAGGGCTGGTCGCCACCGCATATTTCAGGTGGAGGAAATGAAAAAGAACTCATCTATAGTTCATATGTAGTTCTTAAAGAGAGCTTGTTGATACGTTTCATTCTGTTGTTCATTCACTTAAAACTTTTCCATTTTCTTTTTGGGTGGGGGGGGGGGTTGGCAAAGGAAACGCAAGCCCTCGAAAAATAAGTGAAACAATTGCAGCAATTATTCTCTACACAGAATAGCTGCAGCACTCTGCCCCAAGAATAGTTGCAGCACTCTGCCCCAATTATCAAAATTTTGGACGATTTTTTTCATGGTGCGTTTTTGGAATGCTGATGTGTAATGCTTTTTTTTTCAAGACAAAACATTAACAGACTTTCACAGATGCTGATAAATCAGTCTGACATGCAAGCGCTGATTCTTGGAGCAAAAGATGGCCAAAGCATTGTTGTAAAAAATGTTCAATGAAAAACAACAAAATAAAACACCACAGAAACATTTGAGAATTTTTGTACGGTGTTGTTCTTCAGATCCTTGTGAATTTTTTTCAGGTGACTGGATCTGCTGCAGCCATCAATGTGAACTGGACTCGAAGCATGCTGATGTTGTTCACCTTCTGGGATGGGTTTTCAGTCAGCAGTGGATATTGTTATTGCTTTGATAATGTTTCCCAGACAAAAACGGAAAAACCTTCTTTTGCAGTAATGGAAATAGGCAGAAGAGAAAAAATGTTGAGGTGGCTTTTACTTTTCTTGAAACAATTGATTTATTCCAACCCTTGGACAGCTGGTTTTGTCTGTCAGGCAGTGAGGGATTCGATGGTTAATTAAAAAATGGTTAGAAGTGGGTCAGATGGGTATTTATAATATGTTCAACGAGCTCTGTATTATTGAAATACAAGCGCAGGGTTGAATGGCAGGATCAGAGTTCAAGGTTTTGGGCTATTTTTTTTGTTTCTATTTCTGTTTTGGAATAAGTGGGAATGGACAAGTGTTCAATGATAAAATGGGGTGTACATTTCAAAAGGGGTTTTGTCATTGTTGTTTTATTGTAACCAATTTGTCACCATAAATCTGCACATTTGTGTTTCTACAATCACCCCGCACACACACAGAAGGAGCCCGCACAGGGCTGTAATAATCACCCCGCACACACACAGAAGGAGCCAGCACAGTCACCCCGCACACACACAGAAGGAGCCCGCACACTCACCCCGCACACACAAAGAAGGAACCCGCACAGATACCCCGCACACACACAGAAGGAGCCCGCACAGTCACCCCGCACACACACAAGGAGCCCGCATACGCTTCCCACATTGACCCCGCACAGCGACCCCGCACAGTTGTGCGGGGGCCTGGTCCTCGTGTGCGGGGTGGTCCATGATTCGCACAGACGACTGGAACCCGTGCACAGAGAAAACAAAACCCCGCACAGCTCTGTTCCCCGGTTTGGCCGGTTTATGTCCGGGGTCCCAATTTGACCCCGCACAGACCAGAACCCCGCACACAGAACCTGACGTCTTCCATATCCACCCCGCACGGCACCCCCGCACGGAGGATAGGGTACCCCGCACACTGTACGGGGCTATGTTTCATCTGTGCGGGGTCCCACAATGGGAAAGACGTCAGGTCCTGTGTGCGGGGTTCTGGTCTGTGCGGGGTCAAAATGGGGACCCGGGCATAAACCGGCCAAACCGGGGAACAGAGCTGTGCGGGGTTGTTTTGTTTTTGTGCACGGGTTTCAGAGTGCTGTACGGGGTTTCAAAAACACCCCGCACAGAACGCGACTTCCCATAGTGTATATACTCCCAAATACCCCCTTGGTATTTTCTTTTTTTTTTAATCCAAGGAAAGGAGTGTTACTTTGATCAGGTTGGGATAACCTAACCACCTCCGATAGGCTAGTGTTATTTCTATCACTATAACACAAAATAAAAGGATCATCACCGAACAGAAATTAACGATTCTTTCGTGCTTGAATTCGACAAAGATGATGAAAAAAAAGATCGCCACGATGGAGAGGATGCTTTTTCGAACCACATTCCAGTCTCTCTTCACTTTTTTCTTACATACCTAAATTAAAAACACACATATATATACTCAGGTCAGAGACTTATAAAATTCCCAAGGATAAACTTAATAGTGAGCCTTTCGGAACATATTGTGTCGATTCGAATTGCATGCATTGAAATTTACTGGTTTCGTTTGTAAAAGTGCAAATCGGCAAACACCCCCACACGAAAAAAAAAACAAAACTTTTTTCGGTTCTTTAAGGACAATGACGGAATCGAGCCAGGTCGATTTTAGATTTGAGCGAAGAAGAAGTGTTACTTACAGGCTTCGCATAAAACGCTGCTATGGCACCGTAATATTGGCCATAGTATAGGCCCCCCTTCCAACCAGCGATCTCCTGACCTCCACGACCCTCGACGGTAGCCCTTCGAAAAGGAAGGTCTCCCGATCGACTGACGAAAACGACTCCAGTTCCCAACAGGAAAGCCACCAACGCCAGAAGTATCGCCAAAGTCTGGTACCTGAAGATTTACCACCATCGCAGAAAATTGGAAAACGATAACGATTAGGATCGGCACAACGAAAAGAAAAAAGAAGACAAAACACGAGGAGAAAGATCCTTCGAACTCGTCTTTCGCAGTCCGATCGCGACCTTTGCTGTAACGTCTAAAGTAATTTGGACGTCCACACCAAACGATTTTCCATCCTATGAGGCCATCCGCCAGTAGGACGATCCTTTGTCTTCGAACCTTAAAGACGTGGTCCACGTACCAATCGACGCAAAAGAAAGTAGTCGGAACTGAACTCACCCCTTAGAACAGGGGCCCATCCCGGATCGACAGAAGTGGCACATCCCAGTCGTTCAGCTCCAAGTTTGCGAAAACGATATCGCACTCCGCCAGAAAAGCAAGAAAGCACAGAACACACCACCGAAGGCAATAAACAGAAAGCGAGGACGAAAGAACCGCTCGATTGTTGGTAAGTAGCAAACTTGCGTCGAAGTTCACGTGCTCGCACCCAGCAATCGTAACCGCACTGAGAAGAGTTCGTGCAATTTTGGGAATCATTAAGTATTAATGAACCAATGTACTTTGAATTTTTTTGTGGGGAAAGAACCACACTTGAAACCAGTGGGCTCAGGCCTTGTATGGACATAGCTTTGAAGCAAATTTGACATTCGTGAATGGCCAGAGATCACAGCCTGTGATTCACAGAATGCATTAATTAATGCATTTCATATGAAATCCCAACATATGCACCAGGTTTTGTTGTTCGGTGCCTTCAGAGCTGAGTAGAGTTTAGAGAATTCAGGATAGGGTGGTTGCAACAAGATACAGACTGGGGGGGTTCCGTGCAGCACATAGTAGAGGATTGTGAGCTGATTAGAATGTCTTCCCTGCTCTGATTGTGGAGGAGGCACCAACAAAGGCCCCTTTGGACATTTTTCACCCCGGGGTGAAAAATAACCTGTGGAATTTAGTGTGAATTTGAGGGTAGTGATGCCAACACTGGGAGAGATTCAAGGGAGAGGAGTTGCAGGGTGTTCATCATGAAAGAGGACAGGATCGAGTTTATCAACAAGTTTCTTTTGTTCAGCAATGGTTTCCTGACAGCGGCACAAAGAAGAGACACGAGCAAAAAAAAAAACTGAAGAATTGATCATTAATTCAGTGGGCGTAAACCCCTCTCAAAACAAGAAAAGCGAAAGGGAAACCAAAAGGAATGCTTTCCATGCCTTCAGCACCACAAATCAAATCAAATCAAATCAAATCATCAAAGCACAGTGAAAGGTGTGTGTGTGTTCCCCAGGATCGACCTCCCAAGTTGGAAGTTCCGGCCACCACCTCAAAGAACGATGGAAGGCGGTGGGTTTCCCTGTGCCACCTCTTCATGATCATTTGGTGGTCAGAATGGTGCTTACAGCTCCACCTATGATGAGCTCATCATAATTCTCCCACCAAATGCCCAACTTTTTTGGAAAATAGTGGAGTTGTTTTGGGGAGAGACTGTAAAATTCTCACACACTCGATGCGACACAAGAAATGGGGGATCCCCCACATCCATTCATCCGGATGAATGGATATGGGAAAAATCATCTTTTCTTTCTTGGAAAATGTCTCAAGGTGAAAAAATCTACAATCGGCTCTTTTCCATCTCAAAACTGAAAGGCCTGATGGCCAGCATGAAAAAGAAAAGGGAAGAAAAGGATCTTTCGGGAGAAGCATTCCCAACAGTCGTGATTTTTTCTTTTTCAAAACAACAAAAAGCGACCACCCACAGCCACATGATAATGATATGCCCCGAACATAAAAGGAGGCATTGTGGACCTGCAATGTTTTCTTGGGATGAGGTTTTGGATTGTGGATATCAGTATCTGAGAACTAAATAAATTATAAATAATAAAATAAATAGATATATAATTTTACGGAATGAGCAATAAAAGGGGATCAGTTGTGAAAGGTTAAAAATATTCCCCAGCGATTCCTACCAGAAACTGCTGATCAATCTGGCTGCTCTTTCGTGATTCAAGTTTTTATATGCACCAAACACAATGCCCAAAAAATATTTAAGACATACAAATTCAAGTGATGTGATGATGAAAAACACTCGCCATCTTGTGTTTGGGATCTGATTGTGGATTGACATGCCTGGAGCTGCAAGAAGCTGAAAGACATTTCTGCTATGGTTTCGAGCAACAGCAGCAGCCTGCTGATAAATTAGAACACTCCTTACATCAACTACCAGCCACAACACTTTCCCACGTCCCCCAACTGCAAAGCCCAGAGTATGGATCTTTTCTGCATGTGCAAGCCTTCTACAAATCACAATGATTTACCCCTTTTTTTTTCGGCAAATCCCCCAAAAATTGCACCAAACCAGAATGCTCACAGGGCACTATGAATTTTCGAAAATCTGTCCCACCCCATTTCCTTGAAGAAAAAAAACAAAAAAAACAGCACAAAACAACGGCAATGCTATGAATCTACAGCACAATAAAATCTATGCAACAGATATTACTAATAAAAGCAACAGAATACATGCACCAGCAAATACAGGTGGTTTGACTTTTCACTGGTGGAAGCTAGGTTAATTCATCCGTCTTGGCCCCCGCTTCTTTGGCAATTTTGATGAACACTTCCTCCAAGGTGACATTGGCCACGCCCCAATCCTCGATCTGGAAACCAATACCACCCCAAAATTTAGATGTGAACATTCAACAATCAAAATAAAGAAAAAGAAATGGGAAAAGGAAAACAAGCTTGCGGGGGGGGGGGGGGGTCAGGATACTGTGTTGCTCCTTGGGTAATACAAGTATTCAAGTGAACATATCAGCGCTTAATTAGATGCCGCTGACCACACATGCAAGGTAAAAACAAAGCCTTTATAAATTGTTTTTTCCAGTTTGTATACGATGCACCCCATCAGCAAATACTAAACCGGCCGACTCTACCGCTTGAGGGGAGCGATTTAATATCCCCCATAATATAATAATAATAATAATAATAACAATAATATATTATAATTATTATTATTTGATGTCCTGCTGCTTACCTTGATTTGCTTCTTTGCACTTTCCATGAAATCGAACACATTACTGGTAGCGACGTGATCTGAGGGCAGCTCGAATTTCACCGTTCCACCCACAGAGTAAGTTTGGGTGGCTTTCGGGAAGGTTTGATTTACCAACTTGCAGGCCTCTGCAACATACTCCGGCCTCGTCGTCAAAGTAAAGACCTGCAATAATAAAAAGGTCAAAATCGCAAAACAACAACAACAAATTTGTGCCATGTCTGCCATTTTTTTTAATACAAAAATTTAAGGAAGAAAAAACCTTGGCAAATTCTTGTCGCGTTGACTTTCTTCTCAATACCTTATTTTATTTTTTCCTCCTTGAACAAAAAAAACAAAATCTTGAGAAAAAGAAGCTCCGTCAAATGAATTTCAACATGTACACTTAAAATTCTTATTTTCTTTTCCTTTTTTTTCTGATTTTAATTCATGGTTCCTTTTTATTTTTTTTCGTGGGAATTGAAATGCTTTTTTTTTACCAAATATCCTCCGTATCTTGACGTGAGCTCCTTGGGGTTTCCGATGACCACCATTTTCCCACCAACGAAAATGCCCAACCGATCGCACAAAACCTCGGCCTCTTTCATGGAATGGGTGGTTAGAATGATGGCTTTGTCTTCCTTTGCATTTTTGACCACATCCCACAGGTTTCGTCTCGAAGCTGGGTCCAACCCCTGAAAAAACACGAAACCTTTTTCAATGCTTGAAGGGCTCAAAAGGGAACCCCCCCCCCTCAAAATCCAGTCAGCAAATTTTTGTGCTTCAAGTCCTTTGACCTTTGAAATTCAACCCCAAAATGAAAAATAAAAAATAAATTCTCAACCCCCCCTCCCTTCGAAAAGACACAAGCACTTGAATCGAAGATGATTGTGAAGCTAATTCATATATATACATACAGATATAAACCCAGCGTTTGTTTCGACGATTTCCCCTTGCCCCTGGCAACCACCAGTCCCATCAGATTTCTGCACTCACCGTACTGGGCTCATCCAGGTACACCACCTTGGCATTTCCGATAAGCGAAATGGCCACGCTCAGCCTACGTTTCATTCCCCCACTGTACGTTTGGGTCTTCTTGTTCCCCACGCCTCCGTAGAACAAATGCACCGACTTCAAAGCGGAATCAGCAGCGTTACTCAATTCATCCCCCCTCAAGCCCTTCAGTCGACCATAGAAGTAAAGATGCTCTCTGCCTAAAAGCAACAAGCACAACCTCTTAGACTCGATTTCTGTAGGTAGCATCTGGGCGGTGAATTTCTGGGATCAACACAGTGATCTCCTTGATCCAGAAGAGGAGGGTGGTAGCTCTCGATTTTTCTGTACTGCAATTTGACAATGGGAAAACGAAGCCGAAAAAACACAAGACTGGGAAGGTTAGCATTCGAATGGTTACCAGTGAGCGTGTTCCACAACAGGTTGTGTTGAGGGCAGACGCCCATCAAGCTGTAGATTTCCTGCATGTCAGACATGATGTCGAACCCATCCACGAAGGCATAACCAGAAGAGGGGGACAAAAACCCGATCAGCATGTTGATGGATGTGGTCTTGCCCGCTCCGTTCGGTCCAAGCAAGCCGAAAACCTCGCCCTTCCTCACAGCCACCGTCAAGTCTTGCACAGCAACCTGCAGAAAGAAAGGGGGTCAAAATTGCAAACTTCAGAAAGGAAAAAAAGGTAAAGAAAAAAGCCCCCAGAAGCATGGTGGGAAAAGAGAGGGGGTTGGCTGTACCTTTTCGGGGTTGCCTTCGATAGGGGGAAATACTTTTCTGAGCCCATTCACGACGATCGAATGCTCCTTCAAGTCATTGCTGGTCATTCCTAGAACTCTCTGGCGTTCTTGCTTGACATCCTCCGATTCGAAATCCACAGGCACAGAGCCCCCCACTGCCGACACAGCTGGGCCACGGGCTGGCCCCCCCTTTTTCTGCAGTAAACAAATACCGAGAAACGCACGTTCATGCAATTCTTGGACCTGTGGCTATTCATCTAGCTGCAAATTATTTGCTGGAAAGAACGCTGACGGTCTTAAAAAAAATACGGGTGGATTGACAACCCTCCATCATTAAGAAGTTTTTCTCTGAAGTGACCCTCAGCATTCAACCACAGTCGAACACTTTTCTGGGCATTTTCCTGGTCTGTTGGGCTTCTGTAGAGCTTAGGATTATCTGTTTATTGTTGTTGTTGAGGACGAATGGATGGCTGGTTTTCGACTTACCTTCTTCTTGAATCCCTCCAAGAAGAACAGTGGGCTTCGCTTTACGCCAGCCCCAGACACCGTCACCTGCAATTTGAACAGAGCTATGTTCAGTCTGCTTGCTCATTGGATGTAATGCACAAATAAAAAGTTCTTCTTATCACACCTGATGCATTGAAACACCATAGAGCAGGGTATTTTTCGATTTTTTTCCCCTTAACCCACGGACAACCGAAGAAGAAAGTGATATAAACCGGAGGTCATAATGACTTGAGGCAGGTGCTGTTGTGTCGAATGCAACTCACTTGGTCAAGATACCATGCCAGGAGGAAGAAAAGAGGCCATTCCACCACAAACACCGCCATGATGTAGCCCATGTGGTTGTTCTTCTCGCTGAAGGAAGACCACTTCAAGCCCTCATCGTTTGAAAATGCAGATCTGAAGCCATACTGGGCCATTTCGAACAATCCCCTGCATCAAAAACGACAGAAAAAACCGTACCTCTCAGAATCCACCATGGATAAAACACCATGCAACGCATTTGAAGAAGCAGATGGGGACAGTACATCCCAACTTATAGATGAAATCTAAATTTTTTAGAAAAGGGGGCAGAGAGGAGGTCTGCCTGGGTAGCATTTTCTATTTCGATGAAACAAAAGGTGGTCGGCCTCACCTGTAAGCTCCGAATGCTGGGATCAACTCGATCAAATGGACGTACCATCGATCTCTTTGGATGAGCAGGGCCACCAAGAGATTTCCGACTAATCCCGTGCCGAACACCCACAAAAACGAAAACACCGTGGAAGTCCTGCTGCCCCTGAAAAAAGTGCTCAGGACGAAAGCGAAAGCGATCTGGACGTTCCCGAATAGAAAGAAGAAAATAATCATCACACCTGTGGGAAAAAAATAATAATAAAAAAAAACACTCACACACACATGCAAACCTCAAATTTCATATCCCACGAAAAAGGTACCGCTGTGAGGCGATCGATACATCGAAAAGAATGAATTGTGAATGGTATTTCCACATTTGGGAAAAATCAAGAAGGGGGTGTTTTTTTCTGGACGCACTGTAGTCATTTCGAGTGAAGATGGCCAGATCCACAAGGCTGCCGATGATCAGGAAAACGATCATGTAGACGGAATAGATCGTCAGGTAGTACAGGTAGTTGACCAGCCAGTATGCGAGATCCCCCAAACCATGCATTTTCATCATAATTCTCAACCGGTTCTCCTTTTCATAGACAAGCTGAACCAACCTGGATGCATGCACACATTCTCATACAAAAATACATCCTCATTCTACCCCAAAATTTGTAATAAAAATTCACACAAACAGAAAAGCAAAAATGCTCCAAACACACCAAGCAAGCACAGATCCTTCGATTTACCCACGCACATTGACGGAAGGAGCAGCTGCATGACCCAAGTGAACAGGATTACAGCGATCAATGAGGAAATCTCCAGTGTTAGCTTCGTTTCTTTTTTGGGGACGTCTTGAAGGGCCAGCAATTGCGCCGAATAGTCTTCCCCGACCACCCATTTCAGCCAGGCAGTGGTGGCCAAGTTCATGGGCAGCTGGACTCTTTGATGATCCTGGGGACCATCGGAGCCATCCACGGTGCCGGTGTCTTCATACCTTGTGATCGGGGGGAAAAAAACTATATATCGAAAAAGCACTTTCTAAAAAAATGCACGCAACGTTGACCTTTAAGTAACATATTTCTGAGGGAAAAAAAAAGACTTTTGAGGAAAAAAAACACCACCACCAATGATCTAACTTCAGTATTTACCAGTTTCACTGTTCCACTACCAACTTGACAAGAAAGAAAAAAAGTTACTTTTTTTGTTCAAACTTTTTTTTTTGTTCAATCTCAAAGGAAAAAGGGCTGTTTGTTCGTGAAAAACTCCCATCGATATCTTTTTGCCTGGAGCTCACCAAATGTCGACATCCAGGCGATCCTCATTGCTGTTTTTGAAATCCCAGGCGTGACTGTACTTGTCTTGCCTTGGTCCATCATCGTCATTTACCTCATTTTCATCGCCCAGCTGTAAGATTTTTCTGGAGCCGGTGGTCGCCCTTTCTTGCTCTTCTTCTTCGAGAGCGTTGCATCTTGCCTGGATACCCGGAATCAAAACAAAAATTTGAAAACCAAAATGTGTCATAGCATATTGCAATCACTGACTGGCACCTTGGGTGTTTGTATTCTTTAGTCAAGCAATGGGTTCACAGACAGACAGTCAGTCAGTCAGATAGTCAGTCAGATAGACAGTCAGACAGATAGTCAGTCAGACAGACAGACAGTCAGTCAGACAGTCGGGTCTCGTGAGGATTTTCAGTATTGCTGAAATGAAATGTAACAAAGGACCAAAAAAACCAAAAAACACACAATATATTATTCTCTTCCGAAATGACACATCAAAGAAATTAACAAAAAAAAAAAGAACTGAGAATGAAAAAAAGTGGCAATCGATGGGGCAGAAAAAAAAAAACATTCGATCATGCTACCTCTTCGAATCCGCAGAAAAGTCGGCGGTTGATCTCGTCCTCCGTGAGGTCGAGAAAAGGCGTATCCACGCATTGAACGAAATCGGTGTCATTGCTGTCTCGTTCCCCAATCAAGGACCTCCCTTGAGAAGCCACCGAATCGATCAGTTGGGCACCCGCCTGATTGATCGCGTCCAGGGGGAAATCCTCACAGGACTGAGTCAGAGCTGACAAATTCTCCGAAACGAACGCCACCTCGACCAGCCCTGATGTCGTGGTTTCAGACGAGGAGCCGAAATAAACCCCAGCAGCAGAGTAGCCTTCTCCTCTCAAAACACCCTGGGAGCGAAGATTTAAAAAAAAAATGTGAATTTGACCGCAAGCATTTTGATGGGCAGCATGGAAAATCTGTTGGTCGAAACGTCGCTTGCCCCCTTCTCCACTTTTTTTTCAAGCTTCAAAAATACATTGTTATTTTTTTTCCGCTCAGGAATTTCACAGTTGGAGGGAAAAATCAACTTGCCCTGCCCCTCTCCTTCGGAAAGCAAAAGTTCCGGAAACAATAGACAAGAAAAAATGGAGATAAAGTTCAATATTTCAAAAAAATGCAAACTGAGAAGATGCGTACATCGGTTGATTGGTTGAAGAAGTAGAATGCCCTGTCGAAGTTTGATAGTAGAGATGACTCATCCACCGACGGTAGCATGAATTCGATCAGTTTAGAGGTTATAGATCTCGGCCCCGTGTAAAGCATGGCAACGCCAGGAGACCACGGCTGAGCTCGATTTCTCTCTTTTGGAATCTGGCAAGAAAAAAAGTAAAAGAAAAAAACTTGAAAAAAAAACAAAATAGTAAAATAAATAAAGACAGCCCCCTCCACAATCCCTGCCAAAGGTTTCACCGAATCTCAACGAGAAAGAAGAAAAAAAAAAAAGAAAAAAAAAGACAACAAAAATACACTGTCACCTTGTGCTTTATTCCACCACCTTCCCCCCCCCCCCAAAAAAAAAAAAAAAAACAGAAAAAACAGAAGAAAAAACAGAAAACAAAAAAGAAAAATATTCGATACACGGATAAAACCGGCGTTGGTCAAAGAGAAAATGGTGCGAGGGGCATTTTTCTGATGAAGACATCCTCGGCATGTTTTTTTTTTTTCAACTCGGTTCAGCTTACATCCATGATCGGCGGCCAGGATGCAGGTTTTGGAACGCTGCATGACACCGCCTGCTCCGGGTCGGAGAATTCTATTCCACATATCGTATCGTCGTACTTCTTGCACTCTTCCTCATCATCCACGCAAAACACGGGGTCGTCTGATGTCCCACTCCGACACGAGCTTTTGATGACTGTGTTGCAGCATTGCAGGCACAGACACCCACACTGCAAAAAAAAAAACCCACCAAACTGAAGTGAGCAGGAAGAAAACCATTCCAATCGGGTGCATTCACCCCCTTTCTGTTTTTCTACTCCCCATGGCGAACAAACAAGCGGAATTGTAAATGCTTGGAAATCCTGTTGGCTGAAAACACCTGCACGACCTGCTGTGTAGAAACTGAGCCTCTCGAAAACTTAAATTCCATCACAATTTTGAAAAACTACTATCAAATGACCATTCAAGAAAGCAAATTTATTGATATGGTTTAAAACCAAACTACCCTCACAGTACATGCTTCCCCAAAATGAAGTATAAATAAATCTACAGATGAGTAATCGATGCTGCAGCTGAATGGAAATAATAGTTTTACCTTGTTATCCCTGGAATCCAGGAGTTTATCAATGACCAGCTTTTGGAGGGCGGTGAGCAGCCCCACGAACAGAATGGGCAGCAATACGATGCAGATATTCGAACAAGGCCGCCGCCGTTGATACATCAAATTTTTCCTCACCAAAGCATTCACTTGGCCCTTGAACTTAGTCTTACCCTGGAGCCACCATTTCACCAACTTCATTCTTTTTTTCCTGTTTCAGTTTTGTTTTTGTTTTTGTTTTCACAATAAATTGGAAAGGGCATTGCAATTGGAAAATGAGTGCAAACAGGTGATTTCCAGCAGGAAGCGGTTTTATTGTTTTCAAGACTCACCAATTTGACCCCAGAATTTGGTCTGGGAGGGGAACTTTCCCCATGGTCTGATGGTTGTGCAGTCAGCAATCCATGACTCTGTGGGACAGAATAGAAAATCAAGTGGCTTTCACATCAGGTCTTGCTTGTTTTTTTCCAAAAAAAGCTCTGCTTTCGCAAGGAAAAAATGTGTGGAGAAAAAAAAGTTATCTGGAACCCCGCCCCCCCCCCCCCCCCCCCCCTTCTTCCCCCATGATTTCAAATTTCCTCAAATATACTTCTTGAAAACGAGTCAGTTGTGGAATTTTCCACAACTGACCGGCACAGGAATTCAGTGCACCAAACCTAAAATCGTCTCCAAATTATCAACGTACCAGTGCATGTGTTGTTTTGAAAAAGCTTTTTTGTGAAGGGGTGGAGCACTGCATCTCTTTTTCGGGATGTTGAATGTCTCCCATCTGGACATCTAGCAAAAAAACCAAAAACAAGGTCTTAATGACATTCACATTTTTGGAATAAATCGAAGGAAATCCCTGCTAGGGATGCTGATGATCCATCAAGCACACATACAGCCAGATTTTACAGCTGAGACCCATTTCTTTTCTTTTTCTTGGGGGGGGGGTTAGGGGAGATGTGAATCTGGTCTGAGGGTAGATGAATGAAAAACCACGTGATCGAAAATTCCGTGGAAAAAAAAGCACGCGTGCCCGAAGCCCAACCTTTCGCAGGACGCTCCATTCGACAGGGAGTTGCGAAAAGATTCTTGTCGACAAGAAAATTATAGTACACACTGAAAACGAACGAAAGGGTGGCCCCCGCTGCGCGGGCTCGAAGCTTCCTTTCGGACAAACCAAGCGTTTTTTTTTGGTGCCCCCCACAGGACGCGTCTATTGAAAACCTCCGTGGATTTTACTCTCGGAGCAATATCAATCCTTTTTTTTTCATTTCATGGCTGACAGGAAAAGGGGGCCATACGATGAACACACACACACACACCAGGGCTGTTCATGGCGCGTTCTCACGCCACTGACGTCTTTGTCGACCCTGTGGGTTGAAATATGTTCCAAGTATCGAGAATCGCCCCCTTCCTTTTCCACGACGTCGATTATGTTAAGCTTCCCTCGTCGTTTCTCTTGTTTTCGAGTTCGGCTGCCGTGAGTGTTTCGAATGGGGGGGAATGCTGCAGAATCTATGAAGCAGCAGCTCCGTTTGACAGGATTGCGTAACCCACACCCAAAACGAAATTTCGTAAGTAAGGAGTTACGAAACGCGGGTTCAGCCCGACTTCCAAGTGTCGGAAAAAAAAAAATCGAAAAAAAAAAGCACTGGAGGGGATCCTTGGGAGCGGTTTTCTTCGGCGAAAAGGAAGTACGATCGATCTGGCGGACATCCGCCACAGCAGTGCCAGATTGCTTCATCATTTTTGTTTCCGCAGCGGGTTTCACTTCTTCTCTTGCAACCGTCCGTTGAGCAGAGCGCATTTCCATCGCACGGCGTGGGTTTCGTTCACGCGGCAATATGGTGAGAGTCTGCGTACCGCATGCGACACCCTCGGTTCTGTGTGACTTTCCCCTTTTTTTGAGATTCGGGATGCGAGGGGAAGGCCTGGGACGTGAGGGACGACTTTCCCGCGTTACCTCTCCAGGGTGACGTTTCCTGGAGCTGTCGGGGATCGGGGCTGAAATCGTCTCTATATCATGAGTGAATTTCGAGTCCCTATTTTGGTTTGGCCGCCCGGGGTCGATAGGAGGGGATTCCTAACATAGAGGGGTCGCTTCGATCTGACGTCTGTGGAGCGTTAGGGGAGTCGCGTGTTGAGAGAGAATCCACCGCAACGCTTACGTTGTTTTTGTCTGTTGCCCAGCAAAGACGAATAGGTGAAGGGGTGGATCGGGGCGTGGATAGTTTCCTCCAGTCTTTGCCTGCTGGGGTGCGCCAAAACGTACGAAGACTTCAAGAACTTCAGAAAAGATGTGATGACATCAACGCTGAGTATTTACGAGAAAAAATGGCGCTCGAAGAAAAGTTCAGGAAGCGATATGGTGAGGGCTTTCACTGCTTTTGTCTTTTCTTTTCTTTTTAGCAGGGGGGGGGGAGGGGCATTTTCACGAAAATTTTGAATAAAGTATTCAGACTTATTCAATTGTGTTTTGAATTTCCCTTTTTCTTTTCTTATTACAAGACTTTTTTCGATGCTTCTTGCTGACATTCAGCTGTCAACCTTTTGGTATATTCTCCAAAATCTAGGGATTGATTTTTTCGACCTCTTTCAATTCCTCAGCCCACAATAAAAAGCAAAAAAAAACAGCACGACAGGGTTATTTTTTAGTTTTTATTATTATTATTTTCAATTTAATGAAGTGCTGCTGCTGCTGCTGGTACGGTAGCCATTTTTGTATTTTTATTTTTTCATCTCAGACCATGTTTTATTTTGTTTTTTTTTTCCTTCTTTGCAGAGCCTGTCTATTCCGAGCGAGCTGAAATCATAAGTGGAGATGGCCAGCAAAATGGAAATGCCGATGGACCTGGTGAGGAGGGAAGAAATTTTTTTATAGCTCTTCTCTGGGAGAATATTAAAAAAAAAAAAATAGTCAGTGCAAAAAAAACACACTCGCTCTCAATCTCACCGTAACAAATATGAAAACCTTCACCAATGATGCGACCTCGAAAAATACATTGGCGATACAACTGCTTGAAATATAGCTAGATTTTTTATTGGAGCCTGATCATTTATTTATTTATTTTGTCATTTTATCTAATTTATTTGTCATTTTCAGTTTTTTAATTTCTTTCTTTCTTTTTTTTTTTTTAATTTGGGGGGGGGGGGGGGGGTTTAAAACAACACTCAACACCAGCATCTAAATTTAAGAACTTGGCATGTGGGAGGCTTTCGCTCAGCGAGAAGTTTAATTTCGCAATCATGATATATGAAAGTTGCAAACCGCTGTTTTTGTTTTGTTTTCTTCGCCTCAGGTGCAGTTCCCGGCTTTTGGATAAAGGTGTTAAAGAGTATGGTGGCTGTGCGAGAGCACATCAATAAATCCGACGAATCCGTTCTCAAATATCTGAAAGACATCCGGGTGCACGGTCTGGAGGGGGACCAGCAGGGCTTCAAACTGACATTCTATTTTTGGAAAAACGAATTCTTCGCGGAGGAGGAATTGACAAAAGCTTACATTATGGGGAGCGAAGACGATAGTCTGGTAGAAAGAACAGAAGGTTCTAGAATCACATGGGCGGATGGCAAGAATCCAGGCCTCAAGGTGCGAAAAAATCTCGTTGGTCACCCCCCCCCCTTCTTTTTCCCGACCTTTCTCAAACAGCAATTGGATATTTTACCAATCAATGTTGAAAATCGAAATAATTGGATCAAAAAAATACGGTCAAAAACATGAAAAGAACCCCCCAAAAAAAAACAAAAAAAACCAGGAAATATGTATTATTATCAGACTGTCAGAGTTTTCTTTTACAACAATTTTATGAAAAAAAAGGGTTTCTCTGGAACAGAGGAGTGAATCGGATGAAGGGCATGCACTCGTTTTGAATTTGACGAAAAATAGGGGATGCTTTTTTTTATAGGTGCTTAGAAGGAGGAGGCAAGTGGAAGGGGAGCCTCCAGTAACGAAGATTGTGGAAATACATTCCTTTTTCGACTTCTTCGCACCACCAAAGGTATGTACGGATGAGCATGCAATTTTCGATATTATTTTGGGAAGAGAAGTAAAAGCTGCAGCAGTGTTGCTACGCTTTGCTTGATGGTGGTGGTGTTCCATCATTCCCCCCCTTTTTTTCTTTCAAAAAATATTATTAGAAAAGAACCCGTCAGGACAACCCCCGCTGGGCACTGTTTTGGGTGCTTTGATAGTTCTTTGACGGTACATGGAAAAAAACAACAACAGTATACTGAAGGAAGAATATATATGTGTGTGTGTATAGATAAATAGATTTGTTTGAAATTATTTTACACACGGATGAAAGGCCGAGTGCAGCCTGTTCAAGGAAATATAGGCTACTTAGAAAAGAAAAAAGAAAAACACCGCATCATCACCATGTCCAGTTTTTTTTGTTTGTTTGTTTTTTCTGAGTCAGCATATAGATAGATATATTCGCTCTTGCAATACCACACAATGTGCTGCTTAATCAAAGATGGAGAGTGTATAGTGTCTGTTTGGAGGGGGGGGGGGGGGGTCTGGTTTGGTTAGTGCAAGGCGTAACTTGATGGGTAGAGTTTTCTTTGAAATGTGTGTTTAGCTCCCGGAAAGCGGCGAGGATGAAGATGTTACGGTGGATGAGATAGCAGAATTGCATGAATTGGTGGAAGAAGATTTTGAGGTGAGGCTCCGTTGCATGATGTGCCAGTTCCTCCCCAACACTCATTTCTACATAGAATCTTTTATGAGTATCCATTATTTTTTTATTTTTATTTTTTTTGGGGGGGGGGCTATCTGTCAAGGTTGACTCCGTTCGTGTTGAAAGAGGAGGGTTTTCTATGCCCCATGAAAAAAAGACAAAAAAAAGAAGAGTGCTGTAGATTGCAGCCCAATAGATGGGAGAACATCGTTAAAGTTATAAATTTGTGCACTTCATAGAGAGAGGTTTTATTTTTCCCCATGGTGTGCATCCCTAATCTCTACCTTTGATGCAAAATCTAATCGATATCGTCAAGGGATGGGGAGCATTACGCTCAGTCTGAAAAAGAAATTAAAAATTAACAAAAAGTAGCCACCCAAAAAAGAATCTAAAACCATGATTGCTTTACTGTCAGCTTTTTCCATTTTGCTCCGTGTTTGTTTAGGTGGGATGTTTGCTGCGTCAAATGCTGATTCCGAAAGCCGTTTCGCTCTACACTGGAGAAATCCTGGAAGAGCACGATTCTGACCTGGAGAGTGTGGATGAAGAAGTGATGGAATACTCCTCCTCTGGGGAGAGGTGATAAGTATTGATCTGACCTAGATTGCTGTAACATTTGTGGGTTTTTTCAGGCAGGGGGAGAGGTTCTAGGGGAAGGGAGGGGGGGGCGGGGAAAGGGTAGTGCAACTCAAAAGAAAGAGAGGGGGGGGGGGGTTGAAAAAAGGAAGAAGACAGGGGGTGGAAAATATGAACAAAACAAAAAGAAGAAGAAGGGTTGGAGTTGGAACGAGTGCTTCTGCGATTGTGAAAAGCCAAAATGTGTTTATGATGGCTTTTTCTTTTGTGTGTGCGTGTGTGTGCGTTGTTTTTTTTCTTTAAAATAGAGAGGAATTAATAGTGTCTGAGGAAAAGGGAAAGGTTAAAAAGTGGGAGTGGAAAAAAAGGGGGTTGGGAAGGGGGTTGGGGAAGGGGGGGAAAGAAAAGGTTCTTCTTTTTATGCCACTTTCTTCAAAAAAAAAAGAAAAAAAAACACGCATAGGAAAACGTGAGGGGCATGGACAGTATAACGAAGGGAATGCTTCACTCCGAAGAAAAGTTAGCTTTAATATGTTTGGTGTTTTTTTTTGGTTTAATTTTCACTCAGTGTTGCAGTTTTTGTTTTCTTTTTTTTTTTTTTCATGGTCACTCCATCATGCAGCAACATGGGCTATCTCTTCGATAGAAAGAAAACCGGGGGAACCAAAAATTTGAGCAAAAAAACAAAAAAGAGAGGAGAAAGTTTGGAATTGAAGGGGACGGGGAGGTTTGGGTTGGGGAGGGGAAGAAAAGGTTTTTCTTTTTCTTTTTTCTTTTCTTATTTTTGCAAGGGTGGGTGGGTTGTGTTTTTCTTTTTTCTTTTTTTTGTGTGTGTTGCATTGTGGCTGAGGGTAGCTGGACAAGCTTTCGGGAAGGAACCGACTTCATTTAGGTTATTGCATTTTTCTACAAAAATGGTTCCTCTTCAAAAAATGTAAGCATATCCATTTTTTTTGGTTTTTTTTTTGGTTTTCGGCCAGGTTTTTTTTTCTTTTTTCTTTTTTTTCCGTGAGAATGGCACAATGCCGAACGAGTTCTACAAGCCCAGGTTGATCCGGTTATTTCGAAAAAAAACAAAAACAAAACAAATTAAATTAAATTAAATTAAAGAGTTGTCATTTGTTCTCGAAAAAACGGAAGGAATCAGTGAAAAGAATGGAGGGATTTGTCTGGCTTTGGAATAGCCAATTTGTACACATGTATTCTGTTTGCATCTTGTTGCAATATCGAGTTATCCATCATCGCTGGAAAGTGAAAAAGAACTTTTGAATATTTTTGTTTTGTGAAAAAAAAAGACACACACAAAATACTTCAGAGTATTTCTTAAAATCCTTTGTTCTGGCCTTCACTCCATCTTTCACAACTATTTCGATCGTTCAGCCAGTTACTGCAGGGTATCTAAGCACACCACCAGGTAAGCCAACAAAGATTGGGTATTGCTAAGACAAGACTCCAGAAATGAAGCTGAAAGAATGAAAGAGTGAAAGAATCCCCCCCCCCTTCTTGTGCAACAGAGGACACTGATGACCGGTGGGGTTGAATGCCAGATGGCACTCTGAAGAGAGGAGGGTGCTCAAGCAAAGCCTCCATCATCTCATAATTATGATTACAAGCTTACAAGCTTGGGTTGAGTGCTAAGGGGATTAGAGAAAGTTATCCCTGTCCCCCCAACACTGCTGAATGAAGATCTCCCTTGCTTCCCTTTGAGTGAGTTGATTTGCAGTCCATCCAATCGTTCCTTTAATGAAAGCATGTCTGTCAATCACTTCGTGCATCCACTGGATGCCCAAAGACAGTTGGAGGGCCTCCCCCCAAAAAAGCGACTTTGCAGTTCTCCTCCAAGCGACCCTCATGTTTCTATCGCGAATCCTCGCCGCCTGTCTCGCTTTCACCATTTGGTCCCACTCCAACGCCAGCGAAAATTCCCAGACATGCTCTCCGAATTGGTGGGCGACCCTCACCGATCCAAGCACTGGTGAGAGCTGGGGGTCTGCACAAGAAAACGCTTGGGCACCGTCATTCTTCCAACGACATGGGCTGTAAAAGTGCGTGTTCTCTGCAGTGGGATGGTCGACGATCGAGAGTCCAGGCAGCCGCACCCAGATCTTCTCCAATCTATGGTACCGCCAAGAATGAGCGCCTCCGTTGTCAAAAATTCCAATCAGCGTGGTAGGCAGCGAGCCACCCACAGTCTGGCGTTTTCAATCGTTTGCCGCTTGACATTCTTTCCTCGCTACTGAAGTGGGGTGCCTCATCGAATCGTCAAAATCTGACGTTTTCTGGACGCCTGGGTTGGTGACATGCACTGAAGCGCTCCAGTTCTGTTCCGAAGGCTTCATCAGAGTCGATGGTATGCATTCCTACCGAGCGACTCACCGAGCGGCGATTTTGAGACTGGATTGTCAGCGAACACTGACGTTCGAATCTTGCCCGCCGCCAACATCACGGAAATGTTGGGATCCCTCGAGGTAACGGCATCGTTCTGCATTATTTTACGTACGGAACCTTTCCATGTCGTACGACATAGCTGTATTTCCCCCCCTTGAAAAAGCAAACAAACGATTGCCTCAAGATGTGGCATAGGGAGTCCAAATTCACTGTTCCATGATTTCCAGGCTGGATGGGTTGGAGGAATAGCACTTCTTATCGATCAGCCATTTCCTCTGCTTCACGTCCATCAAGGCCACTGGCTGGAAACTGTAATACCTTTGTGGGAATCCGTGGGGCGACGTCAAAAACACTTCACCGGTGAGCTGCCGTCCAAAATATTATCCTCTCAATTCATGCCCCTCGCTTTCAGCTCATCATTTCCATTTTGTTTTGCTTTCCCAACAGGAAATGTCGTTCTGTGGGGCTCCCGAGCGTCCAGCCTCTCCGATTGGATGAATGCCACCTTGAGTGTGGCTTTGACTCCGATAGAGAAAAAGCAGGGAGGGCCCGAGAATTCTCTGAAGTTCGATTTTATCGATTCTAAAGCTCTGGAAAAAATTCCTTCGAATCTGTGGATAGGGTTTGAGAAGCTCATGGTGATCAGGGACAGGTGAATGAAACATTGGTGCCTGTTTGGTATGTGATTGGCAAAAGCTTTTTCCAGAAACACCCCAGTGTTTGGCTTGCTGGGGAGATTCTTAAGGGATTCAGAATGAGAAAATGGTGGGGTGTGTTGACCAACCCACCCCTTGAAGCTAAAAAACTACACACCATCATAACCCACCATAATTAGATCGTTTTTTCACAGGTACACCCATCCGCAGGCCAAAAACGGTTTCCTTGCTCAAGGTCATGGCAATGCTTGGAATCGTGATGGCTGTCAGAGGTAAGAAAAATCCGATCAATTTATTGAAACCATTGATTGTGGAATCGCACACAAGAGCCACTGCGCAGATCTGAGGCTGGGAGTTTTTGTTAACAGATTTGTAAGAAATGATATCGAGGTTGGCTTCGAGGAGGAGGTGTCGGCTCGGGAATTCTCTTCGGCTGCATTTCAATCGCAGACCCTCGCGGTGCAACACCCTAGCCAATCGACTGGGTTGCCCAAAACCATTACAGTGATATCCAGCTTCAATAGCCAGGAGGCCATTGAGAATATGGTAGGGTGTCGACTAAAATATAACAACAAGATTAGTAACGATCTTCGATTGCTCCCTTTTTTTTCAGGACTTTTTTTCATATTCAGTAGGTGAATAGCCATTACTCTGTGTGTAATGATGGCTTGGCATTTTATTGTTTTGATGCTGTGGTGCGTCAGGATGCAGTGTTGGGAATGCTGTGGAGAGTTGCCCGAAGCATCGGATGGCGAGTGCGCCCCTTTATGGTGGATTCCCACACCCCCTTTTCTTCATTCCTTGCAGTTATGAGGAGGACGGGCTTGTTGGTTGGCCGCCACAGCCACTTGCTGAGCAATGCGATATTCCTCCCACCAGGTGCTCCAGTCAAAAAGAAAGACCCTGCCTAACTGGGCCAAAAAGACTGCGTGAATTTGAACAGGAATGAATTCATAAGGGGGATGGATGCAGGTGGTGCCCTGTTTGAGTTCATTCCGTACAATGTGGAATGGGGAGGGGTCACGCTTTTGAACAGAAACCTCTCCCTCAGTGCCGACCAGCTGGGTTATTCTGCATGGCGAGCTGATGATCCGAGGTGGGCAGTGTATAGGAATCGCCAAGATGCCAACTACAAAGGTTGGACAGCTGGGCAATGTCAATCCAGGTGGGGTCGATCGTATGGATTTGTTATGGCTTTATTACTTACCAAAGAAATATGGAAAAGAAAATTCACGGTGAAGAAGTTGCACCAGCACCAAAAGAATTCCATATT
Source organism: Bryopsis sp. KO-2023 (assembly GCA_030272585.1). Taxonomy (NCBI): domain Eukaryota; kingdom Viridiplantae; phylum Chlorophyta; class Ulvophyceae; order Bryopsidales; family Bryopsidaceae; genus Bryopsis; species Bryopsis sp. KO-2023. The sequence continues at coordinate 3,735,838 of BSYQ01000007.1, read as the reverse complement.
GGTATGAACGGCAGCATTGACCTTTTGTGGGACCTTTTCTTACTTGAAAAGGGGTGAGAAACAATAGGTTTTGAGCAAAGACAGAAGCTTGCATCCTCAACTAGTTTGGGGGAGCTTCTAGTAAGGAGAGAGAGAGATATTTGATTACCGAAAATGGCTTGAAATTGTTTTTGGTTTATGGTGATTTTTTCAGGGAGTGCCTTGCTGCTCACGAGCGTGCCGGGCTGGTGGTGGATATCGCCACAGTGGAAAAAAAGCTTCGAGACTTCATAGAGAAACATATGAAGCCATGAAATGACACACTCATTCCTCAAAGCAACAAACACACCTGCAGAAAACTGAAAAGCATAGGTGATCGGCTGACGACGCAGGGAATTGTATGCAACTAGAAAAGCAGAGTTCATCGACGGTGAAAATCTCAGCACAAGTTTTCTTTTCGATATATTCAGAGTTTTGCTCTGACCTTCCACAAACACGCCACCGATCACTGCTGATTCCAAAAAACCACCACCGCCATATCGGTTGGCTACACGTGGGAAATCGACAGCACAGTTGCACAGGCTGTCTCTCTATTCACAAATATTCTTCATTGGTTCACGTCAAGCAGCTGGTCCAACATAATTTCCACCACCACGACTTTGCATGCAACTGTATATCTAGGTCATTCACATGGCTGCATGTCATCAAATCCCCCCCCTTTTCCTTTCACATTCCCGGCATAAAAAATGAAAATCAATTTCCTTTCGAAGAGGATTTAAAAATCATACCAAAGAAAAAGAAAATGCATCTACCTCTTCTGCCCAACAACTAGATTCCTTCAAAACACCCCCCCCCAAAAAAAGGAATCGACGAATCCCCATGACATTTCCTACGAAAATCCCCTAAAAGTCCAGTGATTAGTAATCGCCAGTCAGTCGCCTCTTTTCTGGCTTTTGTTCGCTTGTTCTTCCTTTGAAAATTATTTCCTGAAGAGGCTACGAATTCCGTCAAATGTTGGCCCCATAATCTTCTAATGCTCCCTCAGCCCCCTAGCCCTTTACTCCAGTTTGAAACAATCTCAGCCCCCTAGCCCTTTTATCCAGTCTGAAACGATGGAGCTCACTCTGGGGGTAACGAACAGGGCTCTGGCTGTAGCATACGTCGTTCCGTTTGGTTTGTCTTTGACCTCCGCCACCATCCAGAGCTTCCTGCCCTCGACCGACTCCAGGCGGGAGGTACACAGAACGGAGGTGTTTTGGGGGACTTTTTTGCAGTAATCCACCTCCAGTCGGGCCGTTACTGCAGGCAGCAGCCCGATCGCTCCAGCTTTCCATAGAGACACCATCAACCCGCCCAACGTCTCGTCGATGATAGCAGCAGTCAGGCCACCGTGGACTGTGCTTGGGTATCCACACACATTCCTGGAGAAAACCCCCCATGCAGCTTAAAAAAAATTCTCATGCAATTCACAAGAGCAACAGGGAAGAAACTAAGCAAAGCAAAAAAGACTGTGGCGTTGCATGAGGTCTGGATTTCCCCCAAAATAAAATCGCTCACCTTCCCAGTTTTATCGCTGCATGAAATTCTGTCGCCTGGGCATCGTAAAAGCACTCGATTCCTCTCACCATATCCACCCGCATCATTTCTTCAAACTGAAACACAAAAAACCCTATTATTCAAAACACACCTCCACTCCCCCCCCAAAAAAAAATAAATAAATAAATAAATCAGCAGCTTCTTCTCCCTCTTTTTCTCCACCCAACGAGTCTTCACTTGGTTCAGGGTTTTTGGTTTTGGTTTTTTTGGTTTTTCAGCCATGGTGCCTATAAATTCCTTTAATCAATTTTCCCCAGGAAAATTTTGGCAATTTGGGAGTGAATTGCTGAGAAACTGACGTCTGACGTCTTTATCGCTTGCATGTGCTCGCATTCCCCCCACCATGTGGTCCTTGTCTTGCAGAAACTTCGAAACCGGATTGTTGGCGAGCATCTGACCGGGGGACCCTGCACGTTTTATCCCTGGCCGGCTCGCGAACTCATCCACCCACTCCGCCAAAGCCGCGGTTCCTCCATCCGTCTTCGCCTCGGACGTCGCCGAAAATGCTAAAACGGTTGCACCCACTCCAGTCCCGACGAGAGCTAACGGGACTGTGTTAAGAAAACCTCTACGCCAAAACTTCTGACGATTCTGGTGTTGCACTGGACTCTGGTTTGGGATCGAACAGGACGAGCGCGACTCGGGGAGAGACGGTGCTCGTGGGGTGGTCTGAGTCGTGCCGCTCCCCCGCAAGCGGCTCAGGCGAATCCAGCAGGTACGGCGCATGCAACAGCTTCAGAGATATGCTTGGTTCCTTGGAGTAGGCACTACACTGCCAAAGCTCCCACAATAAAGTTCGAGTTCGGTGCTTTTGGGCGACCGCAGCGAAAGCAGCAAGGAGCAGGGACGTTCCAGACGCAGCGAGTGTTTTTTTGGCGCGTGTTCGCGCCAGATTTTGATGGTCTGCTTGTGGTGGTGTTTGAGATGCACTCGGAAAGTGCTGCGAATGTCCAACGGGGAGTACGAGGGATTGAGTGCGTCAGGCAGCTTATTTTCGTTGCTGAATTTTGGAATCCCAAGGAATCGCTGCTGGTAGCTTTTGGTGGAGAAAAAAACTTCTCAGCGAAGGTTTTTTTGCCTGGTGTTCGTAGAGCCCAATACATCCTAAATGGCGCACTGGCTTGATGAAGCGAAATACCAGAACTCGGGTTTAAGGTCGACTCAGTTGCTTTTCCAGTGCTGGCCTGGGATAATTTTACACTGCCCCCATCCGACATGCCGCCGCCTGCTCTGCGTGTTTCAAAGTCTACACAATCACTACCAAAATGAGCTCCTCCTGCGTTTGGCTTTGCAACGAAGAAATGCCACGATCCCCCAAAAAATCCTCGCGCTGCATATGAACGCTCTTGCTTTCTATTTTTTTGAACGCCATCACCTAGCCTACTGCGATTCCATTGAGACGAAAACAAAAATGTGTAACATAGAGCACCCTCCTCAGGAGCAGTAAGATCCAGGGCCAGGGGTGTCGGTGTGGTAGGGCTTGATTCTCTGCGCAAGGGTAAAACACCAGACGTCAGCCGCCACGATTTAACCAACTTAAAAACAAACTGTTTGATATGAACGAGCGCGATGAATGACTACTCCCCACCTTTTGAGTGCCGAATCCCCACCCTGGTGCAGACTTTTTGAGCGAGAGCTTCTGCATGCCAAACGCCGACTTTTGGCGTCCAGTCCCAGGCCCAGGAGAACACTCCCCGTAATTCGATTTCTCATGCTCGGGCGAAATAAAGACCTGAACTACAAAAATCCAATATCAATCCCTGCTCTCTTCGCAAAGTACCACCCAAACAGAAAACACTCTTGGTCATCCATTTCAACCTTTTTGAGTTTGTCGCGGGTGGAAGTCCCGAACCCATATTTGGGGAGAGTTTTCTTCTCCGATTGCGTTTGTGCACCGCAAGCAACTGTATTTCCGTACGCGCCGGCGCCAGGGAGCTGTTTTGCTCGTGTGATGAAGTCGTACTTGAATCTCTGATTTGTCCCCATTCCCCAACCAGGAGCAGAACGTTTTGCAGACCCGACCTGTGCAATATCGAGTGCGCCCTCAGTAATCGTGCATATACCATACCAGCGCGATCACGTGTCTCGCTGGCTCTTGTGAGAGGGTTAACCGGTCGGTTACCTGTCGACCGATGGCTCCTTGCAGCGTGTACACATTCGGAGCAGGGGAATCCACTCCGTAAAACGTTTTGGCGAGCTCCGCGTCCATAAAAATCTGCAAACCCCAAGAATTCCATCAGCATATTTCAGTATTTGGGTTTGGGTTGCATTTCGTTCTCAAGTGTGGGGAGGCTTACAGAATTGAGGGTACCTTTTTTTGCTGGTCTCTTGTGGAGCTGCCGAAAACAGCTCGCGCGCTGGTAGATCGATTTGACTCGGTTTGTCCCCCAATAGACCTCTGGGCCTTGTAGGCCCCTGGTCCAGGCGCTCGATCCATGCTTCTAGCACTCCTTGAAGACGTGCCAAAACTGTAATGGGCAGCATTCTGATTTGGAGAGTTCGCTTGGCCCCCAAGGGATGACTGCAGCCAAACCGAAAAGAGTTTATGGTGCATCCAACAGATACAATCCGGCTCACGGCCTGTTGCTGATTGGGATGGTGTTCGCTTACGTAGACTTTGTACACGGGCCCTTGGGAGTATGCTCCGCTCATGGTCTTCGCATGCTCTGGCGACAGATATTGCTGCAACACCAGACATTCTCGTTATAACTCGAATCCAATCGAAAACTCTGCCGACGATAGCCGGCTGTGCACTCCGTTTCCCAAAACCCATGCTCCGTTCCCCAGCCACTTCAATGTTCATCCCAATCGCTATAGCAAGGGCAGCGGCATGCCAGCCATCCAAAACACTTATATCGTTTCCGTTCAACTGTTTTGTTTTGCTTACATTTCGACGAGGCTGGTGTAAGGCGTGCTTCGTTGACCGCCATGCGAGTCAACATTAACCGAAACTTTTTCCACCATCTCCCTGGAACCCCGCGACCACAGCATCGCTTGGCATGTCGAGCGATCGCACTATCGGCGTGAAAACCTCACCTTCGACGTGGCCTCGCGACATGATGTTCCAAAACCGCAGGTTGGCGACGACCGCCACGCTGACTTCACTTGCCGTCCAAAACCCGACTTGAGGCACTTGCACCTGCACTGTGTAGGGTGCCAAATCGGGTTGTCGCTGAAAACTTCCTTCGGTTTAACCATGGCTGCGAATGCTTCCAGCACCCTTTTCCTTGGCTATGTCGAGGTTTAGAGAAAATCGCGGCCGATCTCCTGCCCGCTTCTTGTCGGCTCTATCACATTCAGTTAACGGTTGAGGGCGCAGCCGCCTCGTAACTGAAACATCAAATTGCCCACTTCGTTCTGAATCGTCGAGACTTCCCACACGGCGCAGCTCAGATTCGACGGAAGCACGGTGGTCGATCACGCGCACACGTCAACGGACAAGAGGAACGCGCGCAGAGAAAGTCAGATATGTCCCAAGCGGCATTATTTGAGCCAAGTTGCCTTGCAGTGGGCCTTCCAAAAGGACAGGACCTGGGGAAGGCTGGCCACCCCGGGGTTACTCCTATCTCAGTTCATTCTCTTCGATTGGGATAGGAGTTTCCGTGCAACGCAAGTCATGAGCACCAGCCTCGAGACATAAAAAACGTGTAAACCTTTGCCATCGGCCTGCGTGGTTCTGGACACCAACAGAACGCACGGCCAACTAAGGGAAGAAACGAACACTATGGGAAATTCCCCTGTGTGCGGGGTCATTTTGACACCCCGCACATGAACTACACTGCCCCGCACAAAGCCACAACCACCCCGCACGGCTCTGTGCGAAGTTTTGAGCCGATTACTGCGGGGTACAGTGAACCTCGCACAGAGGTTGACGTCTTTGTCGCCACCCTACCCCGCACAGGGGAATATAAACCCCGCACAGTGTGCGGGGTTCCAGCGTGTATGTGCGAGGTGCCTGTGCGGGGCTGAGTCGCAGATCCTGTGCGGGGTAGGGTGGCGACAAAGACGTCAACCTCTGTGCGAGGTTCACTGTACCCCGCAGTAATCGGCTCAAAACTTCGCACAGAGCCGTGCGGGGTGGTTGTGGCTTTGTGCGGGGTCCCTCGCACCTCGCAGTAACCGGGTCATAACATCGCACAGCGCTGTGCGGGTTTGGTTTGGCTTTGTGCGAGGTCTCTCAGACCTCGCAGTAATCGGGTCATAACATCGCACAGAGCCGTGCGGGGTTGGTGTGGTGGATGTGTGCGGGTTTGGTTTGGCTTTGTGCGGGGTCCCTCGCACCTCGCAGTAACCGGGTCATAACATCGCACAGCGCTGTGCGGGGTTGGTGAGGCTTTGTGCGGGGTCTCCCATACCTCGCAGTAATCGGGTCATAACATCGCACAGAGCCGTGCGGGGTTGGTGAGGCTGTGTGCGGGGTTGTTAGTTGATGAGCAGTGCGGCGTTATTTCCGGTTTGTGCGGGGCAGATCGGTGCATGTGCGGTGGTTTTTAAACACCCCGCACATAACCAATGCTATCTCAATCATGTGAAATGTGTGTTTTCATGTTACAAAATCCCCAGCATCTGTACATCTCCCAAACTTTTGTTGTCAAAAACACACGACCATAACCTGTACCAAAACCATCGTGTAAACCCAAACCCAAACCCATGGACATCTGTGAGATCCACACAGCCTGCTGTTATCGCTCGGGAGGACTGACGTCCGCGAGCGACGTCTCCTATCTCGGGAAAGAGTGAGGCGGCGGCGGAACGGTCACACAAAATCGCACGGGTCACAGACTCGGGGTCACACCAACAGATCACTGAAAAGCAAGGTTACATCAAGCGTCCCATCATTTTAACTCCCAGTTCGACTTTCCCGAGGGTGACTAACCACCCGTAACACTCCCACTACCCTGACTCACAGCCGCCAGTTCTACTCCTGACTCACTCACACACTCACACACAGGCCCAAACCAAAGCACGTTTCCGCTCAGATTCGAACCCAAGACCTCAGTCTCGCAAGTCCTAATCTGGATGATCGAACCACTGTCTTGACTCTGTGCTCTTACGGTGGTTTCCTCGCTGTAGGTCAGTAGTACCTCCTTGGGAGGATGCTGTCATTCACCGGGGATGCATCTGACGCTTCACAGACGTCAGATGCATGACGCTTTTGACGTCTGACGTCCCTGGACGTCAGCAGCTGGTATCAATTGCCTCCCCCCTGGGGGCAGTTGGTGCCCTCACCAAGTATCCATCAAATGCACCCTTCTGATTCTGTAAAAGTAACTCTGAACTAGGGTGATGCAAATCCCAAGCTCCCTGCCCTTCTGAAAGGATAATTAGATCCCCATAAAATCCTTAACCCACAGAAGTTCAGAAAACACTTCACTGCCCTTATGCAACCCATCCCCTAGTCACTGGGATTCCTGATCCTTCAGCCACAGAATCAAAAGTGCATCTAACTTCTACCTGATCCCAGCTCTCCTCTTATAATCAGCCAGGATCTCTGATGCATTCAATAAATTGTCTTGGGGTTCCCAGGTTGCTTCACTAAGTGGATACCCCTTCCAGACTACTAAAAATCTTCTTTTCCTTCCTGAAAACTTATGTCTTACTACAGCCTCAACTTCAAATTCTTCTTCTCCCTCAGAATCTAATTCTGCTGGAGGTGCCATTACCTCCCTAGGAAACTTAGAACTCTCTTGAAGTTTTCTCAACTTTGATACATGAAATACAGGATGTAATTTCCATCCATCTGGTAACACCAATCTATATGCCACAGATCCCACTGCAGCAGCAATAACAAAAGGCCCTATATATCTTCTTCTGATTTTCACTGGAATATGTTTCAAGACTGATAAATTCAATGTCTTTGTGGAGAGCAACACCTTTTCTCCCACTTGAAACTGTACATCCCTTCTCCTTTTATTTGCTTGCTGCCTCATCTTCTCTTGGGCTGTTTTATATCTGTCCTTGGCATCATTGATGACTTCCTGCATATGAGATATCATCTCTTGCACTGATTCTGCTTCAGCTTGAGCTTTTCCAGCCAGTAGATCTCCTGGCAGCTGAGGATGCACCCCATACATCAAGTAGAAGGGGCTGTATCCTGTAGATGTGTGGACAGCATTATTGGCTGCAAATTCAGCCATCCCTAATCCCTGCATCCATGTTTCTGGATGCTCTTCCACATAGGGTCTAAGGAAATTCTCTAGTGTTCTAATGCTGACTTCACTTTGTCCATCTGTTTGAGGATGGAAGGCTGTGGACATTCTCACTTTAGTGCCCACACATCTCATTAGCTCCTGCCAAAATTTACTAGCAAATCTAGTGTCCCTATCACTGATTATCACACTGGGAATCCCATGATTCCTAAAGATGTGATCAAAGAATATTCTTGCATACCCTGGTGCATCTATTGTTTTGTTGCAGGGTATAAACTTTACCATCTTAGTCAATCTATCAACAAACACTGCAATTGAATCAAACCCATCCACAGGGGGTAAATCAGTCACTAGATCAGTAGTGATCTGATCCCATTTCTTATCAGCTACTGGAATAGGTTGCAGCAAGCCTTTCTGAGCTCTCAACTCAGGCTTCATTTGCTGGCAAACCTCACATGTCCTAACATATTCCTGGACATCCTTTTTCATATCATTCCAGTAGTATTTCCTGGACATCAGCTCCAGAGTTCTCTCTATCCCTAGATGTCCTGAAATCTGATTATCATGTCCTTCAGTAAGGACTTTCATTCTCAGTTCCTGAGGAACCCATAATTTCATAAGTCCATCCTGAGTTTGATAAATCAATAACCCTGATTCATTGATTCCATATCCTGGAATTCTTTCCCCATCCAGTATTTGATTGTAGATGTCTTTGATTTCAACATCTGCCAGTGTTGCTTGCTCCCACAGTGTGATTTCTTCTGTGCTGGGTTGTAAGGAACTCACTACTTTGAGTTCCTGCTCTGCTGGAAGACTCCTTGATAGTGCATCAGCAACCAGATTCAGTTTCCCCTGGATGTACTGAATCTTTGGTTTGATGCTGAGGAAATGTCCTGCTCTCAGCCACCTGGCCTGAGGCCTTGACATCATCTTTTGATCCATAAAGTTTGTTAGTGGCTGGTGGTCTGTAAAGACTGTGACTTCTCCTGGGCAGCCCTCTAAATAGTGCCTCCACTGCATCAAGCAGTAGGCTATTCCCAGGAGTTCCCTTTCATATACTGAGTAGTTCTGTTCTGACTTTGATAATCTCCTACTGCAGAAGGCTATAGGCTGTAATCCAGAGCCATGATCCTGACAAAGGACTCCTCCAGTTGCTTCCCCAGATGCATCACTAATCACAGTGTAATCTTTCACTGGATTAGGATGGATCAGCACTGGTTTCCCCATCAATGCAGTTTTGAGTGTTTGAAAAGCTTGTTCCTGAGCAGATCCCCACTCCCACATGACATCCTTCTTAGTTAAGTCATGCAGAGGGCCTGCTATCTTTGCAAAGTCTGGGATGAATCTTCTATAGAAGGAAACCATCCCCAGAAAACTCCTGACATCAGTAACTGTTTTTAAGGGCTTCCAATCCCTGATTGCCTTAACTTTCACATCCATTGCTGAGATCCCTTTTTCACTCAACCAAAATCCACAGAAATCTGTTTCCTTCACACAGATTTCACTTTTGGTGGCCTTTGCAAATAGACTATACTTCTGTAGCCTGGCTAAGACTGCTGCCAGATGTTCTACATGCTCAGAGATGCTTCTGGAATAGATCAGAAGGTCATCAATGAAGATCAGCACAAAGATATCCAGCATATCCTTGAAGATATCATTAACCATGTTCATGTATTGTGCTGGAGCATTAGTAAGTCCAAAGGAAAGCACTTTGAACTGATAGTGTCCAAATCTGCTTCTAAAGGCAGTCTTAGGCCTGTCCTCTTCCCTTAGAGGCATCTGCCAGTAGCCTGATCTCAAATCAATCTTTGTGAAATATCTAGCCCCATGCACCCTGTCAATCATCTCCTCTGGTAAGGGCAGAGGGTATCTGTTTTTGATGGTTTTCTTGTTGAGCCATCTGTAATCCAGGCACATCCTGAGCCCTCCATCTTTCTTAGGGACAAACAGGATGGGTGCCCCAAATGGTGACTGTGATGGTTCTATGAAATCCATCTCCAACAGGTAATCTAACTGTCTTTTAACCTCATCTAACTCAAGAGGAGACAGTTTGTATAGGGGTCTATACATGGGTTCTGTACCCTCCTCCAGATCAATCCTGAATTCATGACCCAGTCTGACAGGAGGTACACCTTTAGGCAAATCCTTTGCAAACACTTTTCTGTACTGAGTCAGTACTTCCTTAATCCTGGGATCCATATCCTCCTGCAGGATTTTCTGTAGATCATCCCCTTCTCTTTGTTCTGGGATTGTTTCTACTCCAGTCTTTGATTCATCCTCTGGCCTGATCACCACCATGATGATGTGTTTAATTTCCCCTTTTTCTATCTGTCTTTTGATTCTACCACTAGAACAAAAGGAAAGTTCTGTAGTTCCAGTGGGTTTGAGCTGATATTCAGGCATCACTGAGAGTGGTAATTTTACACTCTTTTTGCCCTTGTTGACTGTGATTATTCCTGACTTAAAATCCACTTTGGGATTGTAGTGTATGAGCCAGGGCAATCCCAGCAGGATTGGGTGATTACTGTCTGGAAAAACATCAGCATCAAATGAGAGCTGGATCTTTCCACAGACAAATGGGATGCCAAAACATCTCCCCACTGATTTCCTTTCTGTACCATCTAGAAACTTAACAGGAGTTTCTTGTGGTTTGTATTGCAGTCCCAGTTCCTTGACTGCATCCATGCTAATATAATTAGCAGTGGATCCTGTATCAATGTATGCTGTAGCTTTCTTTGCACCAATAAATCCTGCCAGTTCATATCCTCTATATGCTGCTGTAGCCTGAGCTACTGCAGTCTGAACTGGTTCCTTTCCCTCAACATTTCTTTCCACTCTAGTGGGTAAACTCACAGTGGCCTCTGTTTGTTTATCCACTCTCTTTTGAGACTGCTTTTTCTTTTGAATTAACACTCCTGGAGTGACCCCATCCAGTGTGTATGCTTCCTGTTCTGTTGCAATAGGGGCTGCAACCACAGGTGTCTCTTGAACACCATCATTTAGTGAGGCTGGTGTTTTTGTAGTGGGTTCTTTCATTTCAATATCATCTGGAGGCTTAGCTGACCCAACACTAGCCTCCTCTTTTAGTTTCCCTTCTTCAGGGCTTTCTGAGCTTGGGACAGTTTGGGACACTGTCTCACCCCATGCTCTGTGCTTCCACATAGAAAACACTTGAAGGATCCTCCCCTTGAGGGCCTAGATCCCATCTGACCTCTCTGCTGCACAGCCTTAACTGAATTTGCTGCAGGGGGCAGTTGTGATGTTGCAGCAGCTATCACTGCTGACATCTGTGTATTTCTCTGTCCAAATCTTCCCCTCCCTCTACCTCTGCCTCTAAAGCTGCTAGTAGTGCCACCTCTACTGCCTATAGTTGCAGAGAGTCTTTGGACTGTGAGGATGGCCTTATCCAGATCCCCATCACACAGGGTCATAACCTGTGCTTGCATATTCCTATCTGCTAGCCCATCCACAAAGGCAGCATACCTTTCTTCTTGAGGTAGGTTAGGGAGTCTAAACATCAGCTTTCTGAAGAGTCTGATGTAGCCTAAGGCAGTTCCAGTCTGCCTTAGAGTTCTTAATTGTTTTCTGGCAGTCTCTATTAGGGAGACTGGCTCAAAAACATTCCTTAGTTCTTGAGTGAACTCTTGCCAGCTAGCATACTCTGCTTTTTCCTGATTCATGATCTGTATATCCATCAGGTTTAACCAGCTGAGTGCATCTCCCTGGAGATGTGACTGAAAACAGGATAACCAGTCTCTCTCTAAGATGTGTTGATTCTGCAACCATCTCTTCATTCCTAGTATCCATTCTGTTGCAGACATCCTTTCATCTCCTGTGAATTTCTCTGGGGGAGTGAGCTTAATCTGTTTGCTGTAAGGTCTATCAGGACCTTGTCCTGAACCTCCTGATGTACCACTAGGATCTCTATCAGGTGGTCCTCCTCCTGGGGGACCTCCTCCATCACCTCCACCACCATCACCACCATTCCCTGGCCCTGGATGTCCAGAACCAGATGCTCTAGGCATGCCTGGTCTGTCTGGGCCATTTGGTCCATTTGATCCATTTGGATCCCCTGGATTTCCTCCAGGTGCACCACCATTGGGTGCTCTTTGACTTGTTAACTGTTCAAAGGGATTTGGTGGTCGCATTCCCATTCCTGATGGTGCTGGGGTAGTACCTAAAGTAAAAGTAGCTGGAGGTGCTATAGTTACTGCTGGTGGTTGCAGTATAGGGGGTGGTAAACCCATGGACAGTTGTTGTCCTGAAGTGAGGTCTATTAGACCTAAAGAAGAGGGTCCTGGAGGTACTGCTCCAGTACTTGTGGCAGGTATAACTTGCTGTACTGGTGGCTGACCAGATGTTGGGATATCCTGCGTTTGTCCCTCAGTTTCTCCTTCCTCTGTATTCTGTACTGTTTGTGTTGCTTGCATCATATGCACTTGCATCACTTGTGGAGGAATAGGTGTTCTCAGGATTCCATCCTTCATCCAGCCATCAACTGCTTTCTGATATTCTGGATCAGTTAAAGCCCATCTAGTCTCTTCTAGATCTGCTTTCTGTCCTTCAGCATTGTTATACTTGTCCTCAATAGCTGTGGTGGTTTCATCCACTGCTGTAGCTACCATTTTCTGAATGACTGCAGGATAGGAGTCCAATTCTCCTTGCAGTATGCTAGTCATTGTGTTTGTCATACTCTCCCTCTCTTCCATCAGCTGTTTTTGCATTCTTTGCATGTGCTGAGACACTTCATATAATTGGGCATTAATATCTTCCTGTTGTTTCTTTTGAACCAACATCAGTTGCTCCTGAAGAGCTAACTGCTTCTTCTGGAATAGTTCCAGCTCTGTTTGGTTCTTATTTTTCCACTGAGCCATGCCTACAGCATGTTCTTTTCCTGTGCTTCTCAACTGTTCACCAAGGTCCTTCAGTTGAGTGTTTGTATTTGCAGTGAGGCTTTGATAAAAGTCCTTTGCATGTAGCTCCTGAGTCTGCTGTAGTTTTCGACTCTGTTCTTCCAAACTGTGCACTAAGGCTGACTGCAACTCTTCCTTTAGAGTTGACTGATGTAGCTCTGTTTGCTCTCTGTGTGTATACAGTTCAACCTGGACTTGTTGAACCTGATTCTGCATGGAGGTCAATGATTGCTGGAGGTGGTTGGTTACTGTTCCACCCCAGACCTCAATCTGTCTTTGCATTTCAGTGTGATCAGAACCATTAATCTGTATATTCTGAATTTGCTGGTGCACCATTGGTTGCACTTCTGACCCTTCCATGACTTCGTCGCTTATCGCGACCATGTCGCTTTCTGTAACGACCGGAACCAGAGCCATTCTGGTCGCTTGACTTTCAGTTGACTTTCCAGGCAACGGTTACTGTCAACTGTAGACCGTTGACTTTGCGCCACGACCTGTCCTTGCCGAACTGTGAACGGATAACCCACGTGCCCTTGCCGTGAGAGTTACTATACGTAATACTACTATACCCCTTCACGTCCGACTCTAACCCTTCGAACCTGAGTACTACAGTTCGCTGACAGCGACGCAGGTTACAGGGTAACCTTTTTCCCAAACGTCCTGTCACACGACTGAACGTTGGCACCCTCTTTTCTCTCTTTTTATGGGTGTGATTCTTTTCCAACGTTGCTACCACACGTTTTCCTTTTTTTCCGTTCACTGCGTTTGCCTTTTTTTTTTTCCGTTTTCCCACGACCTTACGACTGGCGTTAAGCGCCTCGAACAAACCTGCTGGTCAAACCAGCGGAGAGCTCCAGTCCAGTCGGTTCCTTCGGGCTCCGAAACCAAAAATGTTATCGCTCGGGAGGACTGACGTCCGCGAGCGACGTCTCCTATCTCGGGAAAGAGTGAGGCGGCGGCGGAACGGTCACACAAAATCGCACGGGTCACAGACTCGGGGTCACACCAACAGATCACTGAAAAGCAAGGTTACATCAAGCGTCCCATCATTTTAACTCCCAGTTCGACTTTCCCGAGGGTGACTAACCACCCGTAACACTCCCACTACCCTGACTCACAGCCGCCAGTTCTACTCCTGACTCACTCACACACTCACACACAGGCCCAGACCAAAGCACGTTTCCGCTCAGATTCGAACCCAAGACCTCAGTCTCGCAAGTCCTAATCTGGATGATCGAACCACTGTCTTGACTCTGTGCTCTTACGGTGGTTTCCTCGCTGTAGGTCAGTAGTACCTCCTTGGGAGGATGCTGTCATTCACCGGGGATGCATCTGACGCTTCACAGACGTCAGATGCATGACGCTTTTGACGTCTGACGTCCCTGGACGTCAGCAGCTGGTATCACCTGCACTTGTTTTGTTGGCTGCCTGGCTGCTGCTGAAATAGCGACAATTAGATAGTTTGCTGACCCTGCTGCCGAACTGGATTGCGCACTTCTTCCTGGAGGCCGCACTCTCCAAGACTTCAAGACTCCTCAAATATTCCCTCACCACCATTTTGTCGCCTTTGCCTGTAAAGGTTGAAGCACACAGTACTGCTCTTTACAGCGTCAGGTTCTGACCTACAACGGAAGATGTGCAAATAGGACCGCAACCTCCTCGTCTCGGAAAGGAAATCTGGCCTCTCGGCAGTGATCAGACACAACACGATCATCTCGCCCCAAATTTGTCTTCCATAACCGACGGAGCTCCATCTGAACTTCGCTTCTCAACCTGTGCAAGGCACCCTCCCGACACCTGACATCGGGCATTGCAACTGTTCGTTAAACCCTCATGTTTTGGGCGGCATCGCGCAAGACTTACATGTTTCCACAGGTTTCTCTGTTCGTCTCATTGTTTCTCTAGCATGGAATTGGATCCCAGACGAATCTTTGCGTTGGAATGCTGTCAGTGAGGATGGAGCAACAGACCTTGACTTATGGCGAGCATATCCACAGCACTGATCGGCGGCACCATGCCCTGTCAAAACCACAGGAGCCGACGATGTGAACTCCGCACCATGTATCGAACAGCCTCCACAACAAGTTCATCTGAGCTGTCCAGTGGGTCAGAAATCATGTTGAGTGTATCTCTTGCTGCCAACCACAGAGGGGCACCAACATTCGGGTCCAAAATCGACGAGCACGGGTGCAGTAGGGCCAGAAGGTCTGATCTGTTGATCAGGCCAAAAACTATTAGACGGCTGTTAACCCCACGATGATCCTTCATGAATTGGAAAAAGAATAGATGTGTCACCTGAGACCATCCACCTCATCAAGGGAAGAATCAACCTCAACAAGCCGCCACAGCCTATCAGGGGCCCATTGCCTGAGTTCCCTGACTGATTCGATGCTCCCCACTCAATCTGGCGATGTCTCTTTGGTAAATGAAACGTTCACAAGATCAATAGGAGCATCCGATGGCAGGCACAAATGCAGCAGAGCAGGCAACAGTGTGGTGTTGAGCCCTCCACTGAACAGCACCACAACATGGCCAGATCTGAGTAGCGACGAGGGGTCGTCTGAAGTTTCGTGTCCCATTCGCCACTCCATACAGTCACACCTCATCTACAGTTCGAAACACTGCACCCCTCTCAAGATTTTCCCCTAAACACAATCAACAAATTGAATGGGGTGGGAACTTTCTGAAGGAAATGGATTTGGTGGCGACTGTTGAGCTCATGAGTAGTACTAGCAGGAGTGCTACAGACCTTCACAAAATGCAAAAAAATCCAGTGCAGTCCTACCCACTACTGCCGGCCGGTCGGCCTTGCGTTGGTGAGGGCAGCGTTCCTGGTGGTGTTGCGATAATGGCAGCAGCGTCTTCAGGAGGTTCGATTTCATCTGTGATTGCAACGAGCACCACCCAGTCCGGCCCCGAGCCCTCTTCCTCTTAAGGTTTGAGATCGTCTTCTTCTTTTGAAGGGGATTCTGTCAATGGTGGCGATCGCCTGGATGTTGCCTTCGTTGTTGAGGGTTAAATTTTCCCCTTCCTTGGCTTCCTGGTTCCGGGAGTAACTTGCAGCAAAGCGCGTTTAGATAAGCTGCACAGGTCAGAATTTGAAGCGCAAAGAGCCCTCTGGGATTCTCCAGCCCCTGAAAACATAACCAAGAAAAGCTGGGGGTTTTCTCTGTGGAGTCATGGGAAGCCATCCATTTTTGAAGTCGATCCTTTGATTCGTTGTCCATCCATCAATCCAGCGAACTGATTTTACCTTTGCAAGAATCTATTTGGACAGCAAATCAACATGATTGGAGAAAGCAAGAATTCGATGGACCAGCATCCTGTTGTGGGTTTTTTTTTCACTTTTTCAAGAAAGTGTACAATGCACAGGTGCGAACCTCGAACACAGACTTGTTTTATTTTCCTTTCCCTTTTTCTTTTTCTTTTTTTTTTTTTTGGGGGGGGGGGGGGTGGGAGGGGTGTGACAAGGTAGGAGCTAGGATTTCCAACCTTCAACAAGCAGGGGCAGGATCAACAAGATTGCAAGCAAGTGGCACTGAAATGCGTTATAGGCTGGCTCAGAAATTCAACTAACATTCATAAGGTGGCAATATCTTGAAGCCTCCTTTTTGTCCAATTTTTGCTAAAGTAAAAAACACAACAAAAAAATACTGGGGCGTAGTCCTTCAAAAAAGTAAAGTGCCGATGTGAAATACACGCAGGACACAGCAGTTGAAAAAAAACAAACCTTCGGCTCTCCTTGAACTGGTGGGAAAACCCAGGGGAGCTGCGTTGCGCGATGCGTCGCTCGTGTAAGAATCTCGCGGCGCTGCTCGAAGCAGAGCCCGAGGCCGTGCTTGGGGATGCGTCGAAAGCGTGGCTCACTGGAGGATTGCCGAGTACGCAGGCGTCGTCCATGACCTCTTTTCACCAACCGACCTCCAAAGATCTCGTTCTGACGCTTGGACCACGCATGGCAGCAATCCTCCGTCGACCGCATGGCTCTCAGCCTATGGGAGGTCCGCGAGTACCTCGCGAGGGACTCGATCGAGTGCTCCCTCCCCTGGCCATTTTCGTTCGACTCCAGCACGCAATTGAGATCTGCGAACTGGCATTCCAAACGAGTGTGACAGATCACACCATCCACCGCATTTCGCGATTCGGTGACGTCAACCCTACGCCGCACAGGATACTAACCCCGCACAGAGTCCTGTACGGGGTTACTGTCCTGTGCGGGGTTGACTGTGCGGGGTAGAGTTTCGCCATTTCGTCCGTCGCTGACGACTTCGCCAGCGACTCCGTTTTTCCGCCCCAGATCGTGACGGGAATGCCTGGGAGTCGAACCCAGGTGTTTCCTACCATTCCCTCTCTCTGTCGCGTCGATTTTCGCGACTTCAGTTTTCGGCGGAAATCGAACGTGATTTTTCTACCCCGCACAGAGCGGTTCTTCCCATAGTGGAACTTGGTGTGGGACAGGACACAAAAGCGACTTGAAACAGGACGCGGCCAAAGTTGTGCGAAATCAGGGAGCTGCCATAACACCAGCATCAGCACAGCAAGCAAATTTGTTTCAACAGACTCAACAGACGTCCTTTCCTTTCCGAACACTCCCTTAAATATCTAACTGAACTGTATTGCCACCACCTTTTCGCCAAGCAAAAAAGTCGGCTTTCCACATAACATCAACGCCGCCCAACTCATTACTTGGAGCGCTTTTACCGCCTTTCCATATTTCCCACTATCTCTGGTTTTCATGAAACGGTTGAAAGAAGTATTGGGCTGTCGACTAAACAAATAACGCCCTTTCTACTGAGAGAGTCCTCTGAATTGTTTATTGTACCCTTTTTAATGTCAAAGTATTGATATCGCATCTAAGGTGGTGGTATGGCCGTAATCATCAGTTGGGAATGCATCCAACTACTTTCCTCAAGCATGCAAACGCGTCCAAATCAGTCGACTGGGAATAAAACTCCCCAAAATATATCCAAACAAGGCTGCAACATGTTTGTCAAAAAAACTGTTTTACATCAGACTCAACAACAAATCAACATCATCCGTTCGTTCAGCAGGCTCACCTTTCTGCGCATCCCAGCGCGACAATAAAAAACCTCTTCCAACGAGGAAAAAAAAGGCAGCGAGGCCCCAATATACCTCAAAACCAAAATTAACAAAAAAAACACTCAAAAAATACAGGCCTGCAAGGATACAGCAATGCGACGACCTCAGAAAGCGGACGTCGCACATCCTTGCAGGGATAAAGTCACGTGGCGACAAAGCTAGCCTTGAGGGAGCGGATCAGCCAGGTTGGAAAGAAGGATGGCGTAGCTGAGGATGAGGGAGACGCCAGTCCTAGGCGCGCTCGTCTTGGTGGTGGGACGCTCACGAGCTCCGGGCGGCTGGGTGCCCTTTTTCGTCTCGGACCTCGAGGTTTTCGAGAGGCTCCGATGGCCATCAAACTCCTTCCGGAACAGGAGGTACTCCACGCGCTTTTTTGCGGACCCCTTCGCTTTGGCCCCGGTCGGCACGTTGCGTGGAACTGTAAAACAAGAATTGAAAAACCTCAACACGAAGAAAAGCGCTGAGTGCAGCATACCTAAGCCTTTCTGTGTGAACTGCAGGATAGTGCTTTTCGGTCCGTTCAACCTCACACAACACAGCCGACGCACAGCGTCGACGAGTCCACACACGACTGGACTACAACGCGCGCACCGTTCTTTCCAGCACCGTTTTTGCCGGCTCCCTTCTTGTGCATGTGGCGGCCTCGGTTTATTGTATCGCGCGTGCTGTTCAAATCCAAAGAAGAAGTGCTCAAATCAAAGGTATCCAGACGAAGTGGCAACACGGAGTGGCTGCGCACGTTTATACTGGATTTGAGATGAGTGACGTCATTAAAGCAGCTGGCGAGGTCGGTGGCAGGACGAATTTTCTCTGTCACGCAAAGAAAGTTCCTCCTCTTTTTTGGGGAAAGCCACCCCTTTTGCACGCCACGGGTGAGTTTGAATGTTGGGTGGAGCTCTTTCACGCGGAAAAAGCCATGCAATACACATGGATTACGTATATTGCGTGGAGGTGGCCGTGAGTCAGGGCACTTTATTCCAAAAAATTATAGGGACGAGGTATGAGGGACACGAGGTGCCTATCTGATCCAAGACAGGGTTGTAACGCTGTAATGTCGTAACGCAGTCTGGGTTGTTTCCAGTGGGTCTGGGCAGGTCACAGGAAATTGGATACGAGAGGAGCTTCTTTTTTACCGAACAAATACATGGCAAGTGAATTGGGCACAGCCCTCAGCTCTAAAATTAAGCGTGCGTACATCGCCACCAACAGCGCTCTTTCCTAAATCAAAAGGAGAAAAAACCCAAAAAAACATACATTCTCTTTTTTCTTTTTTCTATGTCCCCCCCCCCCCCCCTTGACCATCATGTTTCGAAGATGATCTTCGAAACAATACCAATCCCTCCTTCCCTTGTTTCTTTTTTGAAAAAAAGATTCACTCATCAAAATTCCCACCTGTAAAGAGGACACAGCTGCTCCACTTTCTATTTTTTTTTGAGATCAGACCCAAAAAAATCCTTCCTTGAAGCTCCACTGTTTTTTTTTTTTTTTTTTTTTTTTTTTTCTGTAAGAATTCGCCATTCCTTTTGGACTTTTTTGACAAGAAAAAGCAGTCTCAAAACATATCCAAATAAATAAAAGGAGGTATTATTTTGGTGACTGAAAAAATGTTGTCAGAACAAAATCATGGTCTTTTTTTTTTTTTGCCTGGTGGATGCAGTCTGGTCTTGCTCCTGGGATGGCAACAAGAAAAGTGTTTTGCACCAGCAGGTTTTTTTTTTTTTTTTGATTTTCGAGTGGAAATAATGGAGGAAGTCGCGAAGGGGTACTACTAGTAGTATACCATTTTAGAAACAAAGGGTTGAAAGTTTCTTGTCGTCAGCGTCTTGTAAAGTACATAAAACGAGTGCGATCAAGCTGCCAATTTCTGATTCAATCTGAATTTTGTAACGCGCGCGCTCAGGAGACATGATCAAAGGAAGAATTTCAGAAATCGAAATCAAAACTAAATATTATTCACCCAGCAAAAACAGGCCGAAGGGAAAACGGCATACGACTGAAGTTTTCATTGCAAAATCAAATAGCTCTACGCCAATCTGAATTCTGAATTTCGCTCAGCCCAGCGAGGTGTCGCATCTTGTACGACACTGACAGAAACATTCGGCGTTGGCGGCTCCGTCTTGGAGCCAAGCCATTGTCGTAAGAATTCCAATCAGTAAACCAAGAACTCGTCCGTCATGACTCAAGGAACCGTGGAAACTACGCAAGAACTCGGCACCACTCGCAAGGCCTGTTTTTCAAGTAGTTTGCCTTGAAGGACCCCCAAAAAAAGAATTCGAAGTTAACGTTGGAGATTTCGTCGTTGATCGGTGTTGCCCTGTTGAGTTGCGTCGTGCAACTGCTCCTTCTAGTTAAGTTTTTCTTAAAAAAGAGTTTGAGTATCATAAT
This sequence comes from Bryopsis sp. KO-2023, assembly GCA_030272585.1. Lineage (NCBI taxonomy): Eukaryota > Viridiplantae > Chlorophyta > Ulvophyceae > Bryopsidales > Bryopsidaceae > Bryopsis > Bryopsis sp. KO-2023. Next base: position 3,715,716 of record BSYQ01000007.1, on the reverse strand, counting down.
GAAAGTGGGAACTGGCTGACCAACTACGTATTATTTTCCTGAAAATCGGCAGCCTTGTGGGTTTCACTACTTTCAATAAAAACTTCTGCATTGGTTCGAGCAAAAAATAACCCCTCCCCCCAAAGAAAAAAGAGGGAATTTTTTTTTCCCTTAAATGTGGAGAAGCCACTTAGAAGCTGCTCTTCAAGCCGTGGCTGTCGTGAGATATGCAGTTTGAAGTTTCTGGAATTCTGTGGCCTTTTAATTTTCCAGGGGTGATAATACTTTTCTTTCTTTTTGTGATCTGTGGGACCTGTGTTGTAGGTCTTCCAACAATTAAACTGGGTGGCCCTCTTCATGTTGCTGTGTTTCTCCCCCAAAGGCTTCCCCCCGCCAACTCAAGTGAATACCATCAAGTGGATCTTGGCGATTAATTAAATCATGCGGCTATACCTCGCAATCATGCTTGCAAGCGTGTTTTCAATAACAAACCTGGCATGCCCCTATTCCAGTCTGTGCTTTAATTCACAGCAGGTTGGATATCAAGTATTGTTCTTTTTCTCATCAAGCATTTTTAATATTATCTGTGGCTGCAATGGTGTTTTTTACTTTTTTTTCCTCCGTCAAGGAAGTCTGTGGCAGCAAGGGTGGCTTTTTGTTTTCCGTTGTTCTATCAACCAGATCAGAAATCAAGAATTGAAACAACCTTGGCACATGCATATCGCTCTGTGGATGCAAAACCATTGGATGTCTGTTGCCCCGATAAAATCCCGTCCATCTCCACTGGAGTTGAAAAAAATATAAATGGCTGTGATCAAAGAGGATTCCAGAGAATATCAGTTCCGGATCAAATAAAAAAAGTCAATGTTTCCCACCAGAAAAATCATTTTGTTCACATGTCTGTCTTGTGGCAGGCAGCCTGCTGGAAGTAAGACATGAGCGAGCAGTGGAATCTGCATGACATTTTTATCATCACTCAACCAAGGCAAGACAAACAAATGTGCCGCTCGAGCATCCTGTGTTGCTTTTTTCCTTTTTTTCAACATCATGGTTTTCAAGATCAATCTCCTACGAGTGCATTCAAATTTGGTTCACTGGATCATGCAAGTTGCCGAAAACTCAATTTTGTAAATGAAGGAGCATCAAGTCTTTTGGGCTCAAAACATCATGCTTTTCAAATCTGGCTTTTAATCCCTATGCAGTGTTTCCCTCAACAACAACATGCTTTTTCAGTGTTGCTTTTTAAGCCCTGAGCAGTGTTTTCTCTAAAACATATCATGCTTTTCAGTTTTGCATTTCAGAGCCTTTGCAGCGGACAAGTAGCGTTACTGTGTTTTCAATCTAATTCCAATTGCCTCAACATACCCATCCCATGGACCTCGAGGGTCATGAAAATCGAACTGCAGCCAGAAGTTTGATTGCAAAAACAACACTAACTGGTCCAACCTGTTTCAAAAAGATGAAAAAATAAACCTGGAAGCCGATCTACAAGTAAAAACCATCGATCAAGAGAAAAATTATCCAAAATACAAAAAGTTGTTTCTTTAATTCAAATAAATTCAAGGAGTTCTTTCACCACCACAACAGTTGGGGATAACATCTTCCTCATCAATATTTATGTTGAGTTATGTTTTGCCATTTGTGGAATCAAATTCGAAGCATCGAGTTTGCATATAAAGTTCATCGACATGAGAAAGCTGATGAAAAGGCTGCTGTGGCGGAAAAAAAGGTGAATTTTGCTGCTACATTTTATTCTTTGATTTCTTGCATGAAAGGAGATGTGTGTGTGTGTTTTTCTTTCCAAAATAACCATGCTGCAAATAACCGAGATGTGGATGGCAATGTAATAAATGATCCTTGTATTTCCATGTTGAAAAAGAGTATAAGTGCCAACATTAGAACAACTGTGGAAAAAAAACACCTTTTATTGTTTTGAGACTCTGTTTGTTTGATTTTTGCTGATACGGCTATTTTTAGCAACACGAGAAGAAGCTGCTGTGGATTCCATGGATTTGGATGGATGGAGAAAATGCCAGTGAGGTGCAGCAACTTTGAACTATCTTTTCCTGAATTTATAAAAAAAGTTGAATGAAAAAATATGCTGCAACCAAAACGATCAAAACATATCGTAAACACCATTGCAAGAAATGTGAGTTTTCACGAAAGATGGGTAGTCAGTTGAAGGAAGAAAAAAAAAAGAGAAGGACCCTTGATTCCAGCGTTTCAACATAAAAAAAGATTGCTGGAAATTTCTGTGATCCAATTTTTTCCGTGGGCCCACGGTCCTGTTTTTGGGAATCAATTTCCCTCTCTGCAATTTTCAAATCTTCACTCCCTTTGTACCACGTGAAAATTTGAATCTTTATTTGTCCAGTGAAGATGCTCATGCGTGGATTTGTAGGATTTCGAATCAAGTGCGAGGTGCTCCTAGACAAAAAGATAGGCCAAGGGATAGGAGAACCCCAACACGAAATCTAGTCAGCCCCTCAGCAGCATTTGGGTTGGATGAATCAGATGATACGGACCTCGACAAAGTCACCATAGTTTTGAGATTGATCGAGGTTCAGGAGTTTCCAAAAAAAAAGTACCAGAAGTGCATCAAAATACCCAGCAGTTTCAACAGAACCTGCATCCACCAGTTTCGGGGGGAGGTGTGGGGGTTCCATTGGGGATGTGGAGCAAAAGGTAAGCCATGTTCCATCAGTGAATTGTTATTAAAATATTTTCCTTAACATCCGAGTGCAGTTGAATGTGTGTGCGTGGGAGATTCTTGTTTTGACTGTGCTCTTGACTGTTGTTTTCAAAATAACTTTGTCTGTTTTTTTTTCAGGCTGTCGAGTTAAAAAGAGAGGAAAAAAAAAAATTGGAAGGAGGTTTGGCTGGAAGGGGGAGTGGGAGAATTTTCTGGCGGAAGTTTGATTGTGCTTCTGGAATCGGGAGAATTCGAATTCTGAGATGGAAGTTGGGATGGCTTTCAGAAACGCATTGAGAAAAGGCAGAAGGGAATGATGCTACAAGCTGTTTTGTGCAGGGTCAGATGCTGGTGATCAGTCAAAAGTTCCTACGGAAAAAAAAAATCAAGGAAAGACAAATAAATAAAAAAAAAATCAAAGAAAGACAAATAAATGAAAAAAAATCAAAGAAAGACAAATTAAAAAAAAAAACAAAAACAAAGAAAGAAAGATAAATAAATTAAAAAAAAAAAAAAAGAATGAAGGGGTGTGAAATGGCCACAAGGATGCTGGAAAGAAAGGGGGAAATCCAGTGAGGGGATATGTACATGATTTTGTACAATACGTTTGTACACTATTTTGTACAATAACTCTGTACATTATTTTGTACAGTGACTTTGTACACTTCTTTGTACAATAAGTTTGTACACCATTTTGTACAATTAGTTTGTATCTTTAGATTTGTACAAAATTGTATATATTGGTGTGTTTTTTTGTATCTTATTAGATGAAAATGGGAGAGGGGAGAAATAAAGAGTAACTTACTCTTATTTACATTGAATGTGAGGAATGGTGGTTATTCGATTTTTCGTATATTATTTGGGGGGGGGGAATAAAAAAGAGAGAGTGAGGAAGAAAAAAGTGGAAAAGATGGTTGGATTGCAGTCGTTTTAGGAGCCTTGGTTTCAGGGATGGAATGCAAAAACATAGAAATCCAAGCAAGAGAGGGTCAAATTGATATTAGGAAAAAGAAAACTGGGGATATCTATATTTCTGAGGCTAGAATGGGAAATTTTTAGACAAAAAAGTAGCCAAAAAAAAAAAAAAAAAAAGATAGATCCAGGCAAGAAAAAAAAAAATCAAGAATGGGAATGGGCAGAGGGAAATGACGTCTCTAGCGGCTGGGCAGGATCATTTGATAAGTCCAAGGGTTCGCACACTCTTGTGAAAAAAAAGCAAAGGAGGGAGAGCTCTGGGAGCTGAGGGAAAAAAAAGAAAATCTAAGGATACACACCTTAAAAGAAAAAAAAGGGCAGAAAAAAAAGAAGCTGAGGTTGAAGAATTGAAAAAAAAAAAAAAAGGTGAGGTTGAAGCACAGAAAAAAAAGAAAAAAACGGAACAACAATCTGAGCCAGGGGGTGGAGATATCATTAAGTGTTTCGAGTGGGTAGGAAATCGCCATCATCTACCAAGGGTCGATCATTTATTGGACAGGGGACCTCCTGCCGAAAAAGACATCCAGCTGTACCAGGGGTTAATGGGTTCATCACAGGGACTGCAAAAATGCAAGATGGTGCTCACATGCTGTGGATCAGTTTTTCAAAAGCCTGGACAACTCGGATGAAAGGCGCTCGGGTCGAGATGAAATGAACGCATGAAGCCATCAATAAATATGGTGGATCAGTCCGTCCAGAAGCCACCTACATCCCCAGCAATGTCGAGGGTGAAGTGGAAATCTGATTGCAGCATTTGAGGTCGTGGCGTGGAAGGCTAAGAATCAAAGCATTTGCATGGAGATTCGCAAATGCAATTCATAAACGAAGTGCAGCCGGCAATGTGGAAATGAATGTCCTCAAAAGGACCCCAAAACTCTTCTCGACCATCAAAGTGGAAGAATTCAAATGGGCTTCAAGGAGAACCTGTTCCGCTATGATACGAAAAGTGAGTTCTGGTGGACGTATGTGTGCTGTTGTTTTTATGGATGCAATATATACATATATATATTCTTTTTTGCCTGTTGATTTTCGAGATTACGGTCTATCGTTATAATCCTGTTGAAGAAATCATTTGATTGAGGGAGATTTTTCTTGTTGTCAGGATGATCTGCTGGCCATGAATTGGACATTGGGCCCTGTGCATCTGATGAGCCGATTGGTGTTGGTTCTGGAAATTTTGGAATGAAAACAAAATGCGCATGGCCAGGCAACAATTCTTCTGGAAGTGGTAAGATCAGTTCGAAAAACAATTCTCAACAGATTATGTTTATGGACATATCAACAGTTGTATCTAGACCGGATGTGTTTTTGTGGAATTGCTTTGGCACCTTGCTGAGTCGCTGATGGTCTTTCTTTTCACTTTTCTGTCCAGGTTTCTATTGTCAGAGTTTCAATTGCCATGCAGCCAGTCACAATATGTTGGGATATAATCCTCTTGGAAGATGCACTGTGCTGAAGGATTGATGGTACAATGATTTGGCGACTGTGGTGAGTTTGAGGCCCCTTCATAGTAAAATAAGACAAATCAAAAAACAAATGGAAGATTAGAACAAGTTTCTCAGATCCTCATAAATGGGGGGGGGGGGGTTCGTCAGCCAAAAAATTTAATCAAATATCAAGGGGGATGTAATCAGATAAACCAATGCAAGTTTAAAATTGAGTCGATGCTTCTGTGGTTCCAGGGACTCCTTCTTATGCGGACCCATTTTGCAGTTTTTTTTGTCGAGTGTGTGTTCCCCCACCCCCACCTCTCCCCCCAGCTGCAGCCTGTAGCAGCATTTGTGGGGGGTCGAACGAACCCCTTGGCCTTGTGGAACCCCTCCACAGCACCCTCAAGCGAGGAGCAGCCCAGCAGCCCGGACCAAGACTGAGGAGAGCCCCTCAATTATCAAAGGTATGATCGTTTATCAGCTATTTTTAATTTGTTCCATGTCATGTGTCAGTATTGTTTTAAAAAAAATTATTGAATCAATTTTGATGAATAACTATTTAAAGACGATCTATTAACGCTTGTGTGTTCTCTTTTGGGGCAAGGGGTGCTTTTGCCCCCTTGCCCCAAACAGGTGCCCCGTAGCCGTAGCCGAGGACAGAGACCGAAGATCGAAGACCCGGGTGTTGTGGAGGAGGGGCCCTCGGCTGGGGGGGTTCGTGCGGGCCCCCGTGGGGGGGGGGGGGCCAAGCAAGGGGGTGGGGGGCCAAGCAAGGGGGTGGGGGGCTGCCGTGGTGATTTGCAGAGAAGGTAAATTTTTCTGGAATGTTTTTGAGTGGTAGCAATCGACATCAACAGTGCTTTTTGGAATAGTGGATATAACCTTGAAAATAACTGACCAAAATGACAGTTTCTTTTTGAAAAGGTAAAATCATTGATGAAAAATTGTGTATAATTTTCCTTCGCAAATGCATGATTTTCATGTTAAATCGCAGGTGTGTGTGTGGCCACACACCGCAACAAGTGCGATTGTACCAGAATTTTGGCTGTGTTTTCAGTTCCTTTCTAAACAAATATAAGAGATTCTTACTTGAATGTTTGTCCAGGCTTTTTGTGTGGGGTCAAGGAGAATGTCAGATGGGAGATTGGGTTGACCTCGACTGCCCAGACTGCTCTCGTATCAAAATGAGGTAAGAACCAGTTTTTATTTATTTTTTTGAGGTGGAAATACCATCAAACAGGGTGAATGGATAATGCAGATGTGTTACGAATAATCAAAACTGTTTCGACTCCATGGTTGTATCGTGTGTGTGTGAGGGGGGGGGGGGGGTCAGATTTATACATTGGTCAAGTTTTTCTATTTTGATTGGAATGAATGGAAGCCAGAGATAATAGTTTCCAAAGGATCCAATGTTCATGTGGTGTAGGTTTTTTCTGGCCAAATGGAGCACCAGGATCCTTCTTGTTTCGTTTCTGCAGCCGGTGCTCTGGCTCGACTCATGCATCGATTGAATGGCCCCAGAAAAAACTTGTTTTTCATATGCTACTGCTAATATCAGTCCCACGGAGAAACTTGGACCCCGCACAGCATGCGATATGACAAAGGTATTGCTTCTTTGAACTGTTAATGAACTGTTTGGCTTTTGCTTAACCTTTTGGCCTGAACGTTGATCCTGATCCTGGAAAACCTCCTTTGGATTACCCATCCATGATTTTGTTTTTTCAATTCTAATGTGGGTCTGTATGTTGACAGGGGGTGCACACACTTCTGAGTGAACTTGCCGCAGTGTTTGGGATGATGGATTCTGATTAATAACGATATGCATGCGGTGGCACAAAAGCAAAGGCTGCGGAACAATGCATTGCTAGAAGTCATTGTGGTGCATGATCTATATACAGGATTGAAGAAAATATCGCTCTGTCTGGGACGATTGCTGGAGCAGACTGAGGGTTTTTGACAAATTCAAAGTTTGTTCACATGGAGCATCTGCTTGAAATATATGAAAATATTTTGGATATCTATTGGAGCTGTGGATGAAATGAACGCATGAAGCCATCATTAAATATACTGGATCAGTCCGTCCAGAAGCCACCTACGTCCCCAGAAATGTCGACTTTCTGGCCAAGAACAATGGCCTTCCGGGGGGCCGGGGGGTACAGCAGAAATCTGACTGGAGCATTTGAGGTTGTGGCGTGGAAGGCTAAGGATAAAAGCATTTGCATGGAGATTCGCAAATGAAATTCATAAGCAAAGTGCAACCAACGATGCGGAAATGATTGTCCTAAGAAGGACCCCAAAACTCTTCTCGACCATCAAAGCTGAAGAATTCTAATGGGCTAAAAGGAAAACCTGTTCTGCTATAATTCGAAAAGTGAGTTCTGGTGGATATGTGTGTGCTGCTGTTTTTATGGATGCAATATAGTATGTTGCCTGTTGATTTTTGTGATCACAATATATCGGTTATAATATTATAATTCTGTTTAAGGAATCGTTTGATTGAGGGAGAATTTTTCTTGTTGCCAGGATGATCTGCCAGCCACGGATTGGACATTGGGGCCTGTGCATCTGATGAGCCGAAGATTGGATTTGGTTTTGGAGGTTTTGGAATGAAAACAAAATGCACATGGCCAGGCCACAATTCTTCTGGAAGTGGTAAGATCAGTTCGAAAAACATTTGCCAGCAAATGATGTTTATGTACATATCAACAGTTGTATCTAGACCAGACCTGTTTTCGTGGAATTGCTTTGGCACCTTGCTGAGTCGCTGATAGTCTTTCTTTTCACTTTTCTGTCCAGGTTTCTTTTGTCGGAGTTCAAGTACCATGCAGCCAGCAACAAATTATTGGGATATAAACCTCTTGGAAGTTGCACCAATGTGATTACTGTTTCTGCGCTATGATTGAGGATTGATGGTGCAATGGTTTGGCAGCTTTTCTGGTGAGTTTAAAATCTCTCCATAGTCAAATAAGAAAAATCAAAAAACAAATGGAAGATTAGAACAAGTTTCTCAGATCCTCATAAATGGGGGGGGGGGGTTGTCGTCAGCCAAAAATTTTAAACAAATTTCAGGGGCGATGAAATACTTAGAGGTGTGGGGGGGATGTAATCAGATAAACCAATGCAAGTTTAAAATTGAGTCGATGCTTCTGTGGTTCCAGGGACTCCTTCTTATGCGGACCCATTTTGTAGGTTTTTTTTCGAGTGGGTTTCCCCCACCCCCACCTCTCCCCCCAGCTGCAGCCTGTAGCAGCATTTGTGGGGGGTCGAACGAACCCCTTGGCCTTGTGGAACCCCTCCACAGCACCCTCAAGCAAGGAGCAGCCCAGCAGCCCGGACCAAGACTGAGGAGAGCCCCTCCATCAGCAAAGGTAAGATCGTTTATCAGCTATTTTTAATTTGTTCCATGTCATGTAACTTCTTTTAAACTTTTTGTTAAACCAATTTTTATCAGTTGAATATTTAAAGACGGTTTATTAACGCTTTTGTGTTCTCTTCTGGGGCAAGGGGGTGCTTTTGCCCCCTTGCCCCAAACAGGTGCCCCGTAGCCGAAGAAAGAGACTGAAGATTGAAGACCGGGTGCTGTGGAGGAGGGGCCCTCGGCTGGGGGTTTCGTTCGGGCCCCCGTAGGGGGGAGGGGACCAAGCAAGGGGGTGGGGAGCTGCTGTGGCCATTTGCGAAGAAGGTAAATATTGTTTTGATTGTTTGATGAACTCCGTGGTTGTCTCCAGTGGGGGGTTTTCGGATTTCTAAATTAGTCTGTGCTCTGTGTTGTAGGGTATCAAGATTGCTTGATTTTTTTTCCAAAACCGTTGGGGCCATGCATGAGAAGCTCGGCTATAAAATGATTTTCAGGAATGAAATGAAATTAGAAGCCATGAATTTGACAGGCATCATGACAGCTCGACTAAAAGCTGCAAAAAAACTCGCAAGCTTTTTTCTGGGGAAGAAAACTTGTATGAGCTTCGTCAATCTGTGGGTACGATTTTATGCCTGACATCCGTGTTGTTTGTACCTGTATTTTCCGGGCTGAGTTTTTTGGATCCCAAAAGTGACTATTCTTGACTGATTTTGTTTTATATTTTGCGAGAATTGGGTATGCTAATGTTGAGTTACAACTGGTGCTTTATCAAGTCAAAATGATCCCTTTCACTTAAAAGATGTTTTGTTGGTTTTCCAGGATCTACGGCTCGTTTTTTGGCCTGGTGCATGCGAAATCTCAATCAATCTGGATTCCTAAATTCCTTCGGAAGAAAGCTCGACAGTGAATACCGGTAAAGTGTGGACCACCATAGATATCCTCATTTCATTTTTCCTAAATCACTCCTTGTGTGAAAAAAGGGCTGACATCTTGAAACCTGTTGGGGGTTTTTCTAGTTATGTAATAACTTCTGGAGAAGAAAAAAAAAAAAACAGAACGAATTTTCTTCTTAAAATATCAAACCGGTGTTGGCAGTGCGAAAATGCTCAATGGACTCTGATGGACTTCATTGAGTTGCTGTATCAGTTTATGTTTTGAATGCAATCAAGTCCAGGGTAGCGGAAAAACATCTTTCAGGATCTTTTATCAAATGCTGGTACATGGCAGTAAGAATGCAATTGTGTGACCAAGCTCACTCTTGTTCGCTATTTGATTCCTTTGTTTTTTCCGCAGTTTCTGCTGGGTTTCTGCTCAATCTTGGCAGATCATTGGGATCAACGATAAGGATCCACTTGCTGAGGAGGACAGTCATTTTTCGAATGTCCCCGAGAAGAAGAGGGAGGACAGTTACGATTGGTTCCACGATGATAAAACAGCTGCTGCTGGAAAGGGTCAGCTGTCTGACCACCCCACTGATGCTGAACCTTTGGTGTAGCCCGAAAGATGCTGTTAAGGTGAGTCTTCATAATGGACATTAAAAACTTTCAGAAACTTGTGGCATCTTGATTGCAGTAAATAGAGGCCAGAGAGAATAGTTTTTAAACGATCCAATGTTCATGTGGTGTAGGTTTTTTCGGACCAAATGAAGCACCAGGATCCTTCTTGTGTGGTTTCTGCACCCGGTGCTCTGGCTCAGTTGACTCTTGCATTAACTGGATGGCCCCAGAAAAATTGATTTCCATTTGCCATTTGCAACATGCGTCCGAAGAGCTGCAGCCAACCACTTTTTTTTTCGTGATCCGGTGTTCCAAAGATCTGCCAACTTTGGAAAGTGCATCTAGTCCCTAAGGATCCAGAAAAATTGGTGGCAAATGAACTGAACTCTACAAGAAGTTGAGATGAGGATATGGATGGATCGGCTTGATGTTTTCTCGCATATAAAGAAAAACAGCGACATTGGGTTTGCTGCAGTTTCCAGACATAAACGAGTTGGAGACGTGAAAAAAAAAAAAAATGAAAACAAGTAGGACACGTTTGTGGTCGATTAGAGGGCTAGCCAAGTGCCGCGTGTGAGGCATCACTCCTATTTCAGTCCAAAAAAAAATACAATCACGATTCAGGGGACAAGAAAAGAAAAAAGAACTAAAACAAAAAGAGACGTATTTCGAGGAGATGGTTTGTGCATGATGAGGGAGAAAATAACACCTTTCAAAGACATAGCAAGCTTTTTGTACCAGAAATCCATTTAGGAAGGTTAGTTTTCTGAATGGGACTGGGGAGCACCGGCACTTGGCAGTTAGTTTAGGATTTTCGAGTGTGCTTCCCCCACCCCCACCTCTCCCCCCAGCATCAAATGTTTTCGTGGGGGGTCGAACGGACCCCTTGGCCTTGTGGAACCCCTCCACAGCACCCTCAAGCAAGGAGCAGCCCAGCAGCCCAGAGCCATGACCAAGACCGACCTCCATCAGTCAAGGTAAGATCATTTCTCACCTATTTTTTATTTGTTCCATGTCATTTGCAAGGATTTTTTTTTTGAACTTTTTGTTGATTCAATCTTGATTAATTATTTATTTAAAGACAATCTATTAACTCTTTTGTGTTCTTTCTTGGGGCAAGGGGGTGTTGTTGCCCCCTTGCCCCAAACAGGTGCCCCGTAGCCGAAGAAAGAGACCCAAGATCGAAGACCGGGTGCTGTGGAGGAGGGGCCCTCGGCTGGGGGGTTTCGTTCGGGCCCCCGTCGGGGGGAGGGGACGAAGCAAGGGGGTGGGGAGCTGCTGTGGCCATTTGCGAAGAAGGTAAATTTTTGTTGAAATTTTTTTGAACATGTATATAATCGACATAAATGCTACTGTTCATTTGTGGAACAGTGATAATATATATATATATATATATATATTACTTTGAAAAAAATCCAAGTGAAATGAAATTTCTTTTTTTGAAAGCTGAAATCGTTGATGGTTTAAAAAAAATCGTGTGAACATGTTTCAAGGATAGGATTGCTGAACTTGCATGAACGACTTTGCTGGTGGTTTTCTTATGGCAGGTGGTGATGCTGGCGATTCGTAAGTGGCGAAGAAAAAAGGAGAAAGTTGAATGTACCCAGCAAGGGTGCAAGCAATGAGCTGGAGTTGGTTTGAAGGAAGGATGAAGAGTCTGTTAGTAAGACTTGTAGAGAGAATCGATATTTGAAATATGGTACTCGCCTTGTGGCTGAGTCATGTTTCAGGGATCGAGTTGATTGTCGAACAATTGGTTGCACTTTGATGCTTTCTTTAATTCTCTTCTGAAAAATTTGATCATTCTATCGGTATTTTTTACGTTGGTTTTCTAAATCAAACGTTTAATGTGAAAAGGCGAGGAGGAATGGGGGAAGGGCTGGGAAGGGGGCAGAAGGGGGTGATACAATTTTATGTTTCTTTTATGTTTGTGGAGGTGGCATTGAAGCCCACAAATGTTTTGCTGAAAGTGTAAAATATGAATGGACCTTTTTATGTATTTTTCAAATTCCTGGCTGATGTCCCCACATGATGGGGCGTTGATGAGATTGAGATCTCTCTTTCTTTCGAGATTGAATGCTCGAAGAATGAGTGAAAAGAACTTTTACATAAAAAGAATGTCAGGAAAGGGCCAGGAGGGGGGGGTTCCCAGCTGGTGTTTTTGCTGTTGCAAATACCTTGCAAATCTACCATCCTATCAAATCGATATTTTACAGAAATGAAAGTCCAGTGTCATGCTACATATTTTGAGATTTCGTTTTGGGGCAGGAGAGGACAGATCTGGAAATTCCAGTCAATATTATCCTTAAATTAGATGATTCTTATAAAACAGCCAAAACAATTTTTCCAATCATTCGACTCCTTTTTGAGAGTGTCTACAGGATTATCATTTTTATTTGATCGCTTCCCACATTTCTTTTCCATCTTTATTATTTCCGCAAAGAGCAAAAACAATCTGTCATCAGCCTGATTCTGCAACAAATCATGCATCAACAAAAAACTACTTTTCCACAAAAATTTGATGAATTCAAATTTCAAATAAAATTTCCATTGAGTTCATGAAAGAACGAATTCCATGGAGTAGAAATTAGCACCGTCACAGTTCCCCTCTTTTTACAGCGCCAATTGTACCAATGTCAAAACAAATCCATCACGGCAATCCCAACAAAATCATAAAATCAGACAAAAATAGCCTCCACCAGAAATCTCCAAACAAACAGAAAAAAAACACCATTTCAGAGGAAGACTTGTTTCAGTCGTCACTTCCCGCTCCACAAACAGCTGATCGAAACGCCATTTCGAACCTCAATACTCTTTTCTCACTTTCCATCAATGTCCCCACCCCTCCAGATTATTTGCACTCGTATACATCTGTTTTTTAACTCTAAAAAAAACACGCACCAGTCTTTCCAACCCCCCCCCACAAGTATTGGCATTTAATCATACCCCCATCAGGTCCCATCAAAATCCTCAGTTCACTCACTCTTTTCGCTCCAAAAATTGAACCCAATGGATACCACCTTCCCCTCAGCCAATCATATATCCAATGTCAGTAAATAACATGATATAGGGACTGTCATTCAACCCTTTCTTCACTGAAAAAAAAAATCATGTCAATTTTCCTCTTGAAAATTTCTATATCCTAGACACCCGACATTATTGATTTTAGCTGCCTACCTCCCCACATACAGCCATTTGCACCACTTGCATGACTGGGATCCACTCACAGTGAAAAAAAAGCCCCAAGATTGTTGAGAATCTCCAACATCACTCAGTTCCACCACCGACATATCAATTCGCGCACAATTACCCAAAGGAGATTTTCGAAAAAGACAGCAGCGGCTGAAATGCTGACTAATATTCTTCTACCTTTTTCCAATTTCCGCACAACAAATCCAATGCAAATTCAGGCCTCGAACTCATGCAACTTGGATAATGCCCAACACAACCACATCTAAATAATCAAATGGGATCCAGGAGTCCTCAGCCATGTATACACATAGAAAATATATCCACCCCCAACCCCCCTTTTCCCTATCATTGTTCATTAAAACATCTAGACAAATCAAGATGTTGTGTTAACCCAGAAAGAAACTTTTCCTCTCGTTTCTGGGGCTACCCTTTTTGGTTTTCCTTTATCTCCTGCATCGAAGCAGTGAAAATCAAACAACCCCCCCCCCCCATCTCTCTTCTTTTTCCCGAACTTGCTGGCAATCACGTTGTGCTCAGCATTCCCTTCAGGAAATTATTTTCAATATTCTCCTTCTCATTAATGTATTAGTCATTCGCCTCAAATCCCGCTCAGACATCAACCCAATCTGCATATAAATCCTCTGTGTTTTTTTCCCCCTCACCATCATTTGAAATATATCAAAACAAAATATATCACCTGTAGCATTGACCTCACTTAAAAAACCAAAACACATTTTTCACAGACCAAAACAAAAAAAAACACCACAAGAGGCACATCGATAACGAGGCCACAATCGAACCAAAAAAAACAAACAAAATGATGTGTGTTGTTTTTTTCCAGGATAGAACTTGATAGAAAGACAGAAATTTTCACCGCCGCTAATTGTCGATGTTCAGTTAAAAAGCTCCCCCGCAGGGTAGGGTCACGTGCTTCTAAGGAAAAAGGAAGATGATCACCGATTCCCTCAACGAAAAACAAAAAAACAGTACAGCAAAAAAAAACCCTACAACATTTCACACAACAGCATATAGTGTGCGTGTGGTACGTCTTTTATCCCCCCGACCTCGCTCCGTTTTTTTTTTTCCTTCCCGCGATCCATTATTTACTCCGTCGAATCTTTTCCGGAGAAGCGAACGGGCGTCTTTGATGGGGAAACGCGAATGGGCATGGTGCCCAACAAGGCGCCGCTGCAGCTCAGCGCAGCCAGAGCGCTGTCGGCGTGCTGGAATTCCACGAACGCGATTCTGGTCGAATGCGCGTGGTCGCCCAGCAGCCTCAGCTTTCCCACCGGGCCGCAGAGCGCCTCGAAAAACCTCTGAACATCGTCGCGATCCACCTTTTTATCAATGTTCGTCGCGTACACGGTGCGACTGCACAGCTCCATTTCCTCCTTATTTTTGGGCATAAGCTCTTTATTGACCGGAACGATCGCCGTCTTGGAGGGCAAGACCCTCACCCTGGACGTCCCCAGCTCGCAGCCTGTCTTCTTCACGCCATTTGCAGCATCTTCGGGCGTGGCGAACTCGACGAACGCGAATCGCAGCGCGGAATTGGGGTCTCCACAGACGCGACAATCCAGCACCACTCCGCAGTCCGCGAAGAACGTCGCCAACTGCTCCTCAGTTATTTGCTGATCCAGATCGGAAATGTACACCGTCTTCCTGATGTTCTCCTGCAGCTCCAGCTGCTTGTCTTTGCTCCTGTTGGAGCGACGCTTGCGCGCCTGAGGCCGACCGCCCCTCTGCTGGTTCTGATTCTGCCCCTGCTGGCGCCCACCGAATTCGTCATTCCTGCCCCTTGGGGCTCCCTTTCCACGCTGCTTCGGGAATGGGCTGGGCGCGTACTCATCCGCCATTGGATTCAGCGAAAGGCGGCTCAACACAAGCGAAGATCGATCGAAGTCCTCCTCGAAAAATTCAGGCGACATTCCCCTCTGGTGTACTGGCATCTGCACCGCCATTTGCATAGGCACATAGTGCTGGTAGTAGCCCTGGTGCGGCGCCCCCTCCGGTGGCGGCGCGTACAGCGGCGGCTGATGCACCGCATGGTAAGGATACACCAAATGGGGCATAGGGACGCCTTCCCGCCCCTCACCGTTTCCTCCTCTTCCCGCGAACACGTGGTGGGGCGCAGGAATCACTTGGTAGTTTGCGAGGGGGTGCACACCGACGGGGCTGGCTGGCGCATTCTTGTACGAGTAATAGTTCTGCCTGCCGCTGGAGGGGTACCCAACGCGTCCCTGAGGACCGCCGTCCTGCGTGCTTCTTCTGGTCATTTTTTCACTCTGGTCAATATGCGTGGAAATCGCGCCGGGCGCGTTTTTTTAAACCCCCTTTTCGTTTATCCTGTGGGCTGGCAATAGACGACTATTTTGAAAAGGGTTGCCACGAGCTTGCCCACCACTGCGCGCAGATGGATTTGCCCAACAGATTGATTTAAGAGGCGAGGGGTCACCGTTTTGAACCAAGTCCCGCCAGTGGATCTGCGTTCGCTCCAAGAGTGTCCCCCCTCACTTGTCAAATCAAAGCGGGCAGAGAGCTGTGAGCGCATCCGGAAATACGTTCAACGGCGTACTGGACGATGCCTTGATCGGTGTGGGCTGGTGACGGGGTGGATGTCTTGTCTTTGACGGAAAAAACTCATGCCCGCTTTGATTTGGGAAGTCTCGCGTAAGGCGCCGACTCCACCAACAGGGGATTGGCTGCGCTCTTTGGAAGCGTGGAAACCAGAGTTGAGTTGGGCCGCCCGAATTATCCTTGCCGAATGCCGTATTAACATGTTCCCCTTGGGTTGAACCCCACAGTTGTGGGATTTTTTGAAAGGGGGGGGATTAATGTCCATCAATCCTGCCCTACCCGCCAATTCCCAACAATCTTCACCTGCTGTTGAATACCTGTCGCCAGGTCTGACTCTGCTTGGAATCAACAAGGGTGCTGGAGATGAGTGAGTGCTTGTGATCATGTTTGGATATATTAGTCATGGTACCATTTCCCGGTCCACAAAAGGGTCATCTGTTTAGGGGGAGAGATTGTCAGTAAGCTTGCATGATTTTGGTTTTTGTTCCTCAGCGATTGCTTACACACTCAACAATACCACGCCTTCAAAGTCAACGTCTCATCTTAGCCTGGTGAAAAGTCGGTCGAATTTGGCTTGTTTTATGCTCCTTCTTGATGGTATCTTTAACAAACAATATCACTACGGCTGCTGCGACAGTCATGCCACCAGCACCCCAAATGGCTGATTTGTACGAACCAGTCTGGTCAGCCAGAAATCCAGTTACCATGGGCCCAAAAAACCCGCCCAAATTACCGATAGAATTCGTCCATGCCAATCCAAAACTCTTGTTTTCATCCGTCATGAACGATAACGTCAATGAGTGGAACAAAGCCCACGTACCATTCACCCCAACATGCCCGCACATCAAAGCAACGAATCCTAGAATAACATCCACTCCAGCCAGCCATGGCAGCAGCAAGAAAAACAGACCCCCGATCAGCCACATGCAAAAGCAGTGAATGGTCCGATCGTGGAGCTTCTCCGATGTCCAGCCAAAAAACACGCTGCTGAATGCAGACAGGGCATAGGGAATGGTCGACAGCAGAGCTACTTGAACACCATCATCAGACTGGCCGGTTTTCTCAGCCTTTGCCCAATCCAAGCCACTTCCATTAACCATCGCATCTATCCAGAGAGGGGTCCAAAACATAGCAACATATTTCATCGTAGCCGCAAGCACACCACACAACATGAGGACCCACAGACCAACATTCAAAACCACTGTGTTCAGAAGGTACAGCAGATTCTTCGATTTCCCATGCACAGGGGTCCCCTGAGCAGCCCCATCGTTGTTCAAAATCATCTGCTCTTTTCTGGTTAGGAAACCTTTCGAGTCGAGGGATTTGGGTAGAAGCAACATCATCCCGACCCCAAGGACAATGGCTAGCAATCCTTCGAGCAAAAACAACCATTGCCACCCTTTGACATTCAGCACTCCATTCATCGAGAGGAACCCAGCTGCCAAGGGGGCTGAAATCCCCATCCCAGTGCTGCTTCCTGCAAGCGTTATCCCATACACACCAGGGGTTCGAGATTCTGGGAAAAATTGCACCAAGTAGAAAAACAAACCGGGAAACGTCCCAGCCTCGAAGACCCCCAACAAAAGCCGATAAACGTACAGCTCTGTGGCATTCCTGACAGTAGCAGTCAAAGAGGCAGCCAATCCCCAGCCGATGAGCAATATCCCCAGCCACAT
This sequence comes from Bryopsis sp. KO-2023, assembly GCA_030272585.1. Lineage (NCBI taxonomy): Eukaryota > Viridiplantae > Chlorophyta > Ulvophyceae > Bryopsidales > Bryopsidaceae > Bryopsis > Bryopsis sp. KO-2023. The sequence goes on along the minus strand of BSYQ01000007.1, from coordinate 3,698,341 downwards.
TGGACCCCCCACTCTTTGTAAGACTGCATTACTGGGGATTTGGAAAATCATGTAAGTGACGAAGAACATACTGGAGGCCACCCCGAATTGAGATTTTGTCAGACCGATGTCCGCAGACATATCAACGGCGGCCAGGCTGATGTTGCTGCGATCAACGTAAGAAACAAGCGACATGAGGAACGCAAAAGGAAGGAGCCTCCACGCTATTTTTCGATAAATCCTGTCGACCTCCGCATTCGAGTGCGTATTCAGGAGGGGCGCCACGCATTCTTCCCTGCTTGCGTCGATCTCTGCGTCCATGCTTGCTTGCGATATTCTCCCCCCGCAACCATGAGCGATCGTGAGGCAGCATGCACTGAGTAAGCCGAGTATTCACAGGGTGGCATGCACTTTACTAACACGATACTTTGCTTTACCAGTACGTAGTAGCAGTACAGTACTGGACCAGTCCGTCATTGCGAAGCATGGCAGTGTTCGGGATCAGCAATGGGTTGGACAAGGAGACAGTCACGATGTGTCGATGTGTCGATGTTGCCACATATCCTAGGCTGCAAGTAAGTAGGCTGCAAGGGGAGCAGGTCCCTCAGCAGCGCAGCCCTCCCCACCAGACAAAAGGAATCTGATATTGTAAGATTTTTCTGATTTTTTTCACAGATATTTACCAGTTGCATGCTGCCAGATCCAAACAAATTGACAATTGCCCACAAGAGCCCATATGTTGGGAGTCTTTGGGAAAGTTCACATTCCTGGTATTTGTCCAACTTCCTATCCCTGTTCAGGTTCTCGCCACCCAGTTCTGACTGCAGAATGTGGTCAAGTGGGGTGTCCTTTGTTCTGCAGCTGTATCGAATCAAGCCCAGCTTGACTATCCCAGAGCAATGTCCTGGTGCAGAGTTTTAGGCTTGGTTCACCCCCACCCACCCACACAGTCGCTTAATGCATTCTATGTACAGCTATTTACTTGTTTACAGAGATTATCACCTGCTGAGGGTTGGCATTCACCTATAAAATAAATACACCTTTTGAGGAGGGGGGGTGGATGTCATTGAGGGGGCGCTGCATAAAGGGTAGGACATGAACACACACATTGATCTTCGAATGCTGCCATGATATCATGTGGCGCACCGACTGCCAAAAATAGATAAGTGCTGCCATTCTCAGACACTCCCTTTCTTTTCGGTGAATTTCAATAAGGGAAAGGAGTCCCTCCTTCCCCCGCAAAACAAAAAATATCAAAAGCCATCGCATCATTCACCATGAATCATCGGAGATATTCTCTTTTTAACCCCCCCGCTTCTTTTCTTTTCTTTTTTTACCGATATCTATATACTACCCACTTTCGTTTTTTCCTCCCCCTTCCCCCACCAATCCCAGTTGCGAAAAAACAAATGACCACAACGCTGCCTTGTCAAGTTAATAAAACAACCCCCCTCCAAAAAAAAAACAAAAAAAGAAGATCATTAACTGCTCCATGTGAAAAGGAGCCTATACCAAACAAAAAAAGTAACTGTAAAAAAAAACAAAAAGGAAGGAAAAACCAGGAGGGGGAGGGAGAGAAAAAGCAAAAAAGCAATACGATGTAAGGTTAAAGATCAAAACCAGCTGCTTTGGGCAAGCCATGAAGGGAAAGGATGAACAGACGAAAAAAAGACGAAAAAAGAAGGGCAACCACCACCTCCTTCACGCCTTCTTAGCCTTTTTCAATTTCTTTCCGTCAGATCCTTCGCCATTTTCCGCATCCTCCTCCACTTTACGTTTTTTCTTCCCTTCTTTATCCTTCTTTTTCTTCTTCTTCTTGTTCTCCCCATCGCCACCCTCCTCCGCTTTGTCTTTTTTCTTCTTCTTTTTCTTCTTTTTCTCTTTGGCATCGCTGTCATCATCATCTCCGTCCTCCTCCATGTCAGACCCAGCCTCATCATCATCATCCCCCTCCGCGTTCTTCTTCTTTTTCTTTTTCTTCTTCTTCTCCACCCCATCCTCCTCTTTCACGACCCCCACCATCGGACTACCAGGCTCCTCGCTTTTCACCTCCACCGCCTCCTCCGGCTTGCGCAAATCGGGCAACGCTCGTAAATACTCGGGGGGAGTCTTGTCGTTGGGTCGACCGTGTTTGTCCAGCATCCCCTCCTTGATCAACTGTTTTTTCTTCTGCGCGTACGGACCCAAACCCCATTTCCTGGGGTAAGTGTCTCTATCCATGATGACCCTTTTCAGTTTTGCCACCATTCCGTGGTCGACTGAGGCCATCACAGCAGAATTCATCTGGGCGATTGCCATCGCCACAGCTTCACCCTATCCACCAAACAAATTTAACATTGAACATATTGCGGACAGCTTGCGGAACTCCCCCCCCCCCCCTTTTCTGGATGAAGCCCTGTCAAATATTACCTCACATACATGCCATCCATGATATCGCACAGTCCGAAACCGCCGAAAAAGAAAAAAATACAAATGGCTGTGACTTGCCCTGACCCACCGCCGTTACTTTTTCCTCGCCCAAGAGTTTTTTCTTCACGAAATCTGCTTTTCCAAGCCATATTTTTTTCACGTCTGCACCCACCTTGGTCGTCATCACCACAACTTCTTCGTCGACCTCGATGCCCTCCTCAAATCTCAACAGCCCAGGGATCATCAGCTTCGCCCCGTAGCAAATCGCGTTGATGGCACTGTCTTTGACCACCAGCCTCTTCCTGTTGGTCAGCAAAACTTCCAGGGGCATGATCACCCTCCGTAAATACGACTCATCCTTGAAATTATCGTACAACCATTGAGCATCCATCAAATCGTGCATCGTAACCATGTTGTCTTTCTCAGCAAGGATTCCCGATCGGACTCTGCAGGTGGAAAGGGAAAATAATTAAGTAAAAAAAAGCTGTTCAGGACAGATTGTTGTTTTTTTCAATTCCCATCATTACGGCTTTGGTTGTTATTGCTATTCACCATTAGATTGGATTTCTAACCACCATCATCAAACCAAAACTAATACACATACAAACTGGACACACACAAAAAGAGAGGAAAATATGGTGGGGGGAAAAACACCCCCCCCACACACATACATAAACTCATCCTAGAGTTTTGTCCATCCTGTGGTAAAACACACCCCTTGCCCCCATTCTCTATTCGTTGTAAACATCAGTTCTGAAACCCCTCCATTCCACAGTTGGAGAAAATTTTGTTAAAGTGGCCCTTTCGTTTTTTTTAAACCTCCAATAATAACGCACCTTCGCAACTCCTCCATGTGGCCGCCAACCCCGAGCATCAGCCCCAAATGCACGCACAGCGTTCGGACATAAAATCCACCTTCGCAAGACACCCAAAACACTGCCAAATGCCGATCCTCATCATACTCCAACATTTTCAACTCGTAAATCGTCCTGATTCGGAGCTGCCGCTTCACGGCCGAAATCAGGGGAGGTCTCTGAAACACAGCACCTGAAAAAAAAAAACACGAGGTGGTCGGTCAAGCGGAGCCATAAAAGACTAATCAATCATGCATTCATAATATGACGTTCATTTCAAGAATCGTGCTTTTGTAGCACCTGATCGGAAGGAAATTTCCTTTCTTTGTTGACCTTTCTTTTCGATTTTGCAAGGACGAGACGGGAATTTGAGTGCAATTTCTGCTTTCCTACTAGCAAAAACCGACCGATTTATCAAGACTCCTTGTTTTTTTTTCTCTTTTCCTTTAGGATCCCAGCAACGCAACGTCCAAAAAAAAACTTAGTTGAGAACGTGGAAAATTATGTAAAGCAACCCCCCCAACGGACAGGACTCGCACTTCCCATCTTTGTCCCCCCCCAAAAAAAAACAGCAGAATCTGGGATTGCTGACCTTGTAACTCCTCCATTGCCTTCGCCACCTTGGCAGAACCCCCAGTCACGGCTCCATGAAACCTGGCGACCCCCACGTACTCCTTCCCGGCCGATTGCTGAGCTTTCACCAATCTGGTTGCTCTATCAATGCACACGATCAAATTTCCAGTCACTTTGGGGTCCAACGTCCCGCTGTGGCCAGTTTTCTCCACCCTCAGCATCCTCTTTGCCCAGGCCACCACCTCATGCGACGATGGATTCGACGGTTTGTCCAAATTCACGCATCCATACTTGATATAGTCCGTGATGGGGCGCTTCAGGGGTGTTCTACCGCAAGGAATCGGAGTGTAATGCCCCGTTCTGACCAGCAATTTGTCATAATTTTTCAAAAGCAGAGGCCAATTGGATGTGTCAAGCTGAGGGACCTCGGAAGTGGGTTTGATCAGAAACTCTCCGGCTGCCTGCGCATCGGCCACGATGTCCCCAGGTGTCGAGGTTTGCTCCTTATCCTTCTTTTTCGAGGATTTTCCCATGTCGATTCAGCGAACAGGCAGGGTGCCCCGCCTCGGTCGATTTTGCAATCCAACAGCTGCAACATGAGTGGAAGGGTGGTTTCTGGTCAAAGATTCGACTTGCGGGATTTTTTGACTGGAATCGTTTTTTTTTTTTTTTCCAACACTTGAGATGGTTGGCCAAAATGCGATGCTGAAAATCTATATCCCAGATGGAATTTTTTTAGGATGCAGAGGATTCAGCAAAAACAAATGCTTCAGACTAGATAAATTTCATTACAGAAGTCATCAGGTGGGTGGTGTTCCCTCTCCAAATAAAATAAAAAAAACAGCAAAGAAGGTTTCTCATATAAAAGCGTCTGGGGACGACAAGCTAAGTCGGAAGATTAGCACCGCCGCCAAAACTCCACATAACAAATTCATTTCTGCGGGCGAATGTCCGGACAGTAAGACAAGAAAAACAAGAAAGGGGGCGACATCAACTCTTCGAGCGAACGATGGCTTACCAACGGGAGGGAGAATCTCTATTTCCAGGTGGTAGTTCGAATATGAATGAGTCCCTCGTCCGCACGCTCTCCACCAAGAAGTCGACCGCCAACGAAAATTGTCCGCGAGCCGCAAAGAGGAAACCTGCGTGGGAATGAAGTGTATTTGTGTGTCAGCAATTCTGGCAGGGAGCCCAGTCCGACAAGGGGGGGGCTACTCACACTTGAGTCATGCCCTTCATCTCTTGGTTCCATAGGAATGAAAATTGCTGAACCCACCCCAAAGACACACCAGTCGTTGGCACTTTGGTAGATCAGCTTTTCTCCTTCACACTATAAAAGTAGGCTGATTTGGCTTGATTTCATTTCGCGGCATCAGTTTATTTCTGAGATGTATAATTCATGGGATGGAGAGACAACACCATCGTTGTAAGGCATGTAGAGGAAAATGAGATCAAGAATTGTTTGTCTGTTGGTTTTTTGCAACACCAGACAATTGAAGGACACGAACGAACTGATTAATACCCCTCCAGGAAGCATTTGCATTGTTACAAAACTCCTTACACTCAAAAGTCCATCGATCTTGGGCTTTTTTGAAACACTTCCAGGCAACAACAAACGAACGCCCATCCCTCCAAGGGCACTCTCGAATTCCCATGCTTGCTCGTCAGGTTGCTGCAGTAGAAAGCAACCAGCTCTTCAGATGCTGAGCCGAAGAACTCTTGCACCAGGCCATTGAACTCCAGCTTCCTCAAGCCGCCTGAATGCTGTGCGTCCCGCCACCGCAACACTCGCATCCACTTTCTGAGACGCATCTCAGATCTTTGTAGCAGTTTGTCCGTCAAGTGGGCTATGAGGCTGTCCGAAGTGCATATGACGGAAGTGGTGTGGAATTCGTTGATGAATTCAGAGGTCTCCTGATCAGAAAACCCTGGGTAGAGTTGCAGAACGTAATGTTGCAGCTCGTGCATCGAGCCCACTGGAAACTGCTTGAGTAGCTCCCGCCAGTGCATGGAGTATTCCCACGCGGCCTCGTCGAGGGACCCTGTCAAAATGGCGCTGAACATGGCCAGAATGGGATGCTCCTCTCTGAACTGTATCAGCGCCGTCAGAATTCCATGAATGACCAGCATTGCTGCATGGGGTACACCGTAGGTATCGTGAATGAAGTTGTAAAAGAAATCCGACGTTGGCTCCGTCTCGAGGGCAGCAAGATTCCGTTCATGTTTCGCCCTGCACAAACATGTTTCTCCCTGGGTTACATACGGGACAAAAACTTTATACGAAATGAGATAGTGGATCGCTGCCAGGACCTACCTGAGAACATCCTCAACCAATTTCAAAAGCTTTTCTTTTCCAACCACTCTCGCCCCTCGAGGAAGATGGAAAGCATGATCGCACCTTTGCAAGAAATCTCGCCAAAGAGGTTCTGCCTGAAACAATGCAAAAAGAGTACGTTTGTGGTGCAGCGCACTTCAGTCTGACTCGTTCGTTCCCTTGTCCCTGAACTCTGACTCAAACCATCGCACAACAACACAAACGGCCGAGAAGGGCTACTCAAACTGGACCCACTTAGCCGCAAACATCGAAAGTTCTGACAGCTTAGCAACGCATTGCATGCTTTGCCAGTTGGGCTCCTTCTTGCTGCCTCGAAGAAGATGTCTAAGGATTTTAAATGCCCAAAAGAAACGCAGAAACTATGGTCTGGTGCCGCACCTGGTTGACGATACCATCCGTCGTTGCAGCCTCGTCCTCCCTTGTTTTTTTAACCAGCTCGTCAGGAAACAGAAACTTTGAACCACGGTCTGGATTAGCGGCTCCATCATCCCTGGTCGGAGAGGAGCCGTTCAAATATCGAAGTCACTAAGTGGAGTAATGTGTGGCAGGCTTCATTCAATTGCAGTGGCGAGGGCCTACTTTATCAGAACAGCGTTGGACCGCACTCGTGCGGCTGATCCGTCATAGTTAACCTGCTCGAGCTCGGCTTTTGTCTTCTCCATGAACGCACGCAGAGTTATGATTTCTTTGTCAACGAGTGATACTTCGGCGATGAACTGATCCCTGAGGCGCTCCTCTTCAAACGCATCGCAAGCCTCCACCAGGTTGGATTCGAAGTCGTCGATTCGAACGTGCATGAGCACAAGAAGCTGGTCGTGAAGCGTGTTCAGACTTGATGTTTTATCTTTTCTTTTTGGAGCTTGGGTTGTCGAGTGTAAGCCAACAAACGCCTCCCTAGGAGTCACACACACCGACTTCGATAAAACAGAAGATTGCTTCGTTTTGCTCAGGGCTTCAAATTTCCTGCGAGGAAAAAGGTGCATAATGTGTTACTGGAGGCTCTTGTCTTCGTTTCTCTGGCTCTTGATGAATGCCAGCTCCAATTTGGCGCGGTCAGCCGCCACTTGCAGGTTCTCGCATTTTTCATTCATCATGCGAAGCTCTTCTTCGTGCTTTTCTTGTAAGCTCTCCACTCTCTCTTTCACAATGCCCAGCTCTGATTGTAGAAGGTTCTTTTGTTTCGAGAAAACTTGCATGTCCGTGTTCAGTTGATCTTCCCTCGCCTTCACAAGAACTGAATCCATTCATTGATCAGAAGGGAGGTAATCTTTATCAACCACCACTTCTCGTTCACAAGCAAACCAGAGCTCTGGAGCGCATCGCTGGAGGCACCTTGGTGGAGAGGAATTTCTGTTGCAGTTCTTTCTGAAACGCCTCCGCCTTTTGGCTCCTCTCACGATTGCATTTCCCGCTCGCGATCGAATCTCTCAGTTCCTTCTTGATGTTCTCCCCTTGCACGAAGAAAGGTATCCTGTGAATCTCTTTCTCAGCGCCTGGCCACATCTTCAGAATTTGAGGAACGTCTGTTGCGCACACCGCGTCCGTGTACAGGCAAGACGTGACCTCGTCGAGGATCGACGTCATTATGGGTTGCAAGGGACCGAATGCATGGGTAGCCACCAGCTCTCGGAAAAGCGTCATATGGCAAGCCAATCTTCTCTCGTCGCGCTTGTGTTGTGGGAGACCCAACACCCCCGCCGCACCGAGCATTTCCTGAGACAAGGCACTCTGAGCGTTCGCATAAAACTCCTTTTTCATTGCAGCGCGACGATCTGGCTCGTCTTTGGGTTTACACGGCGCCTTTCCATTCTCTCTATCGAGATATGTGGATAGGAAACGCCAGAGTCACGAACGGAAAACAAGTGCGGGGATCCCGTTCCTCAGTCGGGCATCATCATGTCCGTTGAAATGTTTCCTTTCTGACGCAATACCTGCAACAAAACTTCATATTGCACCACGTTCGATCGAGTCTTCCCGTTCACATGGCGAGTCCTTCCAGTGCGAGCTTCAGGTCTTGAATTTGATGACATTTTCCACTGTTTGCCCAGCAATCGGATCGCTGCTTTTCCAAACTTCTGTTTCCATGCGCGTTCGTTTTGTTTCTTCCGTCTGTCGATTGTCGTACGCATAGTCAGGTCACACTTTTCATTTCTGCTTAAATTGATTTCCCCCTCCCCCAACCGAGTGTTCGCGAACGAGCAGGAAGGGTTTTGGGAATCATGGCTGGTCCGATCACGGATAAGCGGTTGCGCGATTTTCCTGAGCTCTCCAAGGAAACCGTACAGGTTTTGGATGGACTGGGCTTCGAGTTCGCCACTCCTGTGCAGGCCGCCACGATTCCCTTGTTCGCTGGGCACAAAGATGTCGTGGTGGATGCCTGTACGGGTTCCGGCAAAACTCTCGCCTTTGTGTTACCCCTGGTGGAAAAATTGAGGAAGTTGGAGCAACCACTTCGAAAGCACGAGGTGTTTTTCTGGTTCGTCTTTCACTAGTGTCAAAAACTCACCTGGTCCGACACTGGGTGTTTTTTTTTCCTTTGGTTAACTCAAATCAAAATCAAAAACGCTGAAATGTACATGAGCAACCTAAATGGACCTTTTTGGTTGGCCTTCGAAATTATAATCTCACAGAAGAAAAAAAATCTGGTAGTTTGGCATGCCGTTCGTCCTCATCCATGTTGATCATGGCAGCTTATGATGTCGGGTGCTACCAGGTGGGGGCTGTGATAATTTCACCCACTCGAGAATTGGCAAACCAGATTTTTGAGGTGGCGGTGCCGTTCGTGGAGAGCGTTCCCTCAATGAAAGCTTGTCTGTTGGTTGGCGGAACGTAGGTATTTCAGAATTGCTGCGAGTACATCAGGGTTTGTGCCAATGATTTCAATGCAATTGTTTGTTTGTTTGTATCTTGTCCCTAGTCATGGAGCAAGAAATTGCTGATTGAGTGTATAATTTTTTTTTATTTTTAATCCATCTTTTCTTCATTAAAAAGAGATGATCAAGTGCTATCTTATGTGCAGACATCCTGGCATAGAGTCCCAAAGCCCATTGCAAAAAACCTGAGCAATGAGTTTTTCTAACTAATTTTTCTAATTTTTCTCTCTGGAAAGACATGAGGAAATCAAGATGGTATCTCTCTAGTATCTAGTCTTTTTTTTAATTTAGTTGATATAAGTGTGTGTTTTGCTTAACAAAATTGTTTGTTAAGTATAATATTAGCATGACTAATTGGTTCCATGCAGAAGGTAGAGCCCCTGGGAGTGAATGTTTTTGATATTGGGCAGGGATATTCAGTTGGACTTCAAAACCTTGGCTTCGGAAGGGGCTAATGTGCTGGTGGGAACCCCTGGCCGATTGGAGGATATATTATCCAGGTGCAATTCCATCAACGTACGATCGCTGGAAGTTTTGGTATTGGATGAGGCGGACAGGTTGCTTGATCTGGGATTTGAAGCCACTCTTCTGTCGCTCATGGGTCGACTGCCGAAGCAAAGGAGGACGGGGCTATTTTCAGCGACACAAGCTGTAAGGATCTGTATGTTTGTCTTTATTTACCCTGTGGTGGTGGAGCAGGAGATGGGGAGGGGCATGTTTTTTCCCTTGGACAAAAAAAGTGGCAAAAATGCACTCTGGACTTCGGGTTTCCACCAATTCTTGGTCGGCTGGGATGTTTCTATCGATTTGCATGGTGTTTCAAGTCTGAAAAGGATCTGGAGAAAAAGGATTTTTTTTATTTTATATACATATGCAATGTCTTTCATATTCGTGTGGATAATATAATTTTCAGCGTCAAAATAATGAGGATATACAAATATATCTATTTTTTATTTTTATTTTTTTCCAACACAGGAAGCGGTCGAAATTTTGGTGAAGGCTGGAATGAGAAACCCCATAGTGGTGAACGTGGCCACCAGGAAAGCGGAGGATGGGAAAATGAAAAAAGTGACAGACTTGAGTCAAAAAACCCCTTCCAGCCTCCGGGTCGAGTATGTGATATGCACCATGGAAGAGAAAATCGATCAAGTGGTGAGCCGAAGGTTTTTTTTTTCAAACTCTGTTTTTTCGCTGCCCTGGGTGTATTTCACATCGGCGCTTTACTTTTCTGGAGGACTACCCACCAGTTTTTTTTTTTACTTTAGCGATAATTGGACAAAAAGGATGCTTCAGGATATTGGCACGCTATGAATTTTACTTGAATTTCTGAGCCAGCTTACAATGCATTTCTGTGGGTAGAACCTTTTGAAATCTATGAACAAACATCTCTCAGAAATGAAAAAAAAATCAGCAACAGAACAAAAAAAAAGCTGGTTTCTGACACACCAATTTCAAACGTGAAATCCTGGGGCATGCAGTCATAACCTTTTTCACGTAACCTTTTTTTTGTTTTTTTTAACCCTTCGGAATCTGTGCGACCCCACGCAGGTTCGTTTTCTATCAGAAACAAAGGCGAAAAAAGTGATTGTGTATTTCCTCACTTGCGCATGTGTGGATTACTTCTACCTGGCCATGCGACGGCTGCCCTGTCTCGAGGGAACGTTCATCAAAAGCATCCACGGAAAAATGAAACAAATCGGCAGAGACAAAGCCATCAAAGCTTTCACCGAGGAGGAGGCAGGTTGGACAAAACACCATTTCACGAAATCTGGTTAAATGCTGGTTACAGCTTGAACACAAGACTTTTTCCCAACCAAAACCTTTTCCCAACGGAAAAAGCAAGAAGGATTCAAAACGATATGCTCCAAGAAACGACCCATCCATTTTCCCCTGCATGGTTTTTTTTTCAGACACCGGATTGCAGCTGGTTTATTGAACCTCGCCATTGGTCGAATCTTTGTGCGATGAAGTAACCTGACGGCAGGTTTTTTTCTTGTCGATATTGGTTTTCCGCCCCATCAGGTGTTTTGCTTGCGACGGACGTGGCTGCACGAGGTTTGGACATCCCTGATGTCGATTGGGTGGTTCAAATCGATGCCCCCCAAGACCCTTCTGCATTTATTCATCGAGTGGGGAGGACCGCCCGAATGGGCAGAGATGGATTTGCCAGGCTGTACCTGACTGAAGAAGAAAGACCTTACACCGAGTTTCTAAAACTCCGCAAGGTTAGTCACATTCCAAAGATTTTTGTGGTACACATCTATCTATCTATTTTCTGTTTTTAGTGTGTGTGTGTGTGTGTTTTTTCTGCTCTGCAGTTCAGCATCCGTTTCGATATTTTCCTGCGGAATTTTTCTTTGTCTTATTTCTTTTGGGGCTTTTTGATTTGCAGATTCCGATGCATGAAGTGGAGCCTTTTGCAGACTGTGCAAGTGTGAAGGATGTGCTGAGGGGGTTCTCCGAGACTGACAGAGAGGTACCCCTGGCCTCCTTGTATTATTAAATGCCATAAATTAGAGAATAAATGAAGCAGGGATATCAGACTTTCACTCCCATGTCGAAAGCCCAACTGAAACACCTCAAACGTCGAAATATTAAACCGTGGTGGTGAAATGTGGCGATCGGCAAATCGTGGATATATACATATATCCCTGAAGCGCCATTTGAACAGCAAGTAATCCAAACATGGGTTGGGAGTCCCATTAGCATCCATTACATGCATTTTTGATGCATGTGATTTCGTTTTGATGTTGTCCGGATGCTATGCCCGTTGATTGATGTGTTGAGCAATTGGGGGTGTTTGCAGATTATGGAAAAAGGGATTCTGGCATTCGTGTCTTACATCCGTGCATACGCTAACCACCAATGTACGTACATATTCCGACTGGCGAATATCGACTATGTTGGTTTGGCTCATGCCAGGGGCCTCCTGACTTTACCGAAAGTTCCAGAAATCAAGTGAGTGATTGCATCCCTCCCCCAGGAAATCTTGCCTGTGTGTAGTTTGCTTTCAATACGAAAGAGAAAAAATATGAACAGGTTCGTCCCATTCGATCAGAATTGAAGAAGCAATATCATCTTCTGTCGGGGGTGGAATCGACCAAGAATGACTCAGAATAGAAACAAAATTAAAGTGTATCGATTGTTCCAAACTCAGATTGCATGTCTTTCCAAACTTCCCGAGCGGCTGCTGATTCAGGGCAAATCTCAGTTCTGAACTATAGCGTTTTTCTGTGTGGTCACAGGCGGTTTGCAAAGAATGCCGACGTTTTCGTGCGATCGAAAGTAGACCCCGACAAAATCAAGTTTCGAAACGGAGCTAGAGAGAAACAGAGGCAGAAGGGAATCAAGCGGGCTCGAGAAAAGGAAGAAGCCGCCAGAATTGCTCGGTCAAATGAAGCCAAGTGTCGAACGGAGCCTGGCAGCCGCCAAGAGAAACTTCCTCCCAAAGAAAAGAAATGCCGAAATCCGACCAAGCGGGATTTCGACGAATTGCAAGACGACTATGCGCTGTTGAAGCTGCTAAAGAAGGGAAGGATCACGGAAAAGGAATTCGACAAAGCCATGGGGGTGGAGGTGGAGGAGGGACATGTGGGGATGCAAGTGGAATCGGGAAAGTTGATGGAAGAGGAAGAGGAAGGAGAGGCATCGCCCAAGAAAAAAATTCAAAAGAGCTCGGGGAAAAACAAGGGTCGGAAAGTGGGGAAGACTGGCCGTGGTGGTAACAAGAAGCTGAGGAAATCCTTGTTGTGAAGTTTGGGAAGAGAAGGGGGGGGGCGGGGGGAGGTTGGGTTGTCAGGGGGGGAAGTCATTTAGCTTAACTTTGCAGGGATTGACGTTGAGTTCCATAACGAAATGGGAAGGGGCGTTAGATTGTTTCGTGTTTTAACGATTGGAGTTTGATAGTCATTCCTTTCCGCTTGTTGAGGTTCCATCTACCACTGGTTTTCCAGAGTTACAATGCAGAAACAATAATATTTCTTCTGGTTATGTTTTGAACTCGCTTTCATGAGAACATTGCACATATTCCACCCCCCACCCCCCCCCCAAAAAAAAAAGAAAGAAAAATAAATCGCTCGGCAGGTCAAGAAAATAGGAGCAAAATAGAATTCATTTGCTTACACATCTCTGCATTTATTTCAATCGCTCAATATGTCGCTAAACGAAAAAAAACAACAGCAAAGAAAAACATACACAGGACCCTGAAACCTTAGTCACATTACTCACATATTTCCTCATATTGACAGAACCTCCATTTCCATCATCCATGTCTGACATCCCCACCCCCCCAGAAGCTGCGTTGTAATGGAGGCTTCCGGAATCACCACGTGGGGACGGGGGTCTTCGTTCCAGGACTTCTTCCATGGTGACCTGTACATTCGATGTACGGTTACCTTGGGGATTTTCTTGAGGCGAGTGACTGATACATTAATGAGAAGGAGAATATTGAAAATAATTTCCTGAAGGGAATGCTGAGCACAACGTGATTGCCAGCAAGTTCAGGAAAAAGAAGAGAGATGGGGGGGGGGGGGGGTTGTTTGATTTTCACTGCTTCGATGCAGGAGATAAAAGAAAACCAAAAAGGGTAGCCCCAGAAACGAGAGGAAAAGTTTCTTTCTGGGTTAACACAGCATCTTGATTTTTGTCTAGATGTTTTAATGAACAATGATAGGGAAAAGGGGGGTTGGGGGTGGATATATTTTCTATTTGTATACATGGCTGAGGACTCCTGGATCCCATTTGATTATTTAGATGTGGTTGTGTTGGGCATTATCCAAGTTGCATGAGTTCGAGGTCTGAATTTGCATTGGATTTGTTGTGCGGAAATTGAAAAAAGGTCGGACGACGAAGAAGAAAATTAGTCAGCATTTCAGCCGCTGCTGTCTTTTTCGAAAATCCTGGAACTGAGTGATGTTGGAGATTCTCAACAATCTTGGGGCTTTTTTTTCACTGTGAGTGGATCCCAGTCATGCAAGTGGTGCAAATGGCTGTATGTGGGAAGGTAGGCAGCTAAAATCAATAATGTCGGGTGTCCAGGATATAGAAATTTTCAAGAGGAAAATTGACATGATTTTTTTTTTCCAGTGAAGAAAGGGTTGGATGACAGTCCCAATATCATGTTATTTACAACTGACATTGGATATGATTGGCTGAGGGGAAGGTGGTATCCATTGGGTTCAATTTTTGGAGCGAAAAGAGTGAGTGAACTGAGGATTTTGATGGGACCTGATGGGGGTATTATTAAATGCCAAAACTTGGGGGGGTTTAGAAAGACCGGTGCGTGGTTTTTTTTATTTTAGAGTTAAAAAAAACAGATGTATACGAGTGCAAATAATCTGGAGGGGTGGGGACATTGATGGAAAGTGAGAAAAGAGTATTGAGGTTCGAAATGGCGTTTCGATCAGCTGTTTGTGGAGCGGGAAGTGACGACTGAAACAAGTCTTCCTCTGAAATGGTGTTTTTTTTTCTGTTTGTTTGTTCGGAGATTTCTGGTGGAGCCTATTTTTGACTGATTTTATGTTTTTGTTGGGATTGCCGTGATGGATTTGTTTGGATTTGACATTGGTACAATTGGCGCTGTAAAAAGAGGGGAACTGTGATGGTGCTAATTTCTACTCCATGGAAGTCTTTCTTTCATCAACTTGTCAAATATTTGTTTTCAAATTTGAACTCATTTTATGGAAAATTAGCCTTTAGTTGATGCATGGTTGGTTGCAGAATCTATACAAACCCTCACTCTTCAAGAACTAAAAAGAAATAAAAAATGTTCTTTGCAGAAATAAAGATGGTAAAGAAATATAGGAAGTCCCTTTCTGCAACCCACATCATCCAATCGATATCAAACTTCACCGAAAAAAAACAACATGATCAAGAATGGGCCTTTGATATGAAAGGAAAAATATGGTTGAGAGAGGAGTGTCCCCAGTTTTTCTCAATTTAATGTCATTTCCTGAAACCTTAACCTCCCCCGAAGCATTAGTTAATCGCTGAACAAACCACGGGCGAAAAACAAAATAAACAACAGAACAAGATGCAGCCCCTTATTTAACTTAATTCCGGACCTACAGAAAAACACCAAACGAAGTGAAAAAAGTTGCTGGATCTCACCAGCTGTTCTCATATTTTCCCTCAGTGCAAAATATATGAATCATACTTTATGTCTTCCCCTGTTGGCGGCCATTATTCACGAGGGTGGTCATCCTTCCCCTGGATTTGATCAACTCCCCAAAGAGTCGCACAAAAGTCCAGATTCCAAAATAGGGAGCTTCCTGCCAGGGGTTGAAGAATTTGGGTCCAAACCAGCTTTCATTGGCGACGCGCCCGGTCGATGTCTTGCCCACCACACCTGGAAACGTCCGTGTGCACATACCCATAGCGGGTGCCCATGGAGGACAACGCCTGGGAAGCTCTCACATTTCAAAATTCGTGCAAGTAAAACGATCGTGGACTGTTTCGGTTGCGTTGTCGCCTTCTTTTTTTCAGGATAACCGGAAACAACTTCCATCTTCTTCAATTGCAGGTGCCGTACATCGCGCAGCGCGCACAGTCGCTAGCGACAGTGATACTTGTAGGGAAATGAATTTGAGGGGGGATGAAGCTCGAATTCTCTGTGTTTGTAACAGTGGGCTGAGTGTTCCCGGTGGTCAGACGCAAGGTTTTGACTGCTCTGCACAAGGCAGATACGTCACCATGAGGAGAGCATCAGAAAAGGGTTGTTTTGGTTTTTCGTATGAGTTGGTCGAAAAAAGAAGTAAAAATTATTTGGGAATTGATCAAATCACCGGCATTAGCGATGTCAATGAGGTAGTTTGCTACCCCATCGACGATCGAAATGCCGAAATTCCCATGGTGGGCGAATCCTGATCGGTTGACGAGACCCCCCCGGGATCAACCGGGGGACGACCTTGGTTGCACCATCGTTGCCGTCATGGGTGCCAAGTGTCGTGCCAGAGTGGGGGCCACCCACTCTGGCGGATCAACGTCATGATCGAAAATATGTTTTGACCCGATTAGTGCCCGGTTAGTTGATTTTTAATTTCTCTCTCCTTCACATTTCAGTTTTCGTCGAGCGCGTTTTTTTCCCTCATGATGTGACTTGGAAACTCATCCTTTTTTTTTGGTATGTACACTCCAGCGATCGCGCGATCGCGCCGTCCGAGGGTGACTCACCCGCCCAAGGATGACTCATCTGCCCCCTGGCGCGTGTGCCCTCGCGCGCGTTGGCGCGTCTGCAAGGATAAGGGCGAACGCGGAAGGGAGGATAGCTGCGGCGCTCGACGACACTGGGAACAAGTATCATACGCAACCGGAAACGAAACGAAACGAAAAAAGAAGAAGAAGAAGAAGACGAAAAGAAGGAGAGAAGAGGAAGGAAGACATGGAGTTCGAAGACGTCTGGGAGCATGAGCTCGACCTCGACATGATCCCCCTGTTGTCGAGGAACATGGAGTGGGTCTCATTGGTTTGCCTGTGTATTTCGATGTCTTTTTCCTGAGTGGAGCTTTTCCAGTCTATTTTATTCCATTTTATTTTATTCCCTATTTCTTGGATGTATGCTTGCAAATATTTTTGCATTTTAGCATTTTGCATTCACAGAGGTTCGGTTCAGAGTTCAGGGACGACTGAATTCCTTCAACCAATCATTGAAGCCGATTCGTTTTTTTGTTCTTGAAAGAGAGGGTATCTGAAATCTGGGGGAGTTGGATGTATTGAATGCTGGTTCAGCTGAAGGATGGGTACGAACGACGAACCAAACCGGCTTCATATTTTCAATGCTAAATATTCCCACCTAAAAAACTCCCTCCATAAAAATTCACCCCAGCTTTTTTTTTCCCCACCATCAAAACATCTTTTTCGAGAAAAATTCTACACTTGTATTTCGAGAACTTGGTGCTGCCCACATCTTCATAAAATTCTGTTTGCTGGTTTTGTGGATTTCGTGGCCATCATCCCTTGATTTTGCGACCCAAAACTTGATTTCATTCAATCCCTGTTTCTTGTGCGGCACAATCACGACAGTACCAACGCCCACGTTTTCTTTTCCATCAAAAAAAAAACACCCACGAAGCGGGCATGCACACCATTGCTGGATGCCGTCTGCATACAAGGGGATCTCTTCCATGTTTGATTCAATACAGGGCCTCTTTTTTTTGAGTGAGAAGAGTGAGAATCAAACCACCAAAGGCAAAATGGATGGATCATTAACGACTTCAAAAAAAATAAAAATAAAAAAAATAAAAATGATAATCATTTAGACACTCTTAAAAAGTAGCATGACTGGAAAAACTGTTTTGGATGTTTTATAAGAATTATTTTTGAAGGATTATATTGACTAGAATTTCCAGATCGGTGCTACCATTCTCTCCTACCCAAAAACGGAATCTTGAAATATGCAGAACAAGACTTATTTCGTTTCTGCTCGATATCATTACAATATCGATTTGGTAGGATGGTAAATTTGCTGGGTACCCAACAGCAAAAACACCAGCTGGGACCCCCCCCCTCCTGGCCCTTTCCTGACATTGTTTTTCTGTAAAAGTTCTTGTCACTCATTTCTACACCTTTGCATCAGCATTTAATTTCATCAAAGCCCCACATCAGCCAGGAATTTGAAAATATATTAAAGAAGGCCCATTCATATTTCTTTACACTTTCAGCAAAACATTTGTGGGCTTCAATGCCACTTCCACAAAAAAAACACATAAAATTGTATAACCCCCTTCTGCCCCCTTCCCAGCCCTTCCCCCATTCCTCCTCGCTTTTTCACATTGTAAAACCCATTGGGATCGAATGGGCTGTTTAGTGAGACATGTGGATCGCGCAAGTCAAAGCGCCGCCTGGCTGAGGGATGTTAGTCGAGTTTTAAGTTTGTGTATTTAGGAAGTGAGTGGGGAACAACTTTGACTCTCTGTAAAAACTGTGGTTTTTTATACTGTGGTTTCAACATGGTTTCGGAGCTCAGGACCGGTGTCCTAGGGCTCGTTTTGATTGCGATACTGGCAGTGGGGCTGTTCACCCTGCCAGTGAAAGGAGCGTGGTTTTTCACTTCCAGTGAAGTGTCGGCTGCGAAAGAAGAGACGGAGACGGAAGAGTTGAGACATATCGTCTCCGAACTACGAATGGAAATACAAGAGACCAGGAAGCTCGTCCTGGCGGCGAATAGTGTCAGAGGGGAACTCTTAGACACGATCGAGCGAACGCTTTCCCAAAAGCCACCACCACCTCCTCCCACAGATCTCCAGCCGCCTTACTCACCTCCTCCCAGCTATCCCGCGGGCAGTAGAGAGGAGCTGATCCCGCCGACGACACACTCCCCACCATACTATGGATCTGATCGATCTTCCAAAACTAAGGTAATATTAGGTCACAGCAATAATCCGACATCATAACTGCGTCCTAGAACCGATTTTAGCAATGATCGGTTTTTTTTTTTTTTTTTTTCATTTTTGGCTGATCGGTGATCGTGATCGTGATCGGCCGATCAAATGTTGATCGTGCTCTTGATCGTCCGATCACATGTTGATCGTGATCGTGATCGGTTCGCCGATCACCGATCTGATCGGTTGTTCCGATCACGATCCCGATCACGATCAAGCGCCGCGACCTGTCGGCACTTCATCGGCTGACCTTGATCGGTGTGATCGTGATCGGCCGATCGTGATCGGACCTGCATCCGATCATGATCGGTATTGATCATTTGATCGATGAATTGATCGGTTTTGCGAAAATGCCGACAAGTCACCACCCGCAGGTGTTTCTGAGATGGAAGGATTCGAACCGGGTACCTAACGGATTAGAAGCATACTCACTAACGCTTGGACCACTCGGAGCCACGGTTTGTATGTCATCCGTGTCATTATATACGTGATCTGTCAGTCCGACAAACTGAGGTATATAATGACACGGATGACCTAGTGACCGTGGCTCCGAGTGGTCCAAGCGTTAATGCGTCTGTCTCTAGTCTGTTAGGTCCCAGGTTCGAATCCCTGCACCCCAGAAACACCTGCGGGTGGTGATTTCTCGGCATTTGTGATGGACCGATCAATTGACCGATCTAATCGGCATCTCCGATCCCGATCCCGATCCCGATCAAGCGTCGCGACCTGTCGGCACTTGATCGGCTGACGTTGATCGGTTTGATCGTGATCGGTCGATCAAAGTTGGCCGATTAAATCGGTCAGCCGATCAGATTGGTGATCGGCCGATCTCCATCGATGATCGGCCAAACCGATTTGATCGGCGATCGATCTGATCGGAAAAACCCGATCACGATTTAATCGGTCGGACCGATCAATCCACGACCGATTAGATCGTGATCGGATCCATAGTATGCTCCCCACCACCTCCGCCCACACCTCAAGAAGAAGCTGACTCTTCGTCCACCCTACAGCAAGATGAGCGCGACTGGTTGGTCCTCGCTGTGCAGGCGACCTTCTATCTTGTGGGGAGCGTCACGGCGGGGTTTATCACGTGGATCTGTAAAAAGCGAGGTCCAGTGCGAGTTCGAGAAACGGAACGCCGAGTGGGCGGCGCAGTGAGCGTGAAAGGCGCAGGGACGATACAAACGTGGAACCGCCGCATCCAGAAACGCGTCATGCGTGACTTGGGAATCACTTATCCCGATATAGCGACGAGAATCAGGGCGCTGTGGGCCATGTTCGACTCAGAAGCTGATGTTACTTCGATTATCTTGGATTCTATTCAAGACTTGATTTCAGAAAGTACTGGCGGGCAGTCACTCCCCCCCAACTACTCCAATGTGACTTTCGAAGGAAAAAACGTGGATATGGAGGCGTTGTGGGGTCGAGTTTGCTTGTTGTTGGACGATCTCGTATTGGAGGATATGGAGGTGGACCTGCTGCCGACGCTTAAAGGAATGATGAAGCGCCAGGACGAGGATTGGGTTGGATTTATCGGACGCTGTTATCTAACTTTCAAAAGCAGAGGCGCACCAGACTTACGCGCAGCGATGTCAGTCGTACTCGGGAAACTTCCCCATGGAGTGATTGACAAGATTATGATCTACCTCGACATCCTGGGGGTCGATCCAGTTGACATCACTTTCGAACACGTGATGGAGTTCTTCAAGAAAGAGGGACGTCAGCGCCTTTTCAAGGACGACCTGCGCCCTGCGCGCGAGTCGCAACTACCCCGAGCGCCGCGCACGTCGACGACGAGTGCCCAGGAGAGCTCCAAAGGTGGTCGACGAGGCCAGGATTCTGTTTGTCGAAACTGTCGCCAGGGAGGTCACACTTTTCGCGAGTGTCCCAGAACGATTCGCTGCTTTTCCTGTGGAAAGGAGGGCCATACTGCGGACAGATGTCGCAGTGGTAGGCGAGGAACTGTGAGTGCTGGCGCGACTGGGACTGTCGACGACGTCGCTCGCGCTTTCGAAGCGCTCCAGGAATACGAATCACGCCCAGACGTCGAGGTCACACCTCCAGACGTCAGCGTCGCGACTATTCAGAGTACGAGCGTGGGGAGGAAACAGCTCTTCGTCAGGTTCCGCGCGTTGCGTGGAGTGCGTCTCGAGGATGGGCTGGTGGATCCCGGGTCGGAGATAAATTTGATCCCGTTGGCGTTCACGAAACGACATGGGTTGGGCGTTCAGCGCATGCAGCAGCAGGTTACCATTTCGGGATTTTCAGACGAATTACGGAAGGTGCCAGTCGGGAAAATCGATTTGGAGGTGCAGATCGGTCCATGGGCGCGAACTGCCACGTTTTACGTGGTCGACGTTCCTAAGTTCGTCTTGGGACTCCCCCTTCTACACGAGCTGAAATTACGAGTGGATTGTGAGAATGGGCGTTTGATTGATGGTGAAGGATTTCACGTGCACTGCCACAGTGTGCGCCAAGCTGAGTCACTCCCTTCTGCTTCCCTGACGCCAACAGATGTTCGACTCCAAGAGACTCAGGAGTTGAAGGGTGCCAAAATCGTTCGGCGTGATGACAGAATCGAACTTCCCTTGGGGAAGCCACTTGTTTTGGGACCGGGCGAGAACAGAAACGTTGTGTTACCCTTCAGAGTAACCGGTGGTGGAATTCGAGGAGCGATTTGCAATGGGGTCGCACAGGTGCAATTGTCATGCACGATTGGGCGCAATGGAGACTGTCGAGTCTTCCTGAGTAATGCGACGAAAGTCGCAAGGATGCTGAGCCAGAAGCTGTTGGTGATGTCGATTCTGATTTCGGCTGGGAGCACGCTTCACTACGTGAAGCACATTCAGCAAACGCCTATCACAGAGCCGAACACGACTGCTTTCGTCGAACCAGAACCAGTTCCAGTGCCAGACGCCCTTACAGCTGCAACCTGCCCTATGTCCGACGAGCCTGTGACCGACCCAGGGTCAGCCACGACGCAACTCACTGCGAAACTTAAAGCAGTTCGATTCGCAGTGAGTGAATCACCCGGTGATTCAACTGCATCTCCCCTGACGACTGGCCACACGCAACCGTCCGCTGCCCTCATCACA
The DNA here is from genome assembly GCA_030272585.1 of Bryopsis sp. KO-2023. Taxonomy (NCBI): domain Eukaryota; kingdom Viridiplantae; phylum Chlorophyta; class Ulvophyceae; order Bryopsidales; family Bryopsidaceae; genus Bryopsis; species Bryopsis sp. KO-2023. The sequence goes on along the minus strand of BSYQ01000007.1, from coordinate 3,676,843 downwards.
GCGGCTGCGTCGTCGTCCACCATCAGCGACTCCAACTCACCCAGAGCAACTACCGCGCCAGTGTTGGACGAGTCGTCCGCTGCTCCCTGTGGCGATGATGTCATCCCTGCCCTGGCTTCCCCGATTTCGACTGCAGCAGCGTCGACGAGTGCACAAGTGGAAGATTGGGTGCGGCGCTATCCAACAGTTTTTGCGACCGACCAGGAATATGGACGCAGTTCGTTTCTACAGGAGCTGACGGTGTGCCACCGCGAAATCGAATGGCGGATTCCCCTGGACGACATCCCCCTGACGAACACTGGGATCGCGTATCACTCTGGAGAAGTCGCTGATTGGGAAGCAACGGCTTTCATTGAACGGTTGATCAAGCAAAAAGTGATTCGGGAGCTCGCGCCTTCAGAAAAGGCGTTCATGTCTCCGGTTATGTTCTTGCGCAAGGGCGATGGAAAAGGGGTGAGACAAGTGATTGATTTCCGAAAACTGAATTCGTATTCAGAAACATGGAGGACGCAATTCCCTGGCACTCTACAGGCCCTCAGGGAGATACCACCACATTGGCGGAAGTTTACAGTGGTGGATTTATCCGAAGGATACCACCATTTACCGGTGTGTAACAAATTGTCGACGTTATTTGGATTCGAACACAAGGGGAGGCGTTTTTGCTATGAAACGCTTCCCCAAGGGTGGTCGAATTCAGGAGCTTTATTTCACTCAAGAATCTCCTCCTCGCTATCCAAAGTGGCGTGTGTGCCATATGTGGACGATTTGATTACAGGCGGAGCTAATGACCGGGAGCATGACTCCAATGTGGCCGCCTTACTTCAGAAGCTGAATGATATGGAGTTGCATGTAAATGCGAAAAAGGTGCAGCTGAATCGTGATCACGTTCGATTCTTGGGATATGATGTCACACAAGGACACATCTCGTTGGATAGCTACATCGCGAGCCAGAAGGATGCGATCCCCAGCATCCACACTGTCGCAGACGTGCGCAAAATCATTGGCATCATGAACGTATGTCGCCCAACAGTTCCTAACCTTGCAGCCTGGATGAAGCCTCTACAAGACCTATTACTGCCTGGCGCGACGATGGATCGTTTGCAGGCGGAATCGCTGGTGGCGGATATTTGGGGAAAAATCGTGACCCATCACACTGCGCTCCTCCTTTCCGAACCAGTGGAAGAATACCACTTGCTGGTAGACTGGTCGAAAGCGGGATATGGATATGCGCTGTTCGCAGGACACTACGACGAGGGTTTCCTTATTGGAATCAATTCCCACTCGTCGACGAATGACGAAGTCACCAGCAGCTACTTGGGGGAACTTCGCGGAATCACCTGGGCTTTAGCCCAAGTCAAAGCTATCACGGCTGGCGCCAAGCTCGTGCTGTGGACAGACTCCGAATCCGCGTGGCGCAGGTTGATCAGTCGTCCAAAGTCGTCAGCAATCGCGGATTCGCGCGTCAGTCGGTTACTTGGGTGGATTTTGGGCAACTTCACGAACGATCGCCTCTCCATTCGGTACCTGCCTGGAGAATACAATACTATCGCCGACGCTTTGTCACGTTGGACGGCGTCGAGGAGAATCCCAGTGACGGTGAATATCAACGCTACTCGTGCTGAGATTTGGAAAGCGCACGACTGGGGTCACTGGGGAACGGACAAGGTTAAAGCAATTCTAACCTCCCAAGGCATACCCACGAACAAACACGAAATAGAGGAGGAGATAAAGCGTTGTCGCACCTGTGCGCGCTTCAGTCGGAAAACCCTTCCTGTGCCTCTTGGCACCATTTCGTCACCCACTGCTCCTGGTTCCCATGTAAGCCTTGACTTTATCGGGCCGATATCGACCAATGGACGGAAGCGATATCTTTTTACAGTCGTCGACCACATGACGCGTCGTGGCGACGCCCAACTCACGGAGCACGCTAGTGCGAAGACGGCTGTCAAGGGAGTCGAACTGTGGATTGCGAAAGTGGGGGCTGTTCCAGTCGAAATCATTACTGACGGGGCAAGCTATTTCGTGTCTCGACTTTTCGAGGACTTCTGTGCCTCGCAAAACATCAAGGTTCGGCGCATCGCGCCTCATGCTCACCAGAGTAATGGGATCGTCGAACGGTTTAACCGCACTCTGGTGGATCGTATTCGGCGCTTCCTTCTGAGTGGCGGAGGAACCTGGGAGTCGCATTTGGAGCGCGCTATCGAAGCTATCGCGACTACTCCCCATCTGACGACTGGAAAATCCCCCATGGAGCTGTGGGAGGGATCTTCACAAGACTGGGCGGCTGCGCAAGCTCGCCTAAAGGCGTCACGAGAAAAGTATAACGCGCAGCTAAGGACTTCCCGACACACGCATTATATTGGCGAACGCGTTTACGTGTGGGACTCCGTCAGAGCTGCGCGCCTGGATCAAAAATTCGCGAAACGTTGGAAGGGACCCTACCAACTCGTGAAACCGATGGGTGGACATCTTTGGCAGGTTACGCCCATACATGGCCCGAAAGTCGTCAAAAGGGGCAGAAAAGCATCGAATGTGGTGCATGAAAACGATATCAAACCCTATTATTAGGGGATTTTTCGACAGAGAAGTTCCAGTTTTATTTTCCGATTTGTTTTTTCTTTTTCTTGGCCTTCACTGAAAAGGCTGTGGTTCGTTTGTTTATTTCGTTTTCGAGTGAGTTTGGATAAGCGAGTCAGTGGGCAAACGTTTGCTCAAAAGGTTCTCCTTTTCACTTCTTTCGTTGAATTATGGGCCCACCCTCCGAAACTTGAATTTTTTCTTTTAGTTAAGGCGCAGTGAAGCGTGTAAAACCCATTGGGATCGAATGGGCTGTTTAGTGAGACATGTGGATCGCGCAAGTCAAAGCGCCGCCTGGCTGAGGGATGTTAGTCGAGTTTTAAGTTTGTGTATTTAGGAAGTGAGTGGGGAACAACTTTGACTCTCTGTAAAAACTGTGGTTTTTTATACTGTGGTTTCAACAACATTAAATGTTTGATTTAGAAAACCAACGTAAAAAATCCCGACAGAATGATCAATTTTTCCAGAAGAGAATTAAAGAAAGCATCAAAGTGCAATCAATTGTTTGACAACCAACCAACTCGAACCCTGAACCATGACTCAGCCACGAGTCGAGTACCATATTTCAAAAATCGATTCACTCTGCAAGTCCTACTAACAGACTCTTCATCCTTCCTTCAAACCAACTCCAGCTCATTGCTTGCATCCTTGCTGGGTACATTGACCTTTCCCCTCTTTTCTCCGTCACTTACAAATCGCCAGCATCACCACCTGCCATAAGAAAACCACCAACAAAGTTGTTCATGCAAGTTCAGGAATCCAAATCTTTCAAAGCATGTTCACAGGAATTTTCACAGGAATTTACATATGTACCGCCAATGATTTCAGTGTTCAAAAAAGGAAATATCATTTCAGTTGGATATTTTTAAAAGTGATGATTATTGTTCTATAAAGTAGAATTTATGTTGATTGCTCAAAACATTCCAGAAATTCTTACCTTGTCCGCAAATCGGCCACAGCAGCTCCCCACCCCCTTGCTTAGTCCTCCCCCCCCACGGGGGCCCGAACGAAACCCCCCAGCCGAGGGCCCCTCCTCCACAGCACCCGGGTCTTCGATCTTCAGTCTCTGTCTTCGGCTACGGGGCACCTGTTTGGGGCAAGGGGGCAACAACACCCCCTTGCCCCAAAAGAGAACACAAAAGCGTTAATAAATCAACTGATTGAAATTAATTCAACAAAAACTTGAAAAAAAATACTCACACATGATAGTCAAAAAATTGAAAATAGCTGAGATTTGATCTTACCTTTTTTTTTTTCTCTTCAGTCTTGGCTCTGGGCTGCTGGGCTGCTCCTTGCTTGAGGGTGCTGTGGAGGGGTTCCACAAGGCCAGAGGGTTCGTTCGACCCCCCACAAATGCTGCTACAGGCTGCAGCTGGGGGGAGAGGTGGGGGTGGGGGAACACACACTCAAAAATTCCAAACCAGCACTGTGCAAGTGCTGGTGCTCCTCAGTTCCATTAATGGATTCTCTGAATATTCAGAGAATCAAAACTGGATTTCCGGCGCACAAAGCTCGCTATGCGAAGAATAGTGTGAATCTTTTTCCCCACGATTCCTCGAAATATGTCCTTTTATTTCCAATCCTTTCTCCTTTCCTGATGCCTGATTCTTTTTTCTTTCTCTTTTTTATGAATAAAAAAAAAACTGAAATTGGAGTGATTCCTCACACGCAGCACTTGGCTGGACCACCAAAATGGTTCTAATCGACCACGACCGTATCCTTTTTCTTTTTCACGTCATCATACAGGACTTTTGCAAACACAGCACCGCTGTCTTTCTTCGTTTGTAAGAAAACATCAAGCCGATCCATCCATATCCTCATCTCAACTTCCTGTAGAGTTCAGTTCATTCGCCACCAATTTGTCTGGATCCTTAGGGACTGGATGGACTTTCGAAAGTTGGCAGATCTTTGGAACACCCGATCGCGAAAAAAGAATGTGGCTGGCTCTCTTCGGATGCATCTTGTCCCTGGAGAAATTGACATCACAATTTTTAATCATGATTATGGATTTTTTCAGTCGAGCCAGGCATTTTTGTGTGTCAAGCGAAATGATAGATATCAATATTTGCGCATTAAAAAAAAAATCGCTCTTTCGTTCAACATGAAAATACCAAGGGAGCAGCCACAGCCAAATCCTCACCTCACTCGGGGATCGCAACAGCAGTTCATCGTCGTTTGTTGGTTCAACTGCCTGGTCCAGCAAAGTAAATGTAGAATTGTTTTTGGGGTTTTTTAGCCAGCAATCGTTCGGAGCCCCGGCAATACATAGCGATCATTTCTCCCTGGACACACAAGCAAAGAAGGATGAGTATAATTCCCATCAGCACAATTTTAATTTCAATTTCAATCTCCCTTGCCTGCACCTGATCACACTTTTTTACTCGTCTGTGCTGCCGATTTATGCAGGATCATACCTATGGTAAACGAAAAAAAGGCCGGGCAACCGGATTTTCAGGATTTGGGAAGTGCTTGCACATGACCTCCATCGATTCCATCAAAAAAGAATTGTGTTTGAGAATCTCCAAACCCAGAAGAGGAGAAAAGCCTGCCTGTTGGTCCATCTCTTCGTTTGGGAGCACCTCGCACTGATTTTGATACCCTGCAAAACCATGCATGAGTGTATTCACCAGCAGCGTCAGAAAACGCATGGGCATTCCTCCAGATGATCGAATGTTTCAAAATCATACTTATGAATCAATAAAAACTAAAGGTTCAAAGATTCATGAGTTTTCATGAGGTACAAAGGAAGTGAAGATTTGAAAATTTCGGAGAGAGGGACATTGATTCCCAAAAACACGACCGAGGGCGCCTGCAAAATTTTGATCACAGAAATTTCCGGCAGTTTTTTTCGATGTTGAAACGCTTGAATCAAAGCCCCCTGTCTACATGTCTTCATTCAACTTTCACATTAATTGTGAAAACTCACCTTTTTTTTGGCATTCAGCGTATCGTACGAGCTCTTTCCCTACCCATGCAGGTCCATGGAACCCACAGCAGCTTTTCTTGTATTGTGAATGGCACTTGTGAATGGCACTTTCTGCTTCTCCCCCCCCCCCCAAAGATATTTTCATATATTTCAAGCAGATGCTCCATGTGAACAAACTTTGAATTCGTCAAATGGACATTGCTCCATCGATAAAACCCCTCAGTCTGCTGCAGCAATCGTCCCAGAAAGAGCGATATTTTCTTCAATCCTATATATGTAGATTGTGCACCGCAATGGCTTCTAGCAATGCATTTTTCCCCAGCCTTTGCTTTCGTTCCACCGCATGCATATCGTTATATCAATCAGAATCGATCATCCCAAACACTGCGATAGGTTTGCTCAGAAGTGCGTGCACCCCCTGTCAACATACAGACCCACATTATAATTGAAAAAAAAAATCATGGATGGGTAATCCTAAGGAGAAATCTAGGATCAGGATCAGGTTCAACATTAAAGGCAAAAGGTTCAAATCCCTCTTTCTGCTGCGATCCTGACACCCTACGGCATAGAGCACTGCCCAATATAGAAATTAACCCCCCCCCAAATGGAGTCAAAACAGTGTTCATCGTTCGCAACACATCTGCACTATCCATTCACCCTGTTTGATGGTATTTTCACCTCTGGGAAAAAAAAAATGGTTCTTACCTCACTTTGAAGAGAGCAGTTTGGGCAGTCAAGATTAACTCAATCTCCCATCTGGAATTCTCCTTGCAACTCAACGGCACCCCACACAAAAAACCTGGACAAACATTCAAGTAAGAATCTCTTATGCTGACTCAGAGGGGGCACTGAAGACACAACCGAAATTCTGGTGTGTGGAATCCACACACACCTGCGATTTAACATGTACATCATGCATTTTCGAAGGAAATATTTGAAATCACCAATGATTTCAGTTTTCAAAAAAGAAAATATCATTTCAGTTGGATTTTTTTTCAAAGGAATGATTATTGTTCTATAAAGTAGAATTTATGTTGATTGCTCAAAACATTCCATGGAAATTTACCTTCTCCCCAGATCGCCACAACAGCTCCCCACCCCCTTGCTTGGTCCCCTCCCCCCACGGGGGCCCGAACGAAACCCCCCAGCCGAGGGCCCCTCCTCCACAACACCCGGGTCTTCGATCTTCGGTCTCTTTCTTCGGCACGGGGCACCTGTTTGGGGCAAGGGGGCAAAAGCACCCCCTTGCCCCAAGAAAGAACACACAAGAGTTAATAGATTGACTTTAAAGAATTAATCGATAAAAATTGCTTCAACAAAAACTTCAAAAAAAAGAATTCTGGCACATGATAGTCAAAAAATTCAAAGTAGCTGATAAACGATCTTACCTTTTCTGATGGAGGTCGGTCTTGGTCCTGGCTCTGGGCTGCTCGAGTGCTCCTTGCTTGAGGGTGCTGTGGAGGGGTTCCACAAGGCCAGAGGGTTCGTTCGACCCCCCACAAATGCTGCTACAGGCTGCAGCTGGGGGGAGAGGTGGGGGTGGGGGAAACACACTCGAAAAAAAAACTACAAAATGGGTCCGCATAAGGAGTCCCTGGAACCACAGAAGCATCGACTCAATTTTAAACTTGCATTGGTTTATCTAATTACATCCCCCTTGATATTTGATTAAAAATTTTGGCTGAGAAAAACAGAAACTTGTTTTATCTTCCATTTGTTTCTTCTTATTTGACTCTGGAGGGGTTTTAAGCTCACCAGAACAGTTGTCAAACCATTACACCATCAATCCTCAAGCATAGCGTACAACTATAGATCGCAATGATCAGGTCTCGTGGGACTTCCAAGAGGTTTAGTATTTCCCAATATATTGTGGCTGGCTGCATGGCACTTGAACTCCGACAACAGAAACCTGGACAGAAAAGTGAACAGAAAGACTATCAGCGACTCAGCAAGGTGCCAAAGCAATTCCACGAAAACAGGTCTGGTCTAGATACAACTGTTGATATGTACATAAACATAATCTGTTGAGAATTTTTTTTTCGAACTGATCTTACCACTTCCAGAAGAATTGTGGCCTGGTCATGCGCATTTTGTTTTTATTCCAAAACCTCCAAAACCAAATCCAATCTTCGGCTCATCAAATGCACAGGGTCCAATGTCCAACCCATGGCTGGCAGTTCATCCTGAGAACAAGAAAAACTCTCCCTCAATCAAATGAGTTCTTCAACAGGATTATAACTGATAGACCGTAATCTCAAAAATGAACAGATAAAATATGGTATTGCATCCATAAAAACAGCAGCACACACATATCCACCAGAACTCACTTTTCGAATCATAGCAGAACAGGTTTTCTTTGTGGCCCATTAGAATTCTTCAGCTTTGATGGTCGAGAAGAGTTTTGGGGTCGTCCTCAGGCCATGCATTTCCACATTATCGGCTGCACTTTGTTTATGAATTGCATTTGCGATCTCCATGCAAATGCTTTGATCCTTAGCCTTCCACGCCACGACCTCAAATGCTCCAGTCAGATTTCCACTTCACCCTCGACATTTCTGGGGATGTAGGTGGCTTCTGGACGGACTGATCCACCATATTTTTTTATGGCTTCATGAGTTCATTTCATCCACAGCCCCAATAGATATCCAAGATATTTTCATATATTTCAAGCAGATGCTCCATGTAAACAAACTTTGAATTCGTCAAATGGACATTGCTCCATCGATAAAACCCCTCAGTCTGCAGCAATCGTCCCAGAAAGAGCGATATTTTCTTCTGGCAATGCATTGATCCCCAGCATTTGCTTTTGTGCCACCGCATGCATATCGTTATATTAATCAGAATTAATCATCCCAAACACTGCAGCAAGTTCGTTCAGAAGTGCCTACACCCCCTGTCAACATACAGACCCACATTATAATTGAAAAAAAAAATCATGGATGGGTAATCCTAAGTAGAAATCTAGGATCAGGATCAACGTTCAGGCCAAAAAGTTAAGAAAAAGTCAAACAGTTCATTAACTGTTTAAAGAAGCAATACCTTTGTCACATCGCATGCTGTGCGGGGTCCAAGTTTCTCCGTGGAACTGATATTAGCAGTAGCATATGAAAAACAAGTTTTTTCTGGGGCCATTCAATCGATGCATGAGTCAAGCCAGAGCACCGGCTGCAGAAACGAAACAAGAAGGATCCTGGTGCTCCAATTGGCCAGAAAAAACCTACACCACATGAACATTGGATCCTTTGGAAACTATTATTTCTGGCTTCCATTTATTCTAATCAAAATACAAAAACTTGATCAATGTATAAATCTGACCCCCCCCCCCCTCCACACACACACACGATACAACCATGGAATCGAAACAGTGTTGATCATTCGCAACACATCTGCATTATCCATATCACCCTGTTTGATGATATTTTCACCTCTGAAAAAGAAAACCAAAAACTGGTTCTTACCTCACTTTGATACGAGAGCAGGTTGGGCAGCCGAGGTCATCCCAATCTCCCATCTGAAATTCTCCTTGACCCCACACAAAAAGCCTGGACAAACATTCAAGTAAGAATCTCTTATATTCATTTAGAAAGGCACTGAAAATTCAGCCAAAATTCTGGTACAATTGCATTTGTTGCGGTGTGTGGCCACACACACCTGCGGTTTAACATGAAAATCATACATTCGCGAAGGAAAAATTTTCAAACCAACAATGATTTTATCTTTCCAAAAAGGAACTGTCATTTTGGTCAGTTATTTTCAAGGTTATTTTCAGTAATCGAAAAAGCACGGTTGATGTCGATTGCTACCACTCAAAAACATTCCAGAAGAATTTACCTTCTCTGCAAATCCCAACAGCAGCTCCCCACCCCCTTGCTTCGTCCCCTCCCCCCACGGGGGCCCGAACGAAACCCCCCAGCCGAGGGCCCCTCCTCCACAACACCCGGGTCTTCGATCTTCGGTCTCTTTCTTCGGCACGGGGCACCTGTTTGGGGCAAGGGGGCAAAAGCACCCCCTTGCCCCAAGAAAGAACACACAAGAGTTAATAGATTGTCTTTAAATAATTAACCGATAAAAATTGCTTCAACAAAAAGTTCAAAAAAAAGAATTCTGGCACATGATAGTCAAAAAATTCAAAGTAGCTGATAAACGATCTTACCTTTTCTGATGGAGGTCGGTCTTGGTCCTGGCTCTGGGCTGCTCGAGTGCTCCTTGCTTGAGGGTGCTGTGGAGGGGTTCCACAAGGCCAGAGGGTTCGTTCGACCCCCCACAAATGCTGCTACAGGCTGCAGCTGGGGGGAGAGGTGGGGGTGGGGGAAACACACTCGAAAAAAAAACTGCAAAAAGAAGTCCCTGGAACCACAGAAGCATCGACTCAATTTTAAACTTGCATTGGTTTATCTAATTACACCCCCCTTGATATTTGATTAACAATTTTGGCTGACGAAACTCCCCACCCATTTATGAGCATCTGAGAAACTTGTTTTTATCTTCCATTTGTTTCTTGATTTTTCTTATTTGACTATGGAGGGGTTTTAAACTCACCAGAAAAGTTGCCAAACCATTGCACCATCAATCCTCAATCATAGTGTAGAAACATTAATCGCAATGATCAGGTTAGGTGCATCTTCCAAGAGGTTTATATCCCAACATATTGTGACTGGCTGCATGGTAATTGAACCTCTGACAACAGAAACCTGGACAGAAAAGTGAAAAGAAAGAATATCAGCGACTCAGCAAGGTGCGAAAGCAATTCCACAAAAATACAGCCTGTCCAAATACAACTGTTAGTACATAAACATCATTTGCTGGAAACAATTTTTCGAACTGATCTTACCACTTCCAGAAGAATTGTGGCCTGGTCATGCCCATTCTATTTCCATTCCAAAACCTCCTGAACCGATACCAATCGACTCATCAAATGCACAGGGCCCAATGTCCAATCCGTGACTGGCAGTTCATCCTGGCAACAAGAAAAACTCTCCCTCAATCAAATGAGTCCTTTAACAGGATTATAATGATAGACCGTAATCTGAAAATCAACAGGCAAAAAAAAATATATATATATTTTTTCGCATCCATAAAAACAATAGCACACACATATCCACCAGAACTCACTTTTTGTATCATAGCAGAACAGGTTTTCCTTTTAGCCCATTAGAATTCTTCAGCTTTGATGGTCGAGAAGAGTTTTGGGGTCCTTTTGAGGACATTCATTTCCACATTGCCGGCTGCACTTCGTTTATGAATTGCATTTGCGAATTTCCATGCAAATGCTTTGATTCTTAGCCTTCCACGCCACGACCTCAAATGCTCCAGTCAGATTTCCACTTCACCCTCGACATTGCTGGGGATGTAGGTGGCTTCTGGACGGATTGATCCACCATATTTATTGATGGCTTCATGCCTTCATTTCATCTCGACCCGAGCGCCTTTCATTCGAGTTGTCCAGGCTTTTCAAAAACTGATCAACCGCATGTGAGCACCATCTTGCATTTTTGCAGTCTCTGTGATGAACCCATTAACCCCGGATTGTTGCTCCGTTTTTTTTTTTTTTTTTTTTTTTTTCTGTTCTTCAACCTGAGCCTTTTTTTTCTACCCTTTCATTTTTTCTCTTAGGTTGTGTATGCTTAGATTTTTTTTTCCCCCCTCATCTCCCAGAGCTCTCCCTCCTTTGCTTTTTTTTCACACGAGTGTGCGAACCCTGGGACTAATCATGAGCAATTGATCCTGCCCAGCCGCTAGAGGCGTCATTTCCCTATACCCATTCCCATTCTTGATATTTTTTTTTCTCGTCTATCTCTTCTTTCTTTGCTACTTTTTTGTCCCAACATTTCCCATTCTAGCATCAGAAATATAGATAACCCTAGTCTCCCTTTTTCTAATATCAATTTGATCCTCTCTTGCTTGGATTCCTATGTTTTTTGCATTCCATCTCCGAAACCAAGGTTCCTAAAAAAGACTGCAATCCAAGCATCTTTTCCACTGTTTTTTTTCTTCCTCACTCTCTCTTTTTTATTTACCCCCTCCCCCCAAAAAAAATAAAAATCGAATAACCACCATTCCTCACATTACTCTTTATTTTTCCCCTCTCCCATTTTCATCTAATAATATACAAAAAAATACACCAATATATACAGTTTTGTACAAATCTAAAGATACAAACTAATTGTACAAAATGGTGTACAAACTTATTGTACAAAGAAGTGTACAAAGTCACTGTACAAAATAATGTACAGAGTTATTGTACAAAATAGTGTACAAACGTATTGTACAAAATCATGTACATATCCCCTCACTGGACTTCCCCCTTTCTTTCCAGCATCCTTGTGGCTATTGCACACCCCTTCATTCTTTTTTTTTTTTTTTGTCTTTTATTTTTATTTTTTAATTTATACTAAGTATATATTTTTTTAATTTGTCTTTCTTTGATTTTCTTCTCCTTCATTTTTTTTTTTCGTAGGAAAAAGTAGGAACTTTTGACTGATCACCAGCATCTGATCCTGCACAAAACAGCCTGTAGCATAATTCCCTTCTGCCTTTTCTCAATGCGCTTCTGAAAGCCATCCAAACTTCCATCTCAGAATTCGGATTCTCCCGATTCCAGAAGCACAATCCAACTTCCGCCAGCAAATTCTCCCACTCAAACCTCCTTCCAATTTTTTTTTTCCTCTCTTTTTAGCTCGACAGCCTGAAAAAAGACAAAGCTATTTTGAAAACAACAGTCAAGAGCACAGTCAAACAAGAATCCCCCACGCACACACAATCAACTGCACTCGGATGTTAAGGAAAATATTTTAATAACAATTCACTGATGGAACATGGCTTACCTTTTGCTCCACATCCCCAATGGAACCCCCACACGTCCCCCCGAAACTGGTGGATGCAGGTTTTGTTGAAACTACTGGGTATTTTGATGCACTTCTGGTACTATCGGCAACTCCTGAACCTCGATCAATCTCAAAACTATGGTGACTTTGTCAAGGTCCGCACCATCTGATTCAACCAACCCAAATGCTGCTGAGGGGTTGACTAGATTTCGTGTTGGGGTTCTCCTATCCCTTGGCCTAGCTTTTTGTCTAGGAGCACCTCGCACTTATTTCGAAATCCTACAAATCCACGCATGAGTATCTTCACTGGACAAATAAAGATTCAAATTTTCACGTGGTACAAAGGGAGTGAAGATTTGAAAATTGTAGAGAGGGAAATTGATTCCCAAAAACAGGACCGTGGGCCCACGGAAAAAATTGGATCACAGAAATTTCCAGCAATCTTTTTTTATGTTGAAACGCTGGAATCAAGGGCCCTTCTCTTTTTTTTTTTCTTCCTTCAACTGACTACCCATCTTTCGTGAAAACTCACATTTCTTGCGATGGTGTTTACGATATGTTTTGATCGTTTTGATCGTAGCATATTTTTTCATTCAACTTTTTTATAAATTCAGGACAAGATAGTTCAAAGTTGCTGCACCTCACTGGCATTTTCTCCATCCATCCAGATCCATGGAATCCACAGCAGCTTCTTCTCGTGTTGCTAAAAATAGCTGTATCAGCAAAAATCAAACAAACAGAGTCTCAAAACAATAACAGGCATTTTTTTTTCCACAGTTGTTCTAATGTTGGCACTTTATACTCTTTTTCAACATGGAAATACAGGGGTCATTTATTACATTGCCACTCAGTTATTTGCAGCATGGTTATTTTGGAAAACACACACACACACATGTCCTTTCATGCAAGAAATCAAAGAATAAAATGTAGCAGCAAAATTCACCTTTTTTCCGCCACAACAGCCTTTTCATCAGCTTTCTCATGTCGATAAAACTTATATCCAAACTCGATCCTTTGCGTTTGATCCCACAAATGGCAAAACATAACTCAACATAAATATTGAAGAGGAAGATGTTATCCCCAACTGTTGTGGTGGTGAAAGAACTCCTTGAATTTATTTGAATTAAAGAAACAACTTTTTGTATTTTGGATAATTTTTCTCTTGATCGATGGTTTTTACTTGTAGATCGGCTTCCAGGTTGATTTTTTCATCTTTTTGAAACAGGTTGGACCAGTTAGTGTTGTTTTTGCAATCAAACTTCTGGCTGCAGTTCGATTTTCATGACCCTCGAGGTCCATGGGATGGGTATGTTGAGGCAATTGGAATTAAATTCAAAACACAGTAATGCTACCCGTCCGCTGCAAAAGCTTTGAAAAGCCAGATTTTAAAAACATTATGTTTTGAGAGAAAACGCTGACTGGGCTTAAAAAGCAGATTTTTCTGGCCAGTTCGCTTGATATCTTGATATCTCTATTTCCTCACTTCAACAGTGAAAATACGCGATGATTTTTTTCAGGTGTTTAAACGTTGAGCCTAAAAGACTTGATGCTCATTCAATTACAAAATTGAGTTTTTGGCAACTTGATCCAGTGAACCAAGTTTGAATGCACTCGTAGGAGATTGATCTTGAAAACCATGATGTTGAAAGAAAGGAAAAAAGCAACACAGGATGCTCGAGTGGCACATTTGTTTGTCTTGCCTCCAACATGACTCCATTGGGTTGAGTGATGATAAAAATGTCATGCAGATTCCACTGCTCGCTCATGTCTTACTTCCAGCAGGCTGCCTGCCACAAGACAGACATGTGAACAAAATGATTTTTCTGGTGGGAAACATTGACTTTTTTTTGTTTGATCCAGAACTGATATTCTCTGGAATCCTCTTTGATCACAGCCATTTATATTTTTTTCAACTCCAGTGGAGATGGACGGGATTTTATCGGGGCAACAGACATCCAATGGTTTTGCATCCACAGAGCGATATGCATGTGCCAAGGTTGTTTCAATTCTTGATTTCTGATCTGGTTGATAGAACAACGGAAAACAAAAAGCCACCCTTGCTGCCACAGACTTCCTTGACGGAGGAAAAAAAGTAAAAAACACCATTGCAGCCACAAATAATATCATATTAAAAATGCTTGATGAGAAAAAAAACAATACTTGATATCCAACCTGCTGTGAATTAAAGCATAGACTGGAATAGGGGCATGCCAGGTTTGTTATTGAAAACACGCTTGCGAGAGTATGATTGCGAGGTATAGCCGCATGATTTAATTAATCGCCAAGATCCACTTGATGGTATTCACTTGAGATGGCGGGGAAGCCTTTGGGGAGAAACACAGCAACATGAAGAGGGCCACCCAGTTTAATTGTTGGAAGACCTGCAATACAGGTCTTCCCACAGATAACAAAAGGAAAGAAAAGTATTATCACCCCTGGAAAATTAAAAGGCCACATAATTCCAGAAACTTCAAACTGCATATCCCACGACAGCCACGGCTGCAAAGCGATTGAAGAGCAAGCAAGCACGGATCGTCCGACTTACTTGCGCACTTTGAAGAAAGCAGGAGTTGCCGGACGCAAGTAAACATATCTTTAAACAGGGCAACACCGATCAACGACGAAATCTACAAAATTAACTTCGTATTCTTTTTTTAGGTGGGTCCTTGAAGGCAGACAACTTGAAAAACAGGCCTTGCGAGTGGTGCCGAGTTCTTGGGTAGTTTCGACGGTTCCTTGAGTCATGACGGACGAGTTCTTGGTTTACTGATTGGGATTCTTACGACAGTGGCTTGGCTCCAAGACGGAGCCGCCAACGCCGAATGTTTCTGTCAGTGTCGTACAAGATGCGACACCTCGCTGGGCTGAGCGAAATTCAGAATTCAGATGGCGTAGAGCTATTTGATTTTGCAATGAAAACTTCAGTCGTATGCCGTTTTTCCTTCGCTGGGTGGCTTCTTCGCGTGTAATTATGTTATGTTATGTTATGTTTTTCCTTCGTTTTTCCTTGATGTTTGTTTGTTTGTTTCCTTCGGCCTGTTTTTGCTGGGTGAATAATATTTAGTTTTGATTTCGATTTCTGAAATTACAAAATTCAGATTGAATCGGAAATTGGCAGCTTGGTCGTACTCGTTTTATGTACTTACAAGACGCTGACGACAAAAAAACTTTCAACCCTTTGTTTCTAAAATGCTATACCTTCGCGACTTCCTCCTTTATTTCCACTCGAAAAAAAAAAACCCTGCTGGTTCAAAACACTTTTTTTATTGCTATCCCAGGAGCAAGACCAGCTGAAACCAGACTGCATCCACCAGGCAACCATGTTCTGTATTTATCAAAACAGACCATGATTTTGTTCTGACAAGATTTTTTCAGTCACCAACAAAATAATACCTCCTTTTATTTATTTGGATATCTTTGGGGCTGCTTTTTCTCGTCGAAAAAGTCCAAAAGGAATGGCGAAACTTTACAGAACAAAACAACAACAAAATACGAGCCCATCTTTTTGAAAACTTCCTCTCGCAGTATCCCCCTGTTTATATTTCCTTGTGCATAAACCCCTCCCACAAAAACAACCTCGCCCCCAGATAAAAAGCAACTAATTTGAAAACAAAGAAAGGGGGGAAGAAGGACAATCTGAAAAAGAGAAAGGGGAAGCCAATGAAACGGAGCACCCCCCACTCAGAGGAAAATGTGAAAAAATGTGCATGGTGCACGGATTTGCTGATTGTAAAAAGAAAAGAGGAAACAGAAAAAAAAGGGAATGAATCAAAAACAGAATTTGCCAAACCAATCAGCAAATTCGCTATTTTGGGACATGTGTATTAAACATGTGTCCCTTAATTATTATTTCATTTGCATTCAGCATGCCAATGAACAAAAGAGTAAAGTCCCCTTCTTTTCTTTCTCGACTCGGAATGAATACGATGTTTTTTTTCCCTTTTTTTTCCCTTCACTATACTCTCTCTCTCTCTTTTTTTTTTTGCAATATCTTTGGATTTCAAAACAGATTCTTGAAAAACAAACAAACAAACAAACAAGACAGAATCATTCCACCACAAACGCTGCATGCAGTTGATCGGAAACAGCAGCGAAATGGTTTTGATATTTTTAGCAAAGCTTCCCCCCATCTCTCATATTTTTTTCTTGCCTTGTTGAATTCTTCTCCATGTCCCTAGCAACCAATCGAAATTGAAAAAAAAAAAAAAAATCTTAAAAACCACACCCCGCATGCACACTAACTGAAATTTCTGAAGCAGATCTCATTGGAGAAAAGAAAAGACTTCTCTTTTCTGTCTCTTTTTTTCTTGATTGCCCCCATACAAACCCCCTCTCCTTTTGAAAACAAAACTGACCCTTCCCCTCCCAAAATGAGTTGTTTTTGTTTCGAATCTCCTTCCCCCCCCCCCCTTCCCTTTGAACCCCGCTCATATTTTTTTTCTTGCACCTCTTTGAATATCTTCGAATCTCATGAGTTCTTTCTTCGTCACTATAAACTTTTTATATATATTTTTTAAAACCCTTTTCTTTTCCAACTGTCTCTTTATACTTGTTTCTTTGAGTTTTTTTTCCTGCTGTTTTTTTTTTTTTCAGATGATCCTGAGAAAAAAAGCTTGATCGTCGTTCCATTGAAAATATAAACACAAAACCCTTCCCTCCCTGCAAAAAAATATCATTTACTATGTATATCAAACCAAGAAAAAAAAAAGAAACAGAAGCGGCAAGGGTTTGGATCCCTTCTTCCTGTCCATTTACTATATAATTTTTTTTCTCTCTCTCTGTATGTCTGTCTCGTTTGCCCAAATAACAAATTGAGTTTTAAATTCCTCACAGTGATCTTTCTTACCCATAGAAATTGCAAGTATGTACTACCATAATTCTTCTGTTCGTTCTTGTTTTGCTTTTTTTTTTCAAGACCCCTCCTCCCCACCCAAAGACCTCCCTTTTCTCGTCGCTGCTTTCCCTTTGAGAAAGTTTTGCAGAAAAACTCTCAATCTCTACCCTATTTCCCTGTCTCTTCTTCGTTTGACATTTTTTGTTTCTTTTCCCTTTCATAAAATCGTACTGTGAAATCGAAGCTAAAAAGGGAAAAAAAAATCTTCTCATTCTTTGCCTTTCCAAATTGAAAAAGAAAAATCCCCAGACATGAGTAGTGCTTTTTTTTTCCTTCTGTATTTTCTTTTTCTCCAATTTTTTAAATTTCTTTCAACTCCTCTCTCTCTCTCCGTTCCTTATTATTGATCTCCCTGCATTTTTTTTCCATTTTTGCCAATGTGTTTTGGGAGGATCTGTTGAGGCTTGACACTCTTTCTAAAAAAAAAAGTGTGATTGTGGTGACGAGAAGAAAGTAACAATTCATAGGAAAAAAAATTGTAATTTAGATCACCTCGCATTTTTTTCCTCTTCTCAGAAGCGTAAAATACACCGCTTTGTTTCCTTTATGGATAATCACGCCTAAACTCTTATAGTTTTTTTTTTCGATCACAGAAAAAAAAAACAATTAGTATTTCTGCATGACAATTCTTCCTAGACATGCTAATCCCTTTTCGAAAACCTAGAGGCTCCCTCCTCATTATTACAATCGTCTCGGAATACCCACACTTGAGAAAAATAAGGAAAAAAAAAGTCAAAAAAGAGGTGTGTTTTCATCCAACACGATTTGAAATACTTTCCTCTTACACAAAAAGGACTGTTTTTTGCCCCCCCCCCTCCCCCTCATTTCCATTTTTTTTTCCCTCAAACTTCATATGTTTGTGAAGCCTAATGGAAAACCTTACGTAATCCAGGATATATAAAATATTGAGTTAATTGTACACTTTGCATGCAATTCGCATGCAGTTTTGGAGCGTAAGTTTAGATCAACATCTTGGGTGAGGTATGTGAGTTCTGGTTGTGTGCATGCCATCTTGCAGTCATCAGTGAACAACTTATTCCATCAGTTGGAAAAAAAGATGCTGTGCCCCCTGCCATATTTTCTGGTTGATTCCAATTGGATCTATTCCTGTATTTTTTGCCAGAATGCAAAAAGCCATGTCTGTTTTCCTCAGAAAGGAATCTTTTTTCGATCGAAAAAGTGCACAGCACCTGCAGGTCACCCCCACTCAGCCCCCTGACAGGAAACTTTCCGCAAGGGGGGTTTATGCTCTAAACCCGTCCAAAAGGCGTCTGACAAAAACCTGTTTAAAATGAAGATATAATGGAAACCCGCTGTCCCCAGTAGTGTTCTACAAAATCACAACTCGAATCATGCATGTGCAATGGACGCTTCCGGATTCTATAAGAAAATTAAAAGACTAAGAATAATGCTGGTTCGATGAAATGCCAAAATTTGCCAAACATTCTCTCCCTGTGCAGAAACTTTTCATTTCTGCCATGAACTCTCGATAAACTCAAACACATCCTTGCGACAGCATGCTGTCGGCGACCTTGAGGAAGCCTGCGATATTGGAGCCGGCCTGAAGGTTGGTTCCGTATTCGTCGGCAGCAGCCCTGGATGCATCGAAAATATCCTTCATGATTTTTTGCAGCTTGGTGTCTACCTCTTCCCTGGACCATTGCAGTCGCAGACTGTTTTGAGACATTTCCAGGCCGCTGGTCGCCACTCCACCTGAGTGGATCGAAGAACAGCCACCGTCCTTAGTGTTGGAGAAAAAAACAAACAAACCCTGGTAATTCTCAAACAGGTGGAAGATGGTCGAGGGCTGACAGTCGCACATACACCATTCTTTCTGCAAAACCAGTGTTGTGGATCATATGCGAAAAAAGATGCTTCAAAACTTGAAATGCACAAACAGCCACACATATTTCTCATATTTTTCTGTTGGAATATGCTTTCCCAGCCAAGAAAGCAGCGGAAAAAACCTTCTTACCCGCATTTGCAGCCTTTGCAGGTCCAAACTCGACTCCGTTATCGTTCAGGTGCTTGATGGCTTCCGGAGTCGACGGCATGTTGGCACCCTCGACCACCATTTTGCACCCACCCGCAACCAGTGCCTTGGCATCCTCCTCATCCAACTCATTTTGAGTCGCACTTGGCATTGCGATATCGCAACTGACGTGCTTCCATGGCCTCTCACCTACAATCATCGACACAACAATATATCGCGTGAAGCTTCCGCATTATTTCATTGATTAGGAATAGAAGCGTCGAGGCTGAAGTCCTGGGGGTGGATGCAATCCAAACATAAAATCGTTGCAAAGGAAATCGCGTTTTGTCCGCAGCCCACCGCTGATGGAATCCATGAAGATGGTATTATTCAGATATTTGAAATTAAGTATACTTCAAATCGGGAAGTAACAATTTCGAAATATTTCAAATATTGAGAGCTTTTTTTTAATAAAAGTATTGGAAAAATCTTCCAGAGTTGCTCACCTTTGAGGAATTTGGCGCTGCTGGATTTCTCGGCATAAACCGATATCCTTTCCCTTTGCTTGTTTTTGATGTCCATGATCATAGCCAGCTTTTCGATGGTGAAGCCATCCTCTTCGATGATGGTGCCGGAGGAATCGCTCAGTGACACAGGGATGGCACCAAACTCCAACAGCTTTTCCACGGTAAATTGTGCGACATTTCCAGACCCAGACACAGCCACTCGTTTTCCCTGTAGGACATATCATTCCAATTTGATATCAGAGGAAAAACCACGCTGGGGGGGTTGGGACAGGAAAAGTCCTATTGCAAGTGTGAAACCCCTCCCCCCACCATACATATCCATGAGATGTTTTGCATTCATGCATTTCTTACAGCGAGGTGCCGCATTCAGTTGGGTTCAATCAGAATAACAGGCCTATGTCGAACTGTGTGTGGACGAGGTTTGTCAGGCAGTTTTCAAACCTTGAAGGAGTCTCCGGCATAATCGAGGGCATTTTTGGCAAAGTACACCACTCCATATCCCGTTGCTTCGGGACGAATGTTGGAGCCTCCCCAGTTGAAACTACCACACACAAAAAGAACACCATCAAGGATCGAAACACCTGACAGGGCATTCTGCAATGACCCCTTCAAGAAGAAAGAGGCCCCACCAATGCATGTCAGACCAGTTCATCGATGGATGGGCTTACCCCTTTCCTGTGAGGATTCCGGAGAACTCGTTTTGAAGTCGCTTGTACTGGCCGAAGAGGTATCCGATTTCACGGCCTCCCACACCGATATCACCAGCAGGGACGTCCGTATTGCTGCCGATGTGACGGCTCAACTCGGTCATGAAGGACTGGCAAAATCTCATTACCTGAAAGAAAGATCAAAATCAAAGGATGCTACCAAAATCTTATTTCACCATCGCGCTCCTTCGCTTTCATTCCTAATGTCGACATTAGGGGGATAACCCCTAAAGAATCAACAGGGGGAAAAAATGCTGTGTGGGCGAAATACCGATCAAACGTGGATGGAAGATATCCACATGCAATGCGATGCATAATGCGGCAGCATTGCCGATGCCGACGTGGCCTCGGTCACTACAGGTCACTCTTTTTCTCACACAGATCAGTTCCTGTTCATTGTTTGTTTCCGTGCGTCGCCACGCCTGGCGCTGCTCACCTCGTTATCGGACTTGCCCTTCGGGTCGAAGTCGCTTCCTCCTTTGCCACCGCCCATCGGCAACGTGGTGAGGCTGTTTTTGAAAATCTGTTCGAAGCCCAGAAACTTGACGACGCTCAGCGTCACGGTGGGGTGGAAACGAAGACCGCCCTTGTACGGACCAATGGCGCTGTTGAATTGGACTCGGTATCCTCTGTTGACTTGGATGTTGCCTGCGTCGTCTACCCAAGGAACCTGCAGGCCGTAATTTGTTATAACAACGTTTCGACCCAAAAGATGGCAAGAAAAAAAACGGGGTGATCAGGCTCGATTTTGGGTCGAGCGCCACACCGATACGGTCGTCTGGTGCCACCCCTTGTGAATATGTTTTCTTTTTCCTTTCTTGGTGAATTATCGATGCCACCGTAGCATACCCGGAACATGATTTGGCGCTCGGGCTCGCACAGACGCTCCATCACTGGGATGTATTCGGGACGCTTCTCGAAAACAGGTTTCATCGTTGTCAGCACCTCCTCGACCGCCTGCAGGAACTCTGGCTGATCCGGATCTCGCGCTTTCACTCGCTCCCAGAGAGCCTGTGGTGGTCCAGAAGCGCTCAGAAGCCATCCGAAACGCGGACAGACACGCCAGCAACTGGATTGTATCGAAAATCGTTACCTGGACCCTCTCTTCCGACGTCTGTGCAGCAGGCTTTGCAGCAGCGGCTGCATTGCTCGCGATCCCAGCGTATGCGTTGAGCATCGTTCAGTCCCGATGTCTTTCTGTCGCGGATAGAAGTCCGTGGAGAGTTTGTACGCCTTTCGCTGGAACCGGATGCCTTCGCCAGGGCTTTAGAAGTCACAACGTGGGCCGTGTAGGTATTTCGTAAGAGGAATCACTGGAATGAGGACAAACCAAGGAGCTCTTCAGTCCGTCATACGGGCGAGGTCTGCCCACGAGATTCCGCGCTGGATGTTGTTGTTCGGATCCAGCCCGACAGGGATTCAATCCAAGAGCGTTCGTCCTCTGGTTTCTGTGCCGTCGAAGCAAGCATGCATTTCAGAATTTGAAGATGGCGTGGAAGGCCGCTCCCGATCGACGGCAGAACATCGTTGTGTGGGGCTAGGCTGCCTATTCATGTGATGAGGAACCGCCCCCGCAAACATCGAATATTGATTGTACCAGCGCGTGGTAGCTCCACCCACTCAAAAGTGTTGATCACTTCAATATCTGTCAAAAAAAAGGATGACACACTGCTGGTCGAGTCAGCTGAAAAATGCACACCTGTTTGAAGCCCTTTTGAAATATGGAATTTTGATTTACTCAACTGCATACCTTAACATCCAAATCCAGTCCGATTATGTTACTCGGAACATTTTCTCCCAATCCATTACTTGTAATCCATTAATTGCTCCCCCCCAATTCCCTTTTTCCTGATGCCCTTCTTCTGTTCAACAAAGAGCTTTCTGTTTGAACCCCAACCATTGTGGCTTCCCCCATATTGTCCAGCTGGACCGATCAACAAGCCCCGTTCCCTTGCAAGCCATCCCAAACAAAATTCTCCCCTTCCACACTCCATCGACCCTATCAGGCACCACCGACGTGAAAAACATCGCACTGCAACCCAACATGGCTCAACACATCAATTGAGACAGTTCATACCTGCCCCAAAACCCATTCACCCCTTCTCTCTGTTGGTGAGAGCCTCTGGGGTCATTGCTGGCTGCTGTCCACTCTGCAGAGAAAACAGAATCAGCAAAGAACCACACTGAGCACCAATTCGTAACGATCCAACCTTTCCTGGGTGTACAAGAGCTTTCTTCAAAATGACGAAAGGGTATTTAGTTTTGCTTGAAGATCCACATTGGGGAGAAGAGAAGGAACAACCTCAAACACACGAACCCGATTGTGTCTGCGCCGCCTTGATACTCCTGGCAGCAGTGCACTCTGAGCTCCGAGAAGGAAGGCTCTCGGACCACTCCACAAAACCATCTGACGAATCGCACAACGGGGTTCCCCTGCCGCTTCCTCCTCCTTCGCTCCATGTCCCGGTCCCTGTGGCGGTGGAAGTCGTGGAGGGTCATGATTGGATCTTTTGGATCCCCTCCCACGACCTCCTCCTTCTTGTCCTCCTCCTCCACCTCCAGCTCCCCACACAGGATCATCGCCTGCACCCGGCACAGGGCTCTGATGCACACCTGAGATAGACATCACACTCACAGTTGCACCTCACCAATCTCGATCGCAAAAAAGCCAGAGGTTCTCTTGTCGGTACAATCAATGCAAATATCACATAAACGCGCCACACAAGAGCACACTGCATGCAAACAGTGATGCGAAAACACTACTGACAATAAAAACACTGGTGAAATACCGCTCGCCCCAATCTTACCTGCTGAGGGGGTGGGACTCCGTTTTGCGGCGTCGATGGGGGGCCAGGGCAAACCTCCACGTGGGGCACCTCCTCCTGATCACCAGACTCTGCATCTTGTACGGCCTGAGGAAAGATATCCTCAAGCGCGTACGAGTCCGGCGACCACTCTGGATCTTGCGATTCCTGCACAACGCAAACACCAAGCAGATTAATACCTCCCGCTTATTGAGTTATTCATGACCATCAATCCCTAAAAACCCTCGTGAGTATGCGTACAGCATCAATTTTCATGCTTGTGGAGCGAAAAAGTCGTTGGAATACCCAGAAGCTTTCCCTCGTGGAAGCGAACTATGACAGTGTAAGAATGCACATGTACGATTGGCATATCGACAGACTCGCGAAGTATGCAAAATATCTCGGTCAAGTCACAAAGCACAAGGTAGCGAGTGTTTTTGGCCTCACCGAATTGCTCGCCACCACGAACCCGTTCCACGATTCCACCGATGTTGTGAGCGACTCCGGCTCATCGATTTCCTTCTCCATTTCATGCAGCCTCTTTTTTAGGGCCTCCTCCTTCCACGCTGGCAGCCGACCCATGCGAAATGGGTTGAAGAAGCACCTCACCATTTTGGAGCTCCACCAATCGTCGCGCTGGTTCAAGGGAACACTCTGCTCACCGCTCTGTGTTGACGGTTAGTGGCTTCGTGTACTTCCCCCACCTGTCAAGAATAATCATTTGGCCACTCACTACCTCGAGAAAGAAATCTTTTTGTTTAAACGGTACTCAACACGACCCTGGGAGCAGGTATTGTGCGTTGCAAGGCACATTCCATACTTGAATAGGATTCTCCAGGTGATTAAAACAAACGCGCTGGCCGCCCACACAACACAGAGAAGAGGAAGCTAGACCCCAAAGAAGAAATCTGGAAAGAAAAACCGTGAACGAGCCTCGCTAGCAACAGAATTGCCACAGCAAACACCGCACACCAACACTTGTGTGTCCTTCGGACTTGGTGGAGTCGTGCCGCCCTACCTTGTATTCGTCGACGGTGGTCCTTCCAGAAATGAGTCTGGACGCGGATGGAACTGGACAACTCACTGTTCCAGGTTGGATAGAAGTGCTCAGAGAAACAAATTCGGCGTCCCGCTTGTCAATTCGGAAAAAGGGTTCTTTTCTTTGTTGGTTGCAGAAGGCGTGGTCAAGGCCAAAGCAATTGATTTTATTGGACGAACGAGAGAGATAGTTGGTGGAGGTAGTTAGGAGCCGTAACTGTAACGCCGCGTTTAACCATGCTGTCTTGTTTGGCTGTCTCGTTTGACAATCAGAAGGGCAGGCTCTTATTGTTTCAGTTTCCTTGCTTAAAAGCAAGGAAATTAAGCAAAATAATTACCGCTAGCATGTGATTGGGCCTGTGCAGTGCAGTATGCTTGCGTTTTTTCTTTTGAATCATGAAGGACTGATGTATTGTAAACAGGCAAATAGCCAGTGAATCCATGGTATGCATTATAATCCAAAGGGGGGGAGGGCCCTGCCCATCTAAAGAAATCGATACACCAAAAACAGAATTTCCTTTTTTTTTTTTTTTGATCCAGATTTTTCTCCACCTGTTGTTACTGGAAGAACGAGCCTTCCGCAAAAAAAGTCTTACAACAAAAAGACAACCCCGAACTCCCGTTCACAGACTTTCCTTCCCGACTCACTCAACTCTCACACTTCCTCCACTGACTCATACCTCGTACTTCTAACGTAAAACCCCTACTGCCATGGGGCCTCTCACCCGCACTGACCAGTCGATTCAACAGATTTGACATCGCTCTCAGAGTCAAATCGTGTGGTAGTACTTTCATTAGAAATGAGTGTCCGTTGTGTGAATTTGTTGATGTGTCGCTCTTATGTCTGTCTTTCAGTACTTGTGTTCTACCCGGTCCAACACGCTTCACTGCCTCAAACCTCCGAAAAAGTTCTACTCGTGGTAGAATAAACTAATATCCTCACTTCCACACCAGTGTAGCCTTCTCCTACACTGTGTTTCATCAGAAAAAAAAACATCCCTCACCGGATGTAAAAGAAACCTTCTCTCCTCCGTTTACTATGTCTTCTGGTCCTACCTATTCTCTCATCACCACCATTCTACTCAGAAGAAGTGCCTGATCTGTGATTTGTGCACTTCTAGGAAAGGTTTCCTACCCCTCCTGAGTTTGCCATTGATTTCCTCAATCCTGACTCGACTGGGGGAAATCAGTTCCACTATTTTATATGGTCCCTTCCAACTTGCACTGAATTTCTGATCCTTTTTTTCAGCCCTTGCTGAATCATATAAAAGGACCTCCTCTCCCAGAAAATGATTCCAGTCAGACAATTTTTTCTGTGCATTCACCTTTTCTCTGCTTTCCTTCAATCTCTGTTGAATTCTATCCCACTCCTTGCTTGATAGTGTCCACACTTTGCATGGTGGCCATCCAGTGGTTCTATTCACCATGTTGCAGACCATCCAGTTGGCCTTCTGCAGCCAATCATCCCAATACCCTCCATGATCCAACAACAGTACTCTGATTTTAGAAATCAGAGCTCTGTTCCTCCTTTCCACCACTCCATTCGCTCTGTGGTGATAAGGGGGTGTCCTCCAAACCTGAATGTGGTTGTCTTTGTACCATGCTCTCATGTCCTTCGAATGGAAGTAGGCAGCTCCATCACATAATAGGTTGTCTGGAGATCCATGAGTCGCTATCCACTCACCTAAACACTCTCTGACCTGTTTCCCCTTCACCTCCTTTGTCTTCCAAACCATCGAATCACGAGAGAGGTGGTCCACCACCACTACTATATGATTGTGGCCAGACCTACCAGAGGGTAGTGGACCGATGATGTCCATGCCCACTGTTTGACCAGGGTGGGTTAGATGCCCAGCTCCCCTAAGAAGTTCTTTTTCCTTCTTAGGGGCTACCCTCTGGCAGGTCTGGCAGTACCTCTGAATTTCCTCCAGATCTCCTCTATTAGCCTTCCATCCATGTTGTGCACACAGCCATAGCAATTTTTGTGGGCTCCAGTGTCCCTCCTTGTGCAACCGTTCCAGCTGATCTCTGCTCAGCTCTTTCCCTTCCGCTATCTTGCCCAACTCCTCTCCCCTTGAGCCTCCTGTATATGCATGTCCCAACTCTGTGTTTCCTGACATGCCAGACCTTCCTGAATCACTCTCTTTAGAGTCCACTGCCTCAGCCTGCTCCAGCACCTGTTCTGTTGATCTGTTGGATCCTCCTGATTCCATGCTTGTGTTTTTACTGATTTGCATCTCTTGTGGTTCAAGTGCACACACCTGCCCTTGTGTTTGTGTTGGCCTACTGTACCATCTAGACAGGAGATCAGCCCAAGGGTTAGATGTCCCTGGCAGGAATTGAACCCTCAACCTTCCAGGGGAGGGGTAGTTCTCTGCCAACCAAGCCAAGAGACGCACCACTCTGATGTCCTCCACGACTTCTTTCGGTGCTAACTTCGTAATCCTTTGCACTGCTGAGTTCGAATCAGTGTGCAGGGTTAGCTGACCCCCAGCCACCACCTGTGAAACCGATTTCAATGCCCATATGAGAGCTTGAAGCTCCCCCAAATAGGAGCTGACTTTTTCTCCTCCCTTATCCGCACACTTTCGACTGTTGAGGCTGACGATACACCCCTCTGAGGGGGTACCTCTGAACAGAACATACCCCCACCCAGAGGATGACCAGTCTGTAAACAGGTTATACTCTCCAGAATCTGAATTACCCAACTTGACATTATTAGTCAGTATGGATTTCCATGCTTCTGCCACCAACTGTTGCATGAGTTTCGGATTCGATCCCTTGGGAAGCTCCAGCAGAGGTTGAATGATGTTATGGAAATTCGGGCAAACTCCCCTGCAGACATTAAGCATGCCGACGAATTGACGGACGTCCCTGACGTCGCGCATTTCTGGCAACTGACGCACTTGGTCGTCGACGTAGCGTCGAAGGCCGTAGCTCCCCTTCGTGACCGTGTACCCCAAGTAGGTAACCTCCTTTTGTCTGACGACCGCCTTTGCCCTGTTTATCCGTAATCCCATTTCGTCGAGCCTGGTCAGAACACGTCGCAGGTTCCTGTCATGGCCTTCGACGCCTTCTCCGCCGATTATGAGGTCGTCGACGAAGTTACGACCGGGGTATCCGTGGATAGAGCTCCGGATGCGGGAGTGGAACAGCCCTGGCGAACAGTTCCATCCCTGTGGAAGGCGGAGGTAAGTGTAGTCCCCCTCTCCGGTTTCAAACGCGAAGAGGGGCTGGAGCGAATCGCAAACGTCCACCTGGAAGAAGCCCTGCTCCAGATCCAGGACGGTGAAGTAGTCCCACTCCGGTGGGATCGACTTCAGCACATCCCGGACATGGAGCAGGGACGTCTTCCAGGCGTCGGAGTACGAGTTCAGCAAACGAAAATCCACCGTCTTACGGACCTTTCCATTCGGCTTCCTTAGGAAAAGTACGGGGGAGAACAGAGCCCGCTCGCCGACGCCCAGGGGACGGATGACGCCTTGCCCCTGCAACGAGGTAAGCAGTTTTCGAATCTCCTTAGGCGCGACGTCGGTGGCGTAGTACCGTATCCCCGTGTTGTGCAGCGGAATCCTGTGGAAGGGAACGCGCCATTTCACCTCCCTGTGGCAAACCCGAAGAGGAGCAGCAGTCGCCTTTGCGTCTCTGCTAAGGTCGTCACGAATCACGTTCGGAAATTCGCGTCGCCAGTATTCCACTGAGCCTGTATCCTCCGTCTCTGACTGCGTTTCCGACGTGCAGGCAGGTTGTTCCTGAGTGGTTTGCACCGTAGCAGTATGTCCGTTCCAGAGTCTTTCCCCTGTCCCTACTGCTGTGGTGTTGTCGAGAAGGTCGTCAGCCACCTCCTCCCAAATCGTCGTCAGGTGAGATAAAGGGGATGTAGTGTGTTCGCTAAAACTTCTGCCTGGTGGTTTCCCTCTGAGGGCTTCCCAGTACTTCCAGAGATCAAGGTGCTCCTGTTCCACTGTCCCCCCTACCCCCCCCCTGGGTGAGCAGAGTAATTTTTCCTCTTGAAGGTGAGAGACTGAACTCTGGTTTTTCCCCAGTATGTCACTGTTAGTGGGACTCTCAGTAGTTACAGTCTGTCCCTCATTGTGTGTTTGTTCCACTGCCCCGACTACCCCCCCCCTGGGTGAGCAGCCCCCTTTTTCCTTTTGTGAACTCTGAACTGTACTCTGGCTCTGTCCCAATGTTTCCCTGTCTGTAGGACTCTCAGTAGCTACAGCTTTGCTTTCTTGCAACAGAGTGCTGTGTGCAGTCAGGCTGTTAGGTGTGAGGACACTCTGGGTGCCTTGGTTTTCCCCACATGTCTGTCCCTCTCTCCCCCTTGGTAAGTCCCTCCATTGATCCTGCTGGGGGGTGGAGAATGTACCCTGGCTTGTCCCCAGTGTAGCACTGTTTGCAGGACTCTCAGAAGCTACATTCTCCTCCTGTGGGTGGAATTTCGACTGCTGTACCCTTCCCTGAGTATCTGACTTGGGTAAGTGATGTACAGCCTCTGAACTGCTGGTTTGTAAGCCAAAAATCTTTCCTCCCTTCTCCCTAGCTGAACTGATGAACTGTCCAGTAGCATTATAGCTATTGGGCTGACATTCAAAGTCTGTGTTTGATGTCTGTGTTCTCCCCTCATTCTCAGAGTCTTTCCCCTCAATCCTGTCCCTGAGTGGATAGTGCGTAGCAGAACTCACATCCAGTTCTGTGAGAGAGGCTGTGCTCTGGCTCTTCCTCAGTGTTGCACTGTTTGTTGGATTCTCAGTAGCTACAGCCTCACTGTTCTGTGTTGTTAAACTCCGTAACACACACCCATCCCCTGAACTGAGATGCTGTTCTCCAGAGTCGGAACTGATGGTCGGTATATCCCTGTTTTGGGCAGAATTCGATAGTACTCTACTGTCCCCCTCTGGGCTCAACTGCTGTTCAACAGATGCAAGCTGGCCTGTTTGTGAATCCCAGTCCTGATTCGACTGCATTGTGCCCCAACTGCCCTTTGAACCACTGGTTCTGTCAAACACTTCCAGTGACCCACAGTCATTCTTTGGTGGTGGAAAAGAAACCTTTTTACATCCTCCATCTCCCTGTTTTTCTATTCCAGAACACCCCCCCTCCTCAGATTCCACTTCCTGTGGTGGAAAAGAAACTGTTTGACATCCTCCATCTCCCTTCTTTTCAATCCCAAAACACCCCTCCTCCTCAGGTTCCACTTCCTCCTTCTCTCTGAGATCCAAACCATGTTAGGTCCCTGTAGGTTTTAGTGAGTCGTTGCTGAAGTTGAGACAGGGGTCACACACTTTCACAAACCAGAGAATTAATTTACAAGTGTTCTCTCTGAACTTAACCCCCTAGAACCCGTACTAACCCGTACTACACACTCGTACTGCAAAATGAGTGCGACAACGTATCAACTACTCCCCCCCCCCCCCCCTAAAGGGTGTCCACACCCGTAGAAGAACCCAAAAAGAAAGAAAAATAAAAGAAAAGAAAAGAAAAGAAAACCCCCAAGGAAAAACTGTCTCTGTCCGGCTCTGACTCTCTGGCTCTGGCTCCGCTCTCGCTCACTCTGTCTCCGAGTCCAAGCCCTCGAGATCCCACATCGTTCGTAGGATGTATGTCAGCCGGGATCCAAGCTCTTTGACACCGGTTTTCGAGGGGAAGGCTGCGGATTTGACCCGACACACCTGACATGGTAAGGTGAGCTGATCAGTAGTGTCCGGGGATGGAAGCGATGGGAGCGGAAGGAAATCCTCCGCACGTTTCCCGAGGCGAAGATGCTCCGCGGTCATATCGAGCGGCCGGATACTTTTATCCGCGAGCCACCGATTGATGACCCGATCCATTACATGATGATGGGGCCAGTGTGTAGGGCAAACGTAGTGTGCCCCACAACTGGTTTTTACCCCGACACCATGTTGCGTTCCCGCGCAGTAATAGCACTTCGTTCCCGCGAGTGCTGGATCGTGCGTGCCTTTGATCTTCTTGAGCGCTGCACGCAACTCTTTCGCGTCCTTCGCGCGTGTGCGTTTCTTCCCCCGCTTGGTGCTTTTCTCCGCGCCCTTTTTCTCCGCGCCCTTTTTTTCCGCTTCCTTCACTTTTTCCGCATCCGCCTGAGTCGACGGCTCCCCTTTCTTGGTTTCAGCGGTTGTCTTTTTCTCCGCGTCCGCCTTCTTTTGTTTTCCCGCGTCCGCGTGTGTTTTTCCCGCGTCCGCCTTTTGTTTTTCCGCAGCCGCCTTTTTCTCCGCGTGTGTTTTCTCCGCGTCCGCTTTTTGTTTTTCCGCGGCCGCCTTTTTCTCCGCGGCTGCTTTCTTTTTCTCCGCATCCGCCTCCGCGAGTGCTTTAAGCATTGCTGCTTTGACGAGTGCTTTTGTTTGCGTGTCCTCCGCGCCCAGCGGTGGTTTTGAACCTGTCGGTTCTTCCGCTATGACGTCTTCGTTGTCGTCATCGTCAAGGGAACTCTGGGGTGGTTTCGCCAATTGCTTTGAGATATTCTCCGCTGCCCCGTCTATCCGGCTCAACCAGTCGTTCACTTGGTCCAAATTGTGCGCCTTCGTAAGGTCCACGTTCGTGATGGTGATCTCCTTGACCTTATGCATATCGACCTGATCTTTTATCCGGCCGTCTCGCACCAACTGCGCCTGCGCCTTCGCGGTATCCAGCCGTACTCCCACGAGTCCGTGTGAAAAACTCGCGAGTGACTGCGGGATGTCCATGAGGTTGGCCCGAAGCCGGTTGACCTCAACTTTGGACGCGACGAGTTCTGACATCAGCACACGGGCGGTCGTGCTGCTGCAGAAATCGTCTCCCTTCTCCGCCTTGGCGAGAGCTGCTTTTGTGGCCGCCAGCTCTTTTTGGACCGTGACGAGGTTCCGATAGCGTTTCTCCGCCTCGCTGATGAGCTGCTTGTTTTCTTTATGATACCATTCGGTATCCGCCTGAGCTTTCGTGGCTGCTTTCCGGGAGAGGGTTAGGTCGGTGGTCAGCTGGGTAATTTCCTTGGATTTCGCGGAAATTTCTTGATCCCGCGCGGAAATTACTTGATCCTTTGCGGAATTTTCTTCCTCTAGCGCGGATAACTCTCGTTTGATGGTCTTGAGTTCCGCTTCCGCACCGCGGGCTTTCACTTGAGCGTCACTCAACTGCTGTTGAAGAGCCCGGTATCGGTTGGTCCAATCCGCCTCCAGCTTAGTTTTTTCCGCCGCCCTTTCCTCTTTTGCTTCCCGGAGTTCCGCCGCCAGCTCACAGATTTCCGCCTCCTGCTCATCTCTTTTTGTCACACCCTCCTGAAGCTTCTTGTGTAACTTTTCGTAATCCGCCGCCACATTTGCATGTGATTCCACCGCCTCAGTTCCAGATTCTAAGGCTTCCGCGAGCTCCGTTTCCAAGGCCTCTGCCTTTGCTTTCCACTCATCCCTCTGCTGACGGAGTCGCTCCAAATGCTCGGATGTTCCAGACATTTTTCTGCAAATGCTTTTAATGTTTGCTTTGGTGGCGGTTGCTTCTGAAGGTTCAGTGCGCTCGGCGTAAACTTTTGACGAAATAGGCTGGAGGGTTGCAGCCTAGCTAGTTTATACAAGTGATAGAGTCACTCACTTGTCACTGATGGAAGACTTCCTCTATTGAGTGTCGTCTCATCCAAGGTTCTAGCCCGCTTTGATATTACCCTCGCTATCTTGACTCAGCTCTCTGTAGCTCGCTCTTAGATGTATTTGATTATGGGTGAACTGATACCAACACATCAACCATCGTTCCCTTCCCCATATCAACCTGTATCATCTAAAGAGGTTGTTTCCGCCGCCTTGTCCGCCTTTCTTCCCGCTTAGAGCGGATTTCCTCTTTGGTCGGCAAGCGCGTGCGGTTTCTGAGATACTCTGCCAAGATATCGCTGGCATTGGCCAGGTGGGCTTCTGGCTCCCAGGTGGCTTCCATCAAATCATAGCCCTTCCACAGAATCAAGTACTCCCGACGGTTGGGTGTGCCTCGATCCCGCAGAATACGCTCGACCTCATATTCAACGGCGCCATCCACCAACTCCCCTTCGGGAGGTTCCACCTCCCGCTCATCATCTTCTGACAAGCGGTTGTATGCCTTCAGCTTGGAGACATGGAAGGTAGAATGAATAGTCCAATGGGGTGGTAGTTGCAGGCGATAAGCGACTGTGGATATCGCTTTGTCCACTTTGAATGGCCCGACAAACCTCCGGCGGATTTTTGGTGGGATCTTTTGTAAGGATTGCAGCGGAATAAATGTACTCCGCACCAAAACTTCATCCCCTTCTTTGAAGATTACTTCCCGCCGCCGTTTGTTCGCTTGGACACACATCCGCTCTTGTGCGGTTGCATACTGCTGCTTTGCCTGCTGCAGTTGCTCGTCCATTCGTTTCACCATTTCGGTTGCCATTTCGGACTCTTCTTTCGCCGTTAACTTTTTCTGCACGGTAATTTGTCCCATATGCTGCCCATACAACAAGTGTGCTGGGGCATAGCCGGTTGACACATTGCGGGAGTTGTTGGCAGCAAATTCCGCTGTCGCCAAGAAATCAACCCAGCGGTCTGGATACCGCTCCACATAAGGCCGCAAAAAGTCTTCCAACACCCGAATAGTAACCTCTGACTGCCCATCTGTTTGTGGGTGGTAGGCTGTGCTCATTCGGAGTTGGGTTCCCAGAAGTGAAAATAAAGACCGCCAGAAGGAACTTGTGAATCTGGGGTCTCGATCGGAAATTATCACTTTGGGGAGGCCATAGTGTTTGTATATTTTGTCCACAAACAACTTAGCATATTCCGGGGCGGTTATTTCCTTAGTGCAGGGTGCGAAGCGAACGTACTTGGTTAACCGATCAACAAATACCGCGATGGCGGTGAACCCACGTGACTTTGGTAAATCAGTCACGAGGTCAGTGGTGATCTGTTCCCACTTTGTTGTCGGTATTGGGAGTGGATGCAGAAGCCCTTTCTGCTTCGTCGTATCAGCTTTTGTCCGCTGACAGACAGGACATGTCCGCACATATGCTTGGACATCCTTTCCAACTCCTTTCCACCAGTAGTATCGCTGTAGCACATCCGATGTCCGGGCGGCACCTGCGTGTCCAGCGCTCGGAACATCATGGAACTCCCCCATAACCTTTTTCCGGTATCCATTTGGAACCACTAGTACTTTGTCTGAGGTGGGAGTTGCTTGATAGTACAACCAGCCATCCTCGAACGAAAGTTTCGTGGGTTTACCCTCTTGGATTTTCGCGACTTCCGCTTGCAGTTTTTGATCTGCTGCAATAGCGGTCTTCCATGCATCCGCTTCATCCACCACCCAGGCGGACAAAGCATGAATTTGATCCTGTGAATCAGGAAGGCTTCGGGATAACGCATCCGCCAATACATTGGCTTTACCAGGCACATAGACGATTTTTGGATCTATGGAATCAAAATACCCTGACGTATACCATCGGGATTGTGTCCGCGACATTTTAGCTTGGGTCATGAAGTGGGTTATCGGCTGATGGTCTGTCAGAACCGTAACCTCCCCAGGCGCTCCTTCGAGGTAATGCCGCCATTGGCT
Source organism: Bryopsis sp. KO-2023 (assembly GCA_030272585.1). Lineage (NCBI taxonomy): Eukaryota > Viridiplantae > Chlorophyta > Ulvophyceae > Bryopsidales > Bryopsidaceae > Bryopsis > Bryopsis sp. KO-2023. The sequence goes on along the minus strand of BSYQ01000007.1, from coordinate 3,643,028 downwards.
GAGCGCATATGCTACAGCCCCCAGCTCCCGCTCATATGCGGAATATCGTGTCTCAGCTGGTTTTAATCGTCTTGAAAGGTAGGCTATTGGCTGTAGCCCCTTTCCATGGTCCTGACACAGAACTGCTCCATATGCAGTTCCTGATGCGTCCGTTATTACGGTGTACCTAAGAAGCGGATCGGGTAGGAGAAGTATGGGGGTGCGGGTGATCTTTTGCTTGAGTTTGCTGAAGGCTTCGCGCTGAATAGGCCCCCATGTCCACACATGATTCTTTTTGATCAGATCATGTAAGGGTCCTGCAATCCGCGCAAACTCTGGTATAAACTTACGATAGTAAGATACCATGCCCAGAAAACTTCGCACATCCCCAACTGAGCTCAACTCCTTCCATTCTTGAATAGCCCGCACTTTATCACTCATTGGTTGCAGGCCTTTCCCTGACAAATGATATCCCAGATAATCGGTCTCGCTGACCCCCACTTCACACTTGCTCGCTTTCGCGTAGAGCTTGTGTTTGTGTAACCGCTCGAATACCTGTTTCAAATGATCGACATGTTCTTCCACTGAATTGGAAAACACCAGAATGTCGTCAATGAAAACAACCACAAAGTGGTCCAAAAACTCCCCCAACAAATCCTGCACCATAGTCTGAAACTGGGCCGGACAGTTGGACATTCCGAAGGGACAAACGAGGAACTCGAAATGCCCGTATCGTGTGCGGAATGCAGTTTTTGGGGTATCCTTTGGCCGGACTGGAAATTGCCAGTAGCCCGAGCGGAGGTCGATCTTGGTGTAGATCTTTGCTTTCGCGAGCCGGTCCATTAACTCTTCGGGGAGCGGAAGTGGATAGCGGTTTTTAATGGTGTAGTGGTTGATCCATCTGTAATCAACACACATCCGCAGTCCGCCGTCTTTCTTAGGGACAAAGAGTATGGGAGCTCCCCAGGGACTCTCTGACGGCCTAATCTTCCGTTGCTCGAGGAGATAATCCACTTGTGTCCGAACTTCATCCAATTCAGCCGGAGAAAGTTTGTACAGGGGACGGTGGATTGGGCTCATACTCTCATCCTCAAGGTCGATCTTAAATTCATGACCCTTGCGGACGGGAGGTATGCCAGGCGGGAGATCTTTTGGAAAAATGTGGCTATATTCCTCCACCACAGAGCGGATATCCGGGTGCATCTGATCATGCAGCAACTTCGGTACCTCCGTCTCTTGTGGTGTGTTGGTGCCCGCTGAAGTTTGAAGGCTATCAACGGTTACCCCCTCATACGGATATTGCATCAAGTGATTGCTATCCGTGGGGTCAGATTCACGCACCACCACCAAGTAAGCCAAACTATCTGTGGCTTCAGTTTGCTTCTTGATGTAGCGGAATATCTTCTTGTGGGTGATGAGAGGTGTGGTTTCATTCGCAAGTTGAAGATAATCAGTCGGTCTTTCCTTTACCGGTACTGTTATCCAACCTTGACCTTGGCGAATGTTGATAGTTCCCTGTGCAAAGTCTATGGACGGGTTATTGGCGATGAGCCACGGTAACCCTAACACGATGTCATACGTGAGATGAGGAAAAACATCCGCAGAAAACTGGGTTTTGTATCCGCCCAACTGCATGTTGATGTTTCCGCATCGTTTGTCCACATTGCAAACAGACCCGTTGGCTAATGAAACGGTCTTATTACACGAGGAGAACTCTAACCCCAAACGATCCACAAGTTTCTGCGCTACATAATTTTCCGTAGCTCCACAGTCCAAATAAGCGGAGATTGAAACTCCCCCTATCCGCCCCTTAAGCTCATATCCCATGAACTTAAGGTGGTGATTATTTACCAGCGGGTTAAAACTGTCTTGAAGGTAATCCCCACCTTCAACCCCCGGTTGTTTCTTTCTGTCCGATGCCTCCCTTGCATCGGCGTCAGACGGAACCCTTGGGCTGGTCCGGTCTAAACTTTTTACACTTCCTTCCGAAGCCTGTTTCTCTCCACAAGGCGGGACAGATTCCAGGTTGCTATCTCCGGAGGAACTTCCAGAGTCTTCATGTACTGAACCAACACTTTCCGCCAACTCTCTGCCGGAAGTGCTTAGGATGACCGTACTTGAATCATCCATCCGCTCTTTGTCACCAAGTTTTGTACTCATCAGCGGATTTTCAGCCCTCTGGGCGGGATTTCTTTTTGACTCTTTCTCGGTCTTTTTATTCCCCTCTCGTTCTCTTGCTCGTGACTCCCGGAGCTTCTGACGTCTGCGATGTCTATATCTTCGGCGTCTGGCTCTTTTTCTTCTGGCCGCATGGAGTGAAGTCTCCTCTATGCGGCGTGATCTTTTAGCCATTTTTGAAAAGTTGGGCCTTTAGGACATTTTCCAAAGCCATGACCCACTTCACCGCAGATGTAACATGCGCCTCCGCCTCTAGCTCCGCCTTGTTGCTGCCTTCCGCCACCACCTCGATTTCGTCCGCCACCTCGTCTTCCGCCTCTTCCGCGGCCACGGCCGCCGCCACCTCTGTTGCCTCCTCCCATTTGCTGATTTTGATCTTGGGGTGGAGGTGGTGGTTGCGGTTGCTGACCTTGCATTTGCTGGTTCTGATCAGCTTTGGGCTTGTTTTTCCAATTCCAGTTCCATCGCCCTCGTCCGCGACCACGTCCGCGGTTGTTTTGAGATTGGCTACCCAACGAATCGATTCTTTCGGCAGTGACTATCGCCGCTTCCACTCCTTCTGTCACCATTGTAACAACTTGATGTCGGATCTGGGGCCGTAGTCCGTCAACAAACGTCAAGTACTGCTCCTCCTCCGTCATATTCGGAATTCTGAGTATGAGATCCCGAAATGCGTTAATGTAGGAACGAACAGTCCCCGTTTGTTGAAGTTTCCGCAGCTTCCTACGCGAAACATCGGACATTCTTGTTGGTTCGAAAGCAATAGCTAACTCTTCCACAAGTTGTACCCAGTCCTGGAACATCGGACGAACTCCTTCCCGAATCCGCATCTCTTGCATATTCCGCCATGTGGCGGCTGAACCAGAGAGATTTGTGCGGAATACTTTAAGCCAAACAGACTCATCCAAATCATATACTTTACAGAAGTTGGTGAGTTCTGCCTGCCAATCCCGAATCCAGCGATCTCCAGCGCCAGTATACGGTTTCGGCATCGGGAATTTGACCGCATTGGGAATGTGAAGCAAACGATTTTCTGGACGTGCATAGCCCATAAAATCTGGGACCCCACCTGGGGGACCAGGAGGTCCGCCTCCTCCGCCACCTCCACCACCACCATCTCCAGGACCGCCTCCTGGGTTCCTAGATGGTCCTTCTCCTCCTCCACCAATATGTGGTCCAGGTGCAGACCCACGGCCACTTCTGTCCGATGGGCCTCCGCCACTTCCATCACCGGAACCATCATCATCTCCACCTCCGCCTCCTCCGCCTCCTCCGCCTGCGCGTTGAGGAATACGCGGATAGGATCCCCATCCAACATAGGGGTTTCCGGATGATGGAGCTCCGTATACATTCACGGAGTGACCTAAGATAGAAGGCCGAATGTATGATGCTCCCATGGCATAATAGCCGGGTGGTGAAATCATTGATGGATGTGATAACACTGGCTGAGAAACTGGTGGTGGCATGGGTAATGTTCTAGGTGGCTCGGGTGACGTGGTTGTTGGAGTTGTCAGCGGAACAGTTTGTACCACGGGAGAAGCCTGCGTACGCTGTGGCGGTTGTACTGGCTGTAATACCGCTGGTGGTCTTGTATTTGGTGTTTGTCCAAACACAGCGCTAGGCCTCACGATCGGCCTAGGTACATTTCCCTGTCCGCTGATTGCACTGCCTCGCCCCACTCCAGGAATAATGACTGGGGGTGATGCAGGTCGGGTAATCGGTCTATTTGCCCGCGGGAATACTGGTGGTATTGGCGGGAAACCTACCGAATCCGGGGCAAAGCCGGATGAGGTTTGGGGCGGTTGACCGAATGGAACTTGTACTTCGGCCAAGCTTGGTGGTTGTGCCACCGTTCTGGTTCCCGCTCCCGCCATAGCAGCCACAAGAGGTGTTTGTTGAGCAGCGGATGCCATTTGTGTGGCAACTGCTGCAGCATCTTTCTTCCGCCAAAACTCAAAATTCGACGTGAACTTTGTGTCCGCTACATCCTCAAACACCTTCTTTAGCTCTTGCGCTGTTTCCGGATCTTGTAGCATTTCTTGTAACATTTCCCGCGGCTCTCTGCTCCTTGTTGAGCTTCTCGATCTGCTTCTCCTTGAAGACCGACTCTGACTTCTTTTCAACTCCTCCATTTCCATTTGTAATCTAGCCGCCGCTTCTTTCGCAGCCGCTGCCTCCTTTAACAAATAGGCTACTTCCGCATGATGCTGTGTTTGAAAACTTTCCGCTCTGTCTTTAGTCGCTTCAAGATCATGCTTAACACGAATGAGTTCTTTGAACTGTTTACTCTGACCCGCATCCACTAGTGCCTGGGTCTCTCTCAGTTCTTGTTGAACCGTATCCAACCCCCAAAGGGCGTCGGCATGTTGCCGGTCAAACTCTTCTTCGAGTTTCCTTCTTTGCTCATCCGTGTCCGCTACTTGTTCGGCCAATATCCGCTGAGCCTCTTTGGCTTCGTCCACCTCTTTCTGGGCGACATCACGGATATTCGCCAAGCCAGCTTCCATTTGGCTGAGCCTCCCCTTGGCTGCAGCATCCAGATCTTGTATCCGCTCATCCAACCTTTCACTGAGCTGTCCTTCGATCTGGTGATGGCGGGACTGTAGAGTAGAGTCCAACACATCATGTACTTGGGAAGCCATGCTTGAACAAGCTCCCTCCATCCGACTATCAAGGTGCTCGGCGACCTGGGCTGTCCGCTGGGCAGCCTCCTCGGACAATTGGCTGTATAACCGCTCTTGCGATTCATGGAGATCGCGCTCCTGCAGGCCGTCATTGTGCACGTGCAAAGTCTGGTTATGCACGTTCACTTGGCTCTGTTGCAGGTGCTGCGTTTGTTGATTGATGAAGACTCCCGGCTCTTCCTCCATCTCCTCATCAAACTCCGGGCCAATGTCCGCTTCCTCATCGCCTGCTTCCTCCACCATGTCCGGGTGCGCGGGGATACCGTATGCCTGTAATGGCCGGTCCATTTCTGCCTGTATTGGCAGTCCGACAGCAGGTAATTCCTGGGCGACGATCAGCGGATATAGCGGCGGGCCATCTGGGGCGTCGCGCTCTTGCTGATTGTCTTCGATACCGTATTCCAGGTATAGCTGCTCGTCGTTTCCGCTCATGGTGGATGTCTTGATTCGTCGGCGGTAGAATCACGTGTCCGTTTGGTGGATTCCGTTGGCGGGTAATCCACGTGACTAATTGGTCACTCTTTGTCAGCGGTTTCTGGCAGCGGTTTCTGGCACGTAATTTCTGGCGGAAACGTATTCGTCCGCAGAAACGTCCGCTGGCAGACTCGTTTTGTCCGCTCTGCGGTAACCGCGTGCAGTGTCGACAACTCTCCGACAAACGGAAGTACTACTACGCCGTGCTGTGGTCGTAGCGTCCAAGGATCTATAGATCCTGTGATTTTGGGAGGGATGATCGAGCGCAACAACGTGCGTTCTCTTTCGTCCAGCGTTTGGTTGGTGCGCAGCAACACGAAGTAGGTTCCAGACACGAGGGGAAACCTTCTTCGACCTAGCCGACCCTGATCTTTTGCACCTCGACTGCAAAATCTCCTGTCGATCTCTTCCACTAAGTAGACTCGACTTGCAGGTAGGGTGCTTCGGCTCCGAAACCAGTTGTTAGGTCCCTGTAGGTTTTAGTGAGTTGTTGCTGAAGTTGAGACAGGGGTCACACACTTTCACAAACCAGAGAATTAATTTACAAGTGTTCTCTCTGAACTTAACCCCCTAGAACCCGTACTAACCCGTACTACACACTCGTACTGCAAAATGAGTGCGACAACGTATCAAACCATGTGGCAGTAAACCATCCTCCTCCTGTTCGACACATTCCTCCTCTGCTCCTCCTTCCTCTATCACCACCGGCGTTCCCTCAGCCACCCTGAAGCTAACCAAACACAGTTTTGCAGTAAGCATCCTCGCCTCCAACTGGGCGTTATACAGCGTGAGTCGAACTCTTCCGTCGGAGTTCGTCGTCACAGAGTGAAGGAGGTTGTGGGGTTGTCCTATGGCCATTAACGAAAACAGGCCAGGCCCAGTAATTCGAAAAGGAAGAACAACCGTTTTAATCGCGTAGGGTCCCAGAACCAACGACGAACCCAGGGGTAACCGAAACTCCCCATCCTTCCCCACTAAACGAATCCTGCGTCCTTTTTTCGTGAGGGGGTCTTGCAGCACTCGAACCACACCCCGCTCTAACTCTCCCGACTTCTCCCCTACCTTCATGACTGCGTGGCAAGGGATGGACGTTCCGTTCTTGCCCCAGAGGCAGTTGCGAGCGCAGTCGACGGTGAGGGAAAGGTGTGCGAGGAGGGGGACGCCCAGAATAATCTGGGGTGTGTTTTCCGAAACCAAAAATACTTCCTTCCCCTCCCACGGTCCTACTTTGACGTCGAGCGTCACCGTCCCTCGCACGCTCTCCTTGCTTCCATTGAACCCGGTCAGCGTTAGCACTCCTTTCGGAGGAGCGACTCCCCATCCGTGCCTTTGACAAACCTTCCATGGCATGATGGAGCATCCACTTCCGCTGTCGACCAACGCTTCGAAAAGGTGGTTACTCCCTCCCTGTTCTCCTTCCAGCCTGAGTTTCACCCGAAGTTGTTTTCGCACCGTATCTCCGGCGGGCGTTCCTGCTGCGACCGAATGGCACGACGACGACGGCTGCTCTTGCTGTATTGCCTCCAGCAGCTCGCCGAAAGCATCCTCTTCCACACTCGCCACCTGCGCTCTCCTCTTCGTCCGGCACTGCGCTTCCCAGTGCCCCTTCCGCCCGCAAAACTGGCAGTACGGAATCTCTCCCGTCCGAGTAGGTGGCCTGTCCGCCACCAAAACTTTCGTCCCCACCTTAGGTTCTGCTTTAGCATCCACTTTCACTTCTTCCTTTCCCTCCTCCTCCTTCTTTACTTCCGCGAGAACTGCTTCCCTGTATTCCGTCCTCCTCTTCATTCGATCCAAAAGCTCCCGAAGTCCGCTGAAGGTAAGTTTTTCGAACTCTGTTTCCAACACGACGCGGCTCAACACCCTCCCCGGTAACCGGGCCACGAGTAGCTTGACCGCTTTTTTCTCCTCTTCCACCTCCGCCGCTTGTCCCGTGTTTAAGAACATCAGGAAAAAACGCTGCAAAAACTCCAACTCTGTCTCCTCCTCCGTTTGTTGCAGCCGCCGAAGTCTGTCCAACGTAGCTGATCCCTCCGTCGAAACTGAAGCCGCAGGCGCCGCACTCCCGAGCTCCAGGACTTCCCTTCTCATCGCCGTCTCTGTTCTACGCCGCCGTAACCATGCAGAACCTTTGTCGAGGAACTTCAGTAGGTACCCCAGCAGAAGCGAGGAGGCGATCCCTGCTCCGACCAGGTTGGCGTTGGATCCCCGCAGGACACCCCAGAGCTTGTGCATCCTGTCTGCGAGCTGCACAAGCTCCAGGGTGTCCCACGCAGCAGCGGGGTTCGGTGAAGGGGAGGGTAGGGCACGATGTGAGTGTCGATGTCTGATCGACCACATCAGCCTCTGCCAGAGCTCGTGTGGAGACGTTCTGGGCGTGTGAGGCGTAGAGAATGGAGGAGGTGATGGGGGATACGTTGCTGGCGCCCTTCCGGCTGGTGTTGCCGGCGCCGCATTTTGATCTGATATCGTCGGTGGTCGCTGTAACAGCAGCGACATACCGGCTAGTAGAGCCAAGCCCCCAAAGGCCAGGATCCACCCTGTTCGCTCCGAAACCATGTTGTTACTGGAAGAACGAGCCTTCCGCAAAAAAAGTCTTACAACAAAAAGACAACCCCGAACTCCCGTTCACAGACTTTCCTTCCCGACTCACTCAACTCTCACACTTCCTCCACTGACTCATACCTCGTACTTCTAACGTAAAACCCCTACTGCCATGGGGCCTCTCACCCGCACTGACCAGTCGATTCAACAGATTTGACATCGCTCTCAGAGTCAAATCGTGTGGTAGTACTTTCATTAGAAATGAGTGTCCGTTGTGTGAATTTGTTGATGTGTCGCTCTTATGTCTGTCTTTCAGTACTTGTGTTCTACCCGGTCCAACACACCACCCAATCTCCTGTTCCAACAAACACACACCTCTTACCTAAATTCTATTCACCTTTTTAAAATCTTCTCCAATGCATTCATTAAATGGAAAAGCCCCCCCAAAAAAACACACACCATCTCCCCCCCCCAAAAAAAAAAATACTACCCAGTATTGGGAAAGAAGAATTAAGTTAAGGTGCCAAATCGGTTGATCAACAAGAAGGGAGGTACAAAAAAAAAGCACCCATCAAAACAAGCCTCAATGATTCATGATCTGAATATACCCAAGCTTCGTCTCATCGACTTTCAGCTGCCTTCATTTGAGATCCAAATTTTCTGCACTGATTTTCGCATCGTTTTTACTAAACCTAAAATTCCTCGATTGGTTGGAATCCTTGTTTTTGTTCCTGCAATTGGCTTGGGGAGAAGACCCTTTCCACTCTTCATCGTGTGAGGTTTTTCTCCCTTCGGGGTTTTTTCCCACATCCCAAAGAAAAGGAGGCATATTGGATATGAATGAAATCAGGATTCAATTCCTTGTTGCCCCTGACTCCCAGAAATTTCTCAAAAACTCCGCCAAAAACTGCAACTGAATTAAAGAGCAAATGGACTGCCTAGGGCAATGTTTGCAGTCAACATTAAGTAAAAAACAATATTCACTAGTTATATATATAGTTATCACTAGGTTATTTTCCTGCCAAGGATATATTTCTTTCTCAACTACTTTCAGGAGCACTGGGTGAGTCATCAACCCAGACCCAACAGTTAATTTTCCCCCGAGCCCCTGGCAATGTGGGAGTCTAAAGAGTAAATGTTTCCGAGTGTGAAGCTTCTGTCAATCTTTTCAATACAAATCCAAATTTTGCACCCCCCCCTCCTGAGATTTGCAGGGTGCTTTCCAGTTCAATCCACTGGCATTCCTCAAAATATCTATTCTTTCCAGATATTTTTGCACATAAAGCAACAGGGCAAAACTGCTATATAATAATCCACAATGTTATCGACATCATTACAATGAATCCAAACAACAAAGAAGAGTTTAAGAATAAATTCCAATCTGCTCGACCACTCTCCCCACAGACATGGTTTGACCACAATCTGCAACACCCATGACCTTTCCCCTATTCTTTTTAAATAACCCACTCTCCCATCAACACTTTCTAAAATATATAACAAAGTTGCGATTGCTCCTAAAATACAATACAGCATTTTCTTTTTTTTCAACATTTGTTGAATTTCTTTTATGCTTTCTTGATATACCATGGGCCCCCTTGTTGAAGAAACTCCATGTCAAAAACCGAAGAAAGTTCCATCCTCTGTAACTCCTTTTCAAAGCAAAAAGAGGTATGAATTAACCCAAAAGCCATCCCCAGACAGACCAAAACCACCCCTCTGAATCGTACAACCCAGAAGGCAAATTATATATAAAATATATATTTATCGACCCCAGCACTCTCTCTGTCGACCATTCTAACCGAAGGAGCTGAAAAAGCTTGAAGAACCGGATGCTGAAGCAGAGCCAGAGCCTCCAACGCTCACTTGAGAATTTCCTGTCCAAAAAAGAATAGAAAATTAATGCACAGCATGAAAGCATATATATATATATATAAGCATGCTGATATCTTTAAATCCATACAAATATACATATATGCTTTCTCCTCAGCAAAGTTTCGAGCTCCACAATTTAAAATGCAAACCTAAGAAAATAAAACCCGGATGGATTTCCTAGTCTAGTGGAAACTGACCTGAAGACACAAAGCTGGATGATCCTGTGGTGCTGGTTCTTCCCCCAAAGCTGGAGCTCGAGAAAGCTCCACCCCTGGTCATGGAAGAAGGCCTCGAGCTGCTGGGCCAGCCGAATCGCGATGGAGATGGAGCTGGGAACTGATTGGCTGTGGGCAATTTGCTCCTCACAAAGCGATCACCGGGTCTCGAGGATTGAGATTCCCTGGATTCCCGCATGATGGTCGCCCTTTCGTTGTTGAACACCTGGGTAAGGAACTTGGAGGGACTGCCACTTCCTGCAAGTGAAACGGAATCGCCACTTCAACAGGATGAACAAAAGCTGCGACTACAGATCGGATGAGCTTTTCTGGAATTTTTTCCCAGCACCATTTGCTTCAAACAGTCGAAAAAGGGTTTTCCACGGCTGAAATATGGCAGCTCCATAGTCCAGGCAATTGACCCGGAAGAATCATGGTCAAAACAAGTTGGTGCAGTGAGGTCCTATTCCAAACAATGATAACAGAAAGGGTCAAAAAATCCCAATTCCCCCCCCCCTTGCAATGCTGCAAAGCTGCCCCCTCGAGATTTGATCATACCCGATGAAGGGAAGCTGGTGCTTTGGCTGGATGAGTAACTTCCTGGTCCTACGAGCGTCACGCTGACGGAAGAGCTCCGCGTGGGAAATCGGCGAGCTGCGAATCAACATGGATTTTTTTAAATCATTGCCCAGCATCAGTCAAGCGCTTCTCACGCACACCAGATATCACCGGAACCCACAACCCCAGGTAAAAACAAGGACAAAATAACTCAAACAACAACGAACGGGAGGGGAGCTTCGAAACAAAAAAACTGCCGAAACCAAAAAACTGCGAAAGGATCTACTTGTCCAAAACGTGCGGCGGTGATCTGTTGCGCAAGCAAAAATATCTAACAAAAAAAACGCTCGGAAGCGGTGTGCTGACCGGAACACCGATCGCGCGAGGTCGAAACCCAGGGCTCACCATCGGTTTGCGTCACAGCAGCAAGAAGAGCGACAGCGCACACAACTACGAGGTTAATCTGTCGTGCCATGTTTTTCGCTTGTGCAGGTGAAGCAAGGAAACGTACGAAGACCGAGATCACTGTCAATCGAAGTGAACGGCTGTTCCTTTTGGTTTTTTTGACACACTCGGGTTCCTGGAAAAACGTGTGTGTGTTTTTTTTTCGCGTGAAAGAAGCTGGGTTCAAAAAGCGAAGCAAAGCTTGTTTTTTATGTTTCGAAATCCCGCCAAATTTGAATTTGTAGGCGTGGAGGGATGGTGTGACAGCCCAAAATCACCACATTTTTCACTGCGAAATCCAATGAACAAATCAGACCACGCGTGATTTTTGCTGTCTGGTGAGAGGTTTCACGTCTTTTCGAATCTGCGCAGCCACGGGGCGAAAACTTGTTTTTCCTTCTCGGGTGCATCCGACTTCGGCTTCGGTGTGCCAACACCCAGATATGGTCGTTGAGGGATGTTTTTTATCATTTTTCGCAGCTGTTCTTTTTTGTAAAGCTTGTGCGATGGGAGTGTTGGGTTGTGATATTTTTTTTTCTGCGACTCTTTTGCCCACACTCTGACTGTTCCAAGATCTCGCCCAAACTGGAAAGTTCCACAGAACCAAGGAACCAAGGAAGAGAAAACCAAACCGCTTCCCAAAACTGAAAGAAGAAAGATAGAAACAAAGACTCGACTAGGACTTGCTTAAGCAAGTCAGGGTCTGAAATAGTTCGGCCAAAAACCTGGGGTGGTGTGAGGAAAAACAAAAACAACTTTTGAATGCTTGGGAGCTGGCGACCCAACTAAATTGAAACGAAAACTCCCCCTCTCTGTGTAGTCTCAACTCATTCCTTCCGAAGAGTCCAGTCGCATCAAATCTCCATGAGCCAAAAACAATCAAAAGTCTCAAGTGCCGGCGCTCCAACCCGTTCGTTTGCGATTCTGTGAGGCCGTCCGTGGTGTTTTGGGGGGAAAGCGATGCTGGGAAGGTAAATGAACACGGCCCCCTTCAATCTGCTGTGGCTGTGGTTTTTTGTTGTGATTTTTCTTTCCGAAGGAGAGGAGAGGTTCGGCGAGGATTTGAATTTTTCTTTTTTGCGACCACTTTGTCTGCTGCCCTAATAGAAAACCGAACAAAGTTCCACGATGGTCGAAAGCCCGATCAGGGTTGCGCTCATTTTCCTGTCCCTGGCGTTCGCCTCCACCCATTGGCAAGTCGTTGAAGGTTTAGTCGATCCCGTCGATGGAGGCGGCAGCGCTCTTGGTGAGAAAAAGTGGGGGGCCTGGGGGCAATAAAAAACGAAACTTTCGCAGTGACCTTCCTTGTGTTTCTTTTCCCCGCTTCCATTGTTGGCAGTCGGATGTATCTGTCGACCTCTAAAATTCCCGCCGCAATACGATCTGATCGAGTGCCTGATCAAAATCATGGGGGGTGGGGGGGTTCTTGTGTTGAGGACGTGGGGTTTGGGAAGCGGGATCGAGGTGCACTTCAAATCCCAGTGTCGACGGATGAATTGCTGTCACGATCGGTGTTTTTCGAAGCTGGCGATCTCAAAGCGCGCGCAAGGAACGAATTCGCCGATTGAATGTCTGATCTGGTTTCGGTTGATTTTCTCCACCAGCGAATATAGAAATGAGGCACGAATCGATGGGTAATTGATTACCATAGTTCTGTATTGGGGTGTTTTCTGCACGACTTGATTGGATCTGAATCCATTGCTGTTCCCCCCACAAAGGTGATCATCCATTGCTACAAGAAGAAAACTTGAGGAAGCTCCTGCAAAATGATGCAGTGTCACAATCAGATTTGGTATGAGAAACTGAGGGTTTTGCAGAAATGGTTAGCCGGCATCCTGCATTTATTAGGGTTGTTCCACTCGTCACAATTTTTTCAACCATTCGAGCTGATTCAAATTCCCTCCCACATCATAGATTGAATCAGATAATAAGGAAAGCACATAGACGAAGATGAAGGGGTTTTTTTCCCTTTTTTTTGTCCGTGGAGGCTATGCATTACATTGGAGTTGATTGGATCATAGAAACCTGGAAACAATTTAAAACTGAAATTTCTTGTTTTCAAATCGAATTGAATATATTTTTTGGGGGGGGGGTTGTGTGGCTACAGAATCTCCTGTTTGGAGCAAGAGATGGAAATATAGAAAGTGTGAAAGCAGCCCTCAAGTCAGGGGCGAAGGGGGATGAACGCACCCCCACTCAGCGGTTCACTCCATTGATATTCGCAGCAAGAGGGGGTCACGGGGAAATTGTCGATCTCCTTGTTGAGTCGGGGGTCGATGTGAATGCTCAGACGAGGTCAGGAATGACGGCCCTCTGGAGCGGAGCATTTCATGGCTACTCAGAGGTGGTCAAAACGTTGGTGGTCGATGGGGAAGCCGACGTCAATCTTGCTAATGTGAATGGGACCACTCCTCTGTACGTCGCCAGTCAGCGCGGCCACAGCAGTGTGGTCAGATTTCTGCTTCGAAAGGGGGCTAATCCTGAGACCCGGTCTGACACTGGGGCCACACCGCTTCTGGTTGCTGCCCAATCGGGCAGAGCTGGCATCGTGACTCTGCTGGCTGAAGAAGGGGCAGATGTTAACGTCCAGAAAGATGGATCAGGGCAGTCTGCCCTGTGGTCGGCGTCATTCCTGAACCATCTGGATGTGGTGAGGGCTCTCGTGGAGCAAGGGGCGTCCGTGAATCTCCAAGCGGAGGACGACTCCACCCCCATGTTTGCAGCTGCACAGCAAGGGTGGGCAGAGGTGGTGTCCGAGCTGGTGAAGGAGGGTGCGAACGTGAATCTTGCTAGAAACGATGGGCTGACGCCTTTGCACATAGCCGTTGTCCGAGGTCACACAGATGTGGTCGAAGTCCTGATCGAGGCTGGGGCAGACATCACTGTCGTGGATGCCGAGGGACGGACGGCGGCCGATGTGGTCAAGGTCATCATGGGCCCTCAAAATGCCGACAAAGATCAAGAATCGATGCTGGCCATGCTGGAGGTCGAAAACCCACCAGAAGCGGAACCCCTTCCACCACCAAAAAAGGAAAAGTCTGAGGTCACTGAACAAACCTCTGCAAGAGTTCGCCCAATTCCGAAATCTCCACGACCGCCTCCACCAACGCAGAAGACGACGTCTCAAAACAAGGAACAACCTAGGCAAAGCAATGACCCGGGAGGAAATCCTGGAGAAACGGATACCGATAATGTGGAGAATGCAGAGGCTCACTCTTCCGAGGAAAAGGGTTCAATTGAGCCTGCCCCTGCATTCAAACCTCCTCCAGGGGAAAAAGACAAATCACAGGGTGAATCCCCACCTGGAAAACCTGAAAAGGTCAGGAGCTTACATCCATTCACCTGAAAACCAGCAATCTTTTCATTTTGTGAAAGTGTTCTGTGTTTTGAAAGCCTCATGCAGCCAGAGCTGAAACGCTGCATGTCTGGGTTTCCTCTCCTCACCAGCCGATAGGATTCAAACTGAAAAGTGTTTAGCGTATATATTCGACCATCCTTATTATTGCTTTAGAAATTGGTGAATGCAAGACAAGCAGTGTGATCTTATATAGGAGATGCACCGGACTCGTGCCGTCGATGTGGTGGGTCGACCCCCAAAGGTCACGATTCTGGAGGCCGAAGACTCGGTTCTGCACAATGGGCAGAAAAAGCACCTCAGGGACAGCGGGGGCGGCGTCACGAAAGCCAACGTAGCCATCATAACCATCACCTTGATGGTCTCCGTGCTCCTCTTAGTAACCATTCTATCCGTATACGCAGTGAAGCGGCGAAAAGCCAACGAGAGGAAACGTAACCATCCCCTGGACCACGAATTGCAACGGCCGAGACCTCCTGATCAAGGTTTCATCGATGAGGCCTGCAGAGCATCCGGGCAGATGAGCCGGTGTTCGCTGAATCGTAGAGAAAATGCCCCAGCTGGGGGGTTTGAGTCCAATTCCTTTGACTGGCCCCAAACAGGGGACACCCCCCAGCGGGATGCGATGGAGAGTCGAAGGAGCGACATGTTTGCGGACGAAGCCGTTGGAAGTAGCAACCCTCTGTCAGCCGTTCAAATGCATCCTGTGGGGCTGGGTGGGGTTGTGCCCGAATGGGTTCGAACGTGGAATTGGGTCTCAGACGATCGACCCTCCACGGAGCAACCCTCGATGATCCCCGACGAAAACATGGCTCTACCAGAGGTGTTTCGAATGAATAAAGAGGACCTTGATTCCAGCCCATTTCATCACCAGTTCAGCTGGAACGAAAAACTCCAGGAGGGGGGTAAAAAAAAGTGGCATTGGACCTCGTTTTGGAGGAGGGATGCTCGTAATCATGGGGACGGGGATGCAACAGAGAGGGAAGGGGGGCAAGGCTCCAAGAACCTGGCGAAAGTGGTTTCAGCAACCACTGCAACCACGGAGGCTGAAGGAGCTGAGCGGGTTTCAGGGGAAGAATCTGATTTGTCAGCACAACGGTCTCCAGGTGCTTCAGTAATGCGTTTGGAAGGAATGGTTCTCAACTTTTGATTCATATCCATATGAAAGAAGAGCAGCATTCTCCTTCAAACTCAAAAAAATAATTCGATCGATGTCTGACATGAAAAAAAACCCTAGGAAGTATTGGGTGTTTGTTTTTGGAATTTTGAGGGATCCCTCAAAATCAGGTCCGGACCTGATTCATACCTCACCGCAAGGAACTCCGCCCGACAGTTGAGTTTTCGACCAAACCGGAGCTCTTTGTTTCTTTCAGGGTTGCAGTCAGCTTTACAAAGAGCGCAAGACGACCGGGTATTCTACGCTGTCGAGCTTCCTCCTAGCCACCCTCAAGAAAATCCCCAGGGCAATCGTACATCGAATGTACAGGTCACCGTGGAAGAAGTCCTGGAACGAAGACCCCCGTCCCCACGTGGTGATTCCGGAAGCCTCCGGTACAACGCAGCTTCTGGGGGTGGGGATGTTTCGATGTCTGACATGGATGATGGAAATGGAGGTTCTGTCAATATGAGGAATGTGGGTAATGTGACTAAGGTTTCAGGGTCCTGTGTTCGAATGACTGCCGATGAAGGAGCGGGGACGGCTTTTCCAGGTTCGCAAGGCGATCGAGGTCGTCGAAAAATAAGAGTCTTGTACAAAGATTGACCGTCCGGGGGGAATAATTTGTTTCTTTTTGTGGCCTGTTTTTTTTTTTCTTTTTTTAAAAGACATATATACGTATATGTATGGATACACGATATATATATATATAACACATGTAGCTGTTGGTTGGTTTTGTTTTATTTTTGCGTTTTGATTACATACAGATTTTCTCTTTTTTTTTCTTTTTTTTTTTTATATCAAGGAATGATGCGACCCAAGGGGAAAAATTTGAAAAAAAAAAGAAAAAAAAACAAAACAAAACAAAGAGGGATGATAATCGGCCAACCCCACGAAAAGGCAAAAAAAAAAAAAAAAAGAAACAAAGAGTTTTTAACTATCAACTTGCTGTTGTGCCAAAAGATCGAAAACAGGGCGAACAAGAGGATAAAAAAAAAGTTGGCCTGCTTTTTGACACCAAAACAAAACAAAAAAAATCTTTGTAGTTTGCTGGCATACGCTTCCGTATGCTGACCAGTTGTTGTATTTCCCATATATATGAGGGTTTTATTTGACAAAATTTGGATGTCCGAGAGAAAAAAAAGCTACGAACAAGTTTTTATGAAATGATATTTTCAGATGGGAGGGAGGGGAGAGGGTTTGAAAAAAAAGCTTTCGGTAAAGGGGTTTCATTGTATAAAGGAAAGGAAAAGCCGGAAGAAATGTTGGCAAAGGGTGACTAATTTTTGTCGCAAGCGTTTTGGGAGAGTTATGTTGAGGTCTCTGTTCTTTTTTTTTTCTTTTCTTTTTTCTTCTTTCTTTCACAAACATATAAATTTTAAGGAAAAAAGTATGCAAATGGGGGGGGGGCAAAAAACAGTCCTTTTTGTGTAAAAGGAAAGAATTTCAAATCGTGGTGGAAACACACCTCTTTTTCGACTTTTATTTTCCTTATTTTTCTAAAGTGTGGATGGTGGGTGTGGGGTTTTATTCCGAGACGATTGTAATAATGAGGAGGGAGCCTCTAGGTTTTCGAAAAGGGATTAGCATGTCTAGGAAGAACTGTCATGCAGAAATACTAATTGTTTTTTTTTTTTCTGTGATCGAAAAAAAAAAACTATTAAGAGTTTAGGCGTGATTATCCATAAAGGAAACAAAGCGGTGTATTATACGCTTCTGAGAAGAGGAAAAAAAAATCGAGGTGATCTAAGTTACAATTTTTTTTCCTATTAGAAATTATTACTTTCTTCTCGTTACCACAATCACACTTTTATTTTAGAAAGAGTGTCAAGCCTCGACAGATCCTCCCAAAACACATCGGCAAAAATGGAAAAAAAAATGCAGGGAGATCAATAAAAAGGAACGGAGAGAGAGAGAGGAGTTGAAAGAAATTTAAAAAATTGGAGAAAAAGAAAATACAGAAGGAAAGAAAAAGCACTACTCATGTCTGGGGATTTTTTTTTTTCAATTTGGAAAGGCAAAGAATGAGAAGATTTTTTTTTTCCTTTTTAGCTTCAATTTCACAGTACGATTTTATGAAAGGGAAAAGAAAAAAAAAATGTCAAACGAAAAAGAGACAGGGAAATAGGGTAGAGATTGAGAGTTTTTCTGCAAAACTTTCTCAAAGGGAAAGCAGTGACGAGAAAAGGGAGGTCTTTGGGTGGGGAGGAGGGGTCTTGAAAAAAAAAAGGCAAAAAAACCAAAAAAAGAACGAACAAAAAAATTATGGTAGTACATACTTGCAATTTCTATGGGTAAGAAAGATCACTGGGAGGAATTTCAAACTCAATTTGGTATTTGGGCAAACGAGACAGACATACAGAGAGAAAAAAAAATATATATATATAGTAAATGGACAGGAAGAAGGGATCCAAACCCTTGCCGTTTCTGTTTCTTTTTTTTTTCTTCTTGGTTTGATATGCATAGTGAATGATATTTTTTTGCAGGGAGGGAAGGGTTTTGTGTTTATATTTTCAATGGAACGACAATCAAGCTTTTTTTCTCAGGATCATCTGAAAAAAAAAAAAAACAGCAGGAAAAAAAACTCAAAGAAACAAGTATAAAGAGACAGTTGGAAAAGAAAGGGGTTTAAAAAAAATTATAAAAGAAAAAGTTTATAGTGACGGAGAAAGAACTTGATGAGATTCGAAGATATTCAAAGAGGTGCAAGAAAAAAAATATGAGCGGGGTTCAAAGGGAAGGGGGGGGGGGAAGGAGATTCGAAACAAAAACAACTCATTTTGGGAGGGGGGGGGCAGTCTTGTTTTCAAAAGGAGAGGGGGTTTGTATAAAGGCAATCAAGGAAAAAAGAGACAGAAAAGAGAAGTCTTTTCTTTTCTCCAATGAGATCTGCTTCAGAAATTTCGGTGAGTGTGCATGCGGGGTGTGGTTTTCAAGGTTTTTTTTTTTTTTTTCAATTTCGATTAGTTGCTAGGGACATGGGGCAGGAGAGAAGAATTCAAAAATGCAAGAAAAAAATATGAGAGATGGGGGGAAGCTTATCTAAAAATATCAAACCCATTTTGCTTCATTGCTGTTTCTGATCAACTGCATGCAGCGTTTGTGGTGGAATGATTCTGTCTTGTTTGTTTTTCTTTTTTTTTTCAAGAATCTGTTGAAATCCAAGATATTGCAAAAAAAAAAAAAGAGAGAGTATAGTGAAGGAAGAAAAAAGGGAAAAAAAACACATCGTATTCATTCCGAGTCGAGAAAGAAAAGAAGGGGACTTTACTCTTTTGCTCATTGGCATGCTGAATGCCAATGAAATAATAATTAAGGGGCACATGTTTAATACACATGTCCCAAAATAGCGAATTTGCCGATTGGTTTGGCAAATTCTGTTTTTGATTTCATTGTCTTTTTTTTTCTGTTTCCTCTTTTCTTTTTACATTCAGTGAATCCATGCACCATGCACATTTTTTCACATTTTCCTTTGAGTGGGGGTGCTCCGTTTCATCAGCTTCCCCTTTCTCCTTTTCAGATTGTCCTTCTTCCCCCCTTTCTTTCCTTTCAAATTAGTTGCTGTGTATCTGGGGGCGAGGTTGTTTTTGTGTGGGGGTTTTATGCACAAGGAAATATAAACAGGGGGATACTGCGAGAGGATGTTTTCAAAAAGACGGGCTCGTATTTTGTTGTTGTTTTTTTCTGTAAAATTTTACCATTCCTTTTGGACTTTTTCGACGAGAAAAAGCAGTCCCAAACATATCCAAATAAATAAAAGGAGGTATTATTTTGTTGGTGACTGGTAAAATCTTGTCAGAACAAAATCATGGTCTGTTTTGATAAATACAGAACATGGTTGCCTGGTGGATGCAGTCTGGTTTCAGCTGGTCAATAAGAAAAGTGTTTTGAACCAGCAGGGTTTTTTGTTTTTTTTTGGAGTGGAAATAAAGGAGGAAGTTGCCAAGGGGTAGTATAGCATTTTAGAAACAAAGGGTTGAAAGTTTTTTGTCGTCAGCGTCTTGTAAATTACATAAAACGAATACGATCAAGCTGCCAATTTCCGATCCACGCCCTCAGAGAAAGAAAAAAGACATAATCAAAGGAAGAATCCCAGAAATCAAGATGAAAACTAAATATTTACCCAGCAAAAACTGGCCGAAGGGAAAACGGCATACGATACGACTGATGTCACATCAAAACTGTTTCGAATGCGAAATCAAGTTGCTCTGCGACAGCTGAATTATTGAATTATGAATTTGGTGCAGCCAGGGAGGTGTCGCATCTTGTACGACACTGACAAAAACATTCGGCGTTGGCGGCTCCGTCCTGAGCCGAGCGAAAGTCGTAATAATTCGTGAACTCCCTTCAGTCCGAATGCCATTAGTCCGAATGCGTGTCAGTCCGAATGCCGTAAGTCCGAATGTCGCAAGTCCGAACGCCATCAGACCGAATGCTGTTACTCCGAAAATTTTAAAAAGTGTTGATTTTCCACGTCGTCAAGTCCGCGCTTCGGCGACACACTTCTTGCTCCGCACGGCATCAGCGGCACGACGAAGTCTTGCTTGACCTGCTCCCGCCGCTGCTTTCCGTCGTCCCCCACCACCACCAAGGCGCCTGGCGAAACGTCGAAATCCTGCGTCGGGCATCGCGCTCGCCCCGCGTGACACTCCTGCCCTCTGCGGGACGCAGAGCTTCGCAGGGTAATTCCTTAAATGCTTTTCGTAACGACAAAGTGAGGACCCCCTTGCTGCCGTTGGCGTGCGTGCGTATGTAGCTTTGATGCACGACACGGACGCTGGGAGGGTTGGCTGGCCTTTCTTGTGAGGTTCGTTCGGCTGAATCACAGCTATGTCGTCAGGTGGTGTGGATGGAAAGTGGTGCAGCGTCCAGGGACTATCAGAACACTGTGATGCACGCTGTGTCTAGAGTTCTTGGATCTTCTAGGTTTCTTTCGAAGGAGGAGGTGTATCCAGTGTGTTTTTCTTTGGAATTGCAGTTTATCATGTTTGTTTTTAGATGATCCTATTGGGGTTGGCATTGACCATAGGGCATCTGTTGGAATGGAAGAAAATATGATGGATACCAGAAGCAGCTGCTGCGATGTTATTGGGGGTGCTCCTGGGCTGGGTGGCAAAAACGACAGGAAAAGACGAAACTTTTCAAGATTGGCTATCTTTTAAGGTTCGTCAGGCGACCCATGTCAAAACAAATCAATAATTTGATGCAAACTAGATCAAGGTTTTATTTTTGGTATAAAAGACGATAACTTTGCTGTGTTTTATTATCATTTTGTCGGGGGGGAAATATCAGTTTTGAGAAACGGCCGAAGAAATTTCAGGATTTCCATGATGCCTAGTTTGAGGCGTCTTGATTTCTTTCCGTTACATATTGCTTTTTGTTTAAAGGTTTTTCCCTGAGAGTGGCTTTTTTGTTTGTTTCTTTGGCTTTTTGGTTGTTTTGATCTTGAATTCAAAATTTTGCAGGGTTATTTCTTCTACTTTGCACTTCTGCCACCGATTATATTTGAAGCTGGCTACGCACTGGATGTCAAACCGAGAGGAGGGTGTTCCAGGTTTTTTTTTTAAATAAATAATTCCTGAGATGAGCCGACATTAAAATCGATACCATTCTCATCCCATAGTTTTGACCAAAATATAAAGAACTATGATGAGGGGAAAAAAAAAGTGGAAGCCTGAGAGTTTGTGAATACTTTCCTTAGGGATGAGCCAAAAAAAAAAGCATCAAGGTTGACCGATCTTATAAAATTATTTTTTCTTGATGTGGATTTTTGCCTCTGCTTTTGCAGGTTGGAATACTAGAGGATACCAAGAACCCCCCCCCCCCAAAAAAAAAAAAAGAAAAAAAGAAAGACAAAACACCAACAATAGACATTGGAATGAAAAATAAGGTGATCTGTATGTGTGTGTGTGTATTCAACAGGTTCCTCCAAAATGCTGGTGCCATCTGTGCTTATGCATTTATTGGAACCGCCATGTCCACAATCTTGATTGGCTTCACGATGTGAGCACTCCGTCCCCCCTAAATAAATATAATTCAATAAATTTTAATGTATATATGCACAGCTTTTATTATTTTGAATTAGCTTTTTACATTTTGCCTCTGGTTGGCTGATTTCGCTGCACTTTTTCTTTTTAAATCGTCCCAGTCTTGCGCACATCTGTAAAGAAAAAAAAAATATCTGTTTTCTTTTCTTTGAAATATGTTTAATTTGTTGGAACCGATCCGATCGTAGGTGGGCAGCCGGAGCAATGGGGTTATGTTTTGCTTTTACTTTCTTGGAATCCCTCATATTCGGAGCCGTGATCAGTGCTACAGACCCGGTCAGTTCTCCGCACTTGAAAACTGAAAACTGAGTTTCAAGTTTTAAACTTACATTTGATTGTTGGGATGTCGACTAGCAGTTGAGGTGGGTTTTTTTTTGTTTCTTTGAACCGACTCTTCTTGCTGCCTTTTTTGCAATGTTTCGCTGTTAATTTTTAGTCAATTTTGTTTTTTTTGGGGGGGTGTATGAATGGACAGGTGTCGGTGCTATCAGTGTTTCAAAGACTCCAAGCCCACCCAGATTTGTACACCTTGGTTTTCGGAGAGTCCATCTTCAATGATGCGGTGGCCATCGTTCTGTTTCGATCCTTGCTGACTTTCCTCAAAAAGGACGTCACTTTCAAGCTGGTCATGTTCGGAATGCTCACCTTTGTCGAAATTTTCGTCTGCTCCATGTTGATCTGCATTGCGTATGGCTTCATCGCTTCGCTGGCTTTCAAAACAGATGTGGTCAGAAACAAGCATTCCCCGGTGGAGGCCAGTCTGGTGGTCTTGCTGGCACGCTACAGTTTTTTCACTGCGGAAAGCCTGGGGTAGTCTGGTATTGTCGCAATCCTCTTCTGTGGAATGGTGAGTTTGCGATGCTTCGAATACACGATCGTCTTTTTTTTTTTTTTTTTTAATAGTAATAAGGGGGCGGGGAGGCAGCAGTGGTGAGGTTTCATCATGACACCCTTCTCATTAATCGAAAAACTTAAGAAAATTATTAAAAAAATGATTGTTGGGTTTTCTGTTTTTTTGGCTTTCCGGGCTTGTGTTTCGAAATGCTTCTGTGGCAATGTGTGCTTTAATTTAAAATGAAGTGGGTTTTTATAAAATTTATTATTTGTCCAAAATAGTAATGTTGGTTTTCTTTTGTTTCAGATGATGGCGAAATACACGAGGCCGAATTTGTCTCGAACTGCCGAGAATCGCAGCGTTGGGTTTTTCAAAATCCTGGCCTACATGTCAGAAACCTTTGTTTTCATTTACGTCGGAACCACGCTTTTCAACCATGAAGGCATGATGTGGGCTTTCCTAGTGAGTATTTTCTTGTTTTGTGTTGTATATTTCACAGAGGAAAGGTGGAGGTTCGAAAATAAAATAAACAAAAACAAAAATAGAATTCGCTCATTCTGGACATGTTGATGAAACAAATCGTAAAAACCCCCAAAAAAACAAGGAGGTGCCAAAGAATCCGCACCAAAATGATAAAGGAAACGTTGATATTTTGATATTTTTTTAAATGTTTTTGATATTTGTTCCTCTTTTCTTTCTGGACCCTGGTGATGTATATGTTTCTACAACCTGAGGCCGTTTTGTTTTGCCTTTTTCTCTGTTGAGGTGGTGAAATAAAAAAAATGAAAGAATAAAGTAAGGAAAAATGAAAAAATGAAAAAAAATGAAATAAAGTAAAATAAAATAAAATAAAAAATAAAGTAAGATATAAATAAAACAATTAAATTATTAAATTAAAAAAAAAGAAATTATCAAATTATCGAAAAGAAAAGAGAGAGAGAGTCTGGAAACAGGAGGCACACCACCAAGTACCGTTTTCTTTTCAAAATGGCTGAAGTTTTTTCATGTCTGTTTTTTTCAATGAAAAATAATAAAAATATACACATGCCTTTTTTGTAAATTGATCAAATCCTTTTTTTGGAAAAGTTTAGGAAAAGAAGTAACTATCGTTATTGTATAATGGAATGTTCTTTTTTTCCTGATCTGCTCCTCCTCCAAAAAAGATCAGTGGTGCACTCATCTGAATTTTTATTTTTTTAAAGTAACTTTTATTCTTAGTTTGGATGAAAGAGGGGAGGCACAAAAACACTGTGGATTTTGTTTATGAATATCTCATATTTTTTGGTTCCTCTTTGCTTGCAGGTATTTTTGACATTGGTGTTTTTTATCGTTTTTATTGCTGTGGTGGTGAACGGGGGAGCCACCACTTGGTTGCTTGAACGATTTGACCTTCGATGCTCGGAGCCCGCTTACTCAACATTGCTGGAAGGGATCGAAACCGCAGGATCTCCATCCCAATCAGGTTTAAAATAAAAAAAAGGAAAAAAGAAAAAGCCCTCTCCCCTAACAATAAAACTCTTTTTGGTTGGAGGAAGAGGTGTTTTTTTCTTGAAAAAAAAGCAAACAGAGTTTTAGAATTGACATCGTTTTTCCCTTTTTACTTGCACACATGATTCATTCAGGAACCTCCTCTGTGCAAATCGGCAATAAACACATTCAATAATAAAGCATTATCCACACCCGCACTCCCTTTTTAGTAGAAATGCACATTTCGATTTGAAAGGGTTTCTGTTTGCTGATGCAGGCAGCCCGAACAGCGCCAAAGAGAGCTCTGGTGGGGGAATTCTGGGGAAAATTTGAGGAATGAACCGAACGGGCATATCTAGCCGACTGCAAGATATCGATGACAGATTTTTGTCGAGATTTTTCATACCTGATGGGATGGAGCTAGTCCAGGTACGCTTCTTAACTCTAGTATACAATTCTGGAGGCGACGGAATGTTATTCTGAATGTTTTGTGGTAAGCAGGGTATTTTATTAATCCACTCATTATAGAAGTCTTTCTTTCTTTCATTTCTTGTTTTTTTGGGGTGTGTGGGAAGGTTCTTCTTTCCAACAATTTCTGGGGCCATATCCAGAAGATGGTGGTGGTCTTTTTTTTTCAGTATTTTTTCTTGGATCCGATTTCCTTGTTTTTTTTCCCTTCCATAGACCGCTTCTGGGGAGGGCGATCACCCCATGTCTGGAAGTTCTCCAGCTGACCGTACGCCGAGGTCTCCACCAATGACCACACTGAGGGCTCTTCCCAATCCAACCACACACCCAACCCCCAATCCTGATGAGTGGATGATGAGTCATCCGACTTAAGGAAAACAAAATCGAGGAAGGGGGGGTGGGCGGGTCCCCCTATCTGGATTCTAGAATTGGACCAATGCCCAACTGTTGGAGTTGAAGCGTTACTTGTCGATGAATGGTTAGATCGATGGTGGAGAAGAAACATTGGGGGATGCGGAAGGGAGGGTTAGATATTTGGAAAAAGAAAAGGGCATTTTGTTTTCTTCTCCTACTTATCGATGGCCCAAGGTAAGATTTTCGGTCATGCATAACCACCCCCCATTTTCTTGTTAGATATTATAGGTGGGGGTGCTTCAAAATACTTCAATGTGTGGATGCATCAGGAGAGAAATTAATTCACCATTCTTTTCGCCTGTCGTGTTACGCATCCATCGTCCAAAACATTAGTCATGTGTCTACTGCATTGGAATTTTGAGCAGCAATGGGGGGGGGGGAATTTAAATAATCCATCTGAAAGACATCCCAGATGGATTGATTTTCATTTTGATGGAAAGGAAGACGTGCATTTGTTTTTTTTTCCATGTGCTAAATGGTTTGATTTTTTGCGTGTGTGGTGGTGGTTTATGGAACCTTTTTATTGTTTATCGCAGTATGAAGCCTGGAAGATGCATTGACTTGTGAAACACAGGAAACCGAAGCTGTTTTAAAGGCAGATCTCGATCGAGAATCGTACCAAGAGCAAAACGGAGCCGAACTCCAGAAAAGAATCGAAGCGGCGATGAAAGTGAGCATTTCTCTTGTTCTTTTTTCTTTTGCTATTAAGATCCAAACCCGTTAATATTGTTGTAAGTTTTTTCCTTGCTTACAGAAAAAAAGACACCTATTTTTCCTGCTTGACTGGGTGAAAAAAAAGTGAAAAAAAAAAAAAGTTCCTGTGGGAAGGACTCTGCTTGGTTGATTAATCGAAGTTAAAAAAAAATCGAAGTTAAAAAAAAACGTTGTTAAATCTAAAACAACAAAACAAGTGCAAGAATCGATATGTGCCATATTAAATTACATGTAATATATTTTGATGCTGATTTCCGTGATTCTGACAGGTGCTGGTTTTTCGAAAACATCAAAGAGTCTGGTGTGTTCAGGAGCATTCGGCATTGCTGGAGGAAAAGACGAAAATGAGGTTGGAATTGAAGTCGTGGCTTGACGAGAAGACCAGGGTGGAAGAGAGAATCCAAAAATCGAATCCGTTGTTGTCGAACTTGGCAGAAGAGTGCAGGGAAGCGCTGAGCAGCATTCGATCGACCAAAGAAAAGGCTGTGAAAGACGAGAAATACAGCTTGCAAGCATTGGAAAAGGTGTATAAAGGAGCTGTATTAAGACATGTACAATTTTCCAGAAGGGGGGGGGACGATGAACAGGTCTTGAATCTTCTTTTATGATGTTTTTGAGGTTTAAAAAACTTAAAAAGCGTGAAAAACCCTGAAGAAATTGTGTTCTGCAGTTTCAGTTCCAGATTCTTTTTTTCCTTCCCAAGAATGAAAAACGTATCTCTGAAATTGCACCGTGAAAAAAGAACAGTAGTAGATGAAGGTGGAAAAAACTGATCACTTAATCGTTGTTGTTTTTCCAACTGAGCGGTGGGTGCTTTCCTTTTCCTTTTTTTTCCTTTTTTCCTTTTGCGCATGGTAAGAGTTGTAAGATTGATTGGTGGAAAAACTGAAGTGGGAAATTCCTTCTTTTGTAGCATGATTTTGTAGGCTTAGGAAGTTCTTATTTTGGAACTCCGACATTCAAAAGTCTAATTAAAAAAAATCAAACACACGAATCAATGTATCCTCAACTGCCAATTCACAAGTTGACACCTTTTTCGAGACCTAAAAAAAAAAAAAAAAAGAATGGACAAGAGAATAATCATTCTACAAAAAATTATGCACTCCTTTTTGCACCTTCGTAACGATTTGAAGCATAAGTCGTTACAAGTTCAGAGGTTCACACATAGAAATGAAATAAATAAATAAAACCAAGACAAGAAAAAAACGAAAACAAACCAACAAAAAAAGAAAAAAATAGTCACCTCTTTGGTATGTCCTGGTGTGAGGTTTTTGTTTTTCACACCTGGTAGGATTGCTGAGAGATTTTCAGTTCGAAGAGAATCGGTGGCACTCCCAACACATCCTCATCAATAATATCGCTCTGCACAACAAGTATGGGTCCGACTCTGGCACAAAAAATAGAAGGATTAAAAAATCAGCTTTGGTTCATGAACAGGTAATGGGCTGCATACAACAAGCTTCTATTACCGTGGAACGATTTAGTGGGCCCCTCTGTCTGCCTCCACAAACCAATGCCTGTCTGAACAATTCACCAAAAAATCCAGAATAAACAACCAAAAAATAGCAAGAAAAAGAGAGACAATGTGGGAAAAGGGGGGAAGGGGAAGGACCACAAATGTTGCAATTAATCAGCCAAAATATTATATGTATTATATAATAGTATCATTTTTCTTTATTAAATGATCAGTATGAATAAAAATATAAAATAATATAATAATAATAATATAATATAATATAATATATTTCCCACCTTTCCTAACAATAAGAAACTGACTTCCGAGACAAAAAAAGGGACGCTAGTGGTCCTCTTTAATCTCCATTCATCTTGATTCATTATTATGATGATTATGAACTTACTAGTTTTATTTCTCCTGAGGGAATTCACTGACGGGCGGCTCAAGCTCGTCAGCCAGCTCTGTGCCATCTGAACTGAGGGCCCCGTATAAGACGACAGTAGAAAGAACAAGAAAAACACGAATATGGAAAAAAACATTGACAGAATCAAATTCCATTATTATCATAGAAAAATGCATCCTGAGGAAATACCCCTTCAAAATAATTTCAACGAAAAATCAATTCGAAATCAAAGTTTTAGACACAGAGAACAATGCAACCGAACGACTCTGCTTGCTTTGAGAAAGAACGTTGGGAAAAATATATACATATATCAGTTGAATCATAAAAACTCAATAAGAGCAATTCAGCCACCACCGCCCCCTGGAAGAATAAAATAAATAAAATTCATTTGTCAGTGATTTGTGGCGATATATCTTCAAGATCCTCCTCAAGGGTAAAGACCATCGGCAAGGATGTCAATGTTGAGAAGATCTCCCAACAAACCCCTGTGTTCACTGGTGCTGATCTCCAGAATTTGATGAACAAGGCAGCTATTTTGGCGGCCCGCCGAAACCTCAAGGAAATCTCCTGAGGAAGAAATTGCGGACGCTCTCGAAAGGATTGTTGCTGGTACTGAGAAAAATCAGACTGTCATGTCTGACAATAAGAGGAAGCTGGTTGCATACAACGAGGCTGGACATGCCCTTATGCGTGCATTGATGCCAGAGTACGACCCAGTCACCGATTTTCTTCGTTCGCTGAGGAGCTGTTGGAGGATTGACTTTCTTTGCTGAGAGGCTTGAATCAGGACTGTACAGTTGCTCCTCCTCGAGAACCAGATGGCTGTTGCTTTGGGAGGTTGCATTCCTGAGGAGTTCATCTTTGGCAATGATGACATCACCACCATGGATCATCTGGCGATTTCCAGCAGGTGGTATAATTCAACTGTTGAATTGTACCCCAGATCTGTTTTTCCCCTGGTCACTGACTACAACCATATAAAGTTGTGTGGTGTACAGTTGAATTATTCCACAGATTTGTTTTTTCCCTGTGTTCACTGACTGCAACCATATGTTGTGTGGTGTAGTCTGTTGTTTATGGAATATCATGTATTGACCCTGGTTAATTGCTGTTTTTCACAGGTAACCTGTACTGCCAGGTCTGCCCACAGGTGGCTGCCTGCCGGATCATACTCAGGGGTGAGGATGGGTCTGTTCTCAATTTCTTCAGCAGTTTGGGGAATTTCAAAATTTTCCTGGAGATGTTGGAAAGTGAACGGAAGCAAAAAAAAATCGAAAACGAATTTAAATAATTTGAATAGTTTGAATTTGTTTTTTTCAAAATCATTCCACAGGAGATGCTCCGCCTGACCCCTAGACCCAGTTTAATCTTGCTGTGGTGGTGGTGGTCTTTTTCACCAAACTTTTTTTAACCCCAAAAAGGACTTCCCAGAGCGATCATGCTACAAAAGGAGGAATTTCCCACTTCAGTTTCTCCACCAATCAATCTTACAAATCTTACCATGCACAAAAGGAAAATAGGAGGAAAAAGAAAAGGAAAATGCACCCACCGCTCAGTCCAAAAGTATTCCTTTTGTGTGCTGTTTCAATAGATATGCAGGAATGGGAGCAACAGAGCTGATGCAAATTACTTCTTATCGATTAATATTAACAATTGAAAAAAAGATTCGTCACCACACAAACATATATATATATAGCAAAAGGAATAGATTTTTTTAAATAGAAAAACGCATTTTCCCGAGGGTAAACAAGTTGGATTTGGTACAAGATTTCATTTTTATTTTTTTTGCTCCGGCCCCTCACACCGCCATTTCGGAACGTTAAATAAAACTGCTTTTACGAAAAAATCAGCCATCCCTGAGTTCTTTGAACGCAGATCTCCGGATGATCTCAGAACCCCAAAACTGAAAAATAAATAAAGTCAACATCTATTGCCGCAGCGGACCAAACACTTTTCCAAAACGACGAAATACAATTACAAAATGTCTTCCAAAAGCAAAAGAGCCAAACAAGAACCTGCAGAAGATTAGTTCACCTCCAGGATTCCAACAAAATCCCAAGTCCAGGTCTAAATCGGATAGCTCAAATAGATCATATGCTCCTTCGGTGGCGTTTGCTCTTTCCATCAGAGGGTCAGTCAATTAAGTGATCGGAAGCTCTGGGGGAACACTCCAGAATGGCGGTGCAATATCCATAAGGTGAAAGCAGTGGAGGTACACCATGTCGAAGCTATGCAACACACCTTGGAATTGTCTATTTTTGCACTGGAAATCAAGAGCACAAAACATGGAGGAAATGTCAATAAATGAAAATGAAACAAGTGATGGGAGTGTTTTATTCACAAAACAAATCAACAAGAAATACAGACAAGCCCACGAAACTGTGGACCTCTGGCTCACCAATTCAAGCATTTCTTCATCGAACGTCCCGCAGGCTCAGCCCTATTAATTTGTTTCAACAGGTGTTCCCACGGAGGAACTGCAGGGCGGTTTACCGAACAAGATCAACAAATATCCATAATTGGATGGTATTTGTGACTCTGGAGGTACATTTTCGGTGCTACATTCTGCTTGGAAAGGTGATGCCTCTGAGCATCGACTCAAGTTCTCGCCTCGTTGCAGAAGGTACATCATTCTATAGCTCGGCTCCACAGATTTCCACGGTGATAGCAGTCCTGACTGCTATCAGGATGCACCGGATTTTCACGAAGTTTTTGAGCGTCGTTGACTGTGTCTACTGTGAATGACTAAACCTTTTCGAAAGCCTTATTCATTGCACAAGAAAGCACTCCAAATCACTCCAAATTCACAGAAACATGAGATTTCACTTCGATCGAATAAGAAATGGAAGCTGGACTCGTGTGCCATTCAAATAGCCATGTTTTCACCTTTGCAATACTGTGTAGCCTCCTTGATGGCATAAGGATGACATCCCTGATGTCCAATTTGTTGATCTCAATGCTGCTCCAGCTTTCGTAAATGTGTTTGAATCCATCTAGAAAATCGGCTCGAAATGATAGACTCGAGACTTTCAGAAGGGCACCACAATGTCCGCCAGGCACCCCCAGGATCCCACCCATATGTTGTGCACCTTTGGCAGTTCTTAAGTTTCAAAAGCAAAGTGAACGATTCAACATAATCCGGCCCGACAACCCCCCCCCCCCATCTTAGCAGGGTTTCTTCACGATCCGCATCCAAAATGTGCACCATTGCTTCTGGGCGTTGTTGCGGTGAGTTTTTTCAGACGTGCCTGGCTGAAAACTGAGCCTAAGTTCTCGTGAGAAATGTGCTCCCAAAACATCCATTCTCCAGGGAAATGTCCACCTTATCAGCCCTCGACTTTGTCACTCGTTGAAATGAAAATCTACCTTTTGCATTTGCTGACGAGCTGGGCTTCAAATAGCCCGCCACTTTCCCAGGATAGGCCGTCCCATCAGCTACATCCAATAGCCCAGTCACATTGATGTGCCTATGCACCTGCTTCACCATCGGCTCCCAATGCGAACATGAATACATGAACACCAAAGTCCCATTGAACATCCCATCAACTGAAGACTGCCTAAATCTGAATACCAATGCAACACTTTTTCATGACTGCAAAAGTACGCATACTCTCCTCCCTGTTCAACATGCCCTATTCCCCCAGAAAATCTGTTGAAGCAAAGAGACCATATACTTCTCATTGTTTCAGATGTTGCACATATCTATTGTCCAAGTCGACTATAATTTCTTCTCCCACTTCAGAAGTTGCAAACAATGATGCATATGTGTGCAAAGAGTTGGGTTATCTGTGACCCACTTCTCTCTGCAAGGATCCATCCCTGCACGCTTCTCTTTATCAACATCCACAGGGGTCAATCCATCGGTGGTGTTCTCAGCAGCACTGCTGGTGGTGGGCTGACTCTCATGGGGATCGACGGCAAAACTGCTGTCCAATTTGGATCCACTCAGCTCTTCAATCATGGCCTTACATTACCTGCCGCCCAAATGCACAGTGTCAAAAAAAAACTCGCCAATAAACAAGGCTCCGCCATCCTCCCTTCCTCCTCGTTGGGCGTTGCAACTGCAAAGGCTATCTTGTTCAAGAAAGGATCGCACGATCCCATCAACCTGGGACGTTGTAGGCATGACCAACCCTTGGAGACTCTTTTTTTAAAAAATGTTTTCCATCATTCGCCCCCCCCCTCCCTTAAATAAGGGGAAAAAAAACATTCACAATCTTTTTCTTTTTCTTTTTGTTGAAACTGACATGACCCCCCATTTGTTGAAGACGCTGAATATTGAAAAGTCGAAATTCGACAAAAAACGACCCGAAATCTCTAAAAGAAGGAAAACTGAAACATCATCCACCAGCAAATTCACATTTCGAATTGCTGATGTTTTTTCTCTGCCATTCTAAAATAAAACACTCCACCCTGAAGGATGGCCACCCCAGGTTCTTGGTTCATATGAAAAGAGGTGTCAAAAAAAAAGGGAAAAAAAAAACCAGCCCAATCGAACACCTTTCTTTCCCTTTTTTTTTTCTTTTCCCCAAAAGTGAATGCACTTGGAAACAGCCACCCACCCATCCGAAAAACTCACCCGATCTGCAATTTCTTCACAGTTTTACAGCGTGACCTCAAACCGTCCCCTCTCCACTTTCTTCATTTCAAAACACCCATTTCCCCCCCCCAACCCCAATTTCTTTTTTCAAACGGGGACCATAAATTTAGTTTTGCCTTTTTCAAGCAAAAGGGTTGCCTGACGACTGCAACCCCCCCTGCAAACCAGACTGAGGTTGATTAACCATGCCCGGCTGAATTCCAGAGTAACCTTGACCACCCTGGGGATAAAACCCAGATGTCTGCATTGCTCCAAAGCCACTTTGCGGCTGAGGACTCCCGTTGAATCCAGTCTGGTTGCCATGCATAGCCCCACCAAAAGCGCCATCTCCTTGTTGAATTGGCACACCGAACCCAGCCTGGGGGTTGGGATTTCCTGCACCGAACTCCCTGGATTTGTCTGTCAGCTGGCTGAGAGCGGACTTCCTTTGCGGGGGGGGGGGGGGTCCATTTTTGACCTGCAGCAACAGCTTCATGATTTTCCTTTCCTTGGCATCCTCCGAGTTCAGATCCTCTTCGTTGATTTCTTGAAGCAAGACCCCAAAGTGTTGCAAATCTTCAGGCTTCATTTCTGGCAGCCCCTTAGGGGTGGCTGGAACATCAGATCTCCCCAATCTGCACAATACAGTCCGTCCAAAATTAGACGTATGCAAACCTTTTTGGTTGCTCAGGAAACCAACGAGTTCTCAGTGACCGGCCCGGACGAGGATTGTTCGGTGGATCCACGGTCCGAAATATAATTATCTATTCAATTCTTGATGCATATCCCACAAAAGAAATCGACAAAACACCAGTGGGTATATGCCATGTGTTTTCTTAGCAAGGTTGGTTATGGAAGAAAAAAACCAGGGCAAAATCCGTGATTGTCAGGTTGTCGATCAGCCAGCTTTAAAACAGGGAAAAATTGTTCCAGATCATTTCATGCAGACAGGAGGGTTGCACTCACACATTGTCTTCGGGAATGCTGTATAGTGGGGCACCCCCATCGGAGGGTGGGCGTTGCTGTCACTTTTCTTGCTCGAGTTCGAATCAGTAGATAGCCTTGAGGTGGGTCCAAGATCTAGGGGCAAGGGGGAAAGAATTGAAGTCAAGCAGAAGGAGAAAAATATCTTAGCCAAAAGACAGGCATGCCACCATGAAAAGCTGGAATATGTCTCACTCAAAAACCAAGGGGTCGAAGATGTAAAGAGCAGCAAGCTAAGGGGCCCCATCAAATAATAACAAAGGACGAAAAAACATCTCCACATGCGTTTTCCAACTCCAGAACAAGGTGGCTTTAAATATCCTACCCAAAAGTTGCCAAAAACAGTGTTTTTCCTTTGCAATCCACATCATTGCATGTAAGGTATCAGAGATTAATATTACTTCTGATAGTATCTGACTGAACCCCACCTTGTATCCTTCTTTCTCTCCGGGCAGCATGGAATCGACCTCATCATCAGCCAAAGGCCTGTCTCTTTCCTCAATTTCCCGATCCCATCGCATTTGCTGGAAACATACGAAATTTGGATTTAAAAAACATGTCTTTACACTCACACGATGTGGGCAATTTCAGCAAAACTTCATTCTGACAAAATATCTCCTCCGTAAAATTGAGGGGTTTCGCAAATCAATCAATACATGCAACAAATTGCGAGCGGTTCACTGGATGCCGAAAGGGGACCCATGAAAACACACATCGTGAAGTACCTGATATTGCTCAGGCGTCAGGAGGACTTTAGGAAGTGCCCTTGGGGTGGGGGTTTCCATACCAGGGACGCCCATGGGCGTCACCCCCATGCCCAGGCCAGCGGTGACAACTGGCGTCGCTCCCACAACTGGAGTAGCCTGAGCCTTGGGAGTCTGTGACGGACCTGCAGGTGTTTCATCCCATCTTGACCTCGAGCGCTTTGCTGGTGTAGGTGTCATCTGTTGCAAAAGAAATATATGATGGTCGTCAATTCCGGAAAACAGGATCCAATATGCTGCCATGGGGCTTATTTTTCCAATCGGTGTTCAATCCATCAAAGGGAAAGGAGTCGACTTCCGCATCAAAAATAATACCCAGCATGTTTTACCCCCTAAAATAATCCAATGTCACACTGTGCATAAGAATAAGAGTGTGACACCCTTTCTCAGATTTCAACTATTTCCCCTTTGGTGACTGATTTCATTCGATGTTCAAGATTTGCAATTCTACTCACCGAGACTGTCGTTTGCGCAGTGGGTGTCTCTCCAATCCATGCAGGCGTCTCGTCGACCTTCGGGAAAAACAGGGATTTAGAAAACACTTCTGGTGACCTTGCTGCCCTCCAAAGATCTCCCAAAATTTTCACAGGCACCCCAAGAGGTTTATAAACAACAAGAAACTTGACAAAATCAACCCACAGGCATAACCCACAACCATTGCACAACTCACTCTTCCAGGAGTTGGGGTTTCATCCCATCTGTTTCTTCTTGGAGTGGGCTCCACTCCCAGTCTGCCTGGTGTGGGGGTGGTATCCCACCTCCCAGGTGTGGCATCAGAGTGACCTGGAGTGGCATCCCATCATGAACCTCCATGACCAGGAGTGCCATCTGCATCCCAATCCAAGGT
The DNA here is from genome assembly GCA_030272585.1 of Bryopsis sp. KO-2023. Taxonomy (NCBI): domain Eukaryota; kingdom Viridiplantae; phylum Chlorophyta; class Ulvophyceae; order Bryopsidales; family Bryopsidaceae; genus Bryopsis; species Bryopsis sp. KO-2023. The sequence continues at coordinate 3,608,591 of BSYQ01000007.1, read as the reverse complement.
CTTCACTTTTTTCCTGAAAAAAAAGCAGGGGTGAAAACAACACACTCACGCCTTGTCCTATAGGTCCTCAACCTATATCTATATATAGTGTGGGATGATACCACACTTCTGCAGGCAATGCCAACAGAGTTTGGCAGTTTGGCATTGTAACACAAACCAAAACTGAAGGAATCACACAGGATTGACTGTACCAATGAGGGTGTGCCATGCAGCAAACTGGTTTATTTCCAAACTGGGTTGCAGTTAAGGAATTACCCTACGAAGCTCTGCGTCCCGCAGAGGGCAGGAGTGTCACGCGGGGCGAGCGCGATGCCCGACGCAGGATTTCGACGTTTCGCCAGGGCGCCTTGGTGGTGGTAAAGGACGACGGAAAGCAGTGGTGGGAGCAGGTCAAGCAAGACTTCGGCGGCCCTCCGTCGTGCCGCTGATGCCGTGTGGAGCGGGAAGTGTGTTGCCAAAGCGCGGACTTGACGACGTGGAAAATTTAACACTTCCTTAAATTTTCGGAGTAACAGCATTCGGACTGATGGCGTTCGGACTTACGACATTCGGACTTACGGCATTCGGACTGACACACATTCGGACTAATGGCATTCGGACTGAAGGTACCGAACCTAATAATTCCAATCAGTAACCAAGAACTTTTCCGTTGTCTTGATACAAGGAACCATCCAAACTGCCCACGAATTGATAGGCACCACTCTCGCTGGGCCTATTTTTCAAGTTGTTTGCCCGTAAGGGCGTCTCTAAAAAAGAAGCGAAGTTTACGCTTGGGTCGTGCAGCGCTCGTTTCATCAAAGTTCGTGAGTTCGAGGGGCGTTGTTGTTCCTTTTCTTTATTGACCAGCCAGTTCCAAGTGTTTCAAAATCATTCTCAAACAATTGTTTTGCAGACAAACTCAACCAGCCTGCACAAACAACCCCTCCCCCCAAGAAAAAAAATATGGTTTTTTTCCCTTAAAATGTGGAGAAGCCACTTGGAAGCTGCTCTTCAACCGCTTCGCAACCGTGCCCTTATTATGGGATATGCAGTTTGAAGTTTCCGGATCCCTGTTGCCTTTTAATTTTCCAGGGGTGGTTATACTTTTCTTTCTTTTTGTGATCTGTGGGACTTGTGTTGTAGGTTTTCCAACCATAAAACTGGGTGTCCCCCTTCATGTTGATGTTTTTCTCCCCCAAAGGCTTCCCCACCATCTCAAGTGAATATCACCCAAGTATTATTGGCGATTAATGAAATTATGCAGTTATACCTCCCAATCATGCTCGTTCCGTTTCATCCTCTTCAAAGAGGAGTCCAGAGAATACCAGTTCTGGATCAAAGTAAAAAAAAAGTCAATCTGTCCTACCAGAATAATCATCTTGTTCGCATGTCTGTCTTGTGGCAGGCAGCCTCCTAGAAGCAAAGACATGAGCCAGTAGTGGAATCTGGGCGGCATTTTTTCTATCACTCAACCCAGTGGGGTCATGTTGGAGGCAAGACAAACAAATGTGCCACTTGAGCATCCTGTGTTGGCTTTTTTCTTTCAACATCATAGTTTTCAAGATCAATCTCCTACAAGTGCATTCAAATTTGGTTCACTGGATCATGCAAGTTGCCGAAAACTCAATTTTGCAATTGAATAAGCATCAAGTCTGTTGGGCTCGGCGTTTAAACACCTGGAAAAATCGTCATCATGCTTTTCAAATCTGGCTTTTAAGCCCTATGCAGTGTTTCCCTTAAGAATAGCATGGATTTTTCAGTATCGCTTTCTGAGCCCGTGCAATGTTTCCCTTCAAAACATCGTGCTTTTCAAATTCTGCTAAAAAATGCCTTGTGCAACGTTTTCTCTCAAAATAGCATGCTTTTCAGTTCTGCATTTCAATGCCTTTGCAGATATATATACTGCGTTTTCAACTTTATTCAAATTTCTTCAACATACCATCTCATGGACCTCGAGGGTCATGCAATTCGAACTGCAGCTGGAAGTTTGATTGCAAAAACAACACAAACTGGTCCAACCTCTTTCGCAAAGGAAAGAATATTTTTCTTTAATGAAAAAATTAATCTGGAAGCTGATCTACAAACGTAAGAACCATCGACCAAGATAAAATCATCCAAAATACAAAAAGTTGTTTCTGTAATAAATTCAAATCAATCCAAGGAGTTCTTTAACCACCGCAACAGTTGGATAATATCTTCCTCTTTAAGATCTATGTTGAGTTTTGTTTTGCCATGTGGGGTCAAATTCGAAGCATCGAGTTTTGGATATAAACTTCATCGACATGAGAAAGCTAATGAAGAGGCTGCTGTGGGCACTCGTGAAAAAAGAGGTGAATTTTTGCTGCAACATTATCTTGTTTGATTTTTCTGCATGAGCGGAGATGTTTTTTTGCCAAAATAACCGAGCTGCAAAATAAGAAACATAATCGAAAGGGTGGTAATCTGATTTTTTTGAGAGTATATCCAAATTTCTGTTCCTTTTATTCACTTTTTTTTGTTTAAAGCTGAGATGGGCATGGCAATGTAATAATCCCTGGATTTCTATGGTACCTTGAGGAATCATGCATTGCATATGAATGTACCTAAACGATGTCTGTTTTTTTTGCCAGTGAAGATGCTCATCCTTTAATTTTTAGGTTTTCGAAATCAGTGCGAGGTGTGCTCTTAGGGGATAGGCTTTTCTCCTCTTCTGGGTTTGGAGATCCTGTCCCGTCAAAAAGGAAAACCCCAACACCAAATCCAGTCAGCATCATTTGGGTTGGATGAATCAGATGATGAGGACCTCGACAAAGTCACCATAGTTTTGAGATTGTTCGAGGTTCAGGAGTTGCCGATAGTACCAGAAGTGCATCAAAATGCCTAGCAGCTTCAACAAAACCTGCATCCACCAGTTTCGGGGGGAGGTGTGGGAGTTCCATTGGGGATGTGGAGCAAAAGGTAAGCCAACTGCCATCCGTAAATTGTTCTTCACATTTTTTCCTTAACATTCGAAAGCAGTTGATTGTGTGTGTGTGGGAGATTCTTGTTTTGACTGTTGTTTCAAAAATAGCTTTGTCTTTTTTCAGGCTATCGAGCTAAAAAGAGAGGAAAAAAAAATCGGAAGGAGCTTTAGCTGGAAGGGGGAGTGGGAGAATTTGGTGGCGGAAGTTTGATTGTGCTTCTGCTGGGAATCGGGAGAATTCGAATTCTGAGATGGAAGTTGGGATGGCTTTCAGAAACGCATTGAGAAAAGGCAGAAGGGAATGATGCTACAGGCTGTTTTGTGCAGGGTCAGATGCTGGTGATCAGTCAAAAGTTCCTACGAAAAAAAAAAAAATGGAGGAAAAAAAAATCAAGGAAAGGCAAATAAATAAAAAAAATCAAAGAAAGACAAATTAAAAAAAAAAAATCAAAGAAAGACAAATTAAAAAAAATATATATATACTGTAATACGCAAATCTTTCAGATTGCTTTAGGATCGCTAGTCTTTATTTTCGCCTGCCTTATTTTCGCGCTTTGGTCCGCGCGCGAAAACAAGGTAGCGCGAAAATAAAGCAGGTGCGAGAAAAAAGCAATGTGAAAGATTTGCGTGGCGTCAAAAAGAACACTCTCAAAGTCAGAGTGTGGAATGTGTTTCCACACATTCTGTGGCTGTGTTTTGAATTCGCCCCTAGACTGGGCTGTGCCTCCGTAGTTGTGCCTAAAACGGTTCTACAGTCACCGAAACGATGAACTCTCTGAACAGAAGGAAAGAGACCGAGCATGTTCTTGTGGTCGACGCATGTGACCCCACCGTCGAGTCGATGGACGCGACATCAACAGTGCTTGTGCGTTGAATCGATACTTTGGGTTTTCTTGTGCTCGAGGGGTACTTTTGCGTCGAGTCCACACGCGCGCCTGCTTTCTTTTCCGCCTGCTTTATTTTCGCGCCTGCTTTATTTTCGCCTGCCTTATTTTCGTGCTTTGGTCCGCGCGCGAAAATAAGGTAGCGCGAAAAGATTTGCGTATTACAGTAAAAAAAAAAAAAAATAAATAAATTAAAAAAATTAAAAAAATGAAGGGGTGTGAAATAGCCACAAGGATGCTGGAAAGAAAGGGGGAAGTCCAGTGAGGGGATATGTACATGAGTTGTACAATATATTTGTACACCATTTTGTACAATAACTCTGTACATTGTTTTGTACAATTAGTTTGTATATTCAGATTTGTACAAAGCTGTATATATTGGTGTATTTTTTTTGTATATTATTAGATGAAAATGGGAGAGGGGAGAGATAAAGAGCAATGCGAGGAATAGTGGTGATTCGATTTTTTTTTTTTTTTGGGGGGGGGGGGGGGAAATAAAAAAGAGAGAGTGAGGAAGAAAAAAAACAGTGGAACAGATGCTTGGATTGCAGTCTTTTTTAGGAGCCTTGGTTTCGGAGATGGAATGCAAAAAAACATAGCAATCCAAGCAAGAGAGGATCAAATTGATATTAGAAAAAGGGAGACTAGGGTTATCTATATTTCTGATGCTAGAATGGGAAACGTTTGGACAAAAAAGTAGCAACAAAAAAATAAATATAGATACAGGCAAGAAAAAACAAGTTGAGAATGGGTAGAGGGAAATGACGCCTCTAGCGGCCGGGCAGGATCAATAGCTCGTGATTAGTCCAAGAGTTCGCACACTCCTGTGGAAAAAAAAAACCAAAGGAGGGAGAGCTCTGGTAGATGAGGAAAAAAAAAAAATCTAAGCATACACAACCTAAGAGGAAAAACAAAAGGGTAGAAAAAAAAGCTGAGGTTGAAGAACCGAAAAAAGAAAAAAAGAAGGAAAAAACGGACCAACAATCCGAGCCAGGGGGTGGAGATATCATCAAGTGTTTGGAGTGGGTAGGAAATTTCCATCATCTACCAAGGCTCGATCATTCGTTGGTCAGGGGACCTCCTGGCGAAAAAGATATCCAGCTGTACCAGGGGTTAATGGGTTCATCACAGGGACTGCAAAAATGGAAGATGGTGCTCACATGCTGTGGATCAGTTTTTGAAAAGCCTGGACTACTCGAATGAAAGGCGCTCGGGTCGAGATGAAATGAACGCATGAAGCCATCAATAAATATGGTGGATCAGTCCGTCCAGAAGCCACCTACATCCCCAGAAATGTCGACTTTATGGCCAAGAAGAATGGCCTCGAGGGGGCGGAGGGGGGGTAAAGCGGAAATCTGACTGCAGCATTTGAGGTGGTGGCGTGGAAGGCTAAGGATCAAAGCATTTGTATGGAGATTCGCAAATGCAATTCATAAACAAAGTGCAGCCGGCAATGTGGAAATAAATGTCCTCAAAAGGACCCCAAAACTCTTCTGGACCATCAAAGTGGAAGAATTCAAATGGGCTAAAAGGAAAAGCTGTTCTGCTATGATCCGAAAAGTGAGTTCTGGTGGATATGTGTGTGCTGCTGTTTTTATGGATACAATATCGTATTTTGCCTGTTGATTTTTGAGACTAAAGTCTATCGATTATAATATTATAATCCTGTTGAAGAACTCATTTGATTGAGGGATAATTTTTTCTTGTTCTCAGGATGAACTGCCAGCCACGGATTGGACATTGGGCCCTGTGCATCTGATGAGCCGATTGGTGTTGGTTCTGGAGGTTTTCTGGAATGAAAACAAAATGCGCATGGCCAGGCCACAATTCTTCTGGAAGTGGTAAGATCAGTTCGAAAAACAATTGCCAGCAGATGATGTTTATGTTCATATCAACGGTCGTATCTGGATCAGACCTGTTCTTTTGGAATTGCTCTGGCACCTTGCTGAGTCGCTGATGGTCTTTCTTTTCACTAATCTGTCCAGGTTTCTATTGTCGGAGTTTCAATTGCCATGCAGCCAGTCACAATATGTTGGGATATAAACCTCTTGGAAGATGCACCTAACCTGATAATTGCGATTAATGTTTCTACACTATGCTGGAGGATTGATGGTACAATGATTTGGCGACTGTTCTGGTGAGTTTGAGGCCCCTCCATAGTCGAATAAGAAAAATCAAGAAACAAATGGAAGATAAAAACAAGTTTCTGTTTTTCTCATCCAAAATTTTTAATCAAATATCAAGGGGGATGTAATTGGACAAACCAATGCAAGTTTAAAATTAAGTCGATGCTTCTGTGGTTCCAGGGACTCCTTCTTATGCGGACCCATTTTGTAGGTTTTTTTTCGAGTGTGTTTCCCCCACCCCCACCTCTCCCCCCAGCTGCAGCCTGTAGCAGCATTTGTGGGGGGTCGAACGAACCCCTTGGCCTTGTGGAACCCCTCCACAGCACCCTCACGCAAGGAGCACTCGAGCAGCCCGGAGCCAAGACCAAGCCCGAAGAGAGCCCCTCCATCAGCAAAGGTAAAATCGTTTATCAGCCATTTTTGATTTGTTCCATGTCATGTGTCAGTATTTTTTTTTTTAACTTTTTGTTAAACCAATTTTGATCAATTAAATATTTAAAGACGGTTTGTTAACGCTTTTGTGTTCTCTTTTGGGGCAAGGGGGTGCTTTTGCCCCCTTGCCCCAAACAGGTGCCCCGTAGCCGAAGACAGAGCCTGAAGATCGAAGACCGGGTGCTGTGGAGGAGGGGCCCTCGGCTGGGGGGTTTCGTTCGGGCCCCCGTGGGGGGGGAGGACCAAGCAAGGGGGTGGGGGGCTGTTGTGGCGATCTGCGGAGAAGGTAAAATTTTCTGGAATGTTTTGAGCAATCAACAGAAATGGTACTTTACAGAAGACCAGTTGTACAACTCTCGTGACCAAAAAGTGGCCAATAAGAGAGTATTTTTCTATCCCAAATTTTTAGGCAACCACTTTCTGACACACCTCGAAATTTTAACTGTAGTATGGTAAAAACATTGCACAGCCACCATCAAAGTTTCGTTTCGATTGCCTGCGTAAATTGTGAGTAATCGACGAATCGTGACTTAATTCAGGCGAAAAATCGTCTGAATCGTCGATTTTTCGCCATTAATTCGTGTCTGTTGTCGCCGTGCTGGGTATTGTTTTTGGTATTTTTGAAGTGCGCCAATTTATTTAAAAGAACCACAACCCCGTGGGCATGTTTTTGAGTGAAATTTAATTCAGGAAGTGAATGAAAAATGAGGCTAGATTTGGAACCCCCACAGCAAAAGAGGGGAAAAATCTAGGCCCCTAACAAACATACACCAAACAATCCAAAAATCATAAACATTTGGAGACGTGTTGGAAAACACTTGGAAAAAATTGCTGCCAAATTTTCAAATCGAAAGACATCGATTCAAGTCCTCTTTTGATGCAATGACTGGAACAATGATTTTGCGTGTCCGAAATCAGGCGATTTTGGTCACGAGAGTTGTACAACTGGTCAGAACAATAACCATTACTTTGAAAAACATCCAACTGAAATGATATTTCTTTTTTTGAAAGCTGAAATCATTGGTGGTTTGAAATCTTTCCTTTGAAAGTGCATGATGGCCACACACCAGGATTTTGGTTGTGTCTTCAGTGCACCCTCTGAGTCAATAAGAGATTCTTTTTTGAATGTTTGTCCAGGCTTTTTGTGTGGGGTGCTGAGAATTTCAGATGGGAGATTGAGTTGATCTCGGCTGCCCAAACTGCTCTCGTCAAAGTGAGGTAAGAACCAATTTTTGTTTTTTTCAGAGGTGAAATACCATCAAACAGGGTGATATGGATAATGCAGATGTGTTACGAATGATCAACACTGTTTCGACTCCATTTGGGGGGGAGGGGGGGTAATTTCTACATTGGGCAGTGCTCTATGCCGTAGGTTGTCAGGATCGCAGCAAAAAAAGGGGCGTCTTCTTGAAATATCGAACCGGTGTTGTCAGTGTCAAAATTATTCAATGGACTATGATGGACTTCATTAAGTTGCTGTACCACTTTCACTTTTTTTTTAAATGTCAGTAAGAATACGATTGCGTTTTCAGGCCTAGTGGAGCACCAACATCCTCGTCGTGTGGTTTCTGCAGCCACAGAAAAGTTGTTTTCCATTTGCTGCTGCTAATATCAGTCCTACTGGAGAACCTTGGACCCCGCACAGCATGCGATGCGACAAAGGTATTGCTTCTTTGAATAGTTCATCGACTCTGGCTGAACCTTTTCCCCTTAATGTTGATCCTGATCCTGATCCTGGATTTCTCCTTAGGATTACCCATCCATGGATATTTATTTTCAATTATAATGTGGGTCTTTGTGTCAACAGGGGGTGTAGGCACTTCTGCGCAAACTTTCCGCATTGATTGGGATGATCGATTCTGATTTTTTTATCGTTATGCATGCGGTGGCACAAAAGCAAAGGCTGGGGAACAATGCATTGCTAGAAGTCATTGCGGTGCACGATCTATATACAGGATTGAAGAAAATAACGCTCTATCTGGGACGATTGGTGCAGCAGACTGAGGATTTTTTCGATGGAGCGATGCCCTTTGACAAATTCAAAATTTGTTCACATGGAGCATCTGCTTGCAATATATGAAAATATCTTGGATATCTATTGGGGCTGTGTTGCTGAACTGGGCAACCAGAAATATTACGATCTACAAAAAAGGCTGCCGGAAATGGTTTTTTTGATGTACATGACTAAAAAAAGAAACGAAAAAAAAAAGGAAAATAAAATAAAAGGATTAGTGTGTGATGAGGCATGATCTGTATGGGCCGATCAAAAAAATAATCAGATCAATGGAGTTGACAGGCTGGAGATTGCGAAGAAATAAAAAACCAGATTTTATTGGATAGATTGCCAAGTAACCGTCAGTGAAATGAATCACTCCCATTTCTCAGTCGATGGTCTTTTTGACAAAGAGAAAGGAAGAAAAAAAGCCAGTGTTAGTTTGAGTTTACACGAAGAATTGGGGGGGGGGGGGGAGAGCAGAAAGTGCCATTCACAGGACAAGAAGAAGCTGCTGTGGGTTCCATGTACCTGGATGGGTAGGGAAAGAGCTCATTCGGTGCGCTGAACGCCAAAAAAAAAGGTGAGTCTTCACAATTAATGTGAAAGTTGAATGAAGACATGTAGACAGGGGGCTTTGATTCAAGCATTTAAACATCGAAAAAGACTGCCGGAAATTTCTGTGATTGATTTTCTGCAGGCACCCACGGTCCTGTTTATGGGAATCAATGTCCCTCTCTCCGAAATTTTCAAATCTTCACTTCCTTTGTACCTCGTGAATACTCATGAAACTTTGAACCTTTAGTTTTTATTGATTCATATGATTTTGAAAAATTTGATTTTCTGCAGGAATGCCCATGAGTTTTCTGATGCTACTGGTGAATACGCTCATGCGTGGATTTGCAGGGTATCAAAATCAGTGCGAGGTGCTCCCAGACGAAGACATGGACCAAGGGGCAGGCATTGTGTATATATATATATATATATCGATGGAGGTCATGTGCAAGCACTTCCCAAATCCTGAAAATCTGGAGGACTGGCCTTTTTTTCATCTACCATAGGTATGATCCTGCATAAATCGGCATCACAGACGAGTACAAAAGTGTGATCAGGTGCAGGCAAGGGAAAGTGAAATTGAAATTGTGATGATGGGCATTATACCAATCCTTCTTTGCTTGTGTGTCCAGGGAAAAATTATTGCTGGTAAAAAAACAACCCAAAAAGAATTCTACATTTAGTTCGCTGGACCAGGCAGTTGAACCAACAAACGACGATGGACTGCCGTTTCGATCCCAAAGTGAGGTGAGGATTTGGCTGTGGCTGCTCCCTTTGTATTTTCATGTTGAACAAAATTTCGTTAAAGAGTGAAAATTTTCTTGGAAGTAAGAAAAACAAATGCACAAGTTTTGATCTCCATCGAAAAAAATTAAAAAATTGCCTGTCTCGACTGAAAAAAATCCATAATCATGATTAAAAATAATGATGTCAATTTCTCCAGGGATAAGATGCATCCGAAGAGCTGCAGCCAGCCACATTCTTTTTTCGCAATCCGATGTTCCAAAGATTTACCAACTTCTAGTCTGTAAGGATCCAGAAAAATTGGTGGCGAATGAAATGAACTCTACAGAAAGTTGAGATGAGGATATGGATGGATGGGCTGATGTTTTCTTACAAACAAAGACAGACAGCGGCGGATCAGGAAAGAAGAAAGGATTGGAAAAAAGAAGATATATTTCGAGGAATCGTGGAGAAAATGAGTCACACTATTCTTCACAGAGCGAGCTTTGTGCGCCAGAAATTCAGTTGTGATTATCTGACTGGAATTGAGGAGCACCGGCACTTGGCATTTATTTAAGGATTTTCGAGTGTGTGTTTCCCCCACCCCCACCTCTCCCCCCAGCTGCAGCCTGTAGCAGCATTTGTGGGGGGTCGAACGAACCCCTTGGCCTTGTGGAACCCCTCCACAGCACCCTCAAGCAAGGAGCACTCGAGCAGCCCGGAGCCAGGACCAAGACCGAGGAGAGCCCTGAATTATCATAGGTAAGATCATTTCTCAGCTATTGTTACTTTTTGACTATCATGTGTCAGCATTTTTTTTTTTGAACTCTTTGTTGAACCAATATTGATCAGTTGAATATTATTTAAAGACAATCTACTAACGCTTGTGTGTTCTCTTTTGGGGCAAGGGGGTGCTTTTGCCCCCTTGCCCCAAACAGGTGCCCCGTAGCCGAAGCAAGAGACCCAAGATTGAAGACCCGGGTGCTGTGGAGGAGGGGCCCTCGGCTGGGGGTTTCGTTCGGGCCCCCGTGGGGGGAGGGGACCAAGCAAGGGGGTGGGGAGCTGCTATGGCGATCTGCGGAGAAGGTAAAATTTTTCTGGAATGTTTTGAAGCAATCGACATAAATACTAATGTTCATTTGTGGAACAGTATTCATTCTTTGAAAAAAATCCAAGTGAAATGAAGGTTCCTTTTTTGAAAGCTGAAATCATTGGTGGTACATATATATATATTCCTGTGAAAATTCCTGTGAACATGTTTGAAGGCTTTGGATTCCTGAACTTGCATGAACGACTTTGTTGGTGGTTTTCTTATGGCAGGTGGTGATGCTGACGATTCGTAAGTGATAGAGAAAAAAGGAAAAAGGTGAATGTACCTAGCAAGGGTGCAAGCAATGAGCTGGAGTTGGTTTGAAAGAAAAAGAAGGATGAAGAGTCTGTTAGGAAGACTTGTAGAGAGAATCGATTTTTGAAATATGGTACTCGACTCGTGGCTGAGTCACGGTTCAGGGATCGAGTTGGTTGGTTGTCGAACAATTGGTTGCACTTTGATGGTTTCTTTAATTCTCTTCTGAAAAATTTGATCATTCTATCGGTATTTTTACGTTGGTTTTGTAAATCAAACATTTAATGTGAAAAGGCGAGGAGGAATGGGGGAAGGGCTGGGAAGGGGGCAGAAGGGGGTTATACAATTTTATGTGTTTTTTTTGTGTGGAAGTGGCATTGAAGCCCACAAATGTTTTTGCTGAAAGTGTAAAATATGAATGGACCTTTTTTATTTATTCTTTTTTCAAATTCCTGGCTGATGTGGGGTGAAATTGAATGCTGATGCGAAGGTGTAGAAATGAGTGACAAGAACTTTCACAGAACAGAATGTCAGGAAAGGGCCAGGAGGGGGGGTTGCCCAGCTGGTGTTTTTGCTGTTGGGTACCCAGCAAAATTACCATCCTACCAAATTATTAATAATAATAATATTGTAATGATATCGAGCAGAAATGAAATAAGTCTTGTTCTGCATATTTCGAGATTCCGTTTTGGGGGCAGGAGAGAATGGTAGCACCGATCTGGAAATTCTAGTCAATATAATCCTTCAATATAATTCTTATAAAACATCCAAAACAGTTTTTCCAGTCATGCGACTTCTTTTTAAGAGTGTCTAAATGATTATCATTTTTATTTCGTCGTTTCCGATATTTTTTAATTTTTTTTTCTTCCTATATTTCTTTCCCATCTTTATTTCTGCAAAGAACATTTTTCTTTTTTCATTCTTGAAGAGTGAGGGTTTGAACAGATTCTGCAACCAACCATGCATCAACTAAAAGCTGGTTTTCCACAAAATGAGTTCACAAAGAAAACAAAGATTTGATGAGTTGATGAAAGAAAGAATTCCATGGAGTAGAAATTAGCACCATCACAGTTCCCCTCTTTTTACAGCGCCAATTGTACCAATGTCAAAACAACAAATCCATCACGGCAATCCCAACAAAAACATAAAATCAGTCGAAAATAGCCTCCACCAGAAATCTCCAAACAAACAACAAAGAAAAAGCACCATTTTCAGAGGAAGACTTCCAAGATTGTTGAGAAATGATATTTTCAGATGGGAGGGAGGGGAGAGGGTTAAAAAAAAAATTAAAAAGCTTTCGGTAAAGGGGGTTTCATTGTATAAAGGAAAGGAAAAGCCGAAAGAAAATGTTGGCAAAGGGTGACTAATTTTTTGTCGCAAGCGTTTTGTTTTCTTTTTTTTTTTTTTTTTCTTTTTTTCTTCTTTCATTGGTTCAGAAAAGAAAACAAGACAGGGGTGGATTGGGGGTTCATCGAATTCACCATCGCCCAGCCTCGATCTGCAAAACCTTGACAGACATGCGTCAGCCCTGAATCAGCGGCTGATAACTTTGACTTTCTTTGCGAAAAAAGGATTCTCGCACCACGCGCCTGCGCTCCGACCTTGTGCGCTTTTTTTATCGAACCCCCATCTGTTCGCGATTTTCAGGGCGCCCTCTTGGACGACTTCTTTGTTCGAGAAGGCGTTTGCCCCCCGTGAAGTGACGAGCATCGAAAACGGGGTTCGCTATGTCGGGAACGACGAGAGTGACGGGTGGCGAGTTTCGGTGTCGCGCCGCGACTGGGTTGGGCTCCGTGAAACCGCTGCTCGCTCATCGCAGGACCTGTTTTAACTCGGTCGGCCATCGCGTCGCGAGCAAACGCTTCGTAACTGTCAGGGCTGAGAAACGGGTGCAGCCACTGCCAGACGTGCCGAAGGAGAAGAAACGAGGTTCGGGCGGTCGCGAATGGTTGCAGCAGCTGCTTTCGAAGTTTGGACCCATCACTGATCGCTCGCCGAACACGTTCGTCCTCGATTTCGAAAAGCCCCTCGTGGAGCTCGATAACAGGATCAAAGAGGTACCCACCTCAGTGAATTGAAAAGAGAACAGGAAAAGGACCAGAAACAAGATAGTTTCTCGTCGTATTTATATTTTTTTTTGCTTCTTCGAAATTTTCGAACGTCGTTCCGCACATGGCTGACGTTAATTGGGGAAGAGCACCTGTGGATGATTGTTTGCTGAAGCAGGCAGGGAATGCGCTTGGTGATGGTTTCAGGTGCGTAAAGTTGCCGAGGAGAATGGCGTGGACGTCAGCGAACAGATTCAAGAGTTGGAGGACAGGGCGAAACAGGTGCGAAAAAAAACACACTGACCTTTCGTCACACTTTATGTGGGCGAGCAGTAAAACCAGGGGAGGGGCGTCACGAACCTTAAAAAAAAAAAAGGAAAGAAAAGAAAAGAAAAGAAAAGAAAAGAAAAATGAGAAAAAGGCTTTTTCTTTTATTGTTTTTTCTGGACCAATCGATGCCTCAAAAAATTGGAGGCAAAAGAACTTTACGCCATAGCAGATTCCAAAATCAAAATAAATAAAAAAACAAACAGGAGAAACAAAAAAAAGGAAAGTAGAGTCGATCACTGCAAGTCTGGAACAGAGGGGCTATTCATTATATACATATAAGATCCATGTCACAAGAATATGATTTAACATCAAACGAGATCACCGCCGTGGTAGGTTTTGCGGAGCGATCTCTCCTTGGTGGCCCGATCACGTCTTTCCAAATCGAATCTTTCACAGAAATTCTGTAAAGAATGTCACTGACAAGGCCTGAATATTTGCCGCTCATGTGATGCACTTCGTTGAAAAAACATCCACCCAAAGAGATTTTCCCCCCCCTGCATTTCCCATGCTTCACGTCTTTTTCTTTCACTTTGGCAAGTCGGAACCCCAACTCCCTCCCTCAGTTTTTAAGCAACCATCAGGAGAGAGCTAATTTTTATATGTGGGTATTTTTTTGGGGGGAAACTACAGTTGCGTAGGGACACTTACAGCCGTCTGACAGCAACCCAGCGACTTCAAGTTGCACGCCACCCAAACAGACCCACTTGCTTGGACATCGTGATGAACATTACGGACAAGTTCATCGAATTGCATGGGGATCGGGGTGGAATGGACGACAAAGCCATGATCGCTGGAATCGGTAGCATCAACGGAATGTCTTGCATGTTCATCGGACATCAGAAGGGAAGAAACACCAAGGTGCGGGTCAAGAATGCATCCAAATATCTATTCTTCACGGCAAAATACTAAAAAACAAAGAAAATCAAAAGAAAACAAAAAACAAAAGAAAGAGAGAGAGAGAGACCACAAAAAAAGAGGGAAAAAGGGAGAGGAAGTTTTTGCCCTGCAAGGTTTTTTGAGAAATGAAAATATGGGCGGAGGAAATTTTTGCAGTTGATGATGGGAAAACGAATATTGGCAGAGTAGGAAAAGAACCCCCCACCCCAACCTACCGACCACAATCCCTCGTAAAATCATCAGCAGCCGGAAAGGTCGAAAAAAATGTTTCTGGGTTTTTTGGTGCACAGGAAAACGTCGAAAGGAACTTTGGCATGCCTCAACCAAATGGCTTCCGGAAAGCCCTGAGATTCATGCAACATGCCGACAAGTTCGGTTTCCCCATCGTCACCTTCGTCGACACTCCAGGAGCCTACGCTGGGTTGAAAGCGGAGGAACTTGGCCAGGTGCGATATTTTTCCATCACTGCTATCATGTCTTGTGAAAAAAAAAGAAAGAAAGAAAGAAAGCCTGCCAAAAAGAGGTATTGGGGAACTGAAAGGTTTCTGGCAGGGCAGAAACAGAGAGGAAAGGTTACTTCTTTTCACCCACACGAAAAATTGCTGTCCTTTTCGACCCCAACATGTTCTGTTTCTTTGAACGGTTTTTTGGCCCCAATGCCAAGCAACCGTTTTAAAAAATGCCAGGTCTAAAGTGGGCGTTTTTGGGATGTGGATAATCAGGGTGAAGCGATTGCTATGAACTTGAGGGAAATGTTCGGTTTCCGAGTGCCGATCATCAGTGTGGTGATTGGAGAGGGCGGTTCCGGGGGTGCCTTGGCCATTAACTGCGCAAACAAGGTTTTGATCATGGAGAATGCGGTATACTACGTGGCCAGTCCCGAAGCTTGCGCTGCCATTCTGTGGAAAAGCAGAGAGAAGGCTGGCGAAGTAGGGGCACCATCATCTGAGCAGATGAAAAAATCAGAAATACATGTACATCTTTGAATCTAAGAAATATACATGCATTTACATGTGGATGCACGGGGGCTATTTTCAGGAACTCATTTTACACACGTTTTACACGCATTCCCCCCCCCCCTTTTTTTAATATCCTCAGGGGATATGTACTTGGTGTTTATATTCTGCGAGTTTGATTGAATTTTTTTGTGGGTAGGCTGCCAGGGCGTTGAGAATCACTCCAGACGATTTGCTGAAGATCGGGGCGATGGATGAAGTCGTTCCTGAGCCTTTGGGAGGGGCCCATTCGGACCCTATGTCTGCGTTTCCTGCTATCAGGGACTCCATCGTGAAGTGGTTGGATTTCTACAAAGTGCAGAGCGAAGCCGAGATCATGGAGGACAGGCACTTGCGCTACAGGAAATTCGGAATGTACGATGAGTTCATTGTGAAGGGCGGTCAAAGGGACAAGGCTCGAGAAGATCGCTTGAAGGTTTGTACGGAAGAAACGAAGGGGATGTTCAGCCGACTTTTCCTTCAGGATATTGATTGTTTGGCGGTTTGTACCAAGAAACAGGGGGGCTGCTCAGCCAATTTTTCCTCCAGGATATTGATTGTGTGGCGGCTACCTTTTTTTCCACCCTTGTTTTTTTTTCATCGGCAGAATGTTGCTGGGAGGCTTGTTGGATTTCAACATGTATGATTTTGGTGGTTTCTATGAATTTCTTTGAATTGGGCTATGTTTGGGGTGCCTAAATTTCGATCACCGCCCGTAACGACAGTCAGTATGTTGCAGTGTCAGTGAATGATCTTCCTCTGATTGTGAGGATGTGCGCATGACAGGCTGAAGGTGTCCGCACCAAAGCTGGCACTTGGTGTATGAACGAAGAGGAGAGGGATTACATCGAGCAAGCCATCAACTACGAGGAGCAATGGAAGGAAACCATCAAGGGCAAGGAAGAGTGGCTGCTGAAGCCGAAGATCGTGGGCGAAAATGCGGAGGAGACCCAGGAGGAGCTCATGATGCAGAAATTCTTTGCGATGCTCGAAAAGGTGGCAGAAGAGGAGGCCCAGCGGGAAGCCGACGAAAAGGAGGCTTCCAAAATGAAGGAAAATCTTGAGTCTGTGGAAATGGGCCTCCAAGGAGAGATCAAGGTGTGTGTTGGTTGGGAGTGCAATCGGTATATATGATATATATGATGTGTGTGTGTGTTTTCTGTTCTTTCTTTTGGGTTGGGTTATTGTTGATGGTGGGTTTCTAACAATGTCTGTATCTCTTCCCCCCCCCTTTCTTTCTTTCTTTCTTCCCACCCCTCCCCCTTTTTCTTAAATTTCTTGTTTTTGGGGGGTGGGAGTGGGGTTCACCAACAAAAAAAGGAAAACGGTTTTATCATTCCGGAAACATTAATCTCAACTGTCCATTCGTTCAAAAGAAATGGAGGTTGTGTCCTTTGCGATTTTCCCTTAGGGCGTCTGATGCCAAAAAAAAAATGTCGAGATCTGAGTGATGGGGGGGAAATTGGCCCACAGGAGAACGGCTCTGTCAACGTGGAAGAAGTCTCTTCTGGGCGATGAAAACTCTATCTCCAGCCGACTGACTGCCAAGGACATTACATAAGCCTCCGATATCATGGAGGATGAGGGAAAGAAAAGAAAAGATGGTAAAAAATCAACCGAAAAAAAGAAAAGAAAGAAGAGTCTCTTCGATGATAGTCTGTCCGCTCGGAGGGAGAAGCTGCCGAGGAGAAAATTTCGCATGTGGGCCCCCCGTTCAATTGCACACTCTACACTCTTTCCTCTGCTCTGCTTCGGATGCTGTGGGGGGGAGGTTGGGTTTCGTTCGGTGGAGTTATGGCACACTAAGTTTTGATTATTAAAAAGGAAAAAAAAAGGGAAATATGTTTTTTTGGAGGATGTTTTTTTTTTTTTTTGTGTCGGTTGGGAGAGGGGAGAGAACGGAAACGGATGTACCTCTGCAGGTGCTCATTTTGGAGGTTATTTTGGGGGGTGGGAAAAAAAAATAGTGATAATCAGACGAGAGCAGCATTTATGATTGATTCTTTGTGCATTTTGGGATGTTGGCGCTTTAGAGAGAGAGTGAGAGTGAAAGAGAGAGAGAGAAGAAAGATGGAGAGTTTGTTGTTGGAGATGACTTTGATCGACAAATATATATACATATAATTTTTATTTTTTTTCAAAAAGGTTGGGCCACCGGAGAGAACCATGTGATTTGTTTCACCAGAAACCTGGGCTGGAAGAAAAAGATGGGAAAAAGGAAAAAAAACCGGTGAGGGGTAGGCCCTGTTTGCTTCTTTTGTACCCTCATTGATAACGCACTTGCTATGTTTTTGGATTTCCTGCATCCTGTAGAATAGAGAAGAAAATGGGAGGTGGTCACAATACTGGAATGCTGGTCCAAAAGATCGACGCAGCCAGGGAACTCTGGAATCTTTCTTTTTTTTTGGGGGGGGGGAAGCGTCTCTGGGTGTGGTGGGGAAGGATTTTTGTTCCCTTTTTTTCTCACAGTATTCTCGTAATCGTCTTATTCTCCCCTCGGTTCCACAGTGGCTGATTTTCTGGACATTAAAAGTGGTGGGAAAGAAGGGAGACCTGCCACATCGAAGTTCGGTTTTTGTAATCTCTTCCAGCACATTTTCCTTGGAATTGTTTGCTGTGGAATCCCTTGGATGCCAACCATGAATGACTCCTCCTCTGGAAAAAAAAAGAAAGGAAAATTCTTGCAACTTTCCCATTGGATGTACTTTATCTGGTAGTCACTGCTGACATGTGATTTTTCGGTTGGGTTCTCCTTTTGGCCCCCAGTGTCCCTGAGAAAAAGTGAAAGCAGTGTAGGATAACTGAGGATCAGTTTGTACGCCTGTCTTCTTCAAGAAACACAAGGCTGTTTGTCCCTCCACCCTCGACAATGCTTATCTGAACAAATTCAAACGAATTCGACATCTGTGGCCATACAATTTGGAGCACATTTTTTGACCCAATCCATTGAATGGAGAACATATAATTCCAGCCAAGTAATTCTCAATCCGAAATATCCTCTCTCTCTTTCTCTTCCGTTTCAGTTCTGGGACACCTCCAACCACCGTCTCGGCAGAGCCACAATGGGGCGCTCTCAGTTCCAACCAGGATTGACTCTGTGGCCAATGAACAGTTGCAATCACTGTCCCTCACCCCATGCGAAAGCCCAGAGGAAGGTATCCCATCTTGGGGCGCCCACTATCAATTCCTTGGTTTTTTCTGGAAATTTTCGCTGCAAAGCCACCTATATTTTTTTGTCTATTTGTGACGACTATATTTTCTTGAGTTACTGTACACCAGCTCCAAGCCGCAAACTTTTCCCCAACCAGCCCAAGGTCGTCACGACTCCAACACTCTCAAGAAGTCCTCCTTTATGGTCCCGACGCAAGCGATTTGTGCGGCGTCGATCCTCGTGCTCAAGATTCTCAACCGAATGTCCACCCCCTCCTGAATCCTCGTCGATTCGTCGGCTGAAACGAACGCGGCATCGCCAGAATGAAACGTATAGTCGTCAGGGATGCAGTGTATGGACACGAATATTTCCAGCGGGCCAGCCTCAGCGATAAACCCCCCAGTGATGACTTGTTGGACAGTGGCGTCCAGCACCTCCCCACGAAACGGCCTGAACAGAACGCAATCATACTTAACGGTGAACGTCGCGAAACCCGTCCCGTCGGGCCTGATCAATCCCTCGCCTATTTCCTTGAGACCCGTGATGCAGACGACGTAACCGAAGTTTCCGATACAGATCCCCTCCTCCTTCTGCTTCAGGATGTCTTCGATCACCTCCCGTAGCCGAGGCCCGAAATATCGAGGATGGATGTCGAGCGTTTTGCTCAGACTGACGTGATAGAACATCCGAACGTTTTTTTTGTCCCCACTCCGTTCTCCCAAAACAAGACACCCAGAAGAGAACCCAGGTCCCCTGTTCTGCTACAGGGAGGCAGTGGTGTCGTACACACTCGGACGAAAACCAGAAACTACTCATCAATGATGAGTCATCATAGCTTCATGCACGATTTTTCCTCGTTTCTTTTTTCACTGGCTTTGATTTCGATGATTACATCGCAGCAATTAGACGGAGATTGGTAAAAATAGACTATGCCCTTGAAAAAAACCAAACAGAAACGTCCATGACAATTCTAAGTAATTCTACCACCCACCAACGAACCACCACCAAATTTGAAAACCCAGAAGATGAAAACAAAACCCCAAATTGGAAAAAAAAAAACCCCAAGAAAACCCCTAAAAAATTGACTGGTGGGGGCCCGTCAACGCAAACAGCCCTTGAACAGACAATTCCTTTTCTAGCCTAGCCAGGGGAACATTTCCTGGCTGGAACTCTATGTCACACGTGGGTACCTTTCACTTTTTTTTTTTTTTTTTGCTTGTAGGGCAAGGCGGCTCCTGTATGTCCATCCCCAGTTGTACAGTTCTTGGATTTGACATCCAGGCATATTTACACTCACTGTCCAGAAAACGGGTGCAAGATAATACAAGCATTCAAACACCAACGCAAACTCCCTACCACAACAACAACCACCAAAAAAATAAATAAAGGATCATAAACTAGAGTCAAAATTGTACATCTCCAACTCCAATGAGGTCAGGTCCTCGACATTTTTTTCTGCCATTGAGCCTGGAGTTTCAGGGACTGCTCAGAAGAAGGCCTTAGTACGAACAAGCTGGCCACCCAGGCCGATATGAACTCGGGTAGGAAGGGGAGCGAGGTCCAGATTAACCGAACTCTGAACTGATTGGGTGCTACAGACAGGAGCGACAAACCCATGACAACGCACTGGATCCCAGACAGCCTCCACGAAAGATAGCCACCCCACAGCCATTCCTCCAACGCGAAAAATGCCTGGTGGAAATAAGGAGGCCAAACAAAACCCGTCAGAAAAACACATAGGAGAGCATGAAACGGTGATTTCCATCAGCATTTTCTCAGGGGATTAAATAGAACAAAAAAAAACAACAACATCACCTTGAAGAAATCTCGGAGGCCTTTGGGATCCAGTTCACAAAGAATTTGCATCCCGAGGTTCATGAAGTCCCATTGCCTCCGCTCATCCGTCGGCCAGGCCGCTGCCCAACAGCTTTCCGCAAAGGATTCCTCCTCCAACCACCCAGCCTTTTGGGTTCGATCGACAAAATCAACAGGAAGAAAGAAAGAGAGAGAGCAAAAAAAATTCAGATCGATCCGAGCCAAATTAGCAACCAAAGGCTAGCTTTTTGTCTGGATCGTCGACACCTCCCATTTGATACCTTGAACAACACCAAAAGGATATATCTGGAAAAGAAATGTGCTGTTCTGTTTGCTTCCCAATTACTGCAGCATTTTTTGTGCTGTTTTAAAATTTTAACAATTCAACTGTTTTGTTTTTTTCTGTTTTGTTTTTTCTGTTTTTTTTCTGGGCAGAATGAAAAAGAGTGATGTGGGATCTGAACATATGCAAGCTGCAACCCACCTTAGCACGTTGAATGAGAGGCTTTATTATTTTAGCGATGTCTGGGGCAACCTCAACAGCTCTGGCGATCATATATCCTGTGGAGGGGTGAACCATCCCTGCGGAGCCACCCACACCCAACACTGGCTGAGGGATCACCGGCAAAGCACCCCCCATTGGGATCATGGCCCGCTCTTCCTCCAAGACATTCACCACCTGATCACATGGGGTTGAACAAAAACAAATTCCGATCGACCACGTAAGAAGGTATCTTTAGCAGCAAACATGCCCTGGAAAAAAAAGCAGGGGAAAAAAAAGCACAGTGCCACCCACAGAGGGAGAAAAAAAAAGCGGGCCCCCACCTTGATATTCAAAGATGCCATCCTTTGCTGGAGTCGCTCCTTGAGGTCCTCCGATCGAACAGCAGGCCTGTCGACCAAGCTGGTTTCCTCCAGGAAAATGAGAGTGTCCGAAAATGGCATTACGTAAAGAAACGAAGGCTCCAGCTCGTTGCCCCGATACTGATCCCTCGACAAATGGCTGCTCCTCCAATCCATGAGGACCATTTCTTCGGAGCTGTTGTAAGGATGGCTCTCCACTTCCGCCAAAATACCATACGTCACCTGGATAAACCTCCACTTTATTACTCCATTTTTTTCAAAAAAGTCCAAACGATAATATAAATATATCGAGGCAGATATTTCGAGAGAATGCTCATTTTTGAAATCTGGCGAAAAAAAATATGAAACCAAGAAACGTAAAAAATGAAAATTGCAGCGGCACACTGTATCGGACATTTCTTTACAGAATGCTTGTTCCTCTGGGCATTTCTTGAAAGGATATTTTCACCCTCAAATGCCCACCTGATATCCAGGGGCAACCTTCGCTGAATCGAGTTTCTTATCTGGGGAATTGAACTCTAACAACCGCCGTGCAAAACCGGTGGCATCCACTACGAGAAAAGCATCAATCCTAGCAACATAAAAAAGGCAGTCAGCTCCAGTCAATTTCTTATTTACGAAACAATACAAAACCTATGTTTGCCGGCATCAGGCATGGCAACCAAATTTTGAATTTTCATTTCCTCTGAAATGGAAATTCGAAAGGAATCCCGCTCACGTATAATGATGGCATTTCTCCCCCCCCTAAGATGTAATTTCTGTTTCTGTTTCTGTGCACCCCCCCTCCCCCCCCAAGAAAAACAATAAACAATGTTGTTGTTTTTCTTCAACAATTGTTCAAGAAAAAATAATGCAAAAATTTACTGTTGACTCGCCTCATGTCATCGTTGCATACCGCAGTGCTGAATCGCCCACAGTTCTCCACCGATTTGACCTGCCCTTGTCGAAATTCGACACCGTTCTCCATGCATCTCTCCATCAGTTTCCCCTTCAGCTTTTTTTTGTCCACTTGACCGTAGGCCCGGTTCAAGTGCCGGTCGCAATCCTCGTCGTCAAAAATGACCTTTGCACTCGGCCACACACACGACAGGCAATCTTCGAAACCTAGTGAAAAGAACCCCAGAAAAAAACAAAAGACAAAAATATATCAGAAATGGATCGATATATCATGATGTGCAGGAAGATTTGATGTCAAAAAAGACATTGGATAAGGAAAATGTAAATTTTAAGAAATAACACATGGCGTGCACAAATGAAGCTGGTGTCTGAATCACCTTTTCTCCCCCCTCCCTCCCCCACCCTTCTTTTCAAAATTAACAGATTCATCAGAAAAATGGCGTTTGTAAGATTGGATGCCATTCCACTAGTTTGCAGATTTCAAGGTGACACCAATGTGGGCTTTCCAAGAAATACCCATCAGCATACCCTTCCAGCAACACGGAAATTTTCAGATCCATCATCCCGCTTCCATACCTATCGCCTCAAATTCATCCACCCACACTCCATAGTTGTTCGAGAAATCGGACATCAAGGCAGGATCCACCAGCCCCACCCTCATTCCGGACCCCGACATGGCAGCTGCTAATGCAAGACCGGAAGGCCCCCCTCCCGCCACCAGCACATCCAGAGGACCGCTTCTTTTCCCATTGATGTCCGATCCGATCGTTTCAGAAAGTCGATCCTCCATCGTCGATTCTGGCAGAGCTTTGCTGACCAGATCTCCCCCAAATTTCCCCCTTTGTCGCTTAGTCAATGTTTGGACATGATGTAATGGTTTGGGATCCATGATCCTCATCTGGATCCCGGAAATGAAGCCCCCAGGCATTCTGTCTGGTTTTCCATTCATTAGCGATGGGCCAGGACCAGCTGACAAACCATGGGCATGCATGCTTTCTACGATTTTGCTTCTTTAAGGCGGCTCTTCTTTTTTTCTGTGTTGTGATCAACGATCGGAGGATCAAGATCGCCGGCAGCAGCGCGACATCAATGGAGGAGGAGGGTGGGGGAGGGAAACACAGGTTCAACACGGTCGAGTCGACGAAAACGAATGGACGAAAGGCGGGGAACAAAATCGAAGGAGTTCAGCCAAAAAAAAAAGACAAAAAATTGTCACTTCATCAGAAAGGACCGCGAAACTGTCTTGATCAGTCGTCAGCCAACGGATTCTCTGCTGAGGCTGGCATCGTGACAGATCCCCCCTCAAAAGCAACCACTCAGGCGAGGGAAATCCCCACCGCACCCCCCAACTGATTCGATTATTGGTTTGGGATCCGAGCGATTGTGGTGACTTCATGGACGGAATCGAGGTCGCACAGAAGCAGTTCATACCAATATAAAATCGATACAAGCTTGACATAGATTGTGCGGGGAAGAAGGGGGGATGGGGCAGTGTTTTGATGGAAGAAGAGTGGTGACGTTATCGGGGTTCGAACGGCCCAGTCGTTGGTCGAGCCAAATCATCCGGGGAAAAATCAGGCCGAGACAGCGATGCATTTCCAAAGCAACAGAATCTGGCTTGTCAAAGGGTGGGGGAGTTTTCCTGGAATGGTGCCCAGGCATTTCTATGAAAATTTGTTCAATAGACTCTTCTTTTTTTGAAATTACGAATGAGTCGATGGACCCTTCATTTTTTTATTATTCCAACCAACTGCATGGTCGTTTTAAAATATGGCAATCTCACACTTTTATTTTTACTTAGATTGCCATTTTTTAATATAGGCTAAGACATTGCTGAAATGCAATGTACACTTTTGAAAAAAATATTCTTGGAAGAAAGTAGTGAAGGAAAACACAAACTGATTCCGAAGTGTGATATGTCATTGGGGTGGGAAAAACCGACCCCAAAATGGAATGAATGCTTACAATTGCTGATTTCAGGTGATCCATCGCCGGTGCTGGTTTTGCCTGGATTTCTTTCTGGTGCAGAGAGCTATCAACAATTCGCAGATGACCTCAAAAAACGGGGTTACATCGCTGGTACGGCTGAGCAACCCAATCATATGCGATCCTCTTTCAACCTTGGATTATGCTGTATGGGGTTTTTAAAGAAAAGGTGATCTTGAATTTGGTCGGTGTTTGTGCAGAAGTATTGGCTTTGGAATCGTCAGAGTGGTACCCGACGTTATGGGGAGGAAGCTATGAGTTTTATGTGGAAAAGCTAGCGGACGCCATTGACGAATTGCACGGTCGATATGGACCTCTTGCTCTGGTACCCCCAATGAAAATATTCTTTTTATATATTTTATAAAAAATAACAACTTATACCTCCTTATTCTGTGGAATTTGTCTGGGGGTTTCTGGTTGAATAAAACGTACACATCCTTTTTGAAAGCGATAGAAAAAGCAGAAATTGAAAAAAGGGGGGAGGGGGGTGGATTATTAGACGGCAGGGGAGGTGTTTTCCCAGGGGTTCACTGAACCTCACCATGATTTTTTTCAGCAAAGAAGTTGTTGCAAGGATGAGTCATCAGAGCCTTGTTTGGTGTTGATTTTGAGTGTTTGATGTGGCGGATTATTTGAAGGTGGGCCATTCAGCTGGAGGATGGATTGCACGAATTTGTTTAGGCAGCGTTCCATACCAAGGTGGGTGGGTGGGTGCCGTCCAATGAATATCTAAAACCCACAATTTTTGTTAACTCAGGGTTGTTTTTTTTAGTACACATCTTTTTTGAGATGTGTACTCAAATCAATCTCAGCGTGAATTAAAGAATTGTTCTTTTCTGGGAGCAATTCACGGAATCCATGAATTCAGGAAATTGTGTTTGTGGGATCCAGGATTTCAATGCCTTTATGTTTGATTAACAAACCTGATGGTCTTTTTCCAGGTCAAGTCTTCTCGAAAAATGAGAAAGTGAAATCCTTGGTCACGCTCGGGACCCCACATCTTTCCCTCGAGCAGTACCCGTTTGGGAGAATAGAGGTACTATCAGACAATTTTTTTTTCTCCATTTTCTTTTTTGTTTCTGGATTGGACTAACAAAAACATTCTCAAGATATCAAACAAAACTGATGTAAAATATTTTCGCGCCATGCTGTCTTTTGTATTTTTCGTACGGGAAGCGTTACCACCCCCCCCTGGATAATAGCCTTTTTCAATGAAGCTGTTTGGGGAGGCAAAAGTGACAGAGTTTTTTTTTTTCGAATTTGCAAACAACGCAGAACACTCCAGAGTTAATTAAGAAATGTACCTGCACGGTCAAGACATGGATCCCAGCATCTGAATGGCGATCAGCGCCGGCCCAAATTTAAAATTGACAAAACAAGACTGGAATTGTTTTCCCCCTCTCTTCCTCAGCACACCCAATTTTTATTTTTTGTTTTGTTTGCAGCTGCCATGCATTCCAGTCAGACTTTCCTCCTATATATTTTTTTGTCTTTGTAGTGTTAATGCTTTGACAATGTCTCGTGGTTGCTGTGCACAGTTAGGACCCCCCGAAATAAATATCATTTCGGTGGGCGTAGGAAAAAGTCATGGTCGATGAACAGCTCGACTTACCGGAGGGGATTCCTGGCAGCAGCCTCCGTTTCACCAATCATTTTTATCCCGATGGAAAAGCTTTCGAGAATGTCAAAATCGTGTCAGTGATGGGGAAGCTCACAACAGGCAGGGTCTTTTTCCCTCACATTGGAAGGGGATTGACAATTCTTGACTCGATCAGTTTTCTTTTCTTTCTTTTTTTTTTTTTTTGGGGGGGGGGGTAGTTAATTTGGATAAATTGGTGGAGTGGTGGGAAATGTGGAGGTCTGCATTTTTGAGGCGGTCAACTTTATAATCAAAATCATTTTGCAGGAATCGTAAGAGATTCATCATAATTTGGATTTTTTTTGTCTTTTTCACATGGAATTGTGAATTTTACATTTCGATTCTTTGTCTTGCGGGGAAAATCCCCAACAATATCTGAAAAAGCCAACTGAAAAAATTAAATTGCGTTAAATCACGTGGACAGTTTCACACAACACATTATTATTTGTAATTTTTTCTAATGCAGGCAAGCCATTATCTTTCGAAGATCGGATAAAGTACTTGTTCACCCAAGGAGGGGTTCCAGACGAGGTGGCCCGAAAAGCATTCGCACACACATCATACAAGGTGAATGCTTAACCTTTAAGCCATCGATTTATTCCTTTTCCCCCGTGCTGAAACCTGGAGCCATCCGATCGACCATGCAAACGATGTGGGATTGACCGATGTCACATCAATGTCCGATTTTCTTGAAGGTTTTGTTCGTTATGTCTGTTCTGTACGTGGCATTTGAAGTCAGCGGAGTTTGTTGATGGATCATCTTTTGGGGGTTGGTTGCAGGCGAATTGTGGAGTGGGGGAAGTGCTAGGGGATGGGGTGTGTCCCTTGGAAACAGGACTTTTGCCAGCATCCAAACACATTTTGCTGGATGGTGTATTTCATGGGCCAGGCTCCAGAACCCCGTGGTATGGAAGCCAGGAAGTCATTCCAATGTGGGAGGGCGAACTGTGCTGAAGCGTGCGTCACGTGGGGCCGAAACTCGATAAGAAGAAAGCCTATTTGGTGCATCCAGACCACCACTATTCGCTGGGCATCATTCTGATGGGTGCTGTTTTTCCGAGACTTCGAAACACCTGCTGCTAGCTTTGTTTCGGTGATGTGGGGAAGATGAGCAAACTAACCCCCAACGATTCTGGGGAGTTTTTCAAAGCCTCTCTTATTCTTCGGATTGGCGACGCAGAGATGCTTGGTTAATGGAAAAGTTGCTGGCCTTTTTTGCAGTTTGGGGGGTTTTTTTTCGAGGGGAACATTGAGGTTATTATAGTATGAATTTGACCTCATCAGGATTTGGACTGGACTCAATTTTTTCAATGTTGTTATGGAGGCATGGGCATTATTTAAAGATTCTTACCCATGAAATCCATAGCGCAAAACTGTGGGGGTTCAAGTGCAGGGGACACGGTTTTATTGCTGCACTCGGAAATGAGTGTGATGTTCTTTTCCAGTAATTATGGTTCTATCTCAGGAAAAAAAATGAAAAGAGATGATAAAGCTTTCCCCCCAGAACTGGTTGCGATATCGATCACATTTACATTTCACATGGGAGTGCAAATTTTCCAGTGAATGTAGTGGCAGCAAGATCCTGCTGTCTTGATGTGAAAATCCATTTAAAGCAGGAGAATGTTAGGAGTTGGCTTACATTGAAGATAGCTGCAACCAGGGATCTCTTTCTGGTTTTGCTTGAAAGCAGGAATGGTCAGTTATGGATTTGGTGGATGACTAGAGACTGCTCTCTTCAGTCACACCAGCAGAGAAAGTTCCGTTGACCCAATTTTCTTTATGTTTTAAAAGAAGAAACCGGCTGCATATGTAAACTCCTGAATAAACACTGCCTTAATTTTTGTTTCGAATACACAAGAGCACAGGATCTCTATTAGTGGCACATAAATACTGCCCTTCCTTTTTGCTTCTTTGAAATGGAATTTTCGATTAAAAAATGAAACTGTGAAAAAGACACATACATGCAAAATCCAGCCAACTCTTTCCTCAATAATGAATCCACATTGTTTACAAGAATCATCCTTCATCACATCATAATAATCTGTTTTTTTCCAATCCTAGAAAAACTGGGAGTCTCCTATTTCAGGAGGAGAAAACCACCCCCCCCTTTTGCCACCCTACCACCGCGGCTTTGTGCCAACCATGTCCCAAGTTAATAGATGATTCCTGATTGGTGCACCCCCTCGCTCTAAAAGAGGTCGGAAGTGCACCAACCAAGGTCGCCCCTTGGGCATGGAAGGGGGCCGAAGTCTTGAGGGAGGCTAGGGGGAGGGAGCTTCCTCTTCTTGAAATACGAAACTCCCGGCTTTTTCCAAGTTTTTTCCCATTATCTCTTTTATGTCATCAGAAGAATGAAAAAATGAAAAATCTTTGAAAAAATATCCCCGAAAAATCCTCCGAAGAAAAATAAGGAATCTGGAAAAATGTCCCCGAAAAATCCTCCAAAGAAAAATAAAGAATTTGGAAGAATGTCCCCGGAAAATTCCTCCGAAGAAAAATAAAGAATTTGGAAAAATGTCCCCGAAAATTCCTCCGAAGAAAAATAAAAAATCTGGAAAAATGTCCCCGGAAAATTTCTCCGAAGAAAAATAAAGAATTTGGAAAAATGTCCCCGAAAAATCCTCCAAAGAAGAATAAAGAATTTGGAAAAATGTCCCCGAAAATTCCTCCGAAGAAAAATAAAGAATCTGGAAAAATGTCCCCGAAATTTTTCTCCGAAGAAAAATAAAGAATCTGGGAAAATGTCCCAGAAAAACCCTCCGAAGAAAAATAAAAATAAAAATCAAGAATCATAATGAATCAAAAAATAGTGTTTCCCTCCTCCTTCTAAGCAATCTGTATTTCTCCAACATGGCTGGCCAGCCTCACTTTTTTTCAAATCATCGAAAATACGGGTGATCACGCGGCCCTTATCTTATGGTTCAAGTTTCCCCACACCACAATTTTTTTACCAGTTTTTTCCCCTGAGATTCATACAACATATTTTATAATGTCCCACCCAGCATTTTTTTTTCCTTTTCAACAGAAGTTTTTTTTTTATAACCAGAATTCAATAAGTGAAGCTGGTTTTCCCCATCAATACATACATTTGCACACAGACTGTGTACTCCCAACCTTTTTCCCTGAAAAAGGTTTCCTTTTTTTTTGACACTTTTTTTTTTTTTTTTAATAACCAGAATTCAATAAGTGAAGCTGGTTTTCCCCATCAATATATACATTTGCACACAGACTGTGTACTCCCAACCTTTTTCCCTGAAAAAGGTTTCCTTTTTTTTTGACATTTTTTTTTTTTTAATAACCAGAACTCAATAAGTGAAGCTGGTTTTCCCCATCAATACATACATTTGCACACAGACTGTGTACTCCCAACCTTTTTCCCCAAAAAGGTTTCCTTTTTTTTTGACACTTTTTTTTTTTTTTTTTTAAATAACCAGAATTCAATAAGTGAAGCTGGTTTTCCCCATCAATACATACATTTGCACACAGACTGTGTACTCCCAACCTTTTTCCCTGAAAAAGGTTTCCTTTTTTTTTGACATTTTTTTTTTTTTTTTATAACCAGAATT
Source organism: Bryopsis sp. KO-2023 (assembly GCA_030272585.1). Classification (NCBI taxonomy): domain Eukaryota; kingdom Viridiplantae; phylum Chlorophyta; class Ulvophyceae; order Bryopsidales; family Bryopsidaceae; genus Bryopsis; species Bryopsis sp. KO-2023. Next base: position 3,579,425 of record BSYQ01000007.1, on the reverse strand, counting down.
CAATAAGTGAATCTGGTTTTCCCCATCAGTACATACATTTGCACACAGACTGTGTACTCCCAACCTTTTTCCCCAAAAAGGTTTCCTTTTTTTTTGACACTTTTTTTTTTTTTTTTTTAAATAACCAGAATTCAATAAGTGAAGCTGGTTTTCCCCATCAATACATACATTTGCACACAGACTGTGTACTCCCAACCTTTTTCCCTGAAAAAGGTTTCCTTTTTTTTTGACATTTTTTTTTTTTTTTTATAACCAGAATTCAATAAGTGAATCTGGTTTTCCCCATCAGTACATACATTTGCACCCTGACTGTGTACTCCCAACCTTTTTCCCTAAAAAGGTTTCCTTTTTTTTTGACACTTTTTTTTTTTTTTTTTTTTATAACCAGAATTCAATAAGTGAATCTGGTTTTCCCCATCAGTACATACATTTCCACACAGACTGTGTACTCCCAACCTTTTTCCCTAAAAAGGTTTCCTTTTTTTTTGACACATTTTTATTTTTTATTTTTTTATAACCAGAATTCAATAAGTGAATCTGGTTTTCCCCATCAGTACATACATTTGCACCCTGACTGTGTACTCCCAACCTTTTTCCCTAAAAAGGTTTCCTTTTTTTTTGACACTTTTTTTTTTTTTTTTTTTTATAACCAGAATTCAATAAGTGAATCTGGTTTTCCCCATCAGTACATACATTTGCACCCTGACTGTGTACTCCCAACCTTTTTCCCTAAAAAGGTTTCCTTTTTTTTTGACACTTTTTTTTTTTTTTTTTTTTATAACCAGAATTCAATAAGTGAATCTGGTTTTCCCCATCAGTACATACATTTCCACACAGACTGTGTACTCCCAACCTTTTTCCCTAAAAAGGTTTCCTTTTTTTTTGACACATTTTTATTTTTTATTTTTTTATAACCAGAATTCAATAAGTGAATCTGGTTTTCCCCATCAGTACATACATTTGCACCCTGACTGTGTACTCCCAACCTTTTTCCCTAAAAAGGTTTCCTTTTTTTTTGACACTTTTTTTTTTTTTTTTTTTTATAACCAGAATTCAATAAGTGAATCTGGTTTTCCCCATCAGTACATACATTTGCACCCTGACTGTGTACTCCCAACCTTTTTCCCTAAAAAGGTTTCCTTTTTTTTTGACACTTTTTTTTTTTTTTTTTTTTATAACCAGAATTCAATAAGTGAATCTGGTTTTCCCCATCAGTACATACATTTCCACACAGACTGTGTACTCCCAACCTTTTTCCCTAAAAAGGTTTCTTTTTTTTTGACACATTTTTTTTTTTTTTTTTTATAACCAGAATTCAATAAGTGAATCTGGTTTTCCCCATCAGTACATACATTTCCACACAGACTGTGTACTCCCAACCTTTTTCCCTGAAAAAGGTTTCCTTTTTTTTTGACATTTTTTTTTTTTTAATAACCAGAACTCAATAAGTGAAGCTGGTTTTCCCCATCAATACATACATTTGCACACAGACTGTGTACTCCCAACCTTTTTCCCCAAAAAGGTTTCCTTTTTTTTTGACACTTTTTTTTTTTTTTTTTTTTATAACCAGAATTCAATAAGTGAATCTGGTTTTCCCCATCAGTACATACATTTCCACACAGACTGTGTACTCCCAACCTTTTTCCCTGAAAAAGGTTTCCTTTTTTTTTGACATTTTTTTTTTTTTTTTATAACCAGAATTCAATAAGTGAATCTGGTTTTCCCCATCAGTACATACATTTGCACCCTGACTGTGTACTCCCAACCTTTTTCCCTAAAAAGGTTTCCTTTTTTTTTGACACTTTTTTTTTTTTTTTTTTTTATAACCAGAATTCAATAAGTGAATCTGGTTTTCCCCATCAGTACATACATTTCCACACAGACTGTGTACTCCCAACCTTTTTCCCTGAAAAAGGTTTCCTTTTTTTTTGACATTTTTTTTTTTTTTTTATAACCAGAATTCAATAAGTGAATCTGGTTTTCCCCATCAGTACATACATTTGCACCCTGACTGTGTACTCCCAACCTTTTTCCCTAAAAAGGTTTCCTTTTTTTTTGACACATTTTTATTTTTTATTTTTTTATAACCAGAATTCAATAAGTGAATCTGGTTTTCCCCATCAGTACATACATTTGCACCCTGACTGTGTACTCCCAACCTTTTTCCCTAAAAAGGTTTCCTTTTTTTTTGACACTTTTTTTTTTTTTTTTTTTTATAACCAGAATTCAATAAGTGAATCTGGTTTTCCCCATCAGTACATACATTTCCACACAGACTGTGTACTCCCAACCTTTTTCCCTGAAAAAGGTTTCCTTTTTTTTTGACATTTTTTTTTTTTTTTTATAACCAGAATTCAATAAGTGAATCTGGTTTTCCCCATCAGTACATACATTTGCACCCTGACTGTGTACTCCCAACCTTTTTCCCTAAAAAGGTTTCCTTTTTTTTTGACACTTTTTTTTTTTTTTTTTTTTATAACCAGAATTCAATAAGTGAATCTGGTTTTCCCCATCAGTACATACATTTCCACACAGACTGTGTACTCCCAACCTTTTTCCCTAAAAAGGTTTCTTTTTTTTTGACACATTTTTTTTTTTTTTTTTTATAACCAGAATTCAATAAGTGAATCTGGTTTTCCCCATCAGTACATACATTTCCACACAGACTGTGTACTCCCAACCTTTTTCCCAAGACCGAAAAATAACAAATTTCTCTGATTTTTTTTTTGGAAAGATTATATGATAGCTTTCCGAAGATCCAACATGCATATTATGATGAAAGCGCATCCCCAAATGAAGAATCGGACAGCAATGTCGACAAGGCGGCGATACGGGAGATGTTCGAGGATGGCGATCATGGTGAAAATGGTCAAAAAGGCCCCGAAAGTCAGCTTCTCCTTCTTGGGTGTGCAAACCTGAAAAAAAAAAAAAAAGCCATAAGAAATCATAATGAAATGTGCATGGTTATTGAAAATTAGAAAAAAAAAACTGTAACGGTGGGTTAGAAACATCAAATTTGGCTTGATGGCCAGATTTTTTTTTCTTCTTTTTTTGAAAAAAATATGAATATTTTCCAGCCAAAATCAAAATCAGTTAATTTTTTTTTCAAACATGCATTGAATTTATCAGTTTTTTTTTTTTCCCTCCTTACCTGTTTTCTGAACCTTGCAGCGATCTCCCCATAGTATGGACCATAGTAATACTTGGACGGGGGCAATGCCAACACCACCCGAGCAGGCTGCTTTCGCGGCGCGGTGAAAAACACCACTCCAGCGATGAGGGCAAGCAGCATAACATGTGTTCCTAACTGCCTACAGCAAAAAGCACAGTGGGTTTTTTAATTCACAGTCAAGAATAATCAAATTTTGATGTAAGAGAAAAAAAAATCATCAGATTTGAATTCGATCATTATACTGACAATCAAAGCTTGATTATCACTCGAAGCCTGCAAGTCGGTCACAGCAAAAGAAAAAAACACTGCAGTCCACAGTGCCTTTGTCTGTGGAGGTAACAGTAGGAGCACATCGAGCCCCACAACATCGCCCCCACGACAGAAACGGATAACTCCGAGGCCCCAGTGCTCAGAAAAACGCTCTGTGGTCGTTGAAGGGCGTTGTCGGTCGACGTCGAAAAGAAAATTTGTGTCGGCTTTTTCGATTTCGCGTAGAGAAACTAAATCTGTGATATAGTGGACTCGAAGACTAGCCAGAAACACGAGGAAACTGGAACATGCACACGACGCGATAAAGAGAAAGGTAGAACTCCAAACGGCATCCCCCTTCCCGCAGTGGAACGTTCCACCAGAAACAGATGCACTCAGGGCTGCAGTCCCTAAAAAGTACGATCGTATCGACCCCCACAACGCTCCACGACAGAAATGATCAGCTCCAAGGCCTCAGTTCTCAGAAAAACAACGGTACTTGGTCGAAGGACGATGTCGGCGACGTCGGAAAGAAAATTTGTGTGACTTTTTCGATTTCGGCCGGAAACTTGATCCAAACGGTGGCCGGAAAAGCAGCAAACTCCAAACAGCTACACGACGCGAGAAAAAGAGAGAGGATAAAAACTCTACCCCTTTCCCCGTATTAACCGCTCGCGAGCGATCGGTGGAACGCTCCACGACAATCACATGCACAACACCCAAGGGACTCGCTACAGCTCGTTCACTCCAGATGGATAACACGGATGCAAAAGGATGCATACGACATACGTTTCCTGGCGACCCGGGGAAAAACGGATCGGGCGTGTTCGTGTACGTAGACGAGTATATCCGTATCCGGATCCACTCAAACACCGTGTTCTAGGATAGGGCCTGACAATTAAACTCACTTCACACCATCCCTGAGTGGATCCCATCTGTGCAGCGAGAGCCGTCAACCTATCGGATTCTTACCTCTTTGACATCATGCCGACGACACCGAACAGACTTCCAACGCTCATGGCTCCGACGACGAGACGAGAAAAGAAGAGAAGAGAAGAGAAAGCTCCGCACACAAACCAAAAGGCAAGAAGAGCACAAACCAACAACGAGAAAGAAAATTCGGCGCGAAAATTCGATAAAAAAACTTTCGCGCCGTGCCAGTAATTCGTCCACCCCACGTGATCTCGACTTATGTCATGTATTCTCCCTCCGTTTTTGGCTCATTTTTGAAGTGGTGTCTTGAGAAAGTGCAGTAGCTTGACCTGGAAAGCTTTACTTTTTTCTGCTCCTTTGGATTTGGCTACCTTTAGCCCCCTAATATGAATACTTTGTTTGTCGATTTCGTTTGTTTATTGAGCTGGCATCCAATTTGGCTGTCTCCAATCCACAGCCTTAATGTGCTTGCTTTCCTGTGCATATCTTCAAAAAGATGTCGCAGTAGTTACTGTGTACCTGGCTCCAGTTCTAGAACGGCTGGAAAGATTCCTATCTCGTACAGCCAGTCAGTGAAAGTCAGTGAAAGCCAGAGATTCTCCTTTTCTTCCAGTAGGGCAACTTTTGGGGGGGTTAAGGTGTGTGCAAATGAATCCAGGCTTCGATGTGAAACATCTGAGAATCTTGTTCAGAATCGGATCTTCTATCTTCATAGAAGGGTTTCGAGTTTTGAAAACCCTATTCTGACCTAATGCATTCTTGCCAATGGTCCCCAGATGTTGCTAGTGCAACTGCGGTTTGCAAACTGTGGGGTATCCTTGGATTGATTGCAAGAAAACAATATTACAGGGATGCCTGGGGTTGAAATTGCCAGGGGGTTAACCCACGAGTACCCCGCTTATGGCTAATGTACTGCACCAGTTTGTGTTCCGAGATTGATTGGACAGATGGATGTCATATTGATGTATCAAGTGGTGGTTACAAAGCATTCAGAAAAAAAAAATACATTGATATGTTCCATCAACAGCATTCTCTAGAAGGGCACCGCACATCCTCCCCCCCCTCCCCCGATCTCCAGAAAAGTAACACCCATAAAGTGTTGCAAAAATCTATATGCTCCGTTGGATCATTAGACATGCACTTGACTTGGGCTGGAATGCTGACGCTGTTTTTTTCCCCCCTGTCCCAACACACTCACCCCGATATTTTGTTCACCCCTGCCCCCCCTCCTTATTTAAAGTTGGTGCTCTTGAGAATTTTTTCCATAAACCCGCTGTTCCCCACCCCACCCAATTTCCCTAATTAAAACAAATGCCTTCCAAAAGTACTATCGAACGATTTTCGCACCTGATGAAATAATAACTGAAATAAAAGAGAGAACAAAAAAAAACGAAACGAGGAGAGCACTGCTACCCTGGCTTTTTCGTCCCTGTTGAACAGTTATTTTTTACCCGTCTAAAAACGTGGGGCATCATTGGGAAGGAGCTGGCACTCTTCGTTGCTATTGTGAAACTATCGTCATCCTGGCAGCAAAAAAAAAAAAAAAAGCAAAAAAAATGTGCAAGAAATGCTTGAGAAAAGAAAAAAAAACGAAGGATCTCTGCAATGGATTCGTTTGGCTGAGCTCCCTTTATCGGAAAAGAAAGAGGATCAGATGGACACGTCAAAGAATTCAGCTTGGTGGAGCTCCAACAGTAATTATAACCAGAAAAAAGTCCCCCCCACACACACAGGGGCTGACTTCTTGTTGGGGGGGAAGGAAAATAAGAGGACACCCGACTGGAATTTTTCAGAATTGAAATCGTAATTTTGGGAGGCAAAAAAAAACACCATGAGAATGGTCAGAGCCCATCGATCCACTTTACAAAACAAAATGCGACTACAAACACCATCGATCTTTCTTTAGCTTCTTTTTTTCTCCCAGACAGTCTATCAAAATATATATGGAGGCGCTGTTTGGTTTCATTTTTTGGCTCGTTTTCCTTTTTTTCCTTCCCTTTGTTTGCTTCTTTTTGTTTTTTCTGAAACGAACGGAAGCATATGGCAATATGACCAGGTATGCATGCATGCATTCGAGGGGGAAAAAAAAGGGGCTAGGGCAAATCGTTCGATAGTAAGAAAAATCAATCGAGACTAAGCATCAAACAACCACGACTTTACGGCAATGATTTCAATGTTTGAAATATTAAAAAAAAATAATTCAAACATCGACCAATAACCACAGAAGAAAGAGAAAGACATAGAGAGAGATAAAAAAATACACATGCATTCGGGGGGGGGTGAAAGACATATTCTTGCCTTTTCTTTCTGAAAAAAAAAAGGAAATAAATTGACAAAAGGGGCTCGACTTGAAAAGATCGAGCGGAGAGGAAAAGGTCAATTAACCTTGATCAATTCTTGGCTTTCTTCCTGTCCATTTTCGAAGGAGTCCGTTCCGTTCACCACGACCGGAATCGTGGGCTCCACGCTGGATTCCAGGCCATTCACGATGCTGGTGGCCAAACGAATGATGCCCGGGGTGACCAGCAAGGAAAGGGCTGCCACTCCGACCAGCATCAAATACATTTCTTGCCCTATGACTCTGAAGTCCACCGCCATGGACAGCAGCACGAAAGCGAATTCGCTGATTTGTGCCAGACTCATGGCTACCTGAAAAAAATTAGGAACAAGCAATGAGTAATTAGTTGCAACAAAAAAAAGGTAGAATGTGGTTTGTCGGGTGATGAAAATTTTGGAGCCAAATCCTGGTCGGAAGCAAAGTAATAACATCAAGAATATCTCAGAAAGGGGGTGTTTACAATTGCCGGGAACTCGGGAGCTGTGGGTTGCCATATCACTCGTTTGAATTGGGGGGGGGGGGGGGGGAGGGAGGGGGGGCTACATGATATAAGGCATTTGACTAATGAAATAAAAAGCATAATTGTGAAAACACATAAAGAACCTTTGTCCAATCACAAGCTGTCACTTCTTCTGAGACTGTGCACCACACATAAGCCAAAAATTTGTTCAAGAAAAGACATATGCCCAATTTTCTCAACAATTCACACAGTACATATCTTTTTTATTTTCGTTTTATTTTCGCAAATTTACTCTATTATTTTTTTTCCCTTTTTCCCCCCCAAATCGATTTACCATTAGCGACGAGCCGGTGTCGAATTTGAATGCTTGGACCACTCCAAATATGACGGCTGTTTTGCACACCACGACAGCCCCCGTTCCCACAGCCAGCACACCGAGATGCTCAAACAGAAATCGAGGCGACATGACTAATCCAATGGAAGTAATGAACAGGGCCGTGAACATGGTTCGAACCCCGTCGATGGCTTTCACCGTATATTCGTGTTGGTCGCTGGCCGACAGCATGGCACCAGCAATGAAAGCCCCCAGTTCGTGGGAAAGCCCCAGCATTCCAAAACACCAGGCTCCCAACAGGCAAAAGCCAATGAGAGTGACTTGGAACAGCTCCCAGCTTGCCGACCTGTGTACAGCAAACATAATCATGATGATCGGAAGGAATCGAAATTGTCTGAAAATAGCCCAAATGGCAAACTGTGGATGGTCTTCCAACAGAGAATTATAGGATGCTTGAATGCAAAACAAAATACCATACTGTGGAGAAAAAAAGAACTGCAAAAAATAAGAATTAAATAAAATAAATAAGAAATAAAAATACGCAAAAAATAAGAAAAGTAAACAAAATAATAATAAAAAACCGTGAGAATAGAAAATAAAGAATAAAAATAAAATAAAAATGTTGTAAAAATATCAAGTCTTGATGATATGAATGAGAATCCAGTTGTGGCATCAAAGCCCTCAAGCGGCCATTTTGATTCACTTTTTTTGCATGCACTATGATCTTTCCTATTCCGGATGTATACGTGTCGTAATAAAATTGGACCAATGAACACGAAAGGTAGTCAGTCACCTCGCCAGCGTGTTCACGAATGGTGGCAGAATTAGTCGTGCGATCGCTGTGGCAAGAATGACTAAAGCCACCAATTTCAGCAATATGGAGAGGATGACCCATAAAGTGTCGTCAACTTGGTTCCCTGCATCAGCAACCCGGCCCCTCCCCCAATCAATTTTCCCCCCTCACGGCAAAAAAAGAAGTAAAAATATATATGTATATACAAAAAATAAAGTAATAAAGTAATTAAAATAAAATAAAATAAAATAAAAAAAAAATGTAAAAAAAAAAATAATGGTTCAGTTCTCTCGAGCAAAGCATAATTTTATTGACATTTGATATATTCATGACGAGACTAACTATCCTTTTTTTCCACCGGTTCAATATTGTGACCAATAGATTCAAAATCTGACGAAAAAAAACAAAAAACGAAAAAACAAAAAAAAAAAATTGAAACTGTACAAAAAAAAAGAAAAAAAAGAATAATTGGATCGAAAGCATTGTGGAAGCCGAATAATAATCATATAATGGATATAATCGACAAGGTGATAATAACCACACCTGCCAATTTCGAACCGTCCCCTTCTTCCAGCAGAGGCATCAACGCAAACATCAGCCCCACGGTGCAATCCTGGAGGATCAAGGTCCCGATCGTGATTTGCCCATGTCGACTCTCAGAGGTTCCGTTTGCTTCCAGGCATTTTATCACGACCGAGGTGGAGGACAGCGACACGAGGGCCCCCACGAACAAACTCTGTTTCACGGAGGCTTCCGTCACGCTGGCTGACACGACGGCAATCGCAATGAATATGAACATTTCCAGGAGGCCGCCTGAAGGAGTGGAAGAGGTCAGTTCACCATGCTTGGCTATAAAAATGCTTGGGCTATTTCGGGCAGCAAAGATTTCAGGCTGCCGATTAGTCAGTATGAGCGGTTGCGTCGAGTGGTCCTATAAAATGCAGGGGCGATAAACAGCTGTGGAATTATACTAACACACTGGTCAGAATCAACAACTGCTGGTGGTGGTTCTACTGGTGGTTTCCACCCCACGCTCGAAAAAAAATGTAAGGGCATCGACTTGATCGATTAGATTTCCTCGTACCTGCAAGAGCCACCCCACCCACGGCACGCATTTTCTTCACCGAAAATTCCAAGCCCAGATAAAACAGCAGAAAATGCACTCCAAGCTGTGCTAACGATTCCACTTGGACCACTTCCTGAACAGATCACCACTGCTGTTTTCCTCAATTGAAAGCAGAATTTTGATATTCTTTTTTTTTTTGAGAAAAAGAAAAGAGAGAGAGCTCACACCGCCACCACAAACTGACAAAATCAGTTTTGGGTGGTTTCAGCATGACTTGGATTCGGGCATCTTGAAAAGAAAACCCACAAGGTACATCCGTAGAAGGTAAAAATTTAAGTTTTTGTTTTTTCAGCAATATATATGCAAATTGTTTGAAATTGCACAGTGGAATTCCCCCCTGCAAAATCTAGAATTGTACCTTAATCAACATGAACCCCCCGGGGCCCACTGCTGAGCCCGCTGTCAAATATCCATTGATCACGGGTTGTCCCAGTCCTTCGAATATCCAGCCCACACTCTGGAAATTTCACACAATACATTTGATGCGTTTTTTTCTCCTGAAATCTGTCTCTCAATCCATATCTTTGCCTTTTGGATTTTAGTTTTGGACAGTATCCATGAAAACAATATTCATTTATTTTTATCCCGAAACCTCAGCAGATCACATCAGTCATACTTTGCATTGACACTGCAATTTGGTAAAGACAAGGCCAGCCAAAAAAAAAAAAGAAATTAAATTAAATTAAATTAAATCATATTTAATTTAATATCAAAGGAGAAGGCATGCTCGATCCTTGGCCCTTCGTTTTGTTTCGTTCTGTGTTTGCGATCTTTCTTGTGTTGTATTATCTACAATTTTCAGAGGATAATTAGCTGGAAAATAGCACTCTTCTCTCCCCCCCCCAAAAAAAAGAAATAATAATAAAAGAAATAAATGCAATTGTAAATTCATTCGTTCAACTGGGGCATTAACACACCGCCGAGGCCGATATGAGGATGGTCAAGTCTTGGATTAGCAAAGGGTCCACTGTCAGGCCAGCAAGCTCCCTGTGTTGAACACAACGATCCAGTAAAGAATGGAAAAAAAACCCAGAAACACAAGTTTCCAAAAAATAATATATCAGGATGACATATTCCCTCCAAACACAACAGAACAAAACAAAACACAATATGACAAATATCGTTTTTCATAATTTAATCCTCTGGATTAAACTGTTTTTTCAGAGATCCATTTTTTTGTTCAACAACAATTCCGAGTGTAATTTCCTCATCGTTTCCTGATGAATTCATACGATTGGTTTTTTCCTGTTTAATTTAACCCTTCGGTTTTTTCCCAACTCACTTTGATTTCGATAGAACGTATTCGTTATCATGGGAGTCCACGATTCTGTCGACGTCTTGTTCCTTTTCCTGAGGCACCCCCGATTTCGTTTTTTTCGACTGCTCTTCCTCCCCTTCTTTTTGCTCCACGAGGATGGTGCCATCGGGGGCCACGGATCCTTCCGTCGCGTTCTTTTTTGATTTGTGACTAATGACCACCACTGTTTCCATGGAAGCCTGAAAAAATGAAAAAGGAGATCAATGCAACCGTTTTGAACGGATCCACAGTAACAAAAAAAAATACAGCTGAGGGAAGGCTTGATCAGGGAGATGACGAGAATATATCTTTATTCTCGTTTTAGTTAATAATATTATTATAATTATCATAGTATTCTATTTTTTTTATTATTTTTTTTCGGAAGGGAGGGGGGGGGGGTAATGGGGAAATTGGCTGGATCAGTTCCAGTTGTGAAAAAATATTCCATCACCATTCTTTTGTACATTATATTATAATGTTTCAGTGACCAAAAAACAGAAAAGGAAAATACAAATATTTTATGAGTTTTCACAAAAGGGTTCATTTCAATTCTCTCTCTTTGCTACCCAACTCTTCCTCCCCAGAAAGTTGCACACCCTCCAACTGCCCCACCTTATCATTTTTGGCCGTTTCGTTGAATGTCCTTCCGACGTCCTGTTCGGCTTCCTCGACGTCTTTCGTAAACTCTCGTTTCATCAAGTCGTCCACTTTCTCGGCCAAAGTCACGTCCTTTTTGCTCACAACCGAATTCGCCGACCCATTGACTTCTAGTTTCCCATCTCCAACGACCCCGATGCCTCCCATGGGCACCGTCGGCCCGGCGACGTTGTCGCTGGGAGTGGCCAAGGAAAAACGTACGAGCGCGACGAGAACGAACGCCAGAACGTCCGTCCTCATCTTGCTCCCTTTGCTTTCTCTCCTCGTTTGGAAAACCCCAGCTAAGCGAAAGTCTGGACGATTTCGCGAACGTGAGCAAGGAAGGGAAAAAACGATCGGGTTCCGGAGCTTTCGCGGGATGTATCACGTGACGACCGGGTTCCTCACCGCGTGGGCAATTCCTTTGAACTCGCCGGCGCGACGGAAAACTCACCCTTCGTTTTTTTCTTCCCCCCTTTTTTTTTTCAGGCCTACTAAACTTCGACGCTGTGGCTCGCGTAAATGCACCAGCAACCCATTTGTTGGAAAATACAATCAAGAAATTTCACAGTGTTGGCAATATCCATGGAAAATATATATCTGTTTGAAAAAGGATGTGTTGGGGGAACTCTGAATGCTCTCCTGTAGAAAACAGTACCAGATGGCCACTTATTATGCAAAGTTTGTTTTTCCCAGGGAGAAAACGAATGGGCTGTGTCAGCCTCAAAGTGGTGTTGCACATGGAGTCGCAAGTAATAAAAAATGCATGACTCTGGTTATGATGTCTGTTTTACTGTTGCACCCCAATCGCTCTTCCGAAAGAAAACGGTCGGCACCTCGGCAGGAAAACACGACACCGTCTAAGCCAGATAGCGCAAGGACGGCTAAGTCGGAATTTCCCGCGCAATGATGTCGCAGCTCGCGAAATTGGTGGTGGTTTTCTTCGGCCTGGTTTCGACGAACTACGTGACAGGGAGAGAGGTGCCGGATCGAAACGCCTCCAGCCTGATTCCAGATTTCAGTGATATCGCCAATCCCGCAACAGCCCCTTTCGCCCCCGCGATTTTCCTGTTGTCCGAAACGGCCATCTCCGTTCGTTACACGGTTCAGTTCGCTGTGGTGGAGTGGAACGGCTTCGCAGCATGCGATCCAGCGGGAAAGGCGTTGAATTTCTGGGGCGAAAGGGAACGGCTGCCGAAGGAAGTGTGTGAAGATGATCAAACTCCGGGGCTGTTGCTGGCGTACTCGCTTGCAAGGGCGTTCGAAAAAGAATATTTTGAGATCGCGGATGCGTACAAGAATTTCATGAACGAGCAAGGCTTCGACCCAGAGGATCGCGCCACCGACATGACGACTGCGATCGGCATGGGTAACGCGATAGGAACGCGGTTGGCTGAGTGGATGGCTAAGGACGGCTGGAACTCATTGGGGGATCTGTCGCGAAACGATTTCCGGCAGCGTTTCGAGGATTACACAGGATATGCGCCGGTGAACCCTCCCTGGTCGTTGGAGTATCCTCTCAGATGGCAACCTTTGGTCCAGGCGGACGCCAAGATCGGGCGTTTCACCACTCAGACACATCTGGTGCCTTTTCTGGGCCGAATGAAGCCGCTGTTGATCAGCGATGCGGAACTCCGATCCAGACAGGCACCCATGCCGTACGAGAACATGGATGCTAAAGAGTTGAGCGGGAAAGACAAAGAAACCATGGATGCTTTGGTGAAGGATCTGTTCGAGGTTTCGACGAACCTCACCCCGGAGCAGAGATTCTTTGCAGGGTGGTGGGATCAGAAGCTGCTGTCGATCGGGCAGTTTCTTCCTTTCTTTACGAAAAGTGAGGGATTTGATAAGGCATTTCATGCTCGATGGCTTTTGGGGGAAGCGATGGCTCAATACGATGCCATGATTGTGGTTTGGAAAGAAAAACGAAGGATCGATGCGGTCAGGCCCGAATCGATTCTTGCAAATTTTTACAAGGATGAAGAGGTGACTGCGTATGTCCCAAAGGAGGGGAAAGCCAAAACGATCAAAGCTGGGGATTGGGAACCGATCATCCCCACTCAGGCGCACTCGGAGTATCCATCGGCGTCTGCCACCCTGTGCACGGCGTATGCCGGCTTGGCAGAATTGATGATGCAAGATCACATGGAGGCCAGGAATCTCGACAAGGAAGTGCCGTTCGTTTTACCTGTCAGCCCTGTGTTTTCTCCAGCTGCTGTGGCGGAAGGGGTGACAGAAATCAGATTCGAGACGCTGAAAGAAGCTGCCGAGAGCTGTGGGCAATCCAGGCTTTGGGCTGGAGTTCATTTCGGACCGTCGGTTCCGGCTGGGGAAATGCTGGCCGAGGGGATCGGGCAGAGAGCATACGATTTCGTGAACAAGTTGGCTCAAGGGGCAGTGCCAGAAAACTGCTGGTGGTGTGAGAATTCTCAAGGCTAGTGATTTTCAAAAAACCTTGTGATATCGAGCTAGGCTGACCTGGGGGAAGTGGTCCACTGAGGGGTAAAAGTTATAGGTTCAAGCCTTGATCGAGTCTGTTTTGTTTTCAGGAAACTGAGTTTTCTTGAAGCTGTGATTTTTTTTTCTCTGTTTCATTGCGTGTGAAATTCCTTCGATACCAAAGAGCACCATTTGATATTTTTTATTGTGATGATGTCTGGGCTTTTTTTTTTCTTTGCATTGATTTGGGAATTTTTTGTTTTCTGGGTATTTGAGGAGATTGTGCTGGGGAGCTCGTCTCAGCATGATTTTATTTCAAAAGAAAAATTCTCAACATTTTGGAAGCAAAAAGAGAGAAAATCGTCGGTGCAAGTTGAATGAGATGATGCCCACTGGGTAGGGTCCATTATTTCCTTTTTTATTTTTTGCAGTAAAAGTGACTGTAGCTTATCATTCAGTGGGAAGAGCTGTGTGGAACAGGACGGCAGTTTAACTTGTCGGTGGAATTTTCTGACACAGTTGTAAAAGGGGAAGCTTTTATTACACACATCTGTGGTGAAGTCGATTTCACTTTTTTTGGTAATATTATTCTTTTCCCTTGTCAAAATTCAATTGCCATTGGAATGAAACACCAGCTCCTCCATATTTTGCACCCTACATGAGTTTATATATTAAATCAAAAAAGCAACCCAACCCCCCGCAGGAAAAGAAGCCACACCTTCCGCCAAACCACAGAACTCCTTCATATTGCGAGGTGACAGCAAAAAAGTTGCCCCACACCATGTACTGAATCTGAACAGGAGCTGCAACACCACAGCACACCACGAAACAACTTTTCATGGTCGTTTGTGCTACTTATTTCACTGTGGGTTGCAATGATTGATTGATTGGGACTTTGGACAGGTGATATTGTACAAAGACAAGTAGTTTTCTTCCAGATGTCACAAAAAATATTGGACTTCAATCCAACGCAAGCATTGAGTGGAAACCTGGGGACGCAGACCTCCTACACTAAAGCAGTTATGGCAAAAGTTGGTTTTTTGGGGGTGGGAAGCTATTTAAAGGTTTGAATTCACATCTCCTCGACAGTGTAACTGTTTGTTTGAATGCAGAAAATGGCAAGCAACCAACACATCCAACGTCGGGAATGATATCGACTTCATCCCTTTTCTCAGCCATTTCGTGGCGGGATTTTTTGTGTCCCCGTTGAACTGGAAAATCGAGAAACTTCCAGAAAAAGAGTCGGGAGCAACCAAAAACACCTTCCGTGCAGGACGTCTTTGTCGAAACCAGGACGCTCGGACAAAGCAGTTGACATCCTCGACGTCGTGTGCCACCACTTCAGTTACGAAGGATCGCTTCACGGAAATTGGCCCGTCTAGACACCGGGTCTTCCTTTTTTCTCGGAGCTGACATCTTTTCCTCTCCCGGGCGACTGAGTTTGGCAAGATGTCGGTCGTTGGGTTCGACTTAGGGAACGCCGCTTCTTGCGTAGCGATCGCCAGAAAGCGTGGAATCGATGTGTTGATGAACAAGGAGAGCAAGCGAGAAACGCCGAACGTCGTTCACTTCGGCGACAAGATGCGAGCCATGGGCTCCGTTGCTGCGGGGAAACTGTCGATGTATCCCAAGAACACGGTCACGCAGATCAAGCGCCTGATGGGGAAGAAATTCCAGGACCCCACCGTCCAAGAGGACCTCAAAAAGTTTCCCTTTTCGGTGACGGAAGGGCCAGACGGCGGGTGTATGATCAACGTATCGTATTGCGGACAGACCTCCAGTTTCACTCCCGAACAACTCACGGGGATGACCTTCGTCGATCTGAAGGGTGTCGTGACGACCGACCAAGGGATCCCCGTGACCGACTGCGTTGTGTCGGTGCCCACGTATGCCACGGAAAATGAGAGGAGCGCGTTGCTGGACGCGGCGAACATCGCGGGATTGAACGTGTTGAGATTGATGAACGACACCACGGCCACGGCGTTGGCCTACGGAATCTTCAAAACCGACCTCCCTGAAACCGAACCGACCTACGTTGCGTTCGTGGATGTCGGGGACACCAGTTTGCAGGTGAAGCTCCACTGCCACAGGAAAAACCTCTAGAAGCTTCCTTGTTGATTATTGATTTTTGGCCAACCATTCTCTAGATTTAATTTATTAAAAAATGAAATAACTGCCTTTGACTTTCAGAATCAACTAATTTTTAGAAAATTTCTGTTTTTGCTTCTTGTCTGCACATTCCTTCTCCTTAATATATGACATATAGAGGGGTAAAAAACACACATTTTTTTTAGAAATTACTTGTACCTAATATTCGAACATGATACCTAAATGGGTAGGTTGTGAGGAGCAGCGTATTCTGTTTGGTTCTATTTTTTATGAAAAAAAAATTGGGGTGTGTGTGAAAGGCGAGGTGCTTACAACAGTTGGATCAACCTGATTTCACAAGGTCTCCACCTGTTCAGTTTCCAATCGACTCCATGACAGACGCCAATGGCGAACTATTTTTCTCCAATGATGAACTATTTCAAAGATTATTTTTTTCTTTACAAATCGTTTGCTGATGTGTTTTTTCCTCCCCCATTTTACTTGGACAGGTCTCCATTGTGGCCCTCAAGAAGGCCCAATTGAGAATGCTGTCGTCTGCATGGGATAGAGATTTGGGAGGTCGAGACTTCACGGAAGTCCTGTTCGAGCATTTCGCAAAGGAGTTTTACGAAAAAACCAAAATGGATGCCTACGCCAGTCCCAAAGCCAGCTTCCGACTTCGAACAAATTGCGAAAAGGTGTAAAACCTAGCAAATAAAAAAGCCGTTCGAAAAAGTCCCCATCGCTGGAAGAAAAGAATAAATTCAGTGTTACACGAAAAAACTCCAAAAATTCAGATTTTGGGTAGATGCGTCATATTTCTGGTTTTTGGGTTTCTTACCTTATTGAGCATAATGTGTCGATGCTAGCAAGTGACTGCTTCACATTGACTGGCTCTGTGTTCGCAAAATTATATCCACTTTTGTTGACCAATCTTAAAAACTAACACTCGTTTTTGTGCTTCCCCCCCCCCCCCCAAACCTCAGACCAAGAAAATTCTGAGTGCAAACATGCAAGCAATGATCAACGTGGAGTGTCTGATGGAAGACACGGATTTTTCCAGCACCATTACCCGAGAAACCTTCGAAGAGCTGTGCAAACCTCTGCTCGCCCAAGTCATGAAACCGTGCGAAGAGGCTGTCGCACTGGCAGGAATTCCCCTGGAGCAAATCAGCTCCGTGGAGGTGGTGGGGTCGGGCTCTCGAGTCCCCACAGTTCAAAAAATCATCGAAACTTATTTCCAGAAGCCGGCCAGTCGCACTCTCAACTCGAAGGAGTGCGTTGCTCGGGGGTGCGCTCTGCAGTGTGCGATGCTGAGTCCGATTTTCAAAGTGAGGGAATTCGAGGTGATCGATTGGCAGCCGTACGGCATTTCTTTCCAGTGGGAAAAAGACAACCAACCCCAAGACATCGTTCTGTTCGAAAAGGGCTGTGCGGTGCCCAGCACCAAGCTGCTTACGTTTTCGAGAAGCGCTCCTTTTTCTATAACATCGAAATACGTCCCTGATGAGCGATTGCCTGCCGGCGAGTCTGGAGCGATTGGGTTGTACAAGGTGGGGAAATTCAAGGTGCCAAAAGGAGCCGATAAAGCGAAGCTCAAGGTGAAAATCAAACTGAATGCCAATGGATTGGTGGAGCTCGACTCGGTGCAAACACACGAGGAGGAGGAGATCGAGGTCAAAGAGGAAAGCAAACCAGACGTTAAAGCAAAAGGACAACCCAAGCCAGCGGACGCTCCGGCGGCTGACGCGGGGGAGACGAATGGTGCCGATGAAAATGAAACCCCACCTGCAGAATCTGCTGGAGCTGGCAATGAGGGTGAAAAGGATGGCGGTGCTGCAAAAGAGGCGGAAAAAACAGAAGCTAAAACGGTCAAGAAAAAGAGGACCAAAAAGACGGATGTGCCTGTCGAGGTGGAGCGGGCAGCAGGGTTCGTCACGAAGCAATTGAACGATTGTTTCGAACAGGAAGGCAAAATGATGGCTTCAGACAGACTGCAAGAAGAGACGAACGACAAGAAAAACGCTTTGGAGAGCTACATCCTGTCGATTCGACACAAGATTTACGACGATTTGGCGCCGTATGTGAAGGAGGAGGCTCGATCGAAGCTGTCGAAGATGCTGGATGACATGGAGGACTGGCTGTATGGGGATGGAGAAGATGTGACGAAAAGCGTTTACGTGGCCAAACTGGAGGAGCTCCGCAAGCTGGGAGACCCCATCCAGTTGCGAAAAGCCGAGGACGACACCCGACCGGCGGCTGCGCAGGAGCTGGGGGACCTTTGCTCGTGTTTCAAAGCAATGGCCACCTCGGATGCTAAGGAGTATGAACATATCGAGGCTGCTGAGAAGGAGAAGGTCGTGAAGGAGTGCGATGCCGCCGTGGCTTGGTTGCACGAGAAAATGAACCTCCAAATGCAGCTAGAGAAGTTTGACGAGCCCGCTTTGCTCACTCAAGATGTGCGCAAGAGGAGGGACACCGTGGAGAGGGTGTGCAAACCGATCATGGAGAAGCCGGTGCCTAAACCTCCAGCCCCAGCGAAAGCTGAGGAAGCAAAGCCTGCAGGAGAAGCACCCCCTGCCAGTGAGGATATGGATGTGGAAAAGGAGCAGGCTGAGGCAGGGCCTGGGGCTGGGGGAGCGGCTGGTGGGGGAAGTGGTGGGGGTGACGCTGATGCCATGGATATCGACGTTTGAGATGTTTGGGTTGGTGTGAAATTTGGATGATGCAATTTGGTAATTCTTGCTCACTGTCTGTCTGACTGGACAAACTGAGTCGTTTTGCTCAATGTGTGGTGCAGCGTGTGGGGCTGAACAGCGTGTAGATGTTATTATCTTGGTTATTTTATTGATGCACTTTTCGGGAGTGAGGGGGGGGGGGGATGACGGGTTGAAAGAAAGGATTTGATTTAATGGTAGAACCGAAGGCTTTTGGGTGATTGCCCTGGTTGTTTGTTGGAAAAGGGAAAAAAAAAGTGTGGAAAAGAAAACAAAAAATTCCCTTCGTTCACACATAGGTTAGCCGAAGCTCACTGCATTTTCCCCCAGAAGTGAAATCAAGGAAAAAAGGGGTAGGAAAAGAATTGATGGTGGGACATGGTTTGGTCGAGTTTGGTTGTTTTTTTTTCATTCATTCTTTCTTTCCTTTTTTTTTCTCTCTTTTGGTTTGATGATATATAGAAAGAAGGAATGCTTCCTAAAATTGAAGACAAAAATATATTGACACTGGATGAAAAAGGAGTGCTTTTTTTTTTGGAGGATGAGGGGATTTGATCGCAACTCTTTGATTTGAAAGTCATGTGTTTGGTGTGGTTCAATTGATTTCTGTGAAGCAGAATGTAACTTGACACACGAGATTGTCCAGTCCTCAGCATTTCACTGGATGTATTGTAGTGGAATACACGAGACCACAAACCCCAAAGATATACACAAGGCGGAAGGGGGGTACCGCCGACGCCGTCGCCGACGCGTCGCCGACGCTCTTTCGCCGACGTTTTCGTCTTGCGAACGACGTTTCGTCGGCGACGCTGTGTCGCCGACAGCGTCGCCGACGGCGTCGCCGACGGTTTCAGTGGCGTCGCCGACGCCGTCGCCGACACAGCGTCGCCGACGAAACGTCGTTCGCAAGACGAAAATGTCGGCGACGCTGGTGTCGCCGACGCTCTCTGGAAAGTGTGACCGACGCGTCGCCGACGTCAAAACGACGGTGTGTCGGCGATAATGACGTCGGTGACGGTGTCGTCGACGGTGTCGCCGACGGTGTCGCCGACGGTGTCGCCGACGGTGTCGGTGGGTGCCACTGAACCCTGTTTTTCTGGATGTGGAATTGATGAATTTGGGGGAATAGATTCATGATTCGATTGATGATTCCTGACCCTCTCGGAGTCACTTCTTGAATTTCTTTTTTTGTTTTTTTGTTAATTCAATATATGTACCTTTTTTTCCTCAAAGGCACTCGATCTTGCCCCCAACTGTAAACAACAAATAGACTGGCCATGCGACCTCTTTTTTTTTTTTTTTAAGTTCTTGCAACAACTTCAGAATGTTAAAAAAAAGAAAACAACCCCATGTGTCAGTTTCATTATAATGTTACTATAGTAACACAAAGAAGAAAAAATCCCTCGAAAAAACTATGCCAAATGCTGGTATTTGTGTCTTGAACAAAGTGGTTGATCAATACAGACAGACAGGAAAGAAATCAATTCTCCCCTCCTATCCATCACAAAAAAAGAAAAAGAAAAAAGCGCAATTATTACGAAACAAAAACCCCTCGGTATTTCATAAACTCCCCAAAACACTATCCCAACCCAAACTCTTTGGGTTTTGGAAGAGAACGGGGGTGAAAAAAAACCCCGCCAACTAAAAAAAGAAACGCCCTGTCACGGGCAGCTTGACTATGCTCCAGAAACCCAATACAACATCAGTGGTAAGATATTTTTGGTTATTTGTCAAGACCCAGAGCTCCTCCCTGTCCTGAGGACCTTTGCATGTTTTGGTGGAGGTACTCCAGGTCGATTTCGTTCCTATCCAAGGTCATCCCGTTAAAAGTGACTGTTTCCCCAGCCTCCATCGCCTGGCCCAAAATGTAATCACCCACTCGATAAGCGTGGTAACCACGCCGTGGTTATCCAGCAAAAAAACGAGGACGTGCGATAATGTTGTGGAGAGCTGAAACAGACAAAATCCAGCCGCCCTTGCACCCCGATGCATGGAATGTCACGAATCCTAAATCCACAGAAACACACCATGAAATGAGGAGAAAAAAAGCACAGAAATTAGAGCTATGGTCTAATGACTGTCTCTATTGAAAAATAATAAAAAAACTACGCCAAGAAAGACATTTTTGTGGTTTTTACTTACCGCTCTCTCCACGGTGTCTAAATCAGGCGATGTCAGCCGCTTGTAATAGGAAGCAAGTGGATCCTCCTTCTCTGAGTCGGAAAGAATGGATACAAATTAAGCCCAGCCTGTCCGTGTCAAAAGCAATTATTTGGACATCATGCAGATGCAAACAAAAGTAAACTAAAACAGTCATGAGCAAGGCGATATAGTATTCGGGTGTGGCTGAGGTTTTAAATCCTGGTCGGTCCATGTCAAGTTTTGATTCTTTCAAAAACACCTGCCTCTTGTCTATGAACAAAAGAACAGAAGCCACCTGGACACATTACTTAGGGCAGATTTAAAAATGTTTGTCACCTCAGGAAAAAGGCTTCCAGCACCCCCTCTGTACATCCAATCGATTTCCTCCGTTCGCATCGTGCATATTCCCCTCAAAACCATCCCTGAAACCCTAAAAACCAACATAACATTTTACCAACATCAATCACCACCCCTTGCATTTTCTTTTTTTTTAATTCGATGTTTTCTGTTGGGTCAAGAACCTTTGCAAAACTGTGAATAATTCCATACCAACAGTCCTGCCTTCTTTCACCTGTTTGGATGTGCGATTGCATAGGCCAGTTTTGTTTTTTTCAAGTTCTCACCTTCATACTCTGACAGAGCGCATTCAACTACGTCTTTCTTGGAGATACACGCAGAATTACTTCTGTGATTTGCGATATTTCTTGAAGGTTTTTTTGGGGGGACTTCAGACAGTCTTGACTTTCTTTTTTGCTTCCTCCTTGCTGTCCAAAAGACCATGGTCATCAAGCACCTGCAAAATGCAAAACCAAATCAACCCCTTTTCGACAGAAAACACACACATACACAAATAAAAGATTAAAAAAAATCAGAACCTTCATCCTCCTAGACACAGAAGAATATACAAAAATAAAATAACCTTCTTCAAGAAAAACCGGAAGGTCCTGCTTACCCCGACAGCTTTTTCGACCTTGGAGGCAAGCACTCCGGCATTTTCAATGAGCAGGAGGATCTCTGCATTGTCCATGTCCAGAAGCATTCCAGTGACCTTGGTAGCACGGTCAGGCAATCTGACAGAACATTGTTAAAAAGTCCTGCAAAAAAAATCACGATGACAACAAATCCACATTGAAAACTATGATAATACACGATTGCAACAATACGTAATCGAGTCGGTTCCACATTTTTATTGAATTTTAATTTCCATTCTTGTTTTCGCATGAGCGCTATCGAACTGATACCTTTCAGAATCATCTACCCAAGAGCTTCCCCACTCATCGTAGCATTCACTGCCCTAGTGCAGTAACCAAACAAGACAGTCCACTAAAACTGATAGCAACAAACAGAAGGCCCCATATGAATATGCATCTGCTATGAACACTTCATGTTTTTTTCAGGTGGGATTTTTCTTGGTTTATGTTTTTTTTTTGTGGTCCAATTAAAAGTAGCTGAAACATCTTGGTTTATGTCTGGAAGATTACTGACCACAATCAAATAAGATACAAAACTCTGATTGAAATTGTTCTCTCAATATTCAGAACGCACCTAAAGCCTTCAAACAAAAAGGGGTTTCGTCGCAACTACATCTCAAGCTGGGTTTTAATAACGCATTCTATCCGAGCCCTTTCAAATTTCAGTGGGATTGTTTGGAATCTGCAGCGGGGTGGCTTCCATCATACGGGGGAAAAAATGTGTTAGAAAGTTGTTGAGATGAGAAACTCACCCCACCGAATAAATTCCTGTTCAAGGGCAGCTCTAGGAACATCCAGCCTGGCAGCCTGTTGCAAAATCTCTGGCAGTACCTGCTTCCATCAACCCATGGTCTCAGATTCAACTCACATCCCCTTCCCTATCTTACCAAAAGAAAAAAAAACAGTGCTTCAACTTTCAATTGAGAACAACCATGGCATCTGTTTTCATTTTGTTGCACATTTCCACCTTGTATGCCACCATGCTTTGCTGATAGGATATGTTTCGAGGTGGCGAGCGATTCCCTGAGTCGAAATTGAGCCGGCCCTCTTTATTCAGCCTCTCCACAAATTTGTGGAGCTCAGCCTCCTGTCAAGACACACAGGTCTCCTGTCAGAAAAAAACGAAGCAAAGGAAAGGAAAGGGAAGGCCCCGAAGTATCCACGAACTTTGAAACACGAAGGAAAATGTCTTCAAGAGACAACAGGAATGCTAAAGCCTTACAGGGGTTCACAAGCTTCCGCCAAAATGCTGGCAAACACCACCGCCACCGCACCGCCGCCGTTACCACTTCCCTTCACTTTCCACTTTCCCTCCTTTCCTTGTTCCAACAGCGCAGAAAGACGCACACGCGCGCACCGCGTCGAATTTCCCAGGCGAAAGGGGTTGTTGCTATTGCGCTGTTGGGTTTGGTGCCGTGATCACACTTGACGTTAAAAATTAACGTGATTTGTACAATCAAATCTGGTTGGGATGGGTTCACCATTCAACGACGCCATGGACGATGCCGTCGGCGACGCCTCCGTCACCGACGCAGCGTCGCCGACGAATGACACTTGACGGCGACGCGACTAATAATGCCGTCAGCGACGCCTCCGTCACCGACGCAGCGTCGCCGACGAATGACACTTGACGGCGACGCTGTGAGTGCCCCAACCGATGTGACAATCACATCATATTACCGTCGCCGACGCTCCTGGTGACGTCGCCGACGCGCTTGTCACGAACGACGGTGTCGGCGACGGCGTCGGCGGTACCCCCCTTCCGCCTTGTGATAGTGACTTACAATCAGTCCGATACAACCCAAATAAATGGGCGGTCTGGAAAATAGGCAATACCGAAGTTCCCACCAGTATCCATTCTCGGCAATCAAATCTTGCAGAATCTATAACAGTATTGATATTTATTAATTATTAATTTTGCAGGTACCAAAAATACATGGAAGAACGGAATGCTCACAATATCTATTTATCTTTGTACCACAAAAATGTCTTGAGAAAAATTCATCCGTGGGCTTTATCGGATTGGAGGACTGACCTGGTAAAAGTCTAGTTGTTCATCTATGCATAGCTCCTTTTTGCCTGTCGAATACCTACTGGTAAAAAAATCGAATGCTCTTTCTTTTGTCGTGTGCGTATGGATATGGACCTATGCAACTGATCAGTCTCATGCACGATGGTTTTCGAATTGAAGTGTAAAAAACTTGGGAATTGAAGCACCACTCAAGCCGGGCCGTTCTGTCCGACAAGGATGGTAAAAAAACAGCTGAAAACGCAGAGAAAACGCTGAAAAAAAAAAAATGCAGAACATGCACCCCAGAAAAGAAAAGACACTCGATCACCGACGGACTTCTGGTACTTCTTCCCGTACCAGTCGTACTTCCTTGCGTGCACCTTGTTCGCTCTCTGTAACGTTTCCAGAACCTGGGGAAAAACGGGGGTCTTTTTGTTTGGCTTGGACGTCTCGATCACTCCTCTCCGCCTTTGGGTGCGCTGATCAAACGTTTCTGGACGAGAGGTGGAGGAAAAAAGCAACTGTTGAAAGCGGCTCTACCTTCTTTACCTTCGAAGGTACGCATCGGCGGCCCCGTCCGTGCAAAGAGATCGGGGTGCACCAACAACACGATGGTGTCGAGTAACGAAAGACCAAACCTAAAAGCAGGACGTTAAATAACGGCTGCGTGAACCTCACCTCTGTTTCCGTTCCCTTGGTGGCTATCGACTGAAAAAGAAGTGTGTAGACTTCCCAATTGGAGGTGTGTGTGTGGGGGGTTGTGGGTCCACCATTCCTCAGCGCCGGTGGAACAAAGTCGCAACGAATGGGTGTTCGCAGAAAGAGCTGGAGGCGAAATCATTCGCTTGTTTTTCGTCTTTCCCAAATTCGCATGAATCGAAAAATTTTACACCGATAAAAAAACGCACACACCAGTGTGTGCTGAAACTGACGTTTCAGGTTGGTTCGTCGAAGAAAAACCCTTCGTTGAAATCTACTACTGGGTTGCGTTGTAGGTGATCGTTCACGGGATGCCGAAAGCTGGTCGCAGTCACCGCATGAAAAGCCCTCTGGAGAGACGCTATATAGCTGTATCGTCGATCGATGATGGATCGACGACCGGAAGGGAGAGCTATCATGACCCGTTTGATGGGGTTCTTGAGGAAGCTTGTCACGTGGACACCGTGACGGTGTCCAAGCGTTACATGATGCCGACGATCAGCTCCCTGGTTAAACAAAAACGAGCGAAGAGAAGGTCGAAAATTAGGATTCTTAAAAGACTTCAATGGTGGTTTTGTTGTTGTTGTTGTTCAAATTTTTTCTTCTTCTTCTCGACAACCAAGGCTGCCCCCACATCACTTCTGATCATTCAGTATTTTCTTGAAACAGTTTATATTTTAAAGAACGAGAGAAAATAAATAATTTTATGGAGTTTTCAAGAATTCCCAAATGAAGCCGGTCAGATCCTGCCTTTGAGACAAGATTGGATTGTGTGTTTTCTTGCTTGCCTTGCAGACCCTCCTTCTCTGAATGTGTGGATGGGGAGAATTCGGAGCCCTGTGGATTCGACAGACACCACACTCAAAACACTTTAAGGCAAAACAAGAAACAGAAAAAAATGCCTTCGGATGCCGAAGTGACGAGCAAAAAGGAGTTCAAGCCAGATCAACCAGAGTCGAGGAAAAAACGCCTCCGATTAATGGTGCTGTTGGGGATATAGATTCCATATCGTTTGAAAGAGAGGGTGGTGGACAACACGAGAAGGACTGAGCTGTAAAGGACGGTTCAAAAAAATACAAAAAAAAGAACAGTAGAATTGAGTAGGTCGAGGATTTGTCATGTTTGCTTCATATTTTGGTTTTGGGGGGCTGTTTCCACTTTTTTTTGTCTGGATTCGGATGGTGCTTTAACGTATGGGTAAATAGTAAGCAATGAACAAAGAATGTAAAAGAAGCCAAAAATGAACACTTCGGATGTTCACTTCTGTGGAGGCTTGTCTTCAACAAAACTGGCGCACCAGTGAAAGCAATTGTGAATGGTCGTGGTAGCTGCGATGTGGTTGGGAGTGAATGGCAATGCTGTTCGATCAGCATTGTTGATGATCAAAAAATCAATGCTGCAATCGGCTTGACTACCATGGTGAATTGTCCAAGCGAATCACCACCCCTCTAACTAATTAGCTATAACTGATCCTGCCTTGGGTAAGGTGGAGGAATGCAGACATCGACCAGCATAATTGTGAATGATCTCCTTCAGTTCCAACATGTAATTTCTGTTTCTGTTTCCTTCAGTTCCAGCATCACCCACTTTCCTGCAGCAGATATGGAATTTGGAAATCTGGAGTGACCCACCTCAATCTGCGTTTTCCCAAATCTGGGTCAGACAAACACGATCCTTGCTTGGTGCAACCCCACAATTTCTCAGAACATTTTGTCCCCAGAGATAAAATTTCTCAGAACATTTTGTCCCCAGAGATAATTTCGCAGCAAAAAATTGAGAGAAAATTGGGAAGGATTTTAAGAATAAATCAGGAGCACACACAATTTTCACCCTAAATCAGAACCAATTCTTTGATTCGTGTTAGATTCAAATCTGACTGAATTTATTGAAGCGGAGAGAAGTTTTTGGTGGATAGGGGGAAGGGTTTCATTATTTTTGTAAAAGGGTTGAGCAGCACCAGCTCAGAATGTGCAAAAGGGACAAGCTGCTATTTTTCTATTATTGATGTTTCAAAGACTTGTGGAGGGCTGGCTTTTTGGAATCTGCAGACTGGATTTTTTGAGAGGCTTTGTTTGCCAGTGTTCGGATGGGGTCCATCCTTGTGTTGTCGAAAGAACGCAAAATTCTTCTATTTTAAAACGTTTGTGGGATGGGGATGAGTCATGCTTTCAAGCTGCATTTTGGAATTCTGGCACTCCAGCAGAATTTAGAACATTTGTGTGGGGTTTCGCACGCCTGGATCCTATATGTAACGATCTCTGGGGTCAGACCCATGTATACAAAGAAACAAACATAAATTACATTGTGGAGGAGAATCGCCGTTCTCCCATGTATGCACCCGGCATGGGAATCCTGGAGCAAAAGAAAAGTCTACTGCTTTTTGCTGTTTCAAAATTATCGGTTCTTGAACGATGAGAAAGAAGTCCGGATGGATGTACTGAAATACTCGAAAATAACATTTTTGGGCCCGGCCAATCAATAAGAAACTGTCCTGGATCGAAAAACAGGCACAGTGTGTTGCATTTCTTTTTCAGTGTTGCATTTTTTTTTCCAGTATATAAGAGGGGTATATAAGATGATTTAGGTTGATACCTTTTCGTTGGGATTAGGAGGGTTGGCAAGAGATGCCAGAATCACCAAAAAAGATTTTATTTCATATTTCATCTTTGCCTATCCATGCAAATGTGTACATTCCTTTTTACAATTTTTTTGTATCGAAGCCACCCAAACCAAACGAAAACAATGCATTACACACGAGGAAACCTGGTTCATATTTCATCAAACTCCGCAAATAGTTTCAACCCACAATTCCAAGAAGGATCAAAGGGTGTCCCAACAAACTTTGCAACACTGTTGCTGACAGGGTATCACAATGTATATGGCAGAAAAAGGCATCTCCCATGAAAAAGGGAAAAAAAAAGGAATTTCCAGTGAAAAAAATAAAACAAAAGTGCTTGTGAAACAAAAGGCCCCAGAAGCGGCAGCAGCACTCATAAATCAAATTTTTGTTTCCCTGTCACTAATTTACATCAAATCTTCCCAAACCCACCCCATGTGTACAAATTTTTGACAAACTGATGCACCTGCAGCACGAGAAATATACACCCAAAAATTCTTCTTCCTTCGGCCCTACCGCCTTTTCTATTTTTTTACAATTCAATGATCCATCATTACCAGTCCTTCCAAAAAGCAGTTGGGGATTCTGTGGAGGAAATAAATGTCCAAAACTTCTTCGTCCTTTGCTCCTGCCGTCTTTTCCATTTTTTTACAATTCATATATATATATATATATATGATGCCATCATTAGCAGTCCTTCCAAAAAGCAGTCGGAAATTTTGTGGACTCAGTCATGCTCACACCCTGGCATTCGCTCGGTGAAACCACGTAACAAAAGAAACCAGGATCGCCAAAAATTTTCCCATGCTCTTTGCATCCTGGTCGACCGGTGTCTATACCGTTGCTCACCCCGTCCTCCGCACACGCACAAGGGCCCTATTGAAACACACACAGAAAAACTAAGGCTTCAAGAAACAACAGAGATTTCTGGACTTCGACACAAGGTGAGTTTTTTTAATGTGGACCTTTTGTGGCTGTTTTGCCATTCTTGAAAGGAAAGCATGCTGCTCACTGCACAGAAATCTGACAGAAACCTGGGACTTCACAGAAAGAAGAGACACCGAGGAGGGGGGGGGGGAATATTCTTCGAGGACAAAATCAGGTTACCAATAATAAAGGTCAGTATGTAGCTCCTGGGAAGAAGGGCAGTGCATGTAATGGACACCGTCTCTTTTTGAGAACCGGTTGCATACATATTTCCTTTAAAAAAACAAAGCGTCTGCGGCAGATTCTCCATACGGAAACAAAAAAGGCGAAACAACCTCCAGCAAAGAGCAAAGACCGAAGGAAAGAGATTACTTGCAACTTGGACAATCATGCCTACTTCTTGGTTATCGACCAGCCCATCTGGGAAATTACTGCAACTGGTCAAACCAGCTTTGAAAATGGCCACAGCTGCCGTCATGCTGTTACACTCTGCTGCACCCTTACTGGGCCCTTTCAGAAGGATGTCCAAACACTGCGAACACCGTAACATTCTCGAAGCATTCATTCTGAATCTTTAAAGCAACCGCTAAAGGAATTGCAGGGGGGGGAGGGGATTTTCATTCGACATCAGTTCTCTGTTTTCTGTGAAAAGCATTTATAGAAATATCCCAAACCAATATGAAAAAAGAATTTCGACCCAGAACAGCGATGCAGCGGGTACCTCATCGTCAGCAGCCCCAGCATTAATTTGCTCCGTGGCTGCCCTCCGGCAGGCTGTTTCGTAGAGAGTTTTGCAAGTATCTCGGACCAAGCCGGGAAGTAAGACTGCATGAGGTTAAGAAAAATAACGCTGATTGATGCCCAAAAATTAAACAGGTACAAAAAATAATTCTCAAAGTGTATGTAAATTTGTTGGACAAATGAAACATAGTAAACCTGATAAAAACATGAATGAATACCAAAAAATTTCGGTCAAAGTAAAGCCGGTTTACCTGTTCGAGGATCTGTAAATAATCATGAATAATTATAAATACAAATAATTATAAATAAACCCAGTGCAACAGGGCAGCAACATATAAGCCCCTCGAACTTGGGGAGCACCATGTGCAAGCAAATCAACACTGATGCTGAACTCGGTGCTTTTGCGAAAATTGATCTGATATGGACTTCTAGTTGAGCAACATTTTCACACGTACGATCAGGAAAAAGCTGATTGTTTTCCAACGCAGTTCTTTCGAACGTTCCTTGCGGGCATTTGTCCTTCACGGCTTGGCACCCTTGTGAAACCGCAGTCAGCCCCGCCGCCTTTCCCACATTCACGCATTCGTCCAACAACTCATCTGGAAAGAAAATCACACAGCTGGTGACTTCATGAATCCGTTAATCCACCAAACAACATTTCAAAAATCGACAGCGATCACACTCGTCGCGCGGGAATTTATCGCCGGATTCGAATTTTTTTCCCGCCGCCAGGTTCGAGAGCGTTCAACACCTCAACTCTTCCCGACGCGGCGATCAAACCCGAACTCACCATTTGTTTGTGCGGATATTTCGCTGCCCAGGGATAGCAGGATGATCAGCGACGCAGCCGCCACCCGCGGATTCATTTCCAATTCGATTTTCGTAGTGAGTTCTTTGCCTTTTCTGCCAAGCAGGCGTATCGCTTTCTGGTGGGCTTCTACGAGTCAGAAGAACAAGAATTGAAATATTTCTTGAACTCACATGATGTGAGTTCTTACTTGGAGACTCGACTGAGGGGGCAGTCCACTAGACTCACTTGTTTTGAAGGAAGGTGGAAGGAAGGTCTCACACAAAAAATTGGAGGAGACGCCCAGAAAACAATCGATCAAAATCATCATCGCAGAACAAAATCAAACAACAAACAAACAAACATCAATTACATTGTGTAGGAGAGATAAAATCAAACAATCCCCCCACCAACAAAAAGACAGATCAGGATGCATCAGCAAAATTATGCCAGATAGCAATGCTCCGTCTGTGGCTATGAAAGAAATGTAGTTATGAGATGGGATCCATCCATATGGATGGATCCCAAAACACATGCATGTGTCTCTTGATATCAAGAGGCCCAGGCAAAACTCTCGATTTCCTGGCATTCATGCTTCAATCAGGCTCAAAATTTCAGGAATTCTTGCTTATAAGCAATGTAATTACATTTGAATTTGTTGGTTCTGTGTTGGTGATAGTGAAGCTTGTGGGTGACGCAATAGTGGTCGGCTGTATTGATTGGATTCGTGATAACTTGCTGGCTAACGCAAGTATACTTGTGGGGTTTGTTGGTTTAGACAACTCTCTAGCTAGCGCGGTTGTGAACGCTACTAGAGCACTTGGGTTGGGAAGTGATTGCGTCAGGCAAACACTTAACACACACACACACAAACACACACACAAGCGGGAACACACCAATCCCACGAATCCCGAGTTCTTACAAAGTAAAGTGAACGTCAAAACAACGAGTGGGCCTCTTAAGTACCCCTAAGTGTAGTACGCTGACGCATGCCCCAAACTCTGGGTCTAATCTGTCTTACTCGTGAACCCACATGCGTCAGCCACCCTCGGCTCTATCCCAAACTACCTCGTATAGCGCTAAAAGACTAACATACGCCCCCCCCGCAAAAAGTGGGCGCCCACGCACACCAAAACACAAAGAAAAACAAAAACACAAAAACACAAACACAAAACTCACCCACTCCCATACCCACACCCAACTGTCTTGGACCTGTCTCTTGCTCTGACGTCTCTGACAGCTGCTGCACGCACACACTTGGTCGACGATAACTCCTTTTCCCTCCTCCTTAACGCTGTTCCTGCGCTTGCGCTTGCTGAATAGCACGCTGCTCCTGCGCATGCGCTTGCTGCACTGCACGATACCGGACACAGGGATCAAATGCGGCAGCCACCCTCTTGGACTTAAGGAATGGCAGATCCCTTGTGATGCCGGACACCTTGAGCTGCCACTTCACACACATGTTGCAGTGTGGCAACTTCTCGTGCTCAGCCGGGAACGGAGGGATTTCTTCGAACGTCGAGCGTGTCAGCTTCAACATATGGGCAGGTAGAGAGAATGGGGAGACGGTGGCGATGGACTTGTTGTCCACTTCCGCGACTTTTTGGACCGCCGTGACGATGCGCCCCAGCATCGAGTATGCCAACCAATGAGCATCACACACGAGGTGATACCCACAAGGAAGGACGGAATACTTCTTCTGCGTCAGCCGCTGAGCACTTGCTTGCATTGGGCTTCTCCCGCACCAAATGCACATGGGCAACTCGTGAAAGTGCCGGTTGCCGCGGTAATTTTGCAAGGCTCGGTCCCTGGGGTTAGTATATTGGACCTTCGGCCATTTCTCTGACGCAGTGATGGGGTTGCAAGCCTCTTCGATATCCTCCCGTGACAGGTTCACTTCGCTGGGTGCAGCATCCACTTTGTCCTGAGCAGCCGCCCTTAGTCTTCTGAGCTTAACCTTTTCTCGGAAAGCCCGAAGTGCTGCTTCTGTTGGAGCTAACTCCAACGGTGGATGGACCGCACGCTGAACCTCTGTCACCTGGCTTGGCCCTTCATCATTCCTTATTTCCCCGTCCTCCAGTTCAGAACTAGGACCTTCGAGCCTAGGAGGTGGACTGCCGAAGTCAATTTCTTCGTTAAAATCCAAGTCCAAAAGCTCCTCCTCTCTCATGTCGAATAAGTCCTCCCCCGGTGCTATTGCGGTAGCCTCATCTCCGGGAGTCTGAACTGTTGGTGCTGGTTGTGAGGGTGCTGGAGTCTTTAATGCGGCAGCCTTTAACTTGAGTAACAAGTTGGCTCTTGCTGCATCTCCAGGCATACGATCCCTCGGTGGCTCACCACCTTCATCGTCACCGTCCTCTCGCCTTCTCTTTCCGTGTGGATCTTCATCCCTACACGGCGAGCTTGGGCGTTTGTTTTTCCCTTTCCCCTTGCCCTTGCTTGAGCCTCCCGTATCATCGTCCTTGGACGGTTCCAGATCAAGTGTTGCGTTTGACAACAGAACTTGGACTTGGCGATCCAGTTCTTCGCGTACCCGTGGTGCTGGTACCGCCGGGTTCAAACGCAGCATCTTGTCCGTTGTTTCGCTCTGCACTTGAAGTCTTTCAGAGCCGTCTCTGAGGGACTCTCCCAGCAAATCGATCTGCAGCTCTTGTTCTGCCAATTCCTTCTCAAGGTTGTTGGCTGCTGCACTCCACGCGGTTGCTACAGCTCGCTGCAGCGTTTCCTCTACCGCGGTAAATCGATCCACTATTCCCCCGAGAGCTTGCTTGCGGAGGTCATTCTCACGATGGTTAGCCATCACGTGAGATTGGAACCGCTGCTTCTTCAGCTTCATGGCTTCCAATTTTTCTTCCAAGACCTTAGTCTTGTCCTCCGCTTCTTTCTTTTCCGCCTCCGCCTTATCCTTGGCTTTTTCCGCTGCCTCCTTCGCAGCCTCAGCTGCTTTCGTCCGGTCACTCAACTCTGTGAGCTGCCGGGTTAAGGCCTCATTGTTCTGCAGCACCTCCTCTGCGGTCGTAACAAAGTGCTGCAGCTCCTCTTCTTTTTGAGCTACCTCCGCTTCCAACCTCGCAATAATTGCGGCGGGTGTGTCGGCAGCCATTATGTTTGTCGGAAAGAAAGAAATAACAACGGTTTGTGCGTCTTTAGACTCTTTTTCACTCAGGAGCTCGCTCCGTTTACACAAACACTAGGGCAAAATGGTTCGAGGGCTGCGCTTATAAGGCTGGGTGACTCGTACACTTTCCTCGTTGAGTTATTGGGGTGAGACACCAACGTTTCGCTCGGTTGGAGTCTCGTCAAGACCACCTCAACACGTCACTTGATAGGGGTTTTCTCGGAACAACCACACTATCTCGAATGTGACATCGTTTGCCCGGTTTCTAAAGTACTACTGAAGCTACACTTACTGCGCCAGCCAAATAACTTAGGCACCTAACGCATTAAAGTTAAAGAGTTGGTTTGGAAGTCGACAGAGTTTTTCTAAGGTATCCTTTTTCGCGCCCCCTTGCAATAAGGAGTTCCACCTTAGCCATCAAACACTCTGTTTCCCTATTCTCTTCCTTTCTGCAACTCTTTTCTTTCTTTCTCTTTAAATGCGCGAAGTATATCTGGTGCGTTAACCAGATTAGCTTCAGGTTCCCAAGTAGCGTCAAGTAGATCGTATCCTTTCCACAGCACTAGGTATTCACGATTGCGTTTACCTCTAGCCCTTAGGATATTTTCGACCTCATACTCTACTTCGCTACCAATCAACTCTCCTTCTGGAGGTTGTATCTGCCTGCTGTTATCACTCGAGGCGTGATAACGCTTGAACTTAGAAACATGAAACACTGGGTGAATGAGCCATGTTTCCGGAAGTTGAACTCTGTAAGCCACCTTTGATATTTTCTCCACAATTTCAAAGGGACCCACAAATCGACGGCGCAGTTTGGGACTCACTTTGTTCAAAGCAGCCAACGGAATAAAACGGCTTTTTATCAGGACTTTATCCCCTTTCTCAAAAGCAATATCTTTCCTCTTCTTGTTTGCACTCACACACATTCTGTGTTGTGCTCTAGAGTAATATGCTTTTGCGGTATCTAAGTCCTGTGCCATCCGTGCTACCATAGTCTTAACTGCTTCCACTTGAAATTGCGTTGCCGTCCCACCAATGTTTGGTGTTTCTGGATGGTACCCATACATCAAGTATGCAGGTGCGAACCCTGTACTCGCATTCACTGCATTGTTTGCTGCAAACTCTGCTGTAGGTAAATACTCAACCCACTTATGGGGATACCTCTCAGCATATGGCCTTAGAAAATTTTCCAGAGTACGTATGGTAACCTCACTCTGCCCATCCGTCTGAGGGTGGTAAGCTGTACTCATACGAATCTCTGTACCCAGAGCTTTAAAAAGCGTCTGCCAGAACTTGCTGGTAAAGCGAGGGTCTCTATCAGACACAATCACTTTAGGTAGGCCATGGTTGCGGTAAACATGTTCGATAAAAAGTTGGGCGTATCCTGCAGCGGTAATCTCTTTAGTACATGGGGCGAAATGCACAAACTTGGTAAGTCTATCGACAAAGACAGCTACAGCACTAAACCCATTGGATGCTGGTAGATCTGTCACCAAGTCAGTGGTAATCTGCTCCCACTTCCGCTCAGGTATTGGCAGGGGTTGAAGTAAGCCCATAGGCTTCTGTGTGTCAGCCTTTATTTGTTGGCACACAGGGCATTCGCGCACAAATGCCTTCAACTCATTCATCCACCCCTTCCACCAATATCGCCGCGCTAGGATTTCTCCTGTTCGCGCTGGTCCTGTATGGCCGGCTGAAGGTGTCTCATGGCACTCCTTCATAATCTTATTGCGCTGGCCTTTAGGAACCACCACTTTCTCGACTAATCCTCTCTTTGGGACCGTCCAGAGTATTCCCTCTCTGAGGAAATATCCCTCAACTTCCTCGCCACTCTCAAGCTTCCGCAATATCTTCACCAAGGAGTTATCAGCTTGGAGGGCTTGTTTCCACTCATCTTGGCTTGCTTGATGCACTTGCCAAGTGGAAATGTTCATCGCAGTTTCCACGGGCTTAGGAACACTGCGGGAGAGAGCATCTGCTAACACATTAGCCTTGCCTTTGATATAGGAGATCTTGGGGTTGATCGAAGTCAGGTACCCCGCCTCAAGCCATCTTGCTTGGGTTCTAGAAAGGTTCCTCTGCGACAGAATATGCGTCAGAGGTTGGTGGTCAGTGAACACTGTTACTC
This sequence comes from Bryopsis sp. KO-2023, assembly GCA_030272585.1. Classification (NCBI taxonomy): domain Eukaryota; kingdom Viridiplantae; phylum Chlorophyta; class Ulvophyceae; order Bryopsidales; family Bryopsidaceae; genus Bryopsis; species Bryopsis sp. KO-2023. Next base: position 3,544,702 of record BSYQ01000007.1, on the reverse strand, counting down.
CACCCGCACAACCTTCTAGGTAATGTCTCCACTGCACCATCGCATAACATATTGCACACAACTCTTTGTCGTATGGTGCATAGTTAAGCTCGGCAGGCTTGAATCTACGTGAGAGGTAAGCTATTGGCTGTAGCCCCTCTCCGTGATCCTGTGTTAACACGGCACCGATGGCCTCATTCGACGCATCAGTGATCACAGTGTAAGGCAGTGACGCATCTGGAAAAATAAGGACGGGAGCTTGACTTAAACGCTTTTTCAGTTCATTGAATGCGCCACGCTCAACCTGTCCCCATCTCCAGGGATGGTCTTTTTTCACTAAGTCATGGAGTGGTCCAGCAACATGTGCAAACTGGGGAATGAATTTCCTGTAGTATGAAACCATTCCAAGGAAACTACGTACATCACTAACACTCTGTAGTTCCTTCCACTCCTTCACTGCCTTCACTTTTTGTTCCTGTGGTTTTAACCCACTTCCGCTAATGCGGTAGCCAAGATAGTCTACTGTTGCGACAGCCAGCTCACTTTTACTTGCCTTAGCAAAAAGCTGATATTCTGCTAGTCGCGATAGGACTTTCTCTAAGTGTTCGGCATGCTGTTCCATGTTTTCAGAGAAGATGAGTATGTCATCGATAAAGACAACAACAAAATCATCTAAAAACTCTGCGAGTAGGTCTTGCACTAGAGTTTGGAATTGCGCTGGGCAATTGGTTAGCCCAAAAGGCGCTACCAAAAACTCAAAGTGACCGTATCTCGTGCGGAACGCTGTTTTCTCTGTATCAGATGGCCTTACTGGAAATTGCCAATAGCCTGATCGCAGATCTAACTTCGAGAACACTTTGGCTTTGAACACTCTATCCATCAATTCTTCTGGCAGGGGTAAAGGATACCGGTTTTTCACCGTCACCTTATTGATCCACCTGTAATCCACACACATCCTTAAGCCTCCATCCTTTTTCGGTACAAACAGGATTGGCGCGCCCCAAGGGGACTCGGATGGTTTGATTTTCTTCTGTTCCAGAAGGTAGTCCACTTGTGCTTTCACTTCATCCAGCTCTGCTGGTGAAAGCTTGTATATTGGACGATGGATAGGTGTTGGATCCTCCAGGTCTATCTTAAACTCATGACCTTTTCTCTTCGGAGGGATCCCTGGGGGTAAATCACGAGGGAACACACCACGGTGTTTTTCTACCACCTTTTTAATTTCGGCAGGGGTGTCTGAACGAATAAGTTTGCCAATCTCATCCTCAGTGTTGAATGGCTGTGTTCGCTCTATTGCGTCAGGCAATTCATGTTGGCCTAAAGTTTTTTCTTCAGACTCTTGCACTACAACCATGAATGCTGTCTCTGTTTTGAGATGACGCATCATTCTCTTAGCTGAACACTCAGTCACTGGCACTTCTTGCAGTATCGACTGTACTTTTCGTTCAGGTTCAATACTCTCTTGGGTTGGATGACGCAACGGGAGATGAAACACTTGGCTGTTTTTGCAAACTGAAATCTCATTCTGCTGAAAGTCTATGCGGGGGTTTTCTTTCTGCAACCAAGGCATGCCCAATATTAGGTCATAACCGAGGTCTGGGAACAGATCCGCTTTCATTTTGCACTTCAGCCCTCCTATCTTTACTCGGAGGTTGTTACAGCTGCCAGCCAGTTCTTTAATATCTCCGTTTGCCAACATTGCTCTCTTGGAGCTTGGTGTAATCGACAACCCGAGATCACGCGCTACCTTATCATTGATATAGTTTGCGGTACTTCCACAATCAATGAATGCATAAAGGTCCGTGGTCTTGATCCGTGCTTTTACTTCGTACCCTCTCACAGGCACTTCTTGAATTTTTAACAGAGGGCATGTGTCACCCTTGGTTGACGAAGTTGATCGAACTTCTGACACATTAACTCGCTCTGTGGTAGACCGCTGGGTTGTTTCTGACCCACTATCGTCTACGTCTGCAGGCAGGGACTCCTGTAGACTACTCTGCGACTCCAATGAGCCCACAGATTCACTAACAGAGGGAAGAGATGCAGATGACGCATGAGGCGCGTCCATCTCATCCGGTGTGCTTTCCTTCTGTTCATTTTTCCAATCGCAGTTGTCATGTGCCGATTGGGTAGATGTGGAGAGTGTCTCTGTTCTCTCTTCACGCGGTGTACTAGTCCGCTCCTCAGGTTTTCCGCTGTGAGTACTTTTAACCTTTTTCGAGGCACCTACTTTTGATCTATGCTTCCTACGCCGCCTACGAACTCTGTTTCGCTTACGACGTTTGCGTCGGCCAGGCTCAGACGAAGCAGTTTCCTGCCTGGCGGTCAGTTTAACATTTTTTTTACATCGGGGAGGTTTTTCACCTCCTCCAATCTAGGACATTGCCTCACAGGGTGACCCTTCTTTCCACAAAGATAACAATTATATCCCCCTCCCCCCTGGGGGTTCTGTCTTCCCTGATTGGCTTGTCCTCTTCCACGGTTACCACCACCGCGTCCACGTCCACCACCACCACGTCCTCCTCCTCGTCCTTGTTGCTGTTGCTGCTGCTGTTGCACTCCTGCGGCAGCTTGTGGTGGTGCTTGGGCTGGTGGTGTGGGGTTCTGCTGCTGCTGACCCTGATTCTGGCCTTTCTTCTTTCTTCCACCACGCCAGACTCCTTTCTTTTTCTGATTGGTTTGCCCTCCTTGGCCTTGTGTTCCAACTCCAAGGGCTTCCAATCGTTCGGCGGATATGATGGCGGCCTCGACATCTCGAGGTACCGTTGCTGCGACTAACTTCTGAACTTCACTTTTAAGTCCATCCACGAAGAGCAAATACTGGTGATCCTCTTCGAGGTCTGGAATCCTCAAAACTAACCGCTGAAACTCTTTAACGAACTGTTTCACGGTTCCAGTCTGCTTGAGTTTATGGAGGTCACGCCACGCTTCATCTCGATCACTAGAGAATTCGAAAGCTGTAGCTAAGCCATCCATGAAGTCCATCCAGTCACGGAAGGGTGGTCTTTCACCTCGGTGAATTTTCAACTCTTGCATCGTTAACCAATCCGAGGCAGCTCCATAAAGGTTGGTGGCCATAATCGACTGCCACTGTGCTTCATGCACTCCGCAGGTTCTCAAGTACCGCGTCATGAGCACTTGCCATTTACGGGCTTTTGGTTCTCCACTTCCGTTAAATGCGCGAGGCATTTGCAACTTGACGGTGCTAGGCAACCACTGTCCTTGCCTAGGAGGTCCTGGCCCTGCTGGTCCAGCGCCACCTCCACCTCCACCTCCATCAGGAGGTCCACCGGGAGGTCCACCGCCTCCACCATCTCCACCGCCGCCACCACCTCCTCCGCCATCAGGCGCACCTGGAATGCGGGAAGGTGGGCGGTTTCGCCTGTCGCGGTAACCATCACCGCCATCATCATCTGGGTCGTCATCACCAGGGTCTCCAAAGTTACCTCGCATGCGAGGAACTCGACTGGGTCCACCAGTAGACTCATATGAACCAAGTGCAGCAAAGGGATTATTTTCTACCCTTGCTCCCAAAGCACTTAACCCAAGTCCCAATCTTCCAGTACGTGTGGGAATCTGCATGGGTTCTTTTCCTTTCTCTTCTCTGACCTGTGCCTTAGCACGCTCAAGGTCAATTTGATATAACACTTCTGCTGAGGAGAGAACTCTTGGGTTAGTTCGTGTGGGTCTACGTGATCCATCGGCAGAGTCGGGTTCTGAGATGCGTACTCCAGGCTGAGCTCTTGTACTTGGAGGTATCAATTGAGGGAATGTGAAATCAGCGTCTGGTGCGCTGTCCACTGCAGTGCATGGTGGTGCTTCTGCAGCAACAATTTCACCCTCCTCGACCTGTACTGCTGGAGGAGCCGGTATTGTTGAGGTTCCTGCCCCAACCATTCCTACCGCGAAGCTCTGGTCCAGTGGCGGCCATGATGCAGCCAACTGCTTTACTGATTTCTTCGGCAGCGGCATTCCAAAGGCTGAGTCCTCAGGCTCAGGGGAAGTTGATTCTTCACGCTCTGGTGATACTGCTCGAGCATCACTTCCACTTTGGGCACTCTGACTTCCGCCACTCACATCCTCCATGCTTCGTTCCAGGCCAGATAATCTTAAGGCAACCACATCAGCTGCATCTTGCTGCTGATCCCAGGTTTTGGATGCCTTTTTCTCCAAGGCAATCAAATCTTTTTGAATTGCTACTCTGGAGCTCTGCAAACGCTTCACCTCAGCACCTTGTTTGTGCAAGGACTCCCGAAACAATTCTAGAGTCCGTTCGACTTTTTCGTTGGAATCCGCAACAGTTCCTAATAAGCCTTCAATTCTCCGCCCTTGAACAAGGGATAACTCGGAGAGTTGTTTTAACTGAAGTGCTGATGCTTCAGTTGCTTCTTTTAGGTCAGCAAAACGAGAGTCCGCTAGAATGTCTGCGGCATCCATTCTCCTCGTTATTGCATCCACAGAAGCTTTGATCTCGGCTCTTTCTTTCCTATGGTCGATATCTTGGCGTAATAGCCTCTGCTCGTATCGACTATGTTGAGCCGCTACTGAATCCAGCTTCTGCTGTTGCGACACCACCGCATGCTGTGTGGCCTCAACCTGTTGCGCATGCTGGTGCTGTGTTTCCAGCGCCTGCCCGATCACCTCTGATGCGCCAGCCAGTTGGTTCGACACAGAGGCCTCAGTATGGGCGAGCCTCTGCCCCAGTGTCTGGTCAACTTGCTGCAGGTGACCCCTTAGCCCGTGGGCTAAATCGTCCACACGGTCATGGACCGCATCCACATCCTCTCTTAAGGCTTCCGCATCAGCTCCCATGTCTATGTCGACAGCTGCTTGCTGGACATTGTGGATATTCTGGACGTTTATTTGTTGATACACAACATTGGGTGCGTCAGGCAATTCCTCATCGAACTCAGGTTCAATCCCTGGCTCTTCAACTTGAGGCTCGCGCACTGCCAATGCGTGTTCACGGTCAGCCATGATTTCTCAGCCACTATTTGGGAGTACTCAACAACCACGGTTGGAGTTTCTCTCTACCAAACAAACAAACAAAAACGTTTGTTGCGCCACGTTCACAAGTTTCGATCTCAAGAACTTAAAGTTCTTGCCTCGCTCCGAAACCAATTGATAGTGAAGCTTGTGGGTGACGCAATAGTGGTCGGCTGTATTGATTGGATTCGTGATAACTTGCTGGCTAACGCAAGTATACTTGTGGGGTTTGTTGGTTTAGACAACTCTCTAGCTAGCGCGGTTGTGAACGCTACTAGAGCACTTGGGTTGGGAAGTGATTGCGTCAGGCAAACACTTAACACACACACACACAAACACACACACAAGCGGGAACACACCAATCCCACGAATCCCGAGTTCTTACAAAGTAAAGTGAACGTCAAAACAACGAGTGGGCCTCTTAAGTACCCCTAAGTGTAGTACGCTGACGCATGCCCCAAACTCTGGGTCTAATCTGTCTTACTCGTGAACCCACATGCGTCAGCCACCCTCGGCTCTATCCCAAACTACCTCGTATAGCGCTAAAAGACTAACAGTTGGAAAAGCACAGGAACCCTTACTGCTGAAATTGATATCCCAGGTGCTGACGTGAAATAACGTTATATGGGTTCCCTGATTTTGGGGCCAGCATTTGCACAAGTTGAGCCTTCATGTGAATTGCATCATGCAGTTTTGTTCGAACAGATGCAGAGTGCTAAAAGGACTTTTCTTACAACAAAGTCTTCCTATATCAAACCTAACCTTTTCTAGCTCCAGTCCCTCCCCACTATTCTCTAAATGTTTTTGACTGCCTGGTCCATAGACAATAAATCTACCCCTGCAAATTGTGATAATGAGATTTTCCAATGAAAAATAGCTGCAACCACCAAAGCCCATCCTCCTAGCGCATCTTTTTCAGGACCTTGCAGCGTCTCTTGACTTCCGCGGGGGCCATAGGTTCTTCAACTGTTCCCAAAAAGGCTTGTTTCAATATCACGAGGTGCGAGGGAGTCAAAATGCAAAAGACAGCGATCGAAAAAAAAGCGAAAACCACTTACCAGCTCTCTCCGCATCTTCGAGTTTTCTTTTTTGGACTCGGTTCGTGGGGTAAACTTCGTTCTCGTTCTGCAAAAAAAGGAAACAAACGGTGAGATAAGACCCCGATGGCGCTTCCGCGTATCTCAATTCGATTTTACCAAGGAAACAGAGCCCAGCCCACGTAAACGCCCCCGTCACAAGAGCGATCCTCACACCGCGGTCGGGCCGCCGTCGCCAAGACGGCGTTTTAAAAGCAGGTTAACAAAATAAATCTGTCGATGCTATCACATACCTCTCCGATGATGTCCACCACGGGGACTCTGGCGGTCTTGAAGGAGAAAAAAACTTCACAACGTTAGATCGCTACCCAAAAAAACGAACGCACACCACACATATAAACTTAGAAGCCTTCTTCAACAGTTCACTAAACATCAGGCCATCTTGCAAAAACGTAAGAAAGGATTAACGAGGGAAGATCAAAGAATAAGAAGCTCTGCACGTTACCTCCTGAGCTTGTGCTCTATTGGCATCCCTAAGCGCTCGTCTTGTAGCCCGGGATCGATCTGGAATCTGGGCTGGAGCTTGTGGTGGACCTTGCGCTGGAGGCGGAGGCGGGGGAGAAGGCGGAGGCGGAGGTGGCGCTGGAACGGGCAAGTATTGGCCATCTGCTCCAATGGGTTGGAGAGCTCTCCTGCGTCCCACCCTTCTAGGGATCCTTGTGTACTGATTGACGTTCATGGCTTTTTTCCACTTCGGTTGAAACAAAGTTGGCGGCTCCGAAGTTCAGTTGAAGGCAAAGAGAGTGTGCAGTGCGTTCTGGGGCAGGTGTAAATGAACGATTTTCCTCTGTCGCACGGGGAAGGGGTGGTTCCGCAGGATAATCGGAATCTATATCTGTTGTTTCTGGCGCTCAAGCGAGGCGAAAGCTTTGCGCGCGTTGAAAAAACGCGAGAAATTACGGCATGTCCCCGATGCGTAAGACATACGACCAATTGTGACTACAATGCTGGGGTAGTTTCTGGCCTTCTCTTGCTCAGGCTAATTGGTTCTGTTTCATGCACAAGGGGAGGCCAATACCGTCGTTGATGGGCTGTTTGTGGCGGGAGTAGCAAATGATGCTGCCCGCGTCAGTTGCAAGTTGCAACCGATTGCAATTGCGTCTCAGCGTCTGCGAGGAAAAACTGACAAAGGGAGATTGAGAGAATGACTCCACTGCTGCTCCAATCGTTCCATTCCCCGTTGCATTAGTTTCCAGTAGATAACTTTCCACCCTTCCCAAACGCTCGAGCTCCTCTCGCCGTCCGCTAAATTCCCCCGTCTTAAGAGGCAAGCAAGCGATCAGGTCTCCTCTTCTCGAGTTGAATCCACACTTCTCAGCAACGTTTCGTCGAGGTTTCGCAGTCTGCGTTTGTCGACAAACGAACATGCGTTTCAACGCCCGAAAATTTCCCTCCTGGGGGTTAGGCGCCGGTTAGCGGTCCCCTCGCTTCAGACAACCTCAGCAAGCGGTTTGAGGGGTGGTCTTGTCTCAAGACCACCATTTTTGGACGAATCCTCGCTCACCGACCAGTGCAGCAAAGAATGGCCAGTCCGGGATACAATCGAGCGATGGCGACGCTGTGGTCTTGGTGGTGGATTTCCAGCCTGACTGGGGGATGTTTCGGTGCGCTGTCCATCAGCATCTTCAAGAGCATGTCCAGGATGAAAGAGGTCGTGGACTACGATCGGAGCCAGATTCTGGCAGTGCTGGTTGCTTCCTTCGCGTCCGCAGTCGCACTCGTGCTTTTCACGACACTGTCGTTTTGTGCCATGAGGTCAGAGAGCTTCGCCAGAGGTCAGAGGTTTGGATTCGGACATGGGTTTCTGGCGGCGTCCGCGGGCAGCTTGGGAATTCTGTGTTTTTCCGCTGGTCTCGTCATGTCTGGCCTCAAGGAGGGTGTCGAGGATTTTGAAAAGGACGATAGGCTGAGCTGGACGAAAATCAACACCGAGTTGCTGGACACTGCTGCTTGGTTCGGATACTGCTCTGGTGTGGGGTACATGGTGCTAGGAGCCCTCGTGGTGCTTTTTTTCGCTTTTTTTCGCTGCAACGAAAGAGGGACATGATTTGGGCGAGCATTTCATCACAGAGGCAGAGGATTTTCACGTCTGACGCTGCACCAACTTCCCTAATCCAATAAAGTTTTTTAAAGACATCAAGTGGTTTTTGTTCTTATTTGCCCACTTTGCTTTCGTCAATTAAGCATGACTGCATGGCTGTTTGAATGTCAGAGGAATCCTACTGACCTTACCCCACTGAGACGAAGTTAAAAAAACTTTATTTTTTTAAGATAAGAAATTCCTCCATCCAAATACAGGTACTTAGACATAGAAATGCCATTGACAAATTAAAAGCATCAATGCAGAAATTGTAGCTGTAGTTTCAAGTTTGCATATGAGGTAAACAAGAAAAACACACAGCACATATAATCCCCCCAAATTTTTACACTACCATTCGGCTCATCATCAAATACAAAGCTTTCACCCCTTCCTCCAGAGGGTCTCGGATATAAATCCAACTCAAGATAGGCCCACATCAGACCAAACAACTGTAAAAATCCTATTTCAAACAAGATGATTCCCGTCGTAGCATATAAAAAGTCTGTTTTTGACCCCTCAAATCACCTATCCTCCTCCTTATGCCTTTGGCACAAAAAAAACAAACAGGTTTACGTGTCGATATACCAAGTGTTGTTTTTGACTGGATACTCGACTGAATCAACCTTTTCTCTTCTGCTGTTTTCCCAACCCCCCCTCTCCTGTTCCGGAACTATTATTGACTACACAAAAGGCCTCAGAATCCCAAAATAGAAAACAATCAAACAATCAGATTTCTGGCCTGCCGGAAAAAAAGCAACCCCTCCCCCAATCTAGAACATATAACACTCAGGGGACCATCAGATTTAAACCACCGATATATTATTGAAAAACAAAGCCGTTTCAAAGATGAGCCTCATTCCCCCCAAACCCATATATCCCAAATCCAAGACGCTGCCTCTTTGATGGGAACAAGAAAAAAAAAACACGCACAAAGATTTCGCTCTTTTTTTTTTTCCTCCCTCAATAGAAGCACCACCACAATTACATTCTGTCAAAAAATATGTATTTAGATGACAGAGCTGCCATTATTACTCCTAGCCGCCCTTTATGTTTTCAGAAACTTCCAGAGAAACTCCCTCAAATCGATTGACGAGAAAAACCCCTCTTTTTTCCCCTCAGCTGCCAAATCCCCAGGCAAGAAAAAAAACCAATGTATGTATAAGATGTCCTAATCCGCCTGATATCCACCACCACAAAGCTGAGGGGAAAAAGAGCAAATACTCAGTATTTGGCAAATTTCCTGGAAGACCATTTCAATAACACAAATGCTGCAGCCTAGGGTTCGCAGCCAGTAGATTCCATAAAACTCAAATCTTTTCAGTGACAACACTTAACTTCACTGATTCCAAAAGGGCATTACCTTTCACCCGAAAAACACTATGCACACCAACTTCTCGAAATAAACCACGAAAACCAGCAATTCACGCACTTCAGGTGAGATATGATCTGAAGCTTCTCCTGCTATGATTTTTTTTCCCCCATCATACCACACTTTTTTCTTCCAAAAAAAACCCAAATTCAACAAAAGAAACCACGTAGTTTTTTTTTTCTCCCCTATATAATCCTCTCTACCCTCGAGATGATTTGCTTCAAGGTCAAAGCGTATTTTATTTCGAAAAGAATGGCCCAGTTCGGCTTCGTTGAAAACCAAACAGTGATCTGCATTTCGTCAACCCATATTTGTTTTTCCCTTTTCCTTTTGAAACACGAAAATGTCTTGATATTGCCAAGACCCTCCCCTGAAAAGAAAAAAAAAAAGGAAAAAAACTCGTCTTTTCCTCTACGATCCAACAACTGTTGCCCCATTATTTGAATTTGTTTTTTGCCTTCTCGCCGAAGTATAACTCCTCCATGAGCGGCCTTCCGGCACCACCGCTGCATTATTTGCATTTCGAAAAATACTAAAAAGTAACTTCACGTCGGTTGGTCGGTCTTCTCCACCACCTCCATACCAAATTTTCCATATATACACCTTTTCCCCCCCACAAAAACTCCAAACCGCATCAAAACGAAACACTGACGAAGGAGATATTTTCTCCAACAAATGATGCGGTCCAAAACAAAATAAAACTCTGTCCTCCAAACTGTTTCCTCACAAGCAAATATACATATGTATAGATATTCCTCCTTTCTTCTTTTCTCTCCAACACCTTCTCACACTTCCTTTTTTTTTCCATCCAGATCGCGTCCGTATCAAGTGGATGGTCTCAAGTTCTCTTTTTCACGAAAGCTCATTCCTTTTTGCTGACACCATCCTTGCCGGTGAAACGCACTGGGGTCTTGGAGGGAGACACACGGATCGGCATGGTTCCCAGAAGGGCACCACTGCAGCTGAGCGCCGCCAATGCGCTGTCAGCGTGCTCGAACTCCACGAAGGCGATCCTCGTAGAGTGAGCGTGATCTCCCAACAGCCTCAGCCTGGAGACAGGCCCGCACAGCGCCTCGAAAAACCTCTGGACGTCGTCGCGATCGACCTTCTTGTCGATGTTAGTCGCGTACACCGTACGGCTGCACTGCTCCATCTCGTCTTTGTTCTGCGGCATCAAGTCCTTATTGACCGGGACGATTGCGGTCTTAGAGGGCAACACCCTAACCCTGGAGGAGCCCAGGTCAGCCCCGGTCATTTTCAGGGCCTCGACAGCTCCCTCGAAAGTCTGAAACTCGACGAATGCGAAACGCATTGCGGAGTTGGGGTCCCCGCACACGCGGCAATCCACCACGACACCGCACTCCGAGAAAAAGTTGGCCAAGTGCTCCTCCGTGATTTGCTGATCCAAGTCCGAGATGTACACAGTCTTCTTCACGTTCTCCTGGAGCGCCTGTTGCCTGTCCTTGCTACGGCGGGACCTGCGGTTGCGGGTCCTGACCTTTCGGGGATTGGCCGGAGCAGCGTTTTGACCCGCAAACATCATCTCCTCCTCGTACTCCCTGTCGCGGGGCTTCCCGTATGGCCCTGGAGCGAACTCCTCCGCCATCGGGTTCAAGGACAAGGCATCCATTCCTTGGTCGAGAGTGTCAGGGGTGTACAAGTCGTCCCTGTTATGCGCTGGAAGGTGCATTTGCATTGGGACGAGGTAACCGTGGTAGGGCGAGTTCCCCACGTTCTTTCCCATTCCTCCGGGAGGTCCATACATGTGCCCTTGCTGGTGAGGCATTCCATAAGGAAACACCAAAGGCATGGGCATTCCCTCCATCTGGCTGTGGTGGTGTCCATACATGGGGTGGTGCGCTGGGATGAAAGGGTAGTTCGCCATTGGATGCACTCCGACAGGACTCGTGGGGGGAGACATAGAGTATCCCCAGTAGGAGTTCTGTGGTGGGCTTCCATACCCAGACGCGACCGACGCCGCTCCACCGCGAGCCTTCTGTGTTCGAGCCATTTCTAACTACGATAACTCAAGGAGACAGGAGTAAAAAAAGAGTGTCCTTCCCTTTTTTTTATCTGCCGGCCGGTTGTTTTCTTAACGAAACACCTCGAGAAACCGAGCGAAAGGAACGAACGCCACCGGAACACCTGAGAACTGGCCCAACACCAACGGACGCGATCCCAACCAACCTGAAGTCGAGATAGGAGCAAGGAAGCGGGGGTTTTATAGTACGGGCACCCTGCACGGCATGAATTCTGTGGCGAAATGCAATGTTAGTCACTCCACCCGACATCAAGCCTGTCCCACATTGTGAAACGCTGGTCATTTCATTCACAAAATCGAGGTTTGTAGTCGAGAAAGCGCAGCGACGTCTGCCGAAAGCTGTCCCATCCCGTCATTGAGTTCCCAACTCCCCCCTGCTGTGAAAGTTGACAGACGTCCGCGCTCCCTGTAATGGCGACGCCGATCGATATTCCACCCCCCGATTCCGTCAGGTAGATTTGAGCGAAGATACACAGGCGGTGAGAAGTACAGGCTGCGTGCTGCCTGCAAGCCGAACGCTCGAGGGAAGTACAGGGGCCGTAACACGAAAACATACATAAACTGCGAGTGACCTTCCTTCTGTATTTTGTGTAACGGGCGTGTCTAAAATCCCTGCCGTGTTGCTTGCGCGTGGGCCTTTTGTGTGTTTTTTACGGTCGCTCCTGAGGCGAACGACACGGGAGCGTCCTTAACACATGTGCAAGGAGATTGTGACGCCAGGGGCGAGCAGGCTTTCGTATGGAGCGAACACAACAAGTCTTGCGTTTTGATTCGGAACTGGTTTCAACGACCGTTTTCTCGGTTTTCTTTGGTGGAGATACAAACATATAACGGAAATAACCATATGCACGCAAACATATAACTTTCGGGCTGCTTCTTCCAGTCGGTTTGCCGTTGTGGTGGCGCAACGCGGAAAAACAGGCTTTGAGACGTCACTGTGTCCTCATACTTTCTTCTTAGGAACTTGGTGGAGGAAGACCTCGAGTTCCCAACCTTTTCGACGTTCGATAGATGCCTCCTTGACAGAACTCAGCAAGAAAACAGCTTGTCGTCAATGGAAGGGACCGCGCCAGCTTCACGACATAACGTCAAGTTTGACGCAGTACTCTGTGCACGCGGGCGTGAAACATCAAGTGGCCCTCAAAAAATCCAATGGTTTCGAACTATCCATACTCATTCGCTCATTCGAGTCGTTGGCTTGTTTGGGCGTGCGTGAACGAGTCTGGACCCAAAGAGGTCACCTTGTGTTTTCAAAAAAAGGGCCCTTCTCGAATGGAAAGCACCCTCTTGTCTTGAACCCAAGGATAGATTGCTGCTGGGCAGAAGTGCGTTGAAATCTTGACACATGCAAGAGTACATACATCCTGGAAACAGTGATGTCGCTGGAGCACAATTTCAACACACCAACTGCACCCCACTGGCGAATTGTACAAACAAACAAACAGGGCTTAGACAGGCGATTTTTACAAAAACCATGAATGGGTTGTCATTTTCGGGTTCATATCCAATGGCTTACAGTGAGGGGTGCTGTGATACAACAGAGAGTACTGGTGTATTTATGCGACACCCTTGGCCGACGTCACAGACCACGTCCCAATCTCACTCTTAGAATTCCCACTTCGATACACTCTCCCACAAACCAAGACTTCCAGTAGCAATCAAGCATCCAATGACAGCACCCTGGGGAAGGCCGCTGGGGCTGCACGTGTGGGGACTGGTTCGAGTCAGTCTACTGGTATCGGAAATTAGGGAACGACATTGGCGGCCGCCAACGCGGTTCAGCCAAGTTAACCGCCACTCCGCAGCAACAGGAATCGGACGACCAATCAAAAACTTATTGGATGTACAAGATGGACAAACTGCAGAGGAAAATACATTCACCTGACCCTTTGTTTTCGTGCGGAAGTGAGAAAAAATAACCCTCGAGCTAGCTTTGCGTTGGGCTTGTGGTGACGCATCTAATGATGGTCAACCTTAACTGATTGAATGGGTTAGGTGCCAGATTCGGACTGAGTAGAAATAGCCCAACCATTCACTGTAAACTGTCTTCTGTCTGGAAACATTCCGATCGATCCTAGTTGCTCACTCCCCGCTCCTTGTTAATTATGTTGCACTGACTTAGGTATCTTGACCACAAGTCTGATCCACAACCCCTTTCCCCCCATACCATTTCACCTTGCATAAAACCCATTATTTGAGATCAATATTGCCATGGGTGCAGGGGGATTCGCTGACCTTGTTGAATCAACCGGCAAAAACAAAAGCAAAAGTGCTCATTATCACATTCACGTGAATCAAATGCCAACCACATCTCCACTGCTGGAGGTAAACCGAGTATTACAGGAAATGTAAATATTGAACTTCAACAAATCAGCAAATAGAGGCCAGATGTTTCCCTTTATTCGCCAACCCTTTCGGATCTATATTTTCTCTGTTCTTTTTGACAGCCTCAACATTATGTACCGTATTGAAACCCCCATTTTTTCCCCATTCTCCCTCCCCCCCCTTCTCCCTCCCTTTTTCTTCTTTTTTTTCATAAATTGCTCCTTCATGCTTTTTCCCAAATGCATACTATACACCACACAGCCCCTCAAAGAAGTCGAAAATTGTTCAAAATCAAAAACAATACTGATCCATGTTTAAAAAAAAAATCAGCGAGATCAAGAATAATTGACTCCCTCTCCCTTTCCCCTTCCTCCATAAACCCAAGCTTTTTTTTTTTTTTTCCTCCGTTGCAGAAATATAAAAATTGTTGGACTTGTTTTGTTTTTGTTCTGGTTCCCCTTCCACCCATATTAAAAGAGAAGAAAAAAAAATCGTGGTCAATCGGAATCGGCAAAACTCCCCCCCACCATCACCAAAAGCACTGCAAGAGGAAGCTGACCCTCCATACACCTATTACATATTTTTGCAAACAAAAGGACACCCCTGAGTTTTTGGAAAGCCATCAGCAAAATGGTTTTCGCCTATCGCCTTCTGGGGTCCCTCCTGGATTGCCGGCGATTCCGGGGGTCGTTCTGCTGCTGGTTTTGCTGCACATTGAACCCACCTCCTTGCTGCTGTGGATTAAAAGTGATTCCCTGCGAAACAACACCATCCCCCTTTCCATATTATGCCAAAAAAAACCAAGGCTCCCCTCCCTCTGTCGTGACATTCGATGCTTAGCAACCGGTGAGGTGGGTTTTCACAACGGTGCAGCATGACATATGGCTCGACTTGAAACAGGGAGAAAACAGCACAAAGGACTCCCCAATTTTTTTTACATTAAAAAAATGAAGTTAAAAAAGAGTGGAACAGCAAGGAAAAAAAGAAAAAAAACGGTTACCTGATATCCTTGGCCATTATTCCAAGGCATCATCCCTCGTTGCACCATCTGGGCTTGCTGCTCCTGGAACTGCTGCTGAGCAAGCAGCATGGTGTTGAGCGCCATTTGCTGCTGGTTTGGGGTTCCGTTATGCATCTGAGCAAACGCCTGCTGGTTCACGTCATACATGGGTTGACCAAAGTTCTGAGGAACCCCCGTCCTTTGCATAGCTTGCTGTTGCGTGCGTTCGTTCAACCTTATGGCTGCATCGGTCACATTCTGGGGCGGCACCTGTGGAATTCGAAACTTTCAATCGATGGCTTGGCGTCCAATGACAGCACTGATATAGTCTTGTGGTGTGTATACAGGAAATGAATGCTGATTTGAATGCAAAGCCAGAGATGGCGGTGGCTTGTCGGCTTACCGGTGGGGGCATGATGGGGAGGGCAGCATGGCCTGGTCCCTGAATCATCTGAATTGCACGCATTGTCACCTGGAAAGGAGTATCAAAAAACTTCAAAAATCATGCATGACTGACGCTCCAGCGATGGTGGAATGAATGCACGGGAAGACAGACCCTGCTTCACACCTGACTGGGGATATTTTGTGGAGCCCTTGGCTGGAACTTATGCTCCTGCTGTTGCTGTTGCTGATGCTGCTGCTGTTGCTGATGCTGGTGCTGGTGATGGTGCTGGTGTTGGTGCTGGTGCTGGTGCTGGTGCTGGTGTCGTTTCTGTGGATGCCCATGCTGGTGAGGTGGGGGCAGGATCTGGGGTTGTCCCAGATGGTGGTGCATCACTCTCTGAGCGGCGCTTCGAGCGATACGTGCCCTTTGCTCCTGCCTGGATCTTTGATTTCTCAGGTCCGTTGGAGCTCTCCCGGTTTCATGCCACAAGGGCACATCGTGAGGAACATCATCCGGAGTGACGGTCCCTGTCTGATAGGATACCAGAGTGAAAAAAACCAGCACCATGTCAGGGTGGGGAAAAGGTGGTTAAAAAGCCAGGAAAGCTGTCAAGACGTGGTTCAAGGAATATACATTTCCAACAGCCATCTTGCCAGGGTTTTTTTTTCCCCATTTGTTGTGTTTCTTGACCTGTATAGTGGTGCCATCGAGGATTTCGGAGAGATGGGGCTGATGGGGGGCGTTCAGGTAGACAGAGCAAATGACGCTGTTTCCTGAGATATCTTCGCCCATGTTGAACGGGGCAGTTATAGCACCAGGGCAGTGATCCCCGCCAGGAAGACACAAGAAGCCGTTGATACCCTGTCGAAATAACCAGCAAAAATCAGCAGGAAAGTTATTATTATTTCTTTTTCATGCATCCAAGAAAATCTTGCGTAAAGTTTCACCAAGTTTTTTTCGTCAGCTGCAGAGAGGCATTTTTCCCCTGCAACCTGGTCGGGTCTTAAAAAAAAATCTATGTATATAGAATAAACAAGACATAATTCTTGATGTTTGAAAAAAAAAATTCCCAGGATGTACATATTCAAAATACTATCTTTTTTAGTTTTTATTTTTTATTTTTGGCTTCAAACATCAGCCCTCTCTCACCCATAAACCACAAGCATATTTTTCAAGGGAATTTTGAACAAGCATTTTTTTCACTCATGTGTGTGTGTGTGTGTGTGTGTGTTTAAGCGAAACATACATGGCTATCTGCTGGATCCATCCCTTGTTTTGCTTTGAGCTTCTGCTCCGGAGTCTTATCCTTTTGCTTGTGAGCCATTTCATGAATGAGCGTCGCCAATGGACAGCTTCCGTGGAAGAACATCAAATCGTGTTTCTTCCTGTCGCGGTCCTTCTCCTCCTCGTTCAGCTCTTTCAGGAAAGGCCTGCAAGCAATTGTCGAGAAAAAGAAAATTCAAAAAAAAAAACGCGATTGATTGGAACGTGGTTGTTAGTTTTTCAAAAAATAAAAATGGAAGAAGTGTTTTGAATTCAGAAGTTAATTTTTGAAAAAACGACAGTGTTATGAATTCAGAGAAATACAACAGCAGTGTTGTGAATTCAGAGAAATACAACACGAGTGTTAGAATATTTTTATTCTTACTTGCAAGCCCAGTGCAGTTTTTCTTCATCGATGAAAGGCAACAGAACGACGGCCATCCATGCAAATCTTTTCCCATTCATGTCGCATTTGAAGTCCTTTGGATAAAAATCCAATATCGGACTTTTCGGCGAAGTGAAAAGATGTTGCAATGGCTGAACAAAGTTAAAAAAAAAAAAAAGAAACAAAAAACAATCAGTCGCATCCCAAACCATACATAAATTCTCATTAATGCACCCCAATCCTTAAGCTTTCGAAAAATAAAAATAAAAAAGAAAGTCAAAATTCCCCCAAGATTAACTCAGAAATCACCAAAATTATCAGATGGGCACTGCTATGTTCCAATTTCTTTCATTTTTTTTTTCCTTTTTTTCTCGTCAAAATGAGATGGAATGACTCACTTTCGGAAGGCAATGTCGACTCGCTGCAGGCAGCACCCCCATAAGTTGGTGAATCGGCGAAAAAGGCTCCCCCAACTTAAACTTGACGGTCGTTTTCGACACATGCAGCATGTCAGTCGCGAAAGGGGCATAATGATACGGATAGAACCATTTCCATGAAGGAACCCCATCGTAGTAATATGCCATCACCCAGCACAGGCCTTCCACGTACGACTGGACCATTCCTTTGATGATGTTGGGGAGGTCATCTCCGGCATCAGGGAATTTCATCTGTGAAATGCAACAAAAATGATATCAGTTTGATGTGGGGGAGTCTGACTGACAAGGCTTGAGTTTTCTCGATGAAAGGAAAGCAGATGATCACACCAGACACCTCCACTTGAATAAAACAAATATATTAAAAAAATACTGAGAAAAAAATAGAAATAAACAAATCAAGGAGAAAAAACACCAAGAATGCGGCTCACTCAATTTAAAAAAAAATGACGTAATCGTGGCAATCACATGTATATTTATAATTTCCGTTTCATCTTTCACTTTTTAGTTTTACTTCTAATTTCCTTCTTTTTTTTATTTTTTTTTATTTTTTTTAGGGGGGGGGAGGGATGCACTCCACACCTTGTAGTATCGCTCCTTCCACCCTTCTTCCCCGAAGCCGATGGTTTCTTCGTGTTCGACCATCTCCTCAAACATATCGTTCTTTTCGTGCAATTTCTCCTTCAGCCTCGACTGCAGGGTCTTCTCGGCAAGCTTCGCCTTGTGCTCCTCCCACTTGCTCAGCTTCTGTTCCGCAGGCGACTGTAAGCAGAAAAAAAATATACAAAAAGATCACCCCAATCGTCAGAAAAAAATATACAAAAAGATCACCCCCCCAATCGTCGCGAGAGAGAGAAAGGAAAAAAACGTGTCAATCTTTTTCATTTTCCCAGAAAATAGAGTTAACTGGGTTTGGTTCGGTGGAACAATCCGAATCAGGTTCACCTGCTGAGCCCCATGTGATTTCCGGGAAAAAAAGAAAAAAAAAGAGAAGCGAAGGAAGAAGAGGGTAGGAGCCGAAAACAATGTTAAAAAAAACATCTTATAGTCTGCGATACCCCCCAGACCGGCAAGCTCAGCCCAAGCATTCCCATCGTCTTTGAGCACTACCTTTTCTTTTTCCTCCTTCACATTCGATGCTCCTTCTTCAGGTGCACCGCTCGCCTGGGTAAGCAAAAAAAAACAAATCAAACTTCAAAAACTGATTCTGTCTACACACTTCTCCACATTTCAAAGAGCTTTTTGTTTTTTTTTTGGTACTCCAGTAAGAGTTGAGTTTAATAACTCACCTCGGCTTTGATCTTGTCGTCAGCGGAAGAGGGCCCCTCCTGTGGGTTCTTTTCCTTTCCAGCTTTTGACGATCTCTTTTTATCCTTCTTCCTCCCTTCTTTCTTGGGGTTTTGCTCGTTGCTGTTCGACTCATCCTCCACGGAAGCTTCCGGAACGTCACACTCCATATCTTTGCCCTCCTCCTCTGCAAAAAAAAAGCACCAACACTTTCTTTGCAACTTGCTGTGCCAAAAACTAAATATGTACATATATATTATATTCTATATATATACTAAAAATTAAAAAAACAAAAAAAAACCTCTGGCAATTTTCAAACAATTTTCTTTCACTCAAAACAGCTTTACATTCCACCTTGATTCATCGGCAAAAAAAAACCAGACCCGCACCTTAAATTAAAAAAAAAAATATATATATACTTTTTAACAATTCTTAAAGCAACATGCCCCCTCCAAAGACAAACAAACAAAATAACTTACCTTTTTCTTCCTTCTCGGGTATTTTCTCATTCTCGTCGGCCCCGGGGGGATCCGAGGGCTCCGCTTCTTCCACTTCCATTTTGTCTCCATCCTCCTCTTCGACAGCAGCAGCAGGGGCAGACTCCTCAGGTTCGGCCACCGGGTCCTCCTTTGCTTCATCTTTTCCCTT
This sequence comes from Bryopsis sp. KO-2023, assembly GCA_030272585.1. Lineage (NCBI taxonomy): Eukaryota > Viridiplantae > Chlorophyta > Ulvophyceae > Bryopsidales > Bryopsidaceae > Bryopsis > Bryopsis sp. KO-2023. Next base: position 3,525,423 of record BSYQ01000007.1, on the reverse strand, counting down.
GGCCGCCTCCTCTTTTTTCACTTCTTCGACGGAAGGCTCCTTGGAATCCTCCTCCTCCTCCTCCTTTTCGTGCTTTACCGTTTTCTCATTTTTACTGCCACCAGCCTCGTGTTTTTTTCGCTTTGCAAGACTACCTTAACCAACACGATGAAAATCATCAGGAGCTCCCCAGGCATACGAATTGAAACCCACTCAAGGAGGAATTTCCCCACAGAACATGAGCTCCCCAGGCGTACGAATCGAAACCCACTCAAGGAGGAATTCCCCCACAGAATATGACTAAAACTCCTGATCGGATTTGTAACATATGCTTGGATTATCACAGAGAGATTCCATATTCCCGGTCTATTCTTCTTTGTTCTTCTTTTTGAAAAGGGGGGTGGGGGTCGACATCCAGGGGAGGCATTGAAATTTCACCTTGTAACATTTGCCTGAGCTCGTTCGCTGCATCCTTGTTGCTTGGCGTCTGGTTCTTTTTTTCTTGGCCTGACGAGAATGACGTCGTATCCCATCGGCTTCTCCTTTCCTTTTGCTCTTGTGATCTTTGTCCTGGTGGCGTGCACGACCTGCTGAATCCACCCACAACTAAACTCTCAGAAAATTCATCAAAACGTGAATGCCATTTTGGCGGAAAAAAAAAGCGGCAGAATCTGGTAAGGTTTCCCCTAACTCTCCCCCCCCTCCCTTTGAATTGATCACTGTTGCTTAATTAGCACAATACTAGGAGAAAATCAGCAATCGAGTTTTTTCTTCTTCTTTTTGATTCAATTATATTTACTTAATATTTATTTAATTTTCCTCTTTTTTTTTCCGGAGAAGACCCATTTTTTCAAATTTTGACAGGCTCTCACGTTTTCCACCGACTTCCCCCCCCCCTCCTCATAATATTCAGGATTTTATGATATTACTACTATTTTTGGGAGGGGACATAAGAAAAAAAAAAGAAAATTGTGGCAAAGCCGACACAAAAACAGCAAGCGTTGTATAGAACATGGTGTGATGTTTGCACCTAATGATCAATATATATATCGACTCGGTGATGGCTCAGAGGTGTGTTTCTTTGGGTTGCACTCACCTCCGTCTGCGCCTTGGCCGATCGTCCCCTGAAGGATTTCTCCTCCGATCGTCCCGTGGAGGACTGCGATCTCTGTGATTGTAGTGCGGCTCCTGCCAATTGCGTCGCTCTTCGTATGCTGGCTCCACCATTTCTCTCGACCGCTTTCCCCCCTGATAATGACGCTGGTGCTGCTGCTGCTGTCTGACAAAAAAAAAAATCCAAAAAAAACGAATCAAAACCAGTGATTGTTTTCTTTGGGGATAGCCCGTGTCGTATCCAACACCGGCTTGATTATTCTTTTTCAGAATAAATGGATGGTTTTGGTTGGCAGACATCTATCTGTACAGCTAAATTGCCTAAAGCTGTTTTCAATGGTAGAAGCATGGTGCACCCCAATTGCCAAGAAAAGATCTAAGATCTAAGGTCTAGTTGGATCGCCTCTACCTACATAGAGTGAGTAAATACCCAAAAAAAAGATAAAAGGAAAGAGTGATTGTTTGATATGTCTCCTTTGGTTTAAAAAAAAAGGGGGGAGGGAAGGGAGGTATGGGGAAATACATACATGAGCAGAGGAAAAAATCTGAAAATGGCAAGAGAATAAAGTAAGCCATTAAAAGAAAAGGAAAAAAAAAAGAAACTCACTTGGTTTCTGCCAGAATGACGATCACGATAGCTCTGGTAGGACCCGTCATTCCTGCGGTCATTCCAAAAGGTTTATATATGTATATCTTTATATTTTTTTTTCGTCCCCTTGATTTACTACTCTGCTAACTTGTGCATTTTCCGACAATTGTCCACTTATATTCCCTCTTCTCTTCTTTCCCTTTTTCGGGGTTTTGTTTGATTTTCTTTTTTCCCTTCTAAAAAAGGAAACCACTTCATTAGGGTGCACCATGCTAATAATTCCTCTAGGGGAAAAAAAAGCCTATGATAATCCTGGTTATCAAAGAAAAAAAAAATCACACAAATAAGAAAAGCTATTTACCCACCTCCGCCTGTTCTTATCTTGTTGAAGTTTTCTCATTCGCATTCTCAATATGTCCGCCTCCATTTTCGCCACTTCCTTCATGATTCGCTCCACCCTTTTCAAATTCACTTTCGGACCGTTGCAAACGTATCCTTTCATGGTCGCCAGCTGATTCTTGTAAATTTTCATCAACAGGTCAATTCCCCCTTCTCGAATTTCCAGCGTCGGAGAATGGGGAAGAAAATCATTGCCGACGAAAAAGCATAAAAATACAAAATCATCGATCGCACGTTCCTGAGAGGTCGATTGTCAAAACACGATTTAATTTTTAGAAAAAGAGATGATTGTATAGGAGGTGCAAACAACAAGGTTTTTTTCATTCCACAGAAACTGATATCTTGAGATTTTGAAACTTCTTTTCAGAGAATGATTGGACTGTTATTGAACACACCCAGGAAAAGAGTGCGTGCATAGATGGGTTCAATATGTTGCATTGTACATTTTTGCAGTGCCAGTTATCTCCATCAATACACAGCTTTTCATTTTTCTGTCTCCACACCTTATACCTTGAATATATATACTATTCTTATTCTTATTATTTTATTTTATTTTGTTTAACTATTATACTGTTATTCTTCCCTTAAAAAAATTAAAACGAAGACAATTTATGTATGAAACCATGCTCTGGAAGGTTAGTCAAAGATTTTTCTGTCTTCTTGGAAATCCTGCTAAAAGGAATCAGGTTACCTGATCAAACTCAAAAGGCAGCTCATCGATGTTCAGCTCCATGGCGAGGTACTCCCTGAGAATATCTATTTTTAGAAACTGATGAGGCTTCTTCGCAATCTTCCTTTTGTCATTTGGGTTGGGATCTTGTCGGCCGAAGTTTCTTTGAAACACCACCTGAAATTGAGAAATCGAAAAATGGCTCACGGAAACTTGCCTTATTGAGTCGGCCAAAAAGGAGCTGCCCAACAGCAAGGTCAATTAAATTTTTTAATACGAGACGAAAGGATAGACATAATATTTTGTTTTCGCTAAGGAAAACAAAAAAATAATTGGAACCAAGCCAGCATATTGCTGGAAGCTTCTTGGCGCTCTCGACCAACTTTTGCATCCATGAGGGGAAAAAAACAAAAAAAGAATGGGTGCGTTGCAAAGAAAAAGATTCTTTTTCTACCATGCAACACCGCTGCAAAACGTTCAATCCACGATGAACTCAAATTTTTTACAAAGGCAAAAAAAAAGGGGTCGAAAAAGCACAATACCTCTCTCAGCACAGCAAAATGGGGTTCATGAGTGGCCAAAGACAACATGATCAAATCAGCATCCAATCCATAAATGCAATGGCGGGTGTTTGGATTCCAACCAAGCCGCCCCCTCTGTTCACGAATGTATTGCATGATTTTGTGCTCCCCTTCACCCGGGACGTTGGCGTCCGACAAAACTACCTACAAATTCATTCATTCATTTATTTATTTTCAATCTCATGTAGAAGTTAACTTTGATTGAAATATAACCGAACAAGATTGGCAAATTCAATTCTGATGGTCGAAGGGGGGGGGGGGGAGGGAAATAAAATAACATCAACTTCCAACGTTTTTTTTCTTACGTCTAGAACTACTCACAAAACAAAACAAATTTCTCTCAAAAAACAATCCAGGAAGATACGATCAAAAAGTGGTTTTGCACACAAACGCTCTCTTGAGAATCAAGTGCTGGGTTATGTATTCATTTGTTTGCTTAAAAAAAAAACAATCATTGTTGGAATTACCTTGAGGCCCCTCCACATGGGATCCGTATTCAGTCTGACATGGATGTAATATTGAAGAGCAACCGACAAGGTGGCCATGAAAGGAGTGCCTGGAGTGATGACATTGCTGTCGCTCAATTCCCCCAAAACCCCCTCCTCCTTGTCCCTCAACTGAATAGAAAACAGCCATGCACTTCCCTCACGATCAAATCCACATTAATAGCCCTTCCAAAAATAGAATGGTCGATCAAAATGGCATAAAAATGAGCCCAAGAATGAAGTCGAAAATCTTTAGTTGAAAAAAAAAGCCAATCCCAGAAAACTGTACCTTCACCCCTTGGTGTTCGAGCTCATCCCTCATTTTTCTCTCCTCCTTTTCCTGAAAACATTGAAAAAGATGTTTTTCAGATTGCACCAAGCAAACTGGGTTGGGCAGGGAAAAGAATAACAAAAAGTTGAAACAACAAAACCATATTTGTCTTTTCTCTATTTTTCCTTCTCTTTCTTTGGGGGGAAAGGGGGGGGGGGGGGGGGGGGGGGGTCTGAAAATAGAGTTGAACATTCACACAATGGGGACAAAATCCAAAACTGTCGGCAAAATATGCAGCAAAAGATTGAAAGAGGTGGTGCTCCACAAAAGCACACATAATTTTCACTTTCATTTTCCATTCGACCTACCTTTTCTTCAGCATCCTTTGCAGATCGAAACCTCCTTCCTCTTTGCTGGTTCATTTTCGCTCTGGGAGCCACTCCATCTATTTATCACCAAAAAAGAGCAAACAGTGGAGGAAATTAAAATCAGTGAGTACAATTCAGGATTCAACTAAAAACAAAAAAACAATCCAAGAGGAATCTCACAAACAAAAAGAGTTGAGAAAAATACACTGGACAATGACACCAGGGGAAAAAGATCAGAGGATAGAGCCTTAGGGCATTCAGCATTCCGGACAGCAACCTGCTTCATTTGGCTGGAAAAAATGCTGAGAAATTCATGATAAAACTTGTTACGCTTCGGAGTTGTTTCGGGGGAGGCGTATTTGGGGTGGTGGTGTTTTGCATTGCGAGGCCGTACCAATTGCCATGTACAGGAGGTTTCTTGGACGGACCATCAGCATAACTCGGTCGATGCTCTCAAAAATCAACTTGAAACACTCTGTCCTCGTGTCAGGTGCCGGCTGAAAAAAGTTATCAACCGAATATCAATATCCAATATCTTGCACCAAACAGTCGATCGACCGAAAAATACAATGAACCACTCGACCTATGTAGAGCATTCAAAGGGAACAATTCCATGGATGTGTGCAAATATAGAAATATTGTTTGTCACAAAAGGGTGGGATTTTTTGTGAAAGACTTACTCTGTCTTCTGGATGGAAGCATGGATGAATGATGCCATTCATATCCTGCACACAGAGCGAAAATGAAAAAATAAAAATTAATTGCTGTTTATGCACAGGGAGCCAACCGAACCCTTCCCACCCCCATCAGAAAATTCAACCTCTCAAACTATCAATGGCAAAATCCCCTTTCCCGCCCCCCCCAAAAAAAGAAACAGTAAAAAAAATTGTAAAAAAAAAACAGTGAAAAATATAGTACATCAATCACAATGAATGAGACACTTGCAACATAGAATAAAGGTTTCTTCAAAAAAAATACCCGAGGTTGTCCGAGGTTGAGCCGAAACTTACCAGATATAAGTTGTCATACTCTCCGTTGGGATTCGGCTTCGTGCCGTCCACCGGAATCTCTACGCCATCTACGTCGATTGGCTCCTCCTCGATCGTGTCGACCACGATTTTGGGGTACCTATGCACGTACGGCAACGAACGGTTTGTGTTTTTTTTCTCTCCCCCAGAATAACTCACGAATAAGCACAGGAAACCGGGGGGGGGGGATTACCACCAGGACATCTATCCTGTCTGAAACTCTGGCCTAGAAGAGCGTCAAGCGCTTTCCATAAAACATAGGCAAGAGTTTTCGGGAACCAAGCAGCAATTTTTAAATTTTTTTTCGGGGGTTGAAAACTCAATTTTGTCCCCCACGAAATTAGCCTTTTAAAACGGATTCACTGCCACACGAAAGGTCGGCAAGACTTATGGACGGAGCGGAAGCTCCAAAAAACCATCGCGCATCGCCGCCTCACCTGGTACTCAGCCATTTATAAAAGGCTGGGACACCCATAGTGCCGGCCTCGACGAAAAATCAACCCCTTCTCAACTTCTATGCCCAGTCGGTATTCGACACAAAACCGCACTTTTTTTTTCTCTGTTCAACACACCCAGAGCGCGCACAGAAATCAAAACCAAAAACAGAATCGTGGCTTACGAAGACCTCCACCGTACGAATATGCTTTCGTACGGTGTCCCTGCCCACCTCTGAACCAACAACAGGGGAAAAAAATGTTCCTTAAAAACCATCTCCGTTCATTCCACACCCAAACAAGTAGGTATTGGTGATCAATCCAAACCCTCAAAGGAGCTAGCATAAATTCAGAGGAAAGAGGTGGGGAAAAAGGGCTGGGTGAACGGGACTTCTTTACCTTGTCGCAGCTGCCCCCTCCTCAAACCACCACCACCTTCTGTGTGACTGGTGGCGTTTTGGGGTGGTGCTTGAATTGGCAACAAATTTGAGAAAATTAGCGGTTGATGTCCAGAACAAAGAAACGATTTGGCGAAATGAGCTTGCGCATTCTACAGCGGCTGTGTTGCAAAAGAGGGCGAGACGAAAAGGAGCGACGAAAAAAAGGAAATGGCGAAAAGAAAAGCAGCGGAGGGTCGTCCAGCCAACGAGGGCGGCGCGAAACCTGGAGCTGGAAAAGGAGGGGGCTTCAAAAAGAAAAAGCAAAGGACGAACGACAACAAGAAAAAGGAACCCGTCGAAGAAAATCCCCAACCTGCGGGAGTGAATGGGGCTGATGCAGCCACGCTGGTACCGGTTACCAATGCAGGCAAGGATGGCGAGGGAAACGAAGGGGAAGCCGCTGGCTTCAGAAACAAGGAGAAGGTGTTGATTTTATGCACCAGGGGGACTGGGGCCAGGTTCAGGCATCTCATGCTGGACCTTGTGCAACTTCTGCCTCACTGCAAAAAGGATTCCAAGCTGGATACCAAGAACGAGCGGATGGTCATCAACGAAGTTGCCGAACTGAAGGGCTGCTCCAGTGTTTTGTTTTTCGAAACCCGAAAAAAAAAGGATCTGTATGTGTGGGCAGCCAAGACCCCCGAGGGCCCCACCGTAAAATTCCTGGCCCAAAACATCCACACCATGTCGGAATTGAGACTGACTGGTAATCATCTCAAGGGGGCCAGGCCGGTGCTGTCCTTCGACAAGCAATTCGACGAAAGCCCCCAATGGAGGTTGATCAAGGAGTTGTTCAAGCAGATTTTCGTGACTCCCCACCGGCACCACAAAAGCAAGCCATTTTTCGACCATGTGATCAATTTCGGATTGGTGGATGGGCGAGTTTGGATAAGAAACTACCAGGTTTCGTACCAATACCACAAGACGAAAGTGAATGTGGAGGATACGCAACTGGTGGAAGTGGGGCCCAGGGTCTGTCTGCTGCCGATCAAGCTGTTCGAAGGGGGGTTCAGAGGCAAGGGGCTTTTTCACAATCCGGAGTATGTCTCGCCCAACAGCATCCGGTCCGCTTTGAAACGGAGGGCTGCCGAGAAACGAAAAGATAAATTCGAAGTGGATCAGAAGAAAAAAGCCAGAAAACCCAAGCTTCCTAGAGATGAGACGGCGCATGCCTTTGAATGACCGATCGTTGGATTGGAGGGGTTTCGTGGTTGTATGTTTTCTGTTTTTTTCCAGGAAGAGAAAATGGAAAAATCGATGTCTGAAATTTGGGCATGTGCTTGGTGTAGTTTTGGGAAGAATGGTTTTGTTTTGTTTTTTCTGGGGGGAGGGGGGGGGACAGTTCGGAATGTAGAGCAGGGATCCAGATTTTTATTTTTTTTTGCCGTTTCATATCGTTAAGATGTTATGCCTGCAATGTTGGGCAGCTGAAGTGAAAGGTCTTGCTGTTTTTCTCTGCTGGAGATGTCCTCCCAAATTTGAACTTCACATCTGACACCCAGGTCATGAATCCTCACAATGCTTGATGGTGTTTTTGTGCGTAAGCATCATCCCGCTGTCTAATTTTTACCCAAGAACTGAAAGCAACATCACCCTGTCTAATTTTTACCCAAGAACTGATAAAGACTGCCCTGGAGAATTCGGGCTTCGACTTTGTTTCTTCTGGGCCCTTCTTCCCCTTGACAGTCCCCCTAATTTTATCCTTACATTTTGGATGAATGAAGAATCCAATACAGAATTAGCCGATAAAGAATTTCAGAATAGAAGAAAATGCACACTGAACGGCCGCAATTTGGTTTAACATTCCAGTCGAAATGTCGAACTATGATTGCATGCCATCGACGTAGACGTCATACCAGGGCTGCGTCGGTGAACTCTCCTCCATCCTGCGAACACCACACAGCAACGATTACGCTCTGCTTTTCGCGATGCTCGGCCAAGATGGATTGTGGGTCGATAAGGTGAAGATTAGTGGGGGAACTGGAGGTCTTGGTTTGGCTGTGGTTTGCTCTTGGGGTCGCTATGGCTCAATGAAGAAATAACACCCCATCGCACTGCAGCACTCGCCGAGGTTTTTGGACGACCACACGGTACAGACGAGAGTCGCTGGCAACCTGAAGAAACTGGTGAGCGCGATCGTTGATTGCTCAAGTATGGCTTGGCGATGGTGGAGAGAAACATGAACAAAACCACAAGGGGTTGGGTTGGGGTGCATAGAATGTGTGATAACTGAGCTGCCATTTCTCTGGGGAAAACCAAGCCAGGGGGAATCCCCAGTTTCTGCGAAATCTGAAACTGGAGCTGGTTTTTTTACCAATTATATAGTTGGTTATTGAACTGATGAACCGCTCACATCAGTGTGTTTTTTCCTTCCTATTTTTTGGAGTGTTATACTTTTGAATAATATTTCCCTCTTTGAGGTGGGGATCTCGATACTGATGTTGGTGTGTGGAAGGCAATCCAGTTTTCATTGAAATAATTTAAAGGATTTTGCTTATTCCCCAGGCTGCTAGCGATGATATGCCGCATTTGTTGCTGTATGGACCTTCAGGCAGTGGGAAAAAATCGTTAATACTGTCGCTACTTCTTGCGATTTATGGAGAGGGAGTTGAAAAGGTAACACCCTTTTTATATTCATTTGTAAAAAAAAAGAAAAAAGAATCATGGCCAGAACATTGTTGGCAATCAGATTGTTCCCTGACAATCTTCAAAAACGGAACGAAAAAAATAAAATCCAAGGTATTTTTTCCTCATCAAATCTCCGCCTCAGATTCAAAATTCGAAGTATAATTGAAGTATTGAATTTTTTATGTTTTAATTCTAATTTTTATATTCATATTTTTTATTTCTCACACAGGTTCGAACTATTTCCAAGGAGCACACATTTCAGGTGGGTCATGACCAATTCCACATTGCTAAACAAAAAACACAAAACAAAAGAGTGCATGCAGAGGAATTTTTTTCCCCGTGTGTGGCACATGTGCGATTTTTTCTCGACAAAAAGATATATGTCTTGAGACTACTGGGCATTATTTTTCTGGAATTTTATGACCTGATATCAAGAAGTTAGTTGTAGAACGAAAAAGATGCTATTTCTGTTGAAGAATATACTCATGATTGATTTATTGCTTGTTTTTCTTCAGGTTTCTGGTCGAAAAGTGACGGTTCCTTTCACACATCTTGCCAGTAATTACCATGTGGATATGAATCCGAGTGCGGCTGGTTTAAAGGACCGCCATATTATTCAGGTCAGCATACCATTTCGTTCGCAATGATTTCTTTTTTTTTCTTTTTTTTTGGGGGGGGAGGGATGAGGTTTTTCTTTAACCTTGTGTTGCATTTATCTTTCATTGATAATTCTGAATCGAAAAAACATAAAAAAAAGTCCAAAATTGAACATTTAACATTTCTCAAGAATTTTCTTCAGAGTTTTTTACCCCCACACCCCTCCATTGTTTTATTTATTTTATTTTAGTCACATATTTTTTGAATTCTTTTTCATTCCATCATGCAGCACTTTGTCACGGAGCTCTGTTCCCAAAGGCACGCGAATCAAAATTTCACTTATTTTACCTTGGTTCTGAACGAAGCCAATTTATTGAGCTCCGATGCTCAAAGCGCATTGAGAAGTACGATGGAAAAATATTCGTCGAGGTGCCGAATGATAATGCACTGCACCAATTTATCAAAGGCAAGTCTTTTCCTCTCCTCAAAAAATTTAATTTTTAATTTTCAAAATAGCGAAAACAGAAGCTTCTATGACATTGTTTTTTTTTTTCTTCCTCGAAATTATGTACTGGAAAAAAATCAAAGCAAAAATAGAAGCTTCCGAAACAAAAATTTGATTTTTTTTTCGACAACGTAGGTTGACCTGAATCAATCAAGGGCACTTGTTTGAGAATTATTCGCTGCCTGTTGAATGCTTTCTCTTTACTTGTTTGGAGCGAGGGGAAATTCTCGGGAGTTTTTTTTCTTCCTGTTTCTCAAGGGTACCCCTTCCAATGACTGACAGCGTGGTTGCGTTCGATCGATGATTGCAACAGGTGCTTGATCCAATTCGAAGCCGATGTCTGTGCATTCGAGTGCCGCCCCCCTCGCAAGCTCAAATTCACAGCGTCCTCCAAGAAGTTGCTGTCAAAGAAAACATAACCCTTCCTGAACAATTCTCCAGAAAGATTGCGGCGCAATCCAGAGGGAACCTCAAGAAAGCCATATTGGCGTTGCAAGTTGCTTTCGCACAGCAATATCCATTTGCAATGGATCAGAATGTCCCAGTGCCGGAATGGGAATCCTACATCCAGGTAGAGTTTCTCGCTATTTTTGCATGCCCAGTTTTTTTTTTGGGGGGGGGGAATCAATAAGAAAAAAATATATATAAATTTTTCTGAAAACAGAAAAAACAAAGATTCAACCTTGAAAAACAAAAAAAGCAACTATGTTAGAAATACATCTTGGTGATTTAAAAAAAAAATGCATCGACTGCTGGATACTTAATTTTTTTTTTAAAGAGGAAAAAGGGAAAGGGTGTAACCCAGTCAAAGAAGATCAGAAATTTTGAATTCAAACAATCACCATTACACATTTTAATCAAAATCCACTCTGGTCAGACCAAAGCGCTTAAAGAGGAAAAAGGGAAAGGGTGTAACCCAGTCAAAGAAGATCAGAAATTTTGAATTCAAACAATCACCATTACACATTTTAATCAAAATCCACTCTGGTCAGACCAAAGCGCTTCTATCCCCTGTTTTTTGTTTTTCCTTTTCTCAATGTTCTTTTGTTTCCCCCCTCTGGCAGGAAATCGCAAGGGATATCTTGGCAAATCCCTCCTTGGGCACCGCTCTTTCAGTTCGTGGAAAGCTGTACGACCTGCTGGCCAATTGTATTCCTGCCAGCACCATTCTGAAGCGTCTGACTTTCGACATGCTGCCTAATTTCAGCAACAATCAAATGGTGGAGATCTGCGGGCATGCCGCCACAATAGATCACAACATGGCAACCGGGGGAAAAGAAATCATGTTTCTGGAGTCCTTCGTTTTGAAAGTCATGAAAATCAGAAAGGCACAGCAGTAACCCACAAAAAAAGAAGAAAAAAAAACACTGTGTGGAGAAGCACTGGCCAGTTAGTACAATGATGGTGGGTTTTTTTCGGGTTGTTTTTTTTGGGGCGGGGAGGTTTTTTTAGTATCGATTGCAGCGAATGGTTGTCGGTGGATAGAGGTCTATAGGATTTGAATCAGGAGGAAATAGATAGATGGAAGGCAGGATGACTAATGTGGAAGAAAACTCAAGTGTGTATGAGAAATTGTTGGGATATCCTACTGAAACCCAGTAACGCAAAGTGAAGCCTGAACAATTAGTTTAAAGAAAATCGAAATATTCCAGGGACACTGCGTTAAAATCGTGCACGTGGTTAGTTTCGGGAGATATAGTTGGCTTGGAGTGATTCTTGGAATTGCAAGCGAGTGTATTTCACCTTGGCTTGCATTTTTGCCTTGTGTAACAATCCCAACTGCCAGCAGTGGGTGGAAAATCTACACAAAAAAAGCTTCCAATGTGGCTGCACTAATTTGGGGGAAGAACAAAACATAACAGATCAAAATAACTGGCTGGCATGCTCTGGTCGACAAGTGTTGTGCAAAGATTGGTGAGGGATGATGACTGTTTATCCTTACACTGAATAGACGAAGCAATTGAAAAAGCAATATAATTTGATGTTTGTTTGTTTGTGAAAAGCAACTTGGTTAAAAGAATAGAATAAATAATAATCAACATGTAATTATTGATTGAAAAAAAAGAATAGAATCTTCATAAGCCCTATTTTAAAAATCATCTAATCATTCCAATTTGGTTGATTGATGAATTTGTCATGTGACGTAATCCATTCCCACCAACGTGTTGGCATCAGCCCGTCAAGCACGCCCAAAAGAGATAATGGAAACCAGACCTCGGATTGTGTGGGATGCCACTTGCGCTGAATCTTGCAGCAGTGGTGGGTTCAGGACAATCAAATCTGCGGAGCCAAGGGCTTGCTTCAGTTCGTGGAGAGGGGTTGCTGAGACGATCATGGAGGACGGCTCGTCGTCCCAATGCAGGTCGAAGGGCGCTATGTCTGACTGCAAGAATGCATTTGCCCACTGATGCTTTTGGGGGTGAGAGGCACTTGGACTGAAAGCTTGGGGAGTGATGTCCGTAAGTGATCATGCTGTTGGACTTGGGCTTTGCGGCAGGTTTCCTCTGATAACAATGCAATAATTTATTGAATGAAAGTGTTTTACACAAGGCCAAACGGCCGAGTGCAGCCCGTTCATGGAAATGTGTTATAGGCTGACTCAGAAATAAACCACTGTAGCATCACAATGTCCATGGCGAGCTCTCTACCCCAACGCTAAACTAAGAAGAAACTGAGTCAAACATCTATAGAAAAAAAACACTCACAATTACATTTGCAATCCCAGAAAAAAAATCACTGATTCAAATTGCTTAACCAACCAAACACATTGCGAAAAAACTCCCTCATGAAGACCATTGAAATGTTCGAGAGACTGCCAGAAATTTTACACGACATGCCTGTTCCACTATCCAAAGAAAAAAGAACTTTTAAAAAAAATATATATGAGGCCAACCAGGGGAAAAGGAATATATATTTTCTATATCTTCCTTTTCCATATTTGGAAAAAGATTTATATGGTCGAGCATAATGGTGTTGAAAAAAGTGGCAATGCACTCCGATTGGTGTGAAGCATTCGATGGATACTGATTCTGTGAATTGCACCCCCACACTTTCAGTAAGCATTAGGTTTGAGTAGATCCAGACAGTCATGGTGTTTTTGTTTTTGGCAGGCAAGAGTGCCGAGAAGAAAGCATCGGAAATGCTGATTACGCTGTGCACTTTTTGTGCGGTTCGGATAATCTTGGCCCAGGAAGAGGGTTACGATAACGAGGGGGGCACCCGCTCGGAAGTTTACAAAGAACTGACCCGATTCTTGGATGAGGAGCCCATGCGAAACGGAACAGAGTGAGGGTTGTTTGGGTTTGTTTTTCTTTTCCCCGATGAAATTTGATTGAAATTGAAGTTGATTGTGTGGGTATGTGTCATATGGGTGGGTTTTAACGGTTGGTTTTAACATTTAACATTTCGGAAAAGAGGAAAAAAAGGAATAGCATGAGTAGTCCCCGGACACGGGTATATTTTTTTGATGATCGGTGCGATGGTCAGACAGATTTTTTAGAAATGCAGCTGTGAATGAAATGCAGCACCAGATAGTCCTTTTCTTTTTTTTCTTCATTTTAAGAAACCATTAGTCTCTGTATTTTTGCAAGCATGGTTGGATCATCCATCTTTGTACATAATTTGCTATTGTTTCTTTTTTTGTTTTTTGTTTTCTGGACTCTTCAGCACACACTCTGGGTCATTTTTTTTTTGTCCTGGAATTCGCCGGAAAAAGTTCCTTGTGTTGAAAACTCAAGCGGAGATATATGGATGCGTGTATACATGCGTGTTTTCCATCCCCTTCTGTGATTTTTACTTTTTTTTCCTTTTGCCAGATGGGTTTCCAAGCTGATGAAGCATCCCAGGACGGAGCTTCGTTTGATGGCAGTTCGTATCGTAGAAGTCAGGGAAGTTTACATTCGGTCTCAGTTCAATTTCGAAAAATTACAAGACCAAGCTCTCGATGGAATCAAGCAAGAAAACGAAGCGGTGCTGAAAACCTATCTGGAAGACAGTCTGGCTGTCGATACCAACAAGGTCGAAGAATGACCTCCTCCACAACAAACAGAAGCTTCGTTTGCAATCTTTTGGTGAATTTTCGGAAACTCAAGGAGAGCTGATCCAGTCATGTTAGTTGAATTTTTTTTTGTTGTTGCCCACTTGTTTTTCTTTTTCTTTTTTTTAATGTCTAATTGAGAAGAATTTGGGCAGTCTTTTTTGGGGGGAAGGGGCTGGTGCGGTTTGGTGTAAGTGTATTCCATTGTTTTCGGAGGACTCTTTGTTGGAAGACAGTTCACTTCCTGGATATGTCAGTCATACGAGTCTGACCAGATCCCAACTCACCCCAAATCCCCTCCTCCCTCTTGAGGTTAAGAAAAAGACCACTGCCAGAAGCCACTTCAACACAAAAAAACAACAACAAAAACACAAAAAAAAAAAACATATTGCACAACACCTCACTTCTCCAAAAAGCTTCCCGTGTCAAGCCTCCCAAACATCAACTGAAATCTATTTTGCTCCATCACCATCATCCCATTGTCAATGACATTGTGGCCCCACAAAAAAAATTGACTGGCAAAATTTAGGGCCACGAAAGGGCCAAAACGTTTTTTTTAAAGATAATTTTGGGGCCTGTTGTAAGACCGAGAACGGCCAAGACAGTGAAGGAATCAGGAATCAGTTTACACTTGACAGTGAAGCCGTTGGGCGTAGTGTCAGTTACGGGAGTTATGACTTTGTGGCGTGCCCCATCCAGGGTGTGCCTGTTTTATTTTTCCTTCCTTCGACATATTTTGAACAAAAGAATTCCACTAAACAAACTACCCCTGTTTGCTACCTGTTACAGTGACTGTTAGACGACCGTAACACTACCCCTCGATTTTGGCTCAAATTCGTATTCATTTTAGTATTTTCATATTCCCTTTTTGATTTTTCCCCCCAAACAGACCATCCCTGTTTGTTACCCCTTTTCCTGCATGAGATACATACTCATTCAACAACGGTTCGATTCCCCCTTTGCCTTTTTTTTAAATCATAAGTGTCAAGTAAGTTGACTTTTATCAACTTTCAACAGATGAACCTTTTGAAATTGGTATGTCTTTTTTTTTAATCAAATCGATGATTCTGAAAAACTTGACAGTGTAAATACATGATGTGATGGAAAGAATGATTATAGGATTTGGGAACAAGTATTCTCCTCTGAGATTTGGGGTGGGCCATGTTCTCGGTGCTGTATAAAAAGTTGTGCAATCGGGGTGTTGGGTAGGTTGTGCTGTGAGGTGATGCAGATTCTACATTGCAGGAGCCTTGTTTTAGTTGTGATGGGCAACCCATTATTAGAAATGGATCCATAAATAATAAAGATGAATGAGAAACAATATATGTAATTCATACTTACTCTGTCCCTGAATAACTGTCCACTTATGTTTGGGGTTACAGTTCTCGAGTGAGACATCCAATTGATCTGAAATTTTGTGGGCAGCATCTCTGATACACGTAGATGAAGCCTACAAAATTTCAGATCCATTAATTGAGAGGTTGCGATGCAGTGACTCCGAAACCAGAAACGAAGCCAAAACCGTTTTTTCACTTCGACGACTTTTACTTTTTGCATACCAAAACTAGCTCAAAATTGTAAGATACTGTTATCAAGCAATAATATACACTTGTAAAAGTGTATCCCCAAAATTTGTTCTTTCCACGTGGCCTCTCGTGTAATGCGCTCGGCATTCCGTATCAAAGTCCATTTTTCTAGGCAGCTTGGTGACTTTCGCTCCTATTTTCGAACGAACTGGCGCTCAAAGGTCTCTTGAGTTGCGTTTTCGACGTTTGCGAGGTCGAGGTGGAGTTCGCGCATTGCGCCGCTATTTCCGATTTCAGAGGTCGACTTTCCTCGGTTTTATAGTCGTCACGATCTACTGAACGACGCATCGTGCTTTACTCACTGGTTCACTTATAACGAAATTTTGTGAGCTCGCCACAGAACATCTGAGGCATGTGCTCACAAAATTTTATGGCAAACGATGAACGTTTGACGTGTCAAAACGTTCACAGGGAGGTGAAAAAACGGTTTTCGCTTCGTTTTTGTTTCGGAGTCACTGCATCGCAACCTCTCAATTAATGGATCTGAAATTTTGTAGGCTTCATCCACGTGTATCAGAGATGCTGCCCACAAAATTTCAGATCAATTGGATGTCTCACTCGAGAACTGTAACCCCAAACATAAGTGGACAGTTATTCGGGGACAGAGTAAGTACATGTTTTGGATGACCTGCAAAACAGTGCTGCAGCAGCTATTCATAAGTTTAAAACTTAAAAAAAATGACTCACCTGACATGAATATATTGTCTGTTTTTGTAACAGTAGTATGTCCGATATAACCTTGACGTCAGATCGCACTTGATACATCGACAAGTATAAAAGTCATCGGCAACTTCATAAAAAAAAAGGCACTATCATGCCCGCTTCACCATTCCTCTCCTTTTTCTTTCTTTCGTCCAAATATATATGTACATAAAATTCTGCTGGAACTTGCCCACCAATTGCCCATGACACACATTGCAGGCGCATGCAACAGTTCGATTGGGATTTATGGTTGGGTTGAGAAATGTGCCTCTTGCAGGATGCACCCTCAAATTCAGTGAATGGAAATTGTTGATCTCAGGGCTCGGCCTCAATTTCGGGGAGCCCTTTTGGTAGGTGTTGAATTCACTGTTTTTCTTCAAGTATAGAGCACGACCCATGTTCCAACCAAAGTCCCTTCAAATACCACAACCAAGAGTCCGAACTGTACAAACTGCCACCAACTGGATCACTCCTGTCCACACAGGCTTTTTCTGCACCTTCTCTAACTTTGCTTTCTTTTCTGCTGTGTGCCATTGAGTGAGGAGAGCCCCCTGTATTTCCCTGTGCATCCGAGTGACATGAGTCCATGTGGTTTCATTGGTCGGAAAAGACCAAATCCTTTTTGCTGCACATAGTGTGCAGCCAGGATTCTGGATTGCGATGGCAGTCCTCTTATCTTCCCACTTCAAGTATGAACGTGAAATTGACAGGGTTTTTGTGATTTTGTGTGATCCAGTGTGGTTAAGTACGGTTCGGCAGGAATTGTACTAGTGTATTGGGTGAGGAGACAACATGTGGAATGCGATTACACATGCAGTCTGGGAAACTCAGAATGTTGGTGTGGTAAAACCCAATCACAGATAATGGATTTCCTCCACCATGCACTGTGCAGTAACTGGAAATACCATTATGCCAACAACTCTGAGAAGAAATACAACAATTGGCGACCTTTTTTTCAAATTATTAATCGCGACAAGAATAATTGATAAGACAGCATTATCCAGAACAAGTCAGACCCTGGCAACAAACGCGAATCTGTAACAGAAACGAGATGCATGGAATTTGGTGATAAGACAAAACCCCCAATTCGGGGGCTCTCTCCTACCCCCCCCCCAAACTGGCTGGGGGAAGAGGCGGCGATCGAAGGGCGGATCCAATAATTGGCCAAATCCTACATACTTGCTGCGTTTTTGTTCCGTAGTTTTTACACCCGTGCACCACCTTTGTTGATTTTACTCCCATCCACCGAAAATCCCCATGGCCAACGTAACAGCCGACAGCTCCACCCCGAAAACCGAAGACACCAGAGAACCACACCGGCACCACATCAACAAACCTCTTTCGCAATGAAATCTGCCGGATCAAGTGTAACTCTTCTTGTTCAACACGATTCCCTCGAACTTGGTCTGGAACCTGAGACGTCGACAGAACAAATGGGTTTTTTTCCTTACTAATTAAAAATTAGAGATGGGTCCATATCAATATTCATCATACTTATTTACTTGTTCCTTCAAAATTATATTTGTGAAATCAATGTGCCACAAAAATGCACTGAGAAAACACATCATATAGATATATAAGCAATGAAACCTTCAGCGATTCTGATCAAATTTCCGTCGACCCCGCAAAACTGGACTCTCACAACAATCGCAATGAAACCAGAACTCTCAAAAGCTGCTGCTCCATCGTTTCACTTTTGAATTTTGTCCCCCCTCCCTCCCGACTTCCTTTGCCAGGGTTTGCAGGCATGTCTCGTTTTTGAGAGGTCTATATGTGTAGTGCATTTTTTTTCCTTCCGGAAAATTCTCTATTGTTAGCTTGCCGCTACTTTCGATACCAATCGATCCATTGAAACAAAACCAACTAGTCTTACCACTTGACTGCATCCTCCTTTCCGACCTTGTGCCTGGCTCCAACCTTGGAAGTGCATCTTCGGCGACGGCTCACTCTGTATCCAGGGCGTTCCAAGATGACGTAGAAATCCATACCTAACCATTCACAGAACACTCGATAACAACCACCAGTAGTCCACATTAATCACCATTTCCATTAACCCTACCAACAAACCCGGACCTGCGTGAGAAGATTCACAACATGCCTTTGCTGGCCAATAACCTCGTCAAACTTCTTGAAAAATTATTTTTTTGATAAATTTTTATTCCTCTTTCCGAAAGAGATAATGAAATGCTACGAGGAGGGCTTCATGTCTTGACAAACACCCTAATGAACTCAGATTCCCACGAAGAAAAAAAATTGGTGCAGTTCCCCTTCACCCCCCCTTTTTTCTTTTAAATTGTTTTGGATCTCTTTCCAGGAAGAGATAGTGAGAAAGTTCGCCAGAAAAAATCATGTTCTAAAAGACAGCCAAATCGTTTCGCCACCTTGACCTCTCACTTACCGAAAATACCAGTGGATGGATCGTACTTCATTCCCAAATCGATGTGCTCAGTGATACCAAACCCTAAGAGAGAAACAAAAATCGAGTGACCATTTCTTCACTATTTTCCCCTCCTTCTTAGAACTCTGGAAGTCCAAGGAGGTACAAAATGGAAATCACCAGTGCTCAGCATCTCAATTGTGGTGTTGACTGAAAGAACAAGGTATAGTTTCGCCAGTTTGATCGGATCTATCCAACTCTTGCAGCAGCAGTAGCTAAACAAAATAAGCATTTTTGATTTGTTCAGAGGATCACATCACACTTGTTGAAAAACTTTCGGAAAAGATGCACGGAATTCAAAAACATAGCGTTCATCCCCCCTTCCGCACCCCAAAAACAAACAATAAAAAAACCGAGAAAAAAGTAGTAAATGTAGTTGGAAAGAGATCCATGGCAAAATGCATGTTCTTACCAAAGTTGCCCTCAGCAGAAAAGTTTTTCCTCAGAAGTTCGTATTCCTTCACCTTCAACCCAGATTCCTGAACACCAACCCCACAACATCTCTCAACTCTTTATTTATTTTTTTTAATTCTACCATTTCCTTATCGAGACCATTGACAGCCATGTCTTGACGTTTTCCCCCTCTTTTGCGCACAACATTTTCCCCGTTTAGATACTTTGTTTTGTTAATTATTTTCTGAAATGGATGAATCATGTTCACAATTTTTTCTAATGGGAGCAGAGAAATAATATGCAGAAAAGAAGGTGAAACTATCTCTCCCATTGGTTGACTAATTCTTCACTCATATCTGTTATTGCTTTCAATGAAAAAACTTCTATAGATTCACTTCCATTCAATTTAACTTCCTATCGTGAACTTACCAAAATCGTCAAAGCCTTTTCGCCCCTCACGGTAACGAAGGTAGAAATCTTTTCATTTCTCCTGATCCCAAAACTCCTCACAGTGTATCTTGCCTTTCCAAACTGTGGCTGCTGTCCAGTCAGAGACTCCAACACCTATTCAACCCCCAAAAAATACCACTCTATAAAACAACCCTGCTACTGGGATGTAAAAAACAAAGGATTTCTTTGAGAACATTCCCACAGGTCCAACCAGACGTTTCTCTGCAGAACGAAACTGTTTCGACACACCCTTATAAATCGACGTAAGATACTGTTGTTTTCGATCAGGAGTCCTTTGTCGTGGCGGCTGATTTCTGATGTCTGACAACGAGCAAAACTCTGAACAAAAGCTGTTTTCGATAAGTGTTTCGCTGGTCACCTTGGCGGCCTTCTGAAGCCTATCTCCCGACTCTCCAACGCAAATATTCAACACCAGTTTCGCCACTCCGATTTGCCTCATAGTGTTGTTGCTCTTCTTGTCGCTCTGGAGGTTGCAAAAAAGAAGACCAACATCAACCCGAATCGAAATAGGCAGGAAAAAATCACCTCCCCTTCGCAAAGCGACGGCTTTTCTTCCAAGTGCGCGCGAAAACAGTTTGGACGTTTTCGTCGGCCAGAATCGCTGAAACGAGAGAATTTCGGAAACCTGAGCGAGAGCTCTATTTTTTTTCCCGAGCGGGCAAAACTGCAACAGTTTCGAATCAGATCAGGGAGAAACGACGCATCTTTGATCACCGCGTCGCACTCACCGCCGCCATCTTGACTCCGCTTCTCGCCCTGGTGGCCCCCGATCCTCGCGCACTGTGTTTGCTACAAAAATTCCAGGGACGAAGTTGCTATTGCCTTCGAGAGAGCAAATCAATGAAACCAAATCGCCCCAAATGAACAGAAATCGATTTTTTTTTTTTGCCACGCCGACACGTCAGCCGGAAATTCCCCTCCTTCACTGCGCTGCCAGTAACTCTCGTCTTGCCGTTCGCACAACAACAAAAAAAAAGCCGAAAAACTCTCGTGACGAACCCACGGCGTGACGACGGAGGATGTACTTGAAGGAGATAAACCTCGCGGGGTTCAAATCTTACGCCGAGCGCACGGTGGTGCCGGACTTCGACCCGCACTTCAACGCCATCACTGGGCTGAATGGCACAGGAAAATCGAACATTTTAGATTCGATATGCTTCGTCTTTGGGCTAACAAAGCTGAACACGGTAATGGCAAATGGACTCAGAATCCCTGCGCATTCTTGAGCGCATTTTCCTTGAGGCCGACTGACTTTCAACGTCCTGTGGGCTTCGATGTCGAAACGGGCAGCAGAGCGAACGCGAGGGTTGTTTTCGAAAAATATCGACACTCGAAACGGGGATGTCGCCGGGTTACGGATTTCGACGTCTCGACTGAACGCAAAAGAGAGTCCGCATTTTTATTTTGAGTTTTTTCTCCATTTTGCTTGCTGTCAGGTTCGGGCGAGCAGCCTCCAAGACCTGGTGTATCAGCAGGGCTGCGCGGGAATTCGCAAAGCCACGGTGTCCCTCGTCTTCGACAACAGCGACGAAAGCAAGAGTCCACGTGGGTACGAAGAATGTCCCCAATTAACTATCACGCGCGAGGTACGGTCACGAAAAAAACTGTCGGAAAAAAAAAGAGACAGAAACAAAGTTTGTCACGAAAAGCTGGAAAATAGATGCCTTCATTTGGAACGACGATCATCATCTACTTGTATTAAGAAGGCTTTTTTTTTTTTTAAACCACAAATATGCCAATTCTGAAAAACTGCAGAAGAGAGTGAGATTCCGGATTTCGGACCAGATTGGATCAACTCTTTCATATATAAAAAAGCAATATACAGAAATTCACATTTGATGAAGCCCTACTCCATGTATCATTGTTGTTTGGTGGTATTAATTCCATGTGATATTGGACGTTTTATTCTACTTTTTCCTTTATCTAATAATACTGGACATGATTTAAAAAATATATATATGGTACTCTTTCTGAATCTCTTAATCCTAAGAATGAAAAACAAATCATACTGAAAATGTGTGTGCGTGGGAAAAAGGATATATGAAAATACATATTTATTTATTTATTTTCCGTTTTTGCAGGTGGCCCTGCCAGGCAAAAACACTTACCTAGTCAATGGGAAAAAGACTGATCACAGGTGAGGAAATCTCTGTAGATATATAACATTGATGGGTTAACAAACGCTGGCGATTTAACATCACATTTCAATATTTTTGTTTTTTCTTTCGCCACCTTGTCAGGAAAATCGAGGAGCTGTTTCAAAGTGTTGGGATAAACATCAACAATCCACACTTCTTGATCATGCAAGGAAGAATCATGCAGGTGTGGGGGGTGTAATATATATATTAAAAAAATTTATAAAAAAAATCACCTCGTTGTGGATGGCCTTCGTTGGGCAAGTTTGCCTAATGTAAATTAAACATTCATTCATTCATATATATATATTTCTTAATTACTGATTGTACGGCGTAAGGGTTCTGGTGAGGATAACGATTCTACGTAGCCGAATTTTGGCGCCTATATTATGTCAAAGAATGAAGTCACCCCAAACATGAAGCTCGTTGCAGTTTTTTTCTTTCTGGAATTGAAAAAAAAAAGACAGATGTTTGAAAATATGTTTTCTTTCTTTATCGAGAGGAGGGATATTTATTTCGCCGAAATGATTTTTTCCATACATGTGCTGGCCAGATCCTCAGCATGAAACCAGCTGAAATCCTTGCAATGGTGGAGGAGGCGGCTGGGACGAGGATTTACGACACTCGCAGAACTAAAGCGATAATCAAACTTGCCAAAAACGAGACCAAACGGAGGGAAATCGACAAGGTTGGCCACTGCATATATAAATATATATTATTACCTTGCAAAATTTCACCTTTCAAGAAAAAGCAATGGAGTATCCCCCCCCCCCCCCCCCCTCTTTTTTTTTAAAGAAAAGAAAAAACGCAAAACAAAACAAAATAACATTTGTTGTCGAGGACGATGTTTTTTTTCCTTCCTTTTTCTTTTTTTTTGTTCAACTCATCATTTCAACTGTTGTCTTTTTTGTTTTTTTTTTCAAATTATCAAAGCTGGTGTCTGAGGAGCTCACGCCCAAGCTGAAAGAACAAAAAAAAGCAAGGCACAATTTGCAAGAGTATGAGAACCTTCTTTCCAGCTTGGATGGACTGGAACGATTTTGCGTTGCATACGATTTCGACAAATGTCAAAGGTAATGGTTTAAAAAAAAGCTATCAAAAACCTTCTTTTCACATAATGAGAAAAAAAATCCACTTCTCGGGGAGCTTGCCAGTACATCGATCAATTATGACTAATCCTCCCCTCGTCTCACAGTGATCGTAGGGAAAAAAAAGTCGCCAGGTTTTTTTCTGCGGCTCATCTTTATCCACATTCTGACCGGTAGGTTTTCTTTTTTTTGTGTAATTACTTAATTATTTAATTATTATTTGGAGAATAGGACCGTCCAGCAGTGCGAAGATGAGGGCCAGGAGGTTCAACGGCTGCTGATTGAATTGGATAACCGGAAAGTGGACACCCAGGCAAAAATCCCAGCCATCGATGCGGAGCTTCAAAACATCACAAGGGAAAAACAACGAAGGGGGGGGCAGGACCTGAAAGACGCTGCAAATGCCGTTCATGTGCTCGACAAAAAGTGGGTACCTTCTTTTATACATATATGTAATATTATTCTTCTTTGTGGTGGTCTTCTTGTTCAGATTGGGAAGATTCTTCCGAGCGTGCATTGGATTCGGAAAAAAAAAAAAAAAAAGAGTTCTTTTCGGTCGTATATATTTTTTAAATTGGTATAATGTGTGGGGTTTATTGCATGGACTTTTCATGTGGCTTCTTTTTTTTTGACTCGTACGTTTGTGTCTGTTTTTCCACTCACAGGCTGGTCGAGGAAAGAACAGCATTGAGGAATCACAAAAAAATGAAAGAAACGGAAGAATGTGACTTGAAACAGGTGCTGCGATTTGAAAATAAAAATAAAAATGATAGCTCAAAAAAAGAAAAAAAGATTTGCCATTGTTTTTAGGTTTTCGCATATTTTTCTTCGATGGGCCTGTTGCATCAGTGGAACCGATTTTTTGTTGCAAACAGAAAAATCCGACGATTCGCGTTAAATTTTCGAAAAATAAATTCAAAGTAAATTTTTTATACAAAACTTAGATTATTTTAGTAATCAAACTATTGGATTCGGGTTACCTTTTCCGACCATTGAAATTTTACTTGTAAAAAAAAAGGGTAGCACCGTAAGGGCATGCAAAAACCGATGTTGTTTCAGAAATTAAACCCATGTGTGCATGCATGCTCAGATTCAAAGTGAATTGGATGCCCTGTCTGAGGAGGCGTTGGAGAGAAAAGTGGCGGCTGCAAAAGAATTTCACGATCAGATGCAGAATTCCAAAAAGGAGCTGTTGGAAAGCATCAAGGCGGACGAAGGGGACTTGGCCGGAGCTGAACTCGGAAATCCCAGGGACGAAGCCGGTCGAACTCTCACTGAACGGCTTGCGCTGACCAAAACTCAAGAGGTAGGTCCATTGGTGGCAGCTGTCGATTCGATTTTATTTGATGTCTTAATTTTTTGTATTCTTTTTTCAACTTTTTTTTTGCCAACCCCTCAATTAATTAATTAGAAATCTTCAAAAAGAAAAGTTAAATTTGTTTATTTTTTTGAATATGTTTTTTAAATCATAAAGACCTCCATTGGCTGATTGGCCTGCATATATGCTAGATCTTGAACAGTTTTTTTTTTTTTTTTGGGGGGGGATCTGAATCAAAATTACAAAGAGTTGATTGATGGAATTGGCTGCGACAGATCCGGGGGCTGGGGGATGTGGAAGCTGCCCGAATCCATGCTCAGAATTTGGAAAAGGATTTGGCGAATTTTCAAAGGGACCTCCAGTCAAGGCAGCACGAAGCCACCGGCCAGGAAAATCAAATCCAGGGAGCAAGAAACGAAGTGGAAAACTTGAAGTCCCAGTTGCAGGTACATGAATATATCATGAATCATGAATTATATCATGAATTGTATCATGAATATAACATTAATCATTAATTCAAACTTCTTTATTCAGGTCTGTTTTTGCATTTTTTACCATCGTGGCTTTGGTAAATGTATATTTGCACATACTGGATTTTTTTTCGTTTTTTGTGAACAGGGCCTTGGATTTAACCCTGATGAAAAGGAGCGGCTGGAATCATTCATCGAAGAGGAAACCAGCAATGTACGGAGACTGACATACGAATTCAATCAAAAATCTCAATCATCAGGTACTCCCCACCACCACTCAAGTTTTTTTCCCATTCGAAATACCTTTTTTTTTAAGATACCAACCCCCCCCCCCTTTTTTTTGTTTCCGCCGATTCCGTTTTTGGTGCTTTTTTTCATTTTTTGCTTTTAAGTGTGTGTGTGTGTTTTTCTTATTTTCTTATTTTTTTGGCAAAAGGGTTGGATTTTCAGTTTCAAGATCCATATCCCGGGTTTGATCGGGGCCGCTGCGTGAAGGGGGTTTTGGCAAAACTATTCACCGTCAATGATCCCAATTACACTGTGGCTGTGGAGGTGGCCATCGGAGGCCGTCTGCGAAACGTCGTGGTGGATACCTCTGACACCTCTTCGAAATTGATCAACAGGGGGCAGTTGAAAAGACGAACCACTTTCATTCCTCTGGACAGCGTGAGTTGCTTTCTTTCTTTCCTTGCTTGTCTCTTCTTTTTTCTGTTTTTGTTTTTTTTTGTGCCAACCAAAGAAAAAACGAATCCTTCATCCTTCATGTGTGTATTTTTTCAAGCAGACCTGTCGATATGCTCTGGACATTCGCCAATGGGGATACTTTTCAGCGATTTTTTTTTCTTGTTGAATTTCCTTCTGTTTTCTTTCTTTCTGTTTTTTCTTTTTTTTTTAAATAACTACAATAGGGGTCAAAAGACTCTCCTGTGGATCGATCCTCCAATAATCCTCAAAATGCAATTCTGCGAATAATGCTAGGTTGCAGAGTGTGCAGAATTGCATTCATGCAGAAAAGAATTTTATTTTATTTTTATTGGCATTGTGGGGAATTTTTTTTGTTCTAGTGCGATGCAATGTGATGCAGATTCGAGGTGGAGGGATCGACCAGCATGCGCGGGAAGCTGTTCATAGATTGGTGGGGAATGATGCCGTCCCAGCGATCGATCTCATTTCTTTTCCTCCGGAACTAGAGCCAGCCATGAAATTTGCTTGTGGCAACACCTTCATTTGCAAGGCAAGTTCAAAATCCCCACCTCCCCAAAAACCAAAAAACAAAAAAAAAAGAATATATCGAAAAAATATGTACATATATGAGTATTTATAATATAGATTGAAAATAAAATAAAAGATTATTTTGTGTGTGTAGTAACAACAATTTTTTGGACAGACGAGGGGAAAGGATTGGAGGAATGGAGTGCAGGGAGTCTAATGCCGTCGTTTTTTTTTCAAATCAATTTTAAAATTTTTAACGAAGAATCATTTCCTTTATTTAAAGGTTTGAGAAAGTCCCATGCTTCGTCTTTTAGCTTGCCCCTTGACTTTTCTAATTTATATACTTTTAAATATGTATTTTTTCTCAACCAGCCCCCCCCCCCCCCTCCTCCAAAAAAATGCAAAATATGTAATAAAACAGTTATGGTTGTGCTGAATGTTATTTTTGTGTGTGTTGCTTTTCTTGCATTTTGTTCAGGATACAGAGATGGGTTTGAAACTGTCTGGCAGCTTGAAGCGATTGAGGTTCGTCACATTGGGGGGCCAAGATTATTCATCGGACGGTGAGGCAACTCCACATGAATTCCACATATTGAGTTCATCATTTTTTGAAATGTCATGAGAACTATATATACAAATGTTATATTTCATCACAACTTTCTTCTTCTTTTTTTTCTGATGTTTTTCGAAAAGTCAAAAATATGCTAAGTGCAGCGCTTCTCACAGAAATGTGTTATGACAGGCTGAATGAGAAGTTCAATCTTCACTGGATTTATGAATTTACTATTATGTTATGTTATGTTATGTTATGTTATGTTATGTTATGTTATGTTATGTTATGTATTTATTTATTTATTATTATTATTATTATTTATTTTTTTTACTATTTTTTTTTTTTTTGAATTGATTTTTTTTGGAGGGCAGGAGCGTTGCTTTTTTTTTCTGCACGATGCTCTTTTTACCTTTTCCCATATTTCGAATTTGAACAAGCCATCAATATCGATCAAATTTTTTAGTTAATTTTATCCGTTCCTTTGCTTTTCCCCCGATAGGCACTCTTTCGGATGGATATCGGGATCCCCAGGCAATGATATTGAAAGGAGTGCAAGAACTACAATCTGTCGAACAGAATCTAAGGGAAAAGACTGCAGCCCTCTCAAATGCTCGCCAGCAGCTAGGGAACATGCAGCCAATGGCCCAAGAGCATGCCAGGTGAAAGGGTTAAAAATAATTTTTTGTGTTGGAACAGAAAAATGTCAATACTGAGAATTTTCTCCTCAAGTTGGCCGACCCATTTTTGCAAGCCTCAACATTTGTGCGTTTCTTAATTCTGTGCGTCATGGAATCCAAGGGTGTCGGCATTGGTGGATCAAAAAGCACACAACTTACAACTGTTGGAGGATCATCTGGGTCGAAGCAGTTTTCGGAAAGATGTGGAGAAGGCAAAAAAAACAGAGGAAAATTTGAATTCTGCAAAAGAGGCTCTGGACGTTGCCATGCAAAAAGTGTCGCAAATCAAGGAACAACAACTAGTAAGTTCCTTCTTGCGCCCCTCCACCCCCCCCAAATAAAAATAAAAATAAAATAAAATATAATATAATAAAATAAAAGTAGTATCAATAATTAGATGGAACAAAAAAAAACTAAGAGGGGGGAAAAAAGCTCTGTATTCTGCGAACATTCTTTTCGCATAATTGAATTTTTCCAACATAAACAAAATTCAAATTCAAATTCAACAGACAATGAAAGAAAGAGGACGTGTCAAGATTATGATCATATTCTCAGAAAACTTGAACCCCCTTATCCTTTTTTTTTTTTTTTTTTCTTTCTTTGTCTTTTAATCGCACTTCGCATCTGCCAGTTTTCCTGGCTTTTCAATTTTCTTTTAGTTTTTTGAATTGACTTCTCACTCTTTGTATCCTTTCTGTTTTGCCCCATCGTCCACAAAAGTTTCAAGAATATTCGGTGTCTAATTTTTATTTTTTTTTGGGATGTGGGCAGGATTTGCAAAGGAAAATAGATGGTTTTGGTTCGAATCCTGATCAGTTCATCAAAGAAACTCGAGACAGACTGGAAAGGAGACGAGAAGAAATAAAATCCATCGAATTAGAGGCGAAAAATGCTGAAGTGGTACAGATTTTGTTCTTCCCTTTCCATTGTGTGTGTTTTCCTCGTAATTTCCACGAAAAATTTAATTTTTACGGGAAATATTGATGCCCACTGTATATTCACCACTAAAAACTCAACAGCAAGAAAGCGTTTCTTCGAGGGCAACTCTCCGTTCCAAGAAAAAGGAGATGAAAAAAAAAATCTGAAAAAAAAAGCTGATTGCTTCATATTGGATTCTTTTTTTTCTTCAAAGCGTAAGTTTTTTTATTCTTATTCTTGTTTATTTTTTTCTTTAGGTGAGTTTTATTTTTTTAATTTTGTTCTTTTGGGGGTTCAGGCATACAAAACAGCGATTGCTGAAAAATCGGGGGTGGAGGAAGACAGGGAAAGAATCAAAGCTAAGCGAGATGAGGCTCAAAACAGTCTCAATGGTATGTTACAGTGATGAAATATCAATTTTTTTCAAGTTTGTTTTATTTTTTCTTGCGGACAAAAAGGAACAAAATGTTGTTTGGGCAAGATAAAAATTAAAAAATATTATCACAGATGTTACTTGAGCTGAACAGTGGTGTGTGAAAAGAAACTGATTTAAAAAAAAAATGTTGAAATTTTCAAAGAATGGTACATTTTCATGTCCTCTCGTTATTTTTTGTTGTTGTTGAAGAGGAAGGGGAGGGATTTATTTTCAGAAAAAAAAAAAAAGAATTTCAAAAAGTTTAAATGGGGTGGTTGGGATTTTTTTTTTTTTAATTACCATTTCATTTCCCATCTCTTCGTTTTTTTCCAAACTTCTTGAAAATCCTTAATATTTGCCTCCATCCCTTTTCATCCAGGAATGATCACATCAACAAATTGTCACATGAAGGTCAAATTTTTTCTCATCCAGAACGACCCCTTCCTTTTAGATGCCACTAGAAAGGGGAAAGGAAAAATTGTTAAATTTTTAATTGTCCCCCATTTTTCTTTAAAAGAAGAAGACTTATCTGAGCAATCTGTTTTTGTACAGGAATTGCGGTGGAAATCGAAAGGGTGATGAAGATTGTGGCTGAATGTGAAAAAAGGCACAGGGAAGAGGAAGCGAAACTGAAAAAAAAACAAAATGCTCTGGTTGAGTGCGATGATCGAGTCAGACACTTAACCAAACAGAAAGATGAACTGGAAAAACAACAAGCCGACCTGAACAACGAAGAATACAAAACTCGAGACAGGTAGGGGGTGTTTTTTTTGTTTTTTTGTTTTTTTTCGGTTCACCGTGTGTGTCTGCGTGTGACGACTGAGAAGAAGAATGGAAAACAAAAAAATGAAAATAAAAATAAATCGAAACAGATATGTTGCTGGTGTTTGGAGGATTATTATTAAACTCATTTTTTCATCAAGGTTGTTTTTTCCAAGAAATTTGTGAGGAAAGAAAAACTATCCTGTCATGTTTATTTTTTCGTTTCGCGCGTTTGCAGACAGGCAGGTGTGTGGGTGTGCGTTTTTTTAACTGTATCTTTCTTCCTATAAGTCGTGTTTTTTATTTCAATAGGTTGCAGCAAATTGAAGGTCAAAAACAGAAGTGCTGGAACAGGAGAGATCAACTATTAAAGGTAGCAAGAACAAATAAAAATTCGAAGAAGAAAAAAACGCTCTACATGCATGAAAGCGAAATCACAATTCCTTTTAATCTCCACAGTCCTCCAAAGAACAACCCCCTTCCCTCCCCCCGATTCCGTTTTTTCTTAAACGCACTAATGTGCGTGTGTGTCTTGTGTTTTGTTTTGGTTTGATTTTTTCTTTAAGGAATTCCCATGGATCAACAGCCAAATGAGCGATTTTGGTAAAGTGGGGACGGAGTTTGACTGGATTAGTAATGACCCTGAAGACGCACAAAAAGAGTTCGAATCGAAGAAAAATGAAGTCCAAGAGCTCAAGATGGTTGTAAACAAAAATGTAAGGAAAAAAGAAATAAAAACAAAAAGAGTGGGCATGCTAGTTGTGAAAAAAAAAAAAGCATTTTAAAATTTTAGAAGAAAAAAAACTTTTCGACCTGGCAACGCAGGCCAAAAAAACCACAAAAAACCCAGAAAACACCTTGTCTTTGTTCGTTTTCATTTTTGTTCTCATTTCCATCTGCGAGTTTTTTTCTTTCTATTTCGCTTTTTTTCTCCCTTATCAAAAGCAAAATAGTGAAAATAAATTAAAAACTCTCTGTGTATTATCTCGGTTGAAGTAGTAATCATTTTTTCCCTGGTCGTTGAATTGATTCAATGTGTCTGTGAATGTAAATTTTTTATTTTATTTTAATCTTTTTTGAGGGGAAGGAGGGGGGCTAAAAATATACTAATCTGTATGCAGGCTATAGATGAGTACGAAACCACCCGGGACGAATTGAAGAAATTGACAAATCG
Organism: Bryopsis sp. KO-2023; assembly: GCA_030272585.1. NCBI lineage: Eukaryota > Viridiplantae > Chlorophyta > Ulvophyceae > Bryopsidales > Bryopsidaceae > Bryopsis > Bryopsis sp. KO-2023. Next base: position 3,494,989 of record BSYQ01000007.1, on the reverse strand, counting down.
AAGGCAGCGACTCGAGGAAAATAAAAAAAAAATCGATCTGGTCAGTAGAACAATATAACTAGCTGTTGTGCTAGAAGCTGTGAGACATATTGCTGGAATAACGTAGACCTTTTACCGAAGCTGGACAAATTTTCCGCTGTTTGCTGTTTACCACCAGCACCCAAAAAAAATGAAAGCTGTTAATTAATTTGGGCAATCAGTTCCCTCCACCCCACCTCCAAATAATTTTGAGGAAATCAGCCGTGCATCAATGAATTATGTTGATATTTTTAGCTAATGGTTCAGGGTTGTTTTTGAACATTTTCTGATTGTTGAGTTGTTTTTCTGGCAGTCCATCGAGATTCTGGACGAGAGGAAAGTAAGAGAATTGGAGGAGACCTGGAAAAAAGTGAAAGTCAAAATGGGCGAGATTTTCGAGATCCTTTTGCCTGGAGCCACTGCCACGGTGGAGCCTCTCCCAAACGAACCATTATCGCGCGGTGTGTGGCAATCTCAGCATTTAACTTTCGAAAAATTAATACCTTTCATCACTATCCGTCCTTTTTGTTTTTGGGGGGCTCTGGTGTATGTGATGCTATTTTTGGTGGTAGGGCTGGGTGTATTGTGTAATTAAAATCTATTTATATGAACCTATTCAAAAATAAGCTTAAATATATCACTTGTCTTGCAGTCGAAACGAAAAAAAATATTTTTTTAATGCTCAGATCAGCCGAATTCTCTGGAGAGATGTGTGTGGGATTCTCTTTCTTTCAATTTAATGCATTTTTTTTGGGGGAGGGGTGGGGGGGTGGACAAATTTTTGTCTAAGTTTGTGCTGTATAATGATAAGAAAAAAAAATCGGGGAGGGAGAGAGCATGAATGTTTTTTTTCTTTATTACGTTTTGTCTCTTCCGATTTTTACTTTTGTTTGTTGTTACTCTTGGCAATATTGATTTACTCAGGGCTGGAGGTAAAGGTTGCGATCAGTGGACAATGGAAAGATTCTTTATCAGAGCTCAGCGGAGGCCAGCGGTCGCTCTGTGCATTATCCTTCATTCTTGCTATGCTGGTTTTCGACCCAGCTCCGATTTACATTCTCGATGAGGTAAGAGCTTCCTTTTCCCTCTCTTTCCTTGGCTATTATTGCACATTTTTTTATTGTTGTTGTTGAGAAGTTGAAAATTGTTGGTGGAGAAAATACGTGTGTGGAAGAGGGGTCAAAATTGTATCTCAATTATCGTAATGCTTATTGGAAAAAAGAAAAAAAAAGCGGCTGTGAAAGGTGGACCAAAAAACCGGATTTTCATCCCCCCCCCCCCCCCATTTTTTTTTTAACGGAAAAGTAATTCTATGAATTAATTTTTTTTATAGAATTACTTTTCCTTGGATGTGAACCCACCCACTTCTTTTATACCGGTTGACCAGGTGGATTCTGCCCTTGATATGAGCCACACTCAAAACATAGGGGCAATGATTCGAAGATTCTTTCCCCAGTCCCAGTTCGTGGTGGTTTCCTTAAAGGAGGGCATGTTCAGCAATGCGAACGTCATTTTCAGAACTCAGCTGAAAAACGGCAAATCCGGCGTCACAAGGACCGTTTCAAAATCACGGTGAGATCACCTGCTTAGGGTTTTCGATGGCCTAATGTTTTCAACATTACTTTATTTAAAGAAAAAAAAAATGAAAATGCTGTAGGTTCACACACAACTCCTTCTGTTATTTTTCCCCTATCATCCCTGCCACAAAAAATCACGAAACAAGAACTGGGTGTGTTAGAAATTATTTCCAGATTTTCGTCGCTGGAATGAAACTCATTGTGGAAAATCGACGCAAAAAAGGAATATTGTGTCTTAATCTCGTCCCCTTTTTTTGTTCCTTTTTTTTGAACCGATTATTACATCGAGATTTGTCTGTTGAACTGCCAATGAGTGAATCACCTCGTCATGGACGGCCTTCACTGGGCAAGTTTGCCTAATGTAAATTAAACATTCATTCATTCATTCATTCATTACAATAGATATAACATGTATAATAATATGTAGTGTTGCTGTGCCACTTGCATCTGTAAGCACAGCAATAGAGTGAATTGCTCAATCAAACTTTTCGTAGGCTTTTGAAACCATGCAAATGCAAGTTTGAATAATCTGTTGCTATCTGTCATTTTTCAGGCACATGGATCTCCCTGGCAGCTCCAATGAAGGGATCGTCGATTGACAGAGATTTCTTTTAGTTTCTTTTAGTTTTTTTTCAGTTTTAGGGACTGCAAGGGAAAACAAAACAAAGCAGTGGTTAATAGAATTTATGGGAGTATCGCTAGATCATTAGTTTATGTGTGTTGTGGTTCGTGGGCGGGTGTTGCTGGCATATCAGCGGCTGGTGTCAGTCTGACTGTATTTTGTTCGTTCACCGCTTTTACACATAGAGCAGTAGACACCATTTTCATCTGTCCTGTCATTTGCATGGGGGATTTCTTTGAAACAAGATAGCATATTCTCTGGCACGTTGAATAGGGCGCTGTCATTTCAGCTTCGATAATATCAGAAGGAAATAGTTTGTGCAGGTTGCATTTAAAAAGAGAAAAAAAAATGAATTCTGTTGTCTCATTACAGCCGGAAGAAAGCAGATGCTTGAATGAACCCCAACACTCAAACAACACTGTGTTTCTTTCCACGCATGGAATTTTTATGGGTTTTTTTTACCATATTCTCATAGTTTCCAACCAGATCATATTCTTTTGAACCACAATAAGTCAGGCAGAGACTGTGCTTCTTGGACAAATCGACATGTACTCAACCCCACATGATTGTACCAGCAATGTAATGTCATTTGGAATGATTAGGACCTCGGGAGGCCTCCGGGCAGAGTCTTTTTCTTCTTCTCAAATTCCTATTTGGATTGGAGGTGGCCCTCAATTTGCCCTTTTCATCTTGACGTGGCCCCAACTCAAATCACTGCAAGGTTGGGAACCTGATAGCACAAGTCTGACATTTCATTATACAGCCCCCTTCCTATCATCTTCCCTTGCGGTGGGTGTTTTCATTCCAAGTATCAACAGCGATTCATCACATCCACCTTCGTTTGCCCTACTCACATTATTGCACTGTACCATGTGCAGCCACTTGGTGGTGGTGGTGGGTTTTTTATGAGCAACAAAGGATCATAATGGGCCAAAAAAAACAAAACACTGCTTGGGGATATCAGAGATTCTCGATGGCAGTCTGTGCCATCGCCCATTTTCGGACACGAACAAACTCCATGCATCGAATCCGTTCACCCCTACGACACTGTGTGGCGGTGTTACCTGCAGGGAAGCCCAGAGCGAAACCGAAAAAAAACGAAACCGATCCGCAGCGATCGAAACGCACTCAACATGGCCGCCTAAAAAATCCTATTGGTCACATTTAGTTCATCACTCAACCTCGCCACCGAGAACAGTGGGCGCGAAACAATGCAGCACGATTAGGGGTTTCAGCCGCCACACAGCAACGCATCTGCAAACACCAGTTGGTGGAAGCAACACGACTTCCGGATTGATTTCCAGAAAATTGCTCCACGAACAGGAAGGACAGAAAGTGTAATGGTGGCCGTCCGTTTTGAGATGACTTGTCGGAAAGGTCTGGGGTCCCTCTGGACAATCAACCTAAAACAGGTGGCAGGAAGTGCAAATATCGAAAACACGGTGTAACGGCGAGGACGCAGGTCGCGGTCTGCTCCGTGTTTTTACTTTTTTTGTTTGGGAATCGTATCAGAACGGAGAAAAAAAAGGAGTCGCAAATTTGTGTTTTGGGGAGGAAAAGCAAAATGAAGGACGTCGAAAAAAACCCGCTTCATGGAAATAAGCGCTACACCAAGATCGCTGATCTGAACAGCGGGAGTTTCGGATTCGTCGTGAAAGCCCTCAACAAGTGAGTCGCCGCAGAATCTTTCTAAAAAAAACATGAAAAAAGATAAATACGGAGAATGTTCGGAGGAGGGTGTTTTTCTTTTTTTGCTTCTTTGGAGTGGCGTTGAGTGGCGATCGGAAAACTGTGATTCGTAAGATATGCATGTTCTTGTTTTAAAGTGAAAGTGTGGAGAAAGCGATTTGTGAATTGCAGATTTGGGGCTTATTTTTTACCTGGATATTTGGGTTGTAACTTATTCAATATCTGGGAAAAAGTGTTTATAGAATGCAACTGCAACTGTGTCCTTTCTATTCCCATTCTCACACTTTCTCTATCTTTCTCTCTCTTTTTTCTCCTTTTTTTTTTTTTTTTTTTTTTTTTTGGGGGGGGGGGGGAGTGCATTGATTTGAACTGAAATGATTTTACACAAGGCCACAAGGCCGAGTGTACTTCGTTCACAAAAATGTGTTACAGGCTGAGGGAGTGCATTATTGTGATTTTTCTGTGTGGGGTGTTGGTTTCAGTGCGACCAAAAAGGTGGTGGCAATTAAGTTTTTGCTGCGAGGCGATCACATCCAGCAATATGTGGAGAGGGAAATATTGAATCACAAAACGTTGAGGCATCCCCACGTGGTTCAGTTTTACGAAGTTTTCCTGACGAAAGATTACCTGGCAATCGTAATGGAGTATGCAGATCAGGGGGATTTATTTCGAATGGTGCAGGTGTGTTTCTGAATTTCATTCACCTCTGTGGACCAAAAAAAAACGAAAACAAATAAAGAAAAGAAAAGAAAAAAAATTAATGGATAGGTTGCCTGAAATGCTCTTCACCACACTCATGCTAATTTGATTGCATTTTCAGTCTTCCTTTTCAATTTGTGGTTTTCTCCTTCTGCTAAAATATGGCTGCCGTTTTTTTTTTTCAACAGAAAAGGGTTCGTCTGCCGGACTCTGTTGCCAGGCCTATTTTTCAACAGTTGATTTTTGGATTGGAATATTGCCACCGCCGTGGCGTCGTGAATCGCGACGTCAAACTCGAAAACGTGTTGCTTCAATCTGGACTCAGGGTTCCTCTGGTCAAATTGTGCGACTTTGGTTATTCCAAGCATGAAGAATGGAATTCCGCTCCCAGGTGGTTTGCTTTCGAAGGTTTCGTGGGCATTTCCGAGCTCCGAGAAGCCCATTCCGATTCTTCTATTTTCATCCTTTTTTTTTTCAAAAGGATTGTTGGGGTCTTTTGTGCATCTCATCTGATCAAAGCTGTAACGATGTGTTACTTAGATAAAGATTTTTTCTATTCTCATATCTTTTTTTTTTAATTTTTTAATTTATTAATTAATTAATTTATTTATTTGCTGGGGTTCGATCCTTGTGCATATCGTCTGATCAAAGCTGTAATGATGCATTCAGCTCGAGAGTGGGCACCCCAGACTACATGGCTCCGGAAATCGTGAAAACCCGGGAAGGTCCCTACGATGCCAAAATGAGCGACATTTGGTCGTGTGGTGTGGTGCTGTACGTGATGGTGGTGGGGCAATACCCTTTCAGCAGAAACGAGGATTCCCAGCTGCCCGACCAGCAATCCCAGTTCGAAGTCATGCAAAGAATCATGAAGATCGACTTCAAGGTCCCTGGCTACGTCTCCAGTGGATGCCGTGACTTGATCTCGAAGATCATGCAAGAGGATCCCAATGATCGCTTGACGATCAGGGGCATCATGAAGCACCCCTGGTACAGGGAGGGACTGCCGCCAGATGCTCTCACGATGAACGATGTTTACTTGAAAGCTTCGCAAAAGTCGGGCCTACAGTCGGATGCTGAAATCAGCAAGATCGTGAGGGAAGCCACGATCGGACGCACTAAACCTCAAGCTTTGCTGTCGGATGAATATGCCGACGAAGCCTTGGACGAGGAAATGATCAACATGGGGGCGAAATCCTTTTGATTTTGAATGGCGCATTCACACATCGATAAGAATCCCGATGTGGTTATGTTAACGCTTCGTAATGGTTGGTTGGATAGATCGATCGAGGTTGGGTTGGTGAAAAAGCTAGATTTCAGGCGGCGGCCTGATGGGAAAATCGGATTAGTGATTCGGTAGCAGTGCGGTGGGGAGCTAGCATAACTCCTTGTGTGTGTTTTCTTAGCTCCTTTTTTCTTTTTTTTGAAACTTTCGCAAGGTAGGGGGGATATAATTGTTTTTGGTTGGTTATCATCGTTCGTGGTCGGTTTGAGGTTTATCAGCCCTTTTCATAGATTCGGATCTTGTGTTCAGGGGTCCGTTTTTTCGTTCTTGTGTGAAAAATGGAAGTTGTGTGTATGGAGACAAGGTTCTTTTTTTTCTATTTTGGACAATTTGCAAGTTCATTGTTGTGGGAGTAGATTTTGTGAGCGCCAAAGCGGTAGATGACTGAAATGAGGCAGTAGTGGACGAAAGGAAGTGGTGCTGTGTAACGTGGGGTAGTGCGATAGTGAGGGAATCTTGTGGACAGTTTCGATTAGTCGTGGGAAGGTATAAAGTTCGACAGGGGAAGCTTGTAAACAAGAGACAGCGAACGTTTGTTCGCGTTGAGATAAGTCTGCGCTCGAGTTTGTTACATGGTTTCGGAGCTGTTTTCGGTCTATTCAGTCGTTTAAAGTTCGTACGCTGGCTCGCTTAGGCGTTGAACTCGAAGAGCTCGACCTCGAACTATCCTTCAGTGATAGTTCGTTTGCAACCGCAAAAGGACAGCGAACCAGCGAGGACGCAGATACGCACTCTCACGACTTGGCACAAGGACGTGTTACCTCAGACACGTCGAGTGTGACAGACCTCGACAAGCAAGCTAAGTGGCGTAACACGCCTTGGTTTGAAACTGACGAACACCTTTTTTTTCCGGACATATCGCGTCCTAGGAAGGACCGCAGGCACGACATGGCTGACGTTGAAAAGATACAGAGAGTGACGAAATGGACAAGGGAGACGGCAGACTGGCTCGTCCCGTATGCCGAGGTCACAGAGGAAGAGACCACGGAGAGAGCACGTGTCATTCTTAAACACGTTGCGCCGACCACACATGAAGGACGCGCAATCTACAAAATGATCACTAATGCGCTGAAGGCTACAGAGTGGTTTATTCAGGACCCAGACAATCCAGAGCGAAGGATTCGACTGACAGACGAGGAACGCATAGAGACTGCGTGCTGGGATTCTATCAAGGCGAATCTAAACAATCTCCTTCCAACGGAGAGTATTCTCAGTCCAGAACAAAGGATTTTGTCGTTGAAGAAGGAAAAAGGGGAGTCCCTGTTAGCGTTTACGAGCAGGTTCAAGACTGTCTGTGACGAATATCCTCATGTGGCTCCATCGAGAAAGCTGCAGTTGTTACTAAACAAACTGCCAACGGATGTTCGAAATACATTAGCGGGATATGATATCCTGCAGACAAGTCTCGACCAAGTCATCCAGGTCGTTCGCAGAAGAACGGATTGGTTACTCGCTGGAAATTTGAGTGATAAAGGGGTCGAGGATGCTATGGAGATCGACGCTCTGGAGTTGAGTAAGGGAAGTGTTTCGGCTTTGGAAGGAACCTCGTCGCATGTGGATACGCTGAGACGCGTGCCTATTTCCACGCTCAAACACTATGTTGCTGATTTCGCGAAACGAGATAAACGCTTTCGTTCGTTTTTGACCTATCTCGTGAAAAGCCAAGGTACTGGCGAAGGAGGGGAAAAGGCACGCCCATTCACTCGTCAGCGTTCCAAAGGAGGTCGAGGTGACAAACAGCCGGGGATATTTCACGTGGATACTGACGACGCCACGAAGGATGACAAAGTTGACGAGTATTTTGAGGACGATATTTTCGCTGAAGAAGATCCTATGGCAGAGGAAGGTGAAATAGTGAATGTCGCCATCGCTGACGAAATGGACAAGGCAGGCATCAATTTCGCAAGCTCGCTGTTATACTGCCCAGTGGTTTTGAATGATCGCGTTACGATGAATGGACTCGTCGACACTGGTGCATCTATATCGATTATCTCCTCCCGCACTTTGAAGCGAGCTGGGTCTGAGCTGAAAGTTGACATGGCGCGCTCAGCTATACGCTGTTTTAACCAAACAACGCTGCAGGCGAAAGGAGTTACGGAGATGCACGTGACCCTGGGAAAGAAAACCATGTTGCACGAGTTCATGGTTTGTGATGAGGTTTCGCATGATCTGCTGGTGGGCAACGACTTATTAAAGCGATTTGAGTGCAGGATTAATCCAGCGAAAGGTTTAATCGAGATGAGCCGACAAACGGCAGTGCAGTGTTTGGCTGTTCGAGGAGAAAACACATGTACTAAAGGCGTCGATGCAAAGGAGGTTGCACCCACGACAGTTACGATCCAGGCTACAGAAAGAGGAGTGGTGGAACCAGTGCAGCGAGGCGAGAATGTTTTTATTCCAGTGGGTCGTTCTTTCGTGATCGCATCGAAGGCCTCGCGAACTTTCATACTGCCGTTTCGTGCAGACCGCAGTATCCCTGTTTTCGACTCTGGACGCATGCCTATCGGCCTCCTCACATCATCGTCGCTATGGGAAGCGGGAAAACCTCTTAAGGTAACGGTTTTCAATGCTTCGAGCAGGGCAGTTCACGTTGGCAGTCGCACTGCTGTGGTTGGATTGTCGGTGGGTGATTTTCGATTTCAAATTCAATTAGCTCATCAGGACAGTAAACGCATTCGGTGCGTTTAATGGAGCAATAAACGAGGGAAATAAAGACTCAGACATGGATGTGAAGAGTTTGTTATTATCACACATTCAAAAAAAATATGCTGAGCTCTTTTCACAGCCCATCGGGAAATTTAATAAGGAGACAGTTGAGGACATGCCTTTTATTTCCTCGGATTCTTTTTCTAACTTTCGCCAAAGAGATTTGACTGGGCGTTTTTTTGAAGTAGTGAAGCGTGAAGTGGCAGAATGGGTTAGCTTGGGGCTGGTAAAGAAGGTGTCTTTTACACCTAAGGTGATGACTCCTTTAGTCGTCGTTCCTAAACCCCGCAGTCAAAAACTGCGGGTTTGTTTTGATTTCCGAATGCTTAATGCTAGCATTAAGCAAGTTTATTCGCCTCCGCTGGATAGAGGGGCTATTTTGAAACGAATGCAAAAAAAGAAAGTCTTTTCGCAATTAGACATTGCATCTGCTTTTATGTGCATTCCTATTTCTGATGGAATAGCCACATATTTTGGTTTTGAGTTTGGAGGTCAGAACTATGTGATGACAAGGCTAAAAGAAGGCTATCACAATAGCATGCATTACTATATGCGTGCTATGCACTTTACTTTGGCAAAAGTGCGAACAAAGCTACCGCCAGGCGTCGAACTGCATGCCTATGTTGACGACCTAGCGTTAGCCACTGACGATCTGGCGACGCATCGCGTCGCGCTGGATATTTTACTGGATGAACTCCACAAGGATGGCTGGAGTCTCCAACTCGAAAAGTGTGAGTTTTTTAGTTCTTCTATCTTTTTTCTTGGCGTGCATGTGAGTTCCACTGGTTTCAAAATGGATCCTCACACGCTTAATAAAATCGAGGATCTTCCTATTCCTCAAAACAAATTTGATTTGCGCGGTTTCTTTGGGTTGATGAATGGGTTAGCGAGTTTTCATCCTTTTTTGCATCGCACAGTTGCGCCACTGAAGTGTTTTCGATCGGCTGATCCAGTGGCTTTTCAAACTGATGATTTTCGTTCTTTGTGGCAGTCGTTGGTTTCTTCGTTGACTAATAAACTCTGGGGCTTAGATTTTTTTGATCACGCCTCTAAGGAGCCGATGAAAATTTTTCTAGACTCTTCCAGTGTTGGGCATGGGGCTGTTTTACTACAGGGCGACCGAATCATTCAGTTTTGGAGTTCGATAAACTCCCGTTCGTGGTCCTCTAGCAATCATGCAGAATTAGATGGTTTTTGCAAAGCAGTGGCTGCTTTTCAGCCTTTTTTAGTCGACCGTCCTTTTTCGGTTTTCACCGATAATAAAGCTGTTCTTGGGATTTTTAATCCTGAGAATCATTCGCCGTTTGTATTACGGCGACTGGATGATATACAATCTCTGTGTATCTGTCCTTTTTCTGTGGAGCACATTGCTGGTGCGCACAATATCCTGGCCGATGTGCTGTCGCGCTATGAGTATTTCGCAGGAAAGCGTTCTGCCGCTTCTCATGATGCGGCTGCAGTGGATTTGACCTCGCCTTCTCCTATTCCTACGCCATGGCTGGCTTCGCTGTTGACTGATGCGTATACCGGTCCTGTGTGGCGTTTGCTGACCACTAATGAGGTGGATGGATGGCTGTTGGATACTCGAGTGGAAGAGGTTCGCCCGCAATTTCGTATTCAGGAGGGTCGTTTGCTCAAATTGTCCAAAGTCGGCACCTGGCGTTTGATGATTCCTAAGCAATACGCCCCTGCTCTGTTAAAGAAAGCACATGATGATCTGGGACATAGTAATCGTGCTTTAACTGAGGAACGACTCGCTGCTCGCTATGTTTGGGATGGAATGCATCGCGACATCAAGCAGTATGTCGACTCCTGTGAAGAGTGCCAGCGTTGTCTCAAAATCGCTCCCACAGCGGAATTGCGACCAATCAAAGAGATGGAGCCTTGGGGACTGGTGGGCTTAGATTTTATTGGCCCGTTACCCCAAAGTGGTGGCTGTCGGTATATTCTCGTGGCGATCGACTATGCCACGCGATGGCCAGAAGCTAAAGGAGTGGAGCTGGCGGACAGTAAGACGATCTGTGCATTTCTGGACACTCTTCGATTTCGTTTTGGAACGCCCAGGCGCATTATTACAGACAATGCGCCAGCATTTGTGAGTGAACAGGTCCAAGCATATTTAGGTGACCATGGAATAGGGCGGCTGGAAATTTCAGCTTATTCGCCTAAAACAAATGGGTGTGTCGAGCGAATGAACCAGACGATTATGAATGCACTGAAGAAAAGCTGCTTGGGGAAAGGGCAGGAGTGGGTGCATCATTTGGAACGTGTGCTTTACGGGATACGCACACAGCGAAACGCTACTACGCAGATGACTCCTTTTGAAGTCATGTATGGGTTCAAGCCGCGAGACTGGATGGATGATGCAGTCACCCAAGAGATTTTGGAACAGCAGGAAAGTACTTCGACAGTTCTCAGGCTTTCGCGATTGGAAGACAATCGTATACTGGCGAATCAACAAATGACTAAGGCGCAGTCGAAAATGCGGTCGTATTATGATGCTACAAAACGCGGGTCGCAGAGAAAGGAGTTTCGATTGGGTATGGCTGTTTTACTTAAAAACGAACGAGGTCAAAAGAATAGCAAATTTGCAGGTCGCTGGAAAGGCCCATTTAAAATAGTCAGTGATTATGGGTCTGGGATTTTTTTATTGGCAACACCTAAAGGTGCACTGCTGAAAGGCTTAGTGCACCATGATCGATTGATTCGATATGAGCAAAGGGACGAAAAAGGAGTTTAGCACAAAAGAAGCGTGTGAGCGCCAAAGCGGTAGATGACTGAAATGAGGCAGTAGTGGACGAAAGGAAGTGGTGCTGTGTAACGTGGGGTAGTGCGATAGTGAGGGAATCTTGTGGACAGTTTCGATTAGTCGTGGGAAGGTATAAAGTTCGACAGGGGAAGCTTGTAAACAAGAGACAGCGAACGTTTGTTCGCGTTGAGATAAGTCTGCGCTCGAGTTTGTTACAATTTTCTTTTATTGGGTTCTCTTTTGATTGCTGATTTTTTTTGTTTTCCCCCACTGTTTGGAGGGTGTTTCAAATATAGATTGAAATGGTTGTGGATTGGCAGGGAAAACTTGTAAGGTTTCGGAATGCAAGTAACCTTTGGCACAAAATATAAATAACATAATATAAATACATAGAAATATGAATGCTAAAACCCCCCAACAGATGAGATGCTTGCAGAACTCTTCATTTCCTCCACTTTTCCCTTCCTAGTTTTTACAAAAATGAAACGCCTTTCATGGGAACTTCATCTGTACTCCTGCCAATCCAGTTCAAAAATAAGTGCAGCGTTCGACACCCACGTGGCGCTGAATCCGTAAAAGAAACCTTACTCGTTTCGTGTTATTTTTGCAAAACGACACGACACCTGTTCCATCGATGAGATCATTCGACATGACGTCCCGTGGAAATCCGCTCCCCCCATTTTACGGCTTGATTGACTGATGGGGCTCGTGAAGTTCCAGATCACCGAGGTACAACCCATGTGGGGAAAAAATAGAAGACAAAATCGAAGGCCAAGGGAGGGTACACTTCGCATTTAGGCGCGCCTGCTGGCACCAGCCTCCTGGACAAGCCGTCCCTATACGATATGGGGAAATCGGAGGTGGTGGTGATCGTGATGGTGGTGTTGGCGGCGTGGATCGGGTCGACGATGGCCTCTCCTGGTACGATATGGTTCAGCTTTATCTTCTGTTCTTCCTGTTGGTGAAGTCGCGGGGCTGTTTGGGTTTTTTGGACGGTGAACGCCGTGTGTGGGAGACAAAGCTGAATGCGTGGTGGGGTTTCCTAGACGGTGCGACTGCGCGGAGCCTTCTTCGTCGTGGCAAGGTTTCGACCTCGCCAGCTGAAAAGGTGAGACAGCGCTGGAAACGAAACAAGATTTAGCGTCGAGGATCTGGAAGTCGCTGAGTAGGCTTCGCGAAGGAATTCTTGGCGTTTCTGCGCCAAGCAGGGTACTGCGGCGTTGATCGCTGGGGATTCTGGACGCAAGAGCAGGAAGATATCGATCGGGCCGTGAGTAATGACGTAATTCGTGGGGCGTCGAGGAGCGTACACCGTCCATGATATGCGATTCGGTGGCGACTTGTGGATGAGCGACGATCCATTCGTTCGTTGTTAAGATCGGTTGAATGAACCCATAAAACCAGTCAAGATGGAAAGCGTTCATGTCAGGCCAGCATTGTTGGCCCTTTTCGCCCCCCCTCATTCTCCAAACGGGAAAAAATGAAAAGAAAAGAAGAATGAAATATTATTATCCTTATTATTATTATTATCCTTTAATAATATCAAATGAAATTCGAAAGATGGAATAGACGTGCATCAAAAATTATTAGAGAAAACAATCCGTCGATTCGAAACCAATAGGTGCCAAGTTTGGGGAAAGGAGATCCCCATCCATTTTCGCTTCAAAGTCGAGTCACATTTTCCAATTATGCAGAAGAAGAAAAAATCTCCTGGGAAAAGGAATGCTCAGATGATAAATATTAATTGAATTGAAAGTATTTTACACGAGGCCAAAAGGCTGAGTGCAGTCCATTCACGGAAATTAAGTATAAGCTAACTCAGAAAGAGACACAATGCCGTAGCATCACAATGCCCATATCAGATCTCCACCAAATATATATACATATATATATATATATATAATTTTTTTTTGATCTGAATGTATTTTTATATTTCCCTAAGTTTTTTCTTTTTGGGTGGGTGTGTCAGGCATTGCAGGCTGCATCGAAGAAAGGAGATGTGAAAGTTGTGAAAAGACTGTTGGGTGCTGATGTGGATGCAAACGCGATGTCAGACCAGGGCATGACGCCCTTGATGATGGCATCCAAGTACAATCATGCAGCCATCGTCCAAGCCCTCGTGACCAGTGGTATCGACACAGAGATTAGAACATCGGCTGGATCAACCGCACTGTGGTTGGCCGCCGAGGCAGGAAATGCAGATATTATACGAGCCCTAGTGAAGGGAGGCGCAGATGTTGAGGCTCAAAACAATGAAGGTATATTATTCCACTGTTTTTTTTTATATTTTTTAATTATTTTTTTGCTGAGGGGCAGGAGATTTAGTGTTGCGAACGAGGAATAGAAATAATCGAAAATGCGATTCTGTATATATGTTGTCGCATAAAATGATGGAAAATTGATGTTTGTGTGAATCCACAAACATCCTTTCTTTGGTAAAAAAATTGCTTTGCTTTTTTTTGTACGTGATTGTTTATTCAGTGTTGAGATGGCTTCAAAAAAAATTGCCCCGAACCGACTGATCTGGTCTTTTCATTCAGGTAAATCTCCCTTATTTGTGGCAACGGAAAAGGGCCACATGACTGCTGTAAAAGCGCTCCTTTCGATGGGCTGCAACCCGGATTCCGTATCAAAGCAGCCGCCCATCACTCCTCTGGGTCAAGCCGCGGAAAACGGTCTTGCGAATGTCGCCCGAGCGCTTCTTGAAGCTGGGGCCAGCGTGCACGGAGGCCCCAAGTCGAAAGCTCCCTTGGGGATTGCAGCCGAAGCGGAGGATTTCGGGGTGGCGAAATTGCTGATGAAATACGGAGCCGATCTGAATCGGGGCGATGCATGGGATGGGAGCACGCCGTTGCATTGTGCGGCGAAGAAGTGCAAATTGGTGGTCGTCACTTGGTTGATCGATCATGGAGCTGAGCTGGATTTGAAGGATGGAAAAGGGAGAACTCCCGGAGCCGTGGCGTGCATGGCGTCGGATTTAGGTCCCCTGCCTGAGAAGGAGCTGGAAGAGATGAAACACGAACTTGAAAGGGTTTTGGACACTTCCAGCGGCAAGGTGAGCCCATGAAAAAAAAGGGAATCGATCAGGAAATATTTTGAGCCAATCAAAATATTTTGAGTATCTCTGATAAATGGGCGTATGCCATAAATAAATATGAAGAAAATATATCAAAAGAGAACTTGGGGGTTTGGTGAATGCAATTCTTAAACTGAAACATTACATGTACCTTCAGGGAGTGTCCCTTCTGACGTCATCCGACGGCATCCCAGTGAGAGACGTCAAAAAGACGTCACCAAAGTCGTCAAAGGACGTCGAAACCCCTGAAGCCTTGGCTGCAAGGGATCCCGATACTCCTTCGAGTGTAAGGCCCGTCCCCAAAGTAACGACCCCCTTGATCGCGAGCTCGGCGTCGTTCCTCCAACGTGGTGGGTCGATCTCGACTGTAGATCCCACAGCTACTCCTCCTCCGTCGAAATCTACCATGGAAGACAAGACGATCATAGTGATAGTGTGTGCCGCTGCTAGCCTTATGGTGCTAGTATCGATAATCTACCTTTTCGGTGTTAGACGGTGGGGAGAAGGGCGGGATCACGACGTTCACGTCGAGAAACTGGAAAAAGGCATCCAGGCGGTCGGCGGCAAGAACGAATCCAAGTTCAGGAAAGGATCCAAAAGGCCTACGAGAAGCGCTGCCGTGGAGAAGCTCTCAGAGGAACTCGGGCGTGCTGAGATGGAGCGAATGGGCAGTACCCCCTTGAACTTCGCGACGGAATGCACATCCAGTAGCAGCAGCGGCTCCCCCCCGATCGTACCTCCATTGCGTCTGAACCAGGTCGAAGAGCTCAAACGGAAAAAACGTGAGGCCAGAGCTCTGGAGAGAAAACCGAAGGGCAAAGGGGCGGCGCATCAGGGAAAGCGTCAGGATCGACAGAAACGCCAGGATCGGGAGGACAGGAAGATTCGCGTGATCGAGCCCGGAGAGAACCCTCTGGACTCGATGCAGAAAGCCAAGGTGATGAGAAGCACGTGGCAGTCAGCGAGCAACCCACGCAGAATTGCTGGAAGCACGGACGTGGTGAAACGTGCGTTCGCATCGGAGACGTTCAGTCGAAGTCGTGTGTTGGACTTGAAGATGGGCGACTTCGGAGTGGTGAACGCATCTTTCGATAAGGGAGATCCAGAAGGTATTTTTTTTATGAACTCAAAAACTTGAAAAAAATTATTTAATTAAGAAATGAGTTGGAAAGACTGTTGCAGATACGTCTTGTTTTTGTCAATTGAGGGAGAAAAAATAGAAATCACCACTATGCAATTCTATTTTTAGAAATAGACAAAATTCAATTCGTATTGATTGCTGTGGTGGTGGCCTGTGAATGTCCTGCTGTTGCTTTGCTGGTTTGGGAAAAAAATACGAGCTGATTTCTTGATTTTTCTTCTTTTTTTGATTTTTGCAGAGCCTGTTGTTGAGAGCCTCAGCATCTATTGTGATCCGGAAGGGACCCCAGAATTAACCAGAAAGGGCAATTCTCTTCTCAAAGTCCAGATAGAAGAATTCCCTATGCCAGATTTCGACTCAACCACTGACCAGTCGGATAAGCTTTTCGAACAACCATCAGTATCCAGGCGACTCTCTTTAACTGGTTCATTTTAAAAACACTTTTCAAAGGGAGAAAAAAAAAGGAAACAAGTAAAGGAAAGGAAAAAAAAAACGGAGCAAAACACAGGATGAGCGGGAGGGGGGGGAAGAAAAAAAGAGAAAGACTTTATTACATGAAAACCACCATGGCAATATCGAGTCCCTTTTCGCACCCATGCTGAAATCGAGTAGGGCGTAATTGATGGTAAGGGTTTTTTGGGATGGGGGTGTTTCGGTGTTTTAGTTTTTTTTGTTTTGATTTTGGAAGTTTGATTTTTGATGGCATTCGTTTTTCAACTGGAAATCACGATGCCGGTCGCAGGAACAAAATCAACTTCTTTGTTCCAGACTATTGAATTCATCTCATTTGGTGGGGGGAAAAAGAAAAGGGTTGTGAAAAACCAAAGGTCGAGAGTGTTTTTTTTTTTTTTGGGAAAGTTTGGGGTGGAAAGGATCTATCTATCGATATATACGCATAGATATATAAAAATGTTTCTTTTGCTAACGAATGTATTGCCACGTTGTGTTTTTTTTTCCCCGATTTCCCCTTGACCCCCTCTCTTTCCCCCCCGTGAAATTTGGAAGGAAAATGGAGACGGGGGGGGATAAAAAAAAGGGAAGAAAAAAAAACAAAACAGAATCAGGAAAGGAAAAGAAAGAAAAGAGAAAAAAAAATTGCAGGCGTTTGATCATGGTAGTTATGAGGCAAATGAAATTTTTGGCCATCGAATACACATCAAGTTTTTTTTTTGGTTCGATAAGAAAAATGGCTCGGGAATGGTGAACAAGGAAGGACGATCTAAAAATTGTTTCTGTGAAAAAATGAAGGGGCGGGGGGTTTGAGAAAAAAGAAAAAAGAAAAAAAAAACTTTTTCTTTCTCTTTCGTTTTTGGCGCAATTTCATGTTTTTTTTTGTGGGGAAAGGGGTGGAGAGAGGGGGGAAAAGGGGGGATGGGAAAAAAAAACCAAAACAATGCAGGGTAGGAATCGTGTTTCTTTGAGGGGTATGGAAGTATAAACAGATCTGTCATTAGGGGGTTTGAATATATAACCATATATATAAACACGTTCTGAATAGATGCCACAATTCAGGTGTAAAAAAATGGGGTGTGTGTGTGTGTTTTTTTCTGCGCACGTTTTTTTTTTGGCACCTCGTGTGTGTGGCAAATTATCCAAGTACAAGAAGTAAAAGAGTTTGAGTGATTTAATCCAGTTTTTTTTTTCTTTTTTTTTTTTCTTCTTTTTGGAGAGGACGAATTGGGTTTTTTTGGGAAGGGGGAGAGTGTGTATTGCATTGAATGGGGAAAAAAAAAATCAAAATATTGATATTTGCTCGTGTGTGTGTATGTGTTTTTGTGGATTTTTTTTTTCCTCATGTGTATATGTTGTATACGCATATGCATGCGCTGAGTGAATATATGGGGAGGGTTTTGTGTGTGTGTGTGTGTGTGTTTTTTTGAAATGGCCAGGTCGAGGAAAAAAAAAGAAAAGAAGTAAAAGAGAGTTTGCATGTTTGTGTTTTTTTTTGTGGAAAATGATCGGTTTAATTAGCCCCAATCAAAGGGAAGAGAGAAAAAAAACAAAAAAAAAACTAGCTGTCTGAATCAATGAGAGCAAGTGATACAACCAGGGTTTGAAGTAAAAACATATATATATATATATTTAAAGAGGGGCAATGGTTGGTTTGGTGAAACAATCAACCGAAAAGAAAAAAAAAGGAAAGAAAAAAAGCATAGATGAAAAAGGAAAAAAAAACGCTATCATGGGGATGTTTGAAAAGTGGGGAAAAGCTTTTGAAGTCTTGTCTGTTTTTTGTTTTTTTTTCCTTCTTTTTTTTCTCATCTTTTTTTTTTTTTTTGTTTCCGAAACAAAGAGAGAGAAAGAGAGAGAGAGAAAAAAAAAAAGGAAACATAGAAAAAAGAAAAACAAACAAAAAAAAAGTGAAGAGAAAATGTGTTTTTTTTGGTGGTCATTTGTTGAGTCATTGGAATAGGAAAGCTATCTTTTACTGGGAGTTGGAGGAGGTTTTTCAAAGTCTTTCTTGGTTCATAGAGGAAATTAATAAAATTGGCTTTTTTATGTATATCCAGGACTGTTTGGAGAGAGAGATTTCGTCGACAATAAAATATTTCCGGGCTTATATCTTTTCGCCCGGAATGCTAGTTGGAGGGATGGAATGTAAACAAGACAGTATTTTCTTTTTGCCTTTTTTTTTTCTTTTCTTTTGATTGTTGGGTAAATGAAGCTATTTTCGGTTCGTTGTAAATCTAAGTGGAACTTGCTTTTGGAAAAAGACTCGACAGAAGCGGGGTTTATCTTCTTCGTTTCCTAATTTGATTTGATTTAGAAGCAAGTCGGCGTATAGACCAGAAATAGCATTTTGTGTTGCAACTTGGCTTTCGTGGTGTTGGGGTTTACCCAGGCTTCCATGTGAAATTATTATTTGGATGGGTGGAATGAACCTGTGTGTGTGTTGATCTATCATGTGTAGAGGTTCCTGTGTGCTGCTCAAAACACGACAGACTGGGCTCCCCCAGGAGGGGAGTTTTGCACACTAATGGCATTGTCAGTTATGTTGAACTGGGTGTCTGGCTTCTGTGATTGGAAAGCAAGTGGCCTGTGAACTGTGTTTCAATTGTCAGACAAAACGTTGCAAAAAAAATAAAAAAAAGCCTGGTTTTTGTTTGCTTGAGAAAACCAGCCTTTATGAGAACTCACAGACCAATCTGGCAATCATCAAGGCAGGAGTTTGCACCCAACACTGCCAACTTAGTCCATATCGCTGGGAAGAGTTGTTGAACCGTCCCTATCGTTCGCCATTGGCTTCACGTGGGGCAACAGGCAACAGGCAACAGGCAACAGTGGGTCAGTTCATCTGTTGAAGAAAAGAGGAGTGCTGAATTCACATTCTTACGAGTAAAAAGTACAACCCATGCTCCAAACAAAGTCCCTCAAATACCACAACCAAGAGTTCTAACTGTACAAACTGCCCAGCAACCAACCAACTGAATTACTCCTTTCCACAGAAGACGGTTCAGGGTTTTCCTATGGTGCTGGGCACTTACCAACGGACCATCTTACGTTCTTTACAGCAAAACAAACAAACCACAGGAAAATCTCGGCATCATGGCACTTCCAGGAGAACAATTCTTGTCGTTAAAACTCCCCCCCCCCCCCCCCCCAATTCAAAGGAAGGCAAACACTACCTAAAGTTGGCCTAGCTCATTCTGATCCCGTCTTAACACATCCCACAACACTGACTAGCGGCCCAGAAACTCTGGGTGCAACCATGGGTTTGTAAATGTGGCGCACAACGGATGTAGGAGCTCGCAGGAAATCAATACAAGGTTCCACCTTGTTCATATCGCTTAGTTGGCACCCTCTATTGCTCTGGCATTCTAAAGGAAATGGAGGATGTCTTCACAATGTCAGGAAAACATATCTTTTTGTTTGAGGGTCTGTTGTCGGCGTAACGCTCTCTAAAAAATTAACAGCGAACTGATTAGCCCTCCGATATTTGTCTCAATGCATATCATATCACGTAATCATTGATTGATTGATCTGATCTGCTTTTTTGTTAATCCGTTCTGTCTTCAATCAAGGTGTGTTCCCTTTTCCTATCTAAGTCTGTCCTTTTCCCAAAATGGTTCATATACTTATAAGTATGCCTTAAATAAAACAATATTTCACCACAACAATATTGCCTCCTTCGGAACAATTCACAAGTATCGATTATGGCGTAATTGAAATCTTCATTCGAAATGTAGGATTTGAGAGTGGTGGTCCAGACACTAAATGATGTTTGTTTGTTTGTTTGTTTGTCCAGACACTGAACAAACAGATCTGCTTCTTCATTTTTTGAGAAGAACGTGGTGAAATGAGGGCCTGTCAAAATCACCGATTACAGCGTTCGAGAAACTGGAATGCCACCAATTCAAATGTCATGGGCTCTTTGTTGCGCAACCAAACATTCCGTCCGCGGGTTCGCGGTGCACGCGCGTGGAAAAAGAAATCGCAAAAACCATGGCTTCCTCTGCAGCGTTTCTCGCGGAAAAGCTCGAGGGCCTCGAACTGGAACGCATCTTTCGCCACCTGTCGAGACAGGAGGTGGAGACCTTTTTGACGCGATGTTTTCAAAACAAAAGGGAGTGCTGCTTGGTCTCCGCGGTGGCTGCCGGAGCCTGCTGCTTGTATCTGGGTTGGAATTTGGGGCGTCGACGCGGAATAAGAGAGGGTGCGAAAAAGCCATCCTCCGCGACGTCGTCGCCTCTGCACAGTAGCAGATGCGGGGACCCGTACGAGAGATCCGAAAGCACCATCAGCGTCCTGAGCAGCATCGACCACGACTCGGAGAGTTGCGACAACTATCGCTTGGCGCTGGTCGTTCGTTCCGACCTCCGCATGGTGAGTGTCTCCTCCAGACTGGCGCGAAGCTTGACTCATCACTTTCATGGTTGACTTTCCTTTTCTTTTCTTTCTTGATAAAAAAAGAAACGGTGGGGGAGGGGGGATGGAGTTAAATAGGGGCACTCTTGGTGTTTTGTTTTTCTGGTTTCGAAAATGCGATGGTATCAAGGATTTTTTTTTCTGAAAGAAATGTGGTGTGCTTTTGACGACAGGGCGTGGGGAAAACCGCTACTCAGTGCTGTCGAGCATTCTGGGGCGAGGTCAAGAAGCTCCAGAAAACGAAGGACCCAAATATTTATGCCTGGGTGAGCTAAATATTGAACTGAACCATGCAAATTCGCATCTGGAAATTCACATTGTTCGTGGTTCCTTTTGAAATATATATATATCAAACCACCATTATTTCAGCGTAAGAAAAAGCTACCACTGTTTCAGATGCAATTAAAGTATTTAAAGTGCTTTTTTTTGGAAGGTGAAAAGGCAGTAGTAAGAATGTGTTGACTTTTCACATGTATTGGTATGGATGCTTACAAATATAGAGAGGAAATCAGTTTATTTGTAAGGCATATTTCCACAAGAAGGAGCGGCATTTAAAAATCTTGTGCGTGGTGGAGAATGTTTGAATATCAATATCTACAATGGACAAAAATGGAGCTGGAGTTCTACAACAAAAGGAATAATTTTCCTACAATAATTTAAACTAAATTATATATGTGTGTGTGTATTTATTTTTTATGAAAATAAGTTCCATGTTTATCAGAACATATACATTTTTTTGGTACATTTTTTTAGTAGATGCATATGCATATATATATTTTTTATCATATGCCTCTCGTTTTATTGAAGCATTTGCAATTTTTTCTTTTGTTTTTTATTTCTCAGGAACAGGATGGTCAAACCATTGTGGTGTATCATGTTACGTCTGAGGAGGGTCTAATGCAACTCCGAAAAGAAGCAAAAAAAAACGGAGTTATATCGCACACGATGATGGATAAAGGAAACAACAGACAAAAAACCGCAATGGCGATTGGACCTGCAAAATCGGAGACAATGATTTCCCTCACCAAACATTTGAGATTGGTTTGAGATGAGTTGAAAGAGAGGGAGTTGTGTTGTTATACATTTTGAGATAAGAAGGATAATCAGTGTTTTACATTCTTTTTTTTTCTTCTTTTACTTTATTTTGGGGATGGGAGTGGTTTGTTGGTTATGTGACTGTGGGAAGTGGGGGGAAAAAAAAGTGTGGGAAAAAAAGTGTGGAGGTGTTGAAGAAAAGAAAAAAAGGAAAAGGAAAAAACACTCACATAATGGAAACATAACGTAACTTTTACAGCAGTTATCTTTGCAAAGACCTCCACATTATTTAAAAAAAAAAAGGAAAAGTAGATCGGGAAACAAAAAGGACAAAAATCAAAAAAGAGAGAGAAGGAAAGGATACACTCAAAATCATTAAAAAGAAAAAAAAAAGAGACGATTGCTTGGTTTGGATTTTTTTTTTCGGGGGAATGAAGTTGACGTATTTTTCAGTTTCAGTTTCCTTTTTTTTTTTTTTTTGAAATCAGTTAAAAATACGTTGGGGTTAGTTATCATGTGGGAGATGCATTTTGTGACACTGGGCAGCACAACTGAGAAGATGTTTTGATTTAAAAAAAAAAAGAAAAGTATTGTTTTTTAAATTTTGGGTGGCTAAAAGAAGAGAGAAAAAAAAAGAAACAAAAAAAAACAACAAATCCAATCAAAAAATTTCTTTCTTCTACCTTGCATGCATGTACGAAGAAAATGTTGAAAAAAAAAGTAGTACAAAAAAAAAAGAAAAAAAGAAAGACTGTTTTTGCAGATTTGTTTTGTTAGTGCTTGCCCTTTGGTGTTTGTATTACTGAGGGGGTTACCCGGGGGGGGGGGGTTGGTGTGACCTCTTTCTGATTTTTATGGGGCTATTTCTGAGGCGGCGTTTCTGAAGGGGCGTTAAAATAGTTTAAAAGAAACAAAAGGACAAAAAAAAGATTTCAGTTAAAATATATAGAGAGGCCGGGTTGAGAGCAAAATTTTTGCAACCCGGAATGGCATTGACGAATTTATGCATGATATTGTGGAGGTGATTGTTTTTCGGTTATGATAACGGTCAATATCGGTCAATATCTTGCAAGTGATTTGGATTTTTTTTCAGGTTAATATCTGAAAATCCATCTTTCTTTTCAAACATCAAAAAAAAAAAAAAAAAGATTTTGCGTGATTGGGGACGGTGGATGGTGTTTAAATTTGGTACGGGGTCGGCGAAAAAAAAGTTTTCATTTTTGATTGCTTTTGCTCATTGTTTTTTGCAGTCTGCGATTGAGAAGCAATTTTGTCCTTTTTGTTAGTTTCTTTTGTTTTGTTTTGTGGTTTTTTTTAATTTCTTGTTGGTGTATCTTGATTGATTTGTTGCATATTCGTTGGAATTGTGTTAATATTGTGGAGGGCTTTTGTTTTGTTTTTTTTTTCTAGGAGAGAAATTTCGTTACAATTAGCATCCAAAAAAGAGCGAATATTTTTTGCTTTTTTTTGGTGGTGTAAGAAAATCTTTATTGCCATTCCATTCTTGGCCAAAAGAGTTGCTTGTGTGACAAACTGGGGGGAGCTTTCTATTTGTGCGCTTTTTGCTTTGTGAAATAAATTCCATAATTCGCCCTGTTTTTCATTACCTTGATGTGTCTTTCAGCAAGTACAATACCGTAGATAGGGTAATTTTTGCGTTGGACTAATTTTTGCGAGTAGGAAAAATCGCAAAAATTAGTGTCGCAAAACTTGAAGCACCGCAATTAATAAGCGCGCGCAGACATCCCACCAACAAACAAAGACCAACGCAAACAAAGACCAACGCAAACAATGGGTAACAGAAAAAAGCAAACAGAGTGAAGCTACTGGTACCTCCCCACAATAATCCATCACTTCAATTTCACACCCTTGGATCAGTGACAGCCATCCAGGCATCCTGAACAACGGCTATGTACATGCTGTGCGAAGGCGTCTCGAACATGGCTCAGTAGCTAAGAAAGGTTGCGAAGGGCAGCGACTGGTTGGGGAGGGGTCGATTGGAGCCGCATGGGCTACGCAAAGGGTGTTGACTCGTATCGTTTAGGGGGAAATGAGCTAGGAAGAGACGTGCACTTGGTTCGTGTGTTGCGCAGCTTTTCTTTTGCGCAGCTTTTTTTTTTGCGCAGCCTAATGTTTGCGTTGCACTAATTTTTGCGACCTGATTGAATCGCAAAAATTAGTGTCGCAAAAATAAAACACGCGAAAGTTCATGCGCGCAAATATTACCCTATCTACGGTATGCTCGTTCAGATATTGCAGTTTGTTTGGCTTTCGTTTTTTCAATCATTGGAAGAAATAAATCAAGGTGATAGGAATGGACATAATTCAATTCTCTCTGTGAAACATTCCAATCTTGTAATGTCAATAAGTTGATAAATTCGAACAAGCCCTTCAGTTTTTCTTCTTTTTTTCCCGCTTACCCCACTTATTGAAAATTATTTTTGCAAGTGGGGTCAATCATATTCAGATATGATTGAATAGATTCCAAAAGTAATGATAAGAAAAAAAGAAGCCAATCCTGGTAAGTTGCCCTTTTTACTTTTGGTTTTGGTTTCGTTTTGTGGAGTAAGATTTGCTCAAGCCTCAAACTCTGAAATTCAGTAATATGCTTGGTTAAGGTTGCGTGATTCGTCTAGAATTTCTTTTCCGGAAAATGTTTCTTATGCTTCGAGGGACATCCCAAATTTGGTCAGAGCTGTGTCGAGTTCGGTTGCCATTCGATTGACTTGAACCACCAAGGGTTTGTAGTCGGTTTCCTCCTCTTTGCTCCGGATTGCATCTCGACAGCCATGCACGTTTTCCACCAGCGAATTGAGTTTGGTTTCGAGTTTTAGGACGGCTGCATATGCGCTCGATTGTTGGAGTTGAGCATTCTTGGCATCGTATCGCTGCTGCTTGTGCTCCACACACCTCTGCCAAAAACAAAAAAAGTAGAAATTGAAGAAAGAAACAAAAATTCATAAGAAAATAGTAGAAACTGAAAAACAGAAATAACAATTCGTTAAAAAAATAGTTTCAAAAATGAAAAAAATAGTAGAAATTGAAAACAAAAGTAGAAATTGGAAAAAAAAGTTAGATATCAAGACTCAAAATGCCAGTCCAGGAAATCATCTATAGACCAGTGTCATTTCGGATTCACGGGGACTGCTGGTGGTGGTAGTGGTGGTGGAGTTCAAAATGATGCTGACCTTGAGTGATGTCAAGCTGTCCCTCAGATTCATCTGCTCCTGCTCCAGTTGGTTTCGTCGCTCCGTTGCTTCCTTTTGCATGCTTTCCAAATTTCCGAACCGTTCCAAATCCGATTTCATACCTTCGGTTTTCTCTTCCAAAGACGCTTGCTCCTCCTTGATTTTGCCCTCCAGAGTGTCGATTTTGTTCAACTCTCCCCGACGCACATGCAATTCCTCTGTCAAAGAATCGACATCATCTGCACTGGTTTCCTGTGTGGATTTGCAAAACAAAAAAAAAAGAGATCAAAAGATCAAAAAAATGCATCCCTTTTTCCCCAACCACCAAAAGTATGGAAACTACAAACATGCATGTTTGTATTTATATTTATTTTTATGCTTGCCTTGGGCTGGTTCTTTTTGCTTGCTCTGGCAGTCATTGCCTCCAACCTGGACACTCTGTCCAGAACTCCAACCACCGCTTCTTCCCTGGCCCTTTTTTCCTCCATTCTCTCTGCACATATCGATTCGAACCCATCTATGAAGCTCGTTATGTCGTGATTCTTCTGAAGCAGCTCCTCCATTTTCTCTCTGTGAAAAAACAGGTCACTTGTTTTTTTCGTGTGTTTTCTTGAATATCGAAATTTTTCGTTACGTTGTTTTCTTTGACATTGAAGTTGAACACATCGTACTTATCCCCATCCCCATTCTTGTTACTTCATGCCCCGCCAAGAGTTTTTTTCAAAAAGAAAGAAAACAGTGATATTTAAGAATTCAGAAAGCGAACCGAACGATATGGTCTTTACTTTTGTTTTTTCTCCTGCCAAATGCCCCCTGAATTCACAACAGAGAGAAACCCATTCCTCGTTTCTTTCACCTACTTGGCTTGAGATCTCTCCGGAATGGACTGCCCGGACGGATTTCCTCCTCTGCCTTCCAACTGCTTGATTTCAAGCTGTAGATTTTTCACTTGCTGAGCTGCCAGTTCGACCTCGGCGTTTTCCCTTTTCACTTCTGCTATCAGCTCTTCCCTTCGAGCTTCTGGACTTACAAGTGATTTCTCTGCTTCGGCCTGAGAGGTTTGCAAGGAAAACTCATCCAACAAAGGAAATCCAGAGGGACAAAATGAATAGAACGACATATAGGAAGCATGGTCAGACATGCGGCCAGCACAGTGAAACAGTTAACAGTTAAGAAATATATATATATACTGCGTATATATGGAAAGCAGTATTAGGAGCAGTATTAGGATGCTTCTTATCTATAGGACTAAAGCTAGGCATTTTGTCTTTATAGCATCGTTATATCTTGGAGTTCCTTGGGTTGGTGAATTCTGACCACAGCTCCACCTTGAGTTCAAATTTCTTTGCCATCAACTTCTTGATTTCTTCCTGGAAGTTCAGAGCCCTTTGTTTCAGAGGGTTCCGAGCGACTTCCACCTCAGCCGTCGCGAGCTCCCTGTCGATGGCAGCGATTTCCTCTTCCTTTCTACCGACTTCCCCGGACAATCGCTCGATCGTGGATTGAAGCTCGAAATATCGCTGCCGGACCGACTCCGGCATTTTGTTCAACTGGGCTTCCATCGCATCTTGCTGGTTCTCTATTTCCACCCAGATCTATAGCATACATAGCATCGATGTGAATGAGTTTCCTTGGCTTTCCTCAAGAAAAAAAAATTCAGCAACACCTCATGAAGAAGAAAAAAAACTACTTCCTCTATCGGTCATGATGAAGGTACCTGGGCTGTTTGTCGCTGAACTTCCGATCGTTCCGTGAATATTTTATCGATTCGCCGCCTGTCCGCATCGTTTTGCTCCTCCAGAGCGGTCGCTTCTTCAGCAATATCACTCCCGCTTGATTTCATGGCTGCCTGCATGCAACCTCTGCCCCATCAGCATTCCAACTATTCAACTAGAAAAACAATCGGGCTTCTTCTGTGCTATCTCCTTCCCTTTCCCTTTTTTTTTTTAGTTATTCTCGAATGGCTGACACTTTTCCAAACTCTGCTAGAACTGTCCGCCATATATCCAACCACCCATGAGAATTTATTCCAGGGAAAAGCACAATAGTGAGGGAAGGGGGTTGTTCTTGCCTTGTCTACAATCATGTTCAGAATTGCCAGCTGCGCCTGGTATTCTTTGACCTCCTTCCCCAACTGACCAGTCCGCTCCTCCAAGACTTGATACCTTCCAGCACCTTTATCGAACTCCATCACCGCAGTCTGAACGTCACGAAAAGAAATAAAAAACATGGAGACTCGTTTTTGATGGAATTCCATCAGCATGGCTTGATTCCTGTATATTCCTATACCTATATTTCGTATTTTTCTATGTTTACATAAATAAAGGTCAGCTAAACTGGCATGCATCCAGCACTGCAAATTGACGTTGTGGATGTCGGGTTTCCATCTTGGTCACTTTCCCTTCCTTGTGTGGGCTGCTTGGAAATAGTATTTATTATTGATAGCTTCCAGCAAGAATATCAGCTCTTGGACTCACCCCCATCTCCTCGTTTATCGACAAGACGTCTTGCTTTTTTTGTCTAAGGATGTTCATGTAGTAAGACTTGTCGAAAATTTGCCTCCCAGGACCTTGTGAACCCCCTTGAATCCTTGCCATCCCTTGTTGTGTTGCCGGCCTCTCCCCACCGACTTGAAGGTTCGGATTCAAACTCGCGGTTCCCGGGCGCAGGCCGGTTCCAGGTCTACCCCCTGCAGTTCCCAATCGCTGAGCGGTTGGTGGTGGGGCCGGTTTAAACATTCCTGCGCCACGACCAGCGGTCGGAGGAGGTCCAGCAGGGACCGCAGTCCCCATTCTTCCTGGAGTTGAAGGGCGTGGGGGTGGGGCGATCGGATTCCCTGTCGGTGCTTTCGATACCCCTCCGAAGGACAACGCCCTGTTTCCGCGCGAGCCTGGCCTTTCCATCGTTGCTTGAAGAGCAAGGAAAATCCCCGACCTAACTGTTTCGGGTTTTTTATCTTGCAGAAGAAGAGCGGTGGAAGTCGTGTGTGTTCAGTTTTTGTCTGGTGTGTGGGATGTTTGTGTGACCGACTGGCGAAAAGAGTCGACAGCGTATCTTTTACTGGTTCGTTGCAACGATTTGCCACCTCCTTATATCATACCCCCTCCAGCGAAGTCGGCTCGTATTGGCAGGGTACTCCAGCGATCGGCACCGTGTGCGCTCCGAGAGAAAAAAACACAAAAACAGGTCGAACGAATGGAAGCCACGGAAGAAAAACCACGTCGGCTCTTGAAAGTGAAATTCGCGAACGGGGACCAAGACTTGAGCGTCGAGCTGAACAACCTGTCAGACGACGCTGGGACTTTGTTTCGAAAGGTTAGCTGTTCTTTATTTCACTGTCGGTGGTTTTCCTTCAGTTCTGGCTGTTTATAAAGTTTGGCGAATTGTCTACCCCCCTTGAAACGAAAATGTCACACCTGCTTTTTTTGGGGGGGTGACGGTTTACGGTTGGGATTCTTTTTTCCGAGGTATATGGCTGGATATGCGTCGCCAGGTTCGAGAAGCAAAGCGCTGGTCTGAATCGCACCACGTTCGGTTGATAGCGGGAGGCAGGGAGCTTTTCGCGACCGACCCAGTAAAGAACGTCACGTGCGATGTCTTGCATTGCATCGTTTCGGATTTCAAACCGAAAAGAGGGGATGAGAGAAACCGGTCCAGCGTCGATCAACCGCAAACGGATTGGGTGAGCCCCCAGGTCTCGAAAGTCGGAATTCTCGTCGAGTTTTGACGACCTTAAGTTTTTGAACTTAATTAGATGAAATCTTCTTGGGGGGGGGGGTTCCTGTTGGAAATCTTTTGAAACAATACCAGCAGAGATAGGATGCAAGAATTAGCTGGGGAAAAAAAAAGTGAGACATTTTTATTGCTGATTTTTCCTGGTACCAGAGGCCGTGGCATGTTCATTTGTGTTCTTCCATTAATTAGGCAAAACTGGAGGTAAAAAAAAATCAACTCCAATCAATATCTTACACTGAATGAAGTCAGTTTGTCGCGCAAAAATTCTGTTCAATGTGCAATTCCAATCTTCCATGTTTGGTGAATGCAGTTTGACATGGTGGATCCAGGCCTCGTTTTGATGTGGATTTTTGGCCTGATGCTCGGACTCTTCTGGATGCTGTTCTTCTGTTGTGGTGCGTTCCGAACCATTCTCAATCATTCACCCAACACTTGCACAATTTTGATGTCGAAAACACAAGGCAGGTTTTCAGCACTTTTTTTTTTTTTTTTAAAGAAAAAAACCAACAACAAGCAAATGATGTTCACCAGCACCGAATGTAAGTCCATCCGATTCAACAGGAAGCCGAAAAAATCTCATCTCAAATGTGCTCTTGATGTTTTTGCAACCCACGCAACCAAACCTGGCCATCCCCTCTCCCCGCACAACTCACTTTACATACTTTACTTTACAAATCATTTTTATTTTTCCGTCAAGCTGAAGCCAAGAGTCTCTGTGTGTGTAAAAACCCCAGGTGATATGTTTGATAATGCATCGGTGGCGATGCTCGCGGTCATGACGGTGGCATTCGTCATACCTTGTGCCGCCAGCCATTGCCCGTGGCCTCAATCTTGGCAAGTCAACGTGAGTTCATCCTCCGTGGACACCCCCGTCAGCTTTTCCTCATCCATCAGCTACGGAAACACCACGGCACAACGACGGACGCCTTCAACTTACATTCCACCCAGGCCACATGCCCCGGTGCGAGGCTCAGGGACGTGATGCGGACTATTAGTGAAATTTGGGAGTTTTGATTTTTGGCCCTCATGACAAAAAGAAGCAAACAAAAAACACAGAAAGGGAAAACAGAACGAAAGTCGAAAGAAAATTACGAAGGAAACGAACCTACCCTGATTTGGGAAGAGTGCTTGGTTTTGTAATTCGAGGGGTTTTTCTCCGCAACTTTCAGAAATCTGCTTGGAGATCGGATTTACCTCACTTATGTGTAGCTCATCTTGACAAGTTCTTGTTTCTTTTTTCTTTTTTTTTCTTTTTCTCTGAGGATGGCCAGCTTCGAAGAGAAGAGAAAATAAAGAAAAAAAGAAAGGAGGGAAAAAAAAAATCAATCCAGAAATTTCATTGTTGTAGGCATGGGAAGAGATACATTGTTTAGTATGCAGTGATTGGGGTGGGGGTGGGGAAAGGAACTCTTATATGTATGAGAAAAGAGTGAGGGAGAGTGAGAGATTTTGAAAAAGGAAAAGGAAAGAAGAAATCATGTCAATTGCTTTGTCTGGCATTGGACCAGGGTATGAGTAAGGGGGTCAAAATATTTTCAAACTACGAGAAAAGCGGGGTTGAGGGTTGGGAGGGTGCTTTTCCGCGTGGGTTGACGTGAAATAACTGCCACCGACGGTGGTGGCTGGGAATGCCCACACATTGGTTGGCATGTTGTCAATATTCTTTGTTTATATTCCGGGGGGTGCCGGTCGGGTAGTGGGGGGGAGGGGGGGGAAAGGAGACTTCGACGATAGTTTTTGTCTGCAACGATGGGCTCGCTGTCTTTTTTCTTTTTTTGTTGGTTATGGTTTTTTTCTGTTTTTTCACTTTGTATTGTATTTCCTCGATTCGAAAGAAAGAAATGAGAAAGAAAGAAAGAAAAGAGACACGAAAAAAAAAAAAAATGACTCCCAACTTTGGTCACATACGCAAAATGCGTAGGGATGCTTCTTTGGTGTGTTGTCTATTTTTAGAAACATGACAGAAGTGTCGTCTATTTTTAGAACAGCGGAAGAAGGGTGGGGTTGCATATGGTTAAAATTCGGATGTAACGCGAAACGCGAGTGTAAAACTAGCAGCTTTCGTTTTTTTCGGGAGTGCGATTTCAAGATGTTTTTGTGTTTTTTGGGGGAAAGGTTTTGATGGGGTAAAAGAAAAATATGTAAGATCAAGTCCACCAGCAGCTCTGCTGCACCTTTTTTTTTTTTGTTTTTTGCAATTGCTTTTTGAGGGGGTGAAGAAAAAAAAAGAAAAGAAAAAAACGTTGTATCTTTTTGAACATCATGGATGAAATGTATTGCTCTGTTTGGTTATCTTTCTTTTGGGAAAAAAAGGGTATTAAAAAAAACTTTGATTTGTAATTTTTGGTATCAGAGGAAAAGAGTTTATTTTGGTGGTGGCCCACTTAATTTTGGTTATAGTCTTTGCAACAAGTTGAAACTTGGATTATGCGAAAATATGGAAAAGAAAAATTGGTCTCCTGGCCAGGACATTTTCTGTTTTCGAAAACTGATTATGTTGTGCAATCAAGGTACAAATATTAAAAAATAAAATTAAACCTGAGCAAGAGAAGGTTTCTGTGTCGGACATTTACGATTTAAACATTTCCTTGGAACACCAACACCACCACAACGTGGAAAGAAATCTGATACGCAAATATGTATCTGATTGACCTGTAGTCGCTTGTTTCAAATTCTTTCGACGAGTTTCGTTTGCTTGTCGAACGAGATTCCGCGTTGTTGGGGAAACCATAGCACTGGAACTGAATTCTGCTGGCCCAAACGTCGCCGAGCGGGCCGCGTCAGTGCGCTAGTACACTGCCAGTTCAAGCTTTGCCAATTTCCTTGCGTCAACAGCCTACGTGACGGGAGGCCTTATGCGAGCGATGGGATGCTTTTTGTTCCAATTAAAACAGTACGTTGAAACCTCCGTTTTTCAAAAATGACCCGCTCCACACTCCTAGCCGAAATCGCCACAAGCGAGAAGGAAGTGGAACGGGCTGGAGGGAAAGAGGATGAGCTTGCCGACGGCCCGCCGACTCGATGGTGGCATCTAGGGGTGCTGCTGGTGGGCATGCTGTTGTCTATGTCCACCTGGTTCAGCGCGTCGGCGGTGCTTCCGAAGCTCAAGGAAACGTACGATATCGGGGAAACGACGGGATCCTTTCTCACCATCGCGGTGCAAATCGGATTCGTGGTGGGGAGTTTTTTCAGCGCGGTGACGAACCTCCCTGACGTCTTGACGCCCAAGGTTATGATGCTGCTCGGAGCGACTGGGGCTTGCGTCGCGAACGCGTTGTTAGTGATTGAAGGTCTTCCTTTCGCCGGGGCCATCGCCGCTCGAGGAGCGACCGGGGCGTTTCTTGCTGGTGGGGAGACTGACGTTGGAAAACTGGGGTAGAATTTCGTTTCAGTTTCAAAATATCGATTTCAATTAAAAAATTTCACGGAAATGCTTTGCGAGATTTCCAACTACGATACCCCATTGAACTCCCTTACGAAGAATTGGTTGTTGTCCTGCATTTGCATGGGATTCCCAAGCCTAACCCACCAATGGTTCACTTCGACGAAAGACTGCCAGACGGCATTTGAACCACAATATATAATACATATTATGTAAAAATGGTTCAAGCAAGGCCGGGGCCTTATATATGATTATATATATGTGGTTATTATTATCTATTATCTATATATGCATGGATTTACATATTGGAAGCATCAAATATAATCCCATCAACTCACAATGCTCAGGTTCGCCACACCGGTGATGTGGGGAGCCGTGCAGGGGTCTATCCTTCTGGCATGAAAGCTGCATCCACATGGTTCAAGCGAGGCCGGGGACTTGCAATGGGGTTGCTGGTAGGGGCCCTGTCAGCTGGCAGTGCCTTGCCGTTCATGCTGAAAGCTCTAGGAACAGACAGTCACAAAGTGGTGATTCTGGGGACATCTTCCGCCACGTTGACAGGGGGGCTGTTCGTGATGGCCTTGTTTCAGAATGGACCCTTTGCCTTGAAGTCTGTGGTGTTCGATGCCCGAGCATTACCGAGATTGATGAAGGATAAAGCAACAGGGCTCGCGGTGCTGGGGTATTTTGGCCATATGTGGGAACTCTATGCGATGTGGGCATGGTGGGTGCTTGATTAGTGTGACGTTAAAAGAGTGATTATGTGATTAGTGTGACCTTAAAAGAGTGACTGCTTGATGAGTGTGTGACCTTAAAAAGTTATCGATGTGCAGTTAGGAAATTGTAGGAAATTGTAGAATTAGCCGGTTGAGTTTTGTCTGTGGGGCCGTCCCTATGTCGATGTGACAGCTGATGTGTCTGTGTTGGTGTGGGGCAAAACAGGTATTCCAGTTTCTCGGAGGATTTGCTGTCAAAGGTCCACAACAAAGGAACGGTTTCGGAAATTCGTTCGGAGGCGGCCTGGTTGACCTTTGCGGTGCTGGGGACTGGATTTTTCGGATGTGCTTTTGGGGGATACATTTCTGACCGATGGGGGCGAACCAAATGGTCAGCGTTATGCATGCTTATTTCAGGGACTTGCTCCATTGTTGTAGGGCCCTCCAGGTCGGGCCCTCTAGGCGTGACGGTGTTAATTTCCCTGATTTGGGGATTTTTTGTCGTTGCGGATTCGGCCCAATTTTCAGCAATGGTGACCGAGGTTTGCGAGCAGAGATACATCGGAACGGCCCTGACTGCCCAGCTTGCATCGGGGTTCTCTTTGACGGTTTTGACCATTTTTCTGATTCCTTATCTGTTGGATGAAGGAGTGACGTATCGATGGGTGTTTGGGATTCTGGCCTTTGGTCCTTTTCTGGGTGTTTTGGCAATGTTCTTGCTCTACCACTCTGCTGCAAGGTCGAAAATCGCAAGTGGGAAAGGATGAATTTGGTTGAATGCAATGGCTATGTAAACGAAGGAGTTGCTTTTTGCCACATGTTCAATCCTCTTTCATTATTTATCTCTTGTTCGTTGTGGTGGGGAAAGGGGGTAAATGTGCCAATGATCACAAAGGAGGCTTTGTCAATTTTGTGATTCAGCCAAGTGTCCAACCACCAGTCCTTCAGCCAAATGCCCAGCAACCAGAAGGAAGTGAGATTTTGATGTAGAAGCGCACTTCACAGACAGGCAACCCATGCACAAGATTGATATCCTTCGCCACCGTTTCCCGACCTCCCCCCAAAAAATGGAAGAACAAGGCTCAATTCCACTCGCACTCCACAGGAATCGTCCTTTTGACAACTTGACAGAATCACAATGCCCTTGCATCAACCCTTGATCGGTTCTCACACCTCTGCTGTAAACCATAAATGGTCTGAAGGGGGTTGGAAAGGTTGGAAAATGCAGCAGAGGTACACATATTGGTCCAGGGGCTGGGGAATCAATCGTGCCAAGAAACTCACTGGTTTTCTGTAAGTGGGCCAACCAAGACGCACACATCCTGGAAGGTGCTGGGCGGGGTCAGTGGTCGAGGTAAGATTATTATGGATGTTCAGGCCAGTACGTGATGGGGGTCCTCAGTGCATCAGTTGCTTGGGCTTGGATGTGGGGATTTTCTTCCAGCACTACTGGGGCAGTTCAGAAACTGCAAAAAGAAACCATCCCCACAACCGTTCGTTGATGCGAATCGTACACACGTGAGTGGCTAATGGGGGGGGGGACCTTCCTTAAACACCATTTTCGTGGCGTTGAAGAGTTCGGGAAATGCATGCTGTGCAAAACATACCCAATCCCACGGCAGTATTCTGTGAAAAGGGACAAGCGATCTCCTCGCTACGTTCAACGTTCCAAACGTTCGGCTTTTGATTTTGATACTGGAGGAAAAACTATAGTTCTGGAGGTAAGTCAAAGCCTGTTCAACAGCGGCCACGCATATTCTCGAAGTTCCGCAGGAAATACGGGGTTCGGGAACAATAAAGCCTCGAGTGCTGTATGGAGGGTTTTAGAAAGCTGCCTGCTTAAGCAGAGCTCCTGTTGTTTTGCGTGGTGTTGGGGGGTTGCATTTCGTTTTCGTGTCGTAACCGTCCTCTGCTTGCCTGGAGGACGCTTCAACGAGTACTCCATAAAGAAGGTTGTTTTCACCCGCAGGGTAAAGATCAACGAGACGCGAATCGAGACACAGCAGCTATCCGACGCACAAACACGACTGCAAAAAGGTGAGCAAAAGGAAATACGAGCTTCGCATCTTTCGAAATTTTAGTCCGAAAGAATCCTTCCCCCTCGTGTGAATGCCTCCTCGTATGGGCTTTGTTTCCTGCACCATGAATGGTTCTTCCACCTACGCCTCCGTACGTTTGCGGGTGGCTTCTAGCGGACTTTCAACGGTCTTACGTAAGCGTTTCGCTCTATGCTTTTGTAAGACGTGGCTTTTGGGGAGAGAGTCCTTCTCCTGTTCTCTTTTGGATTAGCAGGGCAGGGGGGTCTTTACTTTTGAAAAAAAAAGGGATTATAGCACAAATCAACTGGATCAAAATAAAGCCCAATATTTCAAAGAGTGGAAATGACCTTTTTTCTGGAAGATCAGGCTAGAATTAATTCATATTGTCAATAAATCCTTTCTGCAACTCGGCATTTCAGTTTGGAGGGAAGGAGCACTTCCCTCTACTTATACAGATATAAAATTTCTAAGGAATGTTTCTTTCCCAATTGTTGGCGGACCCCAACTAGGTGGTGATGCGCTCCTGTTTATTCTGGATTGACCAGGATCCCTTCCAAACACCTGATTATTAATTCTTACTCTTGCTTTTACCCTTTTGTTCGGGGTCGGTGAAGAACAGTCGTGGTGTGACGCGTTATGCGCGCAGGTTATGAACGTAACGCCATTACAGTCTACCATCGAAGAGCAAGGGAATGAGCACTTTGAAGAGATTTCAACCATATTGAAAATGTTTCCTGCACCATCATCATCTTCTACTACATCATCATCAACATCACATTCGACGACTCCATTCGGACGATCGCCCAAAGGAGAGCCTTGGAAATGGATGCCTTCTCGAAGGATTTTTGAGCCAATAAACCACAAGCCTTCGGAGATGGATCTGCTCCATGGCAGACATGCAGACAAGGCTCGGGTCGGTTTGCCCAGGCACGCTTCCAAAATGGGGGAGTGCGATTTTGAGGACTGGAACAGAGAGGATTTCGGGCATACCATCGCCATGAAGGCTGGGCGACGCTCCTGCAGGAACCTATCGGCGTTGTCTTTGGCTCTGTCCAGGCGAACGCATTCTTTGGATGTGGAGCTGGGTGGGGATTCTGGCTTGTTGCCTTCATGGGGTGCGTCGATGGTGGGAGAGCCCAGGCGAAGCCACTCGATGGGGGAAGAGGTCATCGCCCCCGTCAAGAAAACCTCGCTCGGCTTCCCTCAACATAAGGGCAAGGCAGCGCACCCAGTCTTTTCCGGAAGCTCCCTTCTCGGGGTGTCCGAGCTGGGCATCGCGAATGCGTCGGATGTCTGGTTGTCGACCGCGAAAACCGAAAGAGGGGAAGCAGTGGTTCCCAAGTCAGACAGGGAATCACAGGAAGAGGAGGAGGAGGAGCAGACTGAAGGTTTCGTGGATCGGCATGGAGTTCGTTGGGTGGGGGACTGCAGTTTTCTGGAAGTGATGCGATCCAAAAAAGAGACAAGTGGGAGGGAATCAGTAGAAAACGAACAAACAAGAGGGGATGCTTCCGTGAAGGAAGAACCAATCAAGGGGGGGCTCCACAAGATTCGCATCGCCATCAAGAGGACGACCTCAGAGCGGATCATACGTACATCAGACAAGGGATTCAGTGGGAGTTGGTTTAATCATGCGGAGCAGAAGCGACCCGGGCTGGGGAAAGAAGAGAATAGGGGCGGCTGTGAGGGTCAAGTTGATTTGGAATATTCGTCTGCAGGGGAAAGCGACGAATCCAAAATCAGGGTCCCCAGCCCTCTCGCGACCATTGGAGCGGCAAGGCAATTGAAAAGAGTGATGTCTTGTCCGGGGAGGAGCTGTTGGGAAGCCTGCTCCGGCTATACCAAGCGAACAAGAGAGAAACATTGCCAGGTTTGGGGAATCAAACAATTTTGCGACAGTGGGGATTCCAAAAACAAGAACGAGGTCGACGACACTCACCCCACTGGAAGTTTTGGAAAGGAAAGAAACAACGATGGCTGTCACCTCGGCAGCGGGTCGGAGAGGGTCCCGATTTTCGAAACGGCTTGGGAGGAGGAGTATCCGTTGGAGTGCCAGCCGCCATGCTCTGAGGAAGGAGATCGATCGATGGACGATTTGGGGGATACCTTCCAGTCAAACCTTCTGGATTTCTGGCCAAGCGACATGTCTCTGTGCGACGAAGATCACCGAGAGGAGGAGTTTCACGGAAGCCTTTTTGAGGGGAGTCTGACCAGCGAGGACACCCTGAGCGGGGAGCATGGAGGGAAGGATATCGCCACCCACAGCGATTTCGGAAACGATCACTGCCGCGGGGAAATGTACGACATGGACAACCTCGGCCAGATCGGGGCGTTTCGATCTTCGCCTCGCACCATCGACGACAATAACTGTCTCGTGGAGGCTCTTTCCAATAAGGTTTCGGTCGACAGCGAACTATCTGGAGTGGAGTCCGGCAAGGTCGTGGAGGAGTCGTTCCAGAAGGAAAAGGAGGAGAAATCCAGAGGTGTGCGTGACAAGCATGGGGTCCTGTGGGTGGGCGAGTGCGACATACCCTCCATGTTGATGGGCTCGCATCAGGGGGGGAAACTGGCAAAGCAGCATACGAAAAAACCAGTTGGTAACGCACCCGACACCATTTTGAGAGCGCCATTGGTGGGGAAGAAGATGCCCACGGGAGAAAAATCGTCAGCTCTGGTGTTGGGGATTTCATCCGCGAGCTGCTTCACATCGCGCCTGAATTTGGAAATTTTGGACTCGGCTGAATGCCACAAGCGTCCCTGCGACTCTGGTCCGCATTCCGTCTTCCCCCAAAAGCAACTCGTCGAAGACTCGTTGGCTGCCGGACAAAAGGGCAAGCGAGATCTTGTTGGAGGAGGAGGGATGACAGACGGGGGCTCGGGAAACCGGCGCCCTGGACCGAAAGCTGGCGCTGGGCGTGAAGACAGCTCCCTGGGATTCTTTCAACTGGGAGGGGATGGGGGTTGCCCGGCCTCATGGTCGGGCAGCGACCCAGTTGGACATTCGCTGGGCTGCAGAAATGCAGGAGGCTCCAGGAATCGCCGTTTGGATGGGGCTGAGGACGGTGATTTCCGAGCTTCTGCTCCTCTCGGGACCGGCGATGGTGGGGTACCTGTTGGGTTGACAGCACTAGAAAGCTGTTCAACCCACAGGAAATTGGACAAGGAGGTGAGAAAAATGGACCATGACTGTCATACAAAATGATGGAGATAAAAGTGCTTGTAGGAAAAGTGATGTTGATTGGTTTTTTAAGGCGTTGACCTGAATCGCAACCACCATTATTTACCAGCTTTTCATTTTGTACTTTTGAGTTTTCACAGCAGATCACAGTGTTGTCTGTCTGACCAGATTTAGGATTTACTGTTCCTTCGCTGCCATATTTTGCAAATTCTGGGCAGGCTGCAATAGGGGTTTCTGATGTCCATGCTGGTTAAAATAGAAACTTACAGAATGCTGGTCAAAAAGCGCACTTGAAGAATGATGGTTCAAAAAAAATGCAGCCAATTCAAAAGCCAAACGATAGACTATAACCATCTGTGGTTCTCCCGACTTGTTTGCAGGGCTTCTCTGATTCTGGCAAAGAATCAGGCTGCGGTGGGAAGCACCCCCAGGACGGAGGATCTGGAGCGACGTGGTCCCTGGGGGTTTTCACGAACCCACGTGAAAAGTCGACGCAGCACCAGGAGCTGTGCAAGACGAAGAGCTTGTGCCGTCGACTGCTGGAGTACTGCAGCGAGTCGCTCCAGAACGGAGTGGGTTCCTCCTGTAGAAACCTGGGGAGCTCGATCTGGGAATACACCAGTCGAAAAAAGGGAGCGGGGCATCAGTGGGGGGGAAGCTCCGAAAAGAACCCCCCCAGGTCTGTCGTGCAGTGCATGGCAGACCCACCCTTTCTCATTCGATTCTAGACCCCTATTTTGTTTCCCTTTTTCCGGGGGGAAAAGGGCAAGGGGAGGGGAAAAGGAGGGGGGTCATGTTCTTGATTCCCTGTCGCTTTTCCCCAGGGTTGAAAAATGTAAACTGAACATAAACTGAACAGGGGGGGGTGGATTGGGGTTCTGGTTAATATGTATTTTGTGAAATGTGCTGATGCTTGTTTTCCTTTTTTTGGGGGACCAATTGAATTGGAGACCCACTTCCTGGTTTCTATTTTTTGTTCCGTTTTTTTTTTGAAATGTTCGTATGTCTGTCAGACAGAGCATTTCTTTCACCCGTTCGTTTGAGGTGATTTGCTGTTGTTTTTCTGATTTTTTTTTTTTTAAGCGTTTTTTTTTTTTTTTTTTGGAGAGAGGCTGTGACCTATAAAAAAAAAAAGGTATCATTCCAAAAGAAATGATACAATATACTACTATGTCCAAAATAGGGTGTTGGCGAAAAAAAAAAAAAAGGGGAAGGGGGGGTTGTTAGAGGGAAAGAGACAGGTTTTTTTTGCTGTCTTATTTTTTAGCATTGTCAATGGCCACCTCCACTGTCAATGATTTTGATTTTTTTGAGCAAGGGGTGTTCGGTTTTAAGTGTGTGTGTTGGGAAAAAAAAAATTGTAGAAAGAAAATCTGGGATTTATTAAAAAAGAAGGAAAACAAAAAAAGTTTGGAAAAAAAAAACAAAAAAAGTTGCGGATATGTGAAGATATAAGAAAAAAATATCAAGAGAGCGCATGCCTGTATGGTTCCCCGATTCAGTATAAAAAATGAAAAGAAAAGAAAAGAGAACCATTTGTTGTATAGATTTTTTTGATGGGATGCTTTCTCCTGCCTCTCCTCCAGGATTATTTAAAACCTTTTAACCACAAAAAAAAATTAAAATATGGAGGAGTGGGAAAATACTTTTCAAAATATTTTTTCGGGGAGGGGGATTATGGGGGTTTCAATGAAAACCACAAAAAAAAGCAAAAAAAAAAAAAAAAAGAGGGAAAAAAAGAATATATTACGACTTGTTTCTTTCAGGTTTGGAAGGAACAAGACAATTTGTTGATTAAAATTTCGTCGCATATTTTGGGGAGGGGTCTTTTTTTTTCTTTTCGTTTTAATTTGCCCTATTTATGTCCGTCTGGATGTAGCATATAGTGTTTTAAAAAAACAAAGGTTGGGAACATGATTTAAAAAAAAAGAAAGGAGCAGCATTGAACAAGAAGGCAATGGTGGTGAATGGGGGGCAAATATTCGTCCTCGGCAAAACCGGGAGAACCTGTGGGGGTTTTTTGTAACAAAAAGGGATGAGAAAAAGAAAGAAAGTAAAAAAAAACATAATTTCGATTGTTTCCCCTGACTATTTGATGGGCCTGTGCTTCAGTGCTTCGTTTATTTTGTGTTGAATTATTCTTTTACATCCAAGCGGACAGAGATAATTTGAGCTTTCATTATCTGGTCCCAAAAAAAAAAATATTAAAATTCAAGCTGGTGCAGCTTTGGGGCAGGTCTTTGTTTGTGATGACAGTATTTTCTTTTAATCCAACCTTTGGGGCAGTATATCTCTTGTGTGTCTTTTTTTTTTCTTATTTCTTTCAGTGTTTTTCCCCTTCACTGTTTTGTGAAAAAGGTCATTTGGGGGGGGTCTACCCGCTTCACACCCATGGGGAGTTGCCCTGTGAAAAACAAGAAAATTTAATTCAGTCGGTGCCTTTTCTGAGAATGAAAAACTGTATAGATCTACAGGGGGGGGGGATAATAAAACAAAACTCTGAACTCCCAAGACCTAATCGAGCCAATTTTCAATTCTGTAACCTGGGATCAACGGCTTCTCTTCCCCTCACCCAAACAAAAGCCAACTGGATAGTCAGAGACCCGTGCAATTTTGGTTTCGTTTGATTGAAGCTTGGACTCTTTTTTCGACATTTTTTTTTCTTTTTTTTTTGGGGGGGGGCTCGTCTTTGTCGACAACCATGTGTTAGGTTGGTTTGTATGTATCTTTGTTTCATTATGCCCGCACCTTCCGCCCATTGCTGCGCAATCGCATTCCTCCTTGGCGGCTCGATGGATTCGACGGCTCAACCCCTTTCTGGTACACACAAACACACCTCACACGCTGGACGCAAGAGAAGACAGGGGACTGTAGTTGGGCTTTTTTTTCTTTTGATCTGGGATATTCTTACCTTGGACGTTTCCAAAGTCACCATGCAACACCCGTGAATGTGGCCCAAGTCGACCCCGCTTGGCAGCGCAGTTCGAAACGGACCTTGACGGGCTGGGTTTGGGCTCCAGCTCTGTCTATCTCTAAACTCTTTTACCGCCTGATGAGCCACGAACCCCGCCAGAAGAAAAACCACCAGCCAAGCGATACATTCATCCAATAAGTACTCGAAGGTTTCCGACGGGCTCCTCTTAGGAACAGGTTCAGTTCGAAACCTGCCGGTGCGACGCACGTGCGCTAGTCTCGGAATCGCTATATCTTCGTCAGGTTGTTTCAAACCGAGCATTTTTCGAGAAAGGGTTGATTTATAGAGCTTTGCTGGTTTCTGTAACTTCACAGCGGGGACGTCAAAGACGTCCGGCATGGCGAGTCGTCGCGGTGAAGGTCGTGCACAGGCCAGCTGCAACAGGGTGTGCCACTCTGTTAGCCCTATCGTTTTTATGATCCAAAAGGAGTTTCAAGGAAGGGGACTGGCACAGCCGGGGGCGGCGACTTGATTCTGTTGACAAAGGCAGATCCTTTTCGCTTGATCAGACTTCCAAGTCACGAACCTGACCAAGAAGCAGCAAGCTGGCCACGAAAAGAAAACTTGACGAGATCGTCAGCCCCATAACTATGTAGCTATTGCACCTGGAAACTCAAAAAAGCAGTTCAAGGAACTCCGTTTGCTCGTGAGAGAGGACCACCCTCATGGAAATATCTGAAACTTGGGATAAGATGACCCATTTCTGACCTCATTCTGGACAAACGCAGGCAACCACAACCCAATGTATGAATTTTATGATAATTCGCTGTTTTTTTGTTTGTTTGTTTCTGTGTGGCACGAAGTGGAGGAGCTCAAACAACGTGATCATCCGAAGAAAAGGGAAAAAAACTCCTGAAAAAATGGCGGCGCGATTGATGGGACGTTAATGTTTTCATTTATGTAAATGAATGCGGTAAATTCACACATGAAGGAAGACAGTGGGAGCATTGAGCCAGTGCATGCCATGTTACCAGCGAAACAGGGGGAGGCCCTTCGAACGATGGCGGACATTTCTGGAGGTGTGGTCAATGAACCGAGCCCTGCAAAAGCCAGCGGAGAATCTTCGCGAAAACGCATGAAGCTCGCGCAAGCAGGTCGGGTTGGAAGGTGAAGAAATGAGTACTATTTTTTTTATGCTTGGGCCAACTTTTCAACGTATTGCTGGGGTGCAATTGCGTCAAACAAGGAATTTTTGATATTTCTTGTGGCGCTGTAATGAAGAGATGGTGATGTCTGAATTTATGGTGTGTATTTAACAGGGGATGCTGATGCTGATGGTCCAGTCAGACGTGGGCTTTTTGAGAAAGACTGTGAGTGCCACACAATGAGAACTGAACACAGTGAAAAAAGAGTGAGAAATGGAAAGAAGGAAAGATGTCAAATCGCACTCCCTGACTGTGCTTCCCCTCTCTTTTCTTTTGTCCAAGAAGTGCCTGGGATGATGTATGGTTTCGGAGACAATGCTGCCCCCAGGCATGAAACGGTGGAGCTTGTCGAGGTGATCAGCGAGTGATGTTTTTTTTTTCCCACCTGTGTTTTGTTCGGTTTTATCAAATCAGTTGTGCCAGTTTGAAAGGGAAAACGATGGATGGATTTCGGCTGTATTTTTAGGACGTCGTGTTCGAGTATGTGTCATCCTTGTTGCATAGAGCCATGGAGACTGCAGCAATTCGAGGAAAGTTGAAATACGAAGATTTTGTGTGGCAAGTCAAAGATGTGAGTATGTATCTGTGTTTATATATAGGGCTAAATCACCTCATGGACAGGGCAACCTTCATTGGGCAAGGTTGTATTATGTAAATTGAATATGCGTATATCTATATATTCACTAGTCCTTTTCTTTTTTCTTTTTAAAAACTACTATTGAAAAGCTCCTGAATTGCCAAAGGAAAGGGACTTGCTTTTTTGGTGTCGATTGACACTATTAATTTCTTTCTTCTTTTTTTTGCATCTTTTCCAGGAGCCTCACAAACTGGAAAGGTTGAAGGACTTGCTAGAGAAAAATGAAGAAATTAAGAAGGCCAGAAAGGTGAGCAGGCATCGATTTCTTGTTTTTACTTCTATTCTCGAAACTGAATAAGCTGGAACAGCATTTGCCGATTAAACTTCTTTCCTCTGGTCGAAATCATTGCAGACCTGGATATATTGCAGCCAGAAAAAAATAAAAAAACTATCATGCCAATCGTTTAGTAAATGCCTGTGTTGTGCATTTTTTCTTGCAGATGGACTATGACAAGACTGATTTGCTAGCATTGGGCGCAGCTAAAAAGGAGGCGGCGGCAGCTGCCGCCGCCGCTGAGGCCCAAGAAAATGATACTGGGCAGGCTCCGGCCACAAACAACGATACGACTCAGCCACCTCAGAACAATCCACCTCTGTCACATTCTGAAGCCCAATCTCAACCACAGCAGGAGCCGTTGGCACAAAACACAGGTGAAGCACAGTCGTAAAAGAAAACAAGAAGCCTCCCAAAGAACAGAACATTGCAGGTTGGGGGCACCGAGGCAATGTTTTCTTGGGATGTGTGCAGCTGGAATAGGTGACCGCCACCTATTCAGTTTTGGCTTTAGTGATATAGAGATTGGGGTCAGCAGAAGGAAGATTTTATGAAAACTAGGTGCATGGTAGGATGTGTGACAAAGAAAAGAGTGACTGTAGAGAAAAGGAGATTTCTAAGCTGTACATGAGATTGAACCGAAACGGCTGACGCTTTCTTTGAGCGATAAGAGGATCGATCTAAATCAAGCTTCTGATCACACTTCAATGCATTGTTTTCACTAGGCAGCAATTTTTCTTGAATGCAATCATCAAATAATCCATCCTTCTCAATGTCGCTTGAGACAGTGCTTGCCCACTTCCCATGGGGATGAATATAGTAGGGCTACCAGTGGGATACCAAACCCCTTTGCAGACACCAAATCGGTGTTGAAAATTAAAAATGATGCTTCATTGGTGAAAATTGTTGTGTCTCATTTCATTGCATTGGGACAGGTTTTACTGTATTAAGTCGCTTTCAACATCCAATGACAAGGGACCAATTTTCAAAATGCCAAAATGAATAAACAAAACCACTGTCAAAAGCAAGTCCCAATCTCAAAAATCGACGGAATGGCCATTCCAAAACCATACCGGAGCTTTCTTACGCCCCCTCCCCCAGCTTGAACAAGAAACTCATACACTGCTCATGCCTATGAAACACCCAGCCTCCAAACCATGAGTCAAACTTGAAAAGAATAATGACCCCTTTAGAATGGCAGCAGAGGGGTCACATCTGGGGGAACGTAACCCTTGACAGGGGTGGTTAGTCGAAAAGATGTAATGCATGCTCCAAGTAAGGGGCCTAGGTCGTCCCAGATCTCTTCGGGACAGGAGACGTTCAGAGTGTATAAGTAAGGTTCGCCGTTTTGACCAGGACGGACGCTGGTGACGGAATATTGATGGCGAAAGGTTTCTCTGGAACTGTCGGTCGGTGTGGGTGAACCCTGCATGAAAAAGCAAAAATGAAGATGGGAAAGGAAAAAGAAAGCTGCAATATTTGGTTTAGAATGTATGTACATGTGGCAAAGACAAGGGTTTGGAGCTAGTACCAATGCTTGTTTTGTGACAGAAAAATGTAGAAAAAGACTGGAGAAAACCTCCAAGGTTTCCTTGCAGGTTCCAAAGAAAACAAACAGCAGTTGCAAAAAGCAAAATCCATCGAAATATATAGTTGCATTTAAAATAGAACACCCCACTCCTGACCCAACCACCGAATCCTAAATGCCAAACCACGAACATAAAGGAAAAGAGAGGGAGGGGGGGGGGGCGTCGTGTCGTTGTTTCGATGGATATTTCAACGAGTCCAGCAAGACCATTATCGGCTGCTCCACAAACCTGAATGATAGATTCATATTGCCAATAAACGTCCCCATCTTTCATTTCCGCTCCGGTCCCCTCTAGTTGCCCCATGAAGGATCTCCTTCCCAAGCTATTGCGACCCACCGATCTGTACAAAAAAATGCAAAAAACAGAAGAAAAAAAAAGTTTGAAGAGAATAATTTTGAGAAGTTTGTCAAAACCAATCCTGTTTTCTATTCACAATCCAAGAAAAAATCCATCTCATTGCAAGGAAAAACTGTACAACCAAATTTGCCCTTTCCACAGTACCCTTTTTTTTCCTGACTGGTGGGTCTCCTTTATATATACATAAAATCAACAGGGTTTCCAAATGCACTTCAAAATT
This sequence comes from Bryopsis sp. KO-2023, assembly GCA_030272585.1. Lineage (NCBI taxonomy): Eukaryota > Viridiplantae > Chlorophyta > Ulvophyceae > Bryopsidales > Bryopsidaceae > Bryopsis > Bryopsis sp. KO-2023. Next base: position 3,450,092 of record BSYQ01000007.1, on the reverse strand, counting down.
TAAAGAAACCAAAAAAGCGACGTCACTACAAAGTTTTTCGGAAAAAGAATTTTTGGGCATGAAAAAACCCTTTGAAGGATCAAAATCTGGGCATGAGAATTGTGCGCGAAGAGTTCGGGCAGGGAAATTCTCGACAGAGAAAAGATTTGGTGCGTTTGAAAAAAGCACCTGTCATTTAATATAGCTTGTGCAACTTCCCCGGACCTCCACTCCGATGGATCTCTGCCCATGAGCACCCCCGGAGGTCGACACACAGAGATGGAAGCAAAGACATTGTTTTTGAAGTCAGCCACTTGACAAACGATCCTCTGCTCAGCATCTGCGCTCATGGGGGTCACCGACGAATATCTGGTAGGCTTTTTGGACACGAAAATCGCAAGCTTTTTGCCTGACAGCGTTTGTTTCGGGTAAGCAAACTCGTATGCTAGAGTGGTGTCCTGGACGGTGCCAAACTGAAACAGGGAAAAGCAAAATAACACATTTTGATAGAGCTTTTAACTTTTCTACGCTCCAGCTAAAGTCGAAAAAACAAGGGCTTGTACAGCACTTGTAAAGAATCCTAAAAGCATTAACAGGATAGGCACAATAAGTGGAACTAGAGCAATTAAAACACTGAGGAGCAGGGGTCGATCGGATGCTCAGATTGCAAACGGTGCATTCTCGGGAAGCAATCTTCACGATGAAAAAAAGCTGGAGTTTTCCTGAGTCGATTCTTGCTTGACAGTGAAATATGTGAAATGCTGGGACACATCTTAAACATGATCCCGATGCTCATCTTTCTGAAGTGAGGTTTGTTGGCAACCCGAATTCGCATGCATTCAAAATCAATCTGCTGCAATTTTCAGAGCTCAACACAGGTGTTGGAATTCTGCCCATACCTCATAGCCCTGTGGAATCCTGGTTGCTAGGTCCTGCCAGACAAACCACACGCAATCATTTTCTCAAGGATCTGTTGATTTTTTTCCCCACAGATTTGTTGGAGAAGCTTTTCGACGATCACACACGAAGTCGTTCCATCAGGCAGAGTAGCGAGCAGACCTCACCGACGCCTCAGACGCTGGCGGTAACAACGCAGATGCGAACCCATAGGTAGCGATGCACGCACCAAGACCCAGAGTCGACCTTCTGTCAACTGCAACGAAGCCCCCCCCCCAAAAAAAATATATATATATTTATAAAACTCAAGAAAACATGATAAACGAGATCACTCAGCGCGATTTCCTGCTTTATGTGCCTTCCTCGTCCCCACTCTAATCAAAGAGAGCGTTGGGAAGCGATCTTTTTCCTGGTGATTCGTGGCGACATTTCTTTTGAGCTGTGAAAAGGAGAAAAGCTGTGGGTTCGTACCTGTACAATCTCGGGACGAGTCGCGTTGACGTTCCGGCGCTGCACGCGAGCAGCAGATTCGGCCCTGCTTTGCGCCGCCACGTTGTTTCCGTCGGATCCCGAAGGAGTTCGTCGTCGACGACGTTGGGATCTGCGCTGCGTGCAACATGTCGTCCCAAATACAAGCGCAAAAAAAGGGAGGTGCCAGAATCTGGCACTGGTTTTATTTGAATGCGGTGATGATGAGAAAAATTGACACTACTGGATGCGAGCTTCTGATCTTCCCCTGACGATCAGTTGGTGGTGGAATCCTGTCGAGGCGATCGACTTCGGAATAAGTCGATCGTTTCTATGGGGCTGGATTCTTGCATGCAAGGTGTAAGAATTCAACTGGATGGTTGGCACAGCGTCCAAATGAAAGAAACATTGCTCAGGTTTTCCGACAAGAGAGTATTGCTTGGAGGTGCAGCATAATTCCAAACGGACACCATACGGAATGAGATCCAAGGGTCGATCAACGCACGAAAGCATTACAGCCGTCAGTAAAAACAAGGTTTATTTTTTTCCATCATACTTCACCAAGAACGCACAGCCCCTGCTGCGTAGAAAGACATTGAATGCATCCACATCCCACCATTTTCTAAAACAAATGCATTCAGCAACAAATTCCCCCCTCATCTGTCCAACCTACCTACCTACCTACAATTGAAGAAAAGAGTAAAATCACCTGTCAATCCATTTTGAAATTGATTTTCTTTTCACACCCGTGCCCTGTTTCTGTCAATAGATTAATACATGTACCTACAGCCCAGTGCAAAATCCACCCCCCCCACCCCTCCTTCAAGAACCTCCCCAAAAGAAGAAGAAGAAGTTCATCAAATTCTTGAATTATTTTTAGCCAGCATCAGCCCGCAATCGAATGGAAAAATCCATTAAAACCTCCTCCTCCTTCACAACCTGTTACAACCAGTAACGAAATAATATACCATTACTGGACATTTTGCTAGTCTTCTTTTTTGTGTTCGGCATGGGCCAGGGGGGGGGGGGGAATTCCTTTTTTTTTCCAAAATCCTACTTTGATCCTGCCTAAAATTTCTTGAATGTTCGAGGGGAAAAAAAATGAGGAAAAGCCAGCCATAGATTGTTTCCAGTTTCTGTGCTGGTGGTTTCAGTTTGGGGGATACTCCTAAGAAACCATTCACCACCAAGTGCTGAAATATATCTTTGAGCCAAAACGCAACTTTGGTTGAAAACACATTTGCGGATCCAGCTAGGACTTCTTGTTAACAATAAATAAGGCTGTGCTTCTGCTGATGCGTAAATTACCAAAAAAACTACAGACACAGAAAAAAACTGTGCCTTTTTTCAATATTTATTGCTGCAATTTCAAAATCGTTCAAGAAAAGCATCCGTTGAAAAATAGTGTCCCCACCACAGGGAAAGGAAAAAAGAACAAAAAGAAAGAGCTCTGGTTGTCAAAATGTGTGAAGTTCTTTAATTCTTTTTGAAATAGATTTTTTTTGTCTTGAACGCGGACCATAGATTAATGAATGTGGTATTGGGGAACAAAAGAGATCAAAGACGATTATATTGTGATGTAATGATTTTTTTACCATTGCTGCAAAATGCTGCTCCACGGCTTTGCACAGAATGTCCTTGCTGCTGTAGAGCGATGTCCCTCGGACCTCATAGACTCGCATGTATTTTCTGAGCGCATCGCTCTAGCGAATCAGATAAGACGCAACAAGTAAGCGAATGCGCGGCACAAAAGGCCCGTTTGTCATCAGGTCTTTTTTTTTTCTCCCCTTTTCCCCTCTTGCTTTCCAAACCAGCGGGGCGGAATCGAAAAAGAAAAGCAACGAAGTTCGTACCTTGAGCTTAGAGAAGTCCACCGACCCCTGAACCAACACAAACACAGACGAAAACCGAATAAAAAAAAGACAAAATAAAGCAAACGACGACTCTCGCACAGCGTGCGCACACACGGGGAGTAACCCCCCGTCCCAAAAAAGCGTTCGATCCCCTGTGTCACTGGAAAAACCAAACACGCGAAACATGCAACGTCAAGCGAGCGTCGGTACCCTGGATGCGGCAGCAGCCACTTTCAACTTCGTTTTCGTGACCACGGGCTGTGTCTTCGGTGCGTTTGCTGCAGCAGCTTGCCCCCTGGTGGTCCTGCTCCTCCTGGGGACGTCTGCTGCGGATCTCGCCTTCCCAACCGCCGCCACCTCGCTCCCATCCCCACCGCGCATGAAAACTAGCTCGGTTCCGCCAAACTTGGCGTTCACACCCCTGCCGACGCTAAAGTACTCGAACCTCTACGACAAGCGCTGAACAACGCGTTTCTTTTCGCCTCCCCTCTCTCTGTGACGCCACTCGCGCCGAGTTTCCGCTGAACACCCCGGAAAGCGTTCCCAGAACCAAAACAGTCGGGGTTGTGGAGGACGCCAACTTCTAGTCGATACAAACGCCTTCCCACCACAGCCCTGGAGTGGGCCGGGGTGCTGGGTGTCTTTAACTACGTGGGTCAGACATGGCAGTACCGCTTACTGTACGGGATAATCACTGACACTCTGAAGAAAGCGTGCAGTTGGCGCTTTACTTAATCGATGAAGGCAGCTTTCTGCCCTTTTGGTTTATCAACTCGTTATTGACAGACTGGGGGCGGCGATGGGGAGTCGTCAAGGGCCCTTTCCAGTTTGATTAGTATTGGTTTTGCGAATGAAGAGATATTTTGTCGGCTTGAATAATTTATGTGTGGAAAGCAGTGGCGAGGGGGAATATCATGGAAAGCGTGACATTTTTCACTACAAGGAAAACCGTCGCGGATCCGTGTGTTGGGGGGAGGGCACTTTTGCTGTAGTTTTTTCGAGAGCGCGAAGATTTCACAAAAAAAGGTCAGCCATCCTGAACAGCCACCAGCTGCTTTCCCCTATTCTTCTATCCATTGGTATCCATTAGATCCTAGCCCAAATCCAGAAGCCACTGATTGTGCATGATCTCCATTCTACCTGTCCAAATCCCTATATATATGTGTGTGTGTTCGATATCTTTCTTACATGTCGGCGTTTTGACCTTTCGGTATATCACACCCCATTGATCGTGTTCTCTGTATCCCCCTCTTTCTATATATAAAGTACCTCCCTGCATATCTGGATATATCCTATCTGTTTGGCCACACATTCGTATGTTTCAAACTAGAAAACAAAGACCTCCTTCTTTAACCTCCGATGCACAGTGATGTGCATCCCGACACCATAGGCGTAGCCAGGGTCGGAATCTTGGGGGGGTCAAAAAAACAATTGTACCAAAATGCCTATTGGAAAATGTGTTTCTGGGACAGAAATCTATTTTTTTTTCTCGACGGACACTTTTTTGGGGGGAGGCAGGCCCCCCCCCCGGCCCCTCCCTGGCTACGCCAATGCCCGACACTCAAGCAAGACTGAGGCCAACAGATTTGAGAGTTAGATCAGGTGGTTGTTGTGGCTCCTTTCCCGAGAGGCCACCATCAAACCGGGCGTAATCAGACATGACGTTCAGCATGGATTCGCTGGCTTCGTCGAAGAAGCAAGGATCCATGTATTCTGCATAATGGTGCAAATACACCTTCCTTTTGTAGAGCTTTTGAAATCTTTGTTGCATGGCGGAGAAGGTCGAGACGATGCAGGTGTTGTTGGAAAGACAGAGGGCCGAGGAGCGGATGCCGATCGGAGGATGTGCACACATTCCGAGCTTGAAACCCTGGTCAGAAAAATTTCAAAAATTATTTCTTGATTTTATTGAAATACGTCCCCTATGGATTCCATTCTCCCATAAGAAAATGCGAAACAAAACAACACCAAACTGAACGTGCAAGCACCGAAATGCTTGTCAGCTGTTTGTGGAATGATGGCCGTCAATATTTGTATATCGAATATACTTGAAATAGCAAGACAAGAAGGGGAAAATTCCACAAAAAAAGTTTCAATGCAGCAGGCATTGAACCGATTTCCAAAGACTCCCCAAACTCCACCGAAACACATTTTACCTCTGTGTTCCAAGACGGAAATCTGAGTTTTGGCCTTATCTTTGCACAGTTTCTGTTGATGTCCGAAATCGTCATGGAGCCTCGAAGAAACAAGCCACATGCCAGATAGGTGCTGTTCACGGGATCACATTTTGCCAATTGGTTTTCTCTCGAGAACACATCCCTGAAGACCTGTCCGTCCGAGCAAAAAAAGATAAATAAATAAATAAATAAACAAAAGCAGGGGTGCGCATTTTTGTGTGGGTTTTGTTTGCTTCTGACTGGTGTCAACCCCCGAAACAATTGACGAATTGTGTGGGATTGCTCCCCCCCTCCCCCCCCCCCCAACAACAACCTGAGACTTTTATAAAACCGGTTGAAATTTCTGCGCAATATCCAAATTGAGGCCATTTTTTGTTCAATTGAGGTCATACCAGAGCGGGGGACCATGCAGGACTCAAAATTCGAATATTTGTTTATGGTATTTCGGAGGCGTATGCACCTGGTCGATGGATCTCGGGACGTCTGCTAGCTTTCCGACGTCTTTATAACCGATCAGGGGTGACATGCTGGACACCAAGAAATGCATCCCAGGAAATGGAACCAAATTCATCGTTATTTCGTTCAAATCCACGTTGAGCGGTCCCTGCAACAATTCAGATCACCAGTGTTTTTTCTTGTTGCGCAGGATTTTGGATCCACAGGTGCCAAAAAATAAAAACAACCCAAAACAGTCCTACAGCTCACCTCGAACCTCACTGAACTAGTCAGGTTCAAAACGAGGTTTGCTGCGATCCCATTCATTGCGTCAAAGGGTTTGGATCCTTTGGTTCCTGATGAAAAAATCCACACAGAATCATCAGTTTGGTAAAGAACGCCCCAAATCAATTACGGCCAGCGTTCCTCCACTTTTCTTTTGTTTCTTGTTCCTGAGCACAGAAACCAAAATTTCTGCAATCGTATCCTCCAAAATACGAAAACTTCGCTGTGATAACCACAGACGGTGGATGCATTTCTCTGTTTGCACCTCTTTGCTTGGATGGATCCCCCGTGATGGCCGTCCCTGCTTTTGTGACACCCCTTCTGCCCCTTTGCTCGACAGAAGTGCAAATATCCATCAACGCTTGGTTTTCGACCGGCAACACGCAATCCGCATGCTTTATGAGAGATGATGCTGACATCATCGCATTGTAGGGCGATGTCACCACATCATCATCCTCGGAGGGAAAAACCGACAATGCAAAGCGGTACACCTCTGGATATTCATCCTACAGGTACACCCGGGAGAAATAAAAAAATTACAGAAAAGAAAAACCTTCACTAGTTGGTGGTGTCATCCCTCAAGGAGGAAGCTTGACCGAAAAACATACGATACAAGCATATATAACAGCATATAATGTTGTTTTCTATTTTGGAAAAATCTCGAATGGTGCTTTTGGAGAAGTCTTGAAGTAATCGGATCTATGTCTGTCCTTATGCAACGAAATCCTTGCGTTACGAGGATTTTTTGGTAAGAATCCACCTCAAATTCCCCCCCTGTCATTCACTCCATGCTGATCAAACACACACAGTCAGACTCATGCTAAGGTCGATGTTTTCTCTGGTCGGTTTCTTGCCTTACCACCTTGCCTTAATCATCTCCAGAATGTAGGACCCGAGGCCGCTCCCAGTGCCCCCTCCCAGGGAATGGATCATCAGAAAGCATTGCAAAGAATCGCACTCCTCCACTGTGGCCCGAATCTTTTCACCGATCGAATCCCGATATTTGGGTCCGTAAAAATTGTGTCCATGAGCCCAGTTATTTCCCGAACCACTGACGTCCGTCAAGAGTTGTCTGTGGTCGAAAATTTCCGCGATGGGGGCCTGAGACAGGTTTCTTTTCGCTTTTTTTTTGAATCGATGGGATGCATTTCTGATGTATTGGAGGAATAATGCAGAGGTGAAGAATTCTGGAAATCCTATATTATACCTCACCTTCAGCATTTCATTCACGACTCCTTCTTCCATATCGATCAGCAGACAGCGGGCCTGCCCAACATGAAAAAGCATAAATACAGTATTTGTTGTTTCCCCACAATAAACAAAAACAACAGCATATATAAAATATATATATACATGAAATCGCATAATGGCATCTCAGAGACAACAAATACGATATAACAGACTTTTCTTTTTTGATGCTTCAATTCAAAAATTTCCCGAAAGAAATGAAGTGATCCACGAATTGTGAATTTAATGCTTGAATTCAATTTTTTGTTAATTTTTTTTGAATTCGAGTATTGAAATCATGAGCCACCTGTGGCAATCTATCGAGGTTTTGGAAAGACACAATGATCAAGAACTATAAACCAAGTCTGGATTGCACCCAGGCAAGTGCCATACTGTCGAAATGGAAAACACGCTCTGGTCAGAACCCAGTTAAAACATGGCACCTTTCGTTGCTTTCTCATGAATAATCACCAAGTATTCACCTTTAAACTCTCAATTGGACCTCTGCCTGTTCCCACCGGAATATTCCTGCACATGGATTTTATCTTAGCAATTCAACCCTTCTCCCTTGCACTCATTATCTTCCAATTTGATTGCCTTGAATGTGAAAATGTCCTCTCAAAGCAACAAGTGAACTTTTTTTTTCCCTCCACTCCATGCAAATTCTTTCAATTCGATGGATCTAGTGGTAAACTTGGGACCCAGCTTGAATCACTCCTGGTTTTTCAGCAGCTCATTTGAACCCCCCCCCCAAAAAAAAAAAAAAGATAGCTCTACTGTCTTTCTTTCTTTCAATCATGTTAAGAGAAGACAAATATGTTTTTAATATAAAAATATTATAAAAATAGATGTATAGATTTATAGATATATTCTAAAAAAACCCAAAGTCTTGAGTAGTAGTGATACTCAGTGGTTGTGTCGCCATCGTGCCTGTGTGGCTCCGTGCTCGTGTCGACGTTTCTGAAAAAACTGGCGACGGGGACGAAACAGCAATCATAAGACGCAGCTCAGCAAACGAGGGTGGGATAAGAAACATCAGCTGAAAGTCAGACGGCCGGAAAAGATATATTCGAATCAAGCAGCCCCGTTCTGTTTGGAACCTGCTCAGCGACTCATCGAACACAGCTTTTTTGTTGTAGGCAGCGTGTTCCCTCAACGCCAAGTCCCAGAAGCGATATCCTATCTGATTGCCGCACTGGCCGACTTGCAGAGTTACGAGCTCTCGCGGCATTTTGGCTCAGCACCAACTTGAGCAGAAAGACACCACGCCTCTTGGGCCTGGCGACGCCAGTATTTGTTTCCATCATCTCAGTTTCTGGCATTCCGCTCGATTGGAGCGCCACCACCACTCGTGCAGCTTTTGTCGGGGTGGATTTCCTATTTCCTTGCATCAGAAAGTACGAGGTAAGGGAGTGAGACGTGAGCGTTTCCGAGCGTTTCTGTGTAATGAAAGAGTGGAAAAATACAAAACACCCTCACACAACCGTTGTGCTGTCCAAACCAAAGCGTCAGCAAATCTTCCTGAATTCACCGAAATTCTCCCACGTGCTTTCACGCTCCATAATTGGCGTCGGTGTCTTGCCTAGGCTTGCCATCATCTCGTCCAAGGGCTCGTTTCGCATTTAGTTTTGCGACTGCTTTCCCCCAAGCCAATTGCTGCTGCTTCGAAAAAACGGATACCCTGCTTCGCTCGAGGCAGCGGCTGTTCTGTTATTGCTGTGTATTTCCTTGCCGTTCCACTTCTTGACGACCTGATCTACAACAGGGGTGAGAGCGTTTTACTCTTCTTTTCGATACGATGAAACGTCGCACTGTTTACAAGGAGTCGCCATCGTCCAAAGCCGCCTTCAAGGAAAAATATGGAGTGGAGCCAAAGGGTCTCGGCGCCGAGGCGGGACCAGCTTTCTCGAAGAACACGATTTCCACAATCCTGAAGAGAAGATCTCGCAAAGGGAGGATCTCGTTCAGGAAAGGAACTCAATTGAAAAGCGCTTCTAGACGACATCTCGGGAGTTTCGTCAAGACGGAAAGGGTGAAAGCGTTGAAGCGAAACAAGGACAAGCCGCTGTTCAAAAAGGAAAAAGCACCCAAAGATTCGGAGCCACAGACATCGCGCCCAGTCAAGGAAAAGCCGGGTCCTGCGGAGCCAAAGCCGAAAAAGAAAAAAATCTTCAGGCTGTTCAGTAGGAGCGCGAGAAAACTGCAAAAGGTGCCAGAGAATGAGCCCATGCGCAGCATCCGTGAAATCCAGTCAGGACCCGCAAGAAAGAGGGACGATGTGGAAAAGAATGAGGAAACCTCCGCTATTAGTAATATCACTGAATCGGGGTCACAGAAAGGCACCCCCCAACCTGCTGGTGCTGGGAATGATAAATGCGATGGTGTTGAAAATCAGCCAACAGAAGAATCCTTGAGTGCTGCGGTAGGGGATGATGGCGCTGGGGCAGAGAATGTGCCAGCAAGTCCAGATGATAAGGAGAAACCAGTTGAGGCAGAGAATGTGCCAGCAAGTCTAGATGATAAGGAGAAACCAGTTGAGGCAGAGGATGTGCCAGCAAGTCCAGATGATAAGGAGAAACCAGTTGAGGCAGAGAGTGTGCCAGCAAGTCTAGGTGATGAGGAGAAAACAGTTGAGGCTGAAACCACGAACACTGGTCCTGGCTCTGCTGGGGACGCATCTCCTGTGGCAGACACCGGAAACCCTGGCGAAGGCGACCCCATCAAGGAGGTCCTGAAAACTCAGCCGAATACTCACAAAGAGTCCACCACCAGCCCGACTGAGGAAGATCTGGAGGAATCTCCTGGTGGGTCGAGCGACTCTGGCGATAAAGAAAACACTGGAGTTGGAATGGAGGCTGGGGAAATGAAGGCTGGGGAAATGGAGGCTGGGGAAATCGACGCTGGGGAAATGAAGGCTGGGGAAATCGACGCTGGGGAAATGAAGGCAGAGGACATCGATGCTGTGGAAATGAAGGCTGAGGAAATCGATGGTGGTGCAGCTGAGGAGGGTTCAGCCGATGATGGGGACGATGGTGGTGGGGTTGAGAAAACAGATCCAGGAAGACTGAACCTCGAAAGGTGGGAGTCTGAAGATAATAGAGAGAAGAATCGACCGACGATGCAGCTGCAGCACCAAGAGAGCGCATCTGATGAAGACCTTATCAACCCAAAGATGAAATTGAAGTACGACCAGGAAGCGGAGGAAGACCTCCAGCTGGAGGAGAAAACCATGCAGCTGAAAGAACTTGAGAAGCCGGAATCCTTCAAAGGGGAAAAGCCACAGCTGGATCATTTGGACCCCATCGACCCTCTCGTCCAGGCGTTCAACAAACAGAAGTCGCTCAGTCGAAAGAAAAGCGGAAAAGCGAAAGGGATGAACGTCCTGGGCCAATGGGTGAATATGAATGGAAAATGGCTCAGAATCGCTATGGTGATGGAGGAGCAGGGACAACTCTAAAACAAAGAAAAAAGCAATACAAGCGACAAAAGAATTTTGCAGTTTGGAAAACTGAAAACGATAGAGAGCAGGGGGGGGGGGGGGGGGTAGGTCGAGTCGAAGAAGATTTGACGATGCACCAGAGGATATGTGATTTTCTCCGTTTCTCGGAATTGTGGAGGGAAACGTTCGCAGGAAGTTCCTTCCCTAATTTTTGGATTTGTTCATTTTTGTATGGTAGTTGAAAACCGATACGATTGGTTAGGGAGGGTTTGTGAAGAACTGTATATGCTGTTGTGGATATGCGGTGGCAAGGACTCATAGTGATGTTGTATTTATCCATAGATAAAAAAAGGAGAGGTTGCTGAATAATGTGGGGGAGACCTGTGCCATGTTGTAATTGATGGGGAAAGCTCGATTAATGAAGTGACTCATGAATTGATGCTTATTTGTAAGGTTGTTAAGAATAGCACATTAGCAACGTATAAATGTCATTTTGGTGTGTTTTTGGATTTGTATATTCCCTGGGCAGGAGGACACCTTGAACGACCTGCAAGTCGATGTAATTTGTCGTTGCGTTTTGGCATGTTGAAATAAGCAATGAGTACCAGTGGTACCATAAGGAGTCCTCATGGTAACATGTAGGTTTCGAAATCATTTTTTCTTCATCTGTCCAACGACCCACCCAATACAATTTTTTCCATTCCAAACAGACCAGAGCCAGTAATAAATGGAAGTATTAAGTTTACCTCTAACTGCCCAATATACTATCCAGGCAACTCACATAAATGACTCAGCCGCCACTCCCAAGCAAACCCTCAAGGGGTAGCAGCACTGGATTCACGCACACCTGGCAGACTTCAAACTGGAACCCTCTCCTCCGAGCACGAAAACAAAACAGGCATCCTAGAGTCACGTGAAAGATTTGCATGTACTGCGGTACATGCAACCGTCCTCCAAGGCAGGGGGCCCTTGTCTGTTTCATAGTGGCAGCTTAGAGTCGATTTTACAGACTGATTTCTTCAATCCTTTCCTTGGAGAATATCACATCATCGCTTCCCCTGCGACAGAAACAAAAAAGGGGCAGGCTGAAAAATACAGTAAGGAAGTGTGGTTTGAACGCCAGCGTTGCAGCAGAGGAGCGAAACGTAGTCATCTACGACCACTCGTGCTGGGAAGGTGCTTTTCGTTGGTGAGGGTGTGCGGAGGTTGGCGATCGTAAATAAGCTTCCTGCATTGGTTTCTCGGGCTAACCCCTTCTCCGAACCCTGAGCCTCACTCATCACGAACGGCGGTACTCCAATAGTTAGTAGATTACTTCGTCTCTGCGTCCGACGGGCAGGCAGTAATCCTGCACAAGACTCTTCGGGTTTTTATTTGGATCTCTTTTCTACCCAGCAAAGCGTCAGGGAAAGAATCTAGTCGATAGCTCAGTGTCGGAAACTCGGGAGGAGATCGAAAAGTGAGGGAAACAGCGTGGGTTCAGTGTGACGACTGCTATGTATTGCCTCGACGATAAACTACGAAGGTTCGCGTTCATTCTTTGTCGCCTTGTGCCCCCCCTTTCAGAATCTGTGTGGTTTGGTATCGCTCGTTGTCGGACACTTCTTCCAGCGCGAGTTTTTGAACAGTTTGGGGGTGCGTATCGGAAGACGTCTTTGTGTCGTGCGAGCGTTGCGTGCGCGACGGTTTTCTAGTGATGTGAATCTTGAATCTTGTTTTCTACACATGGCTGCTTCTCAAAAGGAAAGGAAAAGGCTCGTTCATGGTGTTAGTGGAGTTTTTGTCGAATGATCTACAGTCAGGCTGATAGCCCCATGTATACCATTAGCTGAGCAAATGAGGGATATTATTATTATTATATTATTATTATATTATTCCCCCACTGATTTCCCCCTTTTTTACCCTCTTAGTTGCTCATGATGATTTTTCTTTCGTGAAGAATGGAACTTTGACAGGGCAATCTAGAGCTGCCTATCGATAACAGTGCCCCCCCCCCAAAAAAAAACAAAACACAACCTACTCCAAAAATGTTGCCGAGACTGTTGCTGTACTTCAGTGAGCAGCAACAGTGCAGATTTTCTTGGTGTTCCGTTGCAGAGTACACAGAACAGGCTGCATTATCCAACGATTCCCAAGTTTTCCCCTCGTCTGATTCCTCCCAATGCAGCGACCGAGCCGCCGCCGTCAAATGGAGACATGGACGGAGCGACCAAGCTCCCGAGCCACCAGTGTTTCTATGCTGAGCCTCCCGGAGGATGTTGAAGTGAACTGGATTAATAGCAAGGAGCATTCCCTGAAGCAATCGCGTAAACCGGGCTACATGAGGGAAACCCAGTCTTCCCGAGCGAAAAAAAGGAACATTCATCCCAGTGCAAGAAGGGCGGCAGAATGGAAGAATTCGCTGGCCATTTCGAGCATCAGAGAGAAGTTTCCCTCGAAAATTCCGCATGCACCGGGGGTGCAGAGGAGGATATCTTCGGATTCGGCCAGGAACGACCGGGGGCCTGAATCGGAGTTCTCCATGACTGACACAGCGATCGAACCGAGTTCGATTCATGGGGGAAGTACCCCCCTGATGGGATACACCAACGAAGCTGTGGAAAAGTGGCTGGATGGATGCAACAGCGAGGTGCATGAGGTTTACTTTGTGGTAAATTTGACAGTCGGGCAGAAACCCGAAAGCAACACTCCCTCTTTCGAAGAAGGGGAGGAAGAAAGCATCCCTGAGAGTGATCTGAATAGGGTGCCAGAAACTGAGGTCGTGCTTGATGGGGTGCAAGAGTCAGACGTCAGGCTGGATGGTGAGGAAGAGTCTGACATAGGGTTTGATGGTGAGGAAGAGTCTGACGCAGAGCTTTGTGGTGTGGAAGAGCCTGAGGGTGGTGGGGAAGCATCTCGAAATGAATTCAACGAGCCGAACAGCAGCAGACATGGACCATTTAGTCTTGGTCATATTTTCACGTTTCTCTTAGGCATCGGGACGATGAGTGTCCTTGGTGCCCTGAAATAATTAAGGGAAAAGGTGTTGGTTTTTTTTCTTTTTCAGACTTGTTTTTTTTTTTTTTTTTAGTTTCGTTTTATTTTGGGCTACACAACTTATTGTTCTATCCATGGGATATTAGGGCATTTTCTTTTCATTCATTCGTTTTTTTTTTTTTTTTTTTTGAAATGTGAGGTATTTATTCCTCACATTTTTTTTTTCTTTCTTTATTGTACTTTTTCGGTCTTCGATTGCCGACGTGATTCTGAAAAAGAAAGAAATGGAAAATAAAGAAAAATGGAAAACGAACATTTTTGAAAGGGTTTTTTTTTTCTTATGGAATCCCTTTCTCTCATTTCCACCGATGGATATTTTCTATCGACAATGGGTTTTCAAAAAAATAAATAATAAATAAATATGGGATTGTTATGTTTGAATCAAAACGAAGCGACAAAAGAGTGACAAGTCACAAGAAAAGCCAGCAAGACGAGGAGCATTCAAGCAATGATGATTTGAGCTTTTTGATGGAAATTTTAAAAAGATTTAAAAAGAAAAAAAAAGAAAAAGAGGTACGTTTGAGAATCGAAAGCAGACAGTGGAAAATTGGGTTGTTAGGTTTTCTATTGTTTGTAGATTACAAAGCAGACGGGATCGGGGTGGGAAAAAAAAAAGAAATCAAATGGAAGAGGTAAGGAGAAAAGGAAAAAAAACAACAAAGAAGTGAGGGGGGCAAATGAAAAACTGTGGTTTTAGATTTTGGTTTTGTGTTATCCTTATTTTGAGTTTTCAGGAAAGTAGAGCGGAATTCTTTTTTTTTCGCTCTGCATTTTGGCGTGTAGTTTTTAGGGTTGTATGGCCCCCCTCTGCCATAATTTGCAATTCTTGCATCTCCCGTCCATAAAGATTTTTAGGTAGGTTTCTATGTTTCTTTTCACGAAACGAAACCAGCATAAATACAAAGCTGTATTTATGAAAATTTAAATTGGAGTTCTTTCATTTGAATTCCATGTTTTATGGGAAATTCACCTTCGTAAAAGTCGGGGAAAAAAAAGTGAAATGGGAAACTCAGGTCGTCGAAATTTTGCGTCGACCTTTTGGCTTTTTTGGTATGCTAATTACTGATGGAATGAAAAGGATTTTTTTTTCCCAAGGCGCAATCTTTTTTAGGTTGGTTGGGAAAAATCCAAATTTTCGTCTTTTTCTTTTTCGTTTCGAAAATATTGGGTATGGGCATCATGGGGAGGGAAGGAAAATTCATGTTTGGTGCCCCCAACCCCACCCCTTTTTCCTAGGAATGCTTTTTTTTTGGTGTTGCATTTGTTATCATATCATATCTTAAAGGCATGACAACTGGGGATTTGAAATATATACATACATATATATATATTTATATTTCAACTGTATTTTACACAAGGCCAAAAGGCCGAGTGCAGCCCGTTCTCGGAAATGGGCTATATATGTGTGTACAGATATATGTTTCTCTTTTTCCATGTTCGGTTGCTCGAAAAAGTTGGGGAGAGGTTGAAAAGAGAAAGTCAAATTTAAGTACTGGAAATCATAAAGGAGGGGGGGGGGGGGGGCAAGAAAAAAAAATACACAGTGCAGTGTTGTTTGTTAAAAAACGGATGATGGAATGCATGAAAAAAAACTCGTGCAAACCTTTAATGCTTATGTCAGTGGGTTGAGAACGGGACGTTCTCATTGACACAACGAAAGAACAATTGTCAGTCATTTTCAATGGTGCGTATTCGCCGGATACTTGCTTTCGAAGATTGAGATTTTAGGGGGGGGGGGGGGCTTAAGGGTTGAGTTTTGTTGAACTGGAGTTCTCTGTGTGACATGTCTTTATTATTAAAAAAAAAATGTTTCGTCAGATTAGTGGGTCATCATGCTTTTCTCATTTCGCAAAAAAATAAGACAGATTTTTTTTTGTTTCTTCTTTTGAAAAGGGTGTTAATGATTCGTAACAGAGAAAAAAAAAGGGAATTCAGGGCCGCAGGGTTGAGGAGTTCCCTATCCTTTTTTAGGTAGCTTGCTAAATTGTGTGGATGCTTGCGGAGCATAGATTGTGGTCAAAAAGAGACCAAAAAGAAAAAAAAAATCACTCTGCAAGGATGCATGGTGGTGTGGCTGGAGGTGAACCCACTTTTGGTGGCCTCTTTTTTGTTTGAGACTTGAACAGAACAAAAGCATTGTAAATACGTTCCAACTGTTCCTGGGGTGGTGTCTCTTCAGAGTTGTTTACTTGTGGTCATGTTTGCTGGTCTATGTTTGGGGGGGGGGACCCACATAAATTCAAGTTGAAAGCGTCACTGTGATTTTTCAGGTTTATCAAGAAATCAGTGTTGAATTCGGCTTTCTTGGAATGATACAAGAAACCTGCCTGCCTATATACTGGCAAATTGGCATTTTGTGATCCAACCGATTTTTTTTCAGATTATTATCCCTTTCTCCCATTTGGACTGTGTGATTTTCGGGCCTGGTTTCCTTCAGCACTGTGGGGGGGTTATTATTGGACCCTATTGAACACTCCTTCCCCGCTGGTACTGCAATCCCCAGTGATGTTTTTTTTGGCTGAGAAAAGATAATCAATAACATATAATTGGCTTCGTGGTATCTGTAACCTGCTCTCACAGCAAGCCTGTTGAGAGCAGGTTTTATTTTATTTATTTTGGTGCACCAAGCAACTTTGATGCAACTATGTACATTCCTCATCATCGAGCTGCAGTGAACACAAAAAAAAACTGTGATGACGGGGTGCCCGTTTAGTTTTTACATGTATGTTGAACTGTTGGACCGGGTAGAACACAAGTACTGAAAGACAGACATAAGAGCGTCACATCAACAAATCCACACAACGGACACTCATTTCTAATGAAAGTACTACCACACGATTTGACTCTGAGAGCGATGTCAAATGTGTTGAATCGACTGGTCAGTGCGGGTGAGAGGCCCCATGGCAGTAGGGGTTTTACGTTAGAAGTACGAGGTATGAGTCAGTGGAGAAAGTGTGAGAGTTGAGTGAGTCGGGAAGGAAAGTCTGTGAACGGGAGTTCGGGGTTGTCTTTTTGTTGTAAGACTTTTTTTGCGGAAGGCTCGTTCTTCCAGTAACAACATGGTTTCGGAGCGAACAGGGTGGATCCTGGCCTTTGGGGGCTTGGCTCTACTAGCCGGTATGTCGCTGCTGTTACAGCGACCACCGACGATATCAGATCAAAATGCGGCGCCGGAAACATCAGTCGGAAGGGCGCCAGCAACGTATCCCCCATCACCTCCTCCATTCTCTACGCCTCACACGCCCAGAACGTCTCCACACGAGCTCTGGCAGAGGCTGATGTGGTCGATCAGACATCGACACTCACATCGTGCCCTACCCTCCCCTTCACCGAACCCCGCTGCTGCGTGGGACACCCTGGAGCTTGTGCAGCTTGCAGACAGGATGCACAAGCTCTGGGGTGTCCTGCGGGGATCCAACGCCAACCTGGTCGGAGCAGGGATCGCCTCCTCGCTTCTGCTGGGGTACCTACTGAAGTTCCTCGACAAAGGTTCTGCATGGTTACGGCGGCGTAGAACAGAGACGGCGATGAGAAGGGAAGTCCTGGAGCTCGGGAGTGCGGCGCCTGCGGCTTCAGTTTCGACGGAGGGATCAGCTACATTGGACAGACTTCGGCGGCTGCAACAAACGGAGGAGGAGACAGAGTTGGAGTTCTTGCAGCGGTTTTTCCTGATGTTCTTAAACACGGGACAAGCGGCGGAGGTGGAAGAGGAGAAAAAAGCGGTCAAGCTACTCGTGGCCCGGTTACCGGGGAGGGTGTTGAGCCGCGTCGTGTTGGAAACAGAGTTCGAAAAACTGACCTTCAGCGGACTTCGGGAGCTTTTGGATCGAATGAAGCGGAGGACGGAATACAGGGAAGCAGTTCTCGCGGAAGTAAAGAAGGAGGAGGAGGGAAAGGCAGAAGTGAAAGTGGATGCTAAAGCAGAACCTAAGGTGGGGACGAAAGTTTTGGTGGCGGACAGGCCACCTACTCGGACGGGAGAGATTCCGTACTGCCAGTTTTGCGGGCGGAAGGGGCACTGGGAAGCGCAGTGCCGGACGAAGAGGCGAGCGCAGGTGGCGAGTGTGGAAGAGGATGCTTTCGGCGAGCTGCTGGAGGCAATACAGCACGAGCAGCCGTCGTCGTCGTGCCATTCGGTCGCAGCAGGAACGCCCGCCGGAGATACGGTGCGAAAACAACTTCGGGTGAAACTCAGGCTGGAAGGAGAACAGGGAGGGAGTAACCACCTTTTCGAAGCGTTGGTCGACAGCGGAAGTGGATGCTCCATCATGCCATGGAAGGTATGTCAAAGGCACGGATGGGGAGTCGCTCCTCCGAAAGGAGTGCTAACGCTGACCGGGTTCAATGGAAGCAAGGAGAGCGTGCGAGGGACGGTGACGCTCGACGTCAAAGTAGGACCGTGGGAGGGGAAGGAAGTATTTTTGGTTTCGGAAAACACATCCCAGATTATTCTGGGCGTCCCCCTCCTCGCACACCTTTCCCTCACCGTCGACTGCGCTCGCAACTGCCTCTGGGGCAAGAACGGAACGTCCATCCCTTGCCACGCAGTCATGAAGGTAGGGGAGAAGTCGGGAGAGTTAGAGCGGGGTGTGGTTCGAGTGCTGCAAGACCCCCTCACGAAAAAAGGACGCAGGATTCGTTTAGTGGGGAAGGATGGGGAGTTTCGGTTACCCCTGGGTTCGTCGTTGGTTCTGGGACCCTACGCGATTAAAACGGTTGTTCTTCCTTTTCGAATTACTGGGCCTGGCCTGTTTTCGTTAATGGCCATAGGACAACCCCACAACCTCCTTCACTCTGTGACGACGAACTCCGACGGAAGAGTTCGACTCACGCTGTATAACGCCCAGGTGGAGGCGAGGATGCTTACTGCAAAACTGTGTTTGGTTAGCTTCAGGGTGGCTGAGGGAACGCCGGTGGTGATAGAGGAAGGAGGAGCAGAGGAGGAATGTGTCGAACAGGAGGAGGATGTTAGGGATGTTAAGAGCTACATCCAGTCAGGTCCAGTCATGTACAGTCATGTACAGTCATGCGTAGTCATGCTGACGTGGACATGTGAGTCAGGTCTAGTCATGATGACTAGACCTATGTCGGGTGCCCACCTAGGATGGTTGTCCTAGGTACCATGCGGGGACGCTAGGATCCTTGGGGGTCATGGTATTAATGGGCTTCAAGGTCATGGACTCAAGAGTTTTAGTTTTTAGCTCTTCTTAGACTTGCACCCCCAAGTCTAACAACTTGGTTTCGGAGCTTTGGCAAGCATCCTATCGTGTGGGAAGTGGAGTCGCACTGCTTATTGCGGCGCGCGGATTTTCTGCAGGGACATCGGAGCTGTTCGATTAGCGACACGTTTTGGCCCGTTCCGGACCGTATACGTCACGGAATCGAACATATAAGGTGTCTAAAAGCATCTACGGAACACGATGCATCCGTTGCAATTTGTTGCGAGTGAATCCGATGCGTGTGCGCAAAGTTATGACGTTTTAAAGTTTTGCGTCGGAATTTGAGTGTTTTGAGGTCGTCCGTGTCGGTTCTAGGTGTTGGACGATCGAAATGATGTTTTAGAATCATTTTGAACGTCGACACGTTGCGACTTCAAGATAGTATAGTTTTTGAACTATAAAAGTTTCTCTTTTATCCAAAGGGTGGGGTTAACTTTGTATGGGCAGGGTTAACACCTGAAGATACTAAGAGTAGAGAGGTTGTTATACCATATGCTCGCGAGAAGCCACTAAGAGTACTCTCTTAGATGGTGGAACGAGTATAAGGACTCAAGTGCTAGGGGAGCTTGAGTCGGTATAACAAAAGGAGACCTTTTATTTGGTCAATAAAAGGAGATGAGGGAAGTAAGAGGAAGGAAGTTCATTTCTCTCGAGTTTTATTAGGGTTGATCTTGGATATTTGATTAAATCGATTCGGCAATTTTCACGTCTAAAGAGCGTTACTCGGCACTCCTATCCTAGCTGTACGGAGAGCCACTATTGCCCTTTGAAATCACTAGACCCCTGGTCTTTCGGGATCGGTTTGCTAGCGCAGTGGTCTGTGTAAAATTGAGGGCTTTTGTTAGTGGTTCGTATGGTATGGTACGCTCTCTTGAGCCTAGAGGAATAGGACTTGTCGTAATTCGCTAATGGAGACAGATGATTGTGGATCGATAAAATCGAATTGAAGAGATAATCCGCTAAAAGAGAGAATGAATAGCGATTATTTTCCTGAGTTGGCATGAGGCAAAATGAGTTGCCTTCAATGAAAATTGATTGTATTTGCGAAAGTGAATGATTTTCACTGAATACAAGGTCAATTTTCACAGGGATGATTTGTATTGAGATACAAATTTGATCCACGAATGTCAATGTATAGTTGGTACTTTGATAAGAACCAATATACATGAGGAAAATTTTGCTGCTGGATTGATTTTCCTGCGATGCAGGTTAATCACTAGCCTTCTTTAAGATGTCGAGACCAGACCCTTCTGGTGAAGAGGACATCACCACCTTAACGGTAGAAGAACTCCAAAATCGGATTGCTTTGATGCAATCTGAACATCAGGCATTCCGCCAAGAGGTGGATGACCGTGAGCGGGAACGAGAAGTGGCTACCAGAAAGGGTAGTACTTCTGTAGGGTCGGGAAGCAAAAAGTCTTCCACGGCCAAGCCTGATAAATTTGATGGCCAATGTCCTTGGAAAGAACATAAGGTCATTTTGGAGATCTTTTGGATTGCCGAGGGGGTTCCTCGAGAAGAATGGGGTCGGATTGGACCAACATTCTTAGGACCCAAGGGAATCAAGCACCTCATCGCTCGAGTCGGGGAAGAGAAAATTTCTGGAGGAAACCTGACTTGGGAGGAAATGTGTGTTGCTATGGATGATGGAAGTTTTGGTGAGTTGGCCACCGAATATGCGGTGACGCAAAAACTGTCCACATTCAAAGACCACATTAACCGGCGATGCAATACTGGAGAATATGTGCGCCAAATGGACACATATTTCACTCTTCGTAAGACCAAAATTGATAGTATTTCAAAAATTTGGTTCTTACACCGCAACCTCCATGGAGTGTTGAAGGAAGCGGTTGCCACTGATACTTCGGGTCATGAATGGACTTCATATGAGGAATTCCGTACCCATGTATTGGCAAAAGGAGTATCGCATGATGAGCGATACCCAGTATTGAAAAAAGGTGCCAAAGAAAAGGAGGAAAGTACCGTTGGATCAAAGCGATCTCGGAAAGAAGAAAAAGGAAAGGTGTATCCGGTTAATCGGAAGAAAAACCGAATGATGCCGAGCTTTACACCGAGATTTGGTGGTAGTTCTCAACAGACTCGTAAGAGTAAAGTTGGTAAAACATCTTTTCCTGCGGGTCTTAGCCAGAAAGAGTGGGCACGGCGCAAGGCCGCGAACCTTTGTTTCAGATGTGGAGCATCTTATTCTCCAGGTCATGTGTGTGATACTGGAAAGGTACGGAAGAGTCTCGCTTGTTTCGGGAAAGAACTTCCTAGTATAGAAGTTCTTGCATCTGGGTTATCTCGAAAGGAGGTATCGAAAAACTCAGATCCGAAAGATGTAATATTTGATCCGATGGATACAGATATTACGGAGCCCGAGAACAAATCGGATATTTCTGTGGAGAATGACCCTGACCAGGTTATGTCTGTTGACAGAAATGATGACTCTATCCGATGTGGTGAGGTTGATTTGGACGTCGATCCCATTGGGGACGCCCAAGATCCTATGCCTAGTAAAGAAGAGAAGGTGCCGGAGAACGATTGCATCTCTGGAATGCAACTTTTAAAATCGGAACTTCATCGTTTGCAGAATGCAAGTAGAGAGTTCACTTTTGACTCATCTACTAATGATGAAAGATTTGCGATTTGTAAAAAGTTTTGCACTGGACAAGAGTTTCTTGCATCGTCAGTGGCAGGACATCATGTTTGGATGGATCCTGGACGAAAGAATTTGAATGAATTCTTAAAGCATTATTTTGCTTGCAAGAAAGAGTCACCTTCTTCTACGAGTTGCTGCCTATTAATCCCTCATAATATGGCAGTTAGACAAAAAGAAATCAATCAAATGCGATTGATTGCACAATATCGAAAAGGAGCAAAATTGTTTGCTCTTAGCAGCGGTAAAGCACCAGGTCTTCTTTGGCCCGTTGATATATATTACGATCCACCTACAGCGGAGTTACCCGGTAACTCGATTCCAGGAGAGGATTGTAATCTCAGAATGTCAATGTCGTTCAAAGGTTTGATTTCTGGTTCCCCTGGTCAGATTCTGTTAGATTCTGGCGCCGCTGGCTACGCTTATATCTCTAAGCATTTCTGCGAAAGTACAGGGCTTAGTTACAGATGTAAGCAAGGTACCAAAATCGAAATGGCCGATGGAACTCCATTGGATATTGTAGGGATAACCTCGATTAACTTGCGTTTGCAAGGCTTGCGGATGAAGATCGAGTGTCAAGTTATCACTACAAAGCATTTTGATTTGTACCTCGGGGATGTGTGGTTATGCAATCACCGAGTACTGATGAATTTTTCAACTGGTAGTGCTTCGGTTCTAGCTACACGGGGAAACCGACTCACGATACGACCTAATTTGGTTGTGCGTGCCCCTAGTCCGCCTAATGCACGGATCAATCCCTTGTTGAGCATAGCCCAAGCTCGAAGACAACTCCGTAATACGGAGTTATGTCCTTTTCTGGTTATAGTTCGGGAGGTCCCGAACCCTTTTGAGGGGGAGGAATCTGGGGTACCCGAATTGCCCAAAAATCCTCTAGTGTCTTCATATCAAACAGAGCTGGAAAGTCTGTTAGATGAATATAAAGACAGATTCTCAGATGAGTTGGCGGAATGCCCTCCATCTCGAGAAGAGGATGCAGCAATTGATCTTGTCCCTGGAGCGAAACCGGTACATAGACCAATGTTTCGTTACACACCAGGTGAAAGAAAAGAGATTGAGGAGCAAGTCTCTGATATGCTGCAGAAGGGTTTGATTAAGCCTAGTTGTAGTCCGTGGGGTGCACCAATCTTGTTTGTTCCCAAACCGGATGGTACTCGACGGATGTGTATCGACTACAGAGGCTTAAATAAGTTGACGATCAGGAATCAGTATCCACTACCAAGGATAGATGATCTCCTTGATCAACTGCAAGGTTCGAAGTTCTTTTCGGCCTTAGATTTGAAAGCAGGGTATTGGCAACTTCGAGTGAAGGAGTCAGACCAACCGAAGACTGCTTTCAAAACCCCATTCGGTCTGTTTGAATATAAAGTGCTTCCAATGGGCTTGACGAATGCACCTGCAGTATTCCAGACTTGGATGAATCAAGTATTCTCGGGTATGATTGGGAAGTCGGTTCTAATCTACCTTGACGACATACTTGTATTCAGCAAAACTCCGGAGGAACATGTGCAACATTTGCGAGCGGTGATGAAACGCTTGCGTGAGCACAAAGTGTTCTTGAAGAGATCAAAATGTGATTTCTTTAAGAAAGAGCTTCACTATCTTGGATTTGTTATAAATCAAGATGGTATTTCCGCTGATAAAAGGAAAACAGAGAAAGTAGTAGAGTGGCCAGTCCCAAAGAACGTTGCGGATTTGCGTTCATTTTTAGGGCTCTCTAACTATTTCCGGAGATTTGTGCAAGGTTACAGCAAGCTTGTAGCCCCACTCACAAATTTACTTAGGAAGGGTAAAGAGTGGAGTTGGACCGAGGATTGTCAAAGAGGATTTGATGGTGTTAAAGAGAATTTAACACATGCACCTTGTTTGGCAATGCCTAACTTCGAAAAAGATTTTGAAGTTGTCGCGGATACTTCGGATTACGCGATCGGTGCAATCTTGTTGCAAGAGGGACATCCTATAGCTTTTGAAAGTCGAAAGTTATCAGGAGCCCAACTTAACTGGAGCATAGGTGACAAGGAAATGTTCGCCGTAGTGCATGCTCTTAAGTTGTGGCGATGCTACCTGGATGTGCGTGTGTTTAAGGTGGTGTGTGATCACCAGCCTAACACATATTTCCATTCCCAGGAAACTCTCTCTCGAAGGTCGGCACGTTGGCTCGAAGTCCTCCAGGGGTTCCGGTTCGAGTGGGAATACAGGCCGGGACGGACGAACGTGGCAGACCCCTTGTCACGATATCCGTCGTATTCTCAGCAGATCGGAATACTCTCGGAGCTGGGAGGTGGCCAGAAACGACCAACTTGGAATGGGGATCCGTCCTCGCCCCGGCCCGGTACGTCGATGCTAAAGGAGAGATTGACTGAGGGGATCACTAGGGATGAGTGGTTTGAAACCGAAGATGTCGCCGCTTCAGGTTGTCAAAAGCACTCAGGCCTGTGGTGGAATGGTGCACGAGTAGTAGTACCAAACTGGGATAGTCTTAGAGAAGACATCCTACATGATAGCCATGCAAGTGTATATGCAGGACATTTTGGGATCCGCAAGACCCAAAGAACAGTCTTGAAATACTTTTGGTGGCCTGGCGTAGAGGGAGATATCGCAAACTTTGTAAAAGGATGCGATGCATGTCAAAGGAACAAACACCGACGCGGCAAGGTGCCTGGTCCTTTGCAACCTTTACGTATACCTGATGGTCGATGGGAATCAGTTTCAATGGATTTGATTACTGATTTGCCTAAATCAGGAGCAGAAGCATTTGATGCCATCTTAGTTTTTGTGGATCGACTCACAAAGATGGTGCGATGCGTACCAACGCACACTACGTGTGATGCGGTACAAACGGCGAAACTCTTCGTTACTGAGGTCTTCCGTTTGCACGGCCTTCCTAAGCACCTCGTAAGCGATAGAGATCCTAGGTGGACTTCAAAGTTCTTTAGAGAGCTTTGTAAGACCTTAGGGGTCACTCAAGCATTGTCGACAGCTTTTCATCCACAGAGTGATGGACAGACTGAAGCAATGAATAGGATCCTCGAAGATACCTTACGGCATTTCGTAGGACCTCGTCAAAGAGATTGGAGTGACTTGTTGCCAGTGGTAGAGTTTGCATTGAACAACTCTAAGTCGATGGCTACTGGTGAAACACCGTTCTTCTTGAACTACGGTAGAGATCCGTGGACACCATTAACGGTACAACTTCCATCCAAGACATCGAATGTCATGGGTCCTGGAGGTCTGAGTAGACAAAGGACACAGATTGGAGTACCAGCGGTGAAGAAGATGACCGAGGACATTCGTGAGGCGATTGTCAAAGCAAAGCGGTGTTTGGAAAGTGCTCAGCAAAGGATGAAGACTTATGCCGATGTGCGTAGGTGTCCAGTTGATGTTCAAGTAGGCGATATGGTCTTGCTGGATGCACGACATATCAAATTGAAACACCCTGGATCAAGGAAGTTATTGCCACGTTGGTTGGGTCCTTTTCGTGTTTTGGAAGGTGTCCAAAAACGAAAACCGATGGCAGAACAGGTCGCGTTCCGATTGGAATTGCCTGATTCGCTTCCTATTCATCCCGTCTTTCATGCTTCTTTACTTAAGAGGTATTGGTCGCATGGAAAGACACAACCTCCTCCGCCACCTGTGGATATACAGGAAGAACTAGAGTATGAGGTAGAAGACCTCCTCGACTACCGTGAAGTAAAGGTCGGTCGACGAGTAGTTCCGCAGTACTTGGTAAAGTGGACGGGATACTCACATGAGCACAACTCTTGGGAGCCTGAAGCGAATTTGGAGAACGCTCGGGAGCTGGTAGAGCAGTACCAGAAGAGAAAGAAATCAACGTTGATTCCCCCTATTCCGGTACGTCGAAGTAGGCGACTTCGTTCGTGACTTGTGTGGGGTAATGTTTCTTCATAATCGAGTGTCGATATGAAAAGAGTTCCAGATCTTGTGAACGAGATCAAGTTCTTGTTAAGTGAGGACATGTTTATGAACATATCTCATTTTCAATGAACTAGTGAACTAAATTGAATTTCTCGCTATATTCTATTTTGAACTCTAGATGGGATCCATTCAAAATGAGAATATAAATGGAAGTAGATGAAGTTGCGAGACTTCAGTTGATGTACATTGGTTCGCCACCAGTGTAGAGAAGTGTATGGTCTTGGTAGATCCGAGAAGCACTCCGTGTATGAGAAGGACTCGGATGACCTATATCAGAGTAGGGGCTTATTCTGACGAATACACTTATGATAACATCTCCAAGTTATCGAAACACTTTATATAGTTGAATGATAAGAGTTGGGGTTCGTTGTGGGACTCTGTATCATTCTATGGGCTATATAGAAGTGAGGAAAGGAGTCTCCAGGAGGAGACTGATTAAGGGGGGAGGAATGTTAGGGATGTTAAGAGCTACATCCAGTCAGGTCCAGTCATGTACAGTCATGTACAGTCATGCGTAGTCATGCTGACGTGGACATGTGAGTCAGGTCTAGTCATGATGACTAGACCTATGTCGGGTGCCCACCTAGGATGGTTGTCCTAGGTACCATGCGGGGACGCTAGGATCCTTGGGGGTCATGGTATTAATGGGCTTCAAGGTCATGGACTCAAGAGTTTTAGTTTTTAGCTCTTCTTAGACTTGCACCCCCAAGTCTAACAGAGGATGGTTTACTACCCCATGGTTTGGATCTCAGAGAGAAGGAGGAAGTGGAACCTGAGGAGGAGGGGTGTTTTGGGATTGAAAAGAAGGGAGATGGAGGATGTCAAACAGTTTCTTTTCCACCACAGGAAGTGGAATCTGAGGAGGGGGGGTGTTCTGGAATAGAAAAACAGGGAGATGGAGTATGTAAAAAGGTTTCTTTTCCACCACCAAAGAATGACTGTGGGTCACTGGAAGTGTTTGACAGAACCAGTGGTTCGAAGGGCAGTTGGGGCACAATGCAGTCGAATCAGGACTGTGTTTCACAAACAGGCCAGCTTGCATCTGTTGGACAGCCGTTGAGCCCAGAGGGGAACAGTAGAGTACTATCGAATTCTGCCCAAAACAGGAATATACCGACCATCAGTTCCGACTCTGGAGAACAGCATCTCAGTTCAGGGGATGGGTGTGTGTTACGGAGTTTAACAACACAGAACAGTGAGGCTGTAGCTACTGAGAATCCAACAAACAGTGCAACACTGAGGAAGAGCCAGAGCACAGCCTCTCTCACAGAACTGGATGTGAGTTCTGCTACGCACTATCCACTCAGGGACAGGATTGAGGGGAAGGACTCTGAGAATGAGGGGAGAACACAGACATCAAACACAGACTTTGAATGTCAGCCCAATAGCTCTAATGCTACTGGACAGTTCATCAGTTCAGATAGGGAGAAGGGAGAAAAGAATTTTGGCTTACACACCAGCAGTTCAGAGGCTGTACATCACTTACCCAAGTCAGATACTCAGGGAAGGGTACAGCAGTCGAAATTCCACACACAGGAGGAGAATGTAGCTTCTGAGAGTCCTGCAAACAGTGCTACACTGGGGACAAGCCAGGGTACATTCTCCACCCCCCAGCAGGATCAATGGAGGGACTTACCAAGGGGGAGAGAGGGACGGACATGTGGGGAAGACCAAGGCACCCAGAGTGTCCTCACACCTAACAGCCTGACTGCACACAGCACTCTGCTGCAAGAAAGCAAAGCTGTAGCTACTGAGAGTCCTACAGACAGGGAAACATTGGGACAGAGCCAGAGTACAGTTCAGAGTTCACAAAAGGAAAAAGGGGGCTGCTCACCCAGGGGGGGGGTAGTCGGGGCAGTGGAACAAACACACAATGAGGGACAGACTGTAACTACTGAGAGTCCCACTAACAGTGACATACTGGGGAAAAACCAGAGTTCAGTCTCTCACCTTCAAGAGGAAAAAGTACTCTGCTCACCCAGGGGGGGGGTAGGGGGGACAGTGGAACAGGAGCACCTTGATCTCTGGAAGTACTGGGAAGCCCTCAGAGGGAAACCACCAGGCAGAAGTTTTAGCGAACACACTACATCCCCTTCCTCTCACCTGACGACGATTTGGGAGGAGGTGGCTGACGACCTTCTCGACAACACCACAGCAGTAGGGACAGGGGAAAGACTCTGGAACGGACATACTGCTACGGTGCAAACCACTCAGGAACAACCTGCCTGCACGTCGGAAACGCAGTCAGAGACGGAGGATACAGGCTCAGTGGAATACTGGCGACGCGAATTTCCGAACGTGATTCGTGACGACCTTAGCAGAGACGCAAAGGCGACTGCTGCTCCTCTTCGGGTTTGCCACAGGGAGGTGAAATGGCGCGTTCCCTTCCACAGGATTCCGCTGCACAACACGGGGATACGGTACTACGCCACCGACGTCGCGCCTAAGGAGATTCGAAAACTGCTTACCTCGTTGCAGGGGCAAGGCGTCATCCGTCCCCTGGGCGTCGGCGAGCGGGCTCTGTTCTCCCCGGTCCTGTTCCTCCGCAAACCCAATGGCAAAGTCAGGAAAACGGTGGATTTCCGCCTCCTGAATTCGTACTCGGACGCCTGGAAGACGTCCCTGCTCCATGTCCGGGATGTGCTGAAGTCGATCCCACCGGAGTGGGACTACTTCACCGTCCTGGATCTGGAGCAGGGCTTCTTCCAGGTGGACGTTTGCGACGCCCTCCAACCCCTCTTCGCGTTCGAAACCGGAGAGGGGGATTACACCTACCTCCGTCTCCCCCAGGGCTGGAACTGTTCGCCAGGGCTGTTCCACTCCCGCATCCGGAGCTCTATCCATGGATACCCCGGTCGTAACTTCGTCGACGACCTCATAATCGGCGGAGAAGGCGTCGAAGGCCATGACAGGAACCTGCGACGTGTTCTGACCAGGCTCGACGAAATGGGATTACGGATAAACAGGGAAAAGGCGGTCGTCAGACAAAAGGAGGTTACCTACTTGGGGTACACGGTCACGAAGGGGAGCTACGGCCTTCGACGCTACGTCGACGACCAAGTGCGTCAGTTGCCAGAAATGCGCGACGTCAGGGACGTCCGTCAATTCGTCGGCATGCTTAATGTCTGCAGGGGAGTTTGCCCGAATTTCCATAACATCATTCAACCTCTGCTGGAGCTTCCCAAGGGATCGAATCCGAAACTCATGCAACAGTTGGTGGCAGAAGCATGGAAATCCATACTGACTAATAATGTCAAGTTGGGTAATTCAGATTCTGGAGAGTATAATCTGTTTACAGACTGGTCATCCTCTGGGTGGGGGTATGTTCTGTTCAGAGGTACCCCCTCAGAGGGGTGTATCGTCAGCCTCAACAGTCGAAAATGTGCGGATAAGGGAGGAGAAAAAGTCAGCTCCTATTTGGGGGAGCTTCAATGTTACAAGTGATCACCGAGATGTCTAGTAAGCACTAGCTAGAGCTACAGACTAGCTATGGGCACTAGTGATAGCCTAGTCAGAGCTTAAGGTCCATAGGATCCCAATAGGAGATCCTATAGCTCAAGAACCTTGGTGCCTCGCCCTAATGACATTAGTCAAGGGTCCCATCAATGAGTGGGGGTTTGATGGGTTAAGGAGGCTTCGAGGGAGGGTTCCGGGAGGTTTTTGTAACAGTTGGTTTCGGAGCAGGAAGAGAGCGCGTCACGTTTTGACGCATAAGTACGCCATAAAAACTCGGAATTGGACAAAACAGGAGTCTAAAAGTAAGCCGAGAACAGGGCGCTTCGTTTGAAACTTGTTTGAGGTCAATCGGAGTTGTCAGTGGAAAGTTACAGCCCGACAAAGTTAGGGTTTGTTTTTCTGAATCGTTGGGAAGCTAGTTCTGTGAGTTCGAGGAGACCCAAGAGGTCCTCGAAGGGCTAGTGAAGCGATAAAAGTTGGGTTTCAGAGTTTTGGGCAAATTTCCAGTGTTTTGCTGTGTTGGGGTTGTGTCCAAAGGAAACCAAAATAAAAAGTGACCATGAGTCAAGAAGAACAAGAGGTACTTGCCTTAGAAGAAGGGTCTGTTCTGGAGGAAGTCAATGAGGACTCTCCAAGTGAAAGAACAGAGGGACCACAGTCCCCTAGCACTCTCAGGTCTGAAGTGACCAAAGAAGAGAAAGATGCTAGCCTGGGCAAAACCAGAAGAGTGACTGCTGATAAACCTGAAAAGTACCAGGGCAAAGTCCCGTGGCCAGAATTCCGTTTGGAGTTAGCCATGTACTTCAGGGCAGCAAAAGTCCCAAGAGAGGAGTGGGGAGTGATTGCACCTACTTTCCTCGGATCAAAACCCCGCCGACATTTATTGGCCAGGGTACCCAAGGAAGAACTCGAGGACGGGTCTTTATCTTGGGAAAAATTCTGCCAAGTCCTGGAAGATTGCACATTTGGAGATCTTGCCACAGATTACTCCATAAATAATGCCCTTACTTCCTGCAAGGATCATATTGACCAGAAGGTCGATACTCCTGGCTTCGTACGCTTTGTGGATGCTCACTTAGCAATGCGAAAAGAGCCAATGGACGACACTACCAAGTGTTGGATCCTTCTGAGGGGCCTCCATCCACACTTGTGCAAACAAGTGGAGACTGATACACTTGGTCGGGAATGGAGAAGCTACTCAGCCTTGCGAACGTATGTGTTGGCTAAAGCCCCGGGTCACGATGCTCGTTTTCCGTTGAAAACTACGGACCGGAAGGCTAAAAAGAGAGGTATGGAAACTACCTTCTCAGATCCAGCCAAAGGAAGTAAGAAGAGGCATCAGCCTAAGCAACCAAGGCTTAAAGCTCAAAGTGGCACTCAGCCCTCACGAAGACCGGTGGTACGGTTGACCGAGAGTGAGAGGGAGGCTCGCAAGAAAGCTGGCTTATGCTGGTTCTGTGGGGAACCATGGGCAAGAGGCCATAAGTGTGGTCAGTCGAAAAAGGTGAACCTCAGTTCTTGTGAAGTCCCACTTGAGTGGACACAATTGAGAGATCAGAAGAATCTGAATCCACATTCCACAATTGACCCAATGGACATTGATTGTGATGCTTTTCTTGCACCAATCTTGACCAGAAGTCAAAAAAGTGAAGAAATGAAATCTTCTGTGGAATTTAGGGATGAGAGAGAAGATTCTCACCAAGGAATTACAAGGGCGGAGTTCCAACGTCTTGAGACACTTTCAGGCCGCGTATTTACGTTGGATGGGTGTTCGGATGTGAACAGTGCCTTATGTAATACATTTTGCACACCTTCTGAATTTCTGGAAAGAGATTTAGGTGGACAGCATGTGTGGTTGAATCCTCCTTTCAAGGATATCAACAAATATCTCGATCACTATCTTCTCGCAAAGAAGAGATCTCCCCATGATACTTCTTGTTGCATTCTTGTTCCAGCAAGGTCTAAAGAGTTGCATCCAGCCTTGACCTCAATGAGATTGATTGCACAATACAAGAAGGGAACAGTTTTATTCACAGCCAAAAAGGGGAAAAGTCGGAAAAGACTTCCTGGCATTCCTTGGCCCGTGAATGTGTTCTATGATCCACCCGTACCCAAAATGCCAGAGGAAGCAACAGAGCTTCTCATGCAAGATAAGCTTGCAATGCATTTTGAGGGCCTCTTGAGTGGAATCCCAGCCCATTGTCTTTTGGACTCAGGAGCTAAAGGATTAGCCTTCCTGTCCAAACAGTTTTGTGAACAAAATGGGATAGCTTATCGAGCTACCGTTGGATCACAGGCTGAGTTGGCAAATGGGGATAATATTGATATAATGGGAGAGACAAAGATCACACTGAAAATTCAAGGCTATCGAGAGAAGCTTGATTGTTTGGTGTTGGATCTTCTAGATCGGTTTGATATTATACTTGGTGATACGTGGTTGCAGAAGCGTAAAGCGGTTTTAGACTTCTTTGAAAAGAAGTGCGCTTTAACGACTTCATCCCATCAACGAATATTGCTTCGTCAGGGATTATTACCCAAAGCTACGGGTAAAGATATTCCCCAAAAACAGGTTGCATCTCTACTCTCGATACCACAGGTGAAAAGGAAGTTGAAAGATACTTCAATAAAACCTATTTTGTTGGTAGTTCGTGAGATGGAAGAGATATCATCCCATCTGAAATTGGCGGATGAAACGAGTGAATCAGACAAAGTTCCAGAGGAGCAAATGGAAGCTCTGTTGAAGGACTTTGATGATTTGTTTATTTCTGGTTTGCTTGGCTATGCCGGATTTTACCAAACCCTTTGAAGTAATTACGGATGCTTCTAACAATGCAATAGGGGCAGTTCTCCTTCAAGAGGGACATCCCATTGCATATGAGAGTAGAAAGCTTGCCGGCCCACAACTGAATTGGTCTACAAGTGATCAAGAAATGTATGCTACAGTTTATGCACTTCAACTATGGAGATGCTACTTGGCTGATAGCAAATTCAAAGTAATCACAGACCATAGTCCAAACACATTTTTCCATTCCCAATCGACCTTGAATCGACGGCAGGTTCGCTGGTTAGCATTACTCCATGAATTCCAATTTGAATGGGAGTATAGACCGGGACGGGTAAACGTGGCTGATCCCTTGTCGCGGATACCGTCTTGCTCACCATCTATTGGAGTATTATGCGAGACCGGGAGATCACGTGGCTTGGTTTCTAGCCGGCGGGACTCTGTGGACCCATCTCCGCCTCAGGGTTATTATACCCAGTTGATAGATAGGTTGACTGAAGGGTACACTAAGGACCCTTGGTATGACACACTGGAAGCTGCCCAGGTGTTACAATATCAAGATGGTTACTGGTGGAATGGTAATGTGCTGGCTGTACCAAATTTTGGAACATTGAGACAGGATATAATCCATGATTGCCATAGTACAGTCTATAGTGGACACTTTGGTGTGGCTAAGACTTTACGGCAAATCAAGAGACATTTCTGGTGGCCTCAGATGGAGGACCATATCAGATCATATGTGCAAGGATGTGATTCATGCCAAAGGCACAAGGGTAGGCGAAGAAAGCCTCAAGGTCCCCTAAAACCCTTGTCTATTCCGAATGCACAATGGGAAAATGTTTCGATGGATTTTGTCACTCACCTCCCACCATCTAGTGGAGCAGGTTATGATGCAATCCTTGTCTTTGTGGACATGTTAACCAAAATGGTACATCTCGCTGCAACTCGAACGGATTGTGGTGCAGCTGAAGCAGCAAATCTCTTTGTGAACCATGTTTTCAAAGCTCATGGCATGCCAAAGAAATTGGTCACAGATAGAGATCCAAGATTTGTCTCACACTTCTTTAGGGAGTTGTGTGATAAATGGGAAATCAGTCAAGCCCTTTCTTCGGCTTATCATCCAGAAACAGATGGGCAAACCGAAGCGATGAACAAAGTGATGCAAGATACTCTTCGCCACTTTGTGGGGCCTTCCCAAAGAAATTGGGCTGATTTATTACCGGTTGTTGAGTTTGCAATAAATAACTCAAGATCAGAAGCAACTGGAGAAACACCCTTCTTCCTGAACTATGGAAAAGATCCATGGACAGCATTGACTGCTCAGATCCCTAGAAAAGGACCAAAGCAGGTCGCTGTACCAGAAGTTCAGAAAATGACGAGTGAAATCCGAGAAGGGATTGTTGAGGCAAAGAAACGCCTTCAGGCGGCTCAGCAACGCTATAAAGCTCAAGCTGATCGTCACCGGGCTCCTGTAGAGATCAAGGTTGGAGACCTTGTTCTCCATGATGCAAGGAACTTAAGGTTAAAGCATCCAGGATCGCGGAAATTAACGCCGAAATGGGTAGGACCTTTCCCTATCGAGCGTCAAATAAATGAGGTTGCTTTCAAAATAAAGCTTCCTGATACTTTGCCCATACATCCGGTGTTCCATGCTTCACTCTTGAAGCCATATTGGGCTAAAGGAACTGTGCAACCCCCGCCACCTATCGAGATTGAAGGTGACTTGGAATGGGAGGTTGAGCGCATTCTTGATCGCAGAGAGCGACGTAGGGGCAAGAAATGCTACACAGAATTCCTAGTGAAATGGGTTGGATACGGTCATGAGCACAACTCATGGGAACCGGAACAGAATGTCGTGCACGCGCGAGAATTGGTTGACGAGTTTCACCAATCTCAAGCACAATCGATTGTACCACCTCGCACGATCCGAAGGAGATCACAAGCGAAGGTTTGAGACATCATATCACAGTTGGCCACTGGATGATGATGATCTCCTCTCTTAAAATAGTGTAACTACTAGACACTATCATTTGTATGATGCCTATCATGCATTTGATTCCTAGTGAACCCGAGGCGGCTTCACATCTAAGGAGGGGGCACTGTTACAAGTGATCACCGAGATGTCTAGTAAGCACTAGCTAGAGCTACAGACTAGCTATGGGCACTAGTGATAGCCTAGTCAGAGCTTAAGGTCCATAGGATCCCAATAGGAGATCCTATAGCTCAAGAACCTTGGTGCCTCGCCCTAATGACATTAGTCAAGGGTCCCATCAATGAGTGGGGGTTTGATGGGTTAAGGAGGCTTCGAGGGAGGGTTCTGGGAGGTTTTTGTAACATTCAAGCTCTAATATGGGCATTGAAATCGGTTTCACAGGTGGTGGCTGGGGGTCAGCTAACCCTGCACACTGATTCGAACTCAGCAGTGCAAAGGATTACGAAGTTAGCACCGAAAGAAGTCGTGGAGGACATCAGAGTGGTGCGACTCTTGGCTTGGTTGGCAGAGAACTACCCCTCCCCTGGAAGGTTGAGGGTTCAATTCCTGCCAGGGACATCTAACCCTTGGGCTGATCTCCTGTCTAGATGGTACAGCAGGCCAACACAAACACAAGGGCAGGTGTGTGCACTTGAACCACAAGAGATGCAAATCAGTAAAAACACAAGCATGGAATCAGGAGGATCCAACAGATCAACAGAACAGGTGCTGGAGCAGGCTGAGGCAGTGGACTCTAAAGAGAGTGATTCAGGAAGGTCTGGCATGTCAGGAAACACAGAGTTGGGACATGCATATACAGGAGGCTCAAGGGGAGAGGAGTTGGGCAAGATAGCGGAAGGGAAAGAGCTGAGCAGAGATCAGCTGGAACGGTTGCACAAGGAGGGACACTGGAGCCCACAAAAATTGCTATGGCTGTGTGCACAACATGGATGGAAGGCTAATAGAGGAGATCTGGAGGAAATTCAGAGGTACTGCCAGACCTGCCAGAGGGTAGCCCCTAAGAAGGAAAAAGAACTTCTTAGGGGAGCTGGGCATCTAACCCACCCTGGTCAAACAGTGGGCATGGACATCATCGGTCCACTACCCTCTGGTAGGTCTGGCCACAATCATATAGTAGTGGTGGTGGACCACCTCTCTCGTGATTCGATGGTTTGGAAGACAAAGGAGGTGAAGGGGAAGCAGGTCAGAGAGTGTTTAGGTGAGTGGATAGCGACTCATGGATCTCCAGACAACCTATTATGTGATGGAGCTGCCTACTTCCATTCGAAGGACATGAGAGCATGGTACAAAGACAACCACATTCAGGTTTGGAGGACACCCCCTTATCACCACAGAGCGAATGGAGTGGTGGAGAGGAGGAACAGAGCTCTGATTTCTAAAATCAGAGTACTGTTGTTGGATCATGGAGGGTATTGGGATGATTGGCTGCAGAAGGCCAACTGGATGGTCTGCAACATGGTGAATAGAACCAGTGGATGGCCACCATGCAAAGTGTGGACACTATCAAGCAAGGAGTGGGATAGAATTCAACAGAGATTGAAGGAGAGCAGAGAAAAGGTGAATGCACAGAAAAAATTGTCTGACTGGAATCATTTTCTGGGAGAGGAGGTCCTTTTATATGATTCAGCAAGGGCTGAAAAAAAGGATCAGAAATTCAGTGCAAGTTGGAAGGGACCATATAAAATAGTGGAACTGATTTCCCCCAGTCGAGTCAGGATTGAGGAAATCAATGGCAAACTCAGGAGGGGTAGGAAACCCTTCCTAGAAGTGCACAAATCACAGATCAGGCACTTTTTCTGAGTAGAATGGTGGTGATGAGAGAATAGGTAGGACCAGAAGACATAGTAAACGGAGGAGAGAAGGTTTCTTTTCCATCCGGTGAGGGATGTTTTTTTTCTGATGAAACACAGTGTAGGAGAAGGCTACACTGGTGTGGAAGTGAGGATATTAGTTTATTCTACCACGAGTAGAACTTTTTCGGAGGTTTGAGGCAGTGAAGCGTGTTGGACCGGGTAGAACACAAGTACTGAAAGACAGACATAAGAGCGTCACATCAACAAATCCACACAACGGACACTCATTTCTAATGAAAGTACTACCACACGATTTGACTCTGAGAGCGATGTCAAATGTGTTGAATCGACTGGTCAGTGCGGGTGAGAGGCCCCATGGCAGTAGGGGTTTTACGTTAGAAGTACGAGGTATGAGTCAGTGGAGAAAGTGTGAGAGTTGAGTGAGTCGGGAAGGAAAGTCTGTGAACGGGAGTTCGGGGTTGTCTTTTTGTTGTAAGACTTTTTTTGCGGAAGGCTCGTTCTTCCAGTAACAACAGAACCATATGATAGTAACAGTAACAGTCATATGATAGTAACAGTCATAAGAATAAAGTGATCAGGAGGAATGGGGAAATTCATTCACACTGAAGTGAGGAAGTTAGTTGAACGGAGATGCAATGGGGGTCCAATTGCTACACCGATCAGAGATAGGACTTTACGGTTACGGTCACCGTAACCGGACCGTAACCACCGTAACCGGACCGTAACCGGAGTACAATTTTCGTCAGAAAATCGTACTTTTACGGCCGTAACCGTAGCACCGTACCACTCCGTACCGCTCCGTACCGGACCGTAACGACCGTAACGGCCGTAACAACCGTAAACCGTAGAAAGTGACCCCCGCAGGGTCCCGCGATTCCAAAGGAACCCAGGGGGATTCGAACCCGCGACCCTACTGACTGCAGCCTAACGCTTTACCACTGAACCACGCTACTTCACGGTGATTTAGGGCCTACCGTAGTTATACCGTACCTGTTCCGTACCGTAAAAACAACATATTACTCCGGTTACGGTACGGAGTTACGGCCGTAGTACGGTGACCGTAACCCGACCGTAACCGGACCGGACCGGAGTCGGACCAAAAATTTGGCCCAAGTCCTATCTCTGACACCGATTGCAAGCATTAACCAAGCTGGGTAAGAAGATGACCTCCCACACTGAACACATGCTCAAATTGTTATCAGTTGTATTTGGCTGGAGCAAATTAAACTTTTCCCTGAATCATGGTTTCAAAAAAAACAAAATATAAAAAACAAAATATGCAACAGCACATTTTTTGGGATTGATTTTTTTTAAATGAGCAAGAAGAATCCATCAAACAAGGATCCCTTTCCCGAACTCAAGGACTTCCACTCGTTCATTCATTCATTCTCATACACTCGTATCAAAAAGCTGAAATTCTTCTTGTTTTCCATTGCAAGAACCACATGAAATGCAAGCACCCCAAGATCCCTAATCCATTGGCCAAAGAAAAAAAGCCCCCCCCACCATTCTCTCACTCTCCTTCATCAAAAATATCCAAAAACACCCATAACCAGGTACCCCATTCATTGATCCATTTTAAGACCTAACCATATTGCTCAAAAAACACACACAAAAGAACTCTCAGTCGAACTAGACTGGCATGGGGGGATATTTTCTTCCCCCAGCCAAACGCTCACAAACATATCATCACATATTGTAAGGGATTGCGTAAGGGGTTACGCGACACTTCCACAGTTGGAATTTAATTTTTTTTCCGCTCAGTTGCAATTCCAAATTTTTTTTTCCGCTTTCTCGATCGAACTATCCTCCCCCTCCGATTCAACAGCAGCAACCACCTCCCGAGGGGCAACCGCAAGATCCGGCGCAGCAGTTGCAGGCACATCCCTCCTTCTTGCATGGGCACCTCTGGTTGTCCGCCGTGCACGCGCAGGACTCTCCTCCTTTGCAGGGGCAGTCGAGCTTGCAGCCCTGGCAGATGCACCCATCTGGGCCGCACGTGCGAGTGGTCTCGGTCTTGCAGGGGCAGTTGCTCCCGCAGTTGCAGCCGTCCTTGCAACAATCCATGGTGCAGGCAGCGCCGTGAGCGGGACCGCAGCAGCTCATATTGACAGCTTCGGAAGGTAGACGATCAAAAAAATAACCTGGACGTGTTTGCACTGCGGTCGCAACAAAAAGGATGGTTCAGCGCCTGCTTTCAGTGGAATGAGCGACCGATCTCAAGCGTTGGGGTAAGCCAGAAGCACACCTCGTAAGTCTCGCCGCAACAGTGTTTAACTTTGTTAACGTGGCAACTCTGTTGAGTTTAAAAGGACGCGTGTGTCGTTAAATCCTCGTCAGCGGCATTGCTGTCAGAATTGAAGGGGGATCTGTGTTTACAGGGCAGACTTTTCCGTGATTTCCGCGGGGGCGTTAATGTCAGCCATTGTCTATTTGGTGAGTGCGACTGGGTAGAAGCCACGGCTCGTGTTGTCAGGGCCCCTTGTTGTGTGTGTCGGATTTATGTCAGCAGAACAGGCAGCCGAGATTAACCGAGGTATACCAACCAGCATGGTTATTGTTACAGTAGTTGTTTAGTTGTGCTGGTTGTCCGCTCCCTGTGTTGTTCCTGCAAGATATTCCGTTTGTGTCATCTTAAAACCTCCCTCCAACATTATCTATCAATACCCCATCAACGACTTATCTTTCACTTGCTGAACCTGACCTGATTTGATTTGAACCTGACAATGAGGTCATTCCGCGACTGAAAGACATGATGTGTCGCAGTGAACGATCACACTTCAGCGTCCGCCACCCCTGCATGCATGTTTGCCAATCGCTGAAACTGGATTTATCTCTTGGACGCTCCCAGTCATTCCTCAGGGCAGAATGGAAACCCACGGGCGTCATCACACCCGTCACCAGACAAAAACAAACAAACATGAATTACCACCAGACCTTTACACTGCCTCTGGAAATGTCTCGTCTAATGTTCTTCTGGCCATGAAGTCGAGAATTCCGCAGCAGTTCAAACCAGAGAGATCAGAGATTTTGCTGACTCACTGTGTTACTTCACCAACCAACACAAAACTTGATCGCACCCGAGAGTTTCCAGCGAAACGAAGAAAGCTGATGAATCCGCGAATGATTTCAGCCCCCCGTTCTGCCCTGATCCCATGCCGTGGGAAGGTCAGGTGTCCCGCGACGGCCGCCCCAGCCGTAAGTATGCAGGGACTCCTTGGATACAGCTCCCTTCGTCCGACTTGGGAATCGAAATTTAATCCTTGAGTGGAGCGATCGTGGAATCACTGGGTTCTTTTGAATCGCGATCGTCAGAGGATCCTCTCTTTCTGAAGATTCTTCTTTTGGTTGAAAATGGGGTTTTCTTTTTTTTTCTTCTAAAAAAATCACTGGAAATTTAAGGCTGTGTTCCAAATTGTGACTGTCCACAAAATTTATACAAGACCCCTTACCCCCCTCCAAAAAAGTAAAATCAGAAATGAAGGAGAAGCAGAAAAAGGTGATAAGCAGATAAGAGTTCATCCTGCTGGGTTTCCTTTGCGTTCCTCCCATTTGCTGGTGTGGAGAATCCACCCTGTAAACATTATTTCAATCCTTAAGAAATAGGCACAGATTTCAACAATTAAAATGACTGCATGAAGACGTGTCCTTCATTAATTTATGTTAGGAGACTGCATCCGCTGTGAGAGCGAAAAATTCTGATGTCGCCAAAGTTGCAGTTTTGGGGGCCTCTGGTTACACGGGTGCAGAGGTTGCGAGATTGCTTTCTGTCCATCCGAATTACGATTTGACGGTCATGACAGCCGATAGACAAGCTGGAAAGGTTCGAAACAAAAAATGCAACAAGTATGCAAACCTTGGATATCAGATGTTGTGCGCAGGTGTTTCAGGTCGTTTTTCCAACCTCACTTAAATGATTCGGTCGGTGTTTCGGGAGCATCCCCTTTGTTTTCAAATTGCCACCAAGGGAGAATCGAGATTTGGCTATTGCTTGAGCATGAATGAGTCAGCAACAAGAGGCTTGTGTGTTTTCCAAGAATAGTTTTTTTTTGAAAAAATCCTTCTCTGTCTCTCGAATGCACTCCCAAGCAACACAATGGAACAAGGTTTTGTGTGTTATTTGGCCTACATTCAGAAATTTTCTGAAGTTTATCCGCACCTGGTGGCGTCCTCTGTGGATCCAACTTTGGTGAAAATCGATGATGTGGATTTCAGCGGAGTGGACTCCGTGTTTTGCTGTCTGCCTCACGCGACCACCCAGAAAATTATTGCAGGCCTCCCGTCTGACATGAAGGTCGTTGATTTGAGTGCTGATTTCAGGCTCAGAAATGTCGACACATACAAAGAATGGTGCGTCTCTTGTTCCCCCCCTCCCAAAATACATAAATCTTGTATAGAATAACATGCAAATAAGTTTGAGATTTTTTTTTATAAATCTAATGTGGAAATACATGCATCCATGTGAGTCCAGTGGTGTTTTTGATTCTAGTTTGCACAGGGTGTGCATTAGAGATTTTTCTCTACCTCTCTGTTTTTTCGGTTTCTTTTTGGAGTATAGCTGAATGGTTTTATTTCGAATTCTTGCTGGATGATGTAAAAATCCGAATCATTTACCAGCCCACCCTCAAGATTTTTCTTTAAATTTCATTT
This sequence comes from Bryopsis sp. KO-2023, assembly GCA_030272585.1. Taxonomy (NCBI): domain Eukaryota; kingdom Viridiplantae; phylum Chlorophyta; class Ulvophyceae; order Bryopsidales; family Bryopsidaceae; genus Bryopsis; species Bryopsis sp. KO-2023. The sequence continues at coordinate 3,409,769 of BSYQ01000007.1, read as the reverse complement.
TTTTTTTCATGTGTATTGAGTGCGTCTCTGTGAGTTCATCAGGTACGGCGGTGAGCACCTCGCCCCCGAGCTTCAGAAAGATGCCGTCTATGGACTGACGGAAGTCAACAGAGAGGAAATCAAAAACGGCCGGCTGATTGCTAATCCTGGGTGCTACCCCACCTCCGTCCTCTTGCCGCTCACCCCTTTGTTGAAGAAGTTTCTGATCCAAATCGACGGCATTGTGATAGATGCAAAATCAGGCAAGCCACAAGAGGTTGCTTTACATTTTCAAGTCGTATTTGTTAGGGATGCAGCCATGCTGAGGTGGTGGCAGCTTTCAGAAATTTGGTTCGGCTTTTTTTTTGCCTCGGAGCAGAAATCATAGATGACTGAAGTAGTTCTGACTGGAACCCTTTTGTTGTCCAGGTACGACTGGGGCGGGGCGAGCTCCTGCAGAATACAAATTGTTCTGTGAAGTTGCGGATGGCATCAAAGCTTATGGACTGTCTGGCCACAGGCACATTCCTGAGATCGAACAAGGATTGAAAGATGCCACTGGTGAGTCAAGATCATACGATCGTGTTGAAATTGCCTGCCATTTTGCCCCTCGCATTTTTTTATTGCTCAAACATTGCTTGTATGGATTCTGCGCATTTTTTAATTGCTCAAACATTGCTTGTATGGATTCTGCGCATTTTTTTTATGCTCAAATATTGCTTTGATGGATTCTGCTGGTCACAGTTTTCATATGCATTGTATGCTTTTTGTTGTTGTCTGAATGCCTGCACTGAATTCTGTCCAGTTCTTTTTTTTTCCCCCAGCACAGAGTTTAAGCATCATGTGAATTTTTATGTGGATGTTTGACAAATACAGGGGCAGAAATCCAAGTGTCATTCATTCCCCATCTGATGCCCATGTCGCGTGGAATGCTGTCGACGATTTACGTCAAAACGAAGCCCGGAGAAAACGCGAAAACGCTCAAGAAAGCGATGTCCGAGTTCTATGCCAACGAACCCTTCGTTAAAATTCTACCCGGCAATGCAACCCCAGAAACGCGTCACGTCCGGGGCTCGAATTTCAATTTTGTGAATGTGTTCGACGATCGGGTGTCGGGCCAAGCTGTGATCGTTTCGGTTATCGACAACTTGGTGAAAGGGGCGTCCGGCCAAGCCATTCAAAACATGAACCTGATAATGGGGTTCGAAGAAACCAGCGGGCTGATGCAAGTGCCCATGTTTCCCTAGCTTGAAAAACCTGCTTCTGAATTTCGAATAAATGAGATGTTTTTGTTTTTAGTTACAGCAAGAATGAGAGAGGCCATGCCAATGATCTGGCCAGTTGAAAAACACTGTGAGAATGGAATCGATCAATCATTGATTAGTTTTGTGGTAGCAAGGAGATTTTGTTGAGAGATGTTTTTGTTTTGTTCTTTTGATGATTTGAACGGAGTTTGTGGTTTTCCGGGGGCTTCTCTTTGTTATTGAAGGATAATGAGCTTCCCAATCATTGGGAAGCATGATCCTAAGTGGAAATTAAATCCAACATTGCTTGCTACCTAACGCTGAGTATGTTCCAAACAGAAGAACATTACAACTCATTAAATCCCATCAGGAAATTCCCCCACGAAACGATCTTTTTCAAGTTCGTGGGGTCACAAATCGACCCAATCGACACAGCCAAGTGGCATCAAGTACTGCCCACTTTTTGCAAAACAATTGCACTTGGCTGTGTCATCAAGTACTGCCCACTTTTTGCAATTGTTTTGCGATTCTCTCCCCAACGGAGAGCTCTGTCACTCGTTTCAGAAGAGGTATGTGTTTTTCTTTTCGTTCTGGGCGATCTGACGCAGTGGTGTCCAATCCGCTCATGACTCCCAGCATTTGGCCCACCAGCGAGGCCCCCGTAACATGGCCATCTATGATATCTTGCATGTCGTCCATCGCACGATCGACGGCAGCATTCGATCGCAGAAACTTTATATCCTCCTTGAAGCCACACTCGTACAAAAGAAGTGGAAGCTGCACACACATGCATATCACCATCGATTTGCTCGTAACCCCAATCGGAACACGAATGGAAAACGACCACTTCTAAATGGCATGCCTTTAAGCATCGAAGAAATTGTATAAAAAAATTGATGTCTGTTTTGCAGCATGGCTGACGATTCTCTGTGCATCATAACATACCTCGGAGGCCAGATGGAATTGTGGCTTTGCTGTAACTTTGTCGACGTCCAGCATTTCTTCCACGACCTCGGGCTGCTCAAGCCCCTTCCCAATCATCAGCAACACTGCCACCATGCATCTAATCTGTTGAGGCATTCAACCATGTGATGCATGCCCACAAGGGCCAGACAGCAATATCTGGATAATAAGAATAAGAATATACCAGCACCATTTCCTTTTCCCTTATTCCACACACACTCCAAAGAAACTGAAGAGGCAGCATTTAAATCACCATTCGCAATTTCCATTTCATAGCAGTATTTCGCTTCTATGGAGAGGATTCATTTTGTTCAAATTTGTTACTTTTAATTTTTTCTAGGGGGGAGTGGGAGTCAAAAACATACCTGATGCCAAAGGAAAGATGAACCCTTGGTCGTCAGGACATACAATTTCGACCCAGGAATCTGGATGTTTTCTACTGGATCCAATCGACACTCCATCAGGTTCCTCACATATCTTGTGGTTTGTTCCACATCCAGCTGAGCATCAACCAAAAAACAAATATCAGCCAGAAACCAAAAAAACCAAGAATGTGACAAACAGCTGCAAAGACAGATGGAGAAAACAAGGCCTGTCCTCAACAGATATATACGAGGAAATGCCCACACAGCATTTATGTGCACGTTTCAACTGCTGGGGGCTCGATTCACAACTATCGTCTCAAAAGGAAGGAAAAACACAGGTTTATAGCTCTTAGTTGTTGAGACTGCCCCCCCCCCCCACCTTGCAGAAGTTTCTGAAATCATGTGCACCGACAAAAGACTTGGACGCCTTCTGGATTGCCTTGATGTCCAATGGATCTCGGTCATGACTGATCATGTAATATTTGTAGACGCGATACCGCGCGCTGTACCTGTTCTCCACACAGCCCCACAATTGATCTTTCAACACATGTTGAAAAAAGGAACCCATGTATCATGATTGTTATGATTCGGTTACGATTGTTGGGAACATTTTCTGTCATTTCCATTTTTTTTTCCAGGATGTCGATCGCAGCGAATTGCAAAATTTAGAAACGTGCAATATGAAATGGCGAAAATTATCACCAACCAAAAAAATTGAAACTACGGTACATGATGTTTTAAACGGCGGAGGGCTGGAGCAGGGTTCCCAGAATCGATGTAATTCAAATTGAACGCTGATTTTTCCCTGGACACATCCATGAGAGGCAGCGTGAGGACAATTTACAGCTGCTCTGCTTCAAATTCCCGATGGTGCGATCTCATTCACTGCTGGAATGAGATTCGTGGCTACTGTTTACCCTTGAAACATCATTTCGCAAGTAACCATATGGCAATATTCATCTTGTCTTTTTGGTGGCTTTTTTTTCACTGCTTGTTTAGGTATTTCACCTTGCATCAAATGTTTCGGGAACGGGTGACCAGCCGAGAATACGAATCTCTGGAGGCATGGCGGAGTTCAGCACTCTCGGATAGTCGATTTCGTTTTCGACGCTGGCTTCGTCTTCCCCCACCTTGGCGGTCGACCGAAGGTACAGACCCACCACCTGGACACCCAGATTCTTCAACATGACTCAACATTCATGCAAGACACCTTTGCTTCCAAGGCCAGTCGTTTTTTCCAGTCAAAACATCAAGACTTCTTATGCGACATTCAAAATTCGCCAGTTCACCACCATACCTACATTTTTCCCCTCCTGCAAGAGAAGTTCTGCTTTTCTTGAGACAGATAACTGTGGGTAATTTCCTATTCTGGTGACAGAAAAACTGTGTTTCTGTTCTCCATTTTCTATTCTTAGACTTTTTCGGGAGTTTTTTTAAATTATTTTTTACCTGACCGAGGGCGCTGACCCCCTTGTCAGTTCGTCCACATCGAGAGTATTTCAATTCTTTGTAGTCGGCCTCTTCCCTTATCAATCTCGTCATTCTCAAAGCATTGAAGAAATGCTCCTACGAAACGAAGCAAATGAAAAGATCAGCCATTATTACATAATAAAGTCACCTACAGAGTACTCCCCCCCCCCCAAAAAAAAAAAAGATAGAAAGAAAGGACATAAGCATCAATTAAATCAAAGATATCAGGCAAACAACATCTCCTCAAGCTCTGACTTTTTTTCTTTCTGTACATCGAAGTTCCTGCAACTGAAGTGGGGGTAGCACAGCAAAATTATGCAAACAAATCCGAGGATGATAATAATATACACACAAATTGCTGCTATGAAAACATAATTTTGATTATTATTATTATTATTATTATTTTATTTTTTGGGGGGGAATAATCGATTTCAAGACTTACCTCTATTGTGTTGTCGTTGTGTTTCTGGCATGCGTAGCCATGATATCCCCATCCAACATACGACATGTGCAAGGCGACATATCTCCTTTGATATTTTGTGATGTCGAAGGGTCTGCCTGAGACAAACAAAAAACCGTGAAAAAAAATTCAAATGCATTGCTGGGGTATATTCCGCAAAATAAAGATTCGGCAAACCCCAAGCAGGCTACCCACAGAACCCTTAATCAAGATTTTTTTTTAAATAAAAGGGTCGACCTTTGAGGAATTTTTTGAAAACCCCAGGTGATGAGAGACTGGAACTGAAAACAGTTTTATTGCATCATCTCACCTGTGGATCTTTTCCCTTTTCTTCGTTTTTTTCTGGGACGCCTCGCTGGACTTGATGCGCCGTTCCTATCTGCAGAACTCTCTGACTGAGAGCCATCAGAACCTGAATCACCAGCAATTTTTTTTTTTTTTATAAGAGTTTTTTTTTAATTTTTTTAAACATGTCCAAAAACAATGACATTTTTCATTAGCCAGCCAACCCCCACAAAAGCATTTCAAAAAACAGCTTAAAAAAGAAAAGAAGGAATATTTTCTGATTGCAGCACTATTGCTCATCAGGCTTTTTTATCTGTTATTCATTCTTCTGCTTTTTCAAAATCAAGAGTGTAACAACCCACCCCAACCCCTGTTTAAAACAGTTTCAGAAATCCCTCAGTGGAAAAAATCCGCTCACAAATACAGCAAATTGATTTTCCCATCTTGCAAATGAAAATTCAGGCTGGATCTCATTCACATCACTGACATTTGGCGCCAAAGGCCAAGCAAGCATCAGATGGATCCTTCCTTTTCCCCAACGACGGCTTCAACCCCCACCTGGTGACCTTCGCTTTGAACCCGGCTCAGGGTCGCACAGGTCCGCCAACCTCCTCAGCTCTTCGGCAAGCTCTTGCCTCTTCGAGTGCGAATTCGACGTCACCTCCCCACTAAACACCACGCCCTTCAGCGTTTCGATCAGCGCCTCATCTTTCTCCTCCATAGTTCCCACCTCGCTGGGTCGAACCCTGTCTATTCCCAGCACCACCCGGTGTCTCCACTGAAGTCTGCTTCTGCAGTGCTGTTCCAAAACGCCAACCAAGTTGCGGTAAGCTTGCGGACGCTTTCCAGCACGGGATGCCAAATTCCAAGCGTAGAACCTTGCCGCCGCCCCCGTCATTCACCACTTTTGAGTGTTTCTGCCTCCAAAGGCGTCTTGGAAGCCGTGTCGTACTGTTCTGCAAACGAGGGCACATTCCCATCACCCTCCCTCAACCTTCTACCTCACTCTCTCTCTCACTCGTGGCGGCGGATTCAATCAATCAATCAAAACAAATGGGATTCGCTTGCAAACAAACAAACAAACATCAATTACATTGTGTAGGAGAGACATTCTCCTATTACAAGGATCAGTAAAAAAACCAAATGTGACCATGCGTATGTGATTCGCTTGCATTCACCATGTCATTCAAAACATCAGTGGCCATTGATGCCCTAAATTGGACAGAAGGATGCGCAGTTTTGGTTTGGGTTCGTAAGTTTGTGAGTTTGTTGGACTGAATTTTCCTCTGCTCTAAGGGCCATGTTTTTTTAATGCGAGGTGTTTCACACAGTTGCTGCTTTACAAGCCGATTGTGACCTTACAAAAAAGGTGTTTTCATACGGATAGTCAAGATATTCTATCCTTGCACATGTTTGTTTTCTTGTAAAGACGTTGAAACAAAAAAAAAAACTATGCTTGCGATTTGGAGAAGAAAACAACATTACGTTCAGGCTGGTTTCTGTTCTGATCACATCTTGCGAATGAACAAGAAGAAAACAACAAATGCTGCTGCATGTTGCTGCTGTGGATTCGTTGCTGCAGCACTCTATGTCTTGAGTCTTGAGTTGTGAAGCTGCCACCATATTGAACAGGAGATGTCTCCTGTTGTGCTGCCTGGCTGCTGCCTGTTTGAGCATCGGCGATACAACGCAGATTGCGCAATCGCTGACATGAGCGCCGCCTAAAAAAAGCGACTTCTTGAGTGGGGTACAGGCCATCCCTTGTGTACCTGGTGATGGGCAGAGGCTTCCTGCCACGTTGGGTTACCATCGAAGCTCAAAAGCAAGCGTTGCAATTTGCTTGCATCAAAGCTTGGACAATCGCTTTCCACGTTTCGCCCCAGAATGCTGGAGAGCCCGCGATCTGCACGATGTCTGCGTCCATTGAACGTCGCCTGCTTGGTGTTGTTTCTTCAAGTGGCTTTGGGTGGAGTGCTGCTGATGAAAGGTAGCTCACCGTGAAAACGGGACAGTGATATCGCACTGTTCGAACACACAACAGAAACGTTTTTTTGTTTCCGAAAGCTTTGGTTGGGAAAGCGCACGCTTCTCTTCTCTTTTCCACTAGGCGATCCATTCCTATTGTGAAATGCCAGAACTCTTGAGAAAAAAAAGGCGGGTTTGTCCAGCATTGATAAGACTCACAATCAATAATCAATCATGATTAATAATCAATAACCAACAGGAGGAGCTATTTTATCTCATTATGCGTTCCTGAGAGTTTGATTTCGGTTCCACAGGATGCTTCCTCAGCTCATCTTGCCCCGTCAGTCCATCGGACGCACCACACACAAACCGCCAACTCAAACAAGCCACCGGAGAAAGGAATTGCCTTCGTTCTTCCGTTTTGCCTGACAATGTGTTGCGAATTCCGATGGAGGCCCTGGAGGGCATGAATGACACAGGAAACTCCATGGGGTATTTAGCAAATTACAGGGTAGCTTTCAAACGTTTGAAGGTGGGTGATGCGTTCTTTAATCTTGCTTCACCAAAAAAAGGGAAAAAAAAACCGAAGCAGAAAACTCATTGCTTGAGAGTTGGTGAGAGTTGATGTGTCCAAATCGGAATGCATCATTGATTTTTGACAAGAAAATCTCATTTAAGTAAAGATAAATAGATTTAGATTTATTTAAGATATAAACAACACGACCAAATGTACTTTTTGGAGCTCGTAAAGAAGTATCTTTCACACGTTCAATTTCTTTTCCAACAATATCATAGAGTAATTCTTCATGAGGTAAGAGTGGCTTATTTGTGGCTTCCAGAAACGCCGATTCATTGAGGAGGATGCCATCAACGAAATGGAATTGCAGGCATCGATTGAACATCCAAGCATTGCGAGATTCTTGGCGGCCGTAATAAATGACACCGACACCCAGGATGACCTGACTCCGATCGGCTTCATAATGGAGTACTTTGAAGGGGAGCAACTGGAAACCGTTCTGGCTGAAAAATCTCACAGGTTGGAAAGCATAGACTGGAGCCAATATATAAATGCAAATATATCAATGCTGAATGGATCTTGGAGCCCCATTCACTGAGCAGCCAACCAATATGCGAGTCTTAGCATGATTTTGTCAGGAATTCCTCGATGTCTGACTGATATCAGATCGCTGTGCGCAGTGCCAAGTGCCAATTAACAAAGTTCAGCTCAGCTTTTTTGCACGCTTGTTTCATTTTTGATTAATTTCCCTCTTTTCCCTAGGCATCGTCCCCCCTTACCCTTGGCAATTCGCTACAAAATAGCAATGGATGTAGCCCATTCGCTGGCCCACCTCCACAGCAAGGGAATAATACACTTCGATGTCAAGCCGGATCAAATGCTGGTGCGTGGGTTTCCACCCAGCCAAGCTCCTGTGTCGGCGAGACTCATAGATTTTGGCTTTGCCCTTCGTGAATCCAGCTCTGGGTACGTGAATGGGGAGCTGGATAATTCGACCCGTTGGCGAGGGATGTATCGTTACCTCGCTCCAGAGATGATCAAAGACGACAGAAACGTAACGAAACAGATTGATATTTTTTCATTCGGGGTGGTTCTTTGGGAGATGTACACCCGGACCGTTCCATACCATGAGTATGGGAAAGATGATTTGCTGGACAGGTTTGTACAAATTGGTTTTTGCAAGACCTTGATGGAATCTGTGAATCGAAATGTTACTTATGGCACTTGGTGAAATGCTCAAGAATCTGGTTTTTTTGTTTGGCCATACCTTCTATCATAATGGATGGAGCATCGTCTCCAAGCCATGGCCGATTAGGTGGAGTTTTTGAAATGTGGGGAATTGTGTGTTTGCAGTAGGAAGAGCAGAGGTTAAATTTTTGTGCGTTTCAAACATGGTTGTCCCATGATTTTCCCCCACGTTACTGATTTTACCATGGAAAAAAACTCCACAGAGTCATGAATGATGGTCCTTTTCCATTGGAACTGCCCGAGGAGGCGGAACCTGAGTGGAAGTCACTGGTGCAAGAGTGCATGCAAGTCGACCCTCTGAAGAGACCATCCTTTGTAAACCTGACGATTCGCTTTGAGGAAGCCTTGGATGCATTGTTGCTGCGGGAAACAGGGGGCAAAAACAATTCAGAAAATGTGTATGTGCAGCCTGGATTCGATGAAAACGAATCAGACGTTGAAGAAAGGGAAGTGGAGTGCCACAAAACTGACAGGCGTCTGCTGGTGCATCGCGACAGAATGATGGGGTTGCATCCAATAAACATCAGCAGGTTGGAGCTGGGGGATAGGGTAGGAAAGGGTGGATATGGGAAAGTGTTCCTCGCCGGCTACACCGTCAGAGCCAAGCTCTACGAGGCAAGGTGGATCATCCCTGAATCATTATCTTATTTTTGCTGTGCTTCCAGACAAAATCAGTCCTGATGCAGAGATAATATGTGACTGCATGCATGCATGCATCCAGGGGGTGCATGTGCAATTTGATCTTTCTAGAGACTTTCTTCAGCAGCTTTCCACTTCACACGTTTTTCAAGGCGATCAACTAGGCTCCCTGCAAAAGGGCATGGCTCAAATTTTTCCTTTGTTTTTCCTCTTCTTCTTGCTAATAATTCGATCCAGACATTTATCTTCTGAGATGAGAATTGTGTTGCAGGATGTCAATCCAGATGCCATGCGACAAGTGTACATGCTCTCTGTCGTCCGCCATCCAAGCATCTTGAGACTGATAGGTGCTGTTGTGGATGCATCCATGGGGGCCGGAGCCCAATTCATTCCTGACGTTTATGGTGTGGTGACAGAGCATTTTGGCCCCCACGTTTCCACCCTGCGAGATTTTGGGTGGGTGCAATACATTGGTTTTGTTTTCTTTTTTGCTTGGTGTTTCGCGTGAAGTCTTGGTTGAATAGTACGTCCCACAGGTAAAGCAAGCAATAGAAAATTCAGGGGGAAACATCGATGTCGATATTAATTGATCTTCACAACTGTGAGGGTTCATGTTGAGTTGCAGCCGAAATATCTATATTTGTGGTTGAAGAGTTATGGAAAAGTGTGAGTTTTTACATATATATATATATATATATTTATATTTATTTATTTATTTTACGGTGTTGATGTCCTGTAGGGCTGGTGCACATCTATCCAGCGAGGTGGTCCGCCAAATAGGGATCCAGCTCGCAGGTGGTTTAGCCAGCATCCACTCTCACGATTTTGTGCTGCTTGGCCTCAATCCGGACGACATCGTGGTGGAAGCAACCCCGACTGCCGAAATCAATGCCAAAATATCCGATGTCAGCCTGGTCCAATGTGTGGGGGCCCCTTTGACCAACGACATCCAAAATGCGATCAAACACAGGGGACGTTCATTCGTTGCGCCTGAGGTGTTCGATGGAGTGCTGTCTGACAAAGCGGATGTGTTCAGTCTCGGGAGAGTCATGGCGCATTTGTGTGGTGGGAGCCTGAAGGGATCCCAGTGTAAGTTGGATTTATGGAATATGATTTCTGAGTGTGTGGTGCTGAACCCGGAGGATAGGCTAACAGCCCTGGACATCCAAAATCGCCTCATCGGGCTGGGAAACCTATCCGAACCAGTCACCCCTGTGACTTGATCCAAAGAGGATATCAACACAGGGGTTTAATCAGGAAAAAGTGAGCAAGAGAGAGAGAGAGAGAGAGAGAGAGAGAGAGATAGGTAGATGTATAGAGAAAATGAGGAAGGGGGGGGGGGGAGGGATGGAGAGAATAAGAGGGGTGGATTGAGCGAAATAATGAGTTGACTTAGGCAAGGCACCAAAAAAAAAAAAGGATTTCAACATCCCCAACCCAAGCTTATCCATCATTGGACTGCTGTGGGTACTTGTATCGTTCTGTATCATCTGAGAGAGTCGAGAGAGCTGCTGTTTGAGTGCAGGTTTTTTTTCTAGATTATTAAAGAGGCTGAGCGGAATAAGAAGTGAGGTGGGGGAATAAAGGGCTAAGTTGTGATTAAAATTTTAGTTTTTTTTAACAGTCCCTTCAGATAATTTTTTCTTAAGCAACCCTCCCAACTTTATCATCGACCCATGCTTCACTGAAGAAAAAATGCAACCTGGCTGGCATGTATTGAACGCAATTCCTGGGTCGACCAGAAAAAATCAGCATTTTTACAGTTTTCAACACACCACAAGGAAGGCAAAGAACCCTCTTAGACTTCTTGCTTTTCCCCCTCTTCCCCCCCACTTGTAATTTCTGTTTCTTCCACCAGATTCTAATCAGTAAAATAATTAGTATTACTAACCATTCCTCTTATTACCTGTTACTACCTCGTACTCATTTCCCCAAGTACGTACCATCAGTTCATCATGTAATGTCCTGGAGGTATGCGGGCATTACAACACAGGAAATTCTCTTTACTTGGATCTTGCATCCCATTCGCTTCAAGGCGACTTCAGCCTGGGTCCCCAACTGAAACAAACAGAACCAGGAGTCTTCTTTTTTTTTTTTTCCTCTTCTCTTTTTACATTCAGCGAATCCATGCACCATGCACATTTTTTCACATTTTCCTCTGAGTGGGGGGTGCTCCATTTTATCGGATTCCCCTTTCTCTTTTTCAGATTTCCTTCTTCCCCCCCCCCCTTCCCTTTCAAATTAGTTGCTTTCTACCTGGGGGCAAGGTTGTTTTTGTGTGGGGGTTTTATGCACAAGAAAAATATAAACAGGGGGATACTACGAGAGGACGTTTTAAAAAAGATGGGCTCATATTTTGTTGTTTTTTCTGTAAAATTTCGCCATTCCTTTTGGACTTTTTTGACGAGAAAAAGCAGTCCCAAACATATCCGAATAAATAAAAGGAGGCATTATTTTAGTGACTGAAAAAATGCTGTCAGAACAAAACCATGGTCTGTCTTGATAAATACAGGACATGGTTGCCTGGTGGATGCAGTCTAATCTCAGCTGGTCTTGCTCCTGGGATAGCAATAAGAGAAGTGTTTTGAACCAGCAGGTTTTCTTTTTTTTTTTTCGAGTGGAAATAAATGAGGAAGTCGCGAAGGGGTAGTATAGCATTTTAGAAACAAAGGGTTGAAAGTTTTTTGTCGTCAGCCTCTTGTAAAAGTACATAAAACGAGTACGATCAAGCTGCCAATTTCCGATTCAATCTGAATTTTTGTAACGCGCTCAGAAGACACGATCAAAGGAAGAATTTCAGAAATCAAAATCAAAACTAAATATTATTCCCCCAGCAAGAACAGGCCGAAGAAAAAACGGCATACGACTGATGTTTTGATTGAAATCAAATAGCTCTACGCCAGCTGAATTCTGAATTTCGCTCAGCCCAGCGAGGTGTCGCATCTTGTACGACACTCTTGTACGACACTCTTGTACGACACTCTTGTACGACACTGACAGAAACATTCGGCGTTGGCGGCTCCGTTGTTAAATGAATGATGGTTGTTTATGGTTTTTTGGGACATTTGGTGGAATGAAGCTTTAGTTGTTAATGAGGGACAATGGTGGAAGGAGAATGTGAGTGGTGGGAAGTATAAGAGGCGTGGCAGGAACAGACAGATCGATCTTGTTGTAATCCAATACATTCTCAGAAGTAGTCTGGTGCCGAAAGGCCAAGTGTCTAGCCGGAAGGCAAGAAAGAACCGACTGTCGGAAGACACACAGTTCAGAAGACGACTGGAAAGTCGCAAACACTACGTCACATTTTACACCGTCTTCGCCCACCATTCCATATGTCGTAAGAATTTTTATCAGTCACCAAGAACTCATCGAAACTGCCCACGAACTTGCTGAGCTGGGCGTATTTTTCAAGTTGTTGACCCGTAAGGACGTCCCAAAAAAGTTAACGCAAAGTGCGCGAGTCAGTCGGAAGACGTTTTCGTTGGTTTTCTTTATATGAGTTTTTTTATTTCAAGTTTTGGAAGATATTTGGCACATATTAAAGGATGTCAGTTTGTCTTCAAAAATAGTTTGAGTATCATAATGAAAGTGGGAACTGGCTGGCCAACTATATATTATTTTCCTGAAAATCGGCAGCCTTGTTACTGCTTTCAATCAAAATGACTGCGTTGGTTCCAGCAAAAAACAACCCCTCCCCCCAAAGAAAAAAGAGGATTTTTTTTTTCCTTAAATGTGGAGACGCCACTTGGAAGCTGCTCTTAAACTGCTTTGCAGCCATGGCTGTCGTGGGATATGCAGTTTGAAGCTTCTGGATTTCTGTTGCCTTTAAAATTTCCAGGGGTTATAATAATTTTCTTTCCTTTTGTGATCTGTGGGACCTGTGTTGTAGGTCTTCCAAAAATAAAACTGGGTGTCCCACTTCATGTTCCTGTTTTTCTCCCCAAACGGCTTCCCCGCCATCTCAAGTAAATATCACCCAAGTGTTATTGGCGATCAATGAACTTATTCGGCCGGGTCATGTTGGAGGCAAGACAAATAAATGTGCTGCTCGAGCATCCTGTTTTGCTTTTTTCTTTCTTTCAACATCATGGTTTTCAAGATCAATCTCTTACGAGTGCATTCTAATTTGGTTCACTGGATCATTCAAGCAGCCGAAAACTCAATTGTGTAACAGAATGAGCATCAAGTCTTTTGAGCTCAATGTTTTTTAAAAGTGTTTTAACGACATTTTAAATCTCAACACCTTGATAATGTCTGGGTCAGTGAATGGCGGCCTCATCCTTCAAAACATCGTGCTTTCAAATTCTGCTTTTAAAGCCTTGTGCAGCGTTTTCTCTCAAAAAAATCAGTTGTGCTTTTCAAGTCTGGCTTTTAAGCCCTATCCAGTGTTTCCCTTATCGACAACATGCTTTTTCAGTATCGCTATTTAAGCCCTGTCCAATGTTTCCCTTCAAAACATCGTGTTTTTCAAATTCTGCTATTTAAGCCTTGTGCAGCGTTTTCTCTCAAGAATATCAGTTCTGCTTTTTTAAAGCCTTTGCAGCGGACAAGTAGCGTTGCTGTGTTTTTTCAATTTAATTCGAAGTGCCTCAACAGACCCATCCCATGGACCTCGAGGGTCATGAAAATCGAACTGTAGCTAGAAGTTTCATTGCAAAAACAACAGTAACTGGTCCAATCTGTTTCAAAAAGATGAAAAAATCGACCTGCAAGCCGATCTGCAAGTAAAAACCATCGACCAAAACAAAAATTATCCAAAATACAAAAGGTTGTTTCTTTAACAAATTCAAATCAATCCAAGGAGTTCTTTCAACAACAGTTGGGGATAACATCTGCCTCTTCGATATTTATGTTGAGTTATATTTCGCCATGTGGGGTCAAATTCAAAGCATCGACTTTGGATATAAATTTCATCGACATGAGAAAGCTGATGGAAAGGCTGCTGTGGCGGAAAAAAAGGTGAATTTTCCTACTGCTACATTTTATTCTTTGATTTCTTGCATGAAAGGACATGTGTGTGTGTGTTTTTTTCCAAAACAACCATGCTGCAAATAACCGAGATGTGGATGGCAATGTAATAAATGATCCCTGTATTTCCATGTTGAAAAAGAGTATCAAGTGCCAACATTAGAACAACTGTGGGAAAAAAAATGCCTTTTATTGTTTTGAGACTCTGTTTGTTTGATTTTTGCTGATACAGCTATTTTTTTGCAACACGAGAAGAAGCTGCTGTGGATTCCATGGATCTGGATGGACGGAGAAAATGCCAGTGAGGTGCAGCAATTTTCGACTATCTTTTCCTGAATTTATAAAAAAAAGTCGAATGAAAAACTATGCTACGATCAAAACATATCGTAAACACCATCACAAGAAATGTGAGTTTTCACGAAAGATGGGTAGTCAGTTGAAGGAGGAAAAAAAAGAGGAGCCTTGATTCAAGCGTTTCAACATCACCGCTGGAAATTTCTGTGATCCAATTTTTGCAGTTGGCCAACGGTCCTGTTTTTGGGAATCAATTTCCCTCTCTGCAATTTTCAAATCTTCACTCCCTTGTCACCTCGTGAAAATTTGAACCTTTATTTGTCCATTAAAGATGCTCATGCGTGGATTTGTAGGATTTCGAAATAAGTGCGAGGTGCTCCTAGACAAAGAGTTAGGCCAAGAAGTGGACGTTTCTTCTCATATGGGTTTGGATTTGGGTTTAATGGATCAGCTGATGTGGACCTCGACAAAGTCAACATAGTTTTGAGATTAATCGAGGTTGAGGAGTTGCCGATAGTACCAGAAGTGCATCAAAATACCCAGCAGTTTCAACAAAACCTGCATCCACCAGTTTCTGGGGGAGGTGTGGGGGTTCCATTAGGGATGTGGAGCAAAAGGTAAGCCATGTTCCATCAGTGAATTGTTATTCAAATATTTTCCTTTCCATCCGAGTGCAGTTGATTGTGTGTGCGTGGGAGATTCTTGTTTTGACTGTGTTCTTGACTGTTGTTTTCAAAATAGCTTTGTCTTGTTTTTTTTTCAGGCTGTCGAGCTAAGAAGAGAGGGGAAAAAAAAATTGGAAGGAGCTTTGGGTGGAAAGGGGAGTGGGAGAATTTGGTAGCGGAAGTTTGATTGTGCTTCTGGAAACGGGAGAATTCGAATTCTGAGATGGAAGTTGGGATGGCTTTCACAAACGCATTGGGAAAAGGCTCCTATGGCAGAAGGGAATGATGCTACAGGCTGTTTTGTGCAGGATCAGATGCTGGTGATCAGTCAAAAGTTCCTACTTTTTCCTACGAAAACAAAAAAAAAATTGAGGGAAAAAAAATCAAAGAAAGACAAATAAATTAAAAAAAGGTCACAGAAAGATAAATTATTAAAAAAAAAAAAAAAGTTAAATTATAAAAAAATAAAGAAAAAAAATAAAGAAAGAAAAAAAAAATAAAGAAAAATTCATAAAAATTCATAAAATGAAGGGGGTGTGAAATGGCCACAAGGATGCTGGAAAGAAAGGGGGAAGTCCAGTGAGGGGATACGTACATGATTTGTACAATATATTTGTACACCATTGTACAATAACTCTGTACATTATTTTGTACATTGACTTTGTACACCATTTTGTACAATTAGTTTGTATATTTAAATTTGTACAAAACTGTATATATTGGTGTGTTTTTTTTGTATATTATTAGATGAAAATGGCAGAGGGGAGATAAAGAGTAATATGAGGAATGGTGGTGATTCGATTTTTTTAGTTTATTGGGGGGGGGGGAATTATTAAAAAAAAGAGGGAGTGAGGAAGAAAAAAAAACAGTGGAAAAGATGGTTGGATTGCAGTCTTTTTAGGAGCCTTGGTTTCAGGGATGGAATGCAAAAAGGGAAATAGCAATACAAACAAGAGAGGATCAAATTGATATTAAAAAATGGGGGAGACTTGGGTTATTTATATTTCTGACGCTAGAATGGGAAATGTTGGGACAAAAAAGTAGCAACAAAAAAAAATAGATAGATACAGGCGAGGAAAAAAAAATGATCAAGAATGGGAATGGGTAGAGGGAAATCATGCCTCTAGCGGCTGGGCAGGATCGATTGCTCGTGATTAGTTCAATGGTTCGCACACTCCTGTGAAGAAAAAAAAAAAAAAAGGAGGGAGAGCTCCGGTAGATGAGGGGAAAAAAAATCTAAGCATACACAACCTAAGAGAAAAAAAAAGTGCAGAAAAAAAAGGTGAGGTTGAAGAACCGAAAAAAAAAAAGAAGAAAAAAACGGAGCAACAGTCCGAGGGGTGGAGATATCATCAAGTGTTTCGAGTGGGGAGGAAGTCACCATCATCTACCAAGGCTCAATCATTCATTGGCCAGGGGACCTCCTGCTGAAGAAGACATCCAGGTGTACGAGGGGTTAATGGGTTCGTCACAGGGACCGCAAAAATGCAAGATGGTGCTCACATTCTGTGGATCGGTTTTTCAAAAGCCTAGACAATTCGGATGAAAAGGCGTTCGGGTCGAGATGAAATGAACGCATGAAGCCATCCATAAATATGCTGGATCAGTGCCTCCAGAAGCCACCTACATCCCCAGAAATGTCGAGGGTGAAGTGGAAATCTTACTGGAGCATTCGAGGTCGTGGCGTGGAAGGCTAAGAATCAAAGCATTTGCATGGAGATTTGCAAATGCAATTCATAAATGGAATGCAACCAGCAATGTGGAAATGATTATCCTGAGAGGGACCCCAAAACTCTTCTCGACCATCAGAGCTGAAGAATTCTATTGGGCTACAAAGAAAACCAGTTCTGCTATGATACGAAAAGTGAGTTATGGTGGACGTATGTGTGCTGCTGTTTTTATGGATACAATATATATATATATATATATTTTTTTTTTATTATTTTTTTTTTTTGCCTGTTGATTTTTGAGATTACGGTCTATCATTATAATCCTGTTAAAGGACTCATTTGATTGAGGGAGAGTTTTTCTTGTTGCCAGGATGAAGTGCCAGTCACGGATTAGACATTGGGCCCTGTGCATTTGATGAGCCGATTGGTGTTGGTTCTGGAAATTTTGGAGTGAAAACAAAATGCACATGGCCAGGCCACAATTCTTCTGGAAGTGGTAAGGTCAGTTCAAAAAAAATTTTCTCAACAAATTATGTTTATGTACATATCAACAGTTGTATCTGGACCGGATGTGCTTTTGTGGAATTGCTCTGGCACCTTGCTGAGTCGCTGATATTCTTTCTTTTCATTAATCTGTCCAGATTTCTATTGTCGGAGTTTCAATTACCATGCAGCCAGCAACAAAATATTGGGATATTAACCTCTTGGAAGATGCACTATGCTGGAGGATTGATGGTACAATAATTTGGCGACTGTGGTGAGTTTGAGGCCCCTTCATAGTAAAATAAGAAAAATCAAGAAACAAATGGAAGATAAAAACAAGTATCTCAGATCCTCTTAAATGGATGGGGGGGTTTGTCAGCCAAAAATTTAAATCAAATATCAAGGGGGATGTAATTAGATAAACCAATGCAAGTTTAAAATTGAGTCGATGCTTCTGTGGTGCCAGGGACTTCTTTTTATGCGCACCATTTTTGCGTTTATTTTCTCGAGCGTGTTTCCCCCACCCCCACCTCTCCCCCCAGCTGCAGCCTGTAGCAGCATTTGTGGGGGGTCGAACGAACCCTCTGGCCTTGTGGAACCCCTCCACAGCACCCTCAAGCAAGGAGCACTCGAGCAGCCCGGACCAAGACCGAGGAGAGCCCCTCAATTATCAAAGGTAAGATCGTTTATCAGCTATTTTTAATTTGTTCCATGTCATGTGTCAGTTATTTTTTTTGAACTTTTTCTTGAATGAATTTTGATCAATTTTAAAAATAGTCTATTAAGTCTTTTGTGTTCTCTCCGGGGGCAAGGGGGTGTTGTTGCCCCCTTGCCCCAAACAGGTGCCCCGTAGCCGTAGCCAATGACGAAGACTGAAGATTGAAGACCCGGGTGCTGTGGAGGAGGGGCCCTCGGCTGGGGGGTTTCGTTCGGGCCCCCGTGGGGGGAGGGGGCGAAGCAAGGGGGTGGGGAGCTGCTGTGGCGATTTGCGAAAAAGGTAAATTTTTCTGGAATGTTTTTGAGTGGTAGCAATCAACATCAACCGTGCTTTTCCGAATACTGAATATAACCTTGAAAATAACTGACCGAAATGACAGTTCCTTTTTGAAAAGATAAAATCATTGTTGGTTTGAAAATTTTTCCTTCGCGAATGTATGAATTTCATGTTAAATCGCAGGTGTGTGTGGCCACACACCGCAACAAGTGCGATTGTACCAGATATTTGGCTGTGTTTTCAGTGCCTTTTTAAATGAATATAAGAGATTCTTACTTGAATGTTTGTCCAGGCTTTTTGTGTGGGGTCAAGGAGAGTTTCAGATGGGAGATTGAGTTGATCTCAGCTGCCCAAACTGCTGTCGTCAAAGTGAGGTAACAACCATTTCTTTTTTTTTCCAGAGGTCAAAATACCATCAAACAGGGTGAATGGATAATGCAGATGTTTTACAAATGATCAACATTGTTTCGACTCCATGGTTGTATCGTGTGTGTGTGTGGGGGGGGGGGTTTCAGATTCATACATTGGTCAAGTTTTTTTACTTTGATTTGAATAATTAGAAGCCAGAGAGAATAGTTTCCAAAGGATCCAATGTTCATGTGGTGTAGGTTTTTTCTGGCCAAATGAAGCACCAGGATCCTTCTTGTTTCGTTTCTGCAGCCGGTGCTCTGGCCCGACTCATGCATCGATCAAATGGCCCCAGAAAAAACTTGTTTTTCATTTGCCATTGCTAATATCAGTCCCACGGAGAAACTTGGACCCCGGACAGCATGCGATATGACAAAGGTACTGCTTCTTTGAACAGTTAATGAACTGTTTGACTTTTGCTAAACCTTTTGGCCCGAACGTTGATCCTGATCCTGGAAAACCTCCTTTGGATTACCCATCCATGATTTTTTTTCAATTATAATGTGGGTCTGTATGTTGACAGGGGGTGCACGCACTTCTGAGCGAACTTGCCGCAGTGTTTGGGATGATGGATTCTGATTAATATAACGATATGCATGCGGTGGCACAAAAGCAAAGGCTGCGGAACAATGCATTGCTAGAAGTCATTGTGGTGCATGATCTATATACAGGATTAAAGAAAATATCGCTCTGTCTGGGACGATTGCTGGAGCAGACTGAGGGTTTTTGACAAATTCAAAGTTTGCTCACTTGGAGCATCTGCTTGAAATATATGAAAATATCTTGGATATCTATTGGAGCTGTGGATGAAATGAAGCCATCAATAAATATGCTGGATCGTGCCTCCAGAAGCCACCTACATCCCCAGAAATGTCGAGGGTGAAGTGGAAATCTTACTGGAGCATTTGAGGTTGTGGCGTGGAAGGCTAAGGATGAAAGCATTTGCATGGAGATTCGCAAATGTGATTCATAAATGGAATGCAACCAACGATGCGGAAAGGATTGTCCTAAGAAGGACCCCAAAACTCTTCTCGACCATCAAAGCTGAAGAATTCTAATGGGCTAAAAGGAAAACCTGTTCTGCTATAATTCGAAAAGTGAGTTCTGGTGGATATGTGTGTGCTGCTGTTTTAGTGGATGTAATATAGTATTTTGCCTGTTGATTTTTGAGATTACGGTCTATCATTATAATCCTGTTAAAGGAATCATTAGATTGAGGGAGAATTTTTATTGTTGCCAGGATGAACTGCCAGCCATGGATTGGACTTTGGGGCCTGTGCATCTGATGAGCTGAAGATTAGATTTGGTTCTGGAGATCTTGGAATGAAAACGAAATGCACATGGCCACGCAACAATTCTTCTAGAAGTGGTAAGATCAGTCCGAAAAAATTTTCTCAACAAATTATGTTTATGTACATATCAACAGTTGTATCTGGACCGGATGTGCTTTTGTGGAATTGCTTTGGCACCTTGCTGAGTCGCTGATATTCTTTCTGTTCACTTTTCTGTCCAGGTTTCTGTTGTCGGAGTTCCAAGTGCCATGCAGCCAGCAACAAAATATTGGGATATGATCCTCTTGGAAGTTGCACCAATGCGATTACTGTTTCTGCTATGATTGAGGATTGATGGTGCAATGGTTTGACAACTGTTCTGGTGAGTTTAAAATCTCTCCACAGTCAAATAAGAAAAATCAAAAAACAAATGGAAGATTAGAACAAGTTTCTCAGATCGTCATCAATGGGTGGGGGTTGTCGTCAGCCAAAAATTTTAAACAAATTTCAGGGGCGATGAAATACTTAGAGGTGTGTGGGGGATATAATCAGATAAACCAATGCAAGTTTAGAATTGAGTCGATGCTTCTGTGGTGCCAGGGACTCCTTCTTATGCAGACCCATTTTGCAGTTTTTCTCTGTGTGTTTCCCCCACCCCCACCTCTCCCCCCAGCTGCAGCCTGTAGCAGCATTGTGGGGGGTCGAACGAACCCCTTGGCCTTGTGGAACCCCTCCACAGCACCCTCAAGCAAGGAGCACTCGAGCAGCCCAGAGCCAGGACCAAGACCGACCTTCATCAGCAAAGGTAAGATCGTTTATCAGCTATTTTTAATTTGTTCCATGTCATGTGTCAGTTATTTTTTTTGAACTTTTTCTTGAATGAATTTTGATCAATTTTAAAAATAGTCTATTAACTCTTTTGTGTTCTCTCCGGGGGCAAGGGGGTGTTGTTGCCCCCTTGCCCCAAACAGGTGCCCCGTAGCCGTAGCCGTAGCCGTAGCCAATGACGAAGACTGAAGATCGAAGACCGGGTGCTGTGGAGGAGGGGCCCTCGGCTGGGGGGTTTCGTTCGGGCCCCCGTGGGGGGAGGGGGCGAAGCAAGGGGGTGGGGAGCTGTTGTGGCGATTTGCGAAGAAGGTAAACACTGTTATTTAATTGTTTGATGAACTTCATGGTTGTATCCAATTGGGGGTTTTCAGATTTCTAAATTAGTCTGTGCTCTATGTTGTAGGGTATCAAGATTGCTCGAATTTTTTTGCCAAAGCCGTTGGGACCATGCATGAGAAGCTCGGCTGTGAAATAATTTTCAGGAATGAAATGAAATGAGAAGCCATGAATTCGACAGGCATCACGACAGCTCGACTAAAAGCTGCAAAAAACCTCGCAAGCTTTCCGGGGGACTTGTATGGGCTTCGTGAATCCATGGGTATGACTTTTATGGCTGAACTCCGTGTTGTTTGTACCTGTATTTTTCGGGCTGAGTTTTTGGATCCCAGAAGTGAGTTTTCTTGACTGACTTTGTTTTTTATTTTGCGAGACTTAGGTATGCTAATGTTGAATTACAACTGGTGCGTTATCAAATGAATGGTCCTTTTCACCTAAAAGATGTTTTGTTGGTTGTACAGGATCCATGGCTTGCTTTTTGGCCCGGTGCATGCAAAATCTCAATCAATCTGGATTCCTGAATTCCTTCAGAAGAAAGCTTCAACAGTGAATCCTGGTAAGTGTGGACCCCATAGATATCTTCATATCATTTTTCCAGAATCACCGTTTGTGTGAAAATTAAGGCTGATGTCTTGACACCTGTTCTTTTTTTTTAAGTTATGTGGTAACTTCTGGAGAAGAAAAAAAAAAACAACAGGATGAATTTTCTTCTCAAAATATCAGATCGGAGTTGGCAGTGTGAAAATTGTTCAATGGACTCTGATGGACTTCATTGAGTTGCTGTATCAGTTTAGTTTTGAATGCAATCAAGTCCAGGGTAGCGGAAAACCCCCGAACATCTTTCACGATCTTTTATCAAATGCTGGTGCATGTCAGTAAGAATGCAATTGCGTGATCAAGCTCATTCTTGTTCTCTGTTTGATTCCTTTTTTGTCCGCAGTTTCTGCTGGATTTCTGTTCAATCTTGGCAGATCATTGAGATCAACGATAAGGATCCACTTGCTGAGGAGGACAGTGATTTCTCGAATGTCCCTGAGAAGAAGAGGGAAGGCAGTTACAATTGATTCTATGACGATAAAACAGCTGCTGCTGGAAAGGGTCAGCTGCCTGACCCCACTGATGCTGACCCTTTGGTGTAGCCCGAAGGATGCTGTTGAGGTGAGTCTTGATAATGAACATCAAACTTTCAGAAACTTACGGCATCTTGATTGGAATGAATGGAGGCCAGAGAGAATAGTTTTTAAACGATCCAATGTTCATGTGGTGTAGGTTTTTTCGGACGAAATGAAGCATCAGGATCCTTCTTGTGTGTTTTCTGCAGCCGGTGCTCTGGTGCTCTGGTCGACTCTTGCATCGACTGGATGGCCCGAGAAAAATTGTTTTCCATTTGCCATTTGCAATATGAGGAGCTGCAGCCAGTCACATCTTTTTTTTTCGTGGTTCGGTGTTCCAAAGATCTGCCAACTTTGGAAAGTGCATCTAGTTCCTAAGGAGCCAGAAAATTGGACTGAACTCTACAAGAAGTTGAGATGAGGATATGAATGGATGGGCTGTTGTTTTCTTGGAAACAAAGAAGGACAGCGACATTGGGTTTGCTGCAGTTTGCAGACATGAACGAGTTGGAGACGTGAAAAGAAAATGAAAAAAGAAACACTTTTAAAAAGAATTTGTGGTTGATTAGAAGGCTAGCCAAGTGCCGCGTATGAGGAATCACTCCTATTTCAGTCCAAAAAAATATATGATTCGGGGGACAAGAAAAGAAAAAAGAATTAAAATAAAAAAAAGTTGTATTTCGAGGAGATAGTTTGTGCATCATGAGGGAGAAGATAACACCTTTCAAAGACATAGCGAGCTTTTTGCGCCGGAAATTCACTAAGGGAGGTTAGTTTTCTGAATGGAACTGAGGAGCACCGGCACTTGGCAGTTATTTTAGGATTTTTGAGTGTGTTTCCCCCACCCCCACCTCTCCCCCCAGCTGCAGCCTGTAGCAGCATTTGTGGGGGGTCGAACGAACCCCTTGGCCTTGTGGAACCCCTCCACAGCACCCTCAAGCAAGGAGCACTCGAGCAGCCCGGACCAAGACCGAAGAGAGCCCCTCACTTATCAAAGGTAAGATCGCTTCTCAGCTATTTTTAATTTTTTGATTATCATGTGTGAGTAATTTTTTGTTGAACTTTTTGTTGAATCAATTTTGATGAATTAACTATTTAAAGACAATCTACTAACGCTTTTGTGTTCTCTTGTGGGGCAAGGGGGTGTTGTTGCCCCCTTGCCCCAAACAGGTGCCCCGTAGCCAAACACAGAGACTGAAGATTGAAGACCGGGTGCTGTGGAGGAGGGGCCCTCGGCTGGGGGGTTTCGTTCGGGCCCCCGTGGGGGGAGGGGACGAAGCAAGGGGGTGGGGAGCTGCTGTGGCGATTTGTGGAGAAGGTAAATTCTTGTTGAAATATTTCTGAAATATATATAATCGACATAAATACTACTGTTTATTTGTGGAACAGTGATAATATATAACTTTGAAAAAAATCCAAGTGAAATGAAAGTTCTTTTTTTGAAAGCTGAAATCGTTGATGGTTTAAAAAAAAATCATGTGAACACGTTTCAAGGATAGGATTCATGTTGGTGGTTTTCTTATGGCAGGTGGTGATGCTGACGATTCGTAAGTGACGGGAAAAAAGGGAGAAAGTTGAATGTACCCTGCAAGGGTGCAAGCAATCAGCTGGAGTTGGTTTGAAGGAAGGATGAAGAGTCTGTTAGTAGGACTTGTAGAGAGAATCGATATTTGAAATATGGTGCTCGACTTGTGGCTGAGTCATGTTTCAGGGATCAATGGTTGGTTGTCGAACGATTGGTTGCACTTGATGCTTTCTTTAAGTCTCTTCTGAAAATTTTGATTATTCCATCAGTATTTCTTACGTTGGTTTTCTAAATCAAACGTTTAATGGAAAAGCAAGAGGAAGGGGGCAGAAGGGGGTGATACAGTTTTATGTTTTTTTTTGTGGAGGTGGCATTGAAGCCCACAAATGTTTTGCTGAAAGTGTAAAATATGAATGGGCCTTTTTCATATATTTTTCAAATTCCTGGCTGGTGTGGGGCTTGGATGAGATTGAAAGCTGATGCGAAGAATGAGGGGTAGAAATGAGTGAAAAGAACTTTTACATAAAAAGAATGTCAAGAAAAGGGCCAGGAGGGGGATTTTTCCAACTGGTGTTTTTGCTGTTGGGTACCCAGCAAATTTGCCATCCTATCAAATCGATATTGTGATGATATCAAGCACAAATGAAAGTCTTGTTCTGCATATTTTTAGATTTCGTTTTGGGGAAGAGGAGGATGGTAGGAAATTCTAGTCAACCCTTCGAACATTATTCTTATAAAATAGCCAAAACAGTTTTTCCAGTCATGCGACTTCTTTTTATGAGTGTCTAAATGATTATCATTTTTATTTCCTCGTTTCCGAGATTTTTTTATATTTTTTTGAACTTCCTATATTTCTTTCCCATCTTTATTTCTGCAAAGAATATATACGTATATATTTTTCATTCTTGAAGAGTGAGGGTTTGGACAGATTCTGCAACCAACCATGCCTCAACTAAAAGCTGGTTTTCCACAAAATGAGTTCAAATTTGAAATAAAATATTTGATGAGTTGATGAAAGAAAAAATTCCATGGAGTAGAAATTAGCACCGTCACAGTTCCCCTCTTTTGCAGTGCCAATTGTACCAATGTTAAAAACAAATCCATCACGGCAATCCCAACAAAAACATAAAATCAGTCAAAAATAACCTCCACCAGAAATCTCCAAAAAAAAAACCATTTCAGAAGAAGACTTGTTTCAGTCATCACTTCCCGCTCCACAAATAGCTGATCGAAACGCCATTTCGAACCTGAATAATCTTTTTTCACTTTCCATCAATGTCCCTACCCCTCCAGATTATTTGCACTCGTATACATCTGTTCTTTTAACTCTAAAAAACAAAAAAAACCACGCACCAGTCTTTCTAACCCCCCCCCCCCTAAGTTTTGGCATTTTACTCATACCCCCACCAGGTCCCATCAAAATCCTTAGTTCACTCACTCTTTTCGCTCCAAAAATTGAACCCAATGGATACCACCTTCCCCTCAGCCAATCATATCCAATGTCAGTAAATAACATGATATAAGGACTATCACCAACCCTTTCTTCACCGGGGGGGGGGAAAAAAAACCATGTCAGTTTTCCTCTTGAAATTTCTATATCCTAGAACCCGACTCTATTGTTTTTAGCTGCCTACCTCCCCACATACAGCCATTTGCACCACTTGCACGACTGGGATCCACTCACAGTGAAAAAAAGCCCCAAGATTGTTGAGAATACTGAATGTTTAATACACATGTCCAAAAAAAGCGAATTCGCCGATTGGCTGCTGTTGCGATGAGTGCAGGTTTTTTTGCTAGATTATTAAAAGAGGCTGAGCGGAATAAGAAGTGAGGTGGGGGAATAAAGGGCTAAGTTGTGATTAAAATTTTAGTTTTTTGTAACAGTCCCTTCAGATGATTTTTTCTTAAGCAACCCTCCCAACTTTATCATCGACCCATGCTTCACTGAAGAAAAAAATGCAACGTGGCTGGCATGTAATGAACGCAATTCCTGGGTTGACCAGAAAAAACAGTATTTTTACAGCTTTCAACACACCACAAGGAAGGCAAATAACCCTCTTTGACAAACGGGATATTTTTTACAGGTTTGGAGGACTTACGTCCTTTACAACCCTCTTTGACTTTCTGCTTTTCCCCCTCTTTCCCCCTCTCCCCAAGTACGTATCACCACTTCATCATGTAACGCCCTGGAGGCATGCGGGCGTTACAACACAGCAAATTCTCTTTATTTGGATCCTGCGTCCCATTCGCTTCAAGGCGACTTCAGCCTAGGTCCCTAACGGAAACGAACATATCCAGGAGCATGATATGCTTTCGAAATGCGCGTTGGCTGCTATTGCGATGAGTGGTGCGGTTCATAGAGTGCAGCAATTTACGCACTTCGCGGTTCTCGATTTCGAAGCAACATGTCAGGAGGGAAAACAGCGAATCAACCCACAAGAGATTATCGAATTTCCTGTCCTGTTGATGGAAGCAGACACCACCCAGGTTGGCCATCCACTGGTGATCATCGCTCTTCTGTGTGGAGCACATGCATGCACTTTTTTTATTCTTCACTTTTTTTCGTCCTACTAAGACTCCCAATCTTTGGTGGGGATCGGGTGCAACGCCATGTCTGTCTGCTCCTCAATTGTGATGATTTCAGACAGCTTTGTGTGGGTGCCTGTTTCAGCAGGTTGATCTTTTTCATCAGTATGTCCGCCCGATGAGCCATCCCACTTTGACGGAATTCTGCACACAGTTGACGGGAATCACGCAAGACTTGGTGGATCAGGTGCTTGGCACTTAAGCATTACCAAAAACATGAGTCTTGAATTGCAATAGCTTAGATATTTTAAATATTATACGGTGTCAACGTAGGATTGGCCCAGAAAGTGGAAAAGAAAAGATATCACAAATGTCGGGGCGCTCTTTTAGAATATGATACAGAAAATGAATGACTGTGAATCCTTGCATTGTTTCAACTACATTACATCAAGAATGAGCTGCCTATGAGTGATCTGGCCAGTTTCAGATTGTCTCGCAAAAGCAGGATTGAAGTTGTCAGTTGGTTTGGGCGCTACAGGCAAATACTATTGATGCTGTGTATGCTGATTTCTTGGCCTTCGTTGAAAGGAATGGACTCACTACTCAGAATACTGCCATCGTGACCTGCGGTGATTGGGATTTACTGCAAATGTGGCCTCGCCAGGTACCTTTTGCTGTTTTTTGCTTCATATGGAAATACCCCAATGTTCTCCAAGCTGAGCCGTCGAGTCTGCTGCGAAAAAGACTGGAAAAAAGTTGGTAGGAAATGAAATCTTCCTGGTTGAGTGCCAATGACCCTACCTTTTTTTTTTTCACAGGCAGCATTGTCAGGTTTGCCGACACCCCCCTTGTTCTACCAATGGATCAACCTGAAGAAGACTTTTGCAACCAAAGAGAATGTGAGGGGTTTTTTAATTGTTTCCAAAAAGAATACCCTCCTCTTAGGAAATCAATGTTCATCCCCTCAGCAAAGAACCCACCAGTGATTCTTGATATTGTGAATATTTTCTTTCCAGTGTTGGATTTCAGGGAGAAGGCAGCACAGGGGAATGAAACCCATGCGAGGTTCACCCCTTTGCTTTCAGCAGTCAAAAAATAACCACTCTAACTGCCTTTTGTTTGAGAAATGCAGGTTAAAGTGAGGGGCATGATGGAAATGCTGTCGGAGTGCAATCTGGAGCATGAGGGTCGGCATCACTCAGGCATTGACGATGTCAAGAACATCGCACGCTGTGTAGGAGCCTTGCTGCAGAAAGGAACTACTTTGGAGTTGACATTTCCACCACCGCCACCACCACGATCAGATGGTGCTGGCGGGGTCTGACTCGGGGGTCAAGGAAGGAAATGTTCTTGCCTCTCATTCACCCTTGGAAAACTCCATTTGACCCACTCTTGCCACTGTACCGTAAGGGGTAGCAGCAACCCTTTCCAGGGTTCTTGCTTGAAGCAAATGAAATTTGGCCCCTTCTGCTGACACCTTCCACCAGGCCTATGAAGCTTGTGTTGTTTGGATCGCATTGGTCTGTCATGCAAATTGTAGCTCTTTCGTTTGATTTGAATGATGCATGGTGCACCATGCACCAACGAAAAATTTGCTGGGTTGGAAAACGAAAAAAGTTGAACGACATGTCTTCTGTTTCCTCTCCATTTACACAACTCCTGCCCTTCAAACCGGTACATTCTTTCCTATATGTATGTAAAAACACCTAGCTGAAGCATCGACGGCTAAGAAATCCAATCAACCCTGCGTACAACAATTCCACATCTAATCGCTTCAAGAAGCACCCAGAACTATATGTATGATTATAGGCATGCATGCACAATTCCACCCATGCATTTTCTATTCTATGTCTCCCTGTGTTTTTGCCCTTCATTAATCCAAACGTTTCATTTGGAGGAAGCCAACATCTTGAGCTCCAGCCTGATTTGACTGATTTCTCGTCCAATTTCCTCAAGTCGACCTTCCACCAATTGCTTTCGAGTGATGGCATTCAGCGTTCTGCCACCGTACGGAGGCATTTTGACATACTCGCATTCCAGCTGTTTTTTCTCCAGCCCCAGCTGCACAAGGTGGTCTTCCAGAATCTTTGTTCGCCTCATGGACTCCTGCGATAGGATAAAAAATCACTTCAACAGCGAACAAATGACACACTCCCCATCATTTCACAAACACCCCTTCAACTGGTTAGTCATTCTCCTGAGTGATCCAACACCACCTTATTCCCTATTCTTTTTTTTTTTGGGGGGGGGGCAGTTTCACTCAGGATAATGACTAAGGTGGAATTCCACAATACCGCAAACATAGGTCACTGGCGAAATCATGAACACCACTTGGTATTGCAAGGGTGTCTTCCTTTTCACAGAAGCAATGCCAGCAGGTAGGAACAGCCCCGATACGAAGGGCTCCGTATGGTGAATAGGAACAGCGCCCATCCTCATCTTAAGACTGGGCCCATGCATGAATCCTTCGAAAGTCAAAACAAACGCAGGTTACCTTGACTGATCGCTCAAACGATGTCCGTCCCTTCCTTTGTTGCGTTTTCTTCCCTCTGGGTTGCCAATCAGATGTCGGATCCATTTCGCCCCATTCACTCACCACTATTGGCGAGACATGCCTGGCGGTGGTCATGGGATGCTTTGCTTCACCAATAGATGGCTTGTCCATGTGCTCCTCCCTGGTGTATTCATTACTCGAGGAAAGGTTGTGATTTGGTGAAGCTTCCTGCTCATGGGATCTGCTGTAAGAGTTGGACTCTCGAACATTGCTGAACCTAGGAAAGACACAGGTTGTATTAGAGCTTCGCTGGTGGACGAAGAATCAAGAATTTCATTCACCGACACCACCCGCACACTTGGAACCACCCCAAAGCCCATGACAGTCATGGCTAAACGAACGCACATTGTTCAAATGTTGCATGTCCAGCACTTTGTTTTGCTGCTCTGTGGGGAGGGAGTCGTGCAACAGTGGTGAAGTCTCAGGAAACATCCACATGGAAAAAAAAACCAACATGGCATTATTGCAACAAGAAAGATGTTGCATCATGTTTGGAGATGAAAACAAACTCACATGTCGGACCGTTCCCTCTCTCTCTCCTCCCTGACATCCTCGTCCGAAAATCCCAGCTTGCCTTGATCTCTGCTGTATCCACTTTGGGGTGGCAAATCAAACTGCACCCCTCGTCCAAGCTGACCCGTTGCTGCATCTCTTTCTTCATGTCTGCTGGGCAAATTGTACGCTGGAGCGCGAGTCGAGAAATTCCCCATCCCAGCAACGGCGGGAGGGAATTGCTCTTGGGGATGGTAGTGAGGGTTGAGTTCATGTGGGGCTGGGGGTTCGTCGAATTCTTGTTGCCAAGGGAAGGATTTCCTGGAGGTCCGAGGTTGGGAAGGCCTTTGTCGATGGGGATGCTGGAAATGATGTGGGTTGTACGTCTCCGGAACCTGAACAAACGCATATTCGGTAATGGGGAGAAGCTCCAGACTGGTGGAACATGCCTCTGATGGAAATTAAGAATGAGAAGAGATACAATCTGGTGTTGACCGAGGAAAGCACCACCACATGGAGAGGCATGTGGTACCTAGATGTCATGTTGAGAATCTCACCATCTTGAAAGCGGATCCTTCCAATTCTCTGCATCGGTATTTCAATTCTGCCATTTCTTCTCTGGATATTGCGATGGTGTCCTCAAGCTTTGACACCAGAGCCTCCAGCTCTGCCACACCACATAACACCCCTCCCCCCGATCAGCTGAAAGCAAGCAACATGAAAAGGAACATATTAAAGCTAGTTTTCGAATAGGGTTACGTGGAAGTGGGTCAATTGTGTTGGAGCAATGACCCCATGTCCATTATTTGCACAGTGGAAGATCGTTTCTGTTATTTTCAAAATCTCTATTAAAAACTCGCTAATAATGGCTTCCCACCAACTCCTCCCCAAAACCAACTTAAAATATCGCCCTCAAGGTTGGTTGGAGAAATGGCGCCATATGCTGAAAACAACCAACCTGCGATGGTCCGTTTTTGTGAAGTGTTTTCTCTTGCGAGGGTGGCGTTTTCGAATTGCACTTGCTGAAGGATTTTGGACACCCCTTCGGCATCTCTGTGCGCTCCTTTCAGGTTTTCTTTCAACGAAGCCGCTTCCAACTCTTTCTTTTCCAGAGCCTCCTCCAATCTCTGATTATCCTTCCTGAGTGAAAAGCAAAAATAAGATCGATAAACTTTTCACCTATACAATGTACCAGCAGGTGAAATTCAAGCATTATGAGCTCAGCTTATTGTTTTCTTCCCATGGAGGCACCCACATGATTTTTTCCACAGACCATCCTCTAAATTCATAAAAAGAAATCCTGTTTCACATGATTTGGAATTTTACCTGCAGGACTCCATCACAGCATTCATTTTTCTTTCATCTGCGGACCAAGTTTGCTGTTTTCGATGCTCCTGTGAGATTTCTTTTTGCAGAGCCACCATTTCGTCTTTCGCATTGGACAGCTTATCCTCCAGCACTTGACATTTCATTCTTTCTTTTTCGATCTCTTCTTGTATCATCCTTGCATCTCGCTCCAAGGCTTCATTCTGCTGCCTGTATGTCGGGCAACGATATTAGCATAGTATTCTGCAACCACTTGCAGAATACTATAACCACTTCTTCCCAATAATATTTGAAAATAACACACATCATTTCCGCAGAGGGAAGAAATCGAAAAATCATTATCATTAAAGATACCCATCGTATGATATGTCCCTTTTGTGCTGGGGTTTCAAATATTCTTCAATTTAAAGATTCTCAGCTTTATTGGTTTATTTTGTTCGAGTGGAGTGCATATAAAAGAGGCAAGTATATCCCCCACTCCCGAACAAGGGAAAAAAGGGGTAAAAAAACAGCCAAAGACAAAAAATCCAAAAAAATCTAGATTGTAGGGGTGGTACCGTGTGATGTGGAGGTGGTTTCCTTGAGTTTTGAAGTCGGCTTCTCTTTTGGAGAGGCTTTCTTGATAATCCAGCGCTGCTTGCTCCGCCTTCAACAGCTTGTCGTTTTGGATCTCGGCCTCGCCCTCCAGCACCTTGATGCGCCTTTGCAGTTTTGCAGAATGAAGGCTTTGCTCCTCAACCTTAATTCAAAGGGGAAAATCCAACAACAAAACCTTAACTACAGAAGACAACGTTTCAGTGACGACTCTATTTTTCCCATTTCCTGCACATGGATTGCTGAAAGATCTCTGACATGCATTCGCATGCCCACATTCCGCCCATCGATCATAAAAATACCCCCCCCCCCAAAAAAAAAAAAAAAAAAAACCCAAACCAACAGGTGAGGGAGGAGAAGCAAAAATTGTGTTTGCTGGAAAATGCGGAAAAGGAGGTTCATTCAGATGGGCTTTTACCCGACCTGTTGATGTGCTTTTTCGATTGCCTCTTGTGCATCCTTATATTGTGCATTCAGTCTGGCTAGTTCAGTCCTCAGAGCCGTGCTGTCCCCACCTCGTTCGACCAAATCCCAAGACTCATCCACAGGATCTCCTGCAACTCTGGAAAAGGGGCATTCAAAGGGAAGTAACATCAGCAACCATAGGTAAAAGAAATTGAAACCCTTTCGACCGAAAAGCATACGAGAAGTGAAAGAGGAAACGTGAAAATATGAGCAACCTTGTACAGGAAGGAAACCCCCAACAAGAAGATTGGTGCAAGGTTTCTTGAGAGAGACATGCACCTGTTGCTTTATGAACCAATTGGAATGGGCTTTATTATGGAGATGCTCTTCCGGATATGGGGAGGAGGGGTGGATATTGAAAACGCACTGTAACTAGGATTTATATCACTGGAGTCTTGTCTGCGAGCAGACAGACAGGCAACTGCATTTCCAAGCCCTACATGTTCCGATTTTCATAGTCTTCGTTGGCTGGCCTGGGTGGGATGGGTGAGTGAACCACCTTTGGTGCTCCACCCATTTCGGCTTCACCGTCCTCCTCAACAATAAAGCCACCAGGAGGTGCCCCCTATTTAATGTGCAAAAATGCCAATGAACGTCAACTCAAGGACTCAAAAAATTCTGCTTGAATCAATTTATATCGAGGGTTTCCTGTGTCTGTCATAGGAGAACAAGCTGACTAGAACTTGTTTTCAAGGAATAAAAACAAGTTTTCTTTTTTTGTTTTTTTTTGTTTGTTTGTAGGGATTTGTTTTCATTTTACCAGCTTTTGTTTTAGGCGGTATGGAAAATCTTACAGAATTGGTGTTGATAGGCCTGGCAGATTGAGGTCTAGGATTCCATGGGGTTTGCACATGCTGAGGAGGGCTGTGAAGTGGGGTGCGTTGCTGGTAAGTCTCCGGGGCAGCCAACCCCCCATGAGAAGCTTCCGCAAGATTCAAGTATGCCAGTTGTGAGGCTGGGTGAGGAGAAAACATAGCCTGCCAAATTCAACAAAGCACAAACCCGGATTATTGCTAGTATCGGTTAAAACGTATCGAGGAGATGCCATTCTTTAAGCAGATTTGGGGTGCAAAAATAAATAAATAAATAAATAAAAAATGATAATTTGCAGAGAGTGTTTTTGTGTTTTTTTATTGATTTATTTGGAAAGCAGGACTGCAATCATTGTGATTCATCCTACCGTGAGTTTCTTTGGAGACGTGGCTGCTGAGTAAGGCCGTCGAGTCTGACTGATGGTTGGCGAATCTTCAAACCCAACAGCTTCAGGGCTGTTGCTTGGGGAGCTGTGCTACCACCACCAATAAAAAAAATCCAAAAACACTGTTTATGTGTGGCACTCTCTGCAAATTATCATTTCTGTTTCTGTTTTGATATTTTCTTGTTTCCCAATGTAAATGAGCTGAAAAGGTTATTTCCGGCAGATCTTTTCTTTTTTCTTTTTTATATTTTCCCGGAAGTGGAATACTCCTTCCGAATATTTCCTTCCCATTTTTTTTCTTTTCTTTTCAACTTGTTCTGTAAGTTTGTTACCTGTGCCATGGAGTGCTCATAATATCCTGCAGATTTTCTTCAACCCCAATGAACTGTGAGGTGCCCCTCAGACTGCCTGGGCTCAATGATTGGAGGGATGTCGGCGACATCTTGTACCCTTCCTCCCATGCTGCATTCCAAAACCAGATCAAACTAAAGGACAAAACCAAAATATGTGGAAAAATATGTGAGGCATTCATCCTCCTGAATGAAGTTACTACATTTCGTATCGCTCAATGAAATTTGGGAAAAAATGACAATCACCCCCAGTGGAAATCGACTAAGGAAATCGAAGTGTTGCTGACCAGCGATGTACATTTTGTGTGATAGAATGCATGAATATGTCGAATTCCTGCTCCATGGATCAGAAACGATGTGTTTTTTCATCAACATAGGAAAAGGGACAGGAATGGAAGGAATGTAAACCAAAAGCACAAAGGGTTTCTCCATCATGTGTGGTGCATGTCGGCTTGCAGCACCTGCCATATATGTTTGTGAAGAGGGTGCGATTGTTCGAAACCCTCCCCGCAAACCAGATAAACTGCTGACGAAACCTACGTCCCGCAGTCCTTCCATATTGAACGCCAAGGAACAGGGAGAGCCCTCCCCAGACAGTCGATCCCAGTGACGATAGGCGTGAATTCTCTTTGCCTCCCCTCGAGAACGGGTGAATTGATTTCGGATGGGCTTTTTCTTGCACACCTGATGCGCTGGTGACGCCACGTCGCCCCATGTGACGTCTACGCATGACGTTTTATACGAAACATCACATCACAAGGCCCACCCTTGTGAAATGGAGGCAAAAAATACAACGTGCTTGGATACATAAAACACACAAAAGAGGTAGCTGTTGCAGGGGGCATAGGGCAACAGAAACTGGGGCTGATTAGTCACCTTCTTTTTCTGCAGTGTGCATTTGGGAGTAATACTGCTGGGGAATGAGTTCAGTGAATTGGCGGTACTTTCTTTGCATGAATTATGTACTGGATGATTTCATGTGGTTTATGGAGGGGGAAAATGGCCTGAGAGGTGCCACTGTTGCTCCAATCCAATCGTTGGGCAACCTCACACCCACCCTTTCAACACAACAAAACAAGAGACATGCCCCAGATATACAACCCCAGCCACCTTCTCAAGGATAAAATGATTGATTGATTGATTGACATGCAATTCTCCTCTGCAAATGTGACCACCTATCAGTTGTTCATTCTTCACCAATTGGGGATGTAGACTGCATCAGCACTCCCAACAATGTTCTAGATGTTTTCTCTAGTCCTCCTCGAATCACTTCAGGGATAATTCTCTGATCAGGGCAATGTTCTGGGTTTTGCAGACAATGGATGAATGTACTTCGAAAACTATTAAGAAACCTTGCGTTTAAACTGTCAAATACACCGTCCACATCTCTTCTTTTACCTCATCACCACCTAAGCAAATTCAAATGACCCCTCTTATATATAATCACCAACACCAGTCCCCACACAGTATCCCCTAGATATATAAATTTTTCACCCTAGATATCACCTCACAGTGCAACTGTTTTGGAGAAGACGATTTCCCCCACAAGATATGTTACCGTTTTAAAAACTAACCGAATAAAATACGATGCAGCACCGAAATAAACCAAAGAAGAAAAAAAAAGTGCCCCATGGAATGGCATCTAGAATTTAAAAATTCGGTCAGAGCCAGGCTTGGGCCACTCCGAAATCCACATAAGAAAAACAATTAAAAAAGAAATTAATGATACAAATATATCCCTTCCGTCAGCAAACCCATCCAAAATCTATATATTAATTATATATTTTTTTTGGAAGTGGAAATTTTCACTCGACACTCCAACCACATGTACACCCTCAGAATAAGAAAAGAAAATACATGTCCGCACCTGCATCTAGGGTGTTTTTTTTGGCAATCCCATAGAAAGGCAACCAGCCAAGTAACTGAAATTTTTATTTTCCTTCGTACACATACATGTGTCCATATCTACAAACGTACGCATACTGTGTAATATTTTTTTCTTCGCATATTGTGTTATATTTTTCTCTTCCCCCCCCTCCCCCGATGCCTGTGTGTTTCTAACAATCACTACTCTCCCTCTTCAACTTTTTGTTGATCACACCCATCTGACCTGACCTTTTTTAAATAAAAACATAAAATAAAATAAAAACAATATGCAGAGTGGACGCGCTACAGGGGCTGTCAGCCCCAAAACAAGACATTTGAAAAATCTCGGCACTTTTTTTCTTTTTTCTTTGTGATTGCCTGTTTAACTTAACTAACATCTTGGATGCTTGAAATGTCATCGGATAAAAGTTCTTTGTTTTTTTTTTGGGGGGGGGGGACTCCCTCTGAAGTTTAAATCCCTGATGGTCCACGCAACCGACTTTCTCAATTTTGTTTTGTAAGCATTTTAACTAAGATATGCATTTGGATATGAACGTCGACGGCCAGACATGCTTGAGTTTGTCAATTGAGATTGTTCCACTTTCTGAAAGAAGGAAAGGCAATCACAACTTCATGAAATCTATGGGCCGCATTCCAACCCGTTTATGCTCCTCCTCTTGTGGTGCAAGACTCTGCAGAATTGCCGAAAATTGACATGGCCGTCTCGGTTCCTGGCCACTTCAGCCACAATCTCAGCAGCGTCTTCTCCCCCTCCAACAAACTGCAAAAGAGAGCAGGAAGAAAAGAGGGCTCAAAGGCGCATACAGCATCTGGAAAAAAAAATCTACCTAAGGTTTGCTATATTTTCCTTTTCGGCCCTCACAAAAGCCCATTCAGGAAAAAAGAAGACTGCCCCCTCCTCTTGGCACCGAGTCAAGATAGGGGAAAAAAAAGAGTTCCCTCAACAGCAGTTCATCAATCCAAGTTGCAGAAGGAATCTTATTTTTTTCTTTTCTTTTTTTGGGGGGTAGGCTCCATGGTGGGGTGTTCCCACGAAGAAGCATACTACGGAGAAAGATGTGTTAAACCGAGTGCAGGAAAAAAAGCAGTCAAGTAAATTCGGCTGGCTGTTTTACCATCTCGATTTCGTTGGGGTCCACAAATCCATTTCCATCCAAGTCGATGGTCTTGAACACGTCCAAGGCACACTTGCGTAGATCTTTTGTGATAGCAGGGTTTCCACTCAGTTGCTGCCAGTTCACCACAGATGCAATGAACTCCCAGTAGTCCACCCCACCACTCTGATCCAGGTCAATGTTCATGAAAATTTCCTCCACTTTTTCGTATGGAATCACCCTGTCCCCACCTTCCCCTGATCTCAACTGGCAAATCGCCTGAATATGAAGGAAACCCATGGATCAACTCTATCTCCATTAAAATAGCACTTTCTTGGAATTTGAGAAATCTTTGGTTACTTTTCTGAAGAAAATCATGACAGGAAGAGTGCCTTTTGTCGCACGACAACCAATTCTATGATGGTGAGTTAGCGCAGTTGGCTAGGAATGGGCATCAACACTTACATGCTCCAGGTCAGACATAGACACAAGCCCATCATTGTCTGTGTCCATGAGAATGAATTGGTCCCTCAAAAACGCCAGGCTTTCGGGATCCAAGCGCCTTGCCACCTGACTCATCAATAACCTTCTGGCTCCACAGCAGCGGGCGAAATTCTCCATTCGATGAATGACCGAGAAGTCCAACGCTGTGGGTGGGGCACCCCCCTCCTTCAGCCATTCGTGTGAAAGAGCTTGCGAGGCAGTGATGCGGGACTGGGAAAAAAAAAAAACACCCAAAAAGCTGATAAGAAGCCGCAATATATAATGGGGACTGGCTTTCTCATATCGGGGCCTTGAAATGTCATAGGGAAAAAAAACACAGTTACACTGGTGCATCATATTATGTATTAATATATATATATATATTTATTTATTTATATTTATTTATATATTTATTATCAAAATGCATTCCTAGAAAGCCTGTCTTCCCCCCCCCCCCCTTTTTTTATCTTTGAATTCAACTCCTAAAATGATGGATAGACACATTCTTTGGAAGCACACCTCTTGACTTCTATCCAGCAATTTCATCACGAGGTCTTTGGCAGAGTCGGAGATGGTGTACCAGGGGTCGAAGGAAAAACTGAGGTCGGCCCCCATCACTTCGAACAACGTCTCCGTATCAGTGGCCCCCTTGAAAGGGGGACAGCCACACAGCATCAAATACATCACCACACCCACGCTCCACACGTCCACTTCCGGTCCGTACCCCTCGCCGAATAGAATCTCCGGGGCGACGTACAAAGCGGAGCCCACTTTTCCTCTCATCGGTTTTCCTTCCAAAAAAAAAAGAAAAATAGGGCACCATAAGATTTTTCACATTTTTAATATTTTGCAGGTTTTGGTGGAGGTTGGAATTTGACTGGGTGATATGCCCAGTTGCTTAATGTCTTGTCTCAATTTGATTCCATCAAAATCATAAACGTATGCATTTTTGTTTCGACTGGTTGGTGCAACAATATGTCTGTGAGCTGCAGATACACCTTTTTTTATTTTTAAAACATCCTCATGAAAATAATGAGTGTTAGAAAATAATTGAAAAAACAGTGTGATCAATTCTAATGGCTGATCGTGAAAGGCAGTGAATCAAAATCCTATATTTTTATTTTCTGCATCTTTTTCTGAGGATTGACATATGGAACGTCTAAGAATCATGGACATACCCTTTTCGAAAAAATCGCCCAAGCCGAAATCTACGGCACAAATTTCTGAGCCAGCAAGGTCCTTGAAAATAAAGTTTTGTGGCTGAATAACAAAATCACAACAGGAATATCACAAGAGATGCAAACTATCAAAACAGAAAAACAGAAAAAAATGAGGATAAATTGATTGCAACATTCGTGTCCCTGCGAAATGTGATAGAAAAAACTGTTATCGCTTTTTAATTGATTAATGTTTTACTTTTTTGGGGGGGGATTCCAGGTCCTACCGGGGTTGCTAATTTTCATTCTATTCAATTATTGCAATTTTCACAAAGAAAAAGCAGAATATAACCAACCTTTATATCTCTGTGTGCTATTCCTCGAAGGTGGATTTCAGCAACAAACTGGAAAATGAACATCAAAAGAGAATGAGCAAGCATTACACTTTTGTTTTTACCACAGGAGTTGTCACAACCATGCACATCAAACATCCACTTGTAGACTTTGCTTTAAAAAAAAACAAAAACTGCCTTTCATTGTACACATCAACACTCACGAAATGGGATTACCTTGAGCATTTGTCGGACAATATTTGCAGCTGCAGCCTCCGTATAGCCTTTTTTTACTTTTTTTCTGATTTGCTTGAAAAGCTCTCCGCCCTCGCACAAACTGTTGAAGCAAAAATACAAAAAAAATAAAAATAATGGTGGTGCCCTCAAAAGCAAACCAAAAGATAAAAAAATACCAAAATTAGCCAAAAAAAAAACAATATCTTTAATTCTTTAGAAAAAATCAGTATTTTTTTTCGAGATAGAGAGTTGATGAGGATTTTGCCGAGCATGTTGGAAGTTCATGTTGAAATAAAAGGGAAAACAACAGAGTTGGATTTGTATCTGTACACAGTGGGTCTTTTATTTTAGACTATGTTATACAAAAATTTACAATCTTACGGGGTTTTTTCTTCTTTTTCGTACGAAAAAGTACGAAAACTTTGCAGGATGTTCCCAATCGATGTTATTTGATTACACAGGGTATATATCTTCAAATTAAAATTCTGGGGAAAAATGAAAAGAATTGTTGAAAAAAAAACAAATAAATCAACCTTACTCCTGCACAAGATATAATTTCTTCCTGTCTTCAAATATATCAATCATGTTACACATATTCGTGCACCCTTTCAGTGTCTGCAATATTTTGACTTCCTGAGACAAAAAAAAAAAATATTCATAACATAAAACAAAAAACTAACCAAAAAACGATACGAATGAAATTGGTTCAAAAGCTGGAATTCTTTTCAATCGTATCAAAAACATAACTGCATTTTCATCTTTGCAAATAAAATTTGTTATTCAATAAATAACAGTCCAGCAATCACTTTTTGATAGAGAAATTTGACCGGAGCACTGAAACAAAACGGCAGGGTACCAAACAAAAAAAAGAAACAGTAATGATTTCCATAAAACAAATCACCGACCTTCTGAAACAGTTGCATGAAAACCGAATCCTTTGCGAAAAGTTTCTTTTTGACAACTTTCACAGCAAACATCTTCCCACTCTCCTTACAACGACATCTGCAAAAAAACACACAAAAGAATATAAATATACAGATATTCAATTTCCATCAGTTTCGAATCCGACCTGATCTGCTGTGATACAGTATTTTATATCAAATTCCATCTCCACAAAAACTCTGGCACCCTGCCCACAACAGGAGAGGGTTACAAATCCTACTTTCACTGAATTTCACTGAAAAAATAATGGATCGATTCCTGAATTCCCAGGTCGTCCAACCTCTTCCCAAGCGTCGAACCTCGTTTCCACCAACCTGTACACTTTCCCCTGTGCCCCTTTGCCGATCTTCTTTAGCAACTCATACTTTTCTTCGAAACCAGGGGGATACCCCAGGTCGAATTTCTGCCCGGACGGCGATCCCGTGTCAGCACCGTTCGGCGTTTTGTGCCTCGTGAAAACTTTTTTGAAACCTTCCATACCTTTTTTCAAAAAACAACCATCGTAAGAACGACGCCGCTCAGGGGACAATAAATATCACCAAAAAGTGTGCGAACGTCTGGTCTGGGGAGTGCCGAATGGTCGGTGGTTTCTCGTCCATGGAAACCACCACACAAACACACACACGAGCAAATTTCCTTGCTGCGAAATATTTGGGTGCATCACTCGACACTGTTGCGGTGACTTTGTCCTTTGCTTGTGCATGTATACTTAGTCGATCGTCAAGCGCTGTGCTTCAATATCTTCGACCACCATGGACGTCGAAATCTAGCACAGGCAGGAAGACGTGAGAAGCCATTACTCACAGGACGCCCTGGCAACGAAGTTCATGGCATTCGCCTCCCTGAGATTCGCCGCCACATTCTTCAAGGAACGCCCTTTCAAGCTCCAACATTCGCAGCCAACTTTGCTGGTGCCTAGGAAGTCCATGCCGAACCGAGAGTCGTGGGAGTTGTGGGGCAGGACTCCTCTGCACACCTCGTGAAAGTTTGATGCATCTCGCCATATGTAGAAGAAAATGGCGTGGATGTACCGCAATCTCGTAGTGCAAGGATTCCAGCCCCAGGTGCATCTTGCATCTTGTGACCGAATGCCCGCTGGCGGGTCATCATCAACACCCCTGCCCTTCTTTTTCTTTCTGAGCCCCACGTACATCACCGGGGGGCGTCCTTTTTGATCACGAACCCGCTGGATTCAGTTCTGGGAACTGGCGAATCAGAACAGATGATGTTGTGACTGTTAAAAGATAGAGTTGAGGGAATGAGTCAGCCGCAACTCGAGTTGGGATGCTTGGCTTGGGTTCGTGGTTCTGAACAATGACGAAAGGGGAAAGACGATGATGAACATTGACGAGTCGTCGTATCCAGTGGGTGTTTTTTTTGGCCCATTGTGATCCTTTTGGCCACAAAAGGTTTGCCAGGCAGTATTTGGGTCACAGGAAGGGCCAAAGTATAATTTTTGAAGGCAATTTTGGGGCCACAAAAGGGCCACATCCACCCTAACTTTGGTTGAACTTGGACAAAGTCCTGCTAAACTTAGGCTACATCCAAGAAACCAATCAACGATTCCAGAAGACTCGCAACCAGCAGAGGCAAATCAATGTTGTGATCCAAACCTTATAATTTGTATCAATAAAGATGAAACAGCCAAAGTTAGGGCTACTTTTGTGCCAGCAAAATCCAAAAAAGATACACTGGTGGTAGCAGAGTTGGTTGATGTGGATTTAAGGCGATGAACACACAAACTTTTAACCTGGTGTGGAAGCAATAGCTTTACAACAAAACGTTCAATACAATCCAATAAATCCATCTTCAATCCTCCACTTCAATTACCCCACGATTGCACAATCACATGCGCAGACCATCCATGGGTTTTCTACACTAGTTTTTTGAAGTTGTGAGCCTAGCCTCACTGCTATTTTACACTGTTCATGTAACAATGTATGTGTGACATGGTGACTCGAGAAACTGGGATTGCTGGTGCACATTTGAGTACCCGAGATTCTGCCTCCACGATGTGTTATTTAGTGTACCTGGTTTTATTTTGATCTGCTTTCATGCGACTTGCCTTGGGAGGTTTTTTGTAAGATCGGACAAGGATATAAAGAAAAGGATTGAGATCATGTGTTGAAGACATAGATCATGGCGGGAAAGAAAAAAATCAACATGAATGGAATTGCTTGGGACGATAGACTTGCAAAACTAGTTTTCGACTATCTTGGAATGATCCTAGCCGATTGTTCGCTTGTTTTGGAAATTCAGGCCCATCACTTACACGTACAAAACAATTCTCACAACCCCGGATGAAAAAAAACACTTATTTCCTGATGCCCCATGTCTCAAACCTCTTTTTCCCAGCAACAGTTCTTGATCACAATTGTATGTAAGACTCCCGATCAAAAGGAAATTCATCGTCATTATGAAGGAAAGTCGGGAGTCTTACAATATTATTGGATTGCAAAATCCTTATCCAACCTGAAATGTCCCGATACTATCAAGTCCCTGAAATTTTACCTCCTTCCTGGCAGTCCTAGTCGCCCGATGCCAGATCTCAAACTATCCATCACCCCTGATGGTGCTTGCATTGGAGGCTCTACGATTTCACCAGTGTCTGTTCCAATTGCTTCAACCTCAGCATCGATAGCTGCAGGATCCAGAGCCACAGGATCGACAGCCACAGGATCCACAGCTACTGGATCGACGACTGCAGGATCGACGACTGCAGGATCCACAGCCACAGGATCGACGGCTGCAGGATCGACGGCTGCTGGATCGTCGGCTGCAGGACCGACAGCTGCAGAATCGACGGCTGCAGTATCCATAGCCTCAGAATCGACAGCCGCATCGGCAGCTGCAGGATTGGCACCCACCAGTTCTGCTGCTAGTTGTTCACCTGTGATCCTCCTTAGAGCCTCCGCTACAGCTTCATCTCTCAAAGACTGCCTCCTTTCCTCGAAAGATTTACTGGGCACACTTTGTGCAGCACTCACAGGATCTTCCATCCCAGGAGCTGAGGTAGGGGAGGCAGCAGGCGGTGTCGCCAAAACTGCAGCAACAGCTGGAGATGGAGCTGGGGATGGCGCAATTGAAGGAATGAATGAACCTTGTGGCTGTACATTGCACATGAACAAAGAACATCAGCCACCACACCCCGACTGACGGAACAAGTCCACGGAAAAAGCAAACTATTCCGCTGAAGCTATGGTGATTCAGTGTGGCCCCGTGAAACACCCAGAAAAAATTATCATTTTATCCAGTTTTCTAGAAACACAAAACTTTGGCACTAAAGTTTATATGTGTTTACAATTTGTAAATATTGACATCCACAGTCATTGGCAAGTACATTTCTCCCTACCTGCATAATTACCGCCTGTTGGGGAGGGGGACTCAGTGTGGCTGGTGGAAGCTCTGCGTCCAAAGGTGGTGGTGTGAGAGGGCCCAAGACTGCTGCCGCAGCCTCTTCCCTAACTTTCTTCCTGAGAGGAGTGTCGACTGCACTGGATGACCTGAACCTATCCCTGGTTGCAGTAGATCGCTGAGTTCTCAACGTTTGTTCAAGCTGTGCAACCTCAAGCTCTGCCTGGGGCTCCTGTCCCTAAAAGTACACTCTCTCTCCGTCAAATCTCTTCCCGTAAAAACCACACCCAGGAACAATTGATCACCTTCTCAGGCTTCAACCGAACTGGGGTGGATAACTTACTTTCTATTTCACAAACATGATCTTGAAAGTTCGCACCATATCGGTGTCTCCCAGAATCTCCTGGGCAGTGCTGATGTCACTGAGGATGTTTTGAATGACCGGGTCGTCAGCTAGGGGGGATTCTTTAGTTTCAGCCACCAATCCTTCAATCACAGCATTTGCCCCTTCCGAGTCTCCCTCTGCCCTTTTCTTTCTCGCCTCCCCAAGCACCTGCCCAGTGGAAAAGGCACCCAGTGCTAAGAAACAACCCACCATATCCGAAGCATTGCAACTACCACTTGTACATTGAAGAATTTGGAAGGTTCAGGGTCGACTCCTGGTGACGAATAACCTGAGCCATTACAGGAGGCATGTCTGCACATGTATCCAGCATCAGATATAATTACCTCAGCAGTTTTGAATCTGATCTTTGTCTCTTCGACCTTTGGTGCAGGAGGGAGGGGGGTGATTATTGTCGTTCGCTTGATCGCATATGGGGTGGGGTTTACAGTGACCCTCTGCATGGTTGGAGCATCGATATAGGTGTTTCCCACTGTGAATACATTCTGGTCCTCAACAACTGCCACAGCTGGGGGAACTCTGACTTCGATGAGGATGTCCCTCATTTCCTCAGCTGATAGATTGTCGAACACAATCCTGCATCAGCAACAATAATGGAAAGAGGGGTTGAGTACAAGATGGGCATTCGAGTGTATGTGGTTGGAAGGCAGGGAAGCAAAAGTTGAAGACTGTGCATGCTATCTCGCCAAACTGATGGTAAAAAAGTGGATTCACTGAAATCGTGTGGTTTCAGGGGGGGAGGGGAGGGGGGGGGGGTGAAACTTGCTTAAGTCAATGATGTCAGGCACAACAGGGAGACTGTGCATGCTATCTTGTCAAAACCACGCCATTATCCTCACTCATTATCCATTCACGTTTTTGAAAGAGATAGTTTTCGTGCACTTTCTGCATCATCTCCAAGTGAGTGAGTAACGTGACTGCATCCCTGACTCTACTGG
The DNA here is from genome assembly GCA_030272585.1 of Bryopsis sp. KO-2023. Lineage (NCBI taxonomy): Eukaryota > Viridiplantae > Chlorophyta > Ulvophyceae > Bryopsidales > Bryopsidaceae > Bryopsis > Bryopsis sp. KO-2023. Next base: position 3,365,748 of record BSYQ01000007.1, on the reverse strand, counting down.
CAAAGGATGGAGGTGCAAGTACCTGACTGAGCCGTCTTCAAGGAAAGTGATCATTCCTCCTGCCTGGACAGAGACGATCACGCTACCAGGCTCAGGGGTGAAAACCACATTGATTTCTTGAGCGGAGAGGGACAGGAGCAAACCCAGAGCACTCCCAAAGGCGGCAGGAATATCATTCTCGTTGTCAATGATGTAGGTGTCTCCACCTCCGACAGCAGAGATGGACTGGAAAAAAAAAAACAAATCAAATTGTTTGATCACCGATCCAACCGAGAATTCGTCCTGGTGCTCAAATTTCAACCGTGGACAAAACCAGCTTCTGCTCAGCTGGGAATTGCAACAGTGAACTATCATTACTAATCGGATCTGGTCGGAATGGGGCTTTTTTGGAAGACTGTGGGAAATTCACTGTTTTGTCTCACCTGGAGAAGTCCAAAATCGAGATCGCTTCCGAAACCAAAGGTTGAGATTGAGATTGGCTCCAGGCTCTGATCCAAGATGCTGCTGATCTGATCCACAATATCAGGGGTCGAGGTTGCTCCTGCATCAAATATTACAGCAAATGTAAGAGGGCGTAATTCTTTCTTGTCTGGGTAACCATCTCCATTGATCTACTGATACTTCAAACATATATGTTTTGCCGAGTCTCAAAGAAATCAGGTTATTGTGCTTTTCTCAGGGAGGTGTTTGGCTCATGCCTTTCATGATTACTGACCCTGTTGTTTCAAGTCTCATATCAACGACTTCCCATAAAAAAAAAATAGGGATGTTCAGCACTTCAGTGGTAACGCTATTTCGACGTTATTACTAATTGAAATGCCGTTTTTTGCTATCGTTTTCGTCCCCGACTTTCCCAAACGCAGCTATTTTGATTAGTAACAACATCAAAATGGCGTTAGCGTTGAATTGCTGAACATCCCTAATATCTCAGCGAACAAAGGACATATGCGTCAAGGAGCCTCACCAACATTGGGAAGACCATCTGTGAAAAGGTACACCGCCTTCACTTTTCCCCCAGGAGCTGATGCTTGCTGCTGCAGTCCCCTTGCTAATCCACCAGAAAGGAAAGTTTGACCTGCCGCAACGATGGTGTTAACAATTCCCTTCAGGAATCCTGCATTGAGGAAACCCACGGGCTGCACTGTGGCCAATGTTTCTACCTGAACCACGGATCACAAAAACATCATTTGCTGTTGATGGCCGGCCTCAACTAGTCTTGTTGTTCACCTGATCTTTCTCTGGCCCCCTATTTTTCATATTCGGGATTTCTTCTCCTTCAAACATGTTTTTCTTACAGTATTTCTGTTCGGACTTTTTTCCAAATATCATTGCATGCAAAGAAATTGGCTCCAGTTTTTTCTTTCTTGCGCAAGTTTGTCCAGGAAGTAGCTTTGAATTCTTGTTTGGACTTTATGAAAGTGATCACACATGTGACTACGATTTTCTTGCAAAATGAATCAGAGGTGGAAGGACTCTCATCAGTCACCTTACCCTGCACTCACGTCTGTACTGTAAGTTACCAGGCCTAGGTGATTCGACCCATCGGCTTCAGCAAGTTTATCGATCATGAACGACGTGGTATCCTTGAGAAGGTCAATTTTTCTTCCAGCCATAGACGCAGACCTGTCAAGTACTGCCGTCCAGGACAAAGGGGGTTGTTCTTGCAGGGGTGGCGCCTGCACGTTGGAGACATCGCAAGCGTCGAACACTGCGTTAGTCTTGGCATGAAACTCGGGCCTGGAAGAGCTGGTGTCGTGCATCGACAGCACACAGGCAGAAATGCTGTCCGATACTTTCAGAGTCTCGTCCAGAAGAAGTGGCACTTCTTGAAGCTCACTCAACTAACTTGCATCTTGCACCATGGAAATAGATTCGCACTTCGCTGTCTTTACCTTCACGGTGAAGACCACAGTAACTATCTCCTCGTTCAGGGTGTACTCGGGGAATTCTCCGGTGAAGGAGAAATCTATGTTCGCCAAACATTGGGAGCAGAGCAGCGCCAAGGCTGCCACGACGAGCAACGCAGAACGTTCGCAGCCCATCTCGAGTTATTGAACACCTCGTCCCCGCGATGGCGGAGTCACGACTTCTCTGTTTTTAAGGAAACCTCCAACCGGACGCGGCGCCACCAGAACACCGACGTTCGTGTCCGGAAGGGGCGTTGTGCAAGAAAACGGGTCAGGAAGGAAATCGAGACTGGAAAAGTCACACTAATCCGCAGGGATTTTAATCGATGAGCCCCCAAAATGCTTTCCAGGACCATCACATGATTTTTCAGTTTTTCTGAGTAAGGGTGCGGTCACACTGGATCAATGATCCCGGGTTCATCGCGTCAACCCACAGTTTTTCTGTACGACACCTTGTTGAAAAGACGGAAGTTGGTCGTCGGACCACGTCGTCGTGAACCTGGTTCTCGCCTCGTGATCCGGGTCGGGGACCCGGATCCCGAGAACCCGCGAGTTAACCCCAAACAGTCAGGGTTGACGCGATGAACCCGGGATCATTGATCCAGTGTGACCGCACCCTAACGAACCCTGATGTGCTGCGCCGCCCCTGGGCCCTGGGCTAGGGAAGAATATCATATCCTGCCACAGATCCGTATGCGGCATGGGCATTGTTTCCAACTTTTTCCAATGTTTTTCTTCCCCCCCCCCTTTTTTGGCATTATGGGGGGTGTGGAATAAAGTTTTTTCCAAACTGTTTGATACACTGAAACGAAACGTTCGCAGACAAGTCGCTCCGTTAACTCAAAGCAAATAAGGCATCTTTTACAACAACAACAGCCCCTATAAGTATCGCCCCTTTCACTTTCCGACCACAAACGTTCAACACACCACAACCACAAGTTCCTCCCGTCATCACAACTCGGCCATTCAGCCGCAAACACCCACGCGTCTCATTTCGTCCCATTTCCCCTTCTCATCTAACTATCGACTCTCCTTTTTCACCACAGGGGTGATGGCCTCTTTTTGCTATAATGTAATTGATTGATTGTTTTTTCCCCCTTTTTATCATCTGAAAGTGGCAACAATGCATTCAACTTGCAGTGTTTTTAACTGTGGGGAATGATTCCCAATTGTGGAATAACACTGATAAGAAGAAATGGTTATTTTTCCGTGGTGAGAGTACTGTACCATTGCAACTTTTCAGGAGGCGGCCCATTTGGGGACACAATTCAGTTTTTCCGCTAGAAAACCAATGGATAACCACAGAAATCCAAACACCAATGCATGCATAGCACAAGGACGCCACATTCCATTCCTCGAGGCATACAGTAGAAATGCTCTCTGTATGCAGTTTTCCATGAAAAAAAGAAAACTAAACAAGCACAAGAGTTGAATTCGAATTCACCATGACCACCCTCCCCAAGCCAAAACACGCAGCTTACCCCGAAACGTTTCACAGGAAGCAGCAGTCAGACAACAATGCCGATGATTTCCAGAAAAGATCGAAATTCTTCCAACCCTGAAATGTCTCCAGACCCACTCCCTCGATATTTTAACACTATCTGTGTCAAGCAACAAAAGCAAAACTTTTCCTTCCAACACGAAGCCATTTCCTCCACATCCTTTCCCAAATTTACCATTTCCGACGGCATGGGTGCATAACAGAGCCTGCAAAGTCTTGATGGCTCTATGTCTGACTCATGCGTTCCTCCCACAGGGTGATCCCTGTTGAACTCGAAAGATTGCAGTTTTGACCCTGTTCGTAATATGCTGGATAAACCCGAGGGAAAAGCCGACTGCAGACCAAGGACAAAATTCTCTGCCAAATCGTTGATGGATTTTTTCTCAGATTTTTCAGAAAGCCCCCTCAAACTCGAACACGTGGGGATGTTTCGAAAATGGCAATACACCCCCAGCTCTTTGGAGAACAAATCACGCAACGGCCGAATTTCCACTGGATTCCCTGCACCCAGCCGGGCATCATGATAGTGTATATCACCGGGCAGGTCAAAGCCTCTGGCTTTTGCTGAGGACCCAATCAGATGAATTGCAATCGAAGTTGCACTATCCGCCGACGCTATCTTGTTGAACGAATTCGACTCGGCATATTGGATTATCAGCCTCCGCTTCAAATGTTTGATAAAATCCTCCTTTCCAGTTTGGTCACTCACCCCATCCAAAACTTGCTTTAATCGAGGACCCGTTTCATGCCCAGTATCAAGTGCAATGTCCTCCAGCGGGATTCTCACGAAATCAACATTTCCACAGCCATGCATCTCCATCACACTTTCCACTCCACTCCTCACTCTTTCCAAAGGGCTCCTATATTGTGTTATATTTTCCCTTTCGTCCAGGCACGACGCATCCACCCAAACCACCCCCAACGCAAAGTTCACTTTCCCCCGAACGGGTCGAGAGTCGTCAGGGTTTCTGTGCACGAGCAACAAATCCAGCAAAGCTTGAGTGGCGCTGTCTCCCGTTGCAGGAACCAACACCCGATCCCCCCGGTTTATCACACCTTTGGTTTTCAAAGCATATCGAAACTTGGCTCGTACAGCCTCGAACAAACACTCGGCACACACCCTCTCATTTTGCCGAATGCTGGCGACGGCTTCCATCTCCTTGCACTTGGAACAAGCTTGAGAGGAAGAGACACCTCCATTTTCGTTGTTCGAACGACAGGCTCCGTTTTGAGTGGACTCCCCTCTGCATCCTGTGTTGGATCTCAAACTTGCGCCGTCCCCACCGCACAAATTTTCCCCTCCGCAGCCTTGATTCTTAGCACAAGAACTACCACAGCCGCCGTTTTCGGTTTCATGAACTGGAACGTCCAGCATTCCGTTCAGTCCCAAGTCGTCGCACATTCTCTTCGATATATCTCTTGCTTGTTGGCCGAATGCATGTTTTTCGAAGGACGGGGTGCTTCAAGGCACCTCTCCGCCGAGTCTGACATGAAGGCGTACCGTGCTGACGTTCATTGGACAAAACCGAAAAAGAAAAAAAAAAGCTGACCAGGATTTTTCAAGATACGAACCGTGGAACAACGATGCTAACGAAAATAAGGAAAAGAGAACGGAGAAGGAATTTTGCGAAGATCGCTGTTGCGTAACTGGCCCTGACGAGTCACTATGGCTCAAGGTGCGGTAGTCCTGTCGCCGGAGAAACGTGAACACTTCAAAGAAGCTTTCGCGCAAGTGGACACGGATGGGAGTGGGGAGATCGACATAGAAGAGCTCCACGCGTTCCTGGGAAACAGGTGGGCGTTTCTTACTCGCACCAGTGCCACGTATCGTATAGAGAAAAGAGACGTCCACTTTCCTTGAGGTTTTGGAATGCCAAACGCTGTTCAGGGAACGTACCCACCCTCTCTCAACCTCCCCAAGATAAAGTTTACTTATTGAAGACTTATTGTTCTTTTGCCAAAGGTTATGGGAGAGAAAATCTTTGTAAAGAAATTTGGGGGATAGAGAGGGGGGGGGGGGGGGGGGTAGGTTGAGAATTGGCAAAAATCAAAGGTTCAGGTGTATTAATGGTGTTGCAAGGCAGTGAGATAGAGAGAAACAGACCTAGATTTACAAGTTGCGAAGGGCAGCCCCTGCCCTTCTCTCTGGTAGACCATTGACTGCTGCCTGGAATCTGCACATCAGATGGGGCGAGACGCTCCCTGCACCCGTAATACAGAACTTCATCGGGATCGTTGACCACAATCGAGACGGCAAACTCCAATTCGACGAATTCGTCGAACTCCAAATGAGGTTTCTGCCCCAGTGCCGAGGATTCTGCCATTCCTGCAACGATCTGCTCATAAATGAGGAGCCCACAGTCCTTGATGAGGGGGACAGAGAAATGGTGCTCTGTTTCTGGTGTGCCGAAAAGATATCCCCCAAGAAAACCTTGCCGGAGGATGGGGTGAAGCTTTTGCCAGCGTTGGACGACCGAGGTCTGATAGGACTCAGTGGGCTGCTCGGTGCCCTGTCTAATCAGAGCTCTGGCATGTGGGACATGATTCTGGGGAGAATCATGGGTCCTGGAGGAGACACTGAAGTGAAGGGTGCTGAGTGAAATCTTATGGTGGCATTTTGGGGAGATGCTTTTTGGGGAGGCGTCACGCCCTCAGGAGAAACAGAAATACAGGCACGAGTCAATGTGAGTCTTCTCCTTTGTGGTGCCGAATGGAAGGGGCTGTGGCCCAACTTAAACAATGGTTTTGGGGTTCGACAAGTTAGGGACAAGTTAGTTGGGTTAATCAATCGTACATGAAATGTTTCAAGGTGGTTAATTTTTCTCTTCTTGGGGTCTCACCGGAAGGGCAAGGGTCCAGACTGGTGCGTTTTCGAGTATTGCCCAACCAGACTCCTCAAGTGGGGTTTGCGATGATGAGAGTTTAGCAGCTGAGAAAGCCCACAGGCATTTTAAGAAGTGTAGACACAAGGGCATATTTTGGCAAATTTTCTTGAATTGGATAATTCCAGTTATTGGATGGGACTTTCCACACTGATGTGTGCAATGCTGATTTTATGGATCCCGCATACTGCGGAACTTTGGTAACTGGCCAACTGATCAAGTAGGAGAATATCAAGATCTATGTCAAGGTTTGGAGGACTCCAAGGAGCTCATGCATTGCTCAGTTGCCCCGCCTCCTGCAATGCTGTTGGAAGTGTTCCAGCCAAGGCAAAAAAAAGGGCTGAGAAAAAAACAAAAGGTTGTGACATGCTCAATGAGATGAACACGAACAGTGAGAAAAATCACAGCACAAGAAAGTGTCCATGGGTATTATCTATCCCAACAGCGCCTTTGCCCCCACCCGAAAATGCAGTTATTCTGTGCATGGCAATTTCCATTCCGAATATCGTTTTCCTGATGCAATGAAAATATTACACACCGTTTTTTTTTCTTTTTCTCTATTTTTGTTTGTTTGTAGACTCTGATTGGCGATGAATGAATCCCACACCCATCGACAACTCCTGTGCATGGATAGAGCACTAAGCTACAATTTTCTTCTTTTTTTTTTTTCGCATTTCCCACTGAAGACTCTCTATTCAAAACCCCTAATCATTCCTTTGCAGTCCAATATGTGTCATATGATGTATGTCATACTCCCCCCCTCTGCTTTTTGCTTTTTCTTTTTTTCCCCCTCCACCAGCCAAGTCACCTGTCGTCTAATTATATATATAAATAAAAAGAAAAAGTGAAACATAACATCAAAAGGCATATATGTACCTCTCTCCTTCAGTCCCGCTGAATCTGCAACAAATCTCCATGCTACTCTATTTTCTAGCTGGAGCTAACCCCTCAAGCTCCTAGGTTGCTGTAATATTCCCCCATGAATTGCCCCCTCCTCCCCATCCAACAACATTTTACACCTCCTAGCCCCATTCCCCAAGTGCAATACAACGAAGAAAAAAAGCATAGGTTCGAGAAGAAAGACCCTCTCGACGCTTCTATTTCTTTTTCTTTTTTTTTCCGCCTCAAAAACAAGAAACCCGCAAAGATAACGTAAAAAGCAAGATCGATATCTCGGCACACGCCCACTTTGAACTTCCCCATCACATATCCCGACCATTTCCCCAACCCCCCCTCCCACCCACGACCCAATACCCCGCTGTTTTGAGTGCAGGGCTATCTTCTTCTTTTTCTTTTTTCTCGCGTCACGTCGGAAAGAAAAAAAAAAAAAAAACCAAAAAAGCGGAACAGCTTTTTTTTTTTGGTGTCTCGTAATATATGGCGTGGTTTTCTTTTTTTTTTCAAATCTTTTTTATGTTTTTTTAGAGTACTTTCAGGAGTGCGTTTCTTTTTTGGTGAATTTATCTGACGAACTGCAGCTGTCGTCGTCCTCCACTCCGTCGGAGCACTCTATCGCGTTATTCGCACGCTGTCGTCGGCTGTTATCATCGCACCAATGGCTGTTCCGGAGTTTCTTGTTGCCTGCCACGGCCTCGACGTTCGCATCGCTGTGATGCCGCTGTTGCTGCTGATGCGTTTGACGGTGATGGTTCGACCTCAGCGTCGCCAAAGGAAGGGGGTCCCACAGGCACTGTTGTCGCTGTTGCGACGACGGCGTCTTGGGCCCCGTCAGCAGCAGCGTCTCCTCCGCTTTCACTTGCACGTTGGCCGTACGTCGGTCGGGTCTCCGACAGAATTTCGCTGCGAGATGGTCGGCGACGAGGTCGACCGTCTCATAAAGTTCGCAAGCGTCGGACACGTGGGCCTGCAGGGTAGAATAAAACAAACCATTCAGAGCACGGAGTGATTCCTTGCGTGTTCGCGGCCACGTATTAAACAAAACCGAACTCCGTTAGCAGTACACGTCTCCGCTCCAGAGACGTCAAGCCCTGGAACAGGCGAAACGTCCCCACGCCACCCCACGCCATGACCCGCACTTAGATTCTATCCTCCCCCCCCAGCGGCGTCGTAGCTCATGTCCGCGGCCAGGATCGTATTTTCACGCGTTCGTTGCGAAACAGTAAGCAAGGCGAAACGAATAAACAGAGGGGCACTCGACAGAGGTACACGTTTCTCACGCACCAGAGGAGGCAGCACCTTCGCCAAGTCTTGCGATGCGACTTCCCACAAGGCACCGAGCATCGCTGGATCGTTTCGCGGGTAGTCCGGTCGAGTTCTCAAGAATTTGTTTATACTGTGCACGACAGAAAAAGGAACCAGGAAAACGTCAGCGCGTCACCCTTCCAGCAAAGAAGCCAAACACACTCAATCTCACGAAATTGACGGGGGGAAAGGGGCCTCACATTTCGACTCGCACGAAGTCTTTGATCTTTTTATCGTAGTCCACGGGCGGACGCTGATGCGGCTGTCCCGCGGTGCGAGGAGCGGCAGGGTAGTCGGCCGTTGAGTCCATCAGCCCAGCTTTTCGAGACCACCAAGTTGAGCTGCGGTATCCAGTCCTCTAGGCTGTCGAGGCGCGGCTTGCCAGCAGCAGATAACTCAAAAAGTATCTTCATTTTCACCACCTTTCTTTTGGGTACCACTGTCAAGAAACGAAGAAGTACCGAAGGAGTACAAATGACGAAGGCCAGAAAGTGAATTGTACATACTCCTATTCAGTCCGTCATGCGCGCTGTGTCATAAAAATGACTGACGGGTTGGCGGCTCAGTCACGACAGAAAGGCTCCAAGCAGCACTCTTGTCCGTTGTTCTGGGCCCTGAATACCTCCACGAGGTTCCTCTCAGCGAGGAAGACTGAGAGCACGATTGACTGGATGTTTGTTCCTGTGTTCGTGAGTTTGGAGATCGCGGGGAACTATAACTTGGACGGCTGTTGGTGTTCATATGTCTGATTTTGTAACTCTTTTTCCTGGAACATCGTTGGTTTCGGAGCCAGCGCTCGATTGTCGAGTGTGTGCCTGTGTGGCGGACGTTTTTCCAAACGTCTGGTGTCCTGTGTGTTTCTCCTGCGTGGAGGTAGAACTGCTGCGTAGCACTGTGCAGCTGAGATCGCCCAGACAGTTCGAGCGATCAAGTAACGCGAATCGCGTAGAAGTTATTCGCGAGGAGTACTCTGTGTGGTGATTGGTTTTCCTTAATTCGAAACTCCCTGTGGAGTGTGGCGGCTCTATCTTGAGAGATTCGGATTAAAAAAAAAAAACTTTATTGGAAGTTTTCATTGTTTTGGGGAAAAAAACACTCTGTGAAATGGATTTAGTCGACTTCTGTGCAAAGTTGATAGTTTTGTGCCACGAAGTGATCGATTCTAATAAGAATCGGCAAACAGAAGGGGAAACAATTCCTTCTAGGAAAAAACGACTTTGTTATTCCTGTCGTGCTCCAGGTCATGAGGCAAAATATTGTCCAAAAGAAAAAATTCAAAAAGGAAGAAAAGGGGCTTATCATCGCAAAATTAGAACCCAAGGACCCAAAGGGGTGTTCAAGGGAAAACAGGAGAAAGGGTTTATTCGTACTGAAAATAGTGCTGGATCCTTAGCTTCACCTTCAATTTCACAGAAAATTGAAAGAGGGTCTACGTTTTGTAACTACCGACCATTTGATGTGGATGGAAAGATGAAAAATTCTTCAGAGCATTTGAATGTTACTGAAAAAAAGAAAAGTGAGTGGAAATTTTCAGAGCCTTCATTTGTGAGTAAAAACAGGAGTGGTAGATCTCAATTGAGATTTTTCAATTTCAGACCTTTTCCCCAACATGAGATGAAAAGTGGTACGCGAAGTACAAAATTCGGACAAATAGGAAGGATTGACAGTGTTGTGGGGGAAAAAAATCTGGAAACTGATGTGGTTAAAGAGAATCCAGAAATTGGAGGATTTTCTGGAGGAAAGGAGAGTGAATCTAGATCTGGTTTGGCCTGTTGTTCAAAAGTTCCTGAAGATGATATTGCAGAAACTTCTGATGAGTCAGGTGAAATTCCTGAAGCAATAAAGGAAAGGTTTCCCTTTTTGCAGAAGGATTACATTTCATCTACGGAATCAAGTGATTATGGTAATACAGGAATGACGGCATCTGTTGAAAATGTTGAACAACCGATTTTTTTACTACCAGAGAAATGTGGTGAAGGAAGTTCTTCTTTGGGATCCTCACCCAGAAGTGTGGAGATGTATACATCAAAGAAAGAAGAAAATTCTGATCAAAGTGGAAAAGTTGTTTCAAATACTTTCGAGAAAGAAGATTTATCACAGCATGAGAGGATCTATGAAGCAAGAGAGCAGTGGGAGAATGATGACAGTAATTTTAGAACACATTCTGAGGTTGAATTAGAAGAAGAGCGGGAGAAGGAAGGAAGAGAGCAGATTCCACCTGAAGCTCTGACTAGGTTTCCATTTTTGATTCAGGATTGTGATAAAAATAAATCAGAATCTGTTTCATCATTTTCTTCCGAAGGAATTTCTCATGTGAATGAAATTTCAGATGGTAGCAATGAGCCTGATTGTCATTCTTCGGTGGATTATTCTGATCACAATTACGACGCCATTTCCTATCAAGATTTTGGGAATGATCATGACGAGTGTGGTGATTACAGCGGATTTGCTGAAGATTATGATGAATATTAGGATCAATTAGAATTTAGATATTTCGAGATACGTGTTCAAGGAGATCCGGAACTTTGATTCGTGTTTGAAATATAAACTCTCAGAAAAACAGAAAAAAAGGGAGAAAAGACGAGATTCGATAGACCGGGGACGTAAAAGGAATAAGAAAATGGATTTATCATACGACGAAGTGTTGGAGTGTCTATTTGACGAAGGAGGAAGCAATGATAATTTCGAGGAGAACGACTATGAAATGGATGAAACTTTCGGAAGAGAAAGAAGTGCTGATGTTTGGAGAGACGAAGAGGTAGTCTTCTATCTACAACATAAGGAGTATTTGGAAGGAGAAGAGAAAACCCCAAACGAAAAGAGGCGAATAAGAAAACGTGCCCAAGGATACGAGCTACGAGGGGAGTTTCTATTTTGGAAAGCGAAGTCTTTGATGATTCCAAAACCTGAATTAAGGTTAGGTATTATAGAAAAATATCACAAGCAATATGCTCATACGAAATCCAAGTTGGAACAAATCATAAGGGAGGAATGTTTCTGGACAGCCATGAGGAAAGATATTCAAAGAGTTGTGGCAAACTGTGGAATTTGTTTGCAATCAAGAAGAAGATTTTTGAAACCCTTGACCCTATGTCAACATAGAATCCCAGAGTCTCCTTTTCAATGTATTGGAATAGATCTTGCAAAATTTTCCGCAGATAGTCATGGTGCGAAGTATATTGTTGTTTGTGTAGATTATCTTTCAAGGTGGGTTGAGTTAGGAATAGTGGCCGATAAAAATGCATCCACAATTTTGGAATGGTATGTGAATTGCTTTTTAACAAAATGGCCAAGACCAAGAACAATCAGGTGTGATAACGGCGGAGAATTTAGGGGAATATTTGAGAAGTTTGTTTTGGAACAAAATTCGGTTTTTAGGAGAGGTAGACCGTATCACCCTCAGTCGCAGGGACTTACAGAGCGTATGGTGGGAATTATTCGTGAGTTGTTGGGAATACTTTCTATTGAGAGTGGAGAAAAAGATTGGTCTAAGTTGGTTGATACAGTCTCAAGAATAATTAATTGCACCCCACAATCAGGAACTCAACTTTCACCGTTTGAAGTTATTTTTGGGTATGAACCTGTTCCTTTATTTTGTGGGACGGGGCAGTTTGATGTCAGATGTCGTGAACCCGTTAGGGAAGGTGATTTAGGAAAGGTTCGAGATTTGTGCAAAGCCAACTTAAGGAATTGGCAAAAGAAACAACATAAGAAATTTTTGCAGAGGAATAAGGACACTTTTCCAGGATTGGGATCGTTTGTTAGAATCTTGAAATCTGAAAGGAAATATGTGGACGATTTAAAGCCGGGTATATTCAAGATAATCGAATACGCAGAAAATGGACATTATGCTGTGTTAGTTTCTGATACTTTGGAAAAAATCGAGATGCCTTTGGAAAAATTACTTTTATGGCCTATGACGGAGGAAACATAATTATTGTTTTGCTTCAATATGATTTGGGAAATGACAAGGCAAGAGTTTTTGTACTCGGACATTTCAGTTGCAAGAATGAGATTCTTCAGTAGCCATGGAAAGATATTAAGGAACTTTGGATTTTTTGGGGGTACTCTTTGAAATAAAATGCTTATGGAAGATACATCATTTGAGAAAAGGATACCAGATTGATGCACTTTTTTCCCTAGGATTTTCCAGTTTATGTTGATCTTTATAAATTTGGTGTTTTTGGTGTTTTTCGTGTTTAGCTCTTTTTCGGAGTTTGTTCGCGCTTAAGTGGAAACGAAGTGGGCAAGAAACAGTTGAATACCTCCACGAGGTTCCTCTCAGCGAGGAAGACTGAGAGCACGATTGACTGGATGTTTGTTCCTGTGTTCGTGAGTTTGGAGATCGCGGGGAACTATAACTTGGACGGCTGTTGGTGTTCATATGTCTGATTTTGTAACTCTTTTTCCTGGAACATCGTGGCAAGAAACAGGCCCCTCCGGCAGAACGCCGCACGGCTGATGCGAGGGTGTCATCCTCCGCAAAGTACGTGGTTGAGATTTTATATCAAAACTCAACAGGGGCGGAACAGCTGGCGGCTACAATGGGAAGTGCGAATGAAGAGCCGCTGTACTACTGATCAGCTGTGAGAAACGCCCCCCCCCTGGCGTCGCTGGAAAGGATGCGTGGTTTGTCTCCGAGCGTTGAAGCTGCCCACAGGTCCACGACCAGTCGAAAGCTCTCTGAAGAGGGTATCGAACTCTTCGTGAAAACCAGGGGGCTTGATGCTTGTGGCGGTGACAACTCATAGACCGGCCTCCTACTGTGAGTGGGGGAGTGCGGTGCATAAGTCTTTTTCTACTAATCCAGGAGGAACTTCACCTTCAGTTTTACAGAGGTGGATGAAATAATTATTGACAGAGATGTACAGATGGGAGTAGATTGGGAGCTGCCAGAGGGGCCGATCTGGGAAAATTGATGGGGTAGCGATTGTTTCACCAGAGTGTGCAAAGCAACTATCGCATCGTACCAATCCATAGAACGTACAGAAAACAAACACAGTTTGTATCAAAAACTGCAAAACCAACTATTGAAGGTGTTCCTGGGAGTTGGGTGTCTTCTCCGACTCATCCCAAATTCCAACTATTGGACTTATTCTCCCAGAGAAGGAGAGGCATGTGACATTGCAGATAATCCTTGTTGCTGCAAGGATTTCCCCGTGACTACTTCCTTTGGAAAATGAAGAAATAATGATCAATATAGTGATTAACAATCCGGGGTGCATGCTTTCCAAAGGCACTATGATGGAGCTGTCTGAATACTGGGAGAGAGAGGTTCCTTTCTGTTTTTTTGGGGGGGTGGGAGACAGGGGTTCCTGGTGCCCTTCTCCTTTCCATCACATCTGCCTTGCTTGACAAACGTTCGTTTTCGTTGCAGAAGTGCGCGAATGAACTTTCATCAGCACAGTTTCCAGTCAGCAACACAATCAAACGGACCAGTGTCATCTGCACTCCCCTCCACAATAAATGCATCTGCTCCTAATCTCCAACAGGGGTTACCTGATTGCTGACAGGTGCATCGACTCCTGGGGTGAGCATCACAGTGTTTCAGCTTTTGCTTCAGAGTTCAGCAATTGGTGTGGTGGCAGCGACAGAAACAGCAGAACCTGAAAGGCAAGATCAGACAACACAACCCTAAGTTTCTCTTTCCCCCAGAAAAGGAATTCATGGGTCATTTTGCTTGACGTTTTATTATCAAATCACCGTTCCAAGTGATTTCCTCTCGATGCAAAACAAAAATTAGCTCAGGTCAACAGACTGTGCCCTGATCCTAAACCCGACCAAAAAGTGTTGATCACGGTTTAGGCGCTTGTCCCCCTCCCTGATCCCCCTTGGGAGAGCTTTGAAAAAAAAACTGCCATCCCAGTGCAATCTAGATCAAATCATAATCTTTCCAGTGTTCCTATTATTCATTTCAAAAATAAAAATAAAAAATTGTGCATCAGTATTTTCTATGATGATGCATCCAGTCCTTCCCAATAAAATTCGACTTCCGAGAGTTGATATCATCAACAGTTGGGAGTTGGGGCTCCAAAAAGTATCTCCTCAAAATCGAAAGTACAAATTTGTTCTCAATACCTGAAATATAGTGCTCAGGTATTGTGGACTGTTTACCTCTGACAGTAAACAAATGGGGCATCAAATTATTTCACCCCTAAAATTTTAGCAGGAAAAAAAAATGAAGAAAAATATTTCTCACTGGAACATCGACCTCACCTGCCACAAATAGTTCCTTTTTCAGACACTATTTCCAGCTGGCCACACCAGCCCCTCCCCTATGCTTGCAAAATAACAACGAAAGACCACAAGAGGACAGATAAATTTGAATAACAGGTTTTGAAAACTTGTGAAACCTCTGCAGAGCTCCAAAAAACAATCAAATATTGAGCGAGCAAAGGAATAAACGGCCGCCAGGAAAAGAGCGCAAATGGACCACACACGAGGACAGTTTGTTCCGGTATCGCTTTTACACCAGGAGATACGGAAACATCCTCGTCAGTTCAGTTCATCAATCCCCAAATAGCAAAAAACACCATTTACAAGAGAACGCGTCTGTCCCGAAACTTCCACCCGCAATCCCCTGCTGGAAAAAACGGACCACCGCAACATGTTTTTGTCCCTCCGAACCACCTTCGACTCATGGTGCTTTTGTTTCCCTTCTCCTCACCACCCATCCGACCAAAAAAAAATCAACCCCCCGGAACTGCACCCAGCTTAGAATCCGAGTTTGGTCCTCCTCCAGTGCCTCCTTTTGGCGTTGTACCTAATCTTGTTTCCCGTTCGGAAACGAATCCAGTGGGGAATAGGCCTATTCTGGCGCTGCTTTTTCGCCAGCTTCATCTTGATACGGAAGGACTTGTGGGACGGCATTTTGAGCCGTTTCTGCGGTAAGAAAAAACCGCCCTCCTGTGTGCTCCACTCCCAATTCCCCGTTCACTCCAACAAGCGCAACGGCCGGTCCTCCCACTCGACGCCAATCTCTTGTGGTGCGGCTAAGTTTCCACCCTTCACAGGCACGCCGTAAGGAGGATGACGGCTTGCTCAAACCCAAATGGAGAGTTCGGGTCAGACTGGCAGAAGCTAAATATAGCTGTCACGTGATGATGTGACGCCCGAGGGGGCCACGGGAGTTGGGCGCTGACGTCTTTGCTGGTGGTGGTTTTATTTGGGGTCATCCTTGTATCAAAGGAGCGATTGCGTTGGAGAGGGGAAGTCACCAGAGATCCAATCAATTTATCTGGCCAAAATTTTTCATACAACACGACATGACGCCCGCACCGCCATGGTGTCCTCCACAATGCACACAGTTCCCAAAATTTCCTTTATCCCCCGTCAGCGACTGCAAATTCACTGTCAATTAATGACAGTTTGCCAACCCCATCTTCTAAACCTGGGCAAACCTCTCCAAAAATACAAACTCCTCCCTGACACATATACCATGAACTATTTCCCACGAAAAGCTGTTTCATGCCACTCCTTGAGGCTTTGTGCTTTGATTTTGACCAGAATCTTGCACCTCAGGGGAAGAAGCTTTCTTCGAACTGTTGGAACCATTATATCGGCCGCTTTCCACATCTCTGGCCCTAGCGAGCCCCTTTTGAATTCCCCTACCTACTCTCCACAAACTCAATGCCTTCCCACCTGCACAAGACCACCCAACATCCCAAAAGCATTAATTTCCTGTTGCAAAGGTTTGAACCCAAAGTAGAACATAATGGTGATCCACTACTCAAACAAATAATCTGAACCCAAACAAAGACGACTATTCTCATGAGGAAATTGGACTTTCTGGATTTGTATTATTATTATTATTATTTACTTTTTATTTGATTTGGATTTGTCAGCTCTTCTCTTGAAAAAATTCTCCAATTCAAATTCGGAAACAATGCACACCTAAGAACTTGGCGATCCCCCCCCCCCCCCACCGGAAGAGGGAAAATCCAACGTTCAAGACAACTGTATTCAGCCTAGGGATTCATGCTTGGAAATGGGTACCTAAGTTTGCAGTCTTCAATATAGTCCGTGCAGCTTTCACTTTTCTTGCTGTTGATCTCCCAACCTTCTTGGCAATGGGCTGTGCGTAATCCTGACGAGCCCTGTCCCTCAGAGACCCCTCCAAGGATTCTATAGTCGACATGGATCAACTTGAAGTTACAAAAACAGTATCGAAATCCTTGGCTTTCCTATTGTATTTGAACAAAATAATATTTCACTCGGTTTTTCTGAAAAAAAAGAAAAACACCTGTCAAGAACAACATGTCAATCTGCCACAGTCAACCCTCACTTCAGCAGATTGGCTGGTGCAGGCGATTGCCACTATTTCAGGGTTATGCTGTGTTCAATAGCTTCCTAACGGCACTAGGAACTGTGATCCATTGTTGTACTCAATATCCTGTCTAGTGCAACAAAACCATTACCATTACTGTTATCGTTACTGTTACCTCTAGCTGCGGGTGCGCGTGCTTTTATTGCAGGGATGACACCTTCTGTGACTGCCATAGCTGCTTGTCTGACTCCTCTGTCAGCCGCCACCACTGCTGAAGCTGAGGCTCGCACACCAGACACCACATCGGAACTGCACAGAGCTCAACCTTTTATAATCCTAAACGGACCGACATACATCTAGGTATCCCCCCCCATCTCTCCATCCATCTCTCTATGAATTCCATCACAAAAAGTATCACTGTTGTCTAGGATTTTGTGTTGTTGTTTTTTTCATTTTCGCTGCATTCCATGGAAATCTCAATGCAAACCTTTCGAATCAACTGTTGATGTGGTGCTCCCAACAGTAAAACATTTCTTATGTCGACGGAATTTCTTTTTTACATCTGTCTGGACTGGATCCCGTCAGATCAAGAGATTCCATAGAGTTGTGTGTCCTGAGAAAATGTCAGGCAATTCTTTTTTGGATGTGGAAAAGAAAACAAGGAGATTGAAAACCTTGGGGGACTCACCCAAGATCAGTGAACTCCTCGATACAATCTGTGATCTCCAGGCTGGATAGTCGCAGAGCCCGCATGGTATCTGGCATTTCTTTCTCCATCAATACCATCACGACTTCCATTCGCCGAGCGGCCCTTCGCACTGCCTTGCCACAGTACCTCGTTAAATTCCCTCTCTCAACTCTCTTTATGAAAAGCGAAATAATAAATGAGAGTCCACCAGCATACACTTGAAAAAAAGCCAATCATGCCCTCAGTCAGGTTCAATCACTCTTCTCCCGGAGAACCCCCCCCCCCCCTTCCTCTAACTCATCCCCCCAGTTAACCAAAATTTCTCGGAGAGCAGGGACAGAACTATTGACTTCGATATCATCAACATGCTTTTGGAGCTTTGGAGGAAATTCTCACTCTTTATTTTCATGAGTCAACAAGAAAATGTGAGACTCTCACTCCTTGATGAGATACATGTTGAAGACTCCAATCAATATTCAGACATCATCGAATGCCAATATCGCCATCGTTTCCCACAATCTATCGACTGCATGATGGCCAGAAAAATAATAAAAAAAACAAAAAAATAAAAAATACATACAGTGAAAAAATACAAAACCAAAACGAAATGGCCCTGATGAACTGAAAGCACAACCCACCACAAGTGTTGGCAGAGCTGCAATCATGAAGATCGAGCCAGTGATGCAAACCACAAATCCCCCAATTCCCAGGAGCCATTGGACCCAGATGTTCAACCCAGCGGAGGCTGCTGCACCAGCAGCAGCCGCTGCAACCGGTGCAGCGAGCGTCCTCACCGACCTTCCATCACTCTTTTTCGAAATTTGGACCGAGCGAGGGAGCAGTCCTCGAACGCACAGGACCGGGGAGCGGTTCGCATTGATCCCAGAGGATCGACATCGAAATATAGGTGGACGTGGAGGCTGGGGGTGGAGCGGGAGTGGGCAGACCGGTTTCCCTCGCACAATCATTGGAATGAGGTTGGGTTGAGGGGGGGTTGGACCGCGATATGTTTTTGTGTGTGTGTTTTTTCTGCCATGCTGTACGAGGATTGGGTGAAATCCTGTACTGTACCGGGCCACTCTGGATTAGTCATACGCGACCCCAGGTCCTACCAAGGGTTTCTGCTTCTAGAACACTGTTCGGGAAACGTAAACGAGTTGGAAACCAAAACAGGAGCTTTGCGAAAAAGTTGAAAACGACAGCTGAAAGGTATTTCTGAAAACAGCAGGGAAAAAAAAGGAAAACGGTACCGTGGTCGAATCTTGTTGGAAGAAAGTACTGAATAGACCGAAAAAGGGGAGCGAACGAGGAAGGGGAAAAATCGTTTGAAGCGATGAGCGGGCAGCTGGAAGCTTTTTGTCATGCTTGCGACGACACGTTTGCGGTTCCAGGAGGTGGGGATCCCTCTAGTTTGGTGTGCCCGTCATGCCGCAGCGATTTCGTAGAGGTCGTGGAGAGCACGGACGCGTCTGGTGTGAATAACGTCTCCCATGGGGAGGCTATGAGTCGCATTTCTGTCGTGCCCGCTGGCACGGTGGCTGTGCGGTTTTCGAGCTTCGGGGATTCGAGCTCCGGGTTGACTGGAGTCTTGGGGGGTGACTACAATTTGACGCACATGTGGGACACCATCGTTCCGCGACTGGGTGAGCTTTCGCAAGGCTTGAACATTGGCGACTTCTCTTTCGAAAGCGCTTTGGATAGGATTATCGACCACCTTGCGGACGCTCATCAACCTGTGCAGACCCCCGCTGATTCCCGGGTGGTGGCAGCTTTGCCTCGAAACAAGTTTTCCGCAGTTCCTCCCGTCGATGGCGTCCGAGCGAAAGACCCGTCAACGGCGGAGGGTTCCGGGGGATGCGAAAACGACACCTGCGTGGTTTGCCACGACGACTACAAGACGGATGACGTGATTGTCACCCTCCCATGCGGGCATTTTTTCCACGACTCGTGCATCGCCCCGTGGTTTCAAGAGCGCAACACTTGCCCCGTGTGCAGACTGGCTTTGCCGTTGCAACACGAAGACGCATCAGACGAACAGGAGCTGACGGAGGAGCAAGGCGATTTCATGGATATCGACGAGCCTGACGAGTTCCACGACTCGTCTTCCCAACAAGAGGCCAGCGCAATGAGAAACTCTTTTCCAATCGCGACGACCCAGGAAAGCTCCAGTGAGTCGGTGCAGCATCCAGTGACTGATGGGAATCCTGGTCAGGATACCGAGGAGAGGGGCAGTGTGGAAGGGAGGGGGGAGGATTTGAGAAATAGAATCAATGGTGCTCAACAAGAGCTGGAGGTTTTGCAGAGGAGGCTCAGCGAACAACTATCGGAACATCAGAGGCTTCGGGGGCAAATCACGGAGTTGCAAACTCAACGCACCCACCTCCATTCCCAGTATTACGATCAGCAAGATAGCACGGTCAGGCTGGATGCGTTGTCAGACAGGGCGGAATCCATGTTGTCTAGGTTTGCTCAAAGACTGCGAAATGCTTTGGGAAGAGATGGGGGTGGCGGTAATAACAACAGGGAAACAGTTCCTGATGTAGGGGTGCCGCCCCAGTCAGACTCCCAACAGACGAGAAGGGAACTCGAATGAAGGTTCATCCAGCTTGTCCGATTCTTGTTGGGCATTTTTGTTCGAGTGTGTACGATTTTATGTAATGTTTGGTCATCATGGGGGGTGCAGCTCTGTGTGTGTGTATTTGCTTGCTTTCTTTTTTTTTAATTTTTGGGAGGAGAAATGGGATGGGTCCCCATTTTCATGATCTTTGAAACACCTTTTTCTTTGATTCAACATCGGCGTCGCAAAAAAGCATTGGAAAAAGAATGGCAGAAAACAGACTGGGGGGGGAAAGGAGTGAGCTGGCTTCGACTCTTGATATTTGAAGAAAAGATTTTCCATGGGATGCAGGAGGGGATGGGGTCGGGGTGGTGGATGTATAAAAAAAAATTGTGCGTGGGCAGGTGATCATGGCAGTGCCATGCTGCCCTGCTGCTGGGTTTCTTTGGAAGACATTGTCAGAGGAAAAACAAGGAGAGGGGATATTGGGGGAGAAGGGAGGGCAAAAGAAACAGGGAGGTGGTGGGGGGGGGGATTTTTCAAACGTTGGGTTTAAATTTTTGGATTTGGTTATTTTGGGGAGGTGGGGGGACAAGAGGTGTGTGCATACAAATACACGGAGCTATCTATTTTTTATATTTGTCTTTCTGAATTTCAAACCCTTTTTTGATGTATTCTTTTGCTTTTGGCGTTTTTGGGGAGGAACGTCCATTTCTCATGATCATGTTTTTCTTGTGTGGACCCCCCCCCCCCCCCTCCCTCGCTTTTCTTTTATCCCTCAAAATTCAGCAACAGAAAATGGAGAAAACGTCTGCATGGGGGATATATGTTTCGTTAGTGTGGAGACCAGCGAAAAAAGGAAAATTTTGTGGTCGATTCGCTGCAAAGATTGCATTTTTTTGACCTTGATTCTATGTTTGTTCTGGTACTTTGATTAAAAACGGAGGGAGGGTTGTAGAGAGAATATCGATGAACGATTTTTGGGGTTTGGGGGGTGGGTGTGACAGTCAGACTGGGAAAATTGCGGGGGTGCTTGAAACCGTGCAGCTGGATTTTCAAAAGCAACCTGAAGGAAAAAGATTTGGCGAGGAAAAGTAGATGTATGGCTTTGTGTGTTTACTTTTCATGAAATGGGTCTGGAAAAGGAGCAGTACACAATGGAGGGGGAGTTTATTCAAAATCGAATAAGGGTTACCTTTGTGACAAGAAATGTCATTTTCATTGATAGACAGAACATACCTAGATTGTTTCTTTTTTTGCGGGGTTCCTTGGGTGTGGAGTGGGGTGGGGTTCAAAAATAGTCTCAATGGAATTTGTATCTTAGTCAAAAGAAACAGAGGGGATGTTTGGGGGTGATCGGGGAAGCAGAAGAAGTCGGGCAGAACTACATAGTGAGGAAAGCTGGATTGCTTGACCAAAGAACAGAGAGGTGACAATTCTCAGTGCATACATAGGTACATTCATTGTCTTTGAACTGACTTCTCTTCAAATCTTGACAGCATGTCTTTGCGACTGGAAGTTCATGAGACCACCTGTCTTTGCCAAGTTACCTTTCAGTTCAGTTGGCATGTTTTGCCACAAGGATTGTTTCTTCAGGAGTTCTGGAGCAGGGAAATGGGAATCCTACCAACTACAATTTCCCACAACTCCAACTTAATTCAAGGAAAATAGAGTTGAAAGCAAAATACGTGTGTTTTCGCATCAAAAATGTGGATGGATCCATTAATTAATTCAATTTGAAGTATTGCCCACTGGTTTTGCAATGGATTCGCTTGCACCACAGTTTTAATCACAAGCTTCTGATTCTGAAAAGGTACTGAAATTGATCAAGTCAGCATCGAGTGAACCGCCCCCAGTATTCAAGTCCACCACCCCAAAAACCCGGGAATGCAAAAAACGAACAAAATGCAAGTAAATCTGTTTCAGTGAGTAAAGTTTCATACCTGAAAGGGAAATCCCAGCTGAAATCCAGAACCATCTAAACGCTACCTATCCTACATCCACCACTCCACACGACAAAACTAAACCTACCCCCTTTAAACATCAACTCCCATTTCTAAACCCCTTCCATCACCTCCAAAAAAACAGAGTTCTAAAACACCGGGATTTGTGTGTATGACCCTCTTTTTGTCAGGTTTGTTCCATCCGGGGGGCTATGACTCATCCATTTCCTGTTCCAAGCTTTTCATGGGATCGCCTTCCTTCTCGACATTCCCCTCCCCATCGGATTTGACCTTGGCTTCCCCCTCATTCTCAGTTTCCATGGCGTCCATTTTCTCTTGGCGCTTCTTCCTCTGTTCCTTCTCGAGCTCTTGCCATTCTTGGTCAGCCCTTTGCTCCTCCAGATATTTGTCTGTGTCTGCCCATACGGGCTGATGCGACCATCCCTTGTCACCTCCCTTGATTCGTATCGGCTGGGCATAGTTCACCTTTGCAGAAAATCAGAGCAACGATAAATTAATTCATAAAAAAGAATCAAAAATAATTGAGAGGGGGGGGGAACACAGGAAAAGAAACTGAAGAAAAGGATAGAAAACTGAATTGGGACAAATGCTCGTTTTGTTGATTTCAAAAACTACTGGGAGAGAAAACGATGGTTTCAAGACAATGTATCATCCAGGAGCACAATTAAGGGAACTTCTGGCTAATTGGTGCAGTATATATCTGAAGTACATGTAAGCAAATGAAACAAATGATGATGTGCTATGGTAACATCAATACTTTTGAAAATGTTTTCAAAACTGAATCTCCTATCGCAGTGGATTTTCGCATAATTTCTTTGAATATCTCCTTTTTGTTCTTTCCTTTTCCTCATCTTTGTTTTACAGTTTTGATTTTCATTTTTCATTTTTCATTTTTTTTCTTTTTCATTTTTTTTTGGGGGGGGGAGTGGAAAAACTCAGCCCAACAATTTGACATTGCAAAGAAACCGAACCAACCTTCAAAACTTTCCCATACACTTCGGCGTTGTTCAAGTTATCGATAGCATCCCCTGCGTCCTCCCTATCCTCATACTCAACGAATCCGAAGCCTCGATGTTTCCCACTCGTGTGATCCAAAGGGATGGTCACGTCCTTGATTTCTCCAAAAGGAACGAACGCCGCGTGTAGAATCGATTCGCTGACGCTTTCCTCCAGCCCACCGACATACAGGGTGGTTTTGGGATTCGTGCCGGGACCAGCCACAGAAACCACCGTGCTCTCCATTTTTCCAGCACCCGCAGCCTCCTTTGCCTCAAGCCAGAAACGTCGTCTTGCAACGGTGACGATTTCGTTAGGAAACCAAGAAAGTTGTGTTGCCGTGGCAATGTTGTTTAAATGTTTTTCATTTTTTCTTGAGTGTCGTACGACCTCTCTTTGCCAAAATGGATGTTTTGGTGAAAATGTGCGAAGCGGTAAGAAGGAAATGGATCTCGTTGCGCAGTATAGGTGAGGGAAACGTGAGTGCAGAGAGATCCGTTGGTTTGGTTGAAAGCGTTTTACTTCCCTTCATGTTTTCGGCGAGTTTTCGAGGGGTTTCTGAGGCATACAGTTTTCGATGCTGATGCCCAGAACCTGTTGTGTTACTCCTGTAGAAGCGATGGCGACGATGGGGCGTCCACTTCGGAAGAAGAAGTTGCGCTTGATGCTGTGGCGAAGAAGCCTGGAGTTTTTACAGCGGCGCCAGAGGTGTGCTTTTCTCTCCCCCCCCCTCCCCCTCAACGCATCTTACGTCCCCATAATACTGTAGCATTGTTTTTTGTGTTTTTTTTGGGGGGGGTTATATACTTGGACTGACTGAAAGACTTCTCAGAAGAAGTTGTGAATGTGAAAATAGGCAGAGAAATATATAAAGATGCTTTTGCTTTGAATTTTATTTATTTTTTTCATCTTTGTGCACATATTATTTTCGAGTTGCTCCATAGGACTCGGTGTCTTGATTCTGAGATTCCAAAAATATTCACAACAAGATATTGGATTGGCCATTTGCATAGTGAATGGGCTATGTGGGATCTCCAATCAAATGTTTTTTTTCAATCATTTCGTAGGTAGACACGGCAGCGTTGACTTTTGTGGACAACTCAGTGGTCGCTGAGGCAGCTGTGCGACATTTCCAAGGTGTCGATTGAACAAACCCAATCATTTAAGCTTTCATTTTTATGATTTTCGACGTATTCTTGTCTATTTAATTTTGATAAATATGACACATTTCCGTGAGTAGGCCCAAATCTTTTCCTTCAACATTTCAATATCGTTTCAATAGTGCCTATGTGTCCTTAAGAATGATTTGCATTTGTTATTCTAATTGGAGGAGAGCGAAGATAAAAAAATATATTTTATTTTCCAGATATTAAAAAATAAAAAATTGATGAGGAGTGGAAGGGGGTGTGGACGAGTTTCTAGTTCGTATAAATTTGCCAGTGTTGCTCTTGCAATCTTATTTTTTTTTGTGATTTTTTTTTTGCCACTGTGCAGATCCAAAAGCTAGACAGGTCTACTTCAATCCCAAACACGAGGACTTATCAGCTCCCGTCGTGGGTAAGCCAATGAACCTCCCCCGAATGGCACCACTTTTACCGGGTTTTTTTTTGCTTTTTTTCCCACAGTTTGTGGGTGCGTGTTTTTTCCCCAAAAGTATAACATCAGTGCTGGAATCGCCTGCATGCAAATGTGTGGGTCAATCCAGTATCTTTTTCTGATCGATTTTGAAATTTTTCAAAGTCAAGGCACAGAGTCCTATGGAGCAACTCGAATTTAGAATTTTATTTTCTTGTCAGGTCCTGCCGATCCAAGTGACAAGAATGGAGTTCCATTGGGGATGAGAAATCACAGAGCCGGTGTTGTGGAGGACGAGCATGTGAATCCATTCGTCTTTGATGAGCAATATGGCACCTTCCACAGGTAAACGACTTTCGATACGAACTTGGATGCAAATCTTGTTCGAACCAAAAATAGAAACTGAGAGATACGTCCATTGTCGTGACCTTTTTGCCACATCCTTTGTATGTGGGGGTGGGGGGGGAAGTCATAAGGGTGGCATACAACAGCATCAAATTTAGTTTAACAGGTGGTTGAAAAAAGGCGGATGAAGCTTGTCCTTGTACCTGGGAAAATGGATCAGTGTCGTGTGGCACTAAAATTAAGTCGTGTGTGTTTTCTACTCCAGCTATGGTTACTCCGTGAATCCATCTGGCCAAGGGTATGTGGGTGATTTGACAGGCTACTTAGGAAAGCAAGGTGAGAAAGCACATGTGTTTTGACATGCATGCATGCAGGTGGGTATTTTGTTCTTGGAATTTCTTGTGTCCGCATGAGCATGAAATGCAAACCATAGGGATTATTCAGTGGCAAGTTTTGGGACTGGGGCAAGGGGGGGGGGGGATTTAGAATGCATGGAAATCAGTGCCTGGTTCATTTTTACATGAATAGATCGCGATGTTGGTCATCCGGTGCTTGGACAGGATTTTGTTGTGAAAAAAGGTGGTGTATTGTCATTTGTATTATGATTATAATGTGTTTGTTTAAAAACTGTTCCCTCGTGTCCCCAGGTGAGACAGTTTTCACTCAAGCAAGAAAACGCAAAACCACACAGGAGAGAAAAGCCGACACCGAAAGGAAAATTTCCCGGATGGAAGATGAGTCAGCATTGCCTCATGAACCCTGGGAACTCACCAGAGCTCAGCCGTGGGCTGAAAAGGAAGTGGAGGTCGTGCAGTTGACGGATGAACAAAAGGAGTTCATGGATAATTTGAACGAGGAGAAAGCCCTGGCTGGCGGGAAAGCTGGGGAGGCGAAAGAAGCCACCAGTTTCTTTCACGGAAAAGAACGCAAGGATTTTGCAGGTGTGGGGGTGGGGGTGGGTGGGAAGTCCTGTGATAATACTATTTATCGCAACAAGAATGAGAATGCCTGCAAACCACATTAAGATGCCTTTGTTGAGATGCTATAGTTCTTGCACTGCGTATGCTGTGAAAGCTGCTATGTCATACACTAGGAAATTTGTTTTTTTTTACCGAATCTTGCCTCTTTGTGATTTTTCTGTTGGTTTGAGGGAGCCCGGAAAATACTGTCCCGCATTTTTTCAAATCTCTAATTTTTTTTCGAAATGCCTTCATATCAGGACGAACATGGATCGAAGCTCCAGCAGACAAGAAAAAGGAGAACGACTATTGCTTCTTGCCAAAACGTGCCATTCACACTTGGACTGGGCACACCAAGGGAGTCAATGCGATTCGACTGTTCCCTGGCCATGGACACCTGTTGTTGTCGGCTGGTCTGGATGGCAGAGTCAAAATTTGGGATGTTTTCAACAACAGGAAATGCATGCGGACATACTTGGGCCATTCCAAGGTAATTAGATTGGGTTTTGGCTTTATCCACAATGATGGTGCTGATGTGTTGAATATTGCAATGCTATATTTCCATTTCTGCTTGTAGACTCTTTTTTTGTTCATTTTTGCAACTAGGAATTGTTGACCAGTGGCCAACTCAGGGGGGGGTCTCCAGTTGTTTTCCTTTTCATGTGAAAGCATCAAGATCAGTGGGGGGCAAAGTTTAGTCCCATTCTTAAAACCAGTGGATTCGAGAAGAAGTTTGTATTCTTGTCAAAAGAATTACACACTCACATTCAACACCAAGGAAAAGAATTGTTAACGAGGTTATTCATGCCTGCGGGTTTTTGCACAGGGAGTTCGAGATGTTTGCTTTTCCAATGATGGATCCCGTTTCTTGAGCACAGGCTATGACTGTAACATCCGTCTGTGGGACACCGAATCTGGGAAAGTGCTGCGAACGATCAGCAACAAAAGAGTTTTCTATGTGGTCAAATTCCACCCCGACGACGACAAGCAGAACGTCCTCATGGCTGGATGCAGCGACAAGAAAGTCTATCAATGGGATCTGGACACGGGGGACTTGATTCAGGAATATGATTACCATTTGGATGCGGTGAATACGATTACGTTCGTGGACGAGGGGAGGAGGTTTGTAACCTCGAGCGACGACAAAACTTTGAGGGTGTGGGAATTCGGGATTCCCGTTCAAATCAAGTACATTGCTGATCCATCGATGCATTCCATTCCAGCTATTTCGTTGCATCCATCGGGGAATTACTTTTCTGGGCAGTCCCAAGACAATCAAATCGTCACGTATTCCACAAAGGAGCGATTCAGATTGAACAGGAAGAAAACCTTCAAGGGACACACTTCTGCAGGTTATGCCTGTCAAGTGAATTTCTCTCCGGATGGGCGGTTCGTGGTGTCCGGGGACAGCGAGGGTCGATGCTTCTTCTGGGAGTGGCAAAATCCCAGGAGAGTCGTGCAAAGTTTCAAAGCACATGATAAGAGTGTGTGCATTGGCTGCGAATGGCACCCGTTGGAAACGAGCAAAGTTGTGACTTGTGGTTGGGATGGGCTGATCAAGCTATGGGATTAATTTGGCTTGATTTGGCAGAAGCTGCAGGGGCAGAATGTTTCCAACAAATGTGTAATATTGGGGATCCATCTTGAGCAGAGTTAAGCTAACAAGGATCAGTGGAGGAGATTTGCATCACATATTTCTCCTTTTTATACTTATTCTGTGCTGATAAAATGTGGATCAGGCAGATGAGATTCCGAGAGCTTTTAGAAGAAGGAAAAAATTGTCACAAGGTCATTTGACTTGCTTGCTTGCTTGCTTGAATCATTTGTAATGATTCGTTAGTGGAGGTCGGCGACCAATCATCACTTTGAATCCAAGCAAAGAGGATACCGTGGCTGCTGACTTGATCTGCTCAACTTTTCGGCTACTTCATAATATTACTCATCAGAATTGGAAATGCAACCTTCTGATTGCACTGACCTCTCCACAGATTGCAATGGAATTTTTCTTGTTGATGAGGTGGCCAACCCCAATGGCAGAGACCCCAGGTGTCCAGCCAAATGGCAAAGGTGCTCGAATGGCCAGAATATCTCAATAAAGGTTCCATCCAATTTTGTTCCCCACCACACGCACTAGGATTTTGTTGCACTTATACATCAATCATATATTTGCTTTCAGATTAACCCCCACCCGAATTATGAAGTTTTGCTTGTTCTTCATCTATACCACCATATCATGAAAAAGTTCAGATAAAGACGAAAGATAAACAATTACAAGGAAAACATACCACAACCTACGCTTTAGCGAATCATCCGACTATCTGATTCGCTTCATTCATTCTTATAAGAAAAAGGTCTAATATTTTAAAGATTCGAACACCCTACCTTTCGAGACTAGAAGTTCTGGTAATTCATGCTTACTAAAAACTCATAAAATCTTCCATCCATCTCCCATAGTTTTTGGGTGTTTCCTCCGATTTGTACAACGCGGACAAAACCTCTTTCCTTAAGATCGTGTAGAATTTGAACCACCTATACAACAAGAGTGATGATGTTTTTGTTTTTGTTTATCGATTCGTTTCAAGAGAAAACATTATTGGATAACATAAAACGATTCTTTATCAATTTTAATCTTGCTTAAGTTCCATAAGAAGTCTTGCTTAGCACAAGCTATTTTGTACGAGCATGAGAAGCTATCTTTATCATTATTAGATTATGAAATGCATTGTTTTTTCTTTTCTTAAATTGTGGAAGTGTACCTTCACCTACATTATGACGATCCAAAGCAAACACCGAAACCAACGTTCTCACAGTAAGAGGTCTCCTCAAACGCCATAAAGCGTGTAACAAACACAAGCTCACCTACAAAGAAAAATAAAATGATTCTCGAGACCGGTATCGGAGTCAACAAAAGTTGATGTTTACTTCACATACACCTTTAAATTTTGCTGAATATGTTCGAAACGTGAGATCACAAGATGTCTGAAACACAACACGTTAGAATACGAGTCCCAAACGGAGCAAACGCACGTCAAGATAATTATAATTCAAGAATTTCGTAACCTTTAAGCTCTTATTCCAAATCCTATATTCGAAATTAACTTAATTACTTAAAAGATACTTACATACTCTCGCAGGTCTTCATTTTCCATACGAGGTCGGGTGGTTGATAAAAATTCTTCGATTGTGATAGAATTCATTTTCTGGAACAACAAAACTATAAACACAAAGAAATGAAAAAACGTCAGGAAACTCTTTATAATGATAAAACAACTAGTAGAAAGAAAAATAACAGTAAGAAAAATATTCCAAAAATCCACGTTCCTTTGTAAAAGGTCGGAAAGGTAAAAATCTGCTCTAGTTCAAGCCATGCGTCACGGATTTTCAGAACCCAAGTCCGTTCGTTTTGTGCGTTGCGCGCGCCTCTTAAATTCTTACTTGGTGTTGCGCGCGCCTCTTTGGAAACCTTGACACTGGGAAATTTTGCTGAGTAGGAACCTTGGCGAACGTTGTCGCGTGCGTGGTGGCTTGTGGCTTCTCTTTGTTTGGAGCGAAAAAAGCGGTTCTCGTGAACGGTAGGACTTTCTGATCGTCCTGGCTTCTTGTGTACAAAGATCCATGTTCACAAGACAAACCCGAGCCCACTATGTGGATCAAAGTCGTTGGGATTGGTTGAGCTGGTAGTAAGCCGTGTTATGTTTCCACTTCGTTGTGAAGGAGACTCTTGAAGCATTGGGGAAGACAGGGAAAAAAATGAATGATAGATCTGCTACACCAATCTCAACCACCCTCAAAACACTCCCCAGATTTCCTTTGTTATATTCTCTCACCCTAGAACATATATCAAATCAGAAGAATACTCCTCCCACCCACCCACCCCTGGCTCCCTCCAAAGTCACACAAATAACAACTCTTCTGCACATGAATCCCACACCAGCACTTTTTTCCTGCCCTTGGAGAAAAAAAAAACTGTACAAGGTCCAGTTCGTTACAAAGAAGCCCATCAATCCCTAGAAATGGTGCTCTAGAAATGATATTATTTTCTTCAAACGAGCTGCACAGCGGCAATCGACGGGATCCTCTCTCTGAGTTTTTGTGTGACAGCTACACGCACAGTCATGACACTGGCTGCAGGGCCCGTGATTTGAATTTTGACGACAGGACCATCCATTGATACATACAACAGATCACCACCCCCTGTTCCAACCAAGTATGGTCGAATCTCATCCAATACCTGAAAGAAAAGAAAGAAGGCCATCAGATTTGGGGAAAGAATTTCCTTCGCAATTATTACACAACAAAAAGTGCCTTTCAGAACGCGGAGGGCTCACCGTGTCAATGTTTTCTGCAGTGAGATCCATTCCTTGCTCTTCATCAATTACTTGATCGACTTCCATGATTTCCTGCAGACAAGAAGCACTATATTTCTTACACACAAAGACAGAGCCCATAAACGAAACACAACCTACCTTCTCCAGTTAAAATAACATCTACATTAACAACAAATATTAAGCTTGTTTTAAGACAGTGGAGGGGACGTGAGATGGGTTGGGTTGTTTTCCTATATAAGCAAGCACCAGCATCAGGGTTTTCCAAAGATTCATGAGGTATTTGGTGGGTGAGTGCATGGCTGACTCACAGGAATTTTCTCCATCAATCGTCTCTTGATTCCCATTGTCATGGTGGTCATCGAAGATGGGCAGGAGCCACATGCACCTTGCAGCCTTAAGAGAACCGTCAGGCCATCGATCTCCACTAATTCAACATTACCACCATCCGACATGAGATAAGGACGAATCTGGAACATTCAAAACTTCCAATCTCAGAGAAATCTCCATTCTCAAGATGCACACAGAAGTTCCATTGAGGATGCGGCGCCAATTCAGCACGGTGTTGGCCACCAATCGTTCAGGATTCACCCCACAATTCAGTTTAATTCTTTTTCATACATGAAGCTTTTTCTCTGTCCCGCAAGCAGAAAATCAAATCCTGCATTTTTTTTGCAAGGCCTCATTGTTGATTCACACTGCTTGTTGTGTGGGGGAAAAAATTCTGTAACCCCAGAAATCCAACCAAGAAATGGAAAGAAAACCAACACAATCACAAACCTCATCCAGGACAGACTCCACATTCTCCTCAGTCAGCTCCAACGTATCGCTTATCGCAGTACAGACAATAGGAGAGCCTGAACACCACAACCAGTACGAAACTCGGATTCAAGAACTGGGCTTAAGCGTCAAACCCAGATTCAGCAACAGAAAAATCCACACAATGCAACGAAAACCACGCGAACCTGCAGGTCCAGCTGCGCTCGCGACCTCAGGGAAATTGCGCTTGCAAGAACGTCCCTTTCGACTCCGCCTGTGAGAGGTTATGTTTTCGCCACCGACGACTCGAGGAAAGCTTCCGCGGAAAATGCGGGGGGTGTCACACAGGCTGGTGCTGCAACAACAATTGGATGCGCGACCGGACGACATCGTTTCTCTCGTTCGTCCTCCACTCGCAGGAGTTTCAATCAGACAAGGGGAAAATTTTTTGAACAAGAGTGATGTGGAACCCACCAACAAAGGGACGCGAGAATGATTGTGCCGGTGCATGTAATATTGATTGATTGATTGATTGATTGTGCCGATGATAAAGTTCGACTTCTTTAGATTGGGATCAACGAAAAGGTTGCTTCTGCCTTCTGACGAATGTGGATGGACTTAATGGTGAATTAACACAATTCAATTTTTTTTATTTGCTTGATGGTGGTTAGTTATGGCAATTCTCCTCCACAATGTAATTTGATGTTTGTTTGTTTGTTTGGATAGTTGTTGTTGTGTTGCTCTCATAACTCCGCTCATCTTTCGCTGACGTCTCTCGTCAGTCGACACACTCTGGGATTGTTTTCCGTTACGAACGTCCACTCGACGTCTTTTCACTCTTAACGGTTGGAACACCTCTCGAGTACAAGCTTTTGTTCTAGCGACTCGCTGTAAATGTGTTCGTTTACATGTGTTGTGTTCTGTCTTTTAAAACACCAG
Source organism: Bryopsis sp. KO-2023 (assembly GCA_030272585.1). Classification (NCBI taxonomy): domain Eukaryota; kingdom Viridiplantae; phylum Chlorophyta; class Ulvophyceae; order Bryopsidales; family Bryopsidaceae; genus Bryopsis; species Bryopsis sp. KO-2023. Next base: position 3,333,883 of record BSYQ01000007.1, on the reverse strand, counting down.
GAGTTTCTGGCGCGCGACCTTTCGTCGTCCCCGCCAAAAACGCCAACTGAAACTGCAGCTGAAACGGCACGGCTTACAGTCATAACCGCCGTGCCGTTTCGCGCTTACTGTCACGTGATTTATCCCATGTCCCAATTTGTTCGTACTATTCCCCACAGCCCCTTAATAATATTCATTTCCCATCCATCTCAGTCCATGGATCCTTTTCACAACAGTTGTGATACGAGAAAAGGGCTATTCAGTTTTCTGGAATATGGAATCTGTTTACACTTCAGTGGGCTGGACACCTTTGGTTGGACGAGTCCGTATTTATTGCCACAATCAATCAAACCCAATCTGCAACCCATGTCTAACCCTGATCGAAAGAAATAGAATCAAACGACAAAGAAGATCGCTCCAAAAAAGCATTAGCCTGTGCCCTTTGCAAAGAAAGAGAAAGACGTTTAGCCATGCTCTTTGGACCACCACTGAAACTGGAAGATGGCTGGACACCTGGGGCCTGTTTTAAGTCTAAATTAATCAGCTGTTCTTGCGCTCCATCATCCTGCTGTTCAGTTTTCCCTCTTGGAAAGGTAATGAGAGTACATTTACTCGGGTCAGTTTTTGGATGAGGAACAATAGTGTTGTGTCATTCTGTGCACATGCCATTTGATGTATCGACAGTGTTGATCGGGACTGTGGCTTCCCCATCGAACAATGTTACAATCCTGCAAAGTCGTATTATTCAAAAGAGCTGTGAACTCAAAAAGAAATACATATTTTTCTTCCTCTAATCTTGCATCCGACAGCAGTCAGAATGGCTCCTTGACATGCTGCAAGGTGGACGAGGGATTATTCTTGAAGACCTGACAGCAACCAAAAAAGTCACAGCTGAGGGAAAACGAATAAAAGAAGAGCTGCAGGCTTCCTTATCGGTTCTGATTAGGGGGTGTTCAACTGTGTGCCGCTAGAAAGATTATCCCATGTATTCATACTGTTTTACAGGAATTCTTGACACGACAATGTGTGTTACAATCTGGGGGGTATGAACCAGTGTTGTGTGGATAATCCGAATCCCGGATAATAGTACCCGGATGTCCGGCCGGGTATCCGGGATCCGCAATTATCCGTGTCCGTGGATAATAGGTTTCAGATTATCCACTTCTTATCCGTATCCCGGGTAATCCAAGTACAAATATCCGGGAGCCCGGATAATGCGCGGATCCCGGATATCCTAATAGAGAAAAAAATCTGGTCGAGAATCTATCCCCGCAACTATGGATCAACTGTAAGCGTAACCACGACTCGCTACTTCTGCATAACTCATTCGCAAATACATTCGCATTGCGCTACACAACAATCTCCCCTCTCGACTCCCGACTCTTGACTCACAAATTGGCTTTCCTTTGGCCTTCACACTTCACACACGGCAGCAGTGCGAGCGACCAGTGTCGCAGCAACTGTCTTTGTGAGTTGATGGCGGCTCTTGTAACCGTAAGCACGACTCGCTACTTCTGCATAACTCATTCGCAAATACATTCGCATTCCGCTACACAACAATCTCCCCTCTCGACTCCCGACTCTTGACTCACAAATTGGCTTTCCTTTGGCCTTCACACTTCACACACGGCAGCAGTGCGAGCGACTAGTGTCGCAGCAACAGTCTGTGTGAGTTGATGGCGGCTCCTGCAGACGCAACGAATATTGAGATTGTGGCAGAGGTCCAGTCTGAAGGGGGACGTGTTGTCGATGAGCCTGCTGAAGAGGTAGACTTGACGGAGGCTGGCGGTCAGCATGGAGCCGACCAAAGCGCGTCACAGGGGAAAGAGGCACAGGAATCTTCAATGGACGAGGAAGTCGCACTGATTGAAGCACAAGCTGCTGTGTGGAAACGTCAGAATCGAACCTCAGAAGTTTGGGGATGTTTCAGGAGCCTTGGAAAAAAAAAAGAGAACGACATTGAAGTCGAAGGTTTGGCGTGCATATTCTGTTGCAAAGACATCAAAACGCTGAACGACGTTCTTGGAAAACAACGGTCCCCCCGAGGAATCATAATGTACAAGAGCACTAGTGGAACAGGCTCTATTCGAAAGCATGCAATCAGTTCCCACGGAGACGTAAGTGTTCACTGATTTCTTCCCTCGTGAAATGCAACATTCAATTCAACCATCACTAAATAAACTGGGATTCAAACCTGCATCCACCACACCTCTGACCATGGTCTAGCACCTTAGCCACCTTACCCAACAACACACTACAATTGTCTCGAATGTTGCAGATATTCAAGCGGATGAAATCTCTTGAAACGGAGAGAGAAAACAAGAAACGGAAGAACATAATGCCACAGAAGAGTGCCCTTGCAACAACAGTCACTCAGTTTTTTCACAAGAAGAGGAAATACAAGGCAAACTCAAAACAACAACAAATATTCATTCAAGATCTTTTGTTGTTTATCGTCAAAGAATTGCAGCCGCTATCCATCGTCGAAGGACCTTTCTTTAGGCAGATGCTTCTTCGTTGCGATCCAAACTTTGTGTTCCCATCACGGCGGAGAGTGCGAGATGTCCTGTTGAAGGAATTGCGTCAAAAGGTCGATAGGGAGCACGTAGCCCCGATTCTGAAAGTGGCCGGGAGTATTTCCTTGACGTTCGACTTGTGGATGTCCCGAAAAACCGAAGACTTGTTCGCGATGATTGCTCATTGGATCGGCGATGATTGGGCGGTGTACCACCGATGTCTTGGCTTGGTGAAGGCTAACCACACGGATGGCAGTAGCCTTTCAAATGAATTACACGCTTTATTGGTGAAGTATAACATTGCGAATCGAGTTTTGGGATCAACAAAAGACCAAGGAAGCAATATGCAGAGCTGTATCAAAGCTCTCGATGATATCCAACAAAAAAGTGGAAGTGTCCATATTGTGGACAGTCTCCCATCTCTTCTGAATAGATTTGATGGGACGTGCTATGCCCATCTCATCAGTACGGCGCTGTCCAAGGTTTTCACGAAGCAGCAACAGAGAGAGAGTCAAATCGATCATGGATTCAGCACCATCAAGTTTTTTGAGTTGAAGACACAACTTCAGAGTCAAATCACGTACACCAAAAAAAGTAGCAAGGGTCGACAGCTCTGGAACAATGCACAGGTATGCTGCATACCGTATGCATTAGTTCGCAGTTGTACCCACTCCTTGTTAACGTGAAAGAGAAAAAAAAGAAGCCGCACAATTGTTTCCGCGTTAACCTTGCACGTGCGTGCACCCGCAGGAAAAGTGCAATGAGAGCCCCATCACGTTGATCACTCCAGTGAAAACCAGAATGGGATCGACTTTGGCGATGTTCGAGCAATGCTTGAGGAAAAGGAAGAGCTTGCATGTGCTCTACACAGACCTAGTTGAGGCAAAGTATCAAGATCGTCGCCTCAGTCGAAATCAATGGATGGTCGTCAACGCCGTTTGCGACGTTCTCAAGCCAGTATGCATAGTCATTGTCAAACAGCAAACCCGGGCGTCAGAATATTGGTTGCTTTCTGATGCGGTGGCAACCATGACGGAGTTATTTATAAACTTGAGGAATGAGCCGCCACCACTCCAGGAATTGGAAGAGTTTGACGACGAAATCTTCAAAGAAGAAATTCGTGAGCTACGAAAGAGGGTCACCAAAGTTGTTCGTGATACTATCTTTCCATCGGTATCTCCTTTGATTTCTTTCTCAGCCGGGAAGGGCCACACGATGCTGAGCCTCATGCTTGACCCGAAGTACAAGAGTATGAGGATTGTCTCAAAGCTGATCAACGACAAAGGGCGTGTGTTATAAACCTCTCCCTCCTAGGAAAATAACCTCCCAGCGCCCTTCCTTGAAGTCCCTTTAACCCATCAAACCCCCACTCCTTGATGGGACCCTTGAGATGACAGGGATCACCTCAGGGCGAGACACCTGGGCTTGCTATGAGTCATCCTTTCAGCACACGTGCTATAATGATCTCATGGACCTTAAGCATATGACTAGAGCCATGTTAGTGCCCACGACTAACCCTTGAGCTCTAGTAGTGCATAGACATACTCGGCGTACACTTATAACAGTGCCCCCTCCCTGATGTGAAGCCGCCCTCGGCTTTACTAGGGAATCAAATGCTGATTGGCATCAAGCAAAAGATAGTTGTCTTTTGACATTTGCACTTTCAGAGAAAGAAGATCATCATCATCCAGTGGCCTACTGTGATATGATGTCTCAAACCTTCGCTTTTGATCTTCTACGGATCGTGCGAGGTACTACAGTCGACTGTTCTTGCGATTGGTGAAATGCATCAACCAATTCCTTTGCATGCAAGACATTTTCTTCGGGTTCCCAAGAGTTATGTTCATGGCCATAACCAAGCCACTTCACAAGGTATTCTGTATGGCATTTCTTCCCTCTGCGTCGCTCTCTGCGATCAAGAATGCGCTCAACCTCCCACTCCAGATCTCCCTCGATCTCAACAGGTGGTGGTGGTTGTACAGTTCCTTTAGCCCAATATGGCTTTAACAGTGAAGCATGGAACACCGGATGTATGGGCAAAGTTGCAGGAAGCTTCAGCTTGAATGCAACCTCATTTATTTCACGCTCAATTGGGAAAGGTCCTACCCATTTTGGCGTTAATTTACGTGAACCTGGGTGCTTGAGTCGAAGATTTCTTGCATCTAATAATACAAGGTCTCCTACTTTGACTTGCACTGGTACACGATGGCGATCAGCTTGCGCTTTAAAGCGTTGCTGTGCGGCTTGAAGGCGTTTCTTTGCCTCAACAATCCCTTCCCGAATTTCATTCGTCATTTTCTGAACTTCTGGTACAGCCACTTGCTTCGACCCTTTTCTAGGGATCTGAGCAGTCAATGCTGTCCATGGATCTCTTCCATAATTCAGAAAGAAGGGTGTTTCACCAGTTGCTTCGGATTTAGAGTTATTTATTGCAAACTCTACAACCGGTAACAAATCCGCCCAATTCTTTTGGGATGGCCCGACAAAGTGGCGGAGTGTATCCTCCATGACTTTGTTCATAGCTTCGGTTTGCCCATCTGTTTGTGGGTGATAAGCCGAAGACAAGGCCTGTGAGATTTCCCATGTATAGCACAACTCCCTGAAGAAGTGCGATACAAATCTCGGGTCTCTATCTGTGACCAACTTCTTTGGCATACCATGTGCTTTGAATACATGGTTCACAAAGAGTTTTGCTGCATCTACGGCTGAGCACTCTGTACTTGTTGCCGCCAAATGAACCATTTTGGTCAACATATCCACAAATACGAGGATTGCATCATGACCTTCTCCTCTAGATAGTGGGAGATTAGTGACAAAATCCATCGAAACAGTTTCCCATTGTGCATTCGGGATAGGCAAGGGTTTCAGAGGGCCTTGTGGCTTTGTTCGCCTCCCTTTATGCCTTTGACATGAGTCACATCCTCGCACATAGGATTTGATTTGGTCCTCCATTTGAGGCCACCAGAAATGTTTCTTGATTTGCCGACTTGTTTTAGCCACTCCAAAGTGACCCGAATAGACAGTGCTATGGCAATCTTGGATTATTTCTTGTCTCAATGATCCATCATTTGGTACTGATATCACATTTCCATTCCACCAAATTCCATCTTGGTTCTGTAACATCTGGGCAGCTTCCAGAGTTTGATACCAAGGATCTTTGGTGTACCCTTCAACCAGCCTTGACTCCAACTGGGTATGATAACCCCGAGGCAGAGATGGGACCTCAGGATCCCGCGGTCTAGAAACCAAGCCACTCGATCTCACGGTCTCGCATAATACTCCAATTGAAGAAGGAGAAGACGGTATACGTGACAAGGGATCAGCCACATTTACTCGCCCTGGTCTATACTCCCATTCAAATTGGAAATCATGGAGCAATTCTAGCCAGCGGACCTGCCGTCGATTCAAGGTCGATCGGGAATGAAAGAATGTGTTTGGACTATGGTCGGTAATCACTCGGAATTTTCTGCCTTGCAAGTAGCATCTCCATAATTGAAGTGCATACACAGTAGCATACATTTCCTGATCACTCGTCGACCAATTGAGTTGTGGACCTTGCAGCTTTTTGCTTTCATAAGCTATTGGGTGTCCTTCTTGCAGGAGAACTGCTCCAATTGCCTTTGTAGAAGCATCAGTGATTACTTCGAAAGGTTTAGAGAAGTCCGGCAAAACCAAACACGGTGCTTCCGTGAGTGCCGTTTTCACCCCTTCAAAAGCTGTCTCACACTCATGAGTCCATTCCCATGTCTTCCTCTTTTTGAGAAGATCAGTCATTGGAGAAGCCAAGGCTGAATACCCCTGTACGAACTTGCGAAAGTAATTGGCGAGTCCGAGGAACGACCTTAAGTCATCCACCCCACTAGGACGAGGCCAATTTTTCACTTTAGCCGTTTTACTCGGGTCAACTGAGATACCATTGCGGCCCACCACGAACCCTAAATAGCGCAACTCAGTTTTATTGAAGTCACATTTGGACTTCTTCAAGAACAATTTATGTTCTCGCAACCTTTGTAATACTTCTCGAAGATGTATCAAATGTTCCTTTGGTGTCTTTGAAAAAACTAAAATATCATCCAAGTAGATCAAGACATATTTGCCAATCATACCATGGAAGACTGAGTTCATCAGTGTCTGAAACACTGCCGGTGCATTGGATAATCCCATCGGGAGCACCCGGTACTCAAATAAACCAAAGGGTGTTTTGAAGGCTGTTTTGGGGATGTCATCTTCCTTGACTCTGACCTGCCAGTATCCAGCTCTCAGGTCAAGAGAAGTAAAACATCTCGAGCCTTGTAACTCATCCAGGAGATCGTCGATCCGTGGGATCGGAAACTGATTCCGGATAGTTACTTTATTAAGACCCCTGTAGTCTATGCACATCCTGAAGCCTCCATCCTTTTTCGGTACGAAAAGAACTGGAGCACCCCAAGGGCTAGAACTAGGTCTTATGAGCTTTTTGGCTAAGAGTTCGGACAATTGATCCTGAATCTCTTGCCGCTCTGCGGGTGAATACCGAAAAAGTGGCCGGTTTACAGGACGTGTACCTTCTTCTAAAGGAATGTCCACTTCTACGGCTCTTTCCGGGGGATATTCCGCCAAACCAGTTACAAACAAATCATCAAATTCCTCCAAGAGAGATTCCATCTCCTTCTCAGGGACTTGATCTGATTCACCGGTTCCCTCCGCTACACTTACATGTGCGGGTACGTCCTGTACTTCACGAATTACCACCAGAAATGGTTGAAGAGAGGAATCCTTGAGTTTTCTCTTCACCTGTGGAATAGTGAGTAAGGAACCAACATTTCTGTGGGGAATTCTTTGTTCTCCACCAGTGGCCTTGGGCAAAAGACCCTGGCGTATCAAGATCCGTTGGTTTGCAGAATTCGTCACGGCACACTTCTTCTCAAAGAAGTCCAAGACTGCCTTGCGATTTCGCAACCACGTATCACCCAAAATGATATCAAATCTCTCCATAAGATCAATCACCAAACAATCCAGCTTCTCTCGAAAGCCTTGAATTTTCAGAGAGATCTTTGTTTCACCTAAGATATCAATATAACTCCCATTGGCCAATTCGGCTTGCGAACTTGTGGTTACCTTGAAGGAAATCCCATTTTGTTCACAAAATCTCTTGGAAAGGAATGCTAATCCCTTAGCTCCTGAGTCCAAAAGACAATGGGCAGGAATGCCACTAAGAGTTCCCTCAAAGTGCATTGACATCCTGTCTTGGGTAAGTAAATCTTGAGTATCCTTTGGTACCAAGGGGACAGGTGGGTCATAGTATACATTCACTGGCCAAGGAAGACCTGGAAGTCTTTTCCGGCGCTTTCCTTTCATAGCGGTGAACAAAACCATGCCCTTCTTGTATTGTGCAATTAGTCTCATAGAGGCCAAGGCCGGATGCGGCTCTTTATTCCACTGTGGAACCAGAATGCAACAAGAAGTATTGTGTGGAGACTTATTCTTTTCTCTCACATAGTGATCAATGTATTTGTGAAGCTCCTTGAATGGAGGATTCAGCCATACATGCTCACCCGAAAGAGTAGTCTCAAAAAACCCCTCACCAATACAAAACTTTGCACACAAGGCATTGGTTTGGTCTGAGTTAGCACACCCGTCCAAGCTAAACGCTTGTCCCGTGAGTGACTCGAGACGCTGAAACTCTGCCTTGAGTATTGTTTTGTCTGATTGGATATTAGATCTTTCATTCACATCCTCTGGAGGGACAGAAGTTTGTGCTTCTTCCTGTTTCTCCTTTCTCTTTTGACCACGAGTCACGATAGGCGCTAAATGTGCACTATCCACTTCCATTGGGTCACAATTAGGATGAGAATTCAAATCTTGCCTCAGAAATTTCCAGTCATGGGGCTTGGACCTCTGAGAAACATGTGTAACAACCTCTTTGGGTTTTCCACATTTATGTCCTCGTGTCCAAGTCTCTCCACAAAACCAGCACAATCCCAACTGTTTGCGAGCTTTCAACTCTGCTTTGGTCAGTTGGCTGACTGATTTTCTCTTAGAAACTTGAGGTTTAGAGGAATGCTCAGTAGCATTTTTCCTCTCATCAAAAGAATCACTTTGCCCCGTGTTCTTTTGGGTGGATTTCTGCATTTTCTTGCAGTATCCCTCTACTTCAAGCCCGCGGCGAAGAAGTGAGTATGAGAGTTATTTTTAGACCAACACCTGTGTTGGGGGAAACCTCTGTGGATATTCCCTTTGTCCTTTAGACAAATCTGTAACCACCTCTTTGTGTGGATAACTCTTCTTTTCGTGGTGTTTCCTTGTTAACTGCTTTAATTTAATTTTTCCTTGGACACAACAAGCACCTCTAGGGTCTGCTTGAAAAATCTCCAAAAATCTCAAAATATCGTCCAATCCTGACGGAAAATATTAAGGACCTCTTGGGTCTCCTTAAAATAGACGAAGGACCTCTTGGGTCTCCTTCGCAACTCGAAAAACCACTCTGCAGAAAGTCTGAAGCAATACCCTAACTTTGACAGAGCATAACTTTCCGCACACAGCTCGGAATAAACCCCAACTGGACTCAAACGAAGCGGATTTTTCTTAGCTTACTTTTTGACACCTTATTTGTCCAATTCGGACCTTAGACGCCGAAGTTATCGTCGTTTCCGTGACGGACTCTTCACCTGCTCCGAAACCAAACTGTTATAAACCTCTCCCTCCTAGGAAAATAACCTCCCAGCGCCCTTCCTTGAAGTCCCTTTAACCCATCAAACCCCCACTCCTTGATGGGACCCTTGAGATGACAGGGATCACCTCAGGGCGAGACACCTGGGCTTGCTATGAGTCATCCTTTCAGCACACGTGCTATAATGATCTCATGGACCTTAAGCATATGACTAGAGCCATGTTAGTGCCCACGACTAACCCTTGAGCTCTAGTAGTGCATAGACATACTCGGCGTACACTTATAACAGCGTGCAAAGGCAGTCATTGAGATGTATGACACGATGTTGTTAATCCCTCTTCTAGCAGACATCGCTGAGCGGTTCACATCGCATCAGGCTGGGGACGGCGGTGTTGATATTACAGCTGTAACAAGCGACGGTGGGGCTACAGCACCCAGACCTTGTGACAGCAGCGGAAGCGATGTGTTTGCCGAAAATGCTGGTGAGTTAGACAGTGAGAGGATTGCCAGGGACGCAGCCATTTCGATGGCCACGCAAGAGTTGGAGCGCTTCCGCAGGCATCCTGTTCCCGATCGCAAGGACGAAGGATTTTCCAGCTTACAATGGTGGAAGGGAAATTGCGGCATGTTTCCAATAGTTGCAGAGGTTTCCAAGGCAATAAATGGTGTGCAAGGAACTCAGATTGAATGCGAACGAGTGTTCAGTATTGCCGGAATTCTCACTCGTCATCGGCGCAATCGCACGTCTGCGGAGCTGGTCGACGATCTCATGTTCATTCACAAGAACTACCCTGATGAGGAGGCACTGGACGCTCTCAAGGCCATGAAAGAAGAGAACAAAACTATGCCGGTTTATGGCAATGATTTCGTGAAAAACATGGAGAGTGAAGAATCACTTTGGGAAGACCTTTCATCGGATAAAGACGACTACGCGCGCGATCACACTTGAGATCAGTCTCTTGGCTGGTGGAGAACCGAAAATGAACTGAAACATTTTTGCTGAAGCTGTAATCTGTTGTGGGAATCGATACTTGTAGAAGAACTGAAGTGTTTCAGCATGTAATTTTTGGTTTGGTTTGGTTTGAAGTGTTTCAAAAATCAACTACGACCAAAGATTTAACACGCAACAAATGATCAATTATGATTATACGGGTCCGGCAATTACCCTGTAATTATCCACCTATTATCCAGGTCCGTGGATAATGGGTTCAACGGATATCCGGTATTGCCATTATCCGCGGATAGTCCGCCTGGAGATATCCGGATCCGGTCTGACGGGGTCAAAAGTGATATCCGCTCAACACTGGTATGAACGCTGAATGAATGTGGTTCAGTCCTTAAGTGTCGCCCTGGCTAACTCCCACTGAACTGTTCTCTAACTTCTGCCTGACATGAGACCATTCCACCTGACTGAATTACCCTCACAAAGTGCTTCGTGAAAATTATATTCATTTGACCTCAATAAAAAAATATTTTACCTTAAGATAGAAGGGGGGTGGGTTTCTTGGCGTTAAAAGAACACACACAATATCGGCCCTAGATGTAAGAAACTTTGACACATAATAAATCACTACTTTGGGTGTACAGACCAGACAGACCCCATCTCCCCCAACATCCTGCATTTCATATCCTTTTCATCTCATATGAATTTCAGCACTCTCCTCATTTCATCTCAATTTCAGTGGCCCGGAGAAAAAAAAGCAAGCAAACAAGTGTTGAACGGAACTGTGCTAGTGAGTTGCACCACAATCTCAGCACCAAATTGCATTTGGCTTCAAAAAGAGGCACCAAATTGCATCTGGCTTCAAAAACAGATTTTCTGTCCCTCCCTCCTAGAACATGTTGTACAGAATCTATCATATAAATCTGCAGCACTACCATTCGGAAAAGAAAAATCCAATTTTCTTATCGCTGCAATATGGAGTCGAAAGAGAAAGAGGTGATAAAAGGAGCGCTTCCTGAACCAGGTGGATTGCTACAGATGAGATTTGCTTAAGGATTCAAACAACGATAATTTAAGTCAAGAAAATTTGTCATAACTCCTTGAAAAAATTACGCAGCTTGAGTGTATACACTGAATCATGCAAAACAGTAAAAACTGAAAACTGATATGAACTTCTTCCAACTGTCATTCGACAAAGATGTATACAATACAAAATGCAACTTCCTTTCTTAAAAATTTGTTTCCCCTCATGCCGTTGAACACCCTTGGGGGCTTTTCTCCCCACAGAAAAACACCCTTTTTAACACCTTTTTTTTCGAACGCTGTTCCAAGTTTTTTTTCTTTAATCAATCTCTAACAATACATTGCTGAAAAATCCTATGGTCTTGACTATATATTAACATTTTCCTTTCCTGCCATGCCCTGTATGGATGTTTTGTGTTTTTTTTTAAACTCCTACCCACTCCTCTTCTCAAAACAAAAGCTCATTAACAGAACCAAAGAGACGGACTGAGTCCCTGTTTCTTTTTTTTTTCCAAAAATAGCATCACGGGCAGGAAGACTCTTGTGCAGTTTTGTCAAAATTTTCTTCCAAGCAAAAGTCTGGAAATCCCCCCCTTTTTTGACAACTATTTTGTTTGTTTTTTTTAACTCCAAAAACATGTTTAGAAAATTGTCCACACACTTCTCACAATTTTTTTCTTTCTTTTTTTTTTCAACTTTCAATTTTTTGTTTCGATTCTGGGACCTTCCACCTTAAATCTCCATTGATTTTTTTTCCCTTTCAAGAATCCTGCCTGTCTATTATCCTTTCTTTTTGTTTTCTAAATCCCTGTCTAGCACTTGGGTAAGTCGAATATCCAGCAAGTAGAATTTTCAATCCTGAGAGAAACCACTGAGTTTTCTATTTCTTTTTTCTTGTTTTAATGTCGATGATAAGCAACCTCATGCCCAACACATTCATTCACGCAACACTTCTCCCAACACCCCCCCCCCTCCTTCCCCAAATTTCCATACAAAGTAAAAAAAAAAACGAAATTGTTCAGTCCGAAACCAGCCCTGTTCCACAGACAGACTCCTCCCCCCTCCCCCTTGAATAAAAACAAGAAAAGAAAAACACAACTAGGATTGAGAATTCAAGCTCTTGCACATATAAATAGTTGCAATGCAAAAAACAAAAAAACAAATTAAAAAAAAAAGGGAGGAAAAGAAAAAGAGGAGTCACTGGAAAACAAAGAAAAGTGCCGAAATTGATTTTTTTTAACAAATATCCAAAACAAACAATTTTTGTCCCCCGTCTTGCCCATATATTTCGATGCAGCAGACTCCTTCCCCATTGTTTTTTTTTTGTTTTTTTTTTCCCCGTATTTCCCATACAGTAAAAAGTCTCTCATTCTAAAAATAAACAAGAAACATGGCGAAAAAAAAGAGTCGTACGACAATTTTTTTTGTTTCTTCGTTTGTTTTGTCGATTCAGAGGCGAAAAGATAAAAAAAAGAAGCAAAGGTACAGATATAACCAAACAACAGCCAAAACAAAAAGGCTGACTAAAAATAACGAGTCAAAAGAGTGTCGTGTGAATTTTCCCCCACACTTTTGTAATTTTTTTTTTCGTCGACTTTCCCTCTTCTCTTTTCAAACAAAAAAAAAAGCAAGTAAAAAGACCAAAGCAATTTCTTGCCTTGGGTGTTCCACCATCGAATTTCCTTGCAGCGGATTGACATGCATTCACTATTTCTGAACAGCCACCCCCTTTCATTTTTCCCTTTCACAAATACACTTTCAATTAAAAGAAAATGAAAAACACCAGAAAAAAAAGACCATAATGTACGATATCCCTTGAAAGATCACCCCCCGTTGAAGTCTGTCTCCATGAACTGAGACATTAATTGGCATTACTAGTTACGTTTAGGACTGCTTTTTGACATCCAAGGGGGTAAAACATGACGGAAAAAAAACAACAAGGGATTTGTCCAAAAATTCCGGGGGAGGGGGTGTGAGTGCAAGGGTGGGTTTGCGACAGCTTGGGTCAGTAATGACAAAAATAGATCAGCGTCAGCAAAAAGCCCCGGTCCAAAACTCGTGGTCAGGCAAAACCAGCAAATTGGCAGCTTCACCCCACCAACCGGAAAAAAACAGCAAAAAAAAAAACAAAAAACGGAGCCCTGCTGTCTTCATAAGTCCAATTTGTCTAAGAATCACTCGTCTTTCAACCTCCCATTTTCTTTTTTTTTTTTCATTTCCCTGTTTCACGCTAAAATAATGACACACCCATCCAAAAAACCCCTGCAATCCTCCCCTTTTGCCCCAAAATATATGAAAAGAGAAAAAGAGAAGCGAATCGTGATAAATCTTGATAAAGTTCCATCCCCTCCATCGTTCTTGCCCCCAGCGAGGAAAAACCAGAATTACCTAACTCTTGCATATACATTTTTTTTATTTTTTTTTTTTCCAATTTTGCCCCATTTTTCCAAAACACTGACTTTTTTCTCGGGGGAAACTGGCTCCACCATTCCATTTCCAATTACGTATCAACCCTCCGTACGATAACATTTAAAAAAAAATCCAAAAACTGTTGAAAAATATACATGCATATAAATGGGGCTGTTTTTTCTTTTCGAAACGATGGTGGAAAAGATCAGTGGACCAACTTTTTTGCCCCTTGGGCAAAAAAAAAAAGAGAAAAGATAAAAAGAAAGGAAAAAAAAAACCTGCAGACTTTTTGCTCCATTCTACCTTATCTCTTTAACACTTGTTTTTTAATATATATAAAATGTGTGCTTTTTTTCTCCATCATTTTCCCATCCATTTTCACATCAGAGCTGGGGTCTTCTTCAGAATGATAGGGGGAAAATCAACTTCAAATTTGTCGACCTTGTCGAACATTTTGTACCCTGGGGTCAGAGCATCTGACCAAAGCTTTTTCCTTTCGCATAACTCGACCTCATTTCCTCTGTTCGAGTCCCAAGGAGGATTCCCTTGACCCCAGAGATCGCAGCTATTGTCCACATCTTGAAGAGAAAATTCATCTCTAGGAGAAAAGCAATAACTATCTTTACGGGAATGTCCGAACGTCGTGGTGGTGGCTTTGCCAACTGCTGTCGACCTCTCGTTTTCGACCTTGCAGCAAGCGGCCTCCTCCCAAGAATTATCCTGTTTGCGCATTTTCAATCGCTGGATGACTTGGTCCCTCTCTGCGATTTCGCTCTCTTTTTTGCGCAAGTCTTGTTCAAGCTCCTGGACACGGTTGTTCAATTCTCCGTAGGTCACTGAGACAGCATTGTCCAACTCCACCTGATCGCAGTTAAAAAAAAAAAAAGGGGGGAAAATAGGTCAAGTGTCACATTTTTTTAATTTACAATCTACCAAAGCTAGACAAAAAACAGGGGATAAATGGAAATTAAAATACATAGAGAGCGTTAAGAAAAACTTGGAGTTACAAAAACAGCAGAATGGGTCAATATCAATGGTTTTAACTTTTTAATAGACCTCCTTCAGCATTGAAAATAAAAGTACTTCGCAAGAGAGTTTAAGAGCGAGGTCTGACACACCACTTTTCCCAGCATGAGTGTTGCATTGGAGATAGTCAGAATGCCTACACCCTGAAAACCCCAATTGATCCAGGGACATCAATTACTGATCAACACAGAATGATGATGTGAGCCCTCATATTTACCTCGAAATAACTAGATCCGGACATGAATTTTGTCAATCCAGGAGGAGAAGGGTTGGGACAGGGGACCTCGGCCCTCGAAATCGGCCTTGGCAGGGTGCAGCTTGCACCCTGGGGAGGAGGATTTCTAGCACTCGGGCACAACATCCCTCCTGGAGACGTCCCCTCGTAATCCCAAAAGTCTTCCTCAACGGCAGCCCCACCCACGTTGCGCTCCTTCACTGCAAAGTCCACCCCATAACCATTGCGAATCGTGGTTTCCGACAATGCTTGCTGGACGGGAGGTTGCATTGCGGAGTGCATTTCCTGTGAAATCTGGCTGTACAGCTGCGAGGTTTCCAGCTCCTTTTGTTCGACTAATTCTCTCAGCATGCGGACCTCCTCCAGTGCACCGGTAGAGCACCCAGCAAACTCATTGGACAACCCTTGGAAAAGCTCCAGAATCTCCTGATCCTTGTGTTCGATTTGATCTTGGATTCCTCTCAGGTCCGAAAGCTCGGCTGCTGAGGCACACAAAAACTCCAACCCCTCGTCCCCCCCTACAGTTCTTCCCATTGTGCGTTTTCTCACGAATTCGTTATCCTCCACCTCCTCCTCCTCCCTTGTCCAACTATCTTCTGTTTGCACACCAAACTCACTGAAAGCGCTCCGAGTTCCAGCCTCAGAGGGCGTATCAACAATCGTCCTCGGTGTATCGATCGTCGACACCTCGTAGCTCTTGTTTTCGTTTTCATCCCCGACACTGCCCTCCCTCAAGTCTTCCTCCTCCAAGTGGACTTGGTAAGTCAACCCAAAAGGCATAAAATCTTCCCCAATTTTATTTATTTCATTTTCATCTTCCTCATCGTCATCCAGATCCGAATCGGTTTCGTCATCCAGCGACAGCGAGTCTTCGCCATAGGACCAAGAACTCAGGGGAGCTAAATTTCTTCTTCTTTCTGGAGCGCAATGCTTCCCCTCCTCAACGGATGCAGAATCATCGGAGGACGAGGAAGTTGACGAGGAGGGGGCGGGAGGTGCATACATTGAACAAAAATGATCTTCCCTGTACATGGGGTTGCACGACCAGATCTGGCCCTGCTCTCCAGTGATTCTCACCCCAGGCACAGTCTACACATTCAAACAAAAAACTTGACATTAGTAGTGCATCTTGCAAACAACGTCATGGATCATGCCCCAACTCCAAGATTCGAATTGGGTTCTTCACAGAACTCTCAACCTCTGCTTTTTTTTTCACCCAAGCGTCAACCCACCTGCACAATGTCGTCGGAACACGAGAACAGGCCTTTGTGGAGCGCTCTCTTGCCGACTTCCGCCAGATGGCGTTCCACTGTTCTGACGGGGGAATCCATCGTTGACACCTTCGTGGGCCGGCGGTTTGGGTTGGTGTACTCGGGATTCTTCGTCCAGCTCTCGTCACGAGCCGTACCCGTCCAAGCTCCTTTGTCGGTCTGTACGAAAGAGCACACAAATGTTACACCACAGCAATCCCAGGCGCAGTCCTGCAGGAGCGTTCCACGTGGGCACTGTTGGGGCAGGGAATGGCCGCACAGCTGCTGATATCGACAAACGCAAATATAACCAAGCAAAGCGTTTTTGCAGGAATGGCAACGACCTGTCATCCGCAAGAAACAGTGACAGAAACTGGGCTTTTGCACGACCGACTCGCGCCAACGGGCGCCAGACTCCTGCCCCCCCAATCATACCAGTAACCTGCCTTTGGGGCTACTCATAAGTCAGCAGTACGTTTCCAGGGAGTAAAGAGACGACACTCACGCATACCCTGCGAATAGAAACTCGGCTCTTTCGTCTAGGCGAGTGCAGCGTGAGACAGGAGGCACCTCGCGTCATGTTGAGCGATGATCTAGCAAACCACGGGAGAATGCAGTTCGAGGCGTGAGAGAACGCTGGTGCGGACGCCTCAAAGCAAGGACGCGCGTTGGTACTGGTATGCGCAACTAAAGGAGTACAGGAGCAACGCCAGATTTCCTAGCGTGACGTGTAAACAGACAGTTCGATCTACAAGAGTACTCTTATACGATCGGCTACTATGTCGAGGGAAGTTCAAGGCCGTGAAAACTGCGGTACGTCGAAGAGTGCTCTTTTTCCTGGCGGTATACGGGACTAACCAGAGTTGCTTCCGTTACGACAGCCCTTGACGCGTGAAGAGCGCCGCCCCCGTTTGCATAAGACTGTTCGACGCCCTGCGGTTTGGACAAACGCCACCAGGCGAACGGCCTCACACAAAGTTTGCCAGAGTCTTTTTCCCCTGGGCCGCGCCCGTTTGATAACTTTTCCCTCCATGTGAATAATCCGGGTGGCGGGCATACTTCAAAAATACATCCATCGACTACTTTTTTTCTGGTATCCAATCCGCCAATCGAGGAAAATTGACAACCTACTTTGCGTGACGACGCCAGGATTTCCCCACACCCCCGCCACATGTACTCGGGAACTGGCTGCGTTTTCTTGATCGAGTTGCATGTTGCTTTGCCGCTCGATCGCAGTCGCCACTGGAGCCGCCACCCCATTCTGTTTTACCCGCTCTGCGATAGTATCTAACTCCTCCCACAAGTCGCGCGCCAAACTCGCGCAAAGTCGATCCACACAGATCCTCCGCTCGACACGCACACACCACTCTGTTGGCTCTGTTCGGTGGGTGACTGGAGTTGCACCTAAAAGGGCTGACACGATATTCTGCACGCGCGTCCCAACCACAACCACCATTCCCACCTTGGAGATCGATCCTAGCAACCCTCCCCAAGTGAGAGCCCACAACGCCCTGCGTTCTTATCCGCGCCAGAACTCACAATTCGCGCGCGCGACTGGGGCGGTTTCCGGAATCGTACGTTACGTGGCGGAACATCTGATGACGCTGACAGCACAGCCCACGTGCTGGGCTGAAAGCGACGCGAGAAATGGGTGCGGCGAACAGTTCAAACACGTACTTCCAACAGCAGGCAGCCGTTCATGCTTCCTACCTTGGTCATGCGTGCTGATACTCTGTCTTTCCAATGAATTTTGAATTTTGTGAATTTTTTTTTTGTTCTCGCTAACAACAAGGATTTGGGGACCTGATTTGTGTTAGTAGGGAGAGTAACCACGTGACTATGTACCACGTTTTGTGACTTACCAGAACGGGTGGTCTCGGTGGGGTGGCTTGTGCGCAGCATGCAGTGGACGGCGTGTTCTCTTTACGTGATGAGCGTCCTTTTTTCCTCCGTAACTTTTCAAGATAATCAGCAGATTGCTGATGCCACAGAGTCAATATTTGAAACAGCTCGCCTCTTTCGGCCTCAGTGCATTTTAGTGGCGATGCACCAGGACATGTCCCTGTGGAAACTTTGGTAGATATTGGCGGCAGACCAGCAGGGATGCTGACGAGTAGATTGCTTTTTGTTTTGCTGCCTGTGTGTGATGGATTGAACGCTGCATCATTTCGTTTCACCCAACCATCCCCACTCAGTCGAAGTGGGCCCCCTGAGAAGCTTTCTCCACTTCCCCTGCTATGATTGTTGATGCTTTGCCTAATATCGCCCTCCAGAGCATCAGATTCGGAATTTTTTACATCCGACCCAGAAGCACGGGAGCATGGAATCAGAGGTTTCGTTTCATTCCCCAATGCATCCAGCTGCTCTGGCTGAGAACTCGGTGCGGACGACTCATCCGACGTCTCCTTCCTATCTTCAATCCCCACGCTGGATGTTCCTTCCTCAAGCGGGGTCTCCCTGAGCAGGCTTGATTGCTTTTCCAGATTGCCCCCTCTTGTATTTCTTGTGTCAGCTAGAGGTGTCGCAATGGAAGGTTTGCGTGGCTGCATTACCGGACCAACATCCTCGGGCTCAGATTTGCAATATTGTAGACCGTCTTGCGTCGGCGCTAATGGTAGTGACCGGATGCTGCATGTTGGCGACAATAGAACTTTACCACATCTCTCCATCACTTGAACGTGCTCGTCAGCCAGTGTGGGCTTTACATCCACCTGTGCGGATGCCACAAACATTCAGCCGCAGGAAATGACGCCTTTGTCACTCGTACGGTTTCTCGAAGCACCAAAACTGATGACCCACAAGTGCTACTGAAAAGCAGCCTGCTTTCGTTATGGCGGCGCAGGCATCAACACACATGCGTCGCCCACAGCAGTACAAATTTTTGGTACTCACCTCCAAGGTTGGTTTTTGTTTCATTTCCATGCCTTCCATAATATCCATGGGGAGTATCAGGCCTTTCATGCGGCCGCGAGCGTCTACAAACGAGGCTAGATCGAGCTTTGTCGAAGCAACTGTCTTCAGAACGACATCCAGACCAACCGGACTCCAGCATTTTAACTCTATCTCCAGAATCTGGGAAGAAAAATATGATTTTATCAACTGAGGCTGGCACTCGCTAACACCCAACGACTTTTCAAGGGCAAGCAGGGGGAAACAAAACAAAAGTGCCTCAGACCCTTGTCAGAAAAAAGAGCATACCTTTTCGTCGAAATCCCCTGTGGACACGTCGAGGGACAAGAGCTCCAAAAACTGCAGCGTACGTCCCTTGAAGCTGGCGATCCCTGCATCACACGTGGCGACCTTGGTGCCATATGGCCTTCGCTTGTGGTGAAAATGAAGTGCGCACTTCGTCCACTCGACTGGCACGGGACCAATATCTTGCACTGTGAATGTATATTCGCATTTTACCCCTATTTCCCATCGTCCTCGCTCTCTAGTCGGAATGGGTTGAATGTCGACTGTGCGGGACCTCCAGCGCGGAGTCCAGCCCATTGTTTCCACGCGCCGACTCGGAATCGGTGGGAAGAAGAACTGCCCTGTCCACCTACAAGGCCGCTAGGTAGGCCATCGACATGATCAGTGTTGATTCGTCCTGTGTGGATCAGCTGTGCGATATCCGTTCTTGGGCTGTCCGCATGTTTCGCTAGATTTGGGAACTCCAAGATACTGTAAAAAGGATGTCCAAGAAGGTGAAATCAGAGGAAACGCGTTCTCGTTCTGGGCACAGCAACTTGTTTCCAATCTTCATAACAACTACGCGCGCATTCCTTCTTCGCTAGCTTGGTCGCCGCCAGCTGGTGTGCATTCCGCACGCTTTCAATCCAGAATACACCCACATGCACACGCAGAGTACATACCTCGGAATCACGTGCGAAGTAAGCTGAAAAATGACTTTTTGTGTGACGATAGGCCAAATGCACGTTGGAGACTACAAGTTGCATCCCATACCAGTCATGATTTATAACACCTGGCTCAAAACAAGTCTCCTTTCCACAGGTTTCCATATATATGTTTTTCTGTCTGCACTGGATAGAACGAGTACAGTCGAACTTGGTCATTTAAATTTCTCATAAACCAAGAACAATGCATGGGCTAAATCAAAACCAAGGGATAATAAGGTAGCTTCACAGACATCACTAACAAGAAAAAATTCTCATGCTGTCGCAAGTTCAAACACGAAAAGCCCAGTACTTCAAGGAACCTGTGAACACCACCCAATTTTATCGTGGGCCCTCGTTTTCCTCAGGAGATGGCAAGTCCATGTGAGGGACATGTTTTCAATTCAAAAATGCCATGCCCACAACATATATGCCTTAACCTGTGAGTCAGTGTCACGGAAACTGTGCTGCCGTGGTTGAGAAATGTATCCTGAAGAAACATGCTCGTTCCACTGAATTTCTGGTGTCTGATTTCTCGAGCGGTTTCTTCTGCAAGGTTTCAAGCCCATATGTGACCGATTTTCTGGTGTGCCAACAAGATCTGAATGCCTTGGCTAGGCTGGAAGTAACTATCTTTCTTGCAATCTTGTTTGGAAAATATCAAATCCAACACAGGTGAGTTGGGCAGTTGCTCTGAGAGGGGAAAAGATCGCTGTCAACAATTCTGCACCACATCCTTGATAGGATGACTTCTTTAAAACTGCAAAAACAAAATTCCTTCGAAAGAATCCCACCCACCACACTCCCCAAAACCATTAGAACTCCCCCGCATCAGCTCACCATATCACTCTCTCCACCTCCCAAAAAATTCTTGCTCAAAATCTGCCAAGTATTTTTTTTCCCATACCACAAAACACAGGAAACATAATAGAGGCAGACGCGCGCACACACACAACAGTCACGCAAAGGTGATGCATGTATTGTTCTATTTGCCCTTCTTTCCCTCTTTCATCCTGATGATTTCATCGTGGTATTTGATACCCTTTCCTTTGTAAGGCTCTGGAGGCCTCTGTCGGCGAATTACAGCAGCAAAGTTTCCTACCACCTCCTTGTCGTAGCCAGTGATAGTCAACTCGGTGTTCTTCTCGACCTTGAAAAAAATAAAAACAGCGAAAAAAGCAACAAAACTTAGTCAGGAGAGAAATTAAAACGGGCGATATATATTTGAAGCCTGGACGGAACACGCTGAAGGGAAAAAAACAAAACGACGAGAATCTCTCCCAAACAAAACATTTTCAATGCAGACGAAACTGGCATGCCGGCACATCATCTCGGCTGACTTCAAACACTGACATGTCGATTATCTTTGGAAAAATAACACAAAAATGTACTAATACTGAGAAAACTCTTTGGATGTTTTTGATAACCTAGACCCGCTAGTCTTTCCCCAAATCTCCTTACCGAAATCTTGATTCCCTCAGGGATGTCCAAATTGACGGGATGGCAAAATCCAACACTCAGAGTGAGAGTGTTGCCTTTGACCGCAGCACGGTAACCCACACCAATCATGATGAGCTTCTTTTCGTAGCCCTCCGAGACTCCAATCACCATGTTGTTGCACAAAGCCCTAGCCAGACCGTGCATGGCCTTGGATTTTTTCCTGTTGTCCAAGACCCTGGAGATGACGATCCGGTTCTCCTGCGAAACCATTTATCACAGGAGGAAAGCATTAGAAAAGCAACAGAGTGATGAGGCAGCATCAGCATTCATTTCGGAACGCCACATAGCAGGGCTTGGCAGACTGGGAACAGACAAGATCCATCTGGTGAAATCCAGATGAAAATACACAGAAATGTAGGTTGGCATTGTTTTCCCACTTCACGATTTGTTGGCTTGACTCGAGCAAAATAGTGGGAGTGAGCTGGGTTGAAAAGTGTTATCGGGGCATGCAACCAAATACAGGGAAGATGCCATCATTAGGATTGCATTACAATCTGACAATCTGGTGCTTGGGAGAGGAAAGAAACTCTGGAGACTTTCTGCATGGAAGTTTTGTGATTCATGGTTACCTCGATTTCCAGAGCAACATCTGGAGGAAAAGTGAAGTCTAGCTTGCCCTTAGGACCCTGGCAAACACACCCATCGATCAAACCTCAATTGTCTCAATCCTCTGTTTCTTTTCTCCTCTGCTTTTCTTGACAACCAACCAGCTGCACACTCCTAAGGTTTGGAAATAAGAAACTGGCTCTTCTACTTTTCTTCCTTGTGGAGTCGGACTCGAGCCAAATGGGCCAGCAGACGGTTGGCGGTTGGTGAGTGATTCTCACCTCGACCTGAAGATATCGGCCGTCCAACTTGGTTTTGACGCTGGCGGGAAGGGGGACGGGTTGCTTCCCGATTCTGGACTCTCCGCACACAACTTGCAGGCTGCGTCTGTCGGCACGGTGGGAACGGGTCGACAGTCGAGCGACGGAGCGACCGAAACAAGGTCGGCAGGTGGACGTTGACGCCTCCATTGTGACAGGAACGAAACGGGTTCAGCCGCAGTGGAAGTGGGACTGGGGGGCGAAAATTTGGGAAAAAGACGTGTTTTCGGTTTCAGCGTGGAAAGATCAATTGGATCAGGTGTGTGGCAACGACTTCGTTTCAGTTCGGATTGATTTTGTGAACACCCCCATCCCACCAGTTGGTGTCTGTTGCACAAAATCGAGCAACAGCATAGTAGCTAATTTGCAGCAATAAGAAGTTGAAAAAATCTGACGGCGCGCCAAAAAAAACACAGTTGTTGGTGAAAGTTTTTGTGAAACTGGAAAGAAAGCTTTAGTGTAATTGCTCCACCATTAAAACCAAACCAAACCAAACCAAAAATGACATTAAATCCGAAGCTGTGAGGGTGGTTTGTATGGTCTTTCCAAAGTGCACAACTTCACCCAATCAACACCCAGAGGTCGGTAAAAATTAGAAGTGATGCAGTAGACTTTCCCTGATTTGTCCTGGCGACCCGTACTCATCACATCACCACCCGGTCCCACACTGGTGGCATGGGGTCCGATTTCCAGCCATCGAACAAGAACAACTCTCACGACAGGAGCCGTTCCCGAAATCGAACCAAGGCGCCAGCGACAAAGCGATGGGAGAAAGTGCTGTACAAAAACCAACCGTTCGACGACAACTATACACACAGCTCCTTCCTGGACAAATTGGTAGGCAACTTTAGGGGTGTAGAAGTTTACTGGAAGGACTGATGATGATGCTTCGAGATATACAATAATAGATTTTTTACTTTGAGAAAATCAAGGGATACCTCTTGCCCTTCATTACAGTTTTCCCAACCATTTTCCCCAGGACACCAATGGTTGGCTAAACCAGTCAAGCATCTCCTGAGCATTGACACTTCCTCCCTCCCTCCCCCTTCTAAGAACGATTGATGTCTGGCATGGTGCGGGTCATCATCTTTTCTAGCATGTGCACGGACAGGTATTGAATGCCCATGTTCAACCCCGTGACTATCGGATGGTGGTGGTGGATTCGGCCGCTGTTGTTCAGCAGCTTTCCACTGTGGCAATGGTTGTCAGTGTCTCAGTCCATCTGCATCAGGGCACCATCCCTGTGAATGCACTCTTGGCTGTCTGCATTGTGGTCCTCATAACAGGTTTGTGGACAGTTCTTGCCACACTTCCGTAAACCCTTCAGTTTGATGTTATTTGTATCATTTGCTTTGAATCGGGTGGTTCAGTGGGGGGGGGGGTAAACAGTACGGCCATGCCTCATATTTGACACATATGGGGCAAGAATGGGACATGCAGTCTTTCAACGATGTGACATTTATGATATATATATATATAAGATCAAGGAAGAAGTTTTGCTCATGGTTTTAGAAATCTTCAATTGTTGTGGTGCGTCATATTTTTGTGCAGTAGTTGTTGTGTGAAGCGCATGGGAATGTCTTGGCAGGTTCTTTGTTGTGCTGTTTGGTCGGAGGCCACATTCTGGGAGGATCTGTGGTAGGTGGGGCTTGTTTTTTTTTTGTCTTGTTTTCTTTGCCTGTGCACTTCCTGTGATTGAGTTGTTTTAATGCTGCACAGGGCAGAGGGGTGAGGCAATGTGTGCTCCTAACTGGAGGTAATTTGATGGGAATGGGAAAAAATCGCCCAGTGCTAATTTTTTAGTGCATGCTTTCCGCTTCCACGCAATACTTAGAGTGTAAAAATTTTTGCTGTGGTTGTAACAATGAAAGGAAAAAGAAAGTGTGGTGTCATTGACCCCACAAGGTTTTTGAATCGACTTGCTTTGATCGCCATTCTGTGCCCTTTTTTTTGATACAGGAGTGTATCTTCTGTCGCCTCTGTTGCAAACTCTGACTTGGACAATAAGCGGGGACACGATTGTGTCGAGCTCATGTCTCTCCCTTGTTTTGCATTTGTACTTGCATGACTACAAGTGAGTTGGCTGGTGTTGTTTTTGCCATACACAGTGAACTGCAGGCCTGGGTGTGTGTAATGTGGCATATTTTCATATAAACATGTGCACCTACCTAGTGGATGTGACAAGACATTTCCTATGTCTGGCGGAACAAGGAGAAGAGTGTTCATTGTGGTGGTACACAGACTGACTAATGAAGTAAAGTCTTGGAAACATTCAATCTGGATCGACTGCCTCTAAGATTCGGCAATGTGTGTCAGCTTCGTGAACAGTGTTACGGACAAACTCACGGGCAGCGTGTCTCTTGGCGCGGCCGTGTTTTCATCGGTCCTGATTGCCAGCCGATTACGAACCAATGGACATGTGGTGAGTTTGAACTGGAGCAGTGTTTGCAACGTTTTTGTTTTTTTCATGGTGGAAGTCTCCCACAAAAAAAAAAGTGCAGGCCAGTGAAACCTACCTTGGAACTGTGTTCTGAATCGTTTTTTTTTTTCAATGACAAAACATTGCAATTTGACCAAATTTATCCGCTTGAAAACGCCTTTTTGTCACGCTGGACATTGGATCCCTCCGGAACAACCCAACAAATTTTCTCGGGTGAAGCTTCCAATGGCTCAGCTCCTTTATTTCTGAACCACTCAGCTGCATCGTTGTTATTCTTTTTTTTTCTGGTGTAGCAATCTCACACTAGACCCATCTTTCAACTGTTGCTTAGTTTGTCCAAATCCTGTTTGCCCTGGAGCTGTACCTCCTCTTTCCTTTTGTTCGCCGCTATGTCTGCCAAGCATCGATGGTGGTTCATCTCGCGCTGACATTGGCAATGTTGGCAATAAGCGTGCTTTTGGCAGCACCTCTCTCTGTGCTTTTGACCTCAATGTACTGTGCTGTTGTGGGATTCGTATCTTTGATTTGCCCGCTTTTCTTGGTGAATCTGCACAAATTCAAGGCAAAAATCAACGGGCCCTGGGACGAAGCAGTTCCAAGGATACCTATGACACTTCGGAAAACCTGATTAGCAAGCAAACAAGCAGAAATTTGATTGATCGATGTAAGATTTGATTTGATCGATGTAAAATTTGCCTCCAAAGGGAATCGTTTTTTTCAAAACGATTTTTTCAGCTGTAAATCGCTGTGCGTTTTAATTCATGGTTTGATGCTGACCCTCCGATCGACCAGATTGTCGAGAAATGCTTGCACCCACAAGATATGTGATGGGCTGAAGCTCTGTTTTCGAGCGGCCACTCCATCACATCAAGAATTCACACTGAAACCACCGAGGTCGACGTGACTGGCAAACAAGGCAGACGTATTTCACAACAAAGCAACAACGAACTGTCAAAAAACCCTTCAAAGCTTGCGAAAGACAACCTGGGTCGACAAATCGGGATCGAACAGGTGGTTTTTCCTGAAGTCTTTTTCCGAATTGAAACGCAGACACCCTATTTTCTGAAAACACCAAAATGAGGAGGGCACGATCGTGTGCTGTTGCGCTGTTGGCAGCGGTGTTGCTGGGGTGGTCAGGAGGTAAATCAAGAATTTCATCGATAAACAAAAGATCTATGTTGCAAGCAACGCCACTGCTGTTCAAAGCTGACGCCACAGTTGCTGCGTTCTCCTGAGAAACATGGCGTTAACTTTGACCTCACACATATTTCGGATATGCTGTTTTCTGAGTCGTGGTGCTTCTTTGTTCGATTCAGCTCCTGCGGTTGAAGCTGCGAGCCGAACTCTAGTCCAGACAGGCTGTCGGTCAGTTTCGTCCTCAACAAGCAGTTCCCAGAGTGGCAGCGCGAGGGCTGTGGGAGAAGCTGTAGCCGAAGCCTTCGCAAATGCTAAGGGTTGTGGTGATGCAGACGCTGCCGCAACAGTAAGATTATTTATGTGTAAACTACAGGAATTGGAAGAGCAATAATGCCATGCGTTTCCTGTCCATCCGTTTTTGTTCATCTGTACTCGTAAACGCAATTAGGCGTGAAACACAGGATTTTATGGCTCTTTTTATTGCTGCAAAAGGACAGAAATATGTGTCAAGAGCAGATCCAATTGATATTACTGAGAATTCCTGGTTAGATGCTGGTTTTTTTTCCCGACAGGGTTGAACAGGATTCACTTGGCATGAATGCTGTTCTGTGTCTCAGGCCCAGGTGGATGCAATCGCCCGTGCCTTTGCTGAGGCCGTGGTCCAAACTTCGGGTTCTGTGCAAGGGGATGGTTGCACTGACAACTCCCAAGCATCTGCCAGTGGAACTGCTGACGCGATTGCTGTTGCTGTAGCATCTGCTTTTTCCAGTGCTGTGGCCAAGGCAACCAACAACAATGCTGAAGCTGTGTCCAAGGCAGAAGCAGAGGAGGTCAAGGTATGGCCATTTGGTGACTCATCCCAAATCATGATGTTTGGAATTTGTTGGAGGAAAAAATAAAAAAAAGCCTGTTTCGGTGGTGGAAACTGATGGCAGTTGATTTGGTTGTTATTGTCAACAGAGAGCAATTGAAACAGCTTCTGCCAGAGCCTCGACGGATGTTCGGGGTGTCGGCTCAGGCCAAAACACTGCGGTCGCAAGAGTGGTTGCTGAGGCCATTGCTACTGCCACCGCCGAAGCCATCGCTGTTGCTGAATGTGGGGGCTCCTCGAAAGGAGATGGTGAATCAACTTCTGCCACCAGCGATTCAAATACTGAAGTCGTGGATGATCAGTCTCGGCCAGGCGATTCTCAAGACAACTCAGGTGATTCCGAAGAGGACTACTATGAAGACGGTGAATGGCAGAGCAAGGATGAGTGGAAAAAGGAAAGCGGACGCAAGCATGGCAAGAGAAAAGGAAAGAAAAAGGGCCACAAAAATAATGGAAAGCGTCGAGGAGGTGATCCATGCGAGTGTGCAAGCGATGGAAACTCCAATGGTATTTGGACTGGATATGAAGGCTGCAAACAGCACAGGCTTCAACAGAACGAGTTTGATTGGTACTGTTACGTGATTGGTGGGGAAAATTGTGGCTGGGCCAACACCTCCGAAAATTTTCCTGGGGCTGCTTGGAAAAGCTGCTGAGAAATAACGTCTGAAAGAGAAAGAGAGAAGAGATTTTTCCATCTTAGTTTGATCAATAATCCAGGATGGGGAGTTTTATATGGCCCAAAGTAGGTGGTTTGTTCTTTGAAGCGGTGCGCGTTGCTTTGGCAAGGGTGGTAGAAAAGTGGCGTTTGTACTTGTTGTGGATTTTGGCATATCCAAGAGATAAGATAAATGATGGAAGTGTTCTCCAGGTCCAATGTGGGTTTGGGTGAATGTTGTTGTGGATGCTTGTGTCGAGAAAGTTTTAGAAAGTGTGTGTATTTTCGAAAGGTAAGCAGCAGTTTGGGCTTGTTTGGTAAAAATGTTCTGTGATCTCATTCCTTTGTGTATGTTATGTGTATGTCCACGCTATTACTGTGCTGGATTCCTGGTCACAAGAGCAAGGGTTTCACTCCCTTGAAATGTTAATGTGGCCACAAAGAATCCGGAGCTCGGCCCGTTTTCTTGAGGTTTCTTGAGCCTTTGAGATTAATTGAACATGAGAAGAGTTGCAGATAAAATTGCTCATCGCACTCACTGCCACCGTGGATTCAACACGTGCGTGTATGTCGTCCACGGCACAGAAATCCCCCAAAAGATATTATTCTGCAAGGAATCGAAATGGAAAAATAAAGAAGAAATTCTACACTCAACGTTTAATTTTGTCAGATCTGAGGAAACAAGTGGTCGCCAAAGTAGGAGTTGGTGCTAAGAGATCGAAGCCGCGAGCGGCGGCCCCGCAAAGGGAACAGAACCAACGTGTCCCTCGGAGAGAAAACTCAGCACCTCTGAGGGGGCACGGTGTTGCTTTTGATTCGTGATTTCAAACACCTTGGCGTGAAGCCGCTGTTGCCCTCAACAGACGTCAGTCACCATCGCCGCGCTTTACCTGAATTTCTTGCTGTCCATTCAAGCTTTTGCCGTCCAATGCACGCTTGTCAGTATAAATCCGCGCCCTGTTGCGGTAGAAGCAAGTTCTTTCCTGGGTTTCCGATCTTGTTTCACAACTGGGAGAGAATTAGAAAACAGATAATTAGTTCAGTGCACAGCAACACGAGAGTGTGTGTAGGGACAATGAAAACAGCCATATTTCTCGCCATTACGGCGCTCCTTTTCGGTGGGTTTTCGTGTTGTGTTGATCGCTCTGCGGCTTTGTTCGGTAACAAAAACAGCGACTTGACGAGGGTCGCAATTTTCCATCTCAGGATGCGGGCTTTCTCAACAAAAAGTTGATTGCCCCGGAGCAGCCGATCCCAGTTGCAATGCTTTCGCATCTTTGGAGATTTTAGTGACTGCCGGCAACTGCAAGGGTGAAGCCAGCGCCGACTGCGCGGTGCGGAAATCTGCTAGATCATTCTGAGCATCAATCGCTGATGGCTTTCGGTCTGGGTCTGGGTCTGATCGATGGATTTTTTTTGCGGTTCAGGCTGTCAGCACTTCTCAAAGCAAGTTCCAGGAGGCTTACAACGAGTGGTGGAGCGGCGATGGAGGTTCCGCTTGCGATGGTGGCAAGGCAGAATCTGCGGCGACTGCAGTCGCTACCGCGATCGCTGAGGTTTGGGCCAACGCTGCTTCGAAGGTCGAATGTGACGGAAGAGGATTTGCCTGTGGTTGGTCGATCGCCAATGGTAACACATACGCGTTGGGATTTGCCGAAGCCCTCGCCCAAGCCGCAGCAGATGCAGCTGACGGCGACCTTGCCACCGCATTCTGCTACGCTGATGTTCGAGCCGTGTCAACTGCTCTCGCGGAGGCCGCCGCCACCGCCCAGTCCGACGTGTGTATCACCAACACTGGAAAACAGGAAGATTTCCAGGAATCGTATGTGCAGGCCGTGAAGGTTGCTATCGCGAACGCATTTGCGAGGGCCACCGCAAGAGCATGCAACAGTGAGGACTTTTTTCCAAAACGATTGTGCTGTTGGATGGATGTAAAAACAGATTTTCAGATTGTGCTGTTGGATTGATTCCGCTTCTCGCTGCTCTCTCTTTTGATGTTTCTTGATGTCTCATTTTTTTTTCATGTGCTTCTTACAGAGGGTGACGCAGTGATCGCCGAGAGCGAGTGCAAGGGTGATGCCACCGCCACAACGGAAGAGTCGATCACGAAGGCTGGCGATGTGTGTGGAGGGGCTTCCCAGCTTATAGCTTGCTCAGGATCTGGGGCTAAGATGTGCTGTGCTGCGGACTTCGATAGAGGTCTTTGCCGTTGCGAGGATTGTGATGGCCCTTGGGTGAAAAAGAGCAAGGGTGGTGATCTGAAGAAGGTGTTCGAGAACAGAAGCGCTCAGCAGTGCTTCTGCTTGGATGCAGCAGGTGGTTCATGTCCTACATATGAAAATATGTCCTTCATATTTTCATGAGCTGTGAGCTGTGGCTTCTCAATGGGGTACGATGTTTATGGTTTGAATGTGTTGCACTGTAGATGAGGGTGGTGATGACAAGGCAGTCGACGGGGAAACACCGACTGAAGTTGATAGCAGTGCTGGAACCACTGAGTCGACGACTGAGGGGGGCACTGAGGATACCGGATCAACGACTGAGAGTGAGTCTGGTGATAATACTGAGGACACAAGTGAATCAAGCGAATCAACGGATGATACTCAAGTAGAACAACAAACTGATGGAACTCAGCAAACGACTGAGGGAGGCACTACTGAGGAGCAGGAAACAACAGAGACGACTGAGGGGGGCACGACTGAGACTGGGCAGACTACCGAGCAGGAGCAGACCACCGAGGGGGGCACAACCGAGACTGGGCAGACTACCGAGGAAGGCACCCAGGAGCAGACCACTGAGGGGGGCACGACTGAGACTGGGCAGACTACCGAGGGGGGCACCCAGGAGCAGACCACCGAGGGGGGCACGACTGAGACTGGGCAGACCACCGAGGGGGGTACCCAGGAGCAGACCACCGAGGGGGGCACAGCTGAGACCGGGCAGACCACCGAGGGCACCCAAGAGCAGGAAACTACCGTGGAGACTCCAGCGAAAGAAGCTGTCCAATGCCCTGGAGCGACCGATACCAGTTGCAGTGCGTTTGCAACTCTTGAAATCCTTGTTACTGGGGGCACCTGCTCAGGAAAAGCATCTGCGAGCTGTGAAGTGAGTACAAGGCCTGTCAAAATCTGATTTTTCCAATCTGAACTTTCTTTTTTTAGTGGAATTAAAAAAAAATCTGAACTTTTTTTGAGACGAAATATTTCATTTTAAAGCCTCTTTGAAACTTATGAGTGGCTTGCGTGAAACAGGCTATCACCGAGTCCCAGAGCGATTTCAAAGATTCCTTTGAAGAATGGTGGTCTGAGGAAGGCTCTTCCTGTGATGGGGACAAAGTTCAAGCAACTGCAACTGCTATCGCTACTGCAATTGCGCAAGTGTGGGCCAATGCAGCTGTCCAGGTCACCTGTGAGGGCAGAGGATTCGCGTGTGGTTGGTCAGCATCTGGCGGAACTGCATGGGCTTCGGCCTTTGCTGAGGCTATTGCCCAAGCTGCTGCTGAAGCCAGCGATCCACATGGCCAGGCAAATGCCTTCTGTTTTGCTGATGTCCGAGCTGTCGCTGTCGTGATTGCTGATGCAGCAGCTGCTGCCCAAGCCGATGCTTGCACCACTGGAGGGACGAAAGAAGATTTCGAAAACTCGTTCGCAGAGGCGATCCAAGTTGGAATCGCTGATGCTTTTGCAGCAGCAACTGCATCTGCTTGTGTGATGGGTGGTGAAGTCAGTGCTGACAGTCTGTGCACGGGAGTTGGTACCTCTGAAACCGAAGGATCTACCACGGTGGTTGGTCGAGCTTGTGCTGGAGTCGATCAGGTCGAGGCTTGCCACAGTTCGATGAAAGAATGCTGCAAGAGGGGTTACAGGAGGAGAATCTGTAGCTGCGATGGATGTGAGAATCCTCCCTGGATCAGAAAGGACGACTTTGACGACGCCAACAATGTGAAGAGATCGTTTGCCAGCAGGAAGGACAAGCTTTGCTTCTGCTTGGAATAGAAAGAAATGGAATTTTCCCTACAACAATTTTCAGTAGTTATGGAAAATGGCTACTGCGTTTATGCGTACTTTAGGCTGTTAGATGAGTATTGATTATTTTCACTTTGTTATTGATTGTGATGCTTTATTTTATTTTATGGTGGCTTGTGCGCTGGTGCAGTGTTCAATGACGATCACCTTTTTTTAATAGCTGTGACAAGATTTTGATGTAAAAATTTGATGCGTTTTTTGGAATGCAAGTTGTCTTTGTATTGAAACCTTATGAGTTGTGCAAAAACCTGTCCCAAGGGGTTTGTATTTGAAATTGAAATAGCAATATGTAGTTACTACTTCCAACTTACTACCTATGATTTGGAGTAATAATTTCTTTAATGGCTGATTTTATACCCCTTTGTTGTTTTCAGTTCTGATAAGATCACTTTGATTTTCTTGCACTTGATTACTGATTGCATTCTAACCTTTCATCCCAACTGTTTTCACTAACTTTCATCTAGAAATTCCCACAACTACCAATCCAGAACATGTTAGTCATCTTCGTCTTGAAAGCTGTACGCATCTTTTCATTTAATTGAGACTTGTGATTCGCCAGTATATTCCGGCGGACAGGTACTTGGACTTCATTCTCATTGATCCAAAAAACGATAACTCAGGGCGCCAGTCGCCTTTTCGCGCGCGAATTTTTCCGCGCACCGCTCGGGTGCGCGTGGCTGCTCCGCGCGACATGTCACAGCCAAAATGGTGCTCGAATCTTGACGTGCCACCGCTGAAGCCACAGCGGCCTTTCTACAGCGGTATCTGCGAAAAATCAAGCGACCAAATTTAACGTGGTGCTACCCAACCTTGAACACCAGTCCACAGCTTTCTTTCTGTGGACCACCGCGTTCAAACTCTGAACGCAAACCAAGGTTTAACCCGTTGGGTGGGAAGACATGAATCCTTTTGGACGTGCACGTGAAAGCTTGTTTCCCCTCGTCCTCTCGGTGGAAACCCACTATCACACGGAGGAAGAGTTTTCTGGTCGAAGGAAAACTCAAGAATACAACAAGAATAACAGTTGTGCCAGTTTCTTCGAAGCAATGGATATTGAGGGGAAGAGGAAAAAGGGAATGGAAACAGAGGTGTAGAAGGCAGACTTACCTTCTTCGTTTTTGTCCAGCGACAGCGCCTCGCAGACGTCCTGAGCTCGTCGGGAGGACGTCGCACGTGGAGTGCTGTCCACGTAGGCCTCGGCGAATTGCCGCCCAGCGCGCGCGCAAAGCCGAAACCCGATTCCAAACGTGTGGACGCGCTTTGCTTAGTCATATATCGGAATGGTCTGTTGACTGGGTGAGAATTTGACATCGTTCATCTTGACAAAAAAAAACACACGCAGAGGGGGTGGGCGGCTCGGTGTTTCGCCCGTCTTGTGCAATACGCTCAATCAAGAAGTTACATTTCGCAAAGACGTTTGGGGCAGGACGAAAACGACAAGGGGGAGCGTGCCTTGGTGGGGCCTGGCGCCAGTCGTCACAACTTGTTACTTGTGACGCTTTCGACCACGTTTGCGGCTTTGGTGACGTCCGCCGCGCAAGAACTCTGCACAACACCACGCTGACACTGAAAGGTGCTTGTCTTGCTTGGTCAAGAAGGGGAGTTGATAATATGTGGTAGAGAGAAAATCGACTCTCCAATGCACTCGCTTGCGACCGTTAACGCGCGTTGCCTTCTCTGGAAGCGACTATTTCACTCCGTCGAAATGGAAACACTTGTTCTAAAGA
The DNA here is from genome assembly GCA_030272585.1 of Bryopsis sp. KO-2023. Classification (NCBI taxonomy): domain Eukaryota; kingdom Viridiplantae; phylum Chlorophyta; class Ulvophyceae; order Bryopsidales; family Bryopsidaceae; genus Bryopsis; species Bryopsis sp. KO-2023. Next base: position 3,300,754 of record BSYQ01000007.1, on the reverse strand, counting down.
GTGGGAGGGCGCGGAAGGTGTCCAGGGGCCCCTTCAATGTATATTTCTTGATGCAGGCTTTCTGACTTTGAGAGTGGCTGCTCAAATGACATGTCAGACAAATGAGATCGCCATCCACCTGAAATCCAATAACCATCCAATAGTTTTTGTTTCCCCAAAAAATCTCTTGGGTGGAACATTTGGGATTTAGACTTTTTTAATCTTGGGATTTATAAAGGAAAGAAAAACAATTTTCCGATAACCACAATCAAAATTTATACTCTTTGGGATTTAGAAAGGAAAGAAAAACAATTTTCCGATAACCACAATCAAACTTTAGGTGGTTGAAAAATTCCACGTCCAAAACCACACACTAGAACGCATGTTGTTGGGGATTGAGAATGCTCTTCTCTGTCTGATGCCAATAAGAGTCGAAGTAAAGTTTGTGTTTTTTCCGCTTTTGGCATTCAGTTGCTTGGGGATTGGCAGTTTCTGAAGCTGGCCACTCATGGAGTGGCTCCTGGTGCCACTCCTGTTGATTTCCTGGCTTGCCCCAGCCTCGCCTTATGGGCAGTACGACGAAGCAACATGGACAAGATCCACCTGGGGAGAATTCAAATTGTCAAAAACTAGGAGTCAGTGGCGAGTAGCTGAAGACAATGTCGTAGCCAAACACAACCAAATCTTGATGGGTTTGGGTTATGACGTTGTGAGCACAATTGGGCCTGCCCCCCAAGTCCCCGAAACTGGGAATTTGGATGACTCAGGCTCCATGTCTGACTGGCTGAAAAGCGCACTGGAGGAAGTGTTTGCTGGGGAGGCTGTTTTGGCTCCGGTATGCTGGAGCTTGGTGGAACACACCTGGGTTTTGGTGACCAGAGACGTTCAAAACAAGGCCAAAGTTACTTCCGAGTCCATCAAATGGCACCTGGTCGATTCGTGTGAACATGTGAAAGACAGCGTTTTGCAGTCCTACATGCTGGAGAGCGGATCAGGTGCAGGTTTGGGCGATAATGACAATCTCACAGGCTTTTCGTTGAGAGAGAGGGAGGTGGGGAGAGAGGTCACGGACGACGAAAAAAAGGCCGTGCACCTGGCATGCCACCGGCTGCTGAAATTGAGACATGAGGCTTTGGTGGAAGCCATCGCTCCTGTGGCGGCGTCGTTCGAAGCAATCGCTAAAGCTTTCATAGCAGAAAACAAAAAGGCCATGAGGAAGCAGCCGGGGGGGCGAGAGTGCGAAGACCAGAACAAAAAATGTGAAATGTGGGCTGACTTGGGGGAATGCCACAAGAATCCTGGGTATATGCTTGTGCATTGTTCGCTCAGCTGTGGAGTGTGCCCTGGTGCCGATGCTTACAAAAGGTTAGAGGCTGGGGACAACTTCGAGAATGTCGGTCCAAATCTTCTTTTCACATTGTGACTGATTCTGCAGCGGATATTGGTTTATTTATTTTTTGTTCTTCTGGTTTCTCTTGAGGTTGGGGAAGTTGTTGCTTCTCCCAGATCAAATCCGAAATCTGACGGAGAGCTCAACCAAGGGACAAGTCGAAGTCACATCGCTGGCTTGTCCGATGGTGCCCAGCGAAAGCTACCTTCATCTGCGCCCGGGCGAAGTCCAGATCATCAAACAGCATGCTATCGATATCCCTGAGGACTCCAGCCAAGTGGATAAAGAGCTGCACGAAGTTATCGGTGGGCATTGCGCTTATTTAAATCAAGGCTGGTGGACGTACGAAACTTGCTTCTCCTCGCAGATCCGCCAGATCCATTTCGGCCAACATGGGGAACTCGTTGCAGAGAACATGCTGGGGAGTTTTGTGGGGGGAATGGTTGACCGATTCTCGGCAGGGGAAATGAAAAAAATGGGCATGGGTGGGGTGGGGCAGCCGGTGCTTGTGCAGCAATTTGAGGATGGGTCGGAGTGCGAGAGGGACGGTGTGGTAATGAAGAGGAGAGCGACGCTGAGGGTTGCTTGTGGACCTCAGCTTTCCGAAGGTATAGGGCAAGAGAGGGCAAGAATGACTATGTGGGAACCAAGCATTTGTGACTATGTTTTTACGGTCTTCATGGCAGACATGTGCAAGTTGACACCCTTGCTGGAGTCCGTTCTGGAGCAGGATTTCTGGGATGAATTGTAAAATGTGGGGCTTTATGTGAGTCTCTTTTCAGAATTGTCACCTTTTTTGTTGTTGAGTTTATGACCGATGAAGTGATAGATAGTGGGCAGTTGTTTTTTTTTGTCGGGATTGTTTATTCTGATGTTTCCGTGACAGGAGTGAGAAGGTTTTTTGTTTTAGAGCCAGCGACAGAGTTTGTGTAATGTGGGGGTACCTGTTATTATTTCACTCTTGTTCTACTGCCAAGGCAGCCTTCCCAGCAACTTGTGGATTGTCCCTTGGTCGCCATTTTGCGTGCTTGTTTGTTGAGGTTGAAAGTCAACGCTGCCCCAATAACGCATCTCGGAGGCTCAACGCCCCCCTTGAACGATTAGAGGGGTATTTCGCGAACGTTTTTGGGAAACGTCGGCAAATTCCGGTCATCTCGCAGAAGGCCAACTCACCACCAGCATCCTCAAGTTGCGCAAAAACGCGCCCAGTACGTATCGACGGCATGGTGACACCCGCTTCTACCTTGTGCTTTCGCGTCAAACCGCTCCTCTAATCGCAAGCGGGCGTCAGCACCGCGAAAAGCCCACTCGGCCACATTCTCTATTTTTTTCCTTGCCGAGGAGCTGTGCCACAAACAGAGGCGCAAGACACACTCACATCCCGCGCCCGTCTCAAGGCTATTGCGTAAGTCAACCTTGGGGGCGGTTATCGGTTCGAGGGGAGCCGCGGTAAGGCCAACGTGCAAGAAACTCAAACCCGTTCGTCGTTCAACAAAAAAGAAAAGCAAAACCCACCCCGCTATGCTCCACTTTTATGCGTCTCTAGAGTGAAATTGAAAAAGAAAAAAAGAATAGAGACGAAGTCACCAGTGTTTTTTTTTTTCGTTTTTGCTTTTCTCGTCGGTATCAGTCTCGGCGGACGTCCTGTGTTCGGTTGACGGGCTTGGCGCTGCTTTGGTTTTTTTCACCCCCCTTTTTTTTATCTGATTTTTTCCCGTCCGCGGTGATAATAACATAGAGTACGATAAGGATTCGGAAGACGACCTTGGGGGCAGCCACGAGGGCACCACCACACCACCCAGGATAAGATAGGCGACAGAGGAGGAAAACAGGCGGAAACGAAAAGAAAAAAAACATGCCGAGTACGAGCCGGGCGGACAAGTACCACATTGCCGAGCTCTTAGGGAAGGGTTCGTTCGGGACAGCGCATGTGGTCATCGACAAAGAGACCCGCAAAAAGTAGGTGGCGTGTATGTCTTTCCCTTTCCACCTGGGAATGTGCCGATAAGCACCACAGCCTGTTTCGAATCCTTCGTTGGGTGTGTGTTTCTCGGAACTATTTTCACTCTTTGCTTTTGCGTTTAGATATGTCCTGAAGCGCATTCGCTTGGCTCGGCTGAATGAATGGCAGCGGCAGTCGTCGTTCCAGGAGATGGAACTGGTATGGACTCTCGTTTCAGAAGGAAGAAAATGACATTGGATGTTCGACGTTATATTTTTTTGTGCGCGCTTTCTTTGGCTTTCGGACAACTTCCTCTGGCCCCACTCGTTTGCGTCGACGCCGAGTGACAAGTCGTCTTTAAACGCTCCTTTGTTCGAGTTAACCCCAGGAAAACGCCTGACGTCTTTCTTTCTTTCCACGTGACACCTGTAAAGTATTGACCGCTGACGGCCCTCGGTCGGTATTTCAGTTCCGTCTATGGAGCGGTTGTGGTCAAAGAATCGGTCTTGAACGACGTCCCTTTGATCTCGGGTCGACTAATAAATGTCGACACACGGTTCCCTTCTCTCTTTGCGGTCTGTACTTTTCGAGTCAGTCGTGTTTTGCTTCTAAGCGTCGTGCGTGTCGCCTGTGCTCTTGTCTGAGTTTGCTGGCTCAGCTTTGTTTTTTTTTCCTTTTCCGTTCACGTTTTCAGGTGTCGGCGTTGAGCCATCCGTTCGTGGTTCCTTATGTTGATGGCTGGGTTCACGGCGGGCACACCATTAACATCGTGTATGGTTACTGTCGTAAAGGAGACCTCGGCGAGCTGCTGCAAGGACGAAAGGTAAGCTTTGAGGTGGACCTCGCTCCCAGTGCCCTACTTCTCCTCCCCAGATTTCATGCAACTCAAAATGTATGTTGTTTCCAACATTGCTGCCTTGGAGGGGTTGGCCTTCTCAAGAAAACAAGGAACTGGGCTCATGATTCCTTCCCTCAGTTTCGGGGTGGAAAAACTCCATTGCTGTTTTTGTGCCGGGGATCTCCAACAGGAAAGGCACTTTTTAGATTCTACGGAGATAAGAAAACATAAGATTTCCTGCTGGGAAGAAAAACAACATTCAGGAAAAGAATCCACATGTAACTCGAAACTGGTCCTTGCAATTTTCCAATTGAAAAAAAGAAAGAAGGGGTTTTCCTCCCAAACCATTCGTTGTTTCCTTTAACAACAGGGCATGAGGTGCTCAATACAAATACTTTGAACAGGAAAGAATGGTGCAAACAAATAAATAGTCGCAAACAATTGTGATTTTTTCAAGTGCCACCCTACACCTTGTGACATTTTTTTTACGTTGTCGCCCTGCCCCCTGCAGGAAAGTTTCAGCGAGGATCAGCTCAAGAAATGGCTGGCTCAAATTCTTTTGGCCATGGAATACATGCACAAGCAAGGGGTGATCCACCGCGACATCAAGAGTGGCAATCTCTTTTTGACTGGAGACTTCAACATTAACATTGGCGATTTCGGCCTGGCGACCGTGAGGGACAGCACCAACGAACCAGATTATTCGGTGGTCGGAACCCCACACTACATGTCGCCGGAATTGCTGTCTAGAAAAGCTTATGATTTTAGCACAGACATCTGGTGAGAGCCCTTCCATGTTGCACCCATTCCTCATTTTTTTGAAAATCGGAGAAATTGGTGCAACCCTGAGAATGCGTGCATTTGTTGAAATCCTCAATTCTTGTATGTACCTTTTTTCTGATGGAGGTTGAATTTCCTTTCCTTTTATTTCCTTCCTATTCCTTGTGCGTACCGCGGAGCTGACAGCATAGTCTGTTGCTGGCAGGAGCATTGGATGTGTCATGTACGAGCTGACAGCTCTAAAAACTGCTTTCAATGCATTCAACATTCACGGGCTCGTCCATAAAATCAGAAAAACAACAGTTCCACCTCTACCATCGTGTTACTCCAGCGAATGGTGTCAGTTGGTCAGAAGCATGCTGAGGAAATCCCCGATAAGGAGGCCATCAGTTTTGGATCTTTTGAACTGCCCATGCATGAAAGACGCGATCCAAGAGGCTATGCGGACCGCGAGGCAAATAGACCCCAATGTGGTGAGTTCTTCACACACACATACACACAACCATTGCAATAGCTCTGGAACGTAAAAAAAAGAGGAAAAAGGAGCGAGGACCGTCTGCATGTCGAAACCACCTCCTCTCATGAAAAAGGAACCAACAAGTTTTTGTGTGCAGTCAATTTCAATGAATTTTTCCATCGTTATTGTATTTGAGATGCAAAGAAGGAACTCTGTTTGGAAATGACGTTAGCAAATTCCAAGGTTATGTTGTCTTTCCTTTTCTTAAAATGCCTTGTAAAATACTTGTCAGGTCCTCCCTAAACCAAGCCCGAGCGTGCCATTATACTGGCAACAGCTTTCCACACCCTTCGGAATCCGGGGATTTGGGCTCCCAAATTCAGCTTCAATGGAGAGATCCAGATTTGGGAAACCTTCGGCTAGCCAGTCAACCACAAATGCACTATTGAAAAGTCGATCTGCGAAACCTCTTATCGAGAGACCTACCCAGGTACGAGGAGTTGCTGTGGGACGAGTTTCAAATATCCTGTTTTGAATATCTTTGGTTTTTTTTCAAGGGAGAATTCAGGGGATGTATTGTGGTCGTTGCTGTTCAGGATGCGGCTGAAGAAGCTCCCAGCAGGATTCGGGCGGACACCATCAGGAGAGCTTTTGGAATGCAGCCAGCAGAGCATAGAAAGACGGATGAAAATGAGGGCTACCTGTCTTCCTCAAGGGAGACCGGTTCAGATCCAAAAGTTGAATCATCGCCAACTGATAGATCGGAAGGCAGTGAAGTGAGTCACGATTGCTCGGATTCCCCCCTGGAAATTAAATGGTGGCAGCTCGACTGGAAAAAGTGTGGTTGACCAACATGTGTATCTGCAGATGGAGGACATGAGCAATGAATGCAAAAACGTGGACCCCGATTATGCTGCTACGAGCCGGTCGTACGCATCTGATCCTGGTGCCCTGCAAGTTTACAATCCAGAACAAGACACCGACCGAACATTCGAGGAGGAGCCTTACACAGATCGACCCAAAGCGACGGAAGACAGCTGCATAACGCTCCGACGCAAGGATCGATGCATGGATCCATTCAACACGCAGTTCGCGGACCAATACACGGACAGGAGCGAGCGGAGCTGTCTGAAAGAGGAGGGCCTGGGGGTGATTCCTGAATCTGGGATCGCTGGAACGGGGGCTCAGCCCACCAGCAACAACCCCACTTCTCCTCCCATCCCTCGTCCACAGAGCGCGAAAAGGCATGTTTTCACAACCCCCCGAAGCGACGTTTCGCAATCTGGCACTCCACGAGAGCCGATCAATCGGTTGGACAGTGCAAGACTGAGTGCGCTGATTTGCGGATCGGCCCAAATCGAGAGCTCCAAGAGGTGGGAGGTTTTGGAGCAAGCCATGACTCTGTGTGCGGATCTACATCGAAGGGGGAGATGGGAGGAGCTGGGCCATATTCTCAACCACATGACTCGGGGAGGCGGGCTCTCGTCTTCTCAGGTAAAAACTATGACCAGGTCTGGGCATCAAAAAATGTCCAGTGGTGGGGTGGTTCAGGGTTTTGACGGGAAATGCGTGATGGCTGGTGCGCTGCTTCCACTAGAAATTGGACCACAGGAAAACATGTGCAACGCAAACATCGAATGTTTCAATGGGGATTCAAACCCCACAGGAAAAAAACCTGATATTAAATGGAGTGTGGGAATGCACATGCTGTGACAAAAAGAATGCGATAAAAAAAAAACAAAAAAAAAAAAACGAAAAGGGGGGAGGGGGATTTTAGAAACAGAGATCGAGGTCGAGAAGACACAAGAATGAATTGTAGGAATTTTTTTTGTATCCTCAGCTGCTTTTTCTGTTATGTCATTTTTACCGTTGAGGAACTCGATCTCTTCATGTTTTTTTTTCTTTCTTTTGGTTTACGTTTTAGTCAGTGATTTCTTCAGAGATTACTCAGAGAATTAGAATTTTTTTCTGCTTTTTTTGAAAGGGGAAAAATGCAATCTCGAGATCAAACAAAATGAATGTAGGTGAATTGTCTGATTTATGAGGCCAGTCCTGAGGAACCTCATAATTTTGATACACAAAATTGTTTTTGCCAGGCCAATGCTTTTTAATCAAAATCAACATTTTTTTTCTTTTCTTTTTTCCTTTTCCTTTCCTTTTTTGAAATTCCTTTTTTTTTCTGTTTTCACTGCTTTCTTTTTCTTTTTTTTGAGTTTTTGTTCAAGGATGATTGCATGGTGAATCAGATAGCGAGTTTAGGACAATGTGTGGGACACTATGAACCGAACATGTTGATTTCAGTGCTCTTGTAAAAATTTCAAAGAGCTAAAAGAGGCCCACAAGAAGCGAAAAGTCGATTGATTGCTCTTCCACAATTCACATAATTTTGAAGTGGAATTTGTGGGGCTATAGTGCATATCCCAAGACATAGAAAAGAAAAGAGGGGAAATAGGGGGCAAGTGCTCGGGTCGATTCCAAGCTCCAAGCGCAACACACTCTTTTTTTTTATTTTTCATCTGTTAACTACACTTGAAGTGGGGGTTGCAGAATGCACAACAGTTTATTTTTGAGTTTTACAGGCAAAGAGTTTCAAGGATATTTCTTGTCAGTGAAAACCAGGGAGAACTGGTTGCAAGGCGCACTCTTTCGTGTGGGGACACCTTGAAAAAAAAAGCGGTGGCTTGTTTTCTCACCCATCTTTTGTACTTTTTCAATGTTTTCCTTTCTTCTTGGGAGTGAACTAGTCCGTGTATATTTTTTTTTCCTCTTTCAGCAGGATCCATCAAACAGCTCCTCAAGCCGGGGCAGTGAGGAGAATTGCCCATTTTTGTTAGGAGATCGAGTCGTGATAGGAACCACAAAACAGTGTCATGGAGGTGAGATTTCTGAGAAATCATTTCACAATGGTGATCGGGCTTCATGTGGCAGAGAATTGGGTTTTTTAGAATTGAGGTCCTCATGGTTTTGCCCTCAGGACTTTAGTGTGTATGATGCTTTACTTTTCTAAACACAGAACGAGCAACAGATTTCACATTGCCTGTGCCAGGTGGAGGATTGTATTTAACAACTTGTAGTATAAGTTGAAAAACCTGGAAAACAAAAACCTATCCTTCGAATCGCGCTTGGAACTTTTTTTTGTTTTTAAATAATTAATGTGTTGTCCTCCTCCAATCTTCCAGCCCATATCTGTTCTAACTATGTTGAATTCATGAACAAAGCTAATGAAGTGTGTGTGTTTTTTTTCGCCATTGCAGTTATCCGATATTTCGGTCCGGTTGGGTTTTCCCACGGCGATTGGGTGGGTTTGGAGTTGGACAAGGCCGATGGAAAAGGGAAAAACAACGGAACCGTGAACGGAATTCCCTACTTTACCTGCCAAGATCAGTGTGGTTTGTTTGTCAGGGCAGACATGTTGAAACCAGAGGGTCGGTAAGATTCAAAAAAGAAAAAAAAAATCAAGACTGTATCAAATGGGGTATTCCTGGCAATAGGAAAGGGAAGGACAGGGGTGGGTTGAGTTGGATCGCAGAAGATCAAATGCAGACAGTCGAAATTCATAATAATGGTTGTGTTTGGAATGAAGGGGATTGCTTGGCGAGCTTTGAAAAGGGGGGGGGGGGGAGGGGGGGTTTGAAAGAGAAAGAATTGGGTAGTGGGAGGAGGTTTTGTTTGCTTTCTGGGAGCGGGGTGAAGGAGAAGGATTTTTATAATGGAAAAAAAAGAAATGTGGAGCTGCAATTCTTGAAAGAGAACTGCAGGGTCTCTATGTTTTTCCTTTTCCCCTTTTCCCACTCTCTCCCATATTGACGATGTGATTTAACAAAATATCGAATTGCCTCCTTAGTTTCGTTGGGATTGGATTGTTGGGATTAGGAAAAAAAAAATTAAAAAGTTGGAAAAAAAAAATGTAACTTTTGAAGGCTTGAAATCGGATGTTGATTTGTTTTGGGGGTAGGTGCTTTACAGGGGAAGGTTGGTTTTTTAATACGACATTGGCTCCAAGGCTTTTTCTTAAACACAGCGATTGCAAGCTAGTGGAAGGTGGAAAAGAAAGGGGAGGGAAGGGGGGGGGGGGGAAGAGAGAGTTTAGAGAAAAAGGCACAGGAAAACAAATCGAATTGTATTTGTATACAAGAACAACAGCAGCACAAAAGGGGGGGGGGGGGGGGTAGGGAGGGGAAAAGAAAAAAAGAGGCAGGTTCACCTACGCTTTGCCAGATTCCCCAAGGAAACAGCGGAAAAAAAAAATATCGAGGGAGTTTTTGGGGGGAAAAGGGGAGGAAGGAAATGATGAACAAAAACAGAGTGTTATGTTTGGATGAGGGAAGCTTCCATCGCTTGCAGCCCCGTTTGGTTGGTTGTTTGTACGTCTGCGCATGTGTGTGTGTGTATGTGTGTCCTGCCGGTTCATTTTTATTTTTATTTTCCTTTCAACTGCTTGCCTCTATAATGGCGGTTGTGTTTTTGTTATTTCTGTCCCCTCCTTACCCCCCCCCCCCCCTTTTCCTTTCCATTTCTAGTGCACTGACTCTCTTGCTGGAGGATGTTGTTCATTCAAGAAGCCTCCCCCTCTATTTCAAAACAATTGCTTAAAATGTGGGGGAGAATAGGAAAGGTTAGAAAGGGGAGAAAGGGGTTTGAATGAGGGGCCAAGGGAGGGAGAATTGGGGGTATATCCAAAGTGTTGTTATGAAAGAGAGGGAAGCTTTTGGAGCAGTGTCTGTTCACTTTTATTGGCCCTTTTCCTGAACAAAGTTGAAAAAAAGGGGGAAGCTGTGGGCCATAAAAGGACAAAATGAAAAAAAAGAATCAACAGGTGGTGGTGTTTGTGCAAGTTTTACAATAAGGAAATTCGCAAGAAAGAGAGAATATGTTTTCTGGTGTGCCTTCAAAAGGTAAAAGAGAAGAGGGGATTTTGTTCAGATTTTTTTTTTTTTCCTATCATTTACAAATGAATATTATATATTCAAAGTGAAATCTTGGTTTTCATGCCCCCAAGGATTCAATAGGGCAAACAGTAAAAGAGAAGAGGGAGTTTCTCTAAAAGAAAGAAGGTCCTTTTTCATTTCTTTTTTTTTAAGGGGGGATGAAGGACGAACAAACAAAAAAAAGGCAAACCACAAGAGATGTGTCTGGTGATGAAAATACTGGGCAATTTTTTTTCAAATTTTTTTTCCTATCAATGGTTTGGGAGATATTTGTAAGGAGTGATTCAAGGGAATGTTGTATTTGTATGTCTACGACTTTGGAAAGGGAAAATGGCAAAAAAAAGGGATTTTGGGGATGAATTGGGGGGGGGGGAAGAAAGCGAGAGTCTCAACGGGGAAAGGGAAGCTTTGATAGAATTTTTCACAACTGAAAAAGGTGGTGTTTCGAGTGTTTGTTTTGAAGATTTGCTCGTGTTTTTATGAGAACTGCTGTCTTATGTGTTCTTTTGGTTTTCATGATGGAAGGGGTGGGAAGGTTAAAGTTGTGAGAAGACGTGTTTGTGTTTCCATGTGTATGGTGGAGGCTTTTTCGGAGCTTTGGTTCCTTTTTTACTGCCTTTCTCGCCATTTCCCTACCCCCCTCCCCTTCTTCGAATCCAGCTTGAAACCTTTTCATATCTGTCCTTGGTCATGCAGTTCCCTTACTCTCATCCCCCCCCCATTTTTCCTTTTTTTTGAGAAGCAGAAAACAACAGCTGGTTGACTCGTTCTCGCATGGTGAGTGGAGGAAGCCAGAGAAAAAAAAAAGCGATAATCGTCCTCACCGCCTGCTGTGGGATGATAGTTGAAGGGAACAGTTTTCTTTTTACTGTTTGGAGGGTGGAGGAGGGGTGAGGGCGTGGCAAGGAGACGGTTGCTTGTTGACCTTGGGTGAACACCAAGTTTTCGAAAAGGAGGAGAGTAGCATTGCACTTGAGTCGATGGAGTGCTTACAGCCCTGGCCTGTTTTTTTTTAGCAGGTGGCAGATGAATGATGGGAACTCTTTAAGCTGTCTTTTTTCAAGGTGTTTCTTTGTTGAGAGATTGTTTTGCGTTTCATTAGGGAGTAACAAGACAAGGAGAAGAAATGTTGAGGTGGAGGGAACGATAAACAAAACAGCCAAATATATAGTGTATGGACACGAATCGTTTTTGGGTGATGGTCTTCTTTGGTTTCAAGCTGCCCGAAAGTTAGGGGTTAGGAGGTTGGAAGACAAAATCTAAGTTCTCTCTGCTCCACTTCTCGTTTTTTTAGGCTTTGGTGTTTTTCCCCAATCATGTGGAAAGAACAGGAGAGCTTCGTTCCAAGTTTCCTTAGGAGAATCCTGCCTTCTTGATGCTCGTTGAGCTGCTCAGATTTAGGGGAAGTTCTGAGAGTGGATATTCACATTGCTTTGGCGAGAGGGGAGGGAGTGCTGTAGTGTCTAGAGAGAAATTCGTATTGATCCCACAGAGGGCCAAAAGTAATGTCTGGGGGGAAATTCTGAGGGATTTCATTTCCTCTCTATTTGAAGGGAGATTTCATCTCGGTGGAGGCTTTGGTATCGTGATTTCTGTGATTTTTTTTCGTGTGGTTTGGGACTTCATAGCAGAAAAGAGGGGTTTTAAATCTTTCTGTTCATAACATTGGCAATTCTATGTTAAAATCTTCAGATTATTTAAGAAAGTTTGGAGGGAGGGGGGGGGGGGGGAACTGGCAAAACAGGTAGAAAAAAATGAAAGGAGACTGAAAGAAAAGGCTCTTGGATAGGGGGAGGGAATGATGGGGTCTAAAATATGCTGCCTATGATTGGTTCAAAGAGGAACAAGGGGGGTGGGTGGGTGGGAAGGATTTTGAATGGCTCAACCGCAAGAGCATGGAGTGAGGTGCAGCCAATGGAAAGAAAAAATGAATGGGATGGGGAACTACAGGCAGAGCGAGTTTGCACGAGAGTATTGAAAAAAAAAAAAAAAACACAGATGAGGAGAAGATATGAAGAAAACGAAGGTCGCAAGGGAAAGCAAAAACGAAAGCAAATATATAGTGTATCGACTGAATCGGATCTCAATTTTCTTCCCTCGTTTATTGTTGGATTTTTTAGTGCAGGAAGCGCGTTGTCTGTTTTGTTCAGAATGGCTTGTTTTTACATTTTTTTGAGGGTTCCGTAAATTTTTGACATTGCTCGCTTCCACGAATTGTTTGATTGTTTTTTTTTGGATTTCGGGGAGGTTTAATGAGAGCATGTGGTTTTCTAACTTGAAGACAATATTGAGAAAGTGGTGGATCATGTTGCTGTTGCAGTTTCTTAGATGCTGGTGAAACACAGAATAGATAACGAAGAATGAGCAACAGGAAAAAAAAACAAACACAAAACAAATGCTGTTGTGTTTACGATTTCCTTCACTCAAGTTGAAAAGGTTTTCAGATTGTCTCTGTCCAATTTGGGATGTGCAAAGCTATGGTTTTTGTATTTTGTGGACCAAAAGAAGGTAAGAAATACACTGTGCTTTCACTGTAGAAGCACACAGAAGCGACCAGATATTGGTTGGCTTGAATGGAATTGCGTCTGCTCAACACTGTGAGACTGGGGTTCGTCGTTTCTGCATTTGCTTATGAATTGTGTGGGGAAAGGTAGTGGGTTGGGGGATGGGGTGTTAGTAGAGAAAAAGAGGGAAATGGAGTGGTGCATGTTCCAAAGGGGTCCATGAAACCTAGGGGCGATTTTCATAACACTGAAATGTTTGCAGGTATTGATTTGTTTCGTTAGATAGATGGTGGCGATGTTTACTTCCCATACTCTTTTTTATTTTTTTTCCTGACTGTGAGGGCAACTTTCTGGTCAAACATCCCAATTCCAAACACCAGAAATTATATCTTGTGAGAGGATCATCAATCCAGCAAGGTACAAGATCCCACTCAGAGAAGGCGCAAGACTCTGGTCCAAGGAGACTTGTTTCTGACAATCAAAAGATATCTCGAACTGGCCACCCCACCAGTTCCTCAAAGCACTTCATTTAATTTCTCGCATACCGAGCCTGTCATCAGTGCGAATCGTGACCTTCCGCGCGCTTTGTGGTGTTGATTTCGTCAGCATCAGTATGATTGCTTGCACCTGGTCCGTTGTTCAAATATCCTCTGCCAACCAAGCACCATGACTTCGCTCCAACAACATTACTCCACCTGTCGCTTGAACCATGTCGCGGGCACTCACTCTGCTTTCCTTGCTGCTGGCCCTTGCATCCGTGGTGCGTTGTTTGAGTTTGTTCAGTTTTTCGGATACTCTCTCCCGTGACTGTGTGGCCTCCCTCTCTTTGTTGTATTCGTTTTTCCTTGCATGCCCGCTGAAACTTTTCGTGCGGTAGGCGTCCGCGACAGGAGGTTGGAGGGGTCCTCGAACCAGGAAGTATTATCGTGAAAAATCAAGAGTTGTAAAGCGAGTCGAGCGACCTCGAAAGTCATCCTCTGTGACTTACTACAAACCCCTGAGACTCGTGAAGAAAGGACTGCAGCCCCAGCCAAAGCCTGCCTGCTCAGAAGGAGAGTTTTTCGATGTCTCGAGAAAACAGTGTATCAACGTCTGTCCGGAGGGCACCCAGCTTTCTCTAAACGCGGAGGGTGAGCAAGTATGTGTACCTGTTTGCCCTGGAGGAACAGTTCCGATTGGTGACGTCGATGGAAAGACTGTGTGTGGTCCTGTCTGTGGCGATGGGACAGAATTCAGTGTTGACGCGAGAGGAGAGCTCGTTTGCCGGAGCTTAACACCAACTCCACTCCCAACTCCCTCGCCTGTTCCCGCTCCAACTCCTTCGCCTGTTCCTGCTCCGACTCCATCGCCTGTTCCTGCTCCGACTCCTTCCCCTGTTCCCACCCCCACCCCTACTCCAATTCCCTCGCCTGTTCCAACTCCAATTCCCTCGCCTGTTCCTACTCCAACTCCTTCGCCTGTTCCCACCCCCACCCCTGCTCCAATTCCCTCGCCTGTTCCCACTCCGACTCCTTCCCCTGTTCCCACTCCAACTCCCTCGCCTATTCCCACTCCAACTCCCTCGCCTGTTCCCACTCCAACTCCTTCGCCTGTTCCCACTCCGACCCCCACCCCGACTCCATCGCCTGCTCCAGTTGAGTCGTGCCCTGAGGGGTTCGAGCTTGGGGATGCTGGAGTTTGCGTCCCTGTATGTCCTGACCAAACAGTCCTCAGTGTAACTGATGCTGGAGAGGTCACCTGTGAGCAGATTCAGCCCCCTCCTCCAGAGGTGAGCTCACACATTTACTGGAAAACATTTCTGGCAACACTACATTGATTTGGTGGACAAATATGCAAGGTTCTCAGAGCTCAGTAGCATGATTCAGAGTAGTATCGTGGGCCATCCTTTCCCACCATGTTTGTTTGCAAGGACATCTAGGAATTTTGATTGAAATCAATATTTGTTAAAAACTCGGGTTTTGGTTGCATCACCACGACATCCAGGAATGACATGGAAATAAACATGTGAGTCAGAGGGGAATCTGCTCTGCTACAACAAAAAATACATATTAATGACGGGCACGTTGCGATATTTTTACCTTGTGTCCAAAACAGGTGAATTGATACACAATGCATAGATGTTGAAAATGTGTGACGATGGGCTGTCCTTTCTTTCCATTTTCCAGGGGCAATGTCCATCTGGGTCGTTTTTTATGGACAAGGTGGAAAGCAGAGGGTGCACAGAGTGTGATGCAAACTGTGAAGTCGGATCCTGTGCAGATATCATTGGGTGCAGTGTTTGCAAGCCAGGTTTTTTCACGCAAAGAGAGGACCCAGACTGGCCCTTTGAGTGCATTGAATGTGCTGGCGTCTTCCCCGGCTGCAAACAATGCTCTCAAGATATTGACACCCTTCTGGGTGAAACCGTGGAATGCCTCGCATACTGAATGAAATAATCAGATTTTGGAGAATAATGCTTGATGGTATCCTTTTTTAGTTCAACTGTGTTTCGTTCTTGGTGTTGAAAGCATAGGAAGAATAAGGACAGGAAATTTTTTGGAGAGGATAGGAAAGAAAAGAAAAATAAACTGGTGGGTGGCATGATGGTAGTGCCATCCCTGTACTTTCGCAGAATAAGCATGCATGATGATTTTCCTTTGGTTTAAGACTTTGTTGATCCATTGTGCGACAATTGCCCCAAAGGATACTTGTCCTTCCTTGTCCTTCCTTGTGTGTGTGTGTGTTCTCCTAATTTTCATTGACCTAAGTACTCGTAGTTTTCAGAATTACATCTTATGGATCCGAATGGAATCCCTTGTATGAACAAGGCGACAGTCGACATCAGCCACACTGAATTTGCACTGTGCCTATGGGGAACTTGTATTGATAAATTCCTAGAGATGAAGATGGAAGATGGCTGAGGTCCGAAGAAAAGAACTCAGGCACAAGAAGACCTTGGGCAAATTTAAGATCTGCCAGATGTACTGACAACAGCATTCATGGATGGAGTGCATCTGTTGATTACAAAATTATTTGATCGTTCAAAAATATTCGTCAGCAGTCAGCCATTGCAAAATTGCAAAAAGATTGGAATCGGACACCAAAAAATGATGGGCTTGTACCCACCACAACTACTTTTCCTTTTTCACTTGCCCCAATCCTTTTTCTTGCAGTTATATGATACTGTTCGTCTGAGCAGTGGTGGCCCAATCAATCGCAAAAGACAAGGGGAGGGGTTGTAGCAGACTGATCCTGCTGTTCACCATTTCCTTCCTGTTCCCTTTTGCTTCCTTGACACGCAAGCCTCCCTCAAATTATCCTCCTAATCCTTTCTGTTGGTCCCCACGGTTCTCAATCGAAGTGCCTGCAATCGAATAAAACCATTGGCATCCACCTGGTCATACAAACCCTCGTCGTCCTCAAAAGAAGAGAGCTTCTCCTCATACAAGCTGTATTTGCTTTTCCGCCCCACCACCACAACATTTCCTTTGTAGAGCTTCAACCGGACCACTCCTTCGACAAATTCTTGCGTCTTGTCGATCAGGGCTTGCATGGCTTCCCTTTCGGGGGAGAACCAAAAGCCATTGTAAACCAACTCAGCGTATTTTGGCATCATCTCATCCTGCAAAAACGAGCAAAAACGATTTCAGAGAAGCTTGGGTGCTGATTTCACATCTTTTTTTTTTTTTTTTTTTACAAAGATGAAAGTTGGCTTTTTTGGAGTTGACATCTGTCGACGCAAAGGTCGAACATATTGCTGATGGCAATACAATATAACGATCTGAGGACAAATTACCTTCAGGTGCATCTCAGCTCGGTCCAAAGTGATACTCTCCATGGCCCTTCGGGCATCCAAAAGAATGGTTCCTCCAGGAGTCTCATACACTCCACGGGATTTCATCCCAACAAAGCGGCTCTCAACAATGTCGATTCGCCCAATTCCATTCTTTCCAGCCACATCATTCAAAGCAGTAAGCATGGCTGCAGGAGACAGCGGCTTCCCATCCAGAGCGACAGGGTCACCCTTCTTGAACTCAATTTCTATGTAAGTTGGTTCATCCGGAGCAGCCTCAGGCGACACTGATCGAGTGAACATATCCTCGGCCGGTTCAACCCATGGGTCCTCAAGAGCGTTGCCTGACATCAAAAATCACTCCAAACATGCAATGCCAAAATTGCGTCGATCCCTTAACGATTGCCCATCCCTTTTCCTTCCTTTCTTCTTTGTCTTACCAGAACTGCAATTCAAGCATGCTAAATTCAAATGGCCACCCCCTTAATCACCTTCGTATGATATGTGCAAGAGGTTGGCATCCATGGAGAAAGGAGCCTCCCCTCGCTTATTGGTTGGCACCGGGATCCCGTTATCCTCGGCAAATTCAATTAACCGGGTCCTGCTTGTGAGATCCCATTCACGCCACGGGGCAATCACCTTGATGTCTGGCTGCAGGGCGTAATACCCCACCTCGAATCGAACCTGGGACCCAGCACCACCAAAAATTATCCAAGATCGTGTCTGATGAAACACACTGATCGACAAGAAATTTTGCTGCAGGGTTGCATTCCTTCCATCATATTGTGTTCCACAGGGCACACCTGATCATTTCCTTTTCCAGTGGCACCATGACAGACTGCATCCGCCCCAACTTCCCTGGCAATCTCCACCTGTCTTTTGGCAATCAAAGGCCGTGCCACCGAGGTACCTAACAAATAGGTTCCTTCGTACAGTGGGTTTGAGCGGAACATGGGAAACACAAAATCTCTGACAAATTCCTCCCTCAAATCTTCAATATAGATCTGTTTGATCCCCAGCTGTTCCGCCTTCTGTCTGGCAGGTTCCAGCTCCTCCCCTTGGCCCAGATCAGCGGTGAACGTCACGACTTCACAATTGTATGTCACCTCCAACCATTTCAAAATTACTGAAGTATCCAAGCCCCCAGAGTAAGCCAAAACAACCTTCTTCACATCCTGTTCTTTGGATGCCCGGCAGGCGAGCGTCCTTCTCGATCGAATCGAACTGGCCTTGGGGCATGCATGTTTAATGGCTGGCGAAGATACCCATCTTGGGGCCAACCCTAATTTACCATGCGAACCACCTGCACAGTCACATGCAGCTTCACATGTTATTAATGGGGTTGTTATGGCAAGAAGGCCCCCAAGTTTGAGCTAAGATCTGATGTTTGGGTTAGAAGAAGAGAACTATGGAGCCTCTTCCACTCTCAGAGGTATGACATTTCAATCCTGGACTGTCGACAATCCTGGGGGGGAAATTATTCGAGAGAATTCACTTGGGGACACTGAGATCGCAACAGTAACAGTAATGTGAATGTTCGAAATTGCAGCCTGGGCGGAAAAAAAGTGGCCTACCAAAGAGCAGAGCCATTTTCAGCCAAATCTTGGCCACGAGCGCCGGCACTCGCTGCTGTGTTCCGAACGGCGGCCTTCTCAGAGACGGCGCGAGATAAGCCCCCACGAAATGATTTCGAGATGTGGAATGTATTCAAAACAAATCACTGCAAAAAACAGTTAAATTGGCGTGCATGTTTTCCAAATCGTTCAGATGTTGCTATCCGCTGGCAGGAAAGCGTTGTCTCTGCGGGCAGCGGCCCCCTTGTGGCGATATTGCTCCGGAACATCAGGAAAAGTGAGTGACCTGACGTGGTTTCCAGGTGCCGATTGCTGGATTGAACTCCACAGCTGGAAGTGGTCCAAACACAAGCTTCTGAGCCTGGCAACATACAGTGTGACTGGTCATTTAATGTACAAAAAAGAAGCATGCCCCTGTATGATCAGCCTTGTACACTGACTATCCCCGAGGCTGAAATCGTGAAGGGGGAAATGCTCTTCAGGATGGCATGGACCAAACCACAGCCCATGTACTTGAACCCGTTGCTCCTACCATTCGACACGGACGCCCAAGTCCAAAAGGCACCCAAGAAGAGACACCCAATGTTCCTGACAATGCATCCACTCAAGGCACAGAAGCTTCTGATGGGGTTGTGACGGGGTTGGGCGGTCAGTCCTCCACCCACATTGCTGCACCAGAGGAAGCTAAGAAGGATGGTGAGGGTGGGCTGATCACCTTTTTGGGATCCCAAGGCCCAAAGCCCGAGGACGATGTGATTACGTTTCTGGGAGACAAGCCCGAGGAAGCTACACCCGAGGCTGAAGAGATTCTGACATCGTCATTCGAGGTGGTGTTGGCTGAGCAGGCAGAAGAGAAAGAACTGCCTAGGCTGATTCCCAAGAAGAAGAGGAAAGAAATGTTCTCTCTGATGGATGCTTTGAAAGCTGTTGAGGAAGTTCAGGTGCGTCTGCTGGATGGCAAGCCGATTGGCATGCTGAAACGAAAGTTGGTTAATTGCTGGCTCCACTTTTGCTATTCATTTCAGTTACTATTGCTGAGAAAAAAAACTAAAGGCTGCCTCAACAACACATCCCTCAGAAACGAGCTAGAGCTGGTTTTGAAGAAACCGTGGAGGCTCATTTTCGATTGTTGGCGGACCCACGACGAGGGGATCAATTAGTGAGAGGGGCTATTGTTTTACCCCATGGTACTGGCAAGCAATTGAGGGTGGCTGTGTTTGCCGAGGGTGATGCTGTGAAGGCTGCCAAGGCTGCTGGTGAGAAGAATAGATCATTTGCCCCACCTCCTGGTTTCATTTTCCACACCCCTGTACGCTCAGGTTAATGCTCACACTCAAAACCTGTTTTCTACGAAAAGGAAAAAGCACCTGCATGTGACGACTGTCTTGATTCGATTCGTAAGATATGTGTTTGGTTGTGTCAGGGGCTGACCTTGTGGGATCTGAGGAACTCATCAAAGACATCCAAGCATCCGGAGGTAGCATTTTGAACAATATTGATAAGTGTGTTGCTACCCCTGACATGATGCGCCATCTAGGGAAGCTTGGTCGGATTCTTGGTCCCAAGGGATTGATGCCCAACCCCAAGATGGGGACGTTGACCAACAATGTCACAGAGGCCCTGGATGAGATCAAAAAGGGGCGGGTTGAGTTCAGGGCTGACAAGAGTGGTAACGTACATGTCGGCATAGGAAAGGTGAAATTCGACACAGCTCATCTTTATCGTAATCTGGGGGTTTTGTCAGGGGAAATTTTGAAGGTGAGACCCAAGGGGTTGAAGGGGAGTGGGACCGTTGGGTATGTCGGTAACTTGACCCTTTGCTCGACAATGGGGCCAGGAATCCCGATCTCAATAGCATCGATGCTGACTGCTGTTCAGAATGCCAGGAGCGGCACAGCCTAGAGACAGGTTCAAAGGCACAAGGCAGGATTTTGGGAAATGATACACCACCCGATGTATGGATTTCCTGTAAAGAATATGTGATGATCTACATATCTGGTTGTGAAAGAGAGATGAAGAACCCCTGAGCTCGTCACACGATGTCGAAAGGCAACACCCCTAACAATCTCAGCTGGCTGTGGCTCTCTTTTCAGGGAAGCTGCTTGTCCTCCACAAACTTTGAGTCCAGGGTGTCACTTTCAACCAAGGAAAACTTGGTGAAGTCGATCGACCCGCTTCTTTCAAAGCAAAAAACACCTTTGAAGCACCGATCTCTCATCAAGACCGGCAGCCACTTCGAATCCCCTTCCCACATTTTTTCATACGGAATCTCAGATTCGTCAAACCAACAGGGCTGGAAATCATCCCCTTCTGATTCTTCCCCAGCCACAGGCCCCTTATCCACATACACATGGATTTCCTTTGATTTTGACCCATCCTCGTACAGAAACCAGACGATACCTTTTTTTTCGAGATTGCGACAAAGCACACCAATTCTCTCCCATGTCAGTCGGTATGCACCCATATCAAAGTCTTCAAAATTCATTACTCTGCCACCAAAGCCTTGGTAAATTCCTTCCCCGAAACCATGTGTCTTTTTGCCCAGAAGAACTTCATTCCCTCTTCTGATCACAACCAGAGACAATTTCCCCGCTCCTTTCAAAATCGGACTGTAAATTCCCGCTCCGCAAGTCGTGGTAACATTCGGCTTGGGCTTCGATTTCCATGACGATTTTCGACATCTGTGATCGAATGCCGTAAACCCTCTGCTGTTTCGAGGAAGTCGACTGTCTGTGAGGCTACTACTGAACCTGGGGAGAATTGGATCTAAGATGGCGCTTGGCGGGCAGCGGATGCCCGTCCCGAGCATTCGAGCCAAGTTGCCTTCGAAGAAACGATCAGTGCAGAGAGTCCAGGAGGGAAGCTGGGCACCTGTGTTTTCTGCCGCCACATTCGAGCTGTCGTCTGGACTGTCACACGCACTGGTTGTACCACACCAGCTTGGAAACCAATAAACAGGGCCATTTCCACAGTGTCTAGTGATTCAATTCCTCTGCGCGGGTAAGGGGAGCACACGATCTGGAAAATGGACCCCGTTTTGGAAAAGGCTCAGCTCTTGGATGAAATCGAAAACGCTGGACCCAGGGGACCAGCACCGGACTCTATCCGGAGGTATCTCAGGCTGGTGCGAACCCAAGTTGTTCGAGTGTTGGAATGCCCTGCGGAGAGAGACGTCTCGTGAAATAGTCACCATCAGTGAAAGCGGGTTGTGCGGTTGTTCTTTGAAGGTGAGGGAGCAGAAGACTCGAGAGTCGGAGCCTGTTGCGCGATGGGGTTCGCTGCTACTGGGAAAGCACAAAAGAGCACTGGCTGAAGAAGAGCGTGAGTTTTTTTGTTTTCTTTTCTTGGGTTGTGTATGTTTTCGGAAGATGCGTGAAAAGTCACATATCCATCAGTCATACCAAAACAAAATCATGATCAACTTTTTGTCAGATCGCACTGCAAATCCTTTCCATCCTCATCCTCCCACTTGGAACTTCTGCCATTGACAGCACTCTTTCCAGCCTTGAAAAATGGGTAGAAGCAGCTCCCACAAATTCCCACACAGAATGTTCAAAAGGTTCTAGAAAAATCTTGTAGAGTTTTTTTTTGTGTCATGAACCAAAATGTTTTGACTGCCTGAATTGTGTGGATGCAGTTTGGCTGGTGTACGAACAAGTGGCTCTTGCAGCAATGGATTGTCAAGCCAACAGTTGTGCTGCCAGTTGTGTCAATGCTGTCTGTCGGGAATTCCCCGATACAAGCATCAGAGCAAAACGTCTAAAGGTCAATTGTCTCTCCCTTTTTTTTTTCAAATGCCTTAATTCCCCAACGTATTTGCATCAAAGCTGATAGAAAATAAAATAAAATTGATTATTTTTAGCAAGGAAAGCAAAAGCCTCTTTGCATTTGTCTTATTGATTTTTGCTTGATTGCAGGGAATGTATTTCGAAGCAACAGACAACCTGGAACGAGCAGTGAGACTATATGATGACATATTGAGGGATGACCCAGCAAACGAGTTGGCCCTGAAAAGAAAGGTGTCGCTTTATTTATCAACTTTCAGTGGAGTCCTATTGGTTATAAATAAACTGTCGTATATATATATAGACTGTCGTATATATATATAGACTGTGCCAATTCATTTCAATCCATCAAACTCACCTACAGAAACACAAGTTTGCAGAACCATAGTCATGGTGGCCAGAAACATTTTAACAAAAAAACAAATTCGGCAGATTCAAAAAGAAATGTGAAGCAGTGTGATTCACACAATTTTCAGCAGGCCCGCCACCTTTTTGAAGTGGAAGGGTATCTTTAGCTGTGCAGGAGAATGTGCCTTGACCAGGTTGTTTCGTCATAGTAGGTAGCAGTTCAAAGAACGAAGGGTGATTTGGCTGGTGCTGCCCAAGCCTTGAAATCCTATTTGGAATGCTACATGGTCGACAGAGACGCTTGGGAAGAGATGGCTGATATATACCTCAAGGTAGTGTTAAATGCCAGAATCAGACGGAGGCTGGGAAATCTGCTCCAGGGTGCACCACTAAGAGACACCTTTTCTTTTGCTTTATCTGCACAGATGCAACACTACAAACAGGCTGCTTTCTGTTACGAGGAGCTGATAATGTTGGCACCCAACAATCTGACGTATCATCTCAGGTTTGCTGATGTTTTGTGCACGCTGGGTGGAAGCAACAACTTTCAGACTGCACTCAGTCATTACTGTCATACCATTGAAGCGTCTGGTGGAGGATGTGTTCGAGCTTTGTTTGGCGTTTGTGTCAGCCTGAATGGAATCACAGCGGCTCAGGTAAGCTGTGGCTGTCTCCCGAACAGAGGGGGCCTTGACGAAAGGGTGGAATACCTTACATGCAGTGATTGAACCACTGTCTTCGGCCTTGATATGCTTTACAGAAGATATTGACATTTGTTATCTCGTGTTTTGTCAGACGTCACAAGATACAGAGGATATTGGGAAGATGGCTGGGCAATCTTTGTTGCGAATCTATGCCCAGCAGTCTCCAGATAAATTACCATTTGTGAAGGATCTGTTGAAGTCGCAAGGGCTGTTGGAGTGACTTGGGTGTTATTATATTTAGGGTGGGGCAGGAATTTAACACTTGGTAGGGGTCTTGCAAGCCCCAACAAGGTCTGCCAGTGCCCTTGTCTGTGTCTGTGTCAATCTCGTCTATCCTGTCTGGTCACACTACCTTGAAGTGTTGCTTCCACGGTGAACAGAAAAGACCAGTGGCGTCTGACTGCTCTTTTTGCGCAGTTTTCAAACCAACACAACAGTGAAGCAGCTTGTACTCAGTCTGGGCGTTGAAGGGTGGTGATGAAGGTCGGGTACCAAATGTGTTGCAAGATTTGTTCAAACGACATCAACTAGTACTGCCACAGAAAGACAGTTGCCTAACCACTTTCAATCAGAGGACCCCATTCGGTCCAAGTCAAACCACATTCAACCCAGTCACGTGTGCATTTCATTGGTACAGACCAGTGTTGTGCGGATAATCCGAATCTCGGATAATAGGACCCGGATGTCTGGGATCCGCAATTATCCAAGGTCCGTGGATAATAGTTTTCAGATTATCCACTTACCACCATTTTCCCATTATATTTTCGTTCACTGTCGCACTCTTTTCCACTAGTACCAAACGTCAAAACTTCTTACAGCGACAAGAACAACGAAACAACAACCAGCCGACTACTGTAATACGCAAATCTTTCACATTGCTTTAGGATCGCTCGTCTTTTTTTTCGCCTACCTTATTTTCGTTTCCAAAGATGGGCGCGAAAATAACGCAGGCGCGAAAATAAAGCAGGCGCGAAAGAAATGTAGACACGACATCAACGGTGCTTGTGCGTTGAATGATACCAGCTGCTGACGTCTAGGGACGTCAGACGTCAAAGGCGTCATGCATCTGACGTCTGTGAAGCGTCAGATGCATCCCCGGTGAATGACAGCATCCTCCCAAGGAGGTACTACTGAACTACAGCGAGGAAACCACCGCAAGAGCACAGAGTCAAGACAATGGTTCGATCAATCAGATTGGGACTTGCGAGACTGAGGTCCTGGGTTCGAGTCTGAGTGGGAACGTGCTTCGGTTTGGGCCTGTGTGTGAGTGTGTGAGTGAGTCAGGAGTAGAACTGGCGGCTGTGAGTCAGGGTAGTGGGAGTGTTACGGGTGGTTAGTCACCCTCGGGAAAGTCGAACTGGGAGTTGAAATGATGGGACGCTTGATGTAACCTTGCTTTTCAGTGATCTGTTTGTGTGACCCCGAGTCTGTGACCCGTGCGATTTTGTGTGACCGTTCCACCGCCGCCTCACTCTTTCCCGAGATAGGAGACGTCGCTCGCGGACGTCAGTCCTCCCGAGCGATAACATTTTTGGTTTCGGAGCCCGAAGGAACCGACTGGACTGGAGCTCTCCGCTGGTTTGACCAGCAGGTTTGTTCGAGGCGCTTAACGCCAGTCGTAAGGTCGTGGGAAAACGGGAAAAAAGGCAAACGCAGTGAACGGGAAAAAAGGAAAACGTGTGGTAGCAACGTTGGAAAAGAATCACACCCATAAAAAGAGAGAAAAGAGGGTGCCAACGTTCAGTCGTGTGACAGGACGTTTGGGAAAAAGGTTACCCTGTAACCTGCGTCGCTGTCAGCGAACTGTAGTACTCAGGTTCGAAGGGTTAGAGTCGGACGTGAAGGGGTATAGTAGTATTACGTATAGTAACTCTCACGGCAAGGGCACGTGGGTTATCCGTTCACAGTTCGGCAAGGACAGGTCGTGGCGCGAAAGTCAACGGTCTACAGTTGACAGTAACCGTTGCCTGGAAAGTCAACTGAAAGTCAAGCGACCAGAATGGCTCTGGTTCCGGTCGTTACGGAAAGCGACATGGTCGCAATAAGCGACGAAGTCATGGAAGGGTCAGAAGTGCAACCAATGGTGCACCAGCAAATTCAGAATATACAGATCAATGGTTCTGATCATACTGAAATGCAAAGACAGATTGAGGTCTGGGGTGGAACAGTAACCAACCACCTCCAGCAATCATTGACCTCCATGCAGAACCAGGTTCAACAAGTCCAGGTTGAACTCTATACACACAGAGAGCAAACAGAGCTACATCAGTCAACTCTAAAGGAAGAGTTGCAGTCAGCCTTAGTGCACAGTTTGGAAGAACAGAGTCGAAAACTACAGCAGACTCAGGAGCTACATGCAAAGGACTTTTATCAAAGCCTCACTGCAAATACAAACACTCAACTGAAGGACCTTGGTGAACAGTTGAGAAGCACAGGAAAAGAACATGCTGTAGGCATGGCTCAGTGGAAAAATAAGAACCAAACAGAGCTGGAACTATTCCAGAAGAAGCAGTTAACTCTTCAGGAGCAACTGATGTTGGTTCAAAAGAAACAACAGGAAGATATTAATGCCCAATTATATGAAGTGTCTCAGCACATGCAAAGAATGCAAAAACAGCTGATGGAAGAGAGGGAGAGTATGACAAACACAATGACTAGCATACTACAAGGAGAATTGGACTCCTATCCTGCAGTCATTCAGAAAATGGTAGCTACAGCAGTGGATGAAACCACCACAGCTATTGAAGACAAGTATAACAATGCTGAAGGACAGAAAGCAGATCTAGAAGAGACTAGATGGGCTTTAACTGATCCAGACTATCAGAAAGCAGTTGATGGCTGGATGAAGGATGGAATTCTGAGAGCACCTATTCCTCCACAAGTGATGCAAGTGCATATGATGCAAGCAACACAAACAGTACAGAATACAGAGGAAGGAGAAACTGAGGGACAAACTCAGGATATCCCAACATCTGGTCAGCCACCAGTACAGCAAGTTATACCTGCCACAAGTACTGGAGCAGTACCTCCAGGACCCTCTTCTTTAGGTCTGATAGACCTCACTTCAGGACAACAACTGTCCATGGGTTTACCACCCCCTCTACTGCAACCACCAGCAGTAACTATAGCACCTCCAGTTACCTTTACTGTAGGCACTACCCCAGCACCATCAGGAATGGGAATTCGACCACCAAATCCCTTTGAACAGTTAACAAGTCAAAGAGCATCCAGTGGTGGTGCACCTGGAGGAAATCCAGGGGATCCAAATGGATCAAATGGACCAAATGGCCCAGACAGACCAGGCATGCCTAGAGCATCTGGTTCTGGACATCCAGGGCCAGGGAATGGTGGTGATGGTGGTGGAGGTGATGGAGGAGGTCCCCCAGGAGGAGGACCACCTGATAGAGATCCTAGTGGCACATCAGGAGGTTCAGGACAAGGTCCTGATAGACCTTACAGCAAACAGATTAAGCTCACTCCCCCAGAGAAATTCACAGGAGATGAAAGGATGTCTGCAACAGAATGGATACTAGGAATGAAGAGATGGTTGCAGAATCAACACATCTTAGAGAGAGACTGGTTATCCTGTTTTCAGTCACATCTCCAGGGAGATGCACTTAGCTGGTTAAACCTGATGGATATACAGATCATGAATCAGGAAAAAGCAGAGTATGCTAGCTGGCAAGAGTTCACTCAAGAACTAAGGAATGTTTTTGAGCCAGTCTCCCTAATAGAGACTGCCAGAAAACAATTAAGAACTCTAAGGCAGACTGGAACTGCCTTAGGCTACATCAGACTCTTCAGAAAGCTGATGTTTAGACTCCCTAACCTACCTCAAGAAGAAAGGTATGCTGCCTTTGTGGATGGGCTAGCAGATAGGAATATGCAAGCACAGGTTATGACCCTGTGTGATGGGGATCTGGATAAGGCCATCCTCACAGTCCAAAGACTCTCTGCAACTATAGGCAGTAGAGGTGGCACTACTAGTAGCTTTAGAGGCAGAGGTAGAGGGAGGGGAAGATTTGGACAGAGAAATACACAAATGTCAGCAGTGATAGCTGCTGCAACATCACAACTGCCCCCTGCAGCAAATTCAGTTAAGGCTGTGCAGCAGAGAGGTCAGATGGGATCTAGGCCCTCCAGGGGAGGATCCTTCAAGTGTTTTCTATGTGGAAGCACAGAGCATGGGGTGAGACAGTGTCCCAAACTGTCCCAAGCTCAGAAAGCCCTGAAGAAGGGAAACTAAAAGAGGAGGCTAGTGTTGGGTCAGCTAAGCCTCCAGATGATATTGAAATGAAAGAACCCACTACAAAAACACCAGCCTCACTAAATGATGGTGTTCAAGAGACACCTGTGGTTGCAGCCCCTATTGCAACAGAACAGGAAGCAAACACACTGGATGGGGTCACTCCAGAAGTGTTAATTCAAAAGAAAAAGCAGTCTCAAAAGAGAGTGGATAAACAAACAGAGGCCACTGTGAGTTTACCCACTAGAGTGGAAGGAAATGTTGAGGGAAAGGAACCAGTTCAGACTGCAGTAGCTCAGGCTACAGCAGCATATAGAGGATATGAACTGGCAGGATTTATTGGTGCAAAGAAAGCTACAGCATACATTGATACAGGATCCACTGCTAATTATATTAGCATGGATGCAGTCAAGGAACTGGGACTGCAATACAAACCACAAGAAACTCCTGTTAAGTTTCTAGATGGTACAGAAAGGAAATCAGTGGGGAGATGTTATGGCATCCCATTTGTCTGTGGAAAGATCCAGCTCTCATTTGATGCTGATGTCTTTCCAGACAGTAATCACCCAATCCTGCTGGGATTGCCCTGGCTCATACTATCAAGAACGTGAGTAAACAGCTGCTTACATCGAATCAAGGTACCTCCGTTCTTTTAACCACAACCATGTTCGATCTATCCCATGTTCTAATTCTATGAAATGACTCCTTCTAATCAATCACGAGCTACCTTCCCATCAATTCTGACACGCTTCCCTAGCGCTTAAAATATCGACGTAACCTATCATGATGAAACACTCCCTTTATCTTAACCCCTTCAATGGTTTCCAATTCAAACAAACGGTTCCCTTTCTTTTTCTGAACTCGATAAGGGCCCTTCCATTTCGGTTCAAACTTCTGACCATGCACACCATCACCAAAGTTATTTCTAACCAAAACCAAACCCCCAATCACAATTTCCTTTTCCAAAAACTTCTGGGGATCCAATTCTGCAACTTGCTTTTCTCCTATTTGCTTTTCAAGATCACGAACCTTTCTCCTAATTTCCAAAATATCCACTTTCTTTCCCTGTGCATTTTGACCCAATAAGATTTCTCGGGGCGAAAACCCCAAAACACTTGAACGCGAATCTCTCATCAGCTCAACTGCCTCAGTTACGAATTCCGCCCACCTCGATTTATCTTTCCAACACATGCGCTGCAGTCGATGCACGAGCGTCTGATTCGCTCTTTCCACTCTACCATTTGATTTTGGCGAGTACGAACTGATCTCTACCTTTTCAATTTTTTTCTCGGCCAGATACTTGGCGAAATACGAACTGCCAAATGCTCCTCCATTATCGCCCATCAGCGACTCAATACGGCCCCACTTATGTCGCCAAGCTTCCACAAAATGAACGAGCTGATCGCTGGTCGCACTGGACACTGGTTTCGCTTCAACCCAGCGCGAAAAGAAGTCTACACCTACCAAAATGTATTTGTGCACGCCACTAATATCCAGGGGTCCCACAAAATCCACCGCCACCACTTGCATAGGACGATCTGTAGGAATCGACAAGCTGGAGGCAGTCTTCCTCAGTTTCCCAAACCGCTGGCACGTGTCACAAGTACGGCAGTGTGCCTCTGCATCCTTTCGCATATCTGTCCAAAAAAAAGATCGACGCATCCTCTCCAAGGTTTTCTCGACACCAAAGTGCCCAGCTTTATCGTGACACGTCTCCAAAACCGTCTTGACCATACTGCGCGGAATCACCACCTTATAATCTGAATCCATCCATTTCTGCAACATTCCATTTTTCCAAACCAGCTGATGCTTGTAGCACAACTGAGCTGCCTGCAAAAACCCTTTCCATTGCTCTTCCTTTTCCAATTCCCTTTTCAAGCACAACTCCTGATTTCCAGCTTCCACAGGGCAAACCTCCGAACGCTCAACGAGATAACGTTGACGAGATAATAGGTCGGCCAAAAAATTCTCCTGGCCGGCAATATGGTGCACACGCAAAGGGTACACAAAAAGATCTTGCACCTGAGCCAATTGGCGACGTATAAAATCGGTGGAAGACGTAGCCGAAAACATCGCCACCACCGTTCGATTATCAGTATAGATATCGAATTTCTGGTTAATCAAAAAGGCGCGAAGGGCCGTTACCGCTCTGCAAAACCCTCGCAGTTCCGAAAAATTGGAGGAGCGAAAGGGCTGAGTATTATAGGCACTCCACATAGCCACCAGTCGCTGACCTTGCACCAAGAGAGCACCATGAGCCAAGGACGAACTGTCAACGTACAGACGCAAGGGCTCGTCGGAATGTGGCTGCCAATAATGCAATCGCCAAAGGGCAGACGTAAGCCGAGTGACCACGGTATCCCAATCTCGACAAAACTCCGGCGTAGAGAACCGATCTGGAGGGGCCTGACAATAAGCACGCAGGCGAGCAAGAACCGCCGACACATTGGGGTTGAAAGGAATCAGCCCCAAACATAAACCGAAAAAACTCCGCAACTGCAATCGGGAAACCGGGCGCTGAAATTGAGCGACCTTAGTAATCACCGAAGGATCCAAACAAACCCCCTGGGCGGAAAAACGAACCCCCACGAAACAGACCTCATTCTGAAAAAACGAACACTTCGCAAAATTAAGCACCCAACCATCGCGCTGAAGCTCTTCACAAAGAATAAGCAACGCGCGACGGTGGGACTCAATAGAATCCGACCCCAAACAAAGATCATCAACATACCCCGATAATTCCGCATCCGGGACCTCTTTTCGTAACCGAGAACGAACACGGCTGAGAGAATATTGAATTGCCCGCAAAAACCAATGCATTGAATTATGAAACCCAAAGGGCAACCGAGTAAAAACGAAAAATTGGTGGTCGAAACAAATCCCAAAAAACTTATGCAACGACGGATGCAGGCGAATACAAGTGAACGCCGACGACACATCCAGAGTAGAAAAAATTTTCTTTTGCCCTAAGGTACGAACCAAGGCATGGCGATGCAAGCCTGGAGAAAATACTTGACGCACTGAGGCGTTAAGCAAACGAAAATCCACGACCATACGCAATGCAGAGGAATGAGGTTTGGGAACCATAAAAAAAGGGGCCATTACCCGAGGGGTCCAGGAAACTGGCCGCAGAACGCCTTGCTTGGTCCAGGTGGTGATCTGTTGCTGAGCAGCAAGAAACTCCTGACCCACCAAGGGAGGTTGGGGGGGTGCAAGCGTGCTAGGAGTCGAAACAAAAGGCAATTCCTCGATGACCTCAGGTTTGAACGAGCCCACTGTCGACGCAAACAAGGCCGGAAATTGCGAGGGTAAATCCGCAACACAGGGCCGAACATTAGCAACCATAGTAGCGGGAGTGGTGGGAGGGGAATAAGTGGCGAGAGTACGAACAATCCCATCCGCTTGCTTCAACTCCACTGTCGTTGCCGCCAACAAAACCCCAGCAATCGCTGTCCGACTTCCCAACATAACCGGCGTAGCTGTGGCATTAGTAAGAGTAACTCGCAGAGAGTGGCCACGCATCCAAATGGCCGAAGAAGCCGATACACCCGCTGGCAAACGTCCAGAATCAAAAAACGCCACCGAGGTCGAGGGTACAATAGGGAGTACCACAGTAAGGGTGGATTGGGCAGCAATAACCCGAGAGGACCCCAAGGCACAGAACAACACACCATCCTTAACCACTGGCTGCACTGGCAAGGGTTCAGCAGCCGTTAAACGCCAAACAACCCCTTGATCATCAACCGAATCAGGAGCGACGGCCAAACATTGAACGGCTGGTTGACGAGGAAGTTCTAAAACCCGATGCGCGGGATTGGGCTTGGCCTTGAGCTCACTAAGAACGTCGTTCCCCAAAATCATGTCGTAACCCAACTCGGGACAAACAAAAACCCATTGCTGAAGAGATGTTTGTCCAATAGTGAGCGTCACCTGAGCAGTACCCAAACAAGTCAACGCCGACTGATTAGCACAGCGCAAAACGCGCTCCGTAGGTTGAGGAACAGCACCGGCCAACTTCGCAATCTTCGCCGAAATCAAAGAAACTCCAGCACCTGTATCAATAAGCCCAT
The DNA here is from genome assembly GCA_030272585.1 of Bryopsis sp. KO-2023. Taxonomy (NCBI): domain Eukaryota; kingdom Viridiplantae; phylum Chlorophyta; class Ulvophyceae; order Bryopsidales; family Bryopsidaceae; genus Bryopsis; species Bryopsis sp. KO-2023. The sequence goes on along the minus strand of BSYQ01000007.1, from coordinate 3,269,437 downwards.
TGCACGTGACCTGTGCGTTAACCACGGCAGGGCAAAACAATAGCGAACCCGAACTGGTCATTTTTACAGTGTTAACCCCCTGGGCTTGCTCCTCGGTGTCCCCCTGATTCGTCTCAACATCTCCTCCAAACAAGGCATCTTCGAAAACTGGAACATCGATATTAAAAATTTTCTCCCTTTCTGGTTGACCTTGGCGATAATTCTTAGGCCTCTGCCATGGCCGATTCTGAAAACGACCCTGGCGCTGAGTCCCACGAGCTCCGTCACGTAACACATCCTGTAAAAAATTGCGATAGCCCTGATTCCTGCGGGCCAAATGGCGTGAAGCCATACGAAAATCCTGCATCGTTTTAATAGCGGAAAACTCGACCCGTTCGCCCTGGATAACACTCTGCACATTAACTGTATCAATTTCCATTGGGTCCGCGGCGGAACCAACAGCTCCTCCTCCAGAATCCCACGCAAGGCTCTCATGCAAACGCTCCAGCATTGCCTTGAGAGTAGTCGAAGACTTAGGCAATGAACGCACGAGTTCCTGTGCTGACTTCGGGAGATGCGAATATAGAATACTGCACTTCACCGTTTCTGCGAGTTTATCCATTTGATCTGCTGCCTGACAAAAACGAGTCGTGAAATGCTCCAGTTTTTCCTTAGGTCGCATTTTCTCCCTGCGCAGCTTTTGCTCATCTGACGCCAAGTCTGTAGGAAGCGCCGCCCGTAACTCAGCGACCAAAATAATCCATGCTTCAGCGGCTCCAACCGCACTCAAAGGACTAGCGAACACCGTAAACTCCGTGGCATCTTCTCCCGCATATTTCCCGTTAATAAAATTCAATTCCAGTCCTTGCGTTTGGACCCTTTCGATTCTGTTCGCAAACAGCCGACATGCTGGGCTTCCTGGGACCGCTAATCGCAGTAACGCATACGATTTCTCCTCAAAAGAAATCCCCCCACACCCAGCATACGGAATAGCCCATTCAGCTACTTCCCTTGTCCAGGTTGAAAACTTCGTTTTCCCAAGCTCCGAAACCATATCAAGAACGTGAGTAAACAGCTGCTTACATCGAATCAAGGTACCTCCGTTCTTTTAACCACAACCATGTTCGATCTATCCCATGTTCTAATTCTATGAAATGACTCCTTCTAATCAATCACGAGCTACCTTCCCATCAATTCTGACAATACACTACAATCCCAAAGTGGATTTTAAGTCAGGAATAATCACAGTCAACAAGGGCAAAAAGAGTGTAAAATTACCACTCTCAGTGATGCCTGAATATCAGCTCAAACCCACTGGAGCTACAGAACTTTCCTTTTGTTCTAGTGGCAGAATCAAAAGACAGATAGAAAAAGGGGAAATCAAACACATCATTATGGTGGTGATTAGGCCAGAGGATGAATCAAAGACTGGAGTAGAAACAATCCCAGAACAAAGGGAAGGGGATGATTTACAGAAAATCCTGCAGGAGGATATGGATCCCAGGATTAAAGAAGTACTGACTCAGTACAGAAAAGTGTTTGCAAAGGATTTGCCTAAGGGTGTACCTCCTGTCAGACTGGGTCATGAATTCAGGATTGATCTGGAGGAGGGTACAGAACCCATGTATAGACCCCTATACAAACTGTCTCCTCTTGAGTTAGATGAGGTTAAAAGACAGTTAGATTACCTGTTGGAGATGGATTTCATAGAACCATCACAGTCACCATTTGGGGCACCCATCCTGTTTGTCCCTAAGAAAGATGGAGGGCTCAGGATGTGCCTGGATTACAGATGGCTCAATAAGAAAACCATCAAAAATAGGTACCCTCTGCCCTTACCAGAGGAGATGATTGACAGGGTGCATGGGGCTAAATATTTCACTAAGATTGACCTGAGATCAGGCTACTGGCAGATGCCTCTAAGGGAAGAGGACAGGCCTAAGACTGCCTTTAGAAGCAGATTTGGACACTATCAGTTCAAAGTGCTTTCATTTGGACTTACTAATGCTCCAGCACAATATATGAACATGGTGAATGACATATTCAAGGATATGTTGGATTTATTTGTGCTGATCTTCATTGATGACCTTCTGATCTATTCCAGAAGCATCTCTGAGCATGTAGAACATCTGGCAGCAGTCTTAGCCAGGCTACAGAAGTATAGTCTATTTGCAAAGGCCACCAAAAGTGAAATCTGTGTGAAGGAAACAGATTTCTGTGGATTTTGGTTGAGTGAAAAAGGGATCTCAGCAATGGATGTGAAAGTTAAGGCAATCAGGGATTGGAAGCCCTTAAAGACAGTTACAGATGTCAGGAGTTTTCTGGGGATGGTTTCCTTCTATAGGAGATTCATCCCAGACTTTGCAAAGATAGCAGGCCCTCTGCATGACTTAACTAAGAAGGATGTCATGTGGGAGTGGGGATCTGCTCAGGAACAGGCTTTTCAAACACTTAAAAATGCATTGATGGGGAAACCAGTTCTGATCCATCCTAATCCAGTGAAAGATTACACTGTGATTAGTGATGCATCTGGGGAAGCAACTGGAGGAGTCCTCTGTCAGGATCATGGCTCTGGATTACAGCCCATAGCCTTTTGCAGTAGAAGATTATCAAAGTCAGAACAGAACTACTCAGTCTATGAAAGGGAATTATTAGGGATAGCCTACTGTTTGATGCAGTGGAGACATTATTTAGAAGGCTGCCCAGGACTGGTTACAGTCTTTACTGATCATCAGCCTTTAACTAATTTCATGGATCAAAAGATGATGTCCAGGCCTCAAGCCAGATGGCTGAGAGCAGGACATTTCCTCAGCATCAAACCAAAAATTCAGTACATCCAAGGGAAACTGAATCTGGTTGCTGATGCACTATCAAGAAGTCTTCCAGCAGAGCAGGAACTCAAAGTAGTGAGTTCATTACAGCCTAGCACAGAAGAGATTACACTCTGGGAACAAGCAACACTGGTAGATGTTGAAATCAAAGACATCTATAATCAAATACTGGATGGAGAGAGAATTCCAGGATATGGAATCAATGAATCAGGGTTATTGATTTATCAAACTCAGGATGGACTCATGAAGTTATGGGTACCTCAGGAACTGAGGATGAAAGTCCTTACAGAAGGACATGATAATCAAATCTCTGGACATCTGGGAATAGAGAGAACTCTGGAGCTGATGTCCAGGAAATACTACTGGAATAATATGAAAAAGGATGTCCAGGAATATGTCAGGACATGTGAGGTTTGCCAGCAAATGAAACCTGAGTTAAGAGCTCAGAAGGGATTGCTGCAACCTATTCCAGTGGCTAATAAGAAATGGGATCAGATCACTACTGATCTAGTGACTGATTTACCCCCTGTTGATGGATTTGATTCAATTGCAGTATTTGTTGATAGATTGACTAAGATGGTAAAGTTCATACCCTGCAGTAAAACAATAGATGCACCTGGGTATGCAAGGATATTCTTTGATCACATCTTCAGGAATCATGGGATTCCCAGTGTGATAATCAGTGATAGGGATACTAGATTTGCTAGTAAATTTTGGCAGGAGCTAATGAGATGTGTGGGCACTAAAGTGAGAATGTCCACAGCCTTCCATCCTCAAACAGATGGACAAAGTGAAGTCAGCATCAGAACATTAGAAAACTTTCTAAGACCCTATGTGGAAGAGCATCCAGAGACATGGATGCAGGGATTAGGGATGGCTGAATTTGCAGCCAACAATGCTGTACACACATCTACAGGATACAGCCCCTTCTACTTGATGTATGGGGTGCATCCTCAGCTGCCAGGAGATCTACTGGCTGGAAAAGCTCAAGCAGAAGCAGAGTCAGTTCAGGAAATGATATCACACATGCAGGAAGTCATCAATGATGCCAAAAACAGATATAAGACAGCTCAAGAGAAGATGAGGCAGCAAGCTAATAAGAAAAGGAGGGATGTACAGTTTCAAGTGGGAGAAAAGGTGTTGCTCTCCACAAAGACATTGAATTTAGCAGTCTTGAAACATATTCCAGTGAAAATCAGAAGAAGATATATTGGACCTTTTGTTATTGCTGCTGCAGTGGGATCTGTGGCATATAGATTGGTGTTACCAGATGGATGGAAATTACATCCTGTATTTCATGTATCAAAGTTGAGAAAACTTCAAGAGAGTTCTAAGTTTCCTAGGGAGGTAATGGTACCTCCAGCAGAATTAGATTCTGAGGGAGAAGAAGAATTTGAAGTTGAGGCTGTAGTAAGACATAAGTTTTCAGGAAGAAAAAGGAGATTTTTAGTAGTCTGGAAGGGGTATCCACTTAGTGAAGCAACATGGGAACCCCAAGACAATTTATTGAATGCATCAGAGATCCTGGCTGATTATAAGAGGAGAGCTGGGATCAGGTAGAAGTTAGATGCACTTTGATTCTGTGGCTGAAGGATCAGGAATCCCAGTGACTAGGGGATGGGTTGCATAAGGGCAGTGAAGTGTTTTCTAAACTTCTGTGGGTTAAGGATTTTATGGGGATCTAATTATCCTTTCAGAAGTGCAGGGAGCTTGGGATTTGCAGCACCCTAGTTCAGAGTTACTTTTACAGAATCAGAAGGATGCATTTGATGGATACTTGGTGAGGGCACCAACTGCCCCCAGGGGGGAGGCAATTGATACCAGCTGCTGACGTCCAGGGACGTCAGACGTCAAAGGCGTCATGCATCTGACGTCTGTGAAGCGTCAGATGCATCCCCGGTGAATGACAGCATCCTCCCAAGGAGGTACTACTGAACTACAGCGAGGAAACCACCGCAAGAGCACAGAGTCAAGACAATGGTTCGATCAATCAGATTGGGACTTGCGAGACTGAGGTCCTGGGTTCGAGTCTGAGTGGGAACGTGCTTCGGTTTGGGCCTGTGTGTGAGTGTGTGAGTGAGTCAGGAGTAGAACTGGCGGCTGTGAGTCAGGGTAGTGGGAGTGTTACGGGTGGTTAGTCACCCTCGGGAAAGTCGAACTGGGAGTTGAAATGATGGGACGCTTGATGTAACCTTGCTTTTCAGTGATCTGTTTGTGTGACCCCGAGTCTGTGACCCGTGCGATTTTGTGTGACCGTTCCACCGCCGCCTCACTCTTTCCCGAGATAGGAGACGTCGCTCGCGGACGTCAGTCCTCCCGAGCGATAACATTGAATCGATACTTTGGGTTTTCTTGGGCTTGAGGGGTACTTTTGCGTCAAGTCCACACGTGCGTGATTGGGTATAATCTGTAGCTAAATACTTGCGTACGTACGTAGGTATACCTGAACAGCCCTTTTTTTCCGCCTACTCTATTTTCGCGCCTGCTTTATTTTAGCGCCTGCTTTTTTTTCGCCTACCTTATTTTCGTGCTTTGGTCCGCGCGCGAAAATAAGGTAGCGCGAAAAGATTTGCGTATTACAGTATCTTGTTCCACTCCCACGATTCCAGTAACTGACTAACCCACTTACTACCTCGACCCTGAACAGCCGCTAAGTCCGATTCGACTCCTATGGGTTGTCATGAGTTGGGTTTGGACTTCGTTTGCTTTGCGGCCGAGACTTTTGGGGGGTTTTCTACTGATTGTCAGCTTTTGGTTCGTTCTTTCTCTTGGTCGTTAGCAATTATTCAACATCTCCCGTTTTCAGTGGTGGTAGAACGGGCATGGCAGCAGACATGGGCTGAGACCCCTGTGCACAGGACAGGACAGAACAGACTGTCTGTGCTGTGCACAGGGTCTGTCCTGTGCAGCCCATGACTGCATGGCAGCAGCTTTCTCTTTCTTTGCATCGATCGCAAGGGTTTGCTTTTTTGGAGCGCTGCCCCATTCATGTTGATTCATTTTCTTTTGATAGGGGCTAGACAGTTGAATGTACCTGGGATTTATATTTGTGAATAAAAACGGACATGTGTAATCAACTCCTATGGGTTCGATGAGATAGAGAACAACAGTGAGATCGAATGCAATGTGACTTACACTGATACCGCCCGACGACGACTGTGACGTCTTCGTCGACGACTTCCCTAATTGAGTTCGGCTGGGTCTTGTGGGGTCACACGCTCACACCAGACCCATTAACGCCGTTAACGGCCGTTGTCGTTGTCGCAAAAGCGACTTCGGCATGACTCTCACACATTTTTCATTGATGTGATGTGAGTGCTATGACAAGCAGCCACCAAAGCGCGAGCGAACCCCGCTGCTCAACGACTGTGGTGTGATGCAGAGTTGTGCGCCGTTGCAACGGCGCACAACTCTGGCTCACACGCACTTGGAACGCACACAGTTCGCACACAGAGTAGCCAAACAAGAACAGTTACAAACGTCCCCTCACTTCACTCCTTTTAAAGTTCGATAACCCGAGGTGTTTTCTCGTTCTGATCTCACTGACTCACTCCCCACTCACTGTTCACTGATACAACGCCTCCAGCAAACCCAGCTGTCTCTAGAGCTTGAACCTTTCCTCCTTGACTCTCTTTCTCTTGCTCTGAGCGTTAACCTTTCAGTTCTGACCAGTGGCGGCGGCAGTAGTGGTGGTTAGTAACCACTGGTTACCTCGAGTGTGTACATCCCAATGTCTGTTAGACGCATACTATGAACGTGATCGGAAATGATCGGCCGTCCAGTTTCGATGTCAGGACAGGTCGTTTCACTGATCTGACCTGACACGATCTCGTTCCACCCAATTCCAAAAATGATCGTTTTTTTTTTTTTTTTTTTTTTAACACTCCTGATCGATAATCGTGATCGTGATCGGCCGATTAAAAACTGATCGATGATCGTGGTCGGCCGATTAAAGCTTGATCGTAGTCGGGATCGGGCGTCCGATTATCGATCTAATCGGTTGCTCCGATTACGATCACGATCACGATTATGCGTCGCACCCAGGCGACGCCTGATCGGCCGATCAGGATCGGTGAAACGCCGACTAATCGGTCGTTGATCCGATCAGCTCCGATTATGATCGGTTGATCGGAATTTGGTTTCAAAGTCCGATCATGATCGGTCCAAGAAACCCGAAACCGACTTTTGCATCGATCATCACATCCGATCAAGTCCAAAGTTAGTCAGCTATGCCGTACTGTCTTCAATACATCGACTTCGCTCCCTGTTCGACTTCACCGCTCGTGCTGTCTCGAGGTCGTCTTCACGACAGTGTTTTCCAAGCGTGTACCGAGCGCTCGTTCAGCCCCCGCCCAGTTACTGACCAGCACCCGCCCAGCACCTGTTGCCGACCCGATGCACGTGCAGCTGAAAGCACGGCGGTACGTGGAGATGCTCCGCGCCCGATCCGATCTGTTGCGGGCCGCAACTTGCGGCCTGGGACGGTGGTTAGTTGTGACGACGCGGATATTATCTACCGCCATTTAACGTCGCTGGCGACGTATTTTGGTCTCGAATCAGTAAGTGTCTGCTGCCCTGTATCTGGTTCTGTTTTATGTTTATCGATTCCATGGAGTTAGGGTTTTTGTTCTCCCAGGCACTGTTCTGGAAAGCCGCATCCGCTCTGGACACCGCCGCTGGAACGGAGGACCACTACCTCCTGAAGGCGTACGAAGCGGGAAACCGCCCCAAAAGGCTTATCGATCCGATTCTGGATTCAGTGGAGCTCCTGCCACCAGGTCTGACCAGGGAGGGAACCACCAACCTGGGTGGGAGGGAATACCCTTATGTGGTGTCAACAGGTGAGCAGTCTAGCATCAGTTTCGTTTCAGGTTCTTTCTCTCTTCGCCTTCACATTTAAATTTGTCTTTTGCAGAGCAGCTTCAGCAGCACCGGCTCTTGCTGGATGTGGACCGGCAGAGACGAGGTGGCAACCATCAGAGTTGTGCCGAAGTCGCTTTTGCGACAACGACAACGGCCGTTAACGGCGTTAACGGTTAACGGCCGTTGTCGTTGTCGCGAAAACGACGTCGGCATGACTCTCACACATTTTTCATTGATGTGATGTGAGTGTTACGACAAGCAGCCACCAAAGCGCGAGCGAACCCCGCTGCTCAGCGACTGTGGTGTGATGCAGAGTTGTGCGCCGTTGCAACGGCGCACAACTCTGGCAACCATGCATGAGGTGGATCTGGAACTGAGCGGAACGTTTCACTGGAGCATCGAAGCTGCAGAGCTTTCAGCACCTGCTCCTGCTGTGGCTGATCCTGAACCTACAGATGAACTGGATTTGGGGACTGAGGGACCCTCTGAGCAGCTGCCGGACAACCCGTGGAGTATGGACTCCCCCCCCGACGAGTTCAGACCTGCTGGAGCTGGTGGAAGAGGGCCCCCCCCCAACGTGTTCGGATCTGCTGGAGCTGGTGGAAGAGGGCCCCCCCCAAACATGTTCAGACCTGCTGGAGCTGGTGGAAGAGGGGCCCCCCCCAAACATGTTCAGACCTGCTGGAGCTGGTGGAAGAGGGCCCCCCCCAAACATGTTCAGACCTGCTGGAGCTGGTAGAAGAGGGCCCCCCCTCGACGAGTTCAGACCTGCTGGAGCTGGTGGAAGAGGGCCCCCCCCAAACATGTTCAGACCTGCTGGAGCTGGTAGAAGAGGGCCCCCCCCCAAATGTTGGTGCATGGGAATTCGGGGGAGGCGGCAGGAACAGGAACAGAGCAGGACAGGAGAGGAGAGATGCACCTCAGGGTGGTCAGAGGGAGGCAAACCCCAGACCCCCATCGATGGACAGGTGGCCCATGGACTTTGATGGACAGCCTTGCGTCAACGACAATGGGTACCCTCAGCGCAGGCAGGCCCCCCTGCGAAGGGTCATGTCTGAACGGAGCAGGGAACAGCGCAGAGCTGCCCTGCGGGAGAGAGCCACCATAAATACGGAGTATGCCTTCTTCCCCGACTTCACCATCCAATTCCCAATATCCTTCTCCTGCATGCCCCATCTGACTCAGTTCATCCAGAACGTATACCTGCAGAACTGTTATGCTCTGCACAGAGTCCGTGAAGGCCTGTACCACCATCAGGTCCGTCTTGAGGACCGCAATGTTATCAGGGAGCTGGATACTGGCCCGGTCGACTTTGCACCTATCCCTGAAGACCGCACACGTGTGTATCGAGTCAGGGCTGGACCGGATGGGATGTTGGTGGAGGAGGAGGAGCCAAATTGAATCAGTGCTGGAATCTGTGGAACTTGAAACTTTTTGTTTTGTTTGAGTCACGTTATGAACCATGAACCATAAACAGAGGGTGGTGGAGGAGGAGGAGCCAAATTGAATCAGTGCTGGAATCTGTGGAACCTCTGAAACTTTTTGTTTTGTTTGAGTCACGTTATGAACCATGAACCATAAACAGAGGGTGGTGGAGGAGGAGGAGCCAAATTGAATCAGTGCTGGAATCTGTGGAACCTCTGAAACTTTGTTTTTTTTGTTTGAGTCATGTAATGAACCATGAACCATAAACAGAGGGTTATCTGTGTGGGCTGAATCAGTGCTGGAATCTGTGGAAACCTCTGAAACTTTTTAACAAGCATTCAAAAAAGTTTGGATTACATACCCATACCAAAACAAACAAAACTCGGGGCAAATCACACCAGGTCAAGATGCAGATTGTCTGATCCATACCCAGCACCCCAAACAGAGAACATACCCGGCACCCCAAACCAAAAAAAGGAGAGTTCCTCCGAAACAGGAGGGTTCTGAATCAGAATGCAGATTGTCCCACACAATCAAACAGAAGCAGTTCAGGTCATGCCCTGAACAGATGCAGATTGTCCCGGAGCAGGGTCAGTTGGTTGACCTTGCTCTCCTCCATCGTCCTCCTGCGCTTGTTCAGCTGGTGGCCATTGACACTGAACATCCGCTCAACCGAGGCGCTGGAGGCTGGGATGCACAGATACTCGGCAGCCAGGATCGAAACTGTTGGGTATGCCGCCTGGTGTACCCTCCACCAGTCCAGAACAGATGAAGTGCTCTGAATAGCCCTCCTGACCCCACATTATCGCTCCCACTCATCAGAATAAGAACCGCCCGTAGCAGATGGAGGAGGGCACACACTGAGCCAGTCCCGTTCGAGATTTTCCTTTTTCTTTTTTTTTCCCTCTCTGCCTTCCCCCGGATTGTGAATACCTCTGTTTTCTGATCTCATCCGGATCTCCTTCAGCAGAGTCACGCACTCTTGCAGCACATCTGCAACCCACAGATCAGGTCTGCTGAATTTCTTCCTCAAGCACGGAAAGCGCCCTGGGGTGCCCCACAGATACCGATTCACCTCAGCGTCTTCGAGTGATAGTTTGGTCGGATCCAGATGCTGCATGCACCCGACGGCCAGGAGCCATGCGGGATCGTCAAATTCATGGTCCATGACTGTGCGGAGCACATCTCTGAAGTCTATCACATCCGGTTCCTCGATGTTCATGGCATCTACCGCAGCGCTGATCCGGGCCATGAGCATCAGGACGGCACTCCCCGTCACCTTCTTTTCTGTCTCCAGTACCTTGGTTGCTTCCTTGTATGGCCTCAGAACCAGGTACAGTTCCAGCAGCACTTTCCATTCTTGGGGGTTGATATTGTATCGGGGGGGAAGGAGGGGAAAGAGCTGGATCAGATCGGGTTTCAAAATCAACAATCGATGCAACATGTACCAGGTGCTGTTCCACCTAGTCTCCACCGCCAAGGTGAGTCTGAGAACCTTGTCAGATCTGCGGACAGGTCCCGGGCAGTCTTCTGCCTCCTCCACGTCGTCTCCATCATCGGGACATGCGTCTTCATCACTTGAATATATTTCCTGTGATGTAGGGTCGTCCTGTTCCTGGCTCTGATGGTCGTTTTGATTAGATTCCTCTTGTGCATCCTCCAGAAGTTCATCCTCATCAACTTGAGATGGACCGGGGCTCTCACCAAGCCCACTGTTGCCAATCCCAGAGGCACCCGTGGCTGTCGAGGACCGGACCACATAAATTAACTCTTGGCGAGCAGCCTCCGCTTGTTGCCGTTCCAGATCAGCTTCTTTTCTTTTGGCTCGATCGATCTGAATTTGTTTCAGCTTTTCCTAATGAGTGGATGCACCCATCACTGTTCTGCACAGATCGTGTACTTTGGTCACAAGGTCGTTCACGCTTTGGGGGGCATTTTTCAGACCCTTCTTTACCCCCAAATTTATTCTGTGTGTCCCGCACCCGTGCCAATCGTAACTGTAGTTCATTTCATGATAAGGGGGTCTAGGACCCCGAGACACAAGCACACACACACACACACACAGAGAGAGAGAGAGAGAGAGTCACTGGGAAGATTAATTTTTACAGGAGGGCCCCCTGCCCTATAAACCCTGTCGTACTCCCAATTGTACTACATAACACCCCAAACCCGAGTTACTACTACTATCAATTTGTCCCCCCCCCCACGAGAGGGTGTCCACACCCGTCACAACCCTGGAAAGAAAGAAAGAAAAAGGGCGAACTAGAAGAAAAAGAAACCCCAAACAAACCCACAACAAAAACCCCAACTAAACGTCAAACCAAACCCCAAACAAACCGATGAAAAATCCCAAACCAAACCCATGCTCAACCCCACAGAAAAACCCCGTTCTGTCTTGAGGCTTGGTCTCTGGCTTGGACGGTAGCGTGGTCTCCGGCTTGGTCTGCTTTTCGTTGTCACTCCAGATCCCATCTCAGCCGCCAGCTGGTTGTTCAGCTGGTGCATCGACTGGCTCTGCCACCAAGTCGATCGGAGGCTCGTCCTCATCCACATCCAAAGGAGGGAAATCCTCATCCAAAGGTGGAGGAAGAGGTCCCAAAGACGAGGGCTCCGAGGATGGACTCCTGCTGGACACGGAAGGACTTTTTCCTTCGTCCTGTTCTGGATCCTGTTCTCCTTTTGTTTCTGGTTCGGGTGTTCTCTTTTTTTCCTGCTTCTCATACTCCTCCGCCCACTTTTTCACCAACGGACCCAAGCGCTTCAGGGCAAGGCCTTTCGGAAAGCCCATGTCCCTTCTCAAGCACTGATAGCACTCGGTGAGAGTCTGGGTCGTGGGTGGAGCCTGAAGGAGTGGCTGGAAGTCTGGCTCCCGCATGTCCAAATGTAGGTCCTTCAGCTGAACCTGTGGCGGGTCGATTCGCTGCTCCTGCCACACCCCGTATAAGCGCACGAGGATAATCATGAGGTTCCAGTGGGTTCGGCACACCGTGTGGCTCGTGCATGTGGTGATCACGTAGCTATCCGCCAGCGCCGGCGGCGAATAGCACCACAAGCAGATCGGTGGCTTTTCCCCACGCCTGTCCTTGAACCTCTTGGACATGTCGGCGAGCGCTTCCTCTTCCTCTCTCTCCTTCCTTTTCTTGGGCGCCGACTTTTCGTCGGTCTTTCCCCCGGTCTGTCCCCCGGTCAGGTCGCGGATTCTCCTGGGTTGTGGCTCTGAGAGCATATCGTCTGCAACGTCGGGAACCTCGAAGTGCCCCGGTGCACGATTTCTGATTCTCTCGAGTGTTTTGTCCACCTGCGTATAGTCATACCCGGCTAGCCGGTGGTTAACCGGAACGTTCCCTTTGCCGTAGTAGACAGGCTCCTCTCCGTCTCTGATCGCAGCAGCAGCTCCAGCACCCTGTTCGATGATGTCGTCCATCGTCGCCCGACAAAGGTTTTCCACGTAGTCCCCAAGACGTGCGGGAACACTGTGTAGCAACCGGCTCATTAACCCGGACTGTGCCTCAGATGAGTACACAGCCGTTTGCCAGGCCGACCTTTCGTCTGTGGACGTCAGGTGCGGCTGCTGTTTCGTCAACTGCGACTGCAGCTTTTTCTGCGTCTGGTTCGCAGTGTCGAGTTCCTTTTGAAGCTGCCTCAGCTCCTGTTCGGCTGTTCCCCTCGCTTGTTGAGCGATTTTTAGATCGTGTTCAAGTTGGCTAACTTGATTGCAGAGTCGTTGAGCTGCTCCCTCGAACTTTTTCAAGTGCTTCTCTGCCTGATCCGCCCGCGCGCGTTGTGCGTCGCGTTCTGCACGGAGTTCCAACACATCGTCTTGTAACCGTTGACACCTAGCTTGGAGAGTAGCTGGGTCGGCGTCCCGGTCGAGTGTTTTTCCTGTTCTGGAACTAGGTTTTTCCGGCAGTTCTGTCGGTGGACGGATCACGATCTTTGAGGTGCCTTTCAGCAACGATGTTTCGAAGTTCCGAAGTTTCGAAAGCACCGAAGGAGCTGGGAGAGTTTTCATGATTTTCGCCTTAGGAGGTGGTGTGATAAGTGGTTTGGGTTCCCCTCTGGGTGGGCAAGCGTCGGCGAGAGTTCCACTTTTTCCTTTTCCGCCTTTCTCGCCGCCACTGCCTTTCGTTTTTCCGCTGCCACCCAGTTGTTTTCCACTCGACTCCTTTCCCACCGCCTTATCACCACTGCGCCACATGATCGGGCTGTGCTTTGGCATTCTCTTTTTCTGGCTGCGCTTAGTTCTCCGACTAGTCTCCGACTTTTCCGTATGCGCGCCGAGAATAACCAGGACAAAATGATCGCAAGTCCGCTTTAAGATACGCTAGGCGTATTAGCTAACGTACCTCGGTAACGTGACACTCTATGGAGGTCGCCGTCACCACACGGGTTCGTGCCTATTTGATTTTACCCTAACTTGCTTATGTCAACTCAGTTCCACCTGCGGCGCAATCACGTGACCTCCAGGTCGGACATTAACCCATCACTTGATCCAATGTCCCCATCACCTGTTGTCAGTCGCTATGAGCGTGTGAGTTGTGCGTTAGGTAAACCTCCCCGGAAAGAAAACTGACCCCTAGCCCGTCCTGCGAACCGTCTACAGTTCTGTCACGGGAAAAGATAGCAACCCGTTCGCCGGAAAAGATGGAAACTTTCCCTAGGAAAAGATGGAAACTTTCCCTCGGCTTTTCCGGGAGTTCTACTTGGTGCTCTTTTCCTAAGTCTTTTTGGTATCCCATCTGGATAGCATTCCAAATCGACTTTCTCGGCTTAATATTTTTCCCCCAGCTGGAAGGATAGTATTAAGTCGAGCGTGAACAGAGTGGTAATGATCCCTGTTTAGGTTCGAGTTCTGCGTTGGGCCCTAGTCTTTTTCTTAGATTGGGTCACTTGTTTATTTTCCGGTTTGTTGGCTAAGTACTCCTTAAGCAAGTCCTGGGCATTGGCCAGGTGGCTTTCTGGCTCCCAGGTGGATTCCATCAAATCGTAGCCCTTCCAAAGGATCAGGTACTCCTTGCGAGTAGTGCCCCGATCTCTGAGGATGCGCTCGACCTCGAATTCGATGGTTCCATCCACTAGCTCCCCCTCTGGAGCGTCTATCTCTCGCTGATCGTCATCAAGCCGAGAGTAAGCCTTCAGTTTCGACACATGGAAAGTTGGGTGGATTTTCCAGTGGTCGGGAAGGTCAAGACGGTAGGCGACAGCCCCAATTCGGCTAGCCACCCGGAAAGGTCCAACAAATCGTCGGCGGATTTTCGGTGGGATTTTCTGAAGTGAAGCAAGGGGAATATACTTGCTTTGTACCAGCACTTCATCGCCAACCTGAAACTCCACTTTCCTTCGACGTTTGTTTGCTGAGGTGCACATGCGGTTCTGTGCCTCTGCGTATTTCGCCTTAGCGTTTCGCATTTGGTCGTCCATTCGACGTACCATCTCAGCCGCCATTTCCGATTCATCGCCCGTCCGAACTCCCTTCCTGGCAACAACTATCTGCCCCATGTTCTGGCCATACAGAAGATGGGCTGGCGCATAGCCTGTGGAGACATTCCGTGAATTATTTGCGGCAAATTCCGCGGTCGGCAAATAATCCACCCAACGGTCTGGGTACCGTTCCACATACGGACGCAGGAAATCCTCCAGCACCCGGATGGTGACTTCCGACTGCCCATCCGTTTGAGGATGGTATGCAGTGCTCATCCGGAGCTGAGTACCTAAAAGTTTGAAAAGGGAGGTCCAGAACAAACTTGTGAACCTTGGATCCCGATCCGAAACTATGATTTTAGGCAGCCCGTAGTGTTTGTATATGTTCTCCACGAACAGCTTTGCGTATTCTGGCGCCGTGATAGTTTTGTTACAGGGTACGAACCTCGCATACTTCGTCAATCGGTCTACAAAGACAGCGATTGCTGTGAAGCCATGGGAAGACGGTAGGTCGGTAACCAAGTCCGTCGTGATCTGTTCCCATTTCTGGTCTGGGATAGGCAACGGCTGCAAAAGACCTTTCTGTCTTTGCAAGTCCGATTTGTTTAGTTGACAAGTTGGGCACGTTTTCACGTATGCCTTTACGGCTAACCCAACGCCTTTCCACCAGTAATTGCGGGTAAGTACTTCGGTCATGCGGTCTGCTCCAACATGACCGGCACTGGGAACGTCGTGATGCTCTTCCAGAATCCGTTTCTGGAAAGAAGCAGGGACCACAAGCAAACTAGGACCTGGGTCTGTCTTGGTATAATACAAGAACCCGTCGTCCAGCTTGTATTGCGGAGAAACCCCTCGTTCCATCCTTTCAAAAATAGGCTTGAGTTGTTCATCACTTCTCAAAGCCTCTTTCCATGCCTCCTTCTCTGCCACTTCCCAAGTGGAGAGGTTATTGAGCTGGTCTGGCGGACCAGGAAGGCTCCGGGATAACGCATCAGCCAAGACATTGGCTTTCCCCTGGATATAGACGATTTTTGGACCTATGGATTGGAAAAACCCTGAGTTTAACCACCGGGTTTGGGTCCGCGACAACGTGCTCTGGTTCATGAAGTGGGTGATCGGTTTGTGGTCCGTCAACACCTTCACACCCCCATCGCATCCCTCAAGGTAGTGTCGCCACTGGGCTAAAGCATATGCTATTGCCCCCAGCTCCCGCTCATATGCGGAGTATCGCGTTTCAGCTGGTTTTAATCGTCTGGAAAGGTATGCAATTGGTTGCAAACCTTTCCCATGATCCTGGGTAAGAACCGCTCCATATGCAGTTCCAGATGCATCCGTTATTACGGTGTACTCCTTAGCCGGATCAGGAAGGAGTAAGATCGGTGCGCGGCTAATCCGATCCTTAAGTTCGTTGTAGGCATTGCGTTGGTTCAGCCCCCATTCCCAGACAGTATCCTTCTTGGTTAGATCTGTCAAGGGACTCGCAATCCTAGCGAACTCAGGAATGAACTTACGATAGTAAGATACCATTCCCAGGAAACTTCGCACATCAGTGACCGAAGTTAACTCCTTCCATTGTTGAATAGCCTTAACCTTATCCTGCATCGGTTGAAGGCCTTTTTCCGACAAATGATACCCCAGGTAGTCCGTCTCTGCTACCCCTACTTCGCACTTACTGGCTTTTGCGTACAACTTATGTTTCCGCAACCGTTCAAAGACCAGTTTTAGGTGCTCGACGTGCTCTTCCACCGAGTTGGAAAAGACCAAGATGTCGTCGATAAACACCACTACAAACTCGTCAAGGAACTCCCCCAGCAAATCCTGAACCATGGTCTGGAACTGGGCTGGGCAGTTGGTCATTCCGAACGGACACACGAGAAATTCGAAATGTCCGTATCTCGTCCGGAATGCCGTCTTGGGAGTATCCTTGGGTCGAACGGGAAACTGCCAGTAGCCTGAGCGGAGGTCGATCTTCGTATAGATCTTCGCTCTGGCGAGACGGTCCATTAACTCCTCAGGAAGAGGGAGTGGATACCTATTCTTTACCGTGAATTTGTTTATCCAACGGTAATCCACACACATTCTCAACCCTCCGTCTTTCTTGGGAACAAAGAGTATGGGTGCGCCCCAGGGACTCTCGGAGGGTCGGATCTTCCTTTGGTCGAGGAGGTAATCCACCTGTGTCCTAACTTCGTCCAGCTCGGCTGGAGAGAGTTTGTACAAGGGACGGTGGATTGGGGTCATTTGTTCGTCCTCCAGGTCCACCTTAAATTCGTGGCCTTTTCTGACTGGAGGAACGCCGGGTGGTAAGTCTTTCGGGAACACATCCTTGAACCTTGTGAGGACAGCCTTGATCTTTGGGTCGAGACCCGAATGCATTACCTTTTCCACATCCGGCTGGAGATAAGCTGGTGTGGTTTCAGTAGCGTTCAAACGCTCTTCTGGAATTCCCGGATATGGATACTGCATGAGATGTGCCATATCTTCCGGGGTGGTTGGTCGCACAACCACAAGGTATGCCTGATCAACTTCTGGACTGTTCTTCACGAGCGAGAATAACTTCTTCGCTGAGACTGTATCAATAGCCGGTGCTAGGTGCTGTAAGTAATCTGATGGTCGTTCCTTCATAGGAACAGTTGTCCATCCAGCACCCACTGGAACTTTGAGCGTGCCTGTTGCAAAGTCCAGTTTGGGATTGGTCTGCATCAACCAAGGAAGCCCTAGTATCATGTCATATGAAAGGTTTGGGAAGACGTCTGCGGAAAGGGTTGTGGTATAAGTACCCATCCTGAGCTGCAAGTCTTCGCATCGCCGATCAAGTGAACATAGGGTTCCGTCCGCCAAAGTGACTCCCTTTTTGCACTCGGTTGTTTCGAGTTTCAGTCTCGTGACTAGTTTCTTGGTAATGTAGTTCTCCGTTGCACCACAATCAACATAGGCGGAGATCGGTACTCCTCCTAATCTGGCTCGGATCTCATATCCCATAAATTTCAAATGGTTAGGACCTCCTAGTGGTAACATACGCTCAGAAGGTGAATACTGACCTTCATCCACTTTTTGTCCTCTACCTGTTCCCTGAACAGGGGCTGCTGACTCGTCAGTTGGTGGTGAACGAGTGGCAGGCTTATTTGATTCCCTTGCGGGTTCCCTTCCTTCCGGACTTCGTTTCGTTCCTTGAGGTGGGAACGATACCGAATTCTCAGTTCCTTCAGGACTACCAAGGTCTCCATGAACAGAGTCGACAGGTTCCGAACTTGATTCTGAACTTGTCCTAGTAAGCGTGCTGCACTTACTGGATCGCGTTTCCAACTTAGCACTCATAATCGATCCCTCTGCACCTTGGGTAGCATTCTTTTCTATTTCCCCTTGTGCTCTTTTATTCACTTCTGCATTTCGAACTAACCTTTCTTTTCTAAGAAGTTTCTGGCGCTGCTTATATCTGTGACGGCGTGCCCTTCTGCGTTTCGCCGAACGAGTCTGGGCTCTGTTCATCCGGCTTTTTCGTTTAACCATTTCTTGAACTTTTCGCCCTCTGGACACTTACTTTGAATATGTCCAGTTTTTCCACACATATAGCATTTGGGATTTGCGCCTCCACCTCCACGTCCTTGATTCCTGCCACCACCTCGTCCGCGACCTCGGCCACCACCCCGTCCCCGACCTCGACCTTGGCCAATGTTTTGTGCCTGGTCTGGCTGAGGTTGCTGTTGGCCACCCATCTGGTTTGCCTTATCAGTTTGGGGTTGGTTTTGCTTTTTATTTTGGCCTCGGCCTTTACCTCCGCGCCACCGTCCGCGGCCACGAAAGTTTCCTCCTCCGGATGAGGCAATAGCATCAAGACGAGCCGCCGTCTGGATCGCCAACTCAATGCCGTGCGGCACTTGAGCCACAGTTTGTTGTTTGATATGGAACTTTAACCCGTCCACGAAGAAGAAGTATTGTTCTTCATCTGTCATGTTGGGAATCCTCAGCACCTGTTCTCGGAAAGCAACAATGTACTGATGCACTGACCCAGTCTGTTTCAGGTTCCGTAAGGAGCGCCTGGCTACATCAGACATTCTGGTGGGTTCAAATGCTTGGACCAGTTCCTCAACAAACTCAATCCAATTTGTGATTGGATGTCTTTTTCCTTCCCTTGTACGCAGATCCTGGACGTTTCGCCACTGAGCAGCAGCTCCAGTCAGGTTACTGCGGAAGAGCCTGAACCATACGCTCTCATCGATGTCCAAAGTCTGGCAATAGACCGTCATTTCTAGTTGCCAATCTCTGATCCATCGCTGACCATCACCTGAGAAGGCCTTTGGGAAAGGAATACGAACGGATGACGGAATCCGTCCGTGGCGATCTTGCGGAGCAGCAAAGCCTTGGTTAGGGTCTGGAGGACCCCCACCTCCACCTCCGCCACCTCCACCGCCACCTGGGTGGTACGGCCATCCACCACCCCCACCTCCACCTGGTCCGGAAAGGAAAGATCCCCCTCCACTTCCAGGTGGTCCTCCTCCGCCTCCGCCTCCACCCCCAGGTCCACCTCCGGGTCCCCCTCCACCACCACCAGATCGATTTCCACCCTGTGGCTGGCTTGATGGAGTTGAGGGATAAGAACCCCACCCGTAATACGGGTTACTCGCGGAAGGTGCTCCGTATTGGTTTACGGATTGTCCCAAACTTGGTTGGGTGCCTGGTTGGTTTCCTGGTTGCATACCAGGTTGGGTGTTAAGAGCCGGGATTGGATAGAAGACAGACAGCGGAACTGTCGTCAGTGGTTGTGTTAACATGGATGTCGTTGGTGGTAACACACTCGTTACAGGGACACTAAGTATGGGTCTGGCTGTGCCAAGTTGACCCGCTTGGCCGAATGGTGCGCCCATTGCCATAGTTTGTGGCGGCGCAAGACTCCATGCCGTCCGTGTTCTTGGGGATGTAAATAAACCCCAGGAAGATGGAGAACCTCCACCCACGGAGTCTGCGACAGTTGTCGATGGGCTGCGACCACCCAATCCTCCTAACGTGGTTAGACCAGTAAAAGTACTCAAATCCGGAACAGGTGGTACCGGAAATGGGATACTGGTAAGAGGAGTGGATGACACAAAAGGAACGCTTGTGGCTGCAGCTGTCGTGGCCGGCAAAGTGACCGTGCCAGTTCCTGCTCCCATCATACCCACTACAACTGGGTCCTGAGCCGGGACTCGAACTTTCTCCCGTTTTTTCCACGCACTCAGTGTTTCTTTGAACTTCGAGTCAACATACTTGGAGAGATTACTTTCCAAAGTCTGCTGTTTCTCTGTCGCGTCTGATAGAAATTTCTCCATCAGTTGCATCGACCTGTGTCCTCCTGCAGTGTCATCAGAACTCACACTGCCTCGTTCCGCTCTTCTTTGTTTGCGTTGTTCTTCGGCTTGGTGTAAGTCCCGCAACACTTTTAGGCTCTGGCTTACCAAGCCTGAGAGTGTGTCTAGCTGGCCTTGGTGGTCGACTTGCTCGCACCGAGACTCATCAGTAGTCCGAGCTAGGTTATCCAGCGTTGTCTGCTGTAGGCGCATACCTTCAGCAACTTTTGTCAGAGAGGCTTGCAGAGACAGAATTTGTTTCTCCCTGAGCGCATTGGTCTGATCAACAGCTTCAGCTTGGGTACGGGCTGATTCCTGCAGTCGATCGAGTCGCTCTTGCAGAATAGCCTCGTTATCGTATTTACCCAACAGATTCCTGTCGATCCGCTCTGTGGACCTTATATTCTGTTCCAGCAATTTGTGCTGGTGGTCTAACAATTTCTGTTGTCTTTCTATAGACTCAGTATTTTGATTGACCAGCTTCTGGGCCTCCTTCCTGACATAGAGCACGAACTGCTCATATTCCTCTTTCAGGTCGCCTTTTAAGGTCGACTCTGCACGCTGAACCTGCTCGTGAACTTGTCCTTCCAGGTTTTGTGCGACCTCTTGCACATTCGAGGAGACAGCGGCATACACATGCTCAGCTGTGTCCCTAAGTTGTCCCTCGTCCACACCATGAACGTGCACCTCCTGCTGGTGGACGTTTATATGCTGATGTTCATGGTGAAGGATGTTGGTGACTTCTATTGTCGGGACGTCCTCCATATCCTCATCATACTCCTCGTCCCCGGACTCTTCCGACTCTTGTTCCGAGTCTAAGTCTTCGTCCGGTTCCTCAACCTGGTCGGGTACATGTCTGTCCCACTGCAAATCATGTATTTGCTGCGCTGGTGGGTGCACCACATCTGGATAAACCACGGGAATTAGTTGGTTATCCACCACCTCTTCCTCCTCAGGAGGTGGAATAGGTGGTAGCTGTGGCGGCGTCTGGCCGGACATGTTTTTGTTTGAATTTCCTGGAATTTTGACGTAATAGGAGTGTGTCCGGAAAGTTTCCAAACTTTCTGGTGCCTTGGATGCGAACTTGTTTCAGTTCTGGTTGCAATCCTAGTCGCTATCTTTTCTTGAACCTTACTAGGTCAGAAATAGATAGGAGTTTTACACTTGACAACGTCGGGTGTTACTTTCCCGTTCGCGTTCTGTCAGCCGACTAGGTTAGTACCTTGGCCGGTGATTCAGTAGAACCAGTCGTGACTCAGGCGGTGCGGTAACCGATTGCGCGCTGGAAAGAGTGACAATGAGTCACCTGCCAGAACGACTGTTTTTCGTGTTACTGGCAGAAGCGTCAGTCGACGGAAGTTGGTCGTTCCGGACGACGTTCTTTCCTACGCCGGTTCGCACTTTCAGTTGTTCGCCTGCGCGTTTCGGGTTTACGCCGATCGTTGCTCTCCTTGCACTGTTGTCGTGCTTTCGCCTTGTTTTCCTTTAGATCTACAGATCTGTAGGTTTCCAGAAATTCGTTCACTGGACAACGATTCTTTTGCGACTTCGCCTGACGTTTTCGAACGACGACGCGAGCACGTCGTTCGAAGGATAGCTCTCCTCGCGACCCCTGGAACACAGAGTTCCAGATCTGTGGGATTTAGTAATCCCTAAGGTCAGATCTTTGGGGGGGGGTTCGCGAGTTCTCCTGTGGGGTGCGCCTGGCCTCGCCTTGCTCCGAAACCAAATGATAAGGGGGTCTAGGACCCCGAGACACAAGCACACACACACACACACACAGAGAGAGAGAGAGAGAGAGTCACTGGGAAGATTAATTTTTACAGGAGGGCCCCCTGCCCTATAAACCCTGTCGTACTCCCAATTGTACTACATAACACCCCAAACCCGAGTTACTACTACTATCATTTCACATGCTGCCCCCATTCTGGACTCGTGATCGGTAACGATGCTGGCCTGATATCCGGTCAGATCAAAGTCCTCCCTGATCTCGTTCATTTTTGTGCAAATGTCCAAAGCAGTTGCTGTACCCTCCATTTCCCAGGTCCCGAGACTGATCCGCTTGAGTTCGAACAGATCCTGTTCCGGGTCCCGGTGTATGTAGACAGCCCCCATCGCGAACCAATGCTTGGGTTGCTGAGATCAACCATCAGCAACAAAGCATAGTCGGAATCTGCTCAGATCCATATCCTTCATCTTTTTTTTAAGCCTGTTGGAGGACAGTCCGACCCGGTGAGACAAGGATTTCGCTGATAGTGGCGGAGCAGATGCGTTCAGTTGAGTGCACATGTCTCGGAAGTGCTGATCTTCCACTGTCCTGAAGGGGGCCCCGACGCTGACCAGATAGCACATAACCTTGTGCCGGTACGACTGGAACTCCCGGGTACTAGGTCCCCATTTAGACACAAACGGGAGTGTTTTCTGGGTCCCAAAAGAACTGATCCGACCCCCTTATGTGCCTGTTTTCATGTCCTGATCCTTTTGCCTTTTCAAATGGCAGCCCTCAAAGCCTTCCGCGACAGCGATTTCCATTTCGGAACTGATCCGGATACCGTGTTTGGCCGCATGATTCAAAAGGGGGATCCTGCCTCCCTTGACATATGACAATTGTTCATGACAGATTCGGCACGACACTACCTTTCTGCCCCGATCATCCTCATACACCAACATCTTGCCTTCTGAATTGCTGACATACATCTTGTCAACCCATGTGTTACTCTTCCGAACAGGAATCACAGGAGGGCTTGCACCCAGTTCCAGCACGTCAGCTTCCTTTCCATTTCTGTTCACTGCAGGGCAAGGCAGGACAGGACAAACACCTCACAAAAGCAGAACCAGAACAACTGGAGAAAGCACAAGCACCTCACACAATCCAACAAGGGAACACCTCACCCCCCCCACAGAACCATAAGAGTACAACAAGGCGGAACAGATCGGCGAGTAACGCACTGTTGGTAAGGTCAGATGCTTGCCCCGACCCCTGCGGCCCCACGGATGGAACGCTGCTCTGGTGACGAGGTTCCAACCCCCCGCTTCCAGATCCGGTCGGAACTGGTCTCCTCTGGGACGTGTGTGGGCGTTGCCCCGACCTCTCAGGGGTGACGAGCGCTTTTCTTTTTCCATGCCGGCCCATTTCGAACGGGGCGCTGATAAGACGTGGAGTTAAACGCTCACCAGATTAACAGCAACCGAACATGCGATGTGCCCGCGTGACTCACCTGCATCTCACCCGCGACCAATGATCGATTCTTGACGCAGACGACCCACCGATCACGATCGGTGTTGCGCCGATCATGATCGGCGCAAGCCGATTATAGTCGGTCGCGCCGTTCCCGATCACGATTTCGATCAAGCGTTGCACACTGCCGATCAGACTGGACGACCGATCAGATCGGAGATCGGCCGATCCAAATCGATGATCGGCCCTGGCAGGTCTGATCGGTCGCCGATCAGATCGGAGATCGGTCGATCACGATTTGATCGGTGGCAGCCGATTATAGTCGGTCGCGGCCTGAAAGTGTCTCAAGACGTTGGAACTCCGCCCTTGTAATTCCTTGGTGAGAATCTTCTCTCTCATCCCTAAATTCCACAGAAGATTTCATTTCTTCACTCTTTTGACTTCTGGTCAAGATTGGTGCAAGAAAAGCATCACAATCAATGTCCATTGGGTCAATTGTGGAATGTGGATTCAGACTCTTCTGATCTCTCAATTGTGTCCACTCAAGTGGGACTTCACAAGAACTGAGGTTCACCTTTTTCGACTGACCACACTTATGGCCTCTTGCCCATGGTTCCCCACAAAACCAGCATAAGCCAGCTTTCTTGCGAGCCTCCCTCTCACTCTCGGTCAACCGTACCACCGGTCTGCGTGAGGGCTGAGTGCCACTTTGAGCTTTAAGCCTTGGTTGCTTAGGCTGATGCCTCTTCTTACTTCCTTTGGCTGGATCTGAGAAGGTAGTTTCCATACCTCTCTTTTTAGCCTTCCGGTCCGTAGTTTTCAACGGAAAACGAGCATCGTGACCCGGGGCTTTAGCCAACACATACGTTCGCAAGGCTGAGTAGCTTCTCCATTCCCGACCAAGTGTATCAGTCTCCACTTGTTTGCACAAGTGTGGATGGAGGCCCCTCAGAAGGATCCAACACTTGGTAGTGTCGTCCATTGGCTCTTTTCGCATTGCTAAGTGAGCATCCACAAAGCGTACGAAGCCAGGAGTATCGACCTTCTGGTCAATATGATCCTTGCAGGAAGTAAGGGCATTATTTATGGAGTAATCTGTGGCAAGATCTCCAAATGTGCCATCTTCCAGGACTTGGCAGAATTTTTCCCAAGATAAAGACCCGTCCTCGAGTTCTTCCTTGGGTACCCTAGCCAATAAATGTCGGCGGGGTTTTGATCCGAGGAAAGTAGGTGCAATCACTCCCCACTCCTCTCTTGGGACTTTTGCTGCCCTGAAGTACATGGCTAACTCCAAACGGAATTCTGGCCACGGGACTTTGCCCTGGTACTTTTCAGGTTTATCAGCAGTCACTCTTCTGGTTTTGCCTAGGCTAGCATCTTTCTCTTCTTTGGTCACTTTAGACCTGAGAGTGCTAGGGGACTGTGGTCCCTCTGTTCTTTCACTTGGAGAGTCCTCATTGACTTCCTCCAGAACAGACCCTTCTTCTAAGGCAAGTACCTCTTGTTCTTCTTGACTCATGGTCACTTTTTATTTTGGTTTCCTTTGGACACAAACCCAACACAGCAAAACAATGGAAATTTGCCCAAAATTCTGAAACCCAACTTTTATCGCTTCACTAGCCCCTCGAGGACCTCTTGGGTCTCCTCGAACTCACAGAACTAGCTTTCCAATGATTCAGAAAACAAACCCTAACTTTGTCGGGCTGTAACTTTCCACTGACAACTCCGATTGACCTCAAACAAGTTTCAAACGAAGCGCCCTGTTCTCGGCTTACTTTTAGACTCCTGTTTTGTCCAATTCCGAGTTGTTATGGCGTACTTATGCGTCAAAACGTGACGCGCTCTCTTCCTGCTCCGAAACCAACTGTTACAAAAACCTCCCAGAACCCTCCCTCGAAGCCTCCTTAACCCATCAAACCCCCACTCATTGATGGGACCCTTGACTAATGTCATTAGGGCGAGGCACCAAGGTTCTTGAGCTATAGGATCTCCTATTGGGATCCTATGGACCTTAAGCTCTGACTAGGCTATCACTAGTGCCCATAGCTAGTCTGTAGCTCTAGCTAGTGCTTACTAGACATCTCGGTGATCACTTGTAACATACAACAAGGCGGAACAGATCGGCGAGTAACGCACTGTTGGTAAGGTCAGATGCTTGCCCCGACCCCTGCGGCCCCACGGATGGAACGCTGCTCTGGTGACGAGGTTCCAACCCCCCGCTTCCAGATCCGGTCGGAACTGGTCTCCTCTGGGACGTGTGTGGGCGTTGCCCCGACCTCTCAGGGGTGACGAGCGCTTTTCTTTTTCCATGCCGGCCCATTTCGAACGGGGCGCTGATAAGACGTGGAGTTAAACGCTCACCAGATTAACAGCAACCGAACATGCGATGTGCCCGCGTGACTCACCTGCATCTCACCCGCGACCAATGATCGATTCTTGACGCAGACGACCCACCGATCACGATCGGTGTTGCGCCGATCATGATCGGCGCAAGCCGATTATAGTCGGTCGCGCCGTTCCCGATCACGATTTCGATCAAGCGTTGCACACTGCCGATCAGACTGGACGACCGATCAGATCGGAGATCGGCCGATCCAAATCGATGATCGGCCCTGGCAGGTCTGATCGGTCGCCGATCAGATCGGAGATCGGTCGATCACGATTTGATCGGTCGCCTCACTTGATCGGCGACCGATCAAATCGTGATCGGATCCATAGTATGGGTGCTGGCTGTGAATTGCAAGCCTGAAACGGCTTGGAGGGAAAGAATAGACGACTTGGAAGCGAGGCAAAGGGAGTTCAATCCCAAAGTAAGGTTACAAGAACGTTCAAACCCCAAGAACTTATAGAATACCCTAGCAGCCTTGATCCTAACCGATCATAGGCTGTAACATCAGTCTGCATCAATGCTGCAAGGCATCAGACCTTGCAGTCCTTTCAATCAGAGCCCAGCTCACATACTATGGACGTGATCGGAAATGATCGGCCGTCCATTTTCGATGTCAGGACAGGTCGTTTCACTGATCTGACTTGACACGATCTCGTTCCACATCATTCTAAAAATGATCGGTTTTTTTTTTTTTTTTTTTTTACCGATCATGATCGATGATCGTGATCGTGATCGGCCGATTAAAACCTGATCGATGATCGTGATCGGCCGATCAAAGCCTGATCGTGATCGGGATCGGGCTTCCGATTATCGATCTGATCGGCAGCTCCGATCACGACCACGATCACGATCAAGCGTCGCGACTTGTCGGCACGTGATCGGTCGATCAAGATCGGTGAAACGCCGATTAATCGGATGTTGATCCGATCACCTCCGACCATGATCGGCCATGGATCAATTGATCGGAATTTAATTTAAGATTCCGATCATGATCGGTCCCATGATCAATTGATCGGTCAATTGATCGGTCTTACAAGAATACCAACAAGTCACCACCCGAAGGTGTTTCTGGACGTGTAAGGATTCGAACCTAGGACCTCACTAACTAGAATCAAGCACATCGACGCTTGGACCACCCTGAGCCACGATCATTAGGTCATCCGTGTTATTATATACCTCAGTTTGTCGGACTGACTGATTAGGTATATAATAACACGGATGACCTAGTGATCGTGGCTCAGGGTGGTCCAAGCGATGATTTGCTTGATTCCAGTCAGTGAGGTCCTACGTTCGAATCCTTACACTTCCAGAAATACCTTCGGGTGGTGATTTGTGGGCATTTTCGTAAGACCGATCAATTGACCGATCAATTGATCATGGGACCGATCATGATCGGAATCAATTGATCATGATACCGATCTGATCGGCAGCTCCGATCCCGATCACGATCTCGATCAAGCGTCGCACCCTGTCGGCACCTGATCGGCAGTTTTTGATCGGCCGACCACGATCAGACCGATCAAAAACTGCCGATCAGGTGGGGCGACCGATCTGATCGATGATCGGCCCTGGCAGGTCTGATCGGCGACCGATCAGATCGTGATCGGATCCATAGTATGCCAGCTCAGCCCCACGGCCATTCCTGTGGTGCTGAGCGACCTTCTAGAACATTCTTGAATTGTTCTAGACAGGATTGTTCGATCGAAAACAAGTTACAGGGTTCCCAAACGCTCTCACATAAGTACTAAACACGAACCCAGATCCAAGTCTAAATCACCTCGATCAGTCCCATCCAGAGTTGTGCGCCGTTGCAACGGCGCCGTGAATAACGGCGTCGTTAACGGTAACGGGCCGTTGTCGTACCGTTACCGTCAGCGGTTCCGTGTGACCGTTAATGGCCGTTAAAACGTCGTTAACGGTCACAGAGCCGTTGCAACGGCGTCTTCCGTTGTTGAAAACCACAACGGCAAGTGTTACTAAATTAGAAGCATTATTAATATGGAATCCAACCATCTCATTCTCTCCTCGCTTGTTTCGAACGCAAGGCAGGTCGTGAAACTCTATAAAAACATAACCAAGGAAACGAATAACGTTTCCCGAGCACGTCGCACTTTGTCGCGTGCGAAACGAGTGAGAAACGAGGGAGATACGCCAGTTTCTGTGGAAATAAAAGAAACTGGTTTTTCTCCCTTGTTTCTCACTCGTTTCGCACGCGACAAAGTGCGACGTGCTCGGAACGACTTCGACTTTCTTTTGGTTTGAATTTAAAGCGTCTTTCTCACTCACGCGAAACGAGTGGGGAACGAAAAAGGGAATGAACTGCACATGTATAATCGCATTAGTAACGACTGCCACTACTGTACTTAAAAAGTGCCGTTAACGGTGGCCGTTGCAACGGCCGTTAAACCGTTGTCCGACAACGGTACGGCAACGGTTTTCACGGCAATTAACGGCCGTTAATTGCCATTGCCGTTGCCGTTCCGTTGTCGTTAAGGATATTCGGCCTGGCGCACAACTCTGGTCCCATCACATCGAACGTTACACCCTTCCCCCTCTCAAGAGAAAGGTTACCCAAAATCCGAACCTTTTTTGAGGAAAGTCAAGAGGGGTTAACGGGCGTCGTAGACGCCCGTTAACCGCCGGAAAGCACGCCTCCCCGGGTGTTCTGGAAACACGCCAACCCGTGAGGCGAATGTAACA
This sequence comes from Bryopsis sp. KO-2023, assembly GCA_030272585.1. Classification (NCBI taxonomy): domain Eukaryota; kingdom Viridiplantae; phylum Chlorophyta; class Ulvophyceae; order Bryopsidales; family Bryopsidaceae; genus Bryopsis; species Bryopsis sp. KO-2023. Next base: position 3,241,327 of record BSYQ01000007.1, on the reverse strand, counting down.
TGTAATTCGCAACATGTAATTTCTGTTTCTGTTTCTGTTTCTGAGGCGAATGACTATTTTGGTTTCGCCCCATCATCAGTCCAGTCACCTCAACGGAGTGACAGACGGACAGATGCACGGGGGTCGAAACTTCGAAGTCTCAGGCCATCTTCGCGCCAATAAACATGGCCGGAGACTTCAAAGTTTCGACCCCCGTGTATACGCCCGTCCGTCACTCCGTCCAGTCACCTCAACGGAGTGACGGACGGACGGATGCACGGGGATCGAAACTTCGAAGTCTCAGGCCATCCTCGCCAATTAAAATTTAATTTCCGTTTATTTATTTTATTTTTAGGGTCGCGTTAGCCGCCGTAGCGACCGCGCGACCGGCGTGCGAGTTAGACCGGCGCGACTGAACCGACCGCGACCGCGACCGGAAGACAAACAGGGGATAAACCCGCGGGGACCAGGCCCTGTTAACCCTTCCTCAGGAAAGTCAATAGCGACCAAAAAAAACCAAACTACAAGAACTCGACCCGGCTAAAAGGTATTTTGCTCAATTAGTTCTAAGGGCCTTTCCTCGGCACCCCATAATACCTCAAACCCAAAGATCCAAAAGAACTCATTCACTCTCGGAAACAACCACTAAAGCCGCCAGGCGCAACAATCAAGTGCTCACAAAACATCCCAGGCGTTCCACCGAACACAATCAACCGAACCATGAAACCAGCATATACTAGCTGCCCGTGAGGACTCTTCGTAACGTTGTGTACCTGGAGATGGGCGCTCTGCCGATCCTTTACTACTTCAACAAGAACGCGGTGCGATTCTGGAATCGCATGATGACTTTGCCTGTGGACCATCCGGCTCGTCAGTTGATCGTTTGGCTTCGATCGGAGGCCACGGTTTCTCAGCGCTCTTGGTGGGTACTGTTCAAGGACATGGTGCGTCGATTCGCTCCTGGATTCGATGGTTCTGCTGAGGTGGACCTTGCGTCGTGGACCGCGGCGTATAAGGCGGACATCGTGGCTCGTCTTCGTTCGGGACATCCTCGTATCGTGGCGTTTTACAACGTGTTCAAGCCGGTGTTTGGATACTCGAGAGCGCTGTCTTCTTTCGAAGACATCGGGCTGCGAACGGTGTGGGTGCGTTTTCGTGCGCGTTTGCACGGTTTGGAGATCGATGTGGCGGATCTGCAACGGAGGGACGTGCCTTTGCACGAGCGTTTCTGTCCTTATTGTTTGTCGCAAGGCGACAGGACGGCCGAGAACGAGCGGCATTTTCTTTTCTTTTGTCCGTTGTATTCTGGTTTGCGTGCGGGATCGGTGGTGTCTGAATCGGGGTGTTCGTTGCGTCGTTTATTCAATTTGCCGGGTCAGTATCGGGTGGCTGTTTACCTTCGACGGGTGTTGGATTTTCGCTCTCAGTGGCTTGAGGCTCAGCCGTGACGTGGTTTTTATTCGTTTGTTTTGTGTTTGTTTGTTTGATTTCGTTTGTTGGTCGTTGGTTGTTTGTGGTGGGCGTTTGACAGTAGTTTTCGCTCTCCTTTTGGTTGTTGCTTGGTGTTCCAGGTTTCTTTTTCTTGGGAACGTTTTTGGCAATACTTTCTGATACATTAATAACCTAGTGATGGGTCTCTCGTTGATTGTATTGGGGTTTTATTGGAGACTTCATCTTCTGTGGACTTTTGGACATGGCTGAGACATTGTATGTGGTTGCAACAGGGCGGATTTGCCCTTCGCAACATGTAATTTCTGTTTCTGTTTCTGTTTCTATCGAATCCTCACAAAAACCACCTAAACGATAATATATCATTTCAAATATAACGAAAAGTCTCTCTCGTAACCCGTTCAGTTCTGTTCATCCAAAGCAACAGCCCGTCTTACCCAGCGACCCTGTCGCTGGCCGGTTTACCTTAATCATAATATTTAAAACGCGTCACTGGGAGGAGCCACACTCTGTTGACCTTGTTTATGGCCCTGTTCGCGCTCGTCCTTCTGCGCCGGCTCCCGCTTCTTCCATGCCACCACCAGGTTCGTCTATGGCATTGGTTTCCACCTCGGGTGGTAACTAGGGGTGCCGCCGTTCGGTGTTCCTGAGGGTGGGGACTTGGAATGTCCGGGCGGCGGCTGATTGGAAGGGTTGTTTTTTCGAAGATGTTTTAGACCAGGTTGATATTTTGTTTTTGCAAGAGATTGGGGATGAGGCGTTTTATGAACGGTTTTCGGATTTTTCTGTTTTGTTACGGTCACGTCAGGGGGTACGTCGACGGTCTGGGGGTGTTGGGGTTATGGTACGGAAACAGAAACAGAAACAGAAACAGAAATTACATGTTGCGAAGGGCCAATCCGCCCTGTTGCAACCACATACAATGTCTCAGCCATGTCCAAAAGTCCACAGAAGATGAAGTCTCCAATAAAACCCCAGTACAATCAACGAGAGACCCATCACTAAGGAATCAATGTATCAGAAAGTATTGCCAAAAAACGTTCCCAAGAAAAAGAAACCCGGAACACCAAGCAACAACCAAAAGGAGAGCGAAAACTACTGTCAAACGCCCACCACAAACGACCAACAAACAAAACGAAACAAACAAACACAAAACAAACAAACAAAAACCACGTCACGGCTGAGCCTCAAGCCACTGAGCTCGAAAATCCAACGCCCGACGAAGGTAAACAGCCACCCGATACTGACCCGGCAAATTGAACAAACGACGCAACGAAAACCCCGATTCAGACACAACCGATCCCACACGCAAACCAGAATACAACGGACAAAAGAACAAGAAATGCCGCTCGTTCTCAGCCTTCCTGTTGCCTTGCGACAAACAATAAGGACAGAAACGCTCGTGCAAAGGCACATCCCTCCGTAGCAGATCCGCCACGTCGATCTCCAAACCGTGCAAACGCGCACGAAAACGCACCCACACCGTCCGCAGCCCCACATCCTCGAAAGAAGACAGCGCTCTCGAGTAGCCGAACACCGGCTTGAACACGTTGTAAAACGCAACAATACGAGGATGTCCCGAACGAAGACGAGCCACAATGTCCGCCTTATACGCCGCGGTCCACGACGCAAGGTCCACTTCTCCAGATCCATCGAATCCAGGAGCAAATCGGCGCACCATATCCTTGAACAAAACCCACCAAGAGCGCTGAGAGACCGTGGCTTCCGATTGGAGCCAAACGATCAACTGCCGAGCCGGATGGTCGACAGGCAAAGTCATCATACGATTCCAAAACCGAACCGCGTTCTTGTTGAAGTAGTAGAGGAAGTCTTTGGATGCATCAGTTTCGTTTTTGGATGTGCAAGACGCCAGCAGTTCGATTGTTGGGGTTCGTTGTTTTATTGGTCCTTCTGAGTTGATTTGTTTTGGTTGCTACCTGCCTTCTGCAGGCTCTGATTTTCGCGATTTGGATGTGTGGGACCTTCTTTCGGATGAGATTTCTGGTTTGGGTACGCTTGGCGATTCTCGTTTTGTTTTGGTTCTGGGTGATTTCAACGCTAGCACTGCAGCTTCTAGTGATGGACCGGACGTTCCGGACTTGCCACTTCGTGTTTCTAGTGATTCTCGTGGTGTTGACGCCAATGGTCGGCTTTTGCTTCGTTTGTGCTCAGAAAATTATCTCAGTTATGACGGAAAATCGTTGGGGCAGTCCCACCCAAGAACACGGACACACATGAACTCTAGATAATAAAATACAACATCTTAAAATAAAAACCAGAATTGTCCCAATAAACACAGCCATTGTTTTGATAGAATCATTTTGCCTTCTCAAAGAAGAATATCCCAGTTTGGCTTTTCGGAGCCAGAGAGCGACAAAAACCCATAAAACGCATAAAAATCCATTTATCCAAACTTCCAAATGTAATTCAAAAAACCGATAGACCGGGTGGGTGGGTGGGAGAGCAGAAAAGTGAATAGCAAAACAAATGGCCCGTTTATATCCTTGCTGTGCAGCACTACAGTCGTACAGCGGTGCTGTGCTGTGCATTGTAATGCTGCAATCAGAACCACACAAACTAAATGTCTGACTGCCACCCTGGCAGCACCGGAACCACCGAATACGCCCATCAAATCCTGACCACTCAAACGAGTACAGCTAAGCCAAGTACCTCCACAACCACGAAATGACCCGCCCTGTGCCCAACTGCCGCATAAACTTTTCAACTGACGTTGAAGACATTTATGACGGAAAATCGTTGGGGCAGTCCCACCCAAGAACACGGACACACATGAACTCTAGATAATAAAATACAACATGTTAAAATAAAAACCAGAATTGTCCCAATAAACACAGCCATTGTTTTGATAGAATCATTTTGCCCCATAACCATCGATGCTCGTGATGGTGGCATGGAGTCCTCGCTCACCAGCACAGCGGAAGATGCCTTCGATCCCGCGAACAGCGGGGGCCCCAGGGGCCTGCAGGCGCCGGCAACTCCACGTTCTGTTAAGCCACATTGGAGACCCCGCTCTAATGAACCCAAACGTGGACCCTCCACCTGGAATGTCCGTAATGACTGCTGCTGCAGCCCCTCCCTCAGAGCTGGTAGCTCATCCGATCGCCAGAGGCATAATTCTAGAGAGCCGCGTCTCGCTTTCGCACAAGGCTTCCTTGTTTTATTGTTTTCTCCTATTATGAAAATTGCCTCGCCAGACAAACGCCATCAATAACAGAAACAGTTGAGTGCACAACAACACGTCGTGCCACACCTCGATAGTGGTACCATCGGTCAGAGCCTCCAAACACCTCTCCTGTGTTGTTGCCAGGACGGCTGAGAACGAGCGGCATTTCCTGTTCTTTTGTCCGTTGTATTCTGGTTTGCGTGTGGGATCGGTTGTGTCTGAATCGGGGTTTTCGTTGCGTCGTTTGTTCAATTTGCCGGGTCAGTATCGGGTGGCTGTTTACCTTCGTCGGGCGTTGGATTTTCGAGCTCAGTGGCTTGAGGCTCAGCCGTGACGTGGTTTTTGTTTGTTTGTTTTGTGTTTGTTTGTTTCGTTTTGTTTGTTGGTCGTTTGTGGTGGGCGTTTGACAGTAGTTTTCGCTCTCCTTTTGGTTGTTGCTTGGTGTTCCGGGTTTCTTTTTCTTGGGAACGTTTTTTGGCAATACTTTCTGATACATTGATTCCTTAGTGATGGGTCTCTCGTTGATTGTACTGGGGTTTTATTGGAGACTTCATCTTCTGTGGACTTTTGGACATGGCTGAGACATTGTATGTGGTTGCAACAGGGCGGATTGGCCCTTCGCAACATGTAATTTCTGTTTCTGTTTCTGTTTTGCCGGGAATGCATGGAGTCCATCCTCCTTTGAAGTTGCATGTTCACCCGGTCAGCAGCCCATTGACCATCGATGATAAAAACACGGGAAAGTATCGAGTAGTGGTAGACGTTACGTCTAGAACCACGGAAACACGGATAAGAGTCTTTGCTTACAAGCTTACTCTAGAACATTGTTACCTCGGTCCGGATCCAATAAATATGGGGCCGGACCGACAACCTGGCAAAAGGAACGGTTGAGAGCTGTCGGACCCAGCGTCCACTGGACCGACAGATCCAGACCAAATCCTTCTCAGGACCGTTGGTTGGATTTTGTGGACACGGTAACCATACTATGGATCCGATCACGATCTAATCGGTCGTGGATTGATCGGTCCGACCGATTAAATCGTGATCGGGTTTTTCCGATCAGATCGATCGCCGATCAAATCGGTTTGGCCGATCATCGATGGAGATCGGCCGATCACCAATCTGATCGGATGACCGATTTAATCGGCCAACTTTGATCGGCCGATCACGATCAGACCGATCAACGTCAGCCGATCAAGTGCCGACAGATCGCAGCGCTTGATCGGGGTCGGGATCGGGATCGGTGATGCCGATTAGATCGGATCATGATCGGTCAATTGATCGGTCCATCACAAATGCCGAGAAATCACCACCCGCAGGTGTTTCTGGGGTGCAGGGATTCGAACCTGAGACCTAACAGACTAGAGACAAACGCATTAACGCTTGGACCACTCGGAGCCACGGTTACTAGGTCATCCGTGGCTATATATACCTCAGTTTGTCGGACTGACAGATCACGTATATAATGACACGGATGACCAACAAACCGTGGCTCCGAGTGGTCCAAGCGTTAGTGAGTATGCTTCTAATCCGTTAGGTACCCGGTTCGAATCCTTCCACCTCAGAAACACCTGCGGGTGGTGACTTGTCGGCATTTTCGCGAGACCGATCAATTCATCGATCAAATGATCAATACCGATCATGATCGGATGCAGGTCCGATCACGATCGGCCGATCACGATCACACCGATCAAGGTCAGCCGATGAAGTGCCGACAGGTCGCGGCGCTTGATCGTGATCGGGATCGTGATCGGAACAACCGATCAGATCGGTGATCGGCGAACCGATCACGATCACGATCAACATGTGATCGGACGATCAAGAGCACGATCAACATTTGATCGGCCGATCACGATCACGATCACCGATCAGCCAAAAATGAAAAAAAAAAAAAAAAAAACCGATCATTGCTAAAATCGGTTCTAGGACGCAGTTATGATGTCGGATTACTGCTGTGACCTAATATTACCTTAGTTTTGGAAGATCGATCAGATCCATAGTATGACGGTAACTGCCACCGTGTCCACCTCTCACTTGGGTCAGTCGGACTGTACTGCTGGACCGGCTCTGGTACCGAACCAGGCACTGATTACCGGACCAGGCTGATCCAGTCCGACTGGATTGACTTAGGTGAATGTGTACTCGTTCCAGAGTCCACATTCGTATCAATCGACGTGATCATCAGCAAGTTGTCCCCAAAAGAGTCACAGCATGCTCGATATCGAATAAAATGTGGAGGTGGCGCTCCTGGACTTCAGAGTTCCACTGGACTTGAAGGTATTCAAGTGGTTGTTCCAGGAGTACAAACGGCTCTATTCGCTGTTGGAAGCCATGAACATTGAATTCCAAGTGGAGTGGAACGATCGCTTGTGGTTGCACTTGCGACGTATGGGCCTGCATCCGCCCATGTATGTCGTTGCAACAGGGCGGTTTGCCCTACGCAACTTGTAATCCTTGTATCCTTGTATCCTGCATCCGTGGCTGATTGAACTTGTGAGGTACATGTATCACAACTCCTCGGCGGTGGTTAGAAACAGAAACAGAAACAGAAACAGAATTACAAGTTGCGTAGGGCAAACCGTCTTGTTGCAACGACATACATGAGTGAAGTGTGTCCCAACGTTCGAAGCAAGGCAAAAGCCTCTGAATGTAACAGAAACAGAAACAGAAACAGAAATTACATGTTGCGAAGGGCAAATCCGCCCTGTTGCAACCACATACAATGTCTCAGCCATGTCCAAAAGTCCACAGAAGATGAAGTCTCCAATAAAACCCCAATACAATCAACGAGAGACCCATCACTAGGTTATTAATGTATCAGAAAGTATTGCCAAAAACGTTCCCAAGAAAAAGAAATTTATGACGTGAAATCGTTGGGGCAAACCCACCCCAGAACCGAACACTCATGAACACAAGATAATAAAAACCAGCATCTTTAAATAAAAACCAGAATTGTCCAAATAACCACAGCCATTGTTTTGATATAATCATTTTGCCTTCTCTTAGAAGAATATCCCAGTTTGGCTTTTCGGAGCCAGAAAGCGACAAAAACCTAATTATCCAAATGTTTTCAACTAAAACAAAAATCCGATAGACCGGGAGGGTGGGTGGGAGAGCAGAAAAGTGAAGAACAAAACGAAATGGCTTGCTTATATCCGTGCTGTGCAGCACTACAAATGTAATGCTGCGTTCAGAGCCCCACAAATCAAGAGTCTGACTGCCACTTGGCAGCACCAGAACCAAGCAATACATCCATCAAATCCTGACCACTCAAACGAGTACAGCTAAGCCCTGTACCTCCACAGCCACTAATTTACCCGCCCAGAGCCCAACTGCCGCATAAACTTATCAACTACGTTGATGCCATTTATGACGTGAAATCGTTGGGGCAAACCCACCCCAGAACCGAACACTCATGAACACAAGATAATAAAAACCAGCATCTTTAAATAAAAACCAGAATTGTCCAAATAACCACAGCCATTGTTTTGATATAATCATTTTGCCCCATAACCATCAACAGCCAAGATGGTGGCGGGGACTCCTCGCTCACCAGCGCGGCAGTAGATGCCTCCAGTCCCGCGAACAAGCGGGAACCAAAGGGGTCAGCAGGGGCAGTCAAGTCCACGTAGCGCCAAACAGCCTTGGAAGACGGACTCCAATGGCCCCAAGCACGGACCTTCCACATGGGGATGCCCGCATGGACTGCTGCTGTGGCCCCTCCCTTCCTTAGCGAGTGGCTCGTCCAATTGCCAGGGGGAATGATGGCAGAAAAAGAGGCCGTCAGGGCCTCGAATCGTTTTCTCACAGCTGCTCCTGTTGCGATGGGAGCCTCACCAGGCAATTGCCAGCAAAACGACGAGTGCTCCTGTCGGTCAGCCCATGCGGCATTGCGAGCCTCGAAAAAGTCCAAATACCGTGCCACCAGGTCTGTAGGCAGATTCCGCAATGTCCGCAACCGCATGCGTTTCTGTGCTGGATCGGTTGCCACCTTCTTCGTAAACCGCTCCCGGAAAAATATGGCGTTCTCCGACGCGAAAACGGTGATATCCGACATCAACAATCCAGCTCCAGAACAAGACCGACTGAAAAACAAAAACATAGTGGTGCACAACAGCACGTCGCGCCACACCTCGAGAGGAGTAGCATCGGTCAGGGCGTCCAAACACCTCTCCATTGTTGCTGCTGGAAACGCGTGGATTCCATCCTCGGGCGCGGTTTCCTTGCCCCACCCAGTCAGCACCCCGTTTACCATCGACGTGAAAGCCGTAAAGTCGTGCCCCAAGAGCCTCATCAAGCTCGAAATTGCAGAAAGATAGTTGGGGGAGCTGCTTGCCTTGATTGTACCGCTCAATTTCAAGGCATGGACATAAGCCAGCACCGCCCCTTCTGATGGTGGGAATGCTTCGAAGCCTTCTCCACGGCAGAAAACCAAAAACTTCAAAAATTTGCCTCTCACTTCTTTTTGAGAGGACCTTGCCAATGCTTCCAATCGCTGCGAAACCAAAATCATCGTGCGCTCCAGCCCGAGCTCGATAATTTTGTCGCTCCAATACTCCGAGAACCCCTCGGTCACCAGCCTGGTAAGCCAATCCCCGTCTTGAAAACACTCCAACGCCAGTAGCACGCGCCTGGAGGCACTTGCCCTCCGAACCGTCCTGGCAGAATCATCGCCGCATGAGGACTCAGAACCGTGATCAGAGTCGCTGCCGCCATGAGCTCTTGGTGCCACCAGCGATCCACCCAGTGCGGCGTCAACAACAGGCACGGGAGATTGTGCTGGAGGAGATGTCTCGCGACTTCGGGAACGTTCTCGATCGGGGGGAACACCCAGTTCCTCTCCGCCCTCCACAAATCCAGGCTCAGGTGTAAACAACTCGTCCCTTCTGTCCCGGGCTCTCGATCGAGGCTGTTGAACCTCCCCAGCTGTCGTGTCCCCAAGGAAGCGAAGCGGTCGATCGTCAAATGGAACTGCTCCTGCAACCTCTGGAAAATCCGAGGGTTCAGTCTGTACTCCTGCGTCTCGTTGAGGCGCGATAGAGCGTCGGGATACACGTTTTGTGCGCTGGGTATCCACTCCACTTGAAAATCGATGTTCAGAGCTTCCATAAGCCAATAGAGGCGTTTGTATTCTTGGAACAGCGGACTGGAACGGGAACATTGACTCCGCAATATGGCGGCGATCACTTGACTGTCCGTGATGCACTTCAAATGCCGATCGGTGATCCTGTCTCTGAAGGCCTTGACCGCCAAGCCCACTGCCTGTAACTCTCGTAGATTGATGTGCTCCTCCCCCTTCCAGAACCCTGCTGCCAAAGCCAACGGTGGAGCCTCCTCCGAAGAGTTCCCATGGATTTTCAGAGACGCTCCCCATCCTGTCAAACTGGCGTCCACTGCGAGGTCTGCCGAATGCGGAGGCCGCCAAATGCACATCGTTGTCTTTTCGGGGGTAAGCTGCTCCCAAAATCGCAGGGCTGCGATCGCCGGGCGTGAAACCTGCACTCTGGTGCTCCAACTCTTCTTGCCCTTGAGGGAATCGTATAGGTGGCGCAGCCAGAACCTCGTTCCTTTGATAGCGGGAGCGGCTTTGACTGGGCGAAACCCATGAAAGACGCCAGCACTCTGGCTGGCACCCGACGCCCATTCTTGAGGATTCGGATTCTGAGCGTCCGAGCCTGGTTTCGAAGGCGGGTCAACCTGTGTGGAGGAAGAACAAACAACGCTGCCTTACTGTCCACCAAAAATCCCAGATGGTGCAGCTTCTGGCAGGGCTCCCAAATGCACTTCGAATCCTTCCAAGAGACCCCCATCTGAGCGAACATCCCCCTGATGATGCGCCCAAAAACCCGCAGCTCTGCTGCTGAGAGATGCATGCAAAGAAAATCATCCAAATACCAGGTCAATCTGACCCTGGTTTCGTTTCTATACCGTTGCCAATAATCGTACAAAAAATCATTTTTTCCTTCTTTCCTCATGTTTAATCCTTCCTGGATTTCTCAAAAAACGAACCAAATTCTTGATCAAATCGCAATAAATTCTGGGTGAGCCCCGAAACCCAAACGGCAAAACTTCACACTGAAAACGCTCACCATCTACCTCAAATTGAAAAAATTTCTTGTGGTCAGGGTGAATCCCGACATGAAAAAATGCGTCTTTCAAATCAAATTTGATCAAAGAATCATTCTGGCGCAGTATGTGCGGCAGAGAACGAAGGTCCTCGTATTGCACAGGGTACTCTAACACCTGTGAATTCAGAGGCCTCAAATCTATCACCAAACGCTGCCCAGTTATTTTCCCATTTTCGTCCTTCTTTGGTACGAAAAAAGACCGGCTTACATGAGCCGTGGGATCAGGATTATCTACGATGCTGATTGCACCCTTCGCTAAATAATCCTTCCTGATATCTCTCCACTCTTTTCTTTCCGTTTCAGACGTGAGAAAAGACCCACAGAACTGCTGCGTTCGTGGTTTTCCATCAAAACGTATCCTCACCCCCTCGGATATGACTCTGAGTACCTCCCTTGAGGTTCCTATCCGTTCCCATTGCTTGACACTGTGGCGTACCTTCAGGGCAGTCCACTGAGAAAACAGGTCGTCCCCCATCTAGTCAGTCTTAGTCTGCTTTGGCTTTTCCTTTGCTTGGGAGGGACCTGGCTGCCTCTTGTTGTACTGGTTTGGACGCGAGTTTGCTGCTTTTTGCTGCCCCAGGGACTTGGACAACGACTTCAAGTAGTCTTCTGAAAGCGAGTTCAGGGTGTCCACGGTTTGTGTACCGCTGAATTGTCGTGCTGTGTGGGACAGGCGGATCTTCTCCTGCAGCAGCTTCCACGCGCCTGGGTGGCTCTCGGATGAGTCAGCCTTGAGGCGCAGTACCTCCAAAGACTCCACAGCCAGTACCAAAGAGCGGTACGAGGCCAGTGCGTACGGCCCAAAGACCTGTCGAACAAGTGGTGGCGTGTGTGGTGAGCACAGCACCGTCAGCTGTCCTGCCACAATGTCGAAATTCGCCGACACCACTGGCGACCACGTTTTCAGCTCCGAGGCGAAACCACCAGGTCCGAGACTGTCCAGCAAGCGCAGCCCCTGCACTGTGCTCTCGATAGGGAAATATTCGCCGATAGGCAAGCCTGCTGGGCGCGGTACAGGATTCGCAGGTAGGTGTGGTATATCTTCAGGGTCGGCAACAAACGCTTTCTTGACGAAGGTGTCGTCGAAGTGGCCCAGGTCGCGTCCAAGTAGGTGGCGGAGTGCTTTGTAGAGTTCCTCTTCCATAGAGGGTCGCTTTACACTGAGATCTCCTGCTAGGAGCCAGCAAACGAATTGCTGGGATGCTCGAAGAGCAGAAAAGTGAAGAACAAAACGAAATGGCTTGCTTATATCCGTGCTGTGCAGCACTACAAATGTTTATGACGGAAAATCGTTGGGGCAGTCCCACCCAAGAACACGGACACACATGAACACTAAATAATAAAATACAGCATCTTAAAATAAAAACCAGAATTGTCCCAATAAACACAGCCATTGTTTTGATAGAATCATTTTGCCTTCTCAAAGAAGAATATCCCAGTTTGGCTTTTCGGAGCCAGAGAGCGACAAAAACCCATAAAATCCATAAAAACCCATTTATCCAAACTTCCTAATGTAATTCAAAAAGCCGATAGACCGGGCGGGTGGGTGGGAGAGCAGAAAAGTGAATAGCAAAACAAATGGCCCGCTTATATCCTTGCTGTGCAGCACTACAGTCGTACAGCGGTGCTGTGCTGTGCATTGTAATGCTGCAATCAGAACCGCACAAACTAAATGTCTGACTGCCACCCTGGCAGCACCAGAACCACCGAATACGCACATCAAATCCTGACCACTCAAACGAGTACAGCTAAGCCAAGTACCTCCACAATCAGAAACAGAAACAGAAACAGAAATTACATGTTGCGAATTACATGTACCTCCACAATCACGAAACTACCCGCCCTGTGCCCAACTGCCGCATAAACTTTTCAACTGACGTTGAAGACATTTATGACGGAAAATCGTTGGGGCAGTCCCACCCAAGAACACGGACACACATGAACACTAAATAATAAAATACAGCATCTTAAAATAAAAACCAGAATTGTCCCAATAAACACAGCCATTGTTTTGATAGAATCATTTTGCCCCATAACCATCGATGCGCGTGATGGGGGCAGGGAGTCCTCGCTCACCAGCACAGCGGAAGATGCCTTCGATCCCGCGAACAAGCGGGGGCCCAAGGGGTCTGCAGGCGCCGTCAAGTCCACGTTCGGTTAAGCCACCTTGAAGAACCCGCTCCAATGAACCCGAACGTGGACCCTCCACCTGGAATATCGTATTGACTGCTGCTGTAGCCCCTCCCTCAGAGCTGGTAGCTCATCCAATCGCCAGAGGCATAATTCTAGAAAACGTGGGCCACGAGAGCCTGATTGCTTTCCCGCACATGGCCTCCTTGTTTTATTGTTTCCTCCTATTACCAAGAATGCCTCGCCGGGCAAATGCTATTGATAGCAGAAACATTAAAATGCACAACAACACGTCGTGCCACACCTCGATAGTGGTATCATCGGTCAGAGCTGCCAAATACCTCCAGTATGGCTGCCGGGAACGCGTGGAGTCCATCCTCCGTTGCAGTTGCATGTGCACCCGGTCAGGAGCCCATTGACCATCGACGTGATTATCAGCAAGTTGTACCCAAAAGAGCCACATCAGGCTCGATATCGAATAAAATGTGGAGGTGGCGCTGCTGGACTTCAGAGTGCCACTGGACTTGAAGGTATCAGCAGAAACCAGCACCGCCCCTCCTGTTCCTGAGCGTCGGAATGCTCCAAAGTCTTCCCCACGATACGGAACCAAAATTTTTGCCTCTTTCTTCTCGTTAAGAGGACTTTGCCACACTGTTGGAACGGGATCCCCAGTTGTTGCCTCGTGCCCAAACGTGCAAAACTGTTCCATTGTTTCCAACCACTGCGAAAGCAAAATCACCTGTCGCTCCAGATCGATGTCGATGATTTTGTCGCACCAATAAACCAAAAAACCAACAGGTTACCATCCTGGCAAACCCGTCTTGAAAACGCTCCAGCGCCAATAGCTCGCGCCTGGAGGTGTTTGCCCTCCGAATCTCCCGGGCAGGATCGTCGCCGCATTGGGATTCAGAACTGTGATCAGAGTTGCCTCAGCCATCAGGTCTTGATGCCACCATCGGTCCAACCAACGTGGCACCAACAGCAGGCATGGGAGGGAGTGCTCCAGAAGGTGCTTCACTACTTCTGGAACGTTCTCGATGGGAGGGAACACCCAGTTCCTCTCCGCCCTCCACAGGTCCAAGCTCTGATTCATGCAATTCGTCCCCTCCGTCCCTGGCTCGCGATCCAGACTGTTGAATCTCCCAAGCTGTCGTGTACCCAACGAGGCAAAGCGGTCGATCGTCAGATGAAACCGTTCCTGCAGCTTCTCGAAGATCTTCGGGTTCAACCTGTACTCTTGCTTCTCCGAAAGCCGCGACAGCGCATCGGGGTACACGTTCTGAGCGCTGGGAATCCACTCCACTTGGAAATCAATGTTCATGGCTTCCAATAGCCAATAGAGCCGCTTGTACTCCTGGAACAACGGACTTGAACGCGAACATTGACTCCGTAATATGGCAGCAATCACCTGACTGTCGGTGATGCACTTCAAACGCCGATCCCTGATCTTGTCTTTGAAGGCCTTGACTGCCAAACCCACTGCTTGCAGCTCTCGTAGGTTTATATGCTCTTCCCCCGTCCAGAATCCTGCCGCCAAAGCCATCGGTGGGGCGTCCTCCGAAGCCTTCTCATGGATCTTCAGAGACGCTCCCCATCCCGTCAAGCTGGCATCCACCGCGAGGTCTCCCGAATGAGGTGGCCGCCATATGCACATCGTCGTCTTCTCGGGAGACAGCTGCTCCCAATACCGTAGTGCTGCGATGGCAGGCCGTGAAACCTGCACTCTGGTGCTCCAGTTCTTCTTGCCTTTGAGACAATCGTACAGGTGGCGCAGCCAGAACCTCGTTCCTTTGATTGCGGGGGCGCATGACTGGGCGAAACCCAGAAAAGAGGCCAGTTTCCTGGCCGGTATGCGGCGACCACTCCTGAGGATCTGTAGTCTCAAAGTAAGAGCATGTTTTCGAAGGCGCTCCAGCCTGTGTGGTGGGAGCACAAACAACGCTGCCTGGCTGTCCACGAGGAACCCCAAATGTTGCAGCTTCTGGCAGGGATCCCACACACACTTGGAGTCCTTCCACGATATCCCCATCTGATCGAATATTCCTCTGATGATTCGACCAAAAATTCTCAACTCTGCAGCCGAGGAATGCATGCAGAGAAAATCATCCAAGTACCACGTTAATCTCACTCTCTTCTCGTTTCTATAACGCTTCCAGTACTCGTACAAAAAATCATCTGTTCCCTCTTTTTTCATTTCTTTTATCATCCCTGGGTTTCTCAAAAACCTGACCAAATTCTTAATCAAATCACAATAAATTTTAGGCGAACCCCTGAATCCAAACGGCGACACCTCGCACTGGAAACGTTCACCATCCACTTCGAATTGAAAGAATTTCTTATGATCTGGATGAATCCCGACGTGAAAAAAGGCGTCCTTCAAATCGAACTTAATCAAAAAATCGTTCTGGCGCAGCATATGAGGCAACGAGCGCAAATCCTCGTAATGCACAGGATAGGGCAACACTTGTGCATTTAAAGGCCTCAGGTCTATTATCAGACGCTGCCCAGTTCTATTCCCAAATTCATCTTTTTTTGGTACCAAAAAAGATCGGCTGACATGAGCCGATTTATCAGGATTATCCACGATGCTAATTGCACCCTTCTCTAGATAATCCTTTCTGATTTCTCTCCATTCTTTTCTTTGCGTTTCTGACGTAAGAAAAGAGCCACTGAACTGCTGCGTTCGTGGTGTACCGTCAAACCGCACTTTGACACCCCCCGAAATGATTCGCAGTACCTCATTAGACGTTCCAATCCGTCTCCACTGACTCACGTTTCGCCGTACTTTCAATGCTGTCCACTGTGCCGACAGGTCCTCGAACCCTTGTGTCCTTGTGAACAGATCCTCTCCCATAGGCTCTGTCATGTTCTGTTTTAGTTCCCCCATTTCTGGGTGAGCGCCCTTGTCTGCTCCTGATCCTGTATTGCTGTTTCTGCACAGCATGCAGGTCGAGCAGTACAAAACCCTAGCTTGCTGGCCACATCACTCGGCGCACCAGAGCATGGTTTTGGCGCAGCACAGCGCTTGGAGCGAACAGCAGGCGTTGTGGACGTTGGCTTGAGCAAGACAGCAGCTGCGAACTGTCGATACGGCCGTTCACAAACAACCCCTTCACGATTTCGCCGATGTATTGCCCCAGGTCGCGATCAGGTCGGTGTTGTGCGTGTTGACGAGCCTCTTCTAGAGAGTGTCGCTCCACACACTGAGATCTCCTTACAAGGAGCCAGCAAACGAATTGCTGGGCTGCTCGAAGAGCAGAAAAGTGAATAGCAAAACAAATGGCCCGCTTATATCCTTGCTGTGCAGCACTACAGTCGTACAGCGGTGCTGTGCTGTGCATTGTAATGCTGCAATCAGAACCGCACAAACTAAATGTCTGACTGCCACCCTGGCAGCACCAGAACCACCGAATACGCACATCAAATCCTGACCACTCAAACGAGTACAGCTAAGCCAAGTACCTCCACAATCACGAAACTACCCGCCCTGTGCCCAACTGCCGCATAAACTTTTCAACTGACGTTGAAGACATAATGCTGCGTTCAGAGCCCCACAAATCAAGAGTCTGACTGCCACTTGGCAGCACCAGAACCAAGCAATACATCCATCAAATCCTGACCACTCAAACGAGTACAGCTAAGCCCTGTACAGCCCTTTCCACAGTTCGATGGGTTTGTGGAGGTGGACGTGGCGACCTGGGCGCGTGCCTATAAGGCAGATATTGTGGGTCAGTTGCGTTCTCGACATCCGCGTATCGTGGCGTATTACAATCGGTTCAAACCGACGTTTTGTTACACGAAGGCGCTGTCTTCTTTTACGGATTTGGGTTTGCGTACGACTTGGGTGCGTTTTCGGGCTCGTCTTCACGGTTTGGAGATCGATGCTGTGGACTTGAGTGATAGAGACGTGCCTTTGAACGAGAGGTATTGTCCGTTTTGTTTGGCCGCTGGGGTTTCGACGCCTGAAAACGAGGTGCATTTTCTTTTTGCTTGTCCGCTTTATGTGCGGTTGCGTGTGAACTCGGTCGTGGAAGAGAGTCGTGGCTCTCTGTTTCGTTTGTTTAATTGTCCGGGGCAGGTTCGTGTGGCTGTTTATATTCGCCGGGCGCTCGCCTTGCGTAGGGAGTGGTTGGACGCTCGCTCGTTGTGAGCTTGTAGCGACTGGTGGTGTTTGTTTTTCGTTGTTCTGGATGTTTCGTTTGATGGGGAAGTTGATGTTCTTTGTTGTTTGCTCTGTTTGTTGGGCGCTCGCTCTGGTTTTCTGAGTTGGAAGCGACCGATTCTTGTGTTTGGTTTTATGTTTTGACGTTTGGGCTCTTTCTTGAGTTTCGATTGGGGATTTCTGGTTTCAGAGACGTTGGAGATCTTTTTTTGTTTTAGGAGATTTTGTTCATTTAGGAGTTGATTACAGTCAGAGGCTTTTGCCTTGCTTCGAACGTTGGGACACGCTTCACTCATGTATGTCGTTGCAACAGGGCGGTTTGCCCTACGCAACTTGTAATTCTGTTTCTGTTTCTGCTAAGCCCTGTACCTCCACAGCCACTAATTTACCCGCCCAGAGCCCAACTGCCGCATAAACTTATCAACTACGTTGATGCCATGTCTTCAACGTCAGTTGAAAAGTTTATGCGGCAGTTGGGCACAGGGCGGGTAGTTTCGTGATTGTGGAGGTACTTGGCTTAGCTGTACTCGTTTGAGTGGTCAGGATTTGATGTGCGTATTCGGTGGTTCTGGTGCTGCCAGGGTGGCAGTCAGACATTTAGTTTGTGCGGTTCTGATTGCAGCATTACAATGCACAGCACAGCACCGCTGTACAACTGTAGTGCTGCACAGCAAGGATATAAGCGGGCCATTTGTTTTGCTATTCACTTTTCTGCTCTCCCACCCACCCGCCCGGTCTATCGGCTTTTTGAATTACATTAGGAAGTTTGGATAAATGGTTTTTTATGGATTTTATGGGTTTTTGTCGCTCTCTGGCTCCGAAAAGCCAAACTGGGATATTCTTCTTTGAGAAGGCAAAATGATTCTATCAAAACAATGGCTGTGTTTATTGGGACAATTCTGGTTTTTATTTTAAGATGCTGTATTTTATTATCTAGTGTTCATGTGTGTCCGTGTTCTTGGGTGGGACTGCCCCAACGATTTTCCGTCATAAACTAGAAACACGAACTGGCAATCCAGGAACGTCCGGTCCATCACTGGAAACCGCAGTGCTAGCGTTGAAATCACCCAGCACCAAAACAAAACGGGAATCTCCAAGCGTACTGTGAGCGCCAAAGCGGTAGATGACTGAAATGAGGCAGTAGTGGACGAAAGGAAGTGGTGCTGTGTAACGTGGGGTAGTGCGATAGTGAGGGAATCTTGTGGACAGTTTCGATTAGTCGTGGGAAGGTATAAAGTTCGACAGGGAAACTTGTAAACAAGAGATAGCGAACGTTTGTTCGCGTTGAGACAGTCTGCGTTCGAGTTTGTTACATGGTTTCGGAGCTGTTTTCGGTCTATTCAGTCGTATAAGTTCGCACGCTGGCTCGCTTAGGCGTTGAACTCGAAGAGCTCGACCTCGAGCTATCCTTCAGTGATAGCTCGTTTGCAACCGCAAAAGGACAGCGAACCAGCGAGGACGCAGATACGCGCTCTCACGACTTGGCACAAGGACGTGCTACCTCAGACACGTCGAGTGTGACAGACCTCGACAAGCAAGCTAAGTGGCGTAACACGCCTTGGTTTGAAACTGACGAACACCTTTTTTTTCCGGACATATCGCGTCCTAGGAAGGACCGCAGGCACGACATGGCTGACGTTGAAAAGATACAGAGAGTGACGAAATGGACAAGGGAGACGGCAGACTGGCTCGTCCCGTATGCCGAGGTCACAGAGGAAGAGACCACGGAGAGAGCACGTGTCATTCTTAAGCACGTTGCGCCGACCACACATGAAGGACGAGCCATCTATAAAATGATCACTAATGCGTTGAAGGCTACAGAGTGGTTTATTCAGGACCCAGACAATCCAGAGCGAAGAATTCGACTGACTGACGAGGAACGCATAGAGACTGCGTGCTGGGATTCTATCAAGGCGAATCTAAACAATCTCCTTCCAACGGAGAGTATTCTCAGTCCAGAACAAAGGATCTTGTCGTTGAAGAAAGAAAAAGGGGAGTCCCTGTTGGCGTTTACGAGCAGGTTCAAGACTGTCTGTGACGAATATCCCCATGTGGCTCCATCGAGAAAGCTGCAGTTGTTACTAAACAAACTGCCAACGGATGTTCGAAATACATTAGCGGGATATGATATCCTGCAGACGAGTCTCGACCAAGTCATCCAGGTTGTTCGCAGAAGAACGGATTGGTTACTCGCTGGAAATTTGAGTGATAAAGGAGTCGAGGATGCTATGGAGATCGACGCTCTGGAGTTGAGTAAGGGAAGTGTTTCGGCTTTGGAAGGAACTTCGTCGCATGTGGATACGCTGAGACGCGTGCCTATTTCCACGCTCAAACACTATGTTGCTGATTTCGCGAAACGAGATAAACGCTTTCGTTCGTTTTTGACCTATCTCGTGAAAAGCCAAGGTACTGGAGAAGGAGGGGAAAAGGCACGCCCATTCACTCGTCAGCGTTCAAAAGGAGGTCGTGGTGACAAACAGCCTGGGATATTTCACGTGGATACTGACGACGCCACGAAGGATGACAAAGTTGACGAGTATTTTGAGGACGATATTTTCGCTGAAGAAGATCCTATGGCAGAGGAAGGTGAAATAGTGAATGTCGCCATCGCTGACGAAATGGACACGGCAGGCATCAATTTCGCAAGCTCGCTGTTATACTGCCCAGTGGTTTTGAATGATCGCGTTACGATGAATGGACTCGTCGACACTGGTGCATCTATATCGATTATCTCCTCCCGCACCTTGAAGCGAGCTGGGTCTGAGTTGAAAGTTGACATGGCGCGCTCAGCTATACGCTGTTTTAACCAAACCACGTTGCAGGCGAAAGGAGTTGCGGAGATGCACGTGACCCTGGGAAAGAAAACCATGTTGCATGAGTTTATGGTTTGTGATGAGGTTTCGCATGATCTGCTGGTGGGCAACGACTTATTGAAGCGATTTGAGTGCAGGATTAATCCAGCGAAAGGTTTAATCGAGATGAGTCGACAAACGGCAGTGCAGTGTTTGGCTGTTCGAGGCGAAAACACATATACCAAAGGCGTCGAGGCAAAGGAGGTTGCACCCACTACAGTTACGATCCAGGCTACAGAAAGAGGAGTGGTGGAACCAGTGCAGCGAGGCGAGAATGTTTTTATTCCAGTGGGTCGTTCTTTCGTGATCGCATCTAAAGCCTCTCGCACTTTCATACTGCCGTTTCGCGCAGACCGCAGTATCCCTGTTTTCGACTCTGGACGCATGCCTATCGGCCTCCTCACATCATCGTCGCTATGGGAAGCGGGAAAACCTCTTAAGGTAACGGTTTTCAATGCTTCGAGCAGGGCAGTTCACGTTGGCAGTCGCACTGCTGTGGTTGGATTGTCGGTGGGTGATTTTCGATTTCAAATTCAATTAGCTCATCAGGACAGTAAACGCATTCGGTGCGTTTAATGGAGCAATAAATGATGGAAATAAAGACTCAGAAATGGATGTGAAGAGTTTGTTATTATCACACATTCAAAAAAAATATGCTGAGCTCTTTTCACAGCCCATCGGGAAATTTAATAAGGAGACAGTTGAGGACATGCCTTTTATTTCCTCGGATTCTTTTTCTAACTTTCGCCAAAGAGATTTGACTGGGCGTTTTTTTGAAGTAGTGAAACGTGAAGTGGCAGAATGGGTTAGCTTGGGGCTGGTAAAGAAGGTGTCTTTTACACCTAGGGTGATGACTCCTTTAGTCGTCGTTCCTAAACCCCGCAGTCAAAAACTGCGGGTTTGTTTTGATTTCAGGATGCTTAATGCTAGCATTAAGCAAGTTTATTCACCTCCACTGGATAGAGGGGCTATTTTGAAACGAATGCAAAAAAAGAAAGTCTTTTCACAGCTAGACATAGCCTCTGCCTTTATGTGCATTCCTATTTCTGATGGAATAGCCACATACTTTGGTTTTGAGTTCGGAGGTCAAAATTATGTGATGACAAGGCTAAAAGAAGGCTATCACAATAGCATGCATTACTATATGCGTGCTATGCACTTTACTTTGGCGAAAGTGCGAACCAAGCTACCGCCAGGAGTCGAACTGCATGCATATGTTGACGACCTGGCGTTAGCCACTGACGATCTGGCGACGCATCGTGTCGCGCTGGACATTTTACTGGATGAACTCCACAAGGATGGCTGGAGTCTCCAACTCGAAAAGTGTGAGTTTTTTAGTTCTTCTATCTTTTTTCTTGGCGTGCATGTGAGTTCCGCTGGTTTCAAAATGGATCCTCAAACGCTTAATAAAATCGAGGATCTTCCTCTTCCTCAAAACAAATTTGATTTGCGCGGTTTCTTTGGGTTGATGAATGGATTAGCGAGTTTTCACCCTTTTTTGCATCGCACAGTTGCACCACTGAAGTGTTTTCGATCGGCTGATCCAGTGGCTTTTCAAACTGATGATTTTCGTTCTTTGTGGCAGTCGTTGGTTTCTTCGTTGACTAATAAACTCTGGGGCTTAGATTTTTTTGACCACGCCTCTAAGGAGCCGATGAAAATTTTTCTAGACTCTTCCAGTGTTGGGCATGGGGCTGTTTTACTGCAGGGCGAACGAATCATTCAGTTTTGGAGTTCGATAAACTCCCGTTCGTGGTCCTCTAGCAATCATGCGGAATTAGATGGTTTTTGCAAAGCAGTGGCTGCTTTTCAGCCTTTTTTAGTCGACCGTCCTTTTTCGGTTTTCACCGATAATAAAGCTGTTCTTGGGATTTTTAATCCTGAGAATCATTCGCCGTTTGTATTACGGCGACTGGATGATATACAATCTTTGTGTATCTGTCCTTTTTCTGTGGAGCACATTGCTGGTGCGCACAATGTCCTGGCCGATGTGCTGTCTCGCTATGAGTATTTCGCAGGAAAGCGTTCTGCCGCTTCTCATGATGCGGCTGCAGTGGATTTGACCTCGCCTTCTCCTATTCCTACGCCATGGAAACAGAAACAGAAACAGAATTACAAGTTGCGTAGGGCAAACCGCCCTGTTGCAACGACATACATGAGTGAATACATACGACATACATACGCCATGGCTGGCTTCGCTGTTGACTGATGCGTATACCGGTCCTGTGTGGCGTTTGCTGACCACTAATGAGGTGGACGGATGGCTGTTGGATACTCGCGTGGAAGAGGTTCGCCCGCAATTTCGTATTCAGGAGGGTCGTTTGCTCAAATTGTCCAAAGTCGGCACCTGGCGTTTGATGATTCCTAAGCAATACGCCCCTGCTCTGTTAAAGAAAGCACATGATGATCTGGGACATAGTAATCGTGCTTTAACTGAGGAACGACTCGCTGCTCGCTATGTTTGGGATGGAATGCATGTCTTCAACGTCAGTTGAAAAGTTTATGCGGCAGTTGGGCACAGGGCGGGTAGTTTCGTGATTGTGGAGGTACTTGGCTTAGCTGTACTCGTTTGAGTGGTCAGGATTTGATGTGCGTATTCGGTGGTTCTGGTGCTGCCAGGGTGGCAGTCAGACATTTAGTTTGTGCGGTTCTGATTGCAGCATTACAATGCACAGCACAGCACCGCTGTACGACTGTAGTGCTGCACAGCAAGGATATAAGCGGGCCATTTGTTTTGCTATTCACTTTTCTGCTCTTCGAGCAGCCCAGCAACCTTTTGCTGGCTCCTTGTAAGGAGATCTCAGTGTGTGGAGCGACACTCTCTGGAAGAGGATCGTCAACACGCACAACACTCACCTGGTCGCAGCCTGGGGCACTACATCGGCGAATTCGGGAAGGGGTCGTTTTTGAACGGTCATATCGACAATTCACAGCTGCGGTCCCGCCTAAAACCACGTCCACGGTGCCTGCTGTTCGCTCCCAGCGCTGTGCTGCGCCATTACCCTGCTCTGGTGCGCCAAGTGATGGGGCCAAAAGCTAGGGTTTGTACTGCCTGATCCGCGTGCTGTGAAGAAACGGCAATACAGGATCAAAAGCAGACGAGGGCGCTCACCAAGGAAAAGAGGAACGAAAACAGGACGACAGGGTCCATGGGAGATGACCTGGACTCGACGACACAGGGACTGGAGGACCTGTCGGCACAGTGGACGGCGTTGAAAGTACGACGGAATGGGGGTCAGTGGCGGAGAATTGGTACATCGCAAGAGGTACTGCGAATCATATCAGGGGGTGTCAAAGTGCGATTTGACGGTACACCACGAACCCAGCAGTTCGGTGGTTCTTTTCTTAAGTCTGAAACTCAAAGAAAAGAATGGAGGGAAATCAGAAAGGATTATCTAGAGAAGGGTGCGATCAGCATCGTGGATAATCCTGATTTATGACGGAAAATCGTTGGGGCAGTCCCACCCAAGAACACAGACACACATGAACACTAGATAATAAAATACAACATCTTAAAATAAAAACCAGAATTGTCCCAATAAACACAGCCATTGTTTTGATAGAATCATTTTTTACCTTCTCAAAGAAGAATATCCCAGTTTGGCTTTTCGGAGCCAGAGAGCGACAAAAACCCATAAAATCCATAAAAACCCATTTATCCAAACTTCCTAATGTAATTCAAAAAGCCGATAGACCGGGCGGGTGGGTGGGAGAGCAGAAAAGTGAATAGCAAAACAAATGGCCCGCTTATATCCTTGCTGTGCAGCACTACAGTCGTACAGCGGTGCTGTGCTGTGCATTGTAATGCTGCAATCAGAACCGCACAAACTAAATGTCTGACTGCCACCCTGGCAGCACCAGAACCACCGAATACGCACATCAAATCCTGACCACTCAAACGAGTACAGCTAAGCCAAGTACCTCCACAATCACGAAACTACCCGCCCTGTGCCCAACTGCCGCATAAACTTTTCAACTGACGTTGAAGACATAAATCGGCTCATGTCAGCCGATCATTTTTGGTACCCAAAAAGGATGAATTTGGGAATAGAACTGGGCAGCGTCTGATAATAGACTTGAGGCCTTTAAATGCACAGGTGTTGCCCTACCCTGTGCATTACGAGGATTTGCGCTCGTTGCCTCATATGCTGCGCCAGAACGATTTTTTGATTAAGTTCGATTTGAAGGACGCCTTTTTTCACGTCGGGATTCATCCAGATCATAAGAAATTCTTTCAATTCGAAGTGGATGGTGAACGTTTCCAATGCGAGGTGTTGCCGTTTGGATTCAGGGGTTCGCCTAAAATTTATTGTGATTTGATTAAGAATTTGGTCAGGTTTTTGAGAAACCCAGGGATGATAAAAGAAATGAAAAAAGAGGGAACAAACGATTTTTTGTACGAGTACTGGAAGCGTTATAGAAACGAGAAGAGAGTGAGATTGACGTGGTACTTGGATGATTTTCTCTGCATGCATTCCTCGGCTGCAGAGTTGAGAATTTTTGGTCGAATCATCAGAGGAATATTCGATCAGATGGGGATATCGTGGAAGGACTCCAAGTGTGTGTGGGATCCCTGCCAGAAGCTGCAACATTTGGGGTTCCTCGTTGACAGCAAGGCAGCGTTGTTTGTGCTCCCACCACACAGGCTGGAGCGCCTTCGAAAACATGCTCTTACCCTGAGACTGCAGATCCTCAGGAGTGGTCGCCGCATACCGGCCAGGAAGCTGGAAACAGAAACAGAATTACAAGTTGCGTAGGGCAAACCGCCCTGTTGCAACGACATACATGAGTGAATTGTGTCCCAACGTTCGAAGCAAGGCAAAAGCCGCTGAATGTAATCAACTCCTAAATGAACAAAATCTCCTAAAACAAAAAAGTTCCAACGTCGCTGAAACCAGAAATCCCCAATCGAAACTCAAGAAAGAGCCCAAACGTCAAAACATAAAACCAAACACAAGAATCGGTCGCTCTCAACTCAGAAACCCAGAGCGAGCGCCCAACAAACAAAGCAAACAACAAAGAACACCAACTTCCCCATCAAACGAAACATCCAGAACAACGAAAAACAAACACCACCAGTCGCGACAAGCCCACTACGAACGAGCGTCCAACCACTCCCTACGCAAGGCGAGCGCCCGGCGAATATAAACAGCCACACGAACCTGCCCCGGAGGAAGCTGGCCTCTTTTCTGGGTTTCGCTCAGTCATGCGCCCCCGCAATCAAAGGAACGAGGTTCTGGCTGCGCCACCTGTACGATTGTCTCAAAGGCAAGAAGAACTGGAGCACCAGAGTGCAGGTTTCACGGCCTGCCATCGCAGCACTGCGGTATTGGGAGCAGCTGTCTCCCGAGAAGACCACGATGTGCATATGGCGGCCACCTCATTCGGGAGACCTCGCGGTGGATGCCAGCTTGACGGGATGGGGAGCGTCTCTGAAGATCCAAGGATACAAGGATACAAGGATTACAAGTTGCGTAGGGCAAACCGCCCTGTTGCAACGACATACATGAGTGAATCGTGTCCCAACGTTCGAAGCAAGGCAAAAGCCTCTGAATGTAATCAACTCCTAAATGAACAAAATCTCCTAAAACAAAAAAGTTCCAACGTCTCTGAAACCAGAAATCCCCAATCGAAACTCAAGAAAGAGCCCAAACGTCAAAACATAAAACCAAACACAAGAATCGGTCGCTTCCAACTCAGAAACCCGGAGCGAGCGCCCAACAAACAAAGCAAACAACGAAGAACACCAACTTCCCCATCAAACGAAACATCCAGAACAACGAAAAACAAACACCACCAGTCGCTACAAGCCCACTACGAACGAGCGTCCAACCACTCCCTACGCAAGGCGAGCGCCCGGCGAATATAAACAGCCACACGAACCTGCCCCGGACAATTAAACAAACGAAATAGAGAGCCACGACTCTCTTCCACGACCGAGTTCACACGCAACCGCACATAAAGCGGACAAGCAAAAAGAAAATGCACCTCGTTTTCAGGCGTCGAAACCCCAGCGGCCAAACAAAACGGACAATACCTCTCGTTCAAAGGCACGTCTCTATCACTCAAGTCCACAGCATCGATCTCCAAACCGTGAAGACGAGCCCGAAAACGCACCCAAGTCGTACGCAAACCCAAATCCGTAAAAGAAGACAACGCGTTCGTGTAACAAAACGTCGGTTTGAACCGATTATAATACGCCACGATACGCGGATGTCGGGAACGCAATTGACCCACAATATCTGCCTTATAGGCACGCGCCCAGGTCGCCACGTCCACCTCCACAAACCCATCGAACTGTGGAACAAAGCGTCTCACCATATCACGAAACTGAACCCACCAAGAACGCCGAGAATCCGGCTGACCACGCAACCAGAACAGCATCGCCCGCGTGGGATGCGTCGCCGGCAATTGCATCAGGCGATTCCAAAACTTCAACGCGTTCCGGTACAAATAAAACGTGACCGGCAAAACACCACACTCCAAATACACGAAATTCTTCAGCGCCCTCGTCGGAAGACGTAGCACCGATTTTAGGTAACGCACCAACAGATCGTTCAGCTCCCGCTTGTAATCCTTGTATCCTTGTATCCCGCTTGTGCTGCTGAGTCAGAAAGAACACCCAAACCGGCGCAGCATACTGCACCTTCCCCAAAACGTACATCTTGAAGAGAGCCACCAGAGTCCGTGGATCCCTCAAACCGATCTCAAACGCCCTCGCACGCAAACGCCCAACAGCCACGTTGCCCGCACACAACACCTTTGAAATATGCTCCCGAAACACGTTGACGTCCCCAGGCCCATCGTAAAACACCACACCCAAATACTTGAGCGTGCGCTGCAACGGCACATCGTGTCCACCAAACGAAACCGAAGTACGCGACCCCGGGTTCACCGCAAGCACCTCCGTCTTCTCATGGTTCGTCTTGATATGCCAGTCTTGCTCAAACCGAAGCGTCAAGTCGCCCACCGCCTGCACACCTTCCTCATCACGCAAAGGCACCAGAGTGTCGTCCGCAAAGATCATCGCGACGATCTTCACCAGGTCAAAAACAACTCGTTCCAAGTCCAGTCGCTCCAAGAGAAGAGGAAAGTTATCATGGTAACAAGTATACAACAGAGGACTGAAAGGGCAGCCTTGTCGCACACCACGGCGCATCTCAAACGAGCGCGAACAGCCACGAGTCCCCCTAACCACCGCCGAGGAGTTCTGATACATGTACCTCACAAGTTCAATCAGCCAAGGATGCAGGCCCATACGTCGCAAGTGCAACCACAAGCGATCGTGATGCACACTGTCGTAAGCTTTCGCCAAATCCATCGACAGCAAAAACAACAAGTTCCCAGTCTTCTTCGCCCAGAAAATGAGACCCCACGCCAGCAAAATCCAAGTCACCGTTTCACAGCCCCTCCGAAAACCGGCCTGAGTGGGATGACGAACAGGGTCCAACACAGGTGCGACGCGCTCCATCAACGTATAAACAAACAGTTTGTACCACACCGTACAGAGCATGATCGGACGATAACGAATGGGATCCGAACGATGTCCACGGTTCTTGTAAATGGGGCGCACCATACCAAACAGCCAGCTCCGAGGAACACGTCTCTCGCGAAGGCATCGATTAAAGAGAGCGAGCAGCAACGGAAGCCAAGCCTCCTGCAACCCCTGTCCCTTGAAGAACGCCGGCGTCCACGAATCCGCACCAGCACACGTCCCCAGTTTCAACTTTCTCACCGCCTGCTTGACCTCCACGTCAGTAAAAGGCGTCACAAGGTCGTCACGTCCCAACACATCGCTCCTGATATCAACATGAGGCTCTGGATCATCCGTATCAAGAGAGGAGGCCTCGAAAAACTCCGTAAAGTGCTTGTGCCAATCGTCCAAAGTTACAGCATCAGAAGCACGCTTCTGCCTCGGAAACAAAGTGGAGTGAAAACGTTTGGAATCCTCCTTGAAGAGGCGCTGCATATAGTCACCATATCCCAGGTCGAACTGACGCTTCTCTCGAGCCAAAACAGCAAAATAGCGATTCCTCAATCTCCTCGCATCAACAGCCAGATCAGGCGATTCGGGTCGCCGCAAATATGCCCTCCAAGCACGCCGGTACTCACGCAAAGCATCGATACACGCCTGATTATACCAAGGCTGCCGAGAAACGCGCCGAGCTGGAACAGATGAAGAGCGCTTCACCAACTGGGTAGTCACCACAGCCGAAACCGAACGAGCAACACAATCCACCGATGCTCCCGAATCGATTCCTGAAAGCAAAGAATCACGATTGCATCGCAAAAACCGAGCCAATCGCTGCTGATCCCGTGCCGCCATACGATACCTTCCACGATCCACAGCCTGATCCCACACCTGAGAAAACGCAACAGTCAAAACAACAGCCCTGTGATCCGAAATGTGCAACGGCGGATCGGGCTCCACAAACAAAGAAACGTCCCAATCCGACAAAATAGACTCACTGCCCACGACATAGTCCAAAAGACTCCAAACACCCTGTTGCCGAAACGTACACTCCCCAATCAAATCCCCACGAACACGGCCATTGAAAATACGCACACCAGCAGCCTGACACAACGACAAGAGACGACGACCATTCCAACTAACAGCAGAGCGATCACAATTGGATCTCTCCTGAAACCCAACATCCTCCCCGTCCACCTCGGTGCCCGTATGCCCATTGAAATCCCCAAGCAAAACAACGTTTCCAGAACGACGTGACAAAACAGCCGACTCCAAATCGTCCCAAACACTCTGATCGGAGTAAGAAGAACTCGGACTAGGCAGATAAACACCAAAAACGGTCAAAGAAAACGAACCAAAAACCAAAGAAAAAGCAATCACAGAACTACCAATATAGGCGTCTTGCAAAAAAGAAACGTGCGCCTCAACAGTATTGCGGACCAAGACAGCCACCCCCCCCGATCGTCTACGTGCATCCCTCTCCAAAAAATGTGCCGTAAAATGAGGCAAGTTTGAAAGCAACCCAGTATCCCCAATCTCCTGCAAAACCAAAACATCGATTCTATCTAGCAATTCAATCAAACAGGCCATCTTCCCCACAGTTGCCGACCGAAGATTCCACGTTCCGAGACGAAGGAATATCGGTCGGCCGCACCCCTATTCATCGATCGTGATGGGATCACCACCCATCTGAAGCGCTGGAGAAAAAGGAACCAACTCAGAACCAACAGGTCCCTGATGAGCACGCGAACCCGATGGAGCAGAACCGTTCTGGTGAGGAGGACCACCATGATGTCCACCCACAGGCCCAAAAAGAATGTCGGTCAGAGCCGCCATATCCACGAACATACCCCTCCACCTGGTATCCGGGCCATCGATCGTGACCGGGAGTGGCCTGCCAACCTTGGGCACCACAAAAAGACGCTCATCATCGAAGAACGCCCTCTCAAGACGAGCGTCAGGGCGATCCTTCTCCTTGAACGCCAACTGGTGAATCGGCATCAACTGTTGGCGAATCGCTCGCTGACGAGCCGTCAGA
This sequence comes from Bryopsis sp. KO-2023, assembly GCA_030272585.1. Classification (NCBI taxonomy): domain Eukaryota; kingdom Viridiplantae; phylum Chlorophyta; class Ulvophyceae; order Bryopsidales; family Bryopsidaceae; genus Bryopsis; species Bryopsis sp. KO-2023. The sequence continues at coordinate 3,211,934 of BSYQ01000007.1, read as the reverse complement.
TCGTGTCGAAGGCCAAAACCGGCAGGAACACCAGCCAAGCTGCCAGCAGAGATGGCCAAACGGATGTCCTTCTTCATTCCCCACAACGCCAATGGAATCAGATCGGTCTTAAACCGCACCAGTAGAGGCCGCGGACGAGCACCAGCCCGGAAACGACCAAGACGAGTCACGAACGCGACGTGAGAGGAATACCGCTCTGTCGAGGAATCCATCAGCTCGTCCTGAAGCCGATCCAAGATGCCAACAACTGTGTCGCGCAGGGCAGGACCCCGTTCAGCCTCCGAATCAGGTACACCAACAAACAGGAGATTCGATTTCTTCTCCAACTGACTGATAGAATCAACTGCAAGAGACAAGCGATCCTCCAGACCACCAATAGTACGTCGCACGTCCGCAGGAGGGCCAGCCTGCTCAAATGACTTCACCTTGGCCTCCAAAGCCACAACACGTTGAGCGAGGTCAACTTCACATTTCTCCACACGAGCCTCCAGGCTCTGGATTCGAGAAATCATCGATTCCTGCATGGACTCCAGTTTCTCCGGAACCGAATCGAGACGCATCAGCGTAACCACCATTTTTTTAACACACGCCTGGAGGTCCTTGATCACACGCACCGAATCAGTCTGTGCATCAACGCGCTCATGCAAAAAGGTGAACGCCGGATCCCTCACGTCAATAGACGGGCAGGCTGCTGCGTCAGTTCGGGGGTCTGAGTCCGCCCGGCGCTTAGGACGCTGAACCCCCTCCATACTGGTCCCCTGGTCCTCAGGTCCATCCCCCATATCACTGCCCTCACGATTTCGCCAAAGGCGTAGAGCCGTACGAAAAATAAACGAGCTGGCTGACGCAATCGTGCCTGTTCTACACCCCTTGCAGCCGAGAGCAATGGAGTTCCACACCCCCAGATGACGTTCCACGGTCCAAGCAAGTTTATACTTCAGCAAGTATAAACGGCTGCAAGCTTACTTGCAAGTATATACCGTGCAAGCTTACACCCTGCAAGCTTACACCCTGCAAGCTTACTCCCTGCAAGCTTACACCCTGCAAGCTTACACCCTGCAAGCTTACACCCTGCAAGCTTACACCCTGCAAGCGTACACCTGTTCCACACCACAGTACTACAGGGCGACACCCGTGTAACAGGTGCGACACCCCTGAGCGAACGTGTGACAGGTACCCACAATGCCCAGTCCAATCGTGACAACCCCCTGCAGTGGCTGTCACTAGCGTGATGAACCGTGAAAGGACAGGTCAGGCGCTCGAATCCCAGTGATCCCACAACACAGCACAACACCTCCCACAGCAGCTCCCACAGGCCCAAGCGAAAAAGGAATGATCCAGAAGGGAAATCAGCGCCAGAGAAGGCGAAAACAGCGAGCCAGAGGCGAGCAGAGCCTAAGGGAAGCGATCTGAGCCGAAGGAGAACGTTCTGAGAATCAGGAAAACGTTCTGAGAATCAGGAAAACGTTCTGAGAATCAGGAAAACGTTCTGAGAATCAGGAAAACGTTCTGAGAATCAGGAAAACGTTCTGAGAATCAGGAAAACGTTCTGAGAATCAGGAAAACGTTCTGAGAATCAGGAAAACGTTCTGAGAATCAGGAAAACGTTCTGAGAATCAGGAAAACGTTCTGAGAATCAGGAAAACGTTCTGAGAATCAGGAAAACGTTCTGAGAATCAGGAAAACGTTCTGAGAATCAGGAAAACGTTCTGAGAATCAGGAAAACGTTCTGAGAATCAGGAAAACGTTCTGAGAATCAGGAAAACGTTCTGAGAATCAGGAAAACGTTCTGAGAATCAGGAAAACGTTCTGAGAATCAGGAAAACGTTCTGAGAATCAGGAAAACGTTCTGAGAATCAGGAAAACGTTCTGAGAATCAGGAAAACGTTCTGAGAATCAGGAAAACGTTCTGAGAATCAGGAAAACGTTCTGAGAATGTCTCTGAAGATCCATAAGAAGGATTCGTAGGACGCCCCACCGATGGCTTTGGCGGCAGGATTCTGGACGGGGGAAGAGCATATAAACCTACGAGAGCTGCAAGCAGTGGGTTTGGCAGTCAAGGCCTTCAAAGACAAGATCAGGGATCGACGTTTGAAGTGCATCACCGACAGTCAGGTGATTGCTGCCATATTACGGAGTCAATGTTCGCGTTCAAGTCCGTTGTTCCAGGAGTACAAGCGGCTCTATTGGCTATTGGAAGCCATGAACATTGAGTTCCAAGTGGAGTGGATTCCCAGCGCTCAGAACGTGTACCCCGATGCGCTGTCGCGGCTTTCGGAGAAGCAAGAGTACAGGTTGAACCCGAAGATCTTCGAGAAGCTGCAGGAGCGGTTTCATCTGACGATTGACCGCTTTGCCTCGTTGGGTACACGACAGCTTGGGAGATTCAACAGTCTGGATCGCGAGCCAGGGACGGAGGGGACGAATTGCATGAATCAGAGCTTGGACCTGTGGAGGGCGGAGAGGAACTGGGTGTTCCCTCCCATCGAGAACGTTCCAGAAGTAGTGAAGCACCTTCTGGAGCACTCCCTCCCATGCCTGCTGTTGGTGCCACGTTGGTTGGACCGATGGTGGCATCAAGACCTGATGGCTGAGGCAACTCTGATCACAGTTCTGAATCCCAATGCGGCGACGATCCTGCCCGGGAGATTCGGAGGGCAAACACCTCCAGGCGCGAGCTATTGGCGCTGGAGCGTTTTCAAGACGGGTTTGCCAGGATGGTAACCTGTTGGTTTTTTGGTTTATTGGTGCGACAAAATCATCGACATCGATCTGGAGCGACAGGTGATTTTGCTTTCGCAGTGGTTGAAACAGAAACAGAAACAGAATTACAAGTTGCGGAGGGCAAACCGCCCTGTTGCAACGACATACAGTGGTTGGAAACAATGGAACAGTTTTGCACGTTTGGGCACGAGGAAACAACTGGGGATCCCGTTCCAACAGTGTGGCAAAGTCCTCTTAACGAGAAGAAAGAGGCAAAAATTTTGGTTCCGTATCGTGGGGAAGACTTTGGAGCATTCCGACGCTCAGGAACAGGAGGGGCGGTGCTGGTTTCTGCTGATACGTTCAAGTCCAGTGGCACTCTGAAGTCCAGCAGCGCCACCTCCACATTTTATTCGATATCGAGCCTGATGTGGCTCTTTTGGGTACAACTTGCTGATAATCACGTCGATGGTCAATGGGCTGCTGACCGGGTGAACATGCAACTGCAACGGAGGATGGACTCCACGCGTTCCCGGCAGCCATACTGGAGGTATTTGGCAGCTCTGACCGATGATACCACTATCGAGGTGTGGCACGACGTGTTGTTGTGCATTTTAATGTTTCTGCTATCGATGGCATTTGCCCGGCGAGGCATTCTTGGTAATAGGAGGAAACAATAAAACAAGGAGGCCATGTGCGGGAAAGCAATGAGGCTCTCGTGACCCACGTTTTCTAGAATTATGCCTCTGGCGATTGGATGAGCTACCAGCTCTGAGGGAGGGGCTACAGCAGCAGTCAATACGGACATCCCAGGTAGAGGGTCCACGTTCGGGTTCATTGGAGCGGGTTCTTCCAGGTGGCTTAACCGAACGTGGACTTGACGGCGCCTGCAGACCCCTTGGGCCCCCGCTTGTTCGCGGGATCGAAGGCATCTTCCGCTGTGCTGGTGAGCGAGGACTCCCTGCCCCCATCACGCGCATCGATGGTTATGGGGCAAAATGATTCTATCAAAACAATGGCTGTGTTTATTGGGACAATTCTGGTTTTTATTTTAAGATGTTGTATTTTATTATCTAGTGTTCATGTGTGTCTGTGTTCTTGGGTGGGACTGCCCCAACGATTTTCCGTCATAAATGTCTTCAACGTCAGTTGAAAAGTTTATGCGGCAGTTGGGCACAGGGCGGGTAGTTTCGTGATTGTGGAGGTACTTGGCTTAGCTGTACTCGTTTGAGTGGTCAGGATTTGATGTGCGTATTCGGTGGTTCTGGTGCTGCCAGGGTGGCAGTCAGACATTTAGTTTGTGCGGTTCTGATTGCAGCATTACAATGCACAGCACAGCACCGCTGTACGACTGTAGTGCTGCACAGCAAGGATATAAGCGGGCCATTTGTTTTGCTATTCACTTTTCTGCTCTCCCACCCACCCGCCCGGTCTATCGGCTTTTTGAATTACATTAGGAAGTTTGGATAAATGGGTTTTTATGGATTTTATGGGTTTTTGTCGCTCTCTGGCTCCGAAAAGCCAAACTGGGATATTCTTCTTTGAGAAGGCAAAATGATTCTATCAAAACAATGGCTGTGTTTATTGGGACAATTCTGGTTTTTATTTTAAGATGTTGTATTTTATTATCTAGTGTTCATGTGTGTCTGTGTTCTTGGGTGGGACTGCCCCAACGATTTTCCGTCATAAATCATACGATTCCAAAACCGAACCGCGTTCTTGTTGAAGTAGTAGAGGATCGGCAGAGCACCCATCTCCAAATACACCACATTGCGAAGCGTCCTCACGGGAAGCCGCAACACCCGCTTCAGAAAACGAATCTGCAAACCGTTGAACGCATCCTTGTGCGCCTGAGTCAAGAAGAAGCACCAAACTGGCGCCGCATACTGAACCTTCCCCAAAACATACATGCGAAACAGAGACAGAAGCGTCTTCGGATCGCGAAGCCCCAGATCCCCGGATCGAGCCAACAAGCGCCCCACCGCCGCCTGTCCGTTTTGCAGAGTCCTGTCGATATGATTTCCAAACACGTTCACGTTGCCCGGACCATCCTTGAAGAAAACTCCCAAATATTTCATCGTCGATTGCAGCTCCACATCCACACCGTTGAGAGACACAGTCGTGAGCCCCCGCGCATTCACCACCATCCCTTCCGTCTTCTCCAGATTCGTCTTCACTCCCCAATCGTGCTCATACTGCCCCAGCACATCACCAACAGCCGAGACATCCTCCACAGACGAGCACGGCACCAGCGTGTCGTCCGCAAAGATGAGCGCCACAATGATCGCCAAACCCAGAACGATGTGGCTAACCTGCGCCCCCTCCAGCAGCCGCGGCAAGTTGTCATGATATAACGTGAAAAGCAGCGGACTGAACGGACAGCCCTGACGAACGCCCCTGCCGATTCCAAACGGCGCCGAGCAGGGTGTAAGCTTGCAGGGTATAAGCTTGCAGGGTGTAACCTTGCAGGGTGTAACCTTGCAGGGTGTAACCTTGCAGCTGGTTTTACTTGCAGGGTGTATCCTTGCTCGGGGTATATCCTTGCTGACGACTTTCCTTGCATTGGACATTCACGGGCGTTCTGGTCACCATCTTTTCGTTTGGCGTTCTTCACCGTTTTTGGAGTGATATGTCCGGATCTCAGGACGCTTCAGAGGGTCAGCGTCGTGTGCGTGAGGCTCTCATTCAGCATGGTGGCAGGCCTGTTCTGTCGCTGGAAGGTGCATCTCGTGAGACAGCTGCTGGCGATATGGAAGGGATCGCACGTGATAAGCGTCGGGCTGCTGATGCGCCTGCTGCTGATGGCGGTTCCTTACCGGGTACCCCGCGGCCCCGTAGCCGCTCCGGCTTGTGTTTGGATGATGAGGATGTTGCATTCTTACAATCCAATGTTTCCACGAGGCCTCTGAATGGTGAATACTTGCGTGAGAGCTTGGTGGGGATTCAAAAGGTATTGGTTTCGCTGGTGCGAGGTATTGCGAACCTGGAGCGGTTGACGTCGCAGGTGAATGAGTGTGTGACGGATCTCAATCAGTTGCGGCACACTACTGATAGCCGTTTTCAGGCTTTGGAGGCTCGTCTCGACAAATTAGAACAATCCCCCCCGGATGCTGGCTCTACGGAAGAGGTGAAACGGGCCATTGGTACCTTGGATGACCGCCTGAGTTCTCTTGCGGATGAGGTGGCCAAACAGTCGAAGCGGAAGAATCTGATCTTTGCGGGCATTGAGGAAGGCCCTGGGGAACGTGGACCTGCGTTGCGGGAATCGATCAAAACTTTGTTGGACAACCTTCAACGGGAGTTACAGGACGAGACTGCAGTGACGACGGACTCTTGGTCCTCCCAAGTCTCGTTTGTGTCGCGATTGGGATCGTCCACTTCTGGCCGTGCACGAATGGTGCTCGTGCGCTTCAAGTTGGACCTTGCGGCCGAACGTCTGTGGGAGAGCCGTAGGGACATCAAGATGTTGGTGCAATCTGGTCACGGCCTTCCTTCTGGGTTGGTGGTCAGGAGGGACTTGACTCAGCGTCAGCTTCAACTGCGTCGGGAGTTGATGCCTGTGCATCACCTTGCTTGGGATGAGTCGCGCAAGGCGAATTCGAGGATATCACGGGCTTTTTTCGCTGAGGAGAAATTGTTCGTGGTTCCGGTCTCGGGTGCACCACTGCCCGTTGGTTTGCTGGCACAGGACACACGTTGGCGTTCTCTCTTTATGGACCAGAGCGCTCTCAATGACCTTGTTTATGGCCCTGTTCGCGCTCGTCATTCTGCGCCGGCTCCCGCTTCTTCCATGCCACCACCAGGTTCGTCTATGGCGTTGGTTTCCACCTCGGGTGGTAACTAGGGGTGCCGCCGTTCGGTGTTCCTGAGGGTGGGGACTTGGAATGTCCGGGCGGCGGCTGATTGGAAGGGTTGTTTTTTCGAAGATGTTTTAGACCAGGTTGATATTTTGTTTTTGCAAGAGATTGGGGATGAGGCGTTTTATGAACGGTTTTCGGATTTTTCTGTTTTGTTACGGTCACGTCAGGGGGTACGTCGACGGTCTGGGGGTTTCTGGTTTCTGGTTTCGTTTGGGCTCTTTCTTGAGTTTCGATTGGGGATTTCTGGTTTCAGAGACGTTGGAACTTTTTCGTTTGGCTCCAATCGGAAGCCACGGTCTCTCAGCGCTCTTGGTGGGTTTTGCAAGGATACAAGGATACAAGGATTACAAGTTGCGTAGGGCAAACCGCCCTGTTGCAACGACATACATGAGTGAATCGTGTCCCAACGTTCGAAGCAAGGCAAAAGCCTCTGAATGTAATCAACTCCTAAATGAACAAAATCTCCTAAAACAAAAAAGTTCCAACGTCTCTGAAACCAGAAATCCCAATCGAAACTCAAGAAAGAGCCCAAACGTCAAAACATAAAACCAAACACAAGAATCGGTCGCTTCCAACTCAGAAACCCGGAGCGAGCGCCCAACAAACAAAGCAAACAACGAAGAACACCAACTTCCCCATCAAACGAAACATCCAGAACAACGAAAAACAAACACCACCAGTCGCTACAAGCCCACTACGAACGAGCGTCCAACCACTCCCTACGCAAGGCGAGCGCCCGGCGAATATAAACAGCCACACGAACCTGCCCCGGACAATTAAACAAACGAAATAGAGAGCCACGACTCTCTTCCACGACCGAGTTCACACGCAACCGCACATAAAGCGGACAAGCAAAAAGAAAATGCACCTCGTTTTCAGGCGTCGAAACCCCAGCGGCCAAACAAAACGGACAATACCTCTCGTTCAAAGGCACGTCTGGGTTTTGTTCAAGGATATGGTGCGCCGATTTGCTCCTGGATTCGATGGATCTGGAGAAGTGGACCTTGCGTCGTGGACCGCGGCGTATAAGGCGGACATTGTGGCTCGTCTTCGTTCGGGACATCCTCGTATTGTTGCGTTTTACAACGTGTTCAAGCCGGTGTTCGGCTACTCGAGAGCGCTGTCTTCTTTCCCACGCGGGCGATGCTGTTCTGGTTGCGTGGTCAGCCGGATTCTCGGCGTTCTTGGTGGGTTCAGTTTCGTGATATGGTGAGACGCTTTGTTCCACAGTTCGATGGGTTTGTGGAGGTGGACGTGGCGACCTGGGCGCGTGCCTATAAGGCAGATATTGTGGGTCAATTGCGTTCCCGACATCCGCGTATCGTGGCGTATTATAATCGGTTCAAACCGACGTTTTGTTACACGAACGCGTTGTCTTCTTTTACGGATTTGGGTTTGCGTACGACTTGGGTGCGTTTTCGGGCTCGTCTTCACGGTTTGGAGATCGATGCTGTGGACTTGAGTGATAGAGACGTGCCTTTGAACGAGAGGTATTGTCCGTTTTGTTTGGCCGCTGGGGTTTCGACGCCTGAAAACGAGGTGCATTTTCTTTTTGCTTGTCCGCTTTATGTGCGGTTGCGTGTGAACTCGGTCGTGGAAGAGAGTCGTGGCTCTCTATTTCGTTTGTTTAATTGTCCGGGGCAGGTTCGTGTGGCTGTTTATATTCGCCGGGCGCTCGCCTTGCGTAGGGAGTGGTTGGACGCTCGTTCGTAGTGGGCTTGTAGCGACTGGTGGTGTTTGTTTTTCGTTGTTCTGGATGTTTCGTTTGATGGGGAAGTTGGTGTTCTTCGTTGTTTGCTTTGTTTGTTGGGCGCTCGCTCCGGGTTTCTGAGTTGGAAGCGACCGATTCTTGTGTTTGGTTTTATGTTTTGACGTTTGGGCTCTTTCTTGAGTTTCGATTGGGGATTTCTGGTTTCAGAGACGTTGGAACTTTTTTGTTTTAGGAGATTTTGTTCATTTAGGAGTTGATTACATTCAGAGGCTTTTGCCTTGCTTCGAACGTTGGGACACGATTCACTCATGTATGTCGTTGCAACAGGGCGGTTTGCCCTACGCAACTTGTAATCCTTGTATCCTTGTATCCTTGTCTTCTTTCGAGGATGTGGGGCTGCGGACGGTGTGGGTGCGTTTTCGTGCGCGTTTGCACGGTTTGGAGATCGACGTGGCGGATCTGCTACGGAGGGATGTGCCTTTGCACGAGCGTTTCTGTCCTTATTGTTTGTCGCAAGGCAACAGGACGGCTGAGAACGAGCGGCATTTCCTGTTCTTTTGTCCGTTGTATTCTGGTTTGCGTGTGGGATCGGTTGTGTCTGAATCGGGGTTTTCGTTGCGTCGTTTGTTCAATTTGCCGGGTCAGTATCGGGTGGCTGTTTACCTTCGTCGGGCGTTGGATTTTCGAGCTCAGTGGCTTGAGGCTCAGCCGTGACGTGGTTTTTGTTTGTTTGTTTTGTGTTTGTTTGTTTCGTTTTGTTTGTTGGTCGTTTGTGGTGGGCGTTTCACAGTAGTTTTCGCTCTCCTTTTGGTTGTTGCTTGGTGTTCCGGGTTTCTTTTTCTTGGGAACGTTTTTTGGCAATACTTTCTGATCCATTGATTCCTTAGTGATGGGTCTCTCGTTGATTTCGGATCACAGGGCTGTTGTTTTGACTGTTGCGTTTTCTCAGGTGTGGGATCAGGCTGTGGATCGTGGAAGGTATCGTATGGCGGCACGGGATCAGCAGCGATTGGCTCGGTTTTTGCGATGCAATCGTGATTCTTTGCTTTCAGGAATCGATTCGGGAGCATCGGTGGATTGTGTTGCTCGTTCGGTTTCGGCTGTGGTGACTACCCAGTTGGTGAAGCGCTCTTCATCTGTTCCAGCTCGGCGCGTTTCTCGGCAGCCTTGGTATAATCAGGCGTGTATCGATGCTTTGCGTGAGTACCGGCGTGCTTGGAGGGCATATTTGCGGCGACCCGAATCGCCTGATCTGGCTGTTGATGCGAGGAGATTGAGGAATCGCTATTTTGCTGTTTTGGCTCGAGAGAAGCGTCAGTTCGACCTGGGATATGGTGACTATATGCAGCGCCTCTTCAAGGAGGATTCCAAACGTTTTCACTCCACTTTGTTTCCGAGGCAGAAGCGTGCTTCTGATGCTGTAACTTTGGACGATTGGCACAAGCACTTTACGGAGTTTTTCGAGGCCTCCTCTCTTGATACGGATGATCCAGAGCCTCATGTTGATATCAGGAGCGATGTGTTGGGACGTGACGACCTTGTGACGCCTTTTACTGACGTGGAGGTCAAGCAGGCGGTGAGAAAGTTGAAACTGGGGACGTGTGCTGGTGCGGATTCGTGGACGCCGGCGTTCTTCAAGGGACAGGGGTTGCAGGAGGCTTGGCTTCCGTTGCTGCTCGCTCTCTTTAATCGATGCCTTCGCGAGAGACGTGTTCCTCGGAGCTGGCTGTTTGGTATGGTGCGCCCCATTTACAAGAACCGTGGACATCGTTCGGATCCCATTCGTTATCGTCCGATCATGCTCTGTACGGTGTGGTACAAACTGTTTGTTTATACGTTGATGGAGCGCGTCGCACCTGTGTTGGACCCTGTTCGTCATCCCACTCAGGCCGGTTTTCGGAGGGGCTGTGAAACGGTGACTTGGATTTTGCTGGCGTGGGGTCTCATTTTCTGGGCGAAGAAGACTGGGAACTTGTTGTTTTTGCTGTCGATAGATTTGGCGAAAGCTTACGACAGTGTGCATCACGATCGCTTGTGGTTGCACTTGCGACGTATGGGCCTGCATCCTTGGCTGATTGAACTTGTGAGGTACATGTATCAGAACTCCTCGGCGGTGGTTAGGGGGACTCGTGGCTGTTCGCGCTCGTTTGAGATGCGCCGTGGTGTGCGACAAGGCTGCCCTTTCAGTCCTCTGTTGTATACTTGTTACCATGATAACTTTCCTCTTCTCTTGGAGCGACTGGACTTGGAACGAGTTGTTTTTGACCTGGTGAAGATCGTCGCGATGATCTTTGCGGACGACACTCTGGTGCCTTTGCGTGATGAGGAAGGTGTGCAGGCGGTGGGCGACTTGACGCTTCGGTTTGAGCAAGACTGGCATATCAAGACGAACCATGAGAAGACGGAGGTGCTTGCGGTGAACCCGGGGTCGCGTACTTCGGTTTCGTTTGGTGGACACGATGTGCCGTTGCAGCGCACGCTCAAGTATTTGGGTGTGGTGTTTTACGATGGGCCTGGGGACGTCAACGTGTTTCGGGAGCATATTTCAAAGGTGTTGTGTGCGGGCAACGTGGCTGTTGGGCGTTTGCGTGCGAGGGCGTTTGAGATCGGTTTGAGGGATCCACGGACTCTGGTGGCTCTCTTCAAGATGTACGTTTTGGGGAAGGTGCAGTATGCTGCGCCGGTTTGGGTGTTCTTTCTGACTCAGCAGCACAAGCGGGAGCTGAACGATCTGTTGGTGCGTTACCTAAAATCGGTGCTACGTCTTCCGACGAGGGCGCTGAAGAATTTCGTGTATTTGGAGTGTGGTGTTTTGCCGGTCACGTTTTATTTGTACCGGAACGCGTTGAAGTTTTGGAATCGCCTGATGCAATTGCCGGCGACGCATCCCACGCGGGCGATGCTGTTCTGGTTGCGTGGTCAGCCGGATTCTCGGCGTTCTTGGTGGGTCCAGTTTCGTGATATGGTGAGACGCTTTGTTCCACAGTTCGATGGGTTTGTGGAGGTGGACGTGGCGACCTGGGCGCGTGCCTATAAGGCAGATATTGTGGGTCAGTTGCGTTCTCGACATCCGCGTATCGTGGTGTATTACAATCGGTTCAAACCGACGTTTTGTTACACGAAGGCGCTGTCTTCTTTTACGGATTTGGGTTTGCGTACGACTTGGGTGCGTTTTCGGGCTCGTCTTCACGGTTTGGAGATCGATGCTGTGGACTTGAGTGATAGAGACGTGCCTTTGAACGAGAGGTATTGTCCGTTTTGTTTGGCCGCTGGGGTTTCGACGCCTGAAAACGAGGTGCATTTTCTTTTTGCTTGTCCGCTTTATGTGCGGTTGCGTGTGAACTCGGTCGTGGAAGAGAGTCGTGGCTCTCTGTTTCGTTTGTTTAATTGTCCGGGGCAGGTTCGTGTGGCTGTTTATATTCGCCGGGCGCTCGCCTTGCGTAGGGAGTGGTTGGACGCTCGTTCGTAGTGGGCTTGTCGCGACTGGTGGTGTTTGTTTTTCGTTGTTCTGGATGTTTCGTTTGATGGGGAAGTTGGTGTTCTTTGTTGTTTGCTTTGTTTGTTGGGCGCTCGCTCTGGGTTTCTGAGTTGGAAGCGACCGATTCTTGTGTTTGGTTTTATGTTTTGACGTTTGGGCTCTTTCTTGAGTTTCGATTGGGGATTTCTGGTTTCAGCGACGTTGGAACTTTTTTGTTTTAGGAGATTTTGTTCATTTAGGAGTTGATTACATTCAGAGGCTTTTGCCTTGCTTCGAACGTTGGGACACAATTCACTCATGTATGTCGTTGCAACAGGGCGGTTTGCCCTACGCAACTTGTAATTCTGTTTCTGTTTCTGTTTCTGATTGTACTGGGGTTTTATTGGAGACTTCATCTTCTGTGGACTTTTGGACATGGCTGAGACATTGTATGTGGTTGCAACAGGGCGGATTGGCCCTTCGCAACATGTAATTTCTGTTTCTGTTTCTGTTTCTGTTTTAGGAGTTTTTGTTCATTTAGGAGTTGATTACATTCAGAGGCTTTTGCCTTGCTTCGAACGTTGGGACACGATTCACTCATTTATGTCGTTGCAACAGGGCGGTTTGCCCTACGCAACTTGTAATCCTTGTTTCCTTGTTTCCTTGTTTCTGGGGGTGTTGGGGTTATGGTACGGAAGTCTTTGGATGCATCAGTTTCGTTTTTGGATGTGCAAGACGCCAGCAGTTCGATTGTTGGGGTTCGTTGTTTTATTGGTCCTTCTGAGTTGATTTGTTTTGAAACAGAAACAGAAACAGAAATTACATGTTGCGAAGGATACAAGGATACAAGGATTACAAGTTGCGTAGGGCAAACCGCCCTGTTGCAACGACATACATGAGTGAATCGTGTCCCAACGTTCGAAGCAAGGCAAAAGCCTCTGAATGTAATCAACTCCTAAATGAACAAAATCTCCTAAAACAAAAAAGTTCCAACGTCTCTGAAACCAGAAATCCCCAATCGAAACTCAAGAAAGAGCCCAAACGTCAAAACATAAAACCAAACACAAGAATCGGTCGCTTCCAACTCAGAAACCCGGAGCGAGCGCCCAACAAACAAAGCAAACAACGAAGAACACCAACTTCCCCATCAAACGAAACATCCAGAACAACGAAAAACAAACACCACCAGTCGCTACAAGCCCACTACGAACGAGCGTCCAACCACTCCCTACGCAAGGCGAGCGCCCGGCGAATATAAACAGCCACACGAACCTGCCCCGGACAATTAAACAAACGAAAGAGAGAGCCACGACTCTCTTCCACGACCGAGTTCACACGCAACCGCACATAAAGCGGACAAGCAAAAAGAAAATGCACCTCGTTTTCAGGCGTCGAAACCCCAGCGGCCAAACAAAACGGACAATACCTCTCGTTCAAAGGCACGTCTCTATCACTCAAGTCCACAGCATCGATCGCCAAACCGTGAAGACGAGCCCGAAAACGCACCCAAGTCGTACGCAAACCCAAATCCGTAAAAGAAGACAACGCGTTCGTGTAACAAAACGTCGGTTTGAACCGATTATAATACGCCACGATACGCGGATGTCGGGAACGCAATTGACCCACAATATCTGCCTTATAGGCACGCGCCCAGGTCGCCACGTCCACCTCCACAAACCCATCGAACTGTGGAACAAAGCGTCTCACCATATCACGAAACTGAACCCACCAAGAACGCCGAGAATCCGGCTGACCACGCAACCAGAACAGCATCGCCCGCGTGGGATGCGTCGCCGGCAATTGCATCAGGCGATTCCAAAACTTCAACGCGTTCCGGTACAAATAAAACGTGACCGGCAAAACACCACACTCCAAATACACGAAATTCTTCAGCGCCCTCGTCGGAAGACGTAGCACCGATTTTAGGTAACGCACCAACAGATCGTTCAGCTCCCGCTTGTGCTGCTGAGTCAGAAAGAACACCCAAACCGGCGCAGCATACTGCACCTTCCCCAAAACGTACATCCGAAAGGATACAAGGATACAAGGATTACAAGTTGCGTAGGGCAAACCGCCCTGTTGCAACGACATACATGAGTGAATCGTGTCCCAACGTTCGAAGCAAGGCAAAAGCCTCTGAATGTAATCAACTCCTAAATGAACAAAATCTCCTAAAACAAAAAAGTTCCAACGTCTCTGAAACCAGAAATCCCCAATCGAAACTCAAGAAAGAGCCCAAACGTCAAAACATAAAACCAAACACAAGAATCGGTCGCTTCCAACTCAGAAACCCGGAGCGAGCGCCCAACAAACAAAGCAAACAACGAAGAACACCAACTTCCCCATCAAACGAAACATCCAGAACAACGAAAAACAAACACCACCAGTCGCTACAAGCCCACTACGAACGAGCGTCCAACCACTCCCTACGCAAGGCGAGCGCCCGGCGAATATAAACAGCCACACGAACCTGCCCCGGACAATTAAACAAACGAAATAGAGAGCCACGACTCTCTTCCACGACCGAGTTCACACGCAACCGCACATAAAGCGGACAAGCAAAAAGAAAATGCACCTCGTTTTCAGGCGTCGAAACCCCAGCGGCCAAACAAAACGGACAATACCTCTCGTTCAAAGGCACGTCTCTATCACTCAAGTCCACAGCATCGATCTCCAAACCGTGAAGACGAGCCCGAAAACGCACCCAAGTCGTACGCAAACCCAAATCCGTAAAAGAAGACAACGCGTTCGTGTAACAAAACGTCGGTTTGAACCGATTATAATACGCCACGATACGCGGATGTCGGGAACGCAGCTGACCCACAATATCTGCCTTATAGGCACGCGCCCAGGTCGCCACGTCCACCTCCACAAACCCATCGAACTGTGGAACAAAGCGTCTCACCATATCACGAAACTGAACCCACCAAGAACGCCGAGAATCCGGCTGACCACGCAACCAGAACAGCATCGCCCGCGTGGGATGCGTCGCCGGCAATTGCATCAGGCGATTCCAAAACTTCAACGCGTTCCGGTACAAATAAAACGTGACCGGCAAAACACCACACTCCAAATACACGAAATTCTTCAGCGCCCTCGTCGGAAGACGTAGCACCGATTTTAGGTAACGCACCAACAGATCGTTCAGCTCCCGCTTGTGCTGCTGAGTCAGAAAGAACACCCAAACCGGCGCAGCATACTGCACCTTCCCCAAAACGTACATCTTGAAGAGAGCCACCAGAGTCCGTGGATCCCTCAAACCGATCTCAAACGCCCTCGCACGCAAACGCCCAACAGCCACGTTGCCCGCACACAACACCTTTGAAATATGCTCCCGAAACACGTTGACGTCCCCAGGCCCATCGTAAAACACCACACCCAAATACTTGAGCGTGCGCTGCAACGGCACATCGTGTCCACCAAACGAAACCGAAGTACGCGACCCCGGGTTCACCGCAAGCACCTCCGTCTTCTCATGGTTCGTCTTGATATGCCAGTCTTGCTCAAACCGAAGCGTCAAGTCGCCCACCGCCTGCACACCTTCCTCATCACGCAAAGGCACCAGAGTGTCGTCCGCAAAGATCATCGCGACGATCTTCACCAGGTCAAAAACAACTCGTTCCAAGTCCAGTCGCTCCAAGAGAAGAGGAAAGTTATCATGGTAACAAGTATACAACAGAGGACTGAAAGGGCAGCCTTGTCGCACACCACGGCGCATCTCAAACGAGCGCGAACAGCCACGAGTCCCCCTAACCACCGCCGAGGAGTTCTGATACATGTACCTCACAAGTTCAATCAGCCAAGGATGCAGGCCCATACGTCGCAAGTGCAACCACAAGCGATCGTGATGCACACTGTCGTAAGCTTTCGCCAAATCCATCGACAGCAAAAACAACAAGTTCCCAGTCTTCTTCGCCCAGAAAATGAGACCCCACGCCAGCAAAATCCAAGTCACCGTTTCACAGCCCCTCCGAAAACCGGCCTGAGTGGGATGACGAACAGGGTCCAACACAGGTGCGACGCGCTCCATCAACGTATAAACAAACAGTTTGTACCACACCGTACAGAGCATGATCGGACGATAACGAATGGGATCCGAACGATGTCCACGGTTCTTGTAAATGGGGCGCACCATACCAAACAGCCAGCTCCGAGGAACACGTCTCTCGCGAAGGCATCGATTAAAGAGAGCGAGCAGCAACGGAAGCCAAGCCTCCTGCAACCCCTGTCCCTTGAAGAACGCCGGCGTCCACGAATCCGCACCAGCACACGTCCCCAGTTTCAACTTTCTCACCGCCTGCTTGACCTCCACGTCAGTAAAAGGCGTCACAAGGTCGTCACGTCCCAACACATCGCTCCTGATATCAACATGAGGCTCTGGATCATCCGTATCAAGAGAGGAGGCCTCGAAAAACTCCGTAAAGTGCTTGTGCCAATCGTCCAAAGTTACAGCATCAGAAGCACGCTTCTGCCTCGGAAACAAAGTGGAGTGAAAACGTTTGGAATCCTCCTTGAAGAGGCGCTGCATATAGTCACCATATCCCAGGTCGAACTGACGCTTCTCTCGAGCCAAAACAGCAAAATAGCGATTCCTCAATCTCCTCGCATCAACAGCCAGATCAGGCGATTCGGGTCGCCGCAAATATGCCCTCCAAGCACGCCGGTACTCACGCAAAGCATCGATACACGCCTGATTATACCAAGGCTGCCGAGAAACGCGCCGAGCTGGAACAGATGAAGAGCGCTTCACCAACTGGGTAGTCACCACAGCCGAAACCGAACGAGCAACACAATCCACCGATGCTCCCGAATCGATTCCTGAAAGCAAAGAATCACGATTGCATCGCAAAAACCGAGCCAATCGCTGCTGATCCCGTGCCGCCATACGATACCTTCCACGATCCACAGCCTGATCCCACACCTGAGAAAACGCAACAGTCAAAACAACAGCCCTGTGATCCGAAATGTGCAACGGCGGATCGGGCTCCACAAACAAAGAAACGTCCCAATCCGACAAAATAGACTCACTGCCCACGACATAGTCCAAAAGACTCCAAACACCCTGTTGCCGAAACGTACACTCCCCAATCAAATCCCCACGAACACGGCCATTGAAAATACGCACACCAGCAGCCTGACACAAAGACAAGAGACGACGACCATTCCAACTAACAGCAGAGCGATCACAATTGGATCTCTCCTGAAACCCAACATCCTCCCCGTCCACCTCGGTGCCCGTATGCCCATTGAAATCCCCAAGCAAAACAACGGCAGAGATGGCCAAACGGATGTCCTTCTTCATTCCCCACAACGCCAATGGAATCAGATCGGTCTTAAACCGCACCAGTAGAGGCCGCGGACGAGCACCAGCCCGGAAACGACCAAGACGAGTCACGAACGCGACGTGAGAGGAATACCGCTCTGTCGAGGAATCCATCAGCTCGTCCTGAAGCCGATCCAAGATGCCAACAACTGTGTCGCGCAGGGCAGGACCCCGTTCAGCCTCCGAATCAGGTACACCAACAAACAGGAGATTCGATTTCTTCTCCAACTGACTGATAGAATCAACTGCAAGAGACAAGCGATCCTCCAGACCACCAATAGTACGTCGCACGTCCGCAGGAGGGCCAGCCTGCTCAAATGACTTCACCTTGGCCTCCAAAGCCACAACACGTTGAGCGAGGTCAACTTCACATTTCTCCACACGAGCCTCCAGGCTCTGGATTCGAGAAATCATCGATTCCTGCATGGACTCCAGTTTCTCCGGAACCGAATCGAGACGCATCAGCGTAACCACCATTTTTTTAACACACGCCTGGAGGTCCTTGATCACACGCACCGAATCAGTCTGTGCATCAACGCGCTCATGCAAAAAGGTGAACGCCGGATCCCTCACGTCAATAGACGGGCAGGCTGCTGCGTCAGTTCGGGGGTCTGAGTCCGCCCGGCGCTTAGGACGCTGAACCCCCTCCATACTGGTCCCCTGGTCCTCAGGTCCATCCCCCATATCACTGCCCTCACGATTTCGCCAAAGGCGTAGAGCCGTACGAAAAATAAACGAGCTGGCTGACGCAATCGTGCCTGTTCTACACCCCTTGCAGCCGAGAGCAATGGAGTTCCACACCCCCAGATGACGTTCCACGGTCCAAGCAAGTTTATACTTCAGCAAGTATAAACGGCTGCAAGCTTACTTGCAAGTATATACCGTGCAAGCTTACACCCTGCAAGCTTACACCCTGCAAGCTTACTCCCTGCAAGCTTACACCCTGCAAGCTTACACCCTGCAAGCTTACACCCTGCAAGCTTACACCCTGCAAGCGTACACCTGTTCCACACCACAGTACTACAGGGCGACACCCGTGTAACAGGTGCGACACCCCTGAGCGAACGTGTGACAGGTACCCACAATGCCCAGTCCAATCGTGACAACCCCCTGCAGTGGCTGTCACTAGCGTGATGAACCGTGAAAGGACAGGAATTCTTTCGAATTGAAAGAATTTCTTATGATCTGGATGAATCCCGACGTGAAAAAAGGCGTCCTTCAAATCGAACTTAATCAAAAAATCGTTCTGGCGCAGCATATGAGGCAACGAGCGCAAATCCTCGTAATGCACAGGGTAGGGCAACACCTGTGCATTTAAAGGCCTCAAGTCTATTATCAGACGCTGCCCAGTTCTATTCCCAAATTCATCCTTTTTGGGTACCAAAAATGATCGGCTGACATGAGCCGATTTATCAGGATTATCCACGATGCTGATCGCACCCTTCTCTAGATAATCCTTTCTGATTTCCCTCCATTCTTTTCTTTGCGTTTCTGACTTAAGAAAAGAACCACCGAACTGCTGCGTTCGTGGTGTACCGTCAAACCGCACTTTGACACCCCCTGATATGATTCGCAGTACCTCATTAGACGTTCCAATCCGTCTCCACTGACTCACGTTTCGCCGTACTTTCAATGCTGTCCACTGTGCCGACAGGTCCTCGAACCCTTGTGTCCTTGTGAACAGATCCTCTCCCATAGGCTCTGTCATGTTCTGTTTTAGTTCCCCCATTTCTTGGTGAGCGCCCTTGTCTGCTTGTAATCCTGTAGTGCCGTTTCCTCACAGCACGCAGGTCGAGCAGTACAAACCCTAGCTTGCGGGCCCCATCACTTGGCGCTCCAGAGCATGGGTTTGGCGCAGCACAGCGCTTGGAGCGAACAGCAGGCGCTGTGGACGTTGGCTTGAGCAAGACAGTAGCTGCGAACTGTCGATACGGCCGTTCACAAACGACCCCTTCACGATTTCGCCGATGTATTGCCCCAGGTCGCGATCAGGTCGGTGTTATGCGTGTTGACGAGCCTCTTCTAGAGAGTGTCGCTCCACACACTGAGATCTCCTTACAAGGAGCCAGCAAACGAATTGCTGGGCTGCTCGAAGAGCAGAAAAGTGAATAGCAAAACAAATGGCCCGCTTATATCCGTGCTGTGCAGCACTACAGTCGTACAGCGGTGCTGTGCTGTACATTGTAATGCTGCAATCAGAACCGCACAAACTAAATGTCTGACTGCCACCCTGGCAGCACCAGAACCACCGAATACGCCCATCAAATCCTGACCACTCAAACGAGTACAGCTAAGCCAAGTACCACAACCACGAAACTACCCGCCCTGTGCCCAACTGCCGCATAAACTTTTCAACTGACGTTGAAGACATGTTTTTAGAGGGTTTCTGCTTGATTCGTTTGTTGCGCTCTTGGTGCGCCTTGGTTTCGTTTTTTCGTCGACCTTTCTGGGGTCACTTGGCGCGTGGGAGAACCCCCTCGAATTGACCTATCTGGAAGTCAACCGTGACGTCATTCGTGATGCCTCGTCAGCCTCGTCGTTCTCGAGCAAAATGCTACGTCTGTGGGCGGAGAGGAACTGGGTGTTCCCTCCCATCGAGAACGTTCCTGAAGTCGTGAAGCATCTTCTGGAGCACTCCCTCCCGTGCCTGCTGTTGGTGCCACGTTGGTTGGACCGCTGGTGGCACCAAGAACTGATGGCGGAGGGGACTTTGATCACAGTTCTGAATCCCAATGCGGCGACGATCCTGCCCGGGAGATTCGGAGGGCAAACACCTCCAGGCGCGAGCTATTGGCGCTGGAGCGTTTTCAAGACGGGGACTGGTTTGCCAGGATGGTAACCCGTTGGTTTTTTGGTTTATTGGAGCGACCAAATCATTGACATCGGTCTGGAGCGAACGATGATTTTGGTTTCGCAATGTTTGGAAACAATGGAACAGTTTTGCAAGTTTGGGCACGAGGAAACAACTAGGGATCCCGTTCCAAAACGATTCGGGAGCATCGGTGGATTGTGTTGCTCGTTCGGTTTCGGCTGTGGTGACTACCCAGTTGGTGAAGCGCTCTTCATCTGTTCCAGCTCGGCGCGTTTCTCGGCAGCCTTGGTATAATCAGGCGTGTATCGATGCTTTGCGTGAGTACCGGCGTGCTTGGAGGGCATATTTGCGGCGACCCGAATCGCCTGATCTGGCTGTTGATGCGAGGAGATTGAGGAATCGCTATTTTGCTGTTTTGGCTCGAGAGAAGCGTCAGTTCGACCTGGGATATGGTGACTATATGCAGCGCCTCTTCAAGGAGGATTCCAAACGTTTTCACTCCACTTTGTTTCCGAGGCAGAAGCGTGCTTCTGATGCTGTAACTTTGGACGATTGGCACAAGCACTTTACGGAGTTTTTCGAGGCCTCCTCTCTTGATACGGATGATCCAGAGCCTCATGTTGATATCAGGAGCGATGTGTTGGGACGTGACGACCTTGTGACGCCTTTTACTGACGTGGAGGTCAAGCAGGCGGTGAGAAAGTTGAAACTGGGGACGTGTGCTGGTGCGGATTCGTGGACGCCGGCGTTCTTCAAGGGACAGGGGTTGCAGGAGGCTTGGCTTCCGTTGCTGCTCGCTCTCTTTAATCGATGCCTTCGCGAGAGACGTGTTCCTCGGAGCTGGCTGTTTGGTATGGTGCGCCCCATTTACAAGAACCGTGGACATCGTTCGGATCCCATTCGTTATCGTCCGATCATGCTCTGTACGGTGTGGTACAAACTGTTTGTTTATACGTTGATGGAGCGCGTCGCACCTGTGTTGGACCCTGTTCGTCATCCCACTCAGGCCGGTTTTCGGAGGGGCTGTGAAACGGTGACTTGGATTTTGCTGGCGTGGGGTCTCATTTTCTGGGCGAAGAAGACTGGGAACTTGTTGTTTTTGCTGTCGATGGATTTGGCGAAAGCTTACGACAGTGTGCATCACGATCGCTTGTGGTTGCACTTGCGACGTATGGGCCTGCATCCTTGGCTGATTGAACTTGTGAGGTACATGTATCAGAACTCCTCGGCGGTGGTTAGGGGGACTCGTGGCTGTTCGCGCTCGTTTGAGATGCGCCGTGGTGTGCGACAAGGCTGCCCTTTCAGTCCTCTGTTGTATACTTGTTACCATGATAACTTTCCTCTTCTCTTGGAGCGACTGGACTTGGAACGAGTTGTTTTTGCCCTGGTGAAGATCGTCGCGATGATCTTTGCGGACGACACTCTGGTGCCTTTGCGTGATGAGGAAGGTGTGCAGGCGGTGGGCGACTTGACGCTTCGGTTTGAGCAAGCCTGGCATATCAAGACGAACCATGAGAAGACGGAGGTGCTTGCGGTGAACCCGGGGTCGCGTACTTCGGTTTCGTTTGGTGGACACGATGTGCCGTTGCAGCGCACGCTCAAGTATTTGGGTGTGGTGTTTTACGATGGGCCTGGGGACGTCAACGTGTTTCGGGAGCATATTTCAAAGGTGTTGTGTGCGGGCAACGTGGCTGTTGGGCGTTTGCGTGCGAGGGCGTTTGAGATCGGTTTGAGGGATCCACGGACTCTGGTGGCTCTCTTCAAGATGTACGTTTTGGGGAAGGTGCAGTATGCTGCGCCGGTTTGGGTGTTCTTTCTGACTCAGCCGCACAAGCGGGAGCTGAACGATCTGTTGGTGCGTTACCTAAAATCGGTGCTACGTCTTCCGACGAGGGCGCTGAAGAATTTCGTGTATTTGGAGTGTGGTGTTTTGCCGGTCACGTTTTATTTGTACCGGAACGCGTTGAAGTTTTGGAATCGCCTGATGCAATTGCCGGCGACGCATCCCACGCGGGCGATGCTGTTCTGGTTGCGTGGTCAGCCGGATTCTCGGCGTTCTTGGTGGGTTCAGTTTCGTGATATGGTGAGACGCTTTGTTCCACAGTTCGATGGGTTTGTGGAGGTGGACGTGGCGACCTGGGCGCGTGCCTATAAGGCAGATATTGTGGGTCAATTGCGTTCCCGACATCCGCGTATCGTGGCGTATTACAATCGGTTCAAACCGACGTTTTGTTACACGAAGGCGCTGTCTTCTTTTACGGATTTGGGTTTGCGTACGACTTGGGTGCGTTTTCGGGCTCGTCTTCACGGTTTGGAGATCGATGCTGTGGACTTGAGTGATAGAGACGTGCCTTTGAACGAGAGGTATTGTCCGTTTTGTTTGGCCGCTGGGGTTTCGACGCCTGAAAACGAGGTGCATTTTCTTTTTGCTTGTCCGCTTTATGTGCGGTTGCGTGTGAACTCGGTCGTGGAAGAGAGTCGTGGCTCTCTGTTTCGTTTGTTTAATTGTCCGGGGCAGGTTCGTGTGGCTGTTTATATTCGCCGGGCGCTCGCCTTGCGTAGGGAGTGGTTGGACGCTCGTTCGTAGTGGGCTTGTAGCGACTGGTGGTGTTTGTTTTTCGTTGTTCTGGATGTTTCGTTTGATGGGGAAGTTGGTGTTCTTCGTTGTTTGCTTTGTTTGTTGGGCGCTCGCTCCGGGTTTCTGAGTTGGAAGCGACCGATTCTTGTGTTTGGTTTTATGTTTTGACGTTTGGGCTCTTTCTTGAGTTTCGATTGGGGATTTCTGGTTTCAGAGACGTTGGAACTTTTTTGTTTTAGGAGATTTTGTTCATTTAGGAGTTGATTACATTCAGAGGCTTTTGCCTTGCTTCGAACGTTGGGACACGATTCACTCATGTATGTCGTTGCAACAGGGCGGTTTGCCCTACGCAACTTGTAATCCTTGTATCCTTGTATCCTTGTATCCTTGTTCCAACAGTGTGGCAAAGTCCTCTTAACGCCTCTTTTGGACATGGCTGAGACATTGTATGTGGTTGCAACAGGGCGGATTGGCCCTTCGCAACATGTAATTTCTGTTTCTGTTTCTTAACGCGAACAAAGAGGCGAATTTTCTTTTTGGTTCCGTGTCGTGGGGAAGACTTCCGCGCATTCCGACGCTCAGGAACAGGAGTGGCGGTGCTGAAACAGAAACAGAAACAGAAACAGAATTACAAGTTGCGTAGGGCAAACCGCCCTGTTGCAACGACATACATGAGTGAATTGTGTCCCAACGTTCGAAGCAAGGCAAAAGCCTCTGAATGTAATCAACTCCTAAATGAACAAAATCTCCTAAAACAAAAAAGTGCCAACGTCGCTGAAACCAGAAATCCCCAATCGAAACTCAAGAAAGAGCCCAAACGTCAAAACATAAAACCAAACACAAGAATCGGTCGCTTCCAACTCAGAAACCCAGAGCGAGCGCCCAACAAACAAAGCAAACAACAAAGAACACCAACTTCCCCATCAAACGAAACATCCAGAACAACGAAAAACAAACACCACCAGTCGCTACAAGCCCACTACGAACGAGCGTCCAACCACTCCCTACGCAAGGCGAGCGCCCGGCGAATATAAACAGCCACACGAACCTGCCCCGGACAATTAAACAAACGAAACAGAGAGCCACGACTCTCTTCCACGACCGAGTTCACACGCAACCGCACATAAAGCGGACAAGCAAAAAGAAAATGCACCTCGTTTTCAGGCGTCGAAACCCCAGCGGCCAAACAAAACGGACAATACCTCTCGTTCAAAGGCACGTCTCTATCACTCAAGTCCACAGCATCGATCTCCAAACCGTGAAGACGAGCCCGAAAACGCACCCAAGTCGTACGCAAACCCAAATCCGTAAAAGAAGACAGCGCCTTCGTGTAACAAAACGTCGGTTTGAACCGATTGTAATACGCCACGATACGCGGATGTCGAGAACGCAACTGACCCACAATATCTGCCTTATAGGCAAGCGCCCAGGTCGCCACGTCCACCTCCACAAACCCATCGAACTGTGGAACAAAGCGTCTCACCATATCACGAAACTGGACCCACCAAGAACGCCGAGAATCCGGCTGACCACGCAACCAGAACAGCATCGCCCGCGTGGGATGCGTCGCCGGCAATTGCATCAGGCGATTCCAAAACTTCAACGCGTTCCGGTACAAATAAAACGTGACCGGCAAAACACCACACTCCAAATACACGAAATTTTTCAGCGCGAAAATTTTCAGCGCGAAATTTTTCAGACTATGCGCGCCAATCGCGCTCGCCGTGCGGCGAAACAACCTAAACTGTTGCACAGTTACCAGGTTGGCGATTGGGTGTGGGTGAAGAATCATGGACGTGGACGTCAGGTGGGTCAGAAATTACGGCCATACTGCTGGATTGGGCCCGATGAAGTGGTGCAAGTGTTATCGGCGCATCGTTGTGTGGTGCGTCGAGTTCAGCGGCCGCACCAGGAGCAAGTTTTCCATTGTGATTTCTTGCTTCCTTATATCCAATGAGTGGTTGTTCTTTGCTACCTCGGAGTCTATGCGCAGTTGAAGCGTGTAAAATAGAAGTGATTTGGATCAGATGGTGTAGTGAATCGCCTGATTCAGAGCCTGCTGGGCCCTGAATCAGGAGATCTGACTGTAGGTTGGCGAGCTGGCAGCTCAGCAGGTGTCCCTGCTGAACTGGCAGCTCAGAACATTCTGTGATCTGACCTGATACAGTGATGGGTTCACTGTGTCAGCTCAGTAGTTGTCTGATCAGGGGATCAGGTCTTGTCAGAGGTGCTGCAGCAGGGTATTTGGGCAGCGCCTCTAGGGTATTGATACACTTGGTTTTAACCTAGCTTTAACCTTGTTTGGAGTGCTTTGCACCTTGGTCTCCCTTTTGTTTCACCTTCAGCTTGGCTGGCAGACTTGCAGAGTCGCAGCCGTTGCATTGGTTTCGGAGCATTCTTGTGGCAAGATCACAAGTGATCTTGGGAGAGGCAGAGAGTGCTGGTGAAGCAGCAGGCGCAGAGTTTTCAGGCGCAAGGTTTTTACAGAATCGATCAGGGCGCAGGGTAGCGCTGAGTGCAGGCATAGTTGGCGCAGCTTTCGCACAGTTTTGTGTAGGCGCAGTGCTGCACAGAGGTCGTTTATACGCAAGGTTATAGTAGAGTTTGCAGGCGTTGCCTAGCATAGAACGTTGTCAGGCGCAGGTTTTGCGCAGCAGTAAGGGGCACAGTTCAGTGCGGGCACAGACGCAGATTTGCGCAGCCTTGAGTGGTAGAGTTTTGCAGGCGCAGGTTTTGCGCAGCAGCAAGGGGGCACAGACGCAGATTTGCGCGGCCTGAAGTGTTAGAGTTTGCGTAGCGGAACTAGGGTTGTGTAACGAATCTGCCCCTGCAGATCGCTTTTTCTGCTTCAATACACTGAAGACTGCGACCCTGCCGGTCTGCCAGTCTGAACTGCCGTTCTATTGAACGACCATGGGAGAGACACTTGAACCTAGCAAGGTTCAAGGGCGAGATCAGGTTCCAAACTAAGGTTAGGTTAAGTTACAAGAATGTCCAAGCCCCAACAACTTATACCGTTTCTTCCAACCCTGATCCAAACTGATCCTAAGCCATAACATCAGTCTGCATCAGTGTTGCAGACCATCAAACTACCAAGTTCCTTTCAGTCCCCTTTCATGACATGCAGCCTCAGACACCTTGCACGGTACTGCGGTCCTGAGTCTGCCACCTAAGACCTTCTAGAACCTTGTGCCTGCCAGCTCTGCAGCCCACGTTCTGCAACGCTGCCAGCACCTGTCTGCCATCAGCAACCCTGTCAGCCCGACTACTCTGCCACTTCGTCAGTCTGCCAATCTGCTGACTACCAGTCCTTTAGTCTGCAGGTCTGAAGGACCTGAACCATTCCTGCTTCTGCAGAATCATAGCAGTCAACCTGCAGCCTAATCTGTCAGCCCAATCACTGCCAGTCTGCAAGCCTGCAGGTCTGCCTGAATCGCCTTTGATTCTGCCGAATCACTACATTCCTCCCCATCTAGTTGGCAGTAGTCCCTTACTGCCCTAAGAGAACGATAACAACCTTGTCCCTTGGATTTCAAACACCCAAAGAAACTTCTGCCTCAAAGTTCAGTTTGAAAAGTTGCTATCCCATCTCGCCAACTGCCAAACACCTTTTGGAAGGACTGACCACTGAAAATATCTTTTCGAAAAATTGCAAAATAAAGTATAGCCTCTTTCTCAACATTCTGATGTATACCTTTGAATTGCCTAGAAAACTGCTCAGGAAAATCCCAATAACACAAACAAGAAAACCGAATGAACTTCTCTTTCGGAATTGTAATGTGCTACTGAACAAAACTCAATTCCTTTATCTGCAGCCTGTTAACTCAACAGATTTTTATTTTGACCATAAGAAAATCCAACAGAAAAATAGCAAAAATCTGCTGCAGCTTTCAGAGTCTCAGCAATTCACTTTTCTGCTCAAATGTCATTTTCCAATGATGAAAGAAAGACACCAAATATTTTGCAACTACCCAAACTTCTGAAACTTCATGTTGCCCCATAATTTCAAAAGCAACATTTGCATATTGAAAACCTGCAAACTGCCACTACCACAATCTGCAAATTCTCTGCAACTACTGCCACAGTCTGCAACCCAGCAAACTGGTACTGCCACAATCCAGAACTCTACAAACTGTTGCTGCCAAAATTTGCAACTCAGCAAAATACCACTTTCACAATATGCAAACTGTCTTGGAGTAAAGAAGAAGGTTGAATGACTGAAGTTCTGTCTCCCATAAAGAAGTTTCCAACCTTTTGAAAACCAAGAGATCACCAGTCACTCCAGCAGCTCCTCAGAGTTGAAGCTCCTTGCTGCATAGTGAGCTGCCACATGTCTCCATCAAGTTAGCCTTCCGCATAGCAATGAAAAGCGAGCGATAGGATCTTGCAACAACAAGTCTCCAGATCTTCTCTAATGAAGAGGTGAGCTTGCTCATCAATTTTTGCTGAAGCATGCTCCCTCCTGTTCTTGCTTCCTCTCTCCTGAGTCATGAATGTTCAGAGTACCTACAGATTGATTGCATTAATTGTTCCCGAATTCCTCTATGTCTTCTTCGGTTTTCCCATATACGAATCTATACAAATCAAAACATATGGAAACCCAGAAATTCCACTTGACCTATCCTGACTTAATGAAATCAACCCTTTCTTTCAACCAACAAGACTTCACTCAGTGATATTTCCTTTTTCTTTTTAACTCTGCTGCTCAAATAAATATCCCACAACTGAGTGCTGAAAGAATCCATACCAATGTACTTTCTGAAATTCAATAACCTCAAGTAAGCATCAATCTAACTGATTCAATCAATGGTCATGCAAACTTCTGTAAATTCCAAACCAACTAAATCCACAGCAAAATATGTGTCGTGAACCATAATATTTCAGTCCACCAGAAACACCCTTGCTAAGACTGCAAATGTTTAATTCTGCATCGTCCTAAAGTAGTGAACTATGCTTAGTTCCTCAATCCACTCTGCAAGAATAGTAGAACTGAAAACACATATTTACTGACCACCAAGATATTGCAAACACTATCCATGAATTCCCATCAGCTCTGAAAGAGTATTACTAACAACCTCTTCCTTTTCTCAGAAACCCTGATGAAAATGTGTGTCTCTTTGCAACACCTACTGAAATGAATGCAATTTTGGAAAAAACAAAAACGAAACGCATCGGTTCAACCGAGGCCCCCTCCCCATCTGAAATGGAGCTTGTCCTCAAGCAAAACCATGCAACCATGCAAAACCATATCACTGTACCAGCTACAGAAAGTTGAGCTGTTTGGAGCAGCCAAAATAACCCCAAACAACTGAACAAACTACTTCAGAAAACAAGCCTGAAAAACTGAAGGCCTGAATTTGCTCTGCCAAAGTCAGAATAATCTGCTGCCCCAGATTGTAACCAAATGTTCAGTTCTCAACCTTTCTGATATATTTTGTCCTCACACAATATACACCAACAAAGATCAAAGCTATTTCTGATTCATTGACTAGAAAAGAAATAGAAAAGAAAGAAAACACAGAAAATTTTGCAGCCCTGCAAAGTGTTCCTGCAGCTAACAGGTTCTGCACCTGCAATGTACCAACTGCCCATAACAAATTTCCAGATCTCCTGCAAAAATTTTCACTGTCCCTTTTGTTTCTTTGTATGTAAAGCTGAACCTGACCATAAAATGTCATAACCTTCAGCTCCTGATCTTTGACATCATGCTATCTATGCATCAAGTTCAAACACTAGCCCATTGTGTTTACTAGTACATCGTCATGAAATAAAAGAGCTACCAACTCATGATACTTCATGTCTAACCACTGCAAACAAACTCAAGAAGAACTCCACCTGAAAATCTGAATCCTGAATGAAAATCTGAGAGATCTATTCTTTTCTTTTCTTCAACTCTGTTGATTTCCACTGATTCAAACACCAAATCAGAGATAGATCTTCAGAAACTGAAAATCCTTTTGCTTTTCCTTCTGAGCTTTATATTTCTCACAATAATATTTGAACTAATCCTGCTCCATGGATCTATGGACTTCTCAAAGGAATCAGAAATATACACTTCACTCCTGATTTTCGTTCTTGATCTCCTGAAAATCTGCAACTCAAACCAGTCTAATGTATTGAATCAAAAATAAAGCATTTTCCAGATTTCAGTCACTGCCAATTAAGTCCAAAAGTGACTGCAACAATACCAACTTCTGTCACTGAAAATTGCTATCTCTGATGCAGTTTGACACAACCATATCTTTCACAGAGAACCCTGAATTTCCCTCAGAAAATTTTCAGCTCAACAACCAGTCTATGGACCTGTAAAATAGAAATCAGAGTCCTCCTTTCAAGCAAAAACTGCAACTCCATCTGCAGTCTGAAATAGAGCCCAAATCTCTTATTTTCAAGCCTTTCAAATGTTGTAATTCTGCCACTGATTTGCCAAACTAATTTCCATAAACAAAACTGAAATGAAAGCTCTTCTGTAGGTTTCTGTATCTGCCCTTTTAATCAGCCATCTTCAAGTGGCAGCAAATACTAACACCACGAAGACAAATCTCATAATGCATCAAATATTTTTCTGAACCAATATTCTGATCTTCTTTCCTCGAGGGCTGAGGTCTTGCATACTCTGCAACTCCTAGAAAAGATCATTGTATTTTCCTTCGACTCAACTACATTCCTTCCTAACCTTCTCATTTTTCTTAGATGCAGCTCACATGGTACTGCATCCACTGAAAATTTCTCCAGCCAACTTCAGAATCCCAGCTAGCTTCTAGTTTATAGACGAGATGTAGCTATTCTGATTCTACATCCACGCCTATCGTATAAACGATTTTTCTCCACGTCATGAAATCACCGACAATAAAAAGTTCAGTTCCTTCTCAAAACATCAATCGCACGCCGTACACAATCTGCCTGGCATGTATTCTCATTTCAGCCGCACGCCGCACACGGCCTGCCTGGCATGTACACTTCACTTCCATAGAACGAAGTTTGGACTATGTCCTTGAAAGTAGACTTCATTAGGTCTACCCAGCCCATAACTTCTCGCTCACCAAATCAAGTCTGATGTGCCTGCAGAACACCATCAGAATCGACATACACTGAAAAATCATGCAGGTCAGGTGCGACCCCACATGGCCCTACACCCCCTGCCTCCGAGACCTGAGAGGTGGTGGCTCCACTCGGCCGACCAGCCTCCTCATTCCCTGAAACCTCCTTCAAAATTCCAGCAGATGCTGCTGCCCCTGCGTCAGCACCTACTAATTCATCCACTGACCTACTTGCGAGAGACTCTGCCCCCATCAGAGTACCCGCCAATTCATCCACTGACCTACTTGCGAGAGACTCTGCCTCCATCAGAGTGCTCGCCAATTCATCCACTGACCTACTTGCGAGAGACTCTGCCTCCATCAGAGTGCCCGCCAATTCGTTAACTGCGCAGTCTGCAAGTCCCCTGGGGGACCGTCCCCCTCGTCGCCTAGCGGGCCACCTGCAGCACTGCTCACCTTCTCCTCAAGGCCTCCAGAATTTCCTGCACCAGTGTCCTTGCCCGGACCACCACCTGCAGAAATTCCATCCTCCAGACTTACTTCTCCGTGTTGCGGCTGCACCGGCACTCCAACTACGGAATGGACTCCGCGCCCATAGGCTACCCTCCCCCGAGGTAACACCCTGTGTGAGTGGCTACGCCGGCCTTCTCACACTCCACTTCTGTCCTCCTTCGCCTCTTTTCTCACTCCTGCAAGTCCTCCCTGGACTTCCATCCCCGCGAAAACTTGGGGCTGAGCAACTTTCTTGAGGGATGCTGATGTTAGCTTCCCCGCTCAGTTGTCCTACATGAGTGTATGCTTCCCATGGCACTCCACTCATGCACCATCTCCTCAGATGTAGCTACACATGGCTTTTCATCTGCAAGAGATATCTGCAAGTCTTGCTCTCCTTTTCTCACTTCACAACCCATAAGCACCACCAGGTGCTATCACCTTAAACTCTTTCCTTTGTTTTCTCTTTTCAACTTGTACTCTTCTCGTAAAAAGCACCTAACTATAATGTGGTTGCACAAGGATATAAAATCTGCCACATTTCACTTTCCTTCTTTTTCCTCCTGTTTTTACTTTAACAAATCAGCAAATTACTGAGTGCACCTCTTTCCTTTGTCACAACAAACCACTAAGTATATTTTGGCAGTCCAAACACAAAAATCTGCCACAGTTTTTTTTTTTTTTTTTTTTTTGTGTAAAGAATGCATGAAAACTTCAGGTGACTCCAGCATATCACTAATATACTTTCTGCTTCCAACAAGATAGAAACTCTACCAAAATAACTGTCAGAAATATACTCCCTTTGAAAATCAGCAACCACTCTTTATCCAAATGAAAAAGGAAGAACAGAACTATACCAAACAAGCAAAGAAAACTTCTCTTTTGTTCAGCCATCTGCCCTATAGACTTCTGCACTTTTTCTCTGCCTCAAGAGTACTACTGCTGATTCAATAACTGTCCTGAAATTTTTCTGGAAACCTAAGTAAACTTTCAGAATGGGATATAACCTGAAAACTTATTTTCCAACACCTCAAAGACAAATAACCAAGAGTGTAACCAGAAATTCCTTTTCTCTAAGACCAAGCTTCTTCAACCAACTCTGCTACCACCAAAGTCTTGTTGAAATAAAAACCTAAGTACCGAGAAAATGCTGCCATCAACCAATGAAAATACCCTCTTAATCAATGGGTAGGATGTGGCTGCTTTATCACTTCATCCTCCCCATCTGATTACTTTTCTCTTTGAAAGACAATCTGTATTTTCAAACAGCTTAATTTCCAGAATTCCCTAGACTACCTTTGAAAATTCAGTCTCTAACAATACTACCACAATTGAGTATTGTTCCCTTCCAGAAAATTCTCTAATAACCAGCAACTGTTTTCTGCTCAATAAGGGGACATCCTTCAATAAAAATAATCTGCCCTCATATCAAAGTATCTGACTGAAATTTTTCTGCTAGCGGAAAATAGAAGATGTCCTATTTCAGAACACCCATACTAGAAGAAAAGACCAGCTATTGCTGTACCAAAACATTTCTTCAATTCACCACTATCACTCAGCCTGATAAAGAAGAGTTCCATGGACCTATTGGTCCCTTCAAAAATCTACATCTTTTTCTGACCTGCCAAGCAAGGCTGCCACAGAAAAATACCTTGCCAACACACCTAATATCTGCCCTGCCAACAACAGAAAATGATCTGCCACTGATCTATAAAAAGACTGATATTCTGTCACTTGTCCCACCAAACAACAGGAAATAATCTGCCACTAGTCTATTATAGAACGAAAACTTCATGTCATTGACATTCTTCTGAGAATAACCTGCCACTGGTCTATTCAGAAATCAGAGCAAAATACCATAGGGTTCATCAAGAAAAAGACTAGACAACCCTTCAACAGAAACACAAACACTATACCTCCACCGATCAATAGAAGAACTGAAAGATGCCTTAGCTTTCTGCAAGCAACTCTAAACAAGTTCTGATCTGCAGTTCTTCTTATTTCAAGTTCAGAAACGACTCTGAAAAATTCCCTCAAGCTATTGTGCAATCACTGAAACACCTGTAAATGTTCCCACAATCACAATCAGCCTTAATGTGGCAAGTGACCCTGATGTACAAACATCCAAAATATGTATGCACAATCACATCAGAGCTGACCTGACCTGCCACTGAAACCAAGAATTTTTCCACTGCAATCTTCCATACTCTGAAATGATGAGTCAACCACTACTGCTCAATCCAACTGAGCCAAGGATAACTCTCCACTAAAGACGCACAAATCCAAGCAAACAAGGAGGAACTTCTGATCAGAAAAATCCTAACTTCTGATCAATAAAGCTGTCAAATATCAACACCAGACTTTTGAAAGAATATATCAAAACTTCCTGAAAAATCTGCCTGGTCTCAAAGACTCTTTCCAGAATTTTCACCACTGACTTGTAATCAATCAAAGCCTTTCAGAACATCTCCCTCACTTCAGCCTGAAAATTTGACTGCAACTCTGAAATCCTTTATAAAGTGATCAAACATCTTTTCCAGAATGTGTACTGCAATCAGAAGATCATAGATCACCTGATCCTGAAATCAATCTGAAGCTCACTACTTCTAAAGTCACTTCTATCAACCAACGAAATGATCAGATCACTCAAATGTAACTCTGCAAGCACGTAACACTCTTGCATCTCACGTCTGCGCTCAACCTACGCTCAACCTGCGCTCAACCTGAGTCAGTTAAGCGATGCCTGCATCAGTCGCACTCACTGCGTACACTGCAACTCTTCCTGGTCGCAGCAACTTAATGTGTGCTGCGCAATTCTCACTCTCGCATACAACCTGCCACGTTCTGTGCAAGTCCATCAGATCCTGCACCTTGTGCTGACCTTGCACAGAGCTGCGCGTTCCTGCGTCAGCTGCGCGATCCCTGCATCAGCTGTTCCTTCAATCGACACGCATTCCCAACATCGTCTGCGAACTTCCATCAAGAGCTGCACAGTTCCATAAACACTGCGCAGTCCCTGCATCCTGCATAGGCTGCCCAGCCTGCATCTGCGCGAAATGTCCCATCGACATTGCAATCCGCTGCACGCAGCGTAACTCTGTCGTCTGCAGTGCAATTTCGCATGTGCAGCGCTTTCCTGTGGCTGCTGCGCGTCACATCATCCACTTACGCAGTGCCAACATTCGCTGCGCACTTCCAGCAAAACCTGCGCACGTTCTGTCTGCGACGCAATCCTGCACGCGGTACATTTCCATATTCGCTGCGCAACCTTGTATCAACAGCGTAATTCCACATCTGCGGTACAACTCTGCATCTGCGGCGCAATCCTGGATCTGCTGCGCATTCCTGGATCTGCTGTGCAGTTCTACACCTGCGACGCAATCCTCCAAATGCTGCGCCACCCAACGTCTCCTGCGACGCTGCATAGTCGTGCTGCGCTTGACAATGCTGCGCGCCTGTGTGTAAGCTGCGCTTCTACATACTCCAATGTATTGCCCTGCGCTCTACACATCACTTCTGCGAAATCTGTCTGCCGCAGTGTTTTTACACACACTGCGCCCATTCTACTCCTGACGCTGATTCAGCGACTTTCCTCCACACAGCACACTCAAACACTCCAATCGATCACTGCAACTCTGCAAAGCAATGGCGTCTGTCTGCCTTGCAAACCTCTGATTCGCACTGTGCTGTCTGCCTGCTAGTGTCCTGCGCCTCTGCGCCTTCTCACTGCACGACTGCCGCGCACACTGCTGCCTCTGCAGCCTGCCAGACTCGTTTGTGATCTTGTCACAAGCCTGCTCCGAAACCAATGTAACGAATCTGCCCCTGCAGATCGCTTTTTCTGCTTCAATACACTGAAGACTGCGACCCTGCCGGTCTGCCAGTCTGAACTGCCGTTCTATTGAACGACCATGGGAGAGACACTTGAACCTAGCAAGGTTCAAGGGCGAGATCAGGTTCCAAACTAAGGTTAGGTTAAGTTACAAGAATGTCCAAGCCCCAACAACTTATACCGTTTCTTCCAACCCTGATCCAAACTGATCCTAAGCCATAACATCAGTCTGCATCAGTGTTGCAGACCATCAAACTACCAAGTTCCTTTCAGTCCCCTTTCATGACATGCAGCCTCAGACACCTTGCACGGTACTGCGGTCCTGAGTCTGCCACCTAAGACCTTCTAGAACCTTGTGCCTGCCAGCTCTGCAGCCCACGTTCTGCAACGCTGCCAGCACCTGTCTGCCATCAGCAACCCTGTCAGCCCGACTACTCTGCCACTTCGTCAGTCTGCCAATCTGCTGACTACCAGTCCTTTAGTCTGCAGGTCTGAAGGACCTGAACCATTCCTGCTTCTGCAGAATCATAGCAGTCAACCTGCAGCCTAATCTGTCAGCCCAATCACTGCCAGTCTGCAAGCCTGCAGGTCTGCCTGAATCGCCTTTGATTCTGCCGAATCACTACAGGTTGGCAGTTGATGAGCAGTGTGGGCTCAGGTTTTACAGTTGTTAGTTCTGACGAAGAGGAAGTGTCGTCTGACGGGTTTCCTAGTGAGAATCACCCAGATCAGACTCGGACTTTACCTGCCTTTGTTTTCAGAGCAGGACCTATCAGGGAAAACAGGGTGCAGGAACCACTGAGTCAGGTGGGGGAGAGTTCAGTGTTTGCTCCCGCGCACGATCATTATTGGGTGTTTCGTCAGGGTACTTGGATATATTCTGTTACTTGTAGGAATCCGAACTGCCTTCTTTTGTTAGAGTGGCTTGAGAAGGAAAGGATCAGAACTAGCAACCTGTAAAAGAGATCTTCTGACTCTGGTTGTTATATGAGTTTTGGTAGACCTGTAGCAGTGAGAAGTAGTGAAAGTGAGGTAGAAACAGACGGGGAAACTGTGATTCAGGGTGAGGCAGAGTTTCAGGGAAACCTGCCACCTGATCTGTTTACTTTCGCAGGGGACTGGGTTCCAGCTCCTTACAGGTTACCCAGACCGGTGCAGGTTCTGGGTCCAGTGAGACACCCGTTGGCAGTGGTGCCACCACCTCCTCTCAGAGCGCCTCCTCACGGCCACAGAAAGGCAGAACGCAGTGGTAACGTCATCAGATACTACGATTGTTCTGATCCTGAGTGTCCTATCTACAGATTGCAGAGGGCAACGCAGGAGAGGCGTGAACAAAACGAGCTGAGGCGCAGAAGGAATGTCAGGCGGGGAGGAGCAGATGGGGGTACCAGCCCCAGATCCTTTCGATCTGCAGGCAATGAGGCAGATGATAACAGATCTGCAGAATGAAGTCCTTCATCTGAGGAATGTTGCTGCAAATGTCAACCATCAGATGAATGATGTTGTGCAGCAGGCTGTGGCAGAAAGGTTGCCTCAGCCACAGGCTCCAGCAGCACTGGGCAAGGCCAGAGCAAAGACACCAGATGCTTGGTATGGTGACCCTGGTGATATCCCACTGAATGAGTGGCAGGTGCACTTACAGACATATTTTGATGTGACAGGCACAAGGGATGTAGAGCAGCAGGTTCTAGTGGCTGCAGGATCACTCAGGGGAGCTGCAGGAACTTGGTGGAGAGGCAGATATGAGGCTGCTCTTGCAGGCCACCAGGAACTGCCTCAGACACTTGTTGTTTTGGTTGAACAGCTGAGACAGGAGTTTGGCAAGGTGAACGAGAACCGTGACTTCAGGAGAGAGTGGTCTCGGTTGCGTCAGGGGCGACTTTCGGTTGCTGAGTATGTACACAAGTTTCGCAGGCTCACGCTGCAGATTCATGACAGCAATCCTGGGGAAAAGCTCTTCAGGTTCATGGAGGGTCTGCATGAGCGTCTGCGGACGAAGGTTGAGACGGAAGATCCCAACACCCTCGAAAGAGCGATCGCGCTGGCGGCGACCTGGGAAGGTCCTCTTGAAAACTACCACAGAGATCGCAGTCCCAGCAGCAGACGTGCAAGGTCGCGCAGGGACAGATCGAAGAGTCGTGGCAGGTCGTTCAGCAGAGGCAGATCCCAGAGCAGAGGTCGCAGCAGCAGTCGAGGAAGGTATAACACCGAACGCGACAGGTACCACCCGCAGCGTCAGGCACCACACTTAGGTGATCGCATGGAGGTTGATGGCCTCCAGCGTAACCGCGTGGGGTTTGATGTCAGGGAAGGTCGCAGCGGCAGTAGAGGTCGCAGCGGCAGTCGCGGTGGTGATCGCAGTTACAGTCGCAATAAAAGCAGGGGACGCAGTGGCAGTCCTCGCAGACACCAGAGGCAGAGACGAGCAGGAACTGGAGAGGGTTCCTCAGACAGGAGGAGCAGAATGGATATGGGCAGATCAGCAGCACATGTTGATTGTTACAGGTGTGGCAAGAAAGGCCACTTCGCCGCTGACTGCTCGGAAAACTAAAGAGGTCAAGGGCTGGAGAGTCCCTTGGCCGGAATGAAAAGGTGAAGGAGGACAGAAGAGGAGTGTGGGAGGGCCGGCGTAGCCACCCACACAAGGAGGCTACCATGGGGAGGGTAGCATCTGTTTCAGGGAAGCAGAACCCGGCAGGTGGTGTGCCTTGTGAAGCCACACCGAAAGGGAAGGTCGGTCGTTTGGAAAACGTTGAATTGGCGGGTACTCTGTTGGAGGCAGAGTCTCCTGCAAGTAGGTCAGTGGATGAATTGGCGGGTACTCTGTTGGAGGCAGAGTCTCCTGCAAGTAGGTCAGTGGATGAATTGGCGGGTACTCTGTTAGAGGCAGAGTCTCCTGCAAGTAGGTCAGTGGATGAATTGGCGGGTACTCTGCTGGAGGCAGAGTCTCCTGCAAGTAGGTCAGTGGATGAATTAGTGGGTGCTGCTGCAGGGGCAGTAGCATCTGCAGGAATTTTGAAGGAGGTTTCCGGGAATGAGGAGGCTGGTCGGTCGAGTGGAACCACCACCTCTCAGGTCCCTGAGGCAGGAGGTGCAGGGCCAGGCGGGGCCACACCTGACCTGCATGAGTTTTCTGTGCATGTGAGTGCTGACAGTGATCTGAGGGCAGACACTGCAGACTCGTTTTCAGTGAGAGAGGAATCTGAGCTGGGCAGACCTAATGAAGTTTGCTTTCAAGGACATAGCTTAGATGAACCCCCACTTTTGAAGTTGAGAGGAGTCCATGGGGGGACTCAAGGGATGTTGAAGACCACAGGAACTGTGGCAGGTTGTTTTTCTCGAATATTGATAGATAGTGGGGCAACTGACAATTTTGTTTCAAAAGATTGGTTGCTTGAAAATGGCATTCAGACAGAAGCTGCTGAGGTACTGACTGAGGTGCAGTTAGCAGATGGTAAAACCTCAGAAAAGGTAGAAAAAGAGCTGCAGGCCAGTGTCAAAATGGGCAGGTTTGTATCAGAGGAAAAGATGTATGCCATAACACTAGGGAGGTGATAGTGAAGCTTGTGGGTGACGCAATAGTGGTCGGCTGTGTTGATTGGATTCGTGATAACTTGCTGGCTAACGCAAGTATACTTGTGGGGTTTGTTGGTTTAGACAACTCTCTAGCTAGCGCGGTTGTGAACGCTACTAGAGCACTTGGGTTGGGAAGTGATTGCGTCAGGCAAACACTTAACACACACACACACAAACACACACACAAGCGGGAACACACCAATCCCACGAATCCCGAGTTCTTACAAAGTAAGGTGAATAAGAATGTCAAAACAACGAGTGGGCCTCTTAAGTACCCCTAAGTGTAGTACGCTGACGCATGCCCCAAACTCTGGGTCTAATCTGTCTTACTCGTGAACCCACATGCGTCAGCCACCCTCGGCTCTATCCCAAACTACCTCGTATAGCGCTAAAAGACTAACATACGCCCCCCCCGCAAAAAGTGGGCGCCCACGCACACCAAAACACAAAGAAAAACAAAAACACAAAAATACAAACACAAAACTCACCCACTCCCATACCCACACCCAACTGTCTTGGACCTGTCTCTTGCTCTGACGTCTCTGACAGCTGCTGCACGCACACACTTGGTCGATGATAACTCTTTTCCCTCCTCCTTAACGCTGTTCCTGCGCTTGCGCTTGCTGAATAGCACGCTGCTCCTGCGCATGCGCTTGCTGTACTGCACGATACCGGACACAGGGATCAAATGCGGCAGCCACCCTCTTGGACTTAAGGAATGGCAGATCCCTTGTGATGCCGGACACCTTGAGCTGCCGCTTCACACACATGTTGCAGTGTGGCAACTTCTCGTGCTCAGCTGGGAACGGAGGGATTTCTTCGAACGTCGAGCGTGTCAGCTTCAACATATGGGCAGGTAGAGAGAATGGGGAGACGGTGGCGATGGACTTGTTGTCCACTTCCGCGACTTTTTGGACCGCCGTGACGATGCGCCCCAGCATCGAGTATGCCAACCAATGAGCATCACACACGAGGTGATACCCACAAGGAAGGACGGAATACTTCTTCTGCGTCAGCCGCTGAGCACTTGCTTGCATTGGGCTTCTCCCGCACCAAATGCACATGGGCAACTCGTGAAAGTGCCGGTTGCCGCGGTAATTTTGCAAGGCTCGGTCCCTGGGGTTCGTATATTGGACCTTCGGCCATTTCTCTGACGCAGTGATGGGGTTGCAAGCCTCCTCGATATCCTCCCGTGACAGGTTCACTTCGCTGGGTGCAGCATCCACTTTGTCTTGAGCAGCCGCCTTTAGTCTTCTGAGCTTAACCTTTTCTCGGAAAGCCCGAAGTGCTGCTTCTGTTGGAGCTAACTCCAACGGTGGATGGACCGCACGCTGAACCTCTGTCACCTGGCTTGGCCCTTCATCATTCCTTATTTCCCCGTCCTCCAGTTCAGAACTAGGACCTTCGAGCCTAGGAGGTGGACTGCCGAAGTCAATTTCTTCGTTAAAATCCAAGTCCAAAAGCTCCTCCTCTCGCATGTCGAATAAGTCCTCCCCCGGTGCTATTGCGGTAGCCTCATCTCCGGGAGTCTGAACTGTTGGTGCTGGTTGTGAGGGTGCTGGAGTTTTTAATGCGGCAGCCTTTAACTTGAGTAACAAGTTGGCTCTTGCTGCATCTCCAGGCATACGATCCCTCGGTGGCTCACCACCTTCATCGTCACCGTCCTCTCGCCTTCTCTTTCCGTGTGGATCTTCATCCCTACACGGCGAGCTTGGACGTTTGTTTTTCCCTTTCCCCTTGCCCTTGCTTGAGCCTCCCGCATCATCGTCCTTGGACGGTTCCAGATCAAGTGTTGCGTTTGACAACAGAACTTGGACTTGGCGATCCAGTTCTTCGCGTACCCGTGGTGCTGGTACCGCCGGGTTCAAACGCAGCATCTTGTCCGTTGTTTCGCTCTGCACTTGAAGTTTTTCAGAGCCGTCTCTGAGGGACTCTCCCAGCAAATCGATCTGCAGCTCTTGTTCTGCCAATTCCTTCTCAAGGTTGTTGGCTGCTGCACTCCACGCGGTTGCTACAGCTCGCTGCAGCGTTTCCTCTACCGCGGTAAATCGATCCACCATTCCCCCGAGAGCTTGCTTGCGGAGGTCATTCTCACGATGGTTAGCCATCATGTGAGATTGGAACCGCTGCTTCTTCAGCTTCATGGCTTCCAATTTTTCTTCCAAGACCTTAGTCTTGTCCTCCGCTTCTTTCCTTTCCGCCTCTGCCTTTTCCTTGGCTTTCTCCGCTGCCTCCTTCGCAGCCTCAGCTGCTTTCGTCCGGTCACTCAACTCTGAGAGCTGCCGGGTTAAGGCCTCATTGTTCTGCAGCACTTCCTCTGCGGTCGACGTAAAGTGCTGCAGCTCCTCTTCTTTTTGAGCTACCTCCGCTTCCAACCTCGCAATAATTGCGGCGGGTGTGTCGGCAGCCATTATGTTTGTCGGAAAGAAAGAAATAACAACGGTTTGTGCGTCTTTAGACTCTTTTTCACTCAGGAGCTCGCTCCGTTTACACAAACACTAGGGCAAAATGGTTCGAGGGCTGCGCTTATAAGGCTGGGTGACTCGTACACTTTCCTCGTTGAGTTATTGGGGTGAGACACCAACGTTTCGCTCGGTTGGAGTCTCGTCAAGACCACCTCAACACGTCACTTGATAGGGGTTTTCTCGGAACAACCACACTATCTCGAATGTGACATCGTTTGCCCGGTTTCTAAAGTACTACTGAAGCTACACTTACTGCGCCAGCCAAATAACTTAGGCACCTAACGCATTAAAGTTAAGAGTTGGTTTGGAAGTCGACAGAGTTTTTCTAAGGTATCCTTTTTCGCGCCCCCTTGCTATAAGGAGTTCCACCCTAGCCATCAAACACTCTGCTTCCCTATTCTCTTCCTTTCTGCAACTCTTTTCTTTCTTTCTCTTTAAATGCGCGAAGTATATCTGGTGCGTTAACCAGATTAGCTTCAGGTTCCCAAGTAGCGTCAAGTAGATCATATCCTTTCCACAGCACTAGGTATTCACGATTGCGTTTACCTCTAGCCCTTAGGATATTTTCGACCTCATACTCTACTTCGCTACCAATCAACTCTCCTTCTGGAGGTTGTATCTGCCTGCTGTTATCACTCGAGGCGTGATAACGCTTGAACTTAGAAACATGAAACACTGGGTGGATGAGCCATGTTTCCGGAAGTTGAACTCTGTAAGCCACCTTTGATATTTTCTCCACAATTTCAAAGGGACCCACAAATCGACGGCGCAGTTTGGGACTCACTTTGTTCAAAGCAGCCAACGGAATAAAACGGCTTTTTATCAGGACTTTATCCCCTTTCTCAAAAGCAATATCTTTCCTCTTCTTGTTTGCACTCACACACATTCTGTGTTGTGCTCTAGAGTAATATGCTTTTGCGGTATCTAAGTCCTGTGCCATCCGTGCTACCATAGTCTTAACTGCTTCCACTTGAAATTGCGTTGCCGTCCCACCAATATTTGGTGTTTCTGGATGGTACCCATACATCAAGTATGCAGGTGCGAACCCTGTACTCGCATTCACTGCATTGTTTGCTGCAAACTCTGCTGTAGGTAAATACTCAACCCACTTATGGGGATACCTCTCAGCATATGGCCTTAGAAAATTTTCCAGAGTACGTATGGTAACCTCACTCTGCCCATCCGTCTGAGGGTGGTAAGCTGTACTCATACGAATCTCTGTACCCAGAGCTTTAAAAAGCGTCTGCCAGAACTTGCTGGTAAAGCGAGGGTCTCTATCAGACACAATCACTTTAGGTAGGCCATGGTTGCGGTAAACATGTTCGATAAAAAGTTGGGCGTATCCTGCAGCGGTAATCTCTTTAGTACATGGGGCGAAATGCACAAACTTGGTAAGTCTATCGACAAAGACAGCTACAGCACTAAACCCATTGGATGCTGGTAGATCTGTCACCAAGTCAGTGGTAATCTGCTCCCACTTCCGCTCAGGTATTGGCAGGGGTTGAAGTAAGCCCATAGGCTTCTGTGTGTCAGCCTTTATTTGTTGGCACACAGGGCATTCGCGCACAAATGCCTTCAACTCATTCATCCACCCCTTCCACCAATATCGCCGCGCTAGGATTTCTCCTGTTCGCGCTGGTCCTGTATGGCCTGCTGAAGGTGTCTCATGGCACTCCTTCATAATCTTATTGCGCTGGCCTTTAGGAACCACCACTTTCTCGACTAATCCTCTCTTTGGGACCGTCCAGAGTATTCCCTCTCTGAGGAAATATCCCTCAACTTCCTCGCCACTCTCAAGCTTCCGCAATATCTTCACCAAGGAGTTATCAGCTTGGAGGGCTTGTTTCCACTCATCTTGGCTTGCTTGATGCACTTGCCAAGTGGAAATGTTCATCGCAGTTTCCACGGGCTTAGGAACACTGCGGGAGAGAGCATCTGCTAACACATTAGCCTTGCCTTTGATATAGGAGATCTTGGGGTTGATCGAAGTCAGGTACCCCGCCTCAAGCCATCTTGCTTGGGTTCTAGAAAGGTTCCTCTGCGACAGAATATGTGTCAGAGGTTGGTGGTCAGTGAACACTGTTACTCCACCCGCACAACCTTCTAGATAATGTCTCCACTGCACCATCGCATAACATATTGCACACAACTCTTTGTCGTATGGTGCATAGTTAAGCTCGGCAGGCTTGAATCTACGTGAGAGGTAAGCTATTGGCTGTAGCCCCTCTCCGTGATCCTGTGTTAACACGGCACCGATGGCCTCATTCGACGCATCAGTGATCACAGTGTAAGGCAGTGACGCATCTGGAAAAATAAGGACGGGAGCTTGACTTAAACGCTTTTTCAGTTCATTGAATGCGCCACGCTCAACCTGTCCCCATCTCCAGGGATGGTCTTTTTTCACTAAGTCATGGAGTGGTCCAGCAACATGTGCAAACTGGGGAATGAATTTCCTGTAGTATGAAACCATTCCAAGGAAACTACGTACATCGCTAACACTCTGTAGTTCCTTCCACTCCTTCACTGCCTTCACTTTTTGTTCCTGTGGTTTTAACCCACTTCCGCTAATGCGGTAGCCAAGATAGTCTACTGTTGCGACAGCCAGCTCACTTTTACTTGCCTTAGCAAAAAGCTGATATTCTGCTAGTCGCGACAGGACTTTCTCTAAGTGTTCGGCATGCTGTTCCATATTTTCAGAGAAGATGAGTATGTCATCGATAAAGACAACAACAAAATCATCTAAAAACTCTGCGAGTAGGTCTTGCACTAGAGTTTGGAATTGCGCTGGGCAATTGGTTAGCCCAAAAGGCGCTACCAAAAACTCAAAGTGACCGTATCTCGTGCGGAACGCTGTTTTATCTGTATCAGATGGCCTTACTGGAAATTGCCAGTAGCCTGATCGCAGATCTAACTTCGAGAACACTTTGGCTTTGAACACTCTATCCATCAATTCTTCTGGCAGGGGTAAAGGATATCGGTTTTTCACCGTCACCTTATTGATCCACCTGTAATCCACACACATCCTTAAGCCTCCATCCTTTTTCGGTACAAATAGGATTGGCGCGCCCCAAGGGGACTCGGATGGTTTGATTTTCTTCTGTTCCAGAAGGTAGTCCACTTGTGCTTTCACTTCATCCAGCTCTGCTGGTGAAAGCTTGTATATTGGACGATGGATAGGTGTTGGATCCTCCAGGTCTATCTTGAACTCATGACCTTTTCTCTTCGGAGGGATCCCTGGGGGTAAATCACGAGGGAACACACCACGGTGTGTTTCTACCACCTTTTTAATTTCGGCAGGGGTGTCTGAACGAATAAGTTTGCCAATCTCATCCTCAGTGTTGAATGGCTGTGTTCGCTCTATTGCGTCAGGCAATTCATGTTGGCCTAAAGCTTTTTCTTCAGACTCTTGCACTACAACCATGAATGCTGTCTCTGTTTTGAGATGACGCATCATTCTCTTAGCTGAACACTCAGTCACTGGCACTTCTTGCAGTATCGACTGTACTTTTCGTTCAGGTTCAATACTCTCTTGGGTTGGATGACGCAACGGGAGATGAAACACTTGGCTGTTTTTGCAAACTGAAATCTCATTTTGCTGAAAGTCTATGCGGGGGTTTTCTTTCTGCAACCAAGGCATGCCCAATATTAGGTCATAACCAAGGTCTGGGAACAGATCCGCTTTCATTTTGCACTTCAGCCCTCCTATCTTTACTCGGAGGTTGTTACAGCTGCCAGCCAGTTCTTTAATATCTCCGTTTGCCAACATTGCTCTCTTTGAGCTTGGTGTAATCGACAACCCGAGATCACGCGCTACCTTATCATTGATATAGTTTGCGGTACTTCCACAATCAATGAATGCATAAAGGTCCGTGGTCTTGATCCGTGCTTTTACTTCGTACCCTCTCACAGGCACTTCTTGAATTTTTAACAGAGGGCATGTGTCACCCTTGGTTGACGAAGTTGATCGAACTTCTGACACATTAACTCGCTCTGTGGTAGACCGCTGGGTTGTTTCTGACCCACTATCGTCTACGTCTGCAGGCAGGGACTCCTGTAGACTACTCTGCGACTCCAATGAGCCCACAGATTCACTAACAGAGGGAAGAGATGCAGATGACGCATGAGGCGCGTCCATCTCATCCGGTGTGCTTTCCTTCTGTTCATTTTTCCAATCGCAGTTGTCATGTGCCGATTGGGTAGATGTGGAGAGTGTCTCTGTTCTCTCTTCACGCGGTGTACTAGTCCGCGCCCCAGGTTTTCCGCTGTGAGTACAAACCTTTTTCGAGGCACCTACTTTTGATCTATGCTTCCTACGCCGCCTACGAACTCTGTTTCGCTTACGACGTTTGCGTCGGCCAGGCTCAGACGAAGCAGTTTCCTGCCTGGCGGTCAGTTTAACATTTTTTTTACATCGGGGAGGTTTTTCACCTCCTCCAATCTAGGACATTGCCTCACAGGGTGACCCTTCTTTCCACAAAGATAACAATTATATCCCCCTCCCCCCTGGGGGTTCTGTCTTCCCTGATTGGCTTGTCCTCTTCCACGGTTACCACCACCGCGTCCACGTCCACCACCACCACGTCCTCCTCCCCGTCCTTGTTGCTGTTGCTGCTGCTGTTGCACCCCTGCGGCAGCTTGTGGTGGTGCTTGGGCTGGTGGTGTGGGGTTCTGCTGCTGCTGACCCTGATTCTGGCCTTTCTTCTTTCTTCCACCACGCCAGACTCCTTTCTTTTTCTGATTGGTTTGCCCTCCTTGGCCTTGTGTTCCAACTCCAAGGGCTTCCAATCGTTCGGCGGATATGATGGCGGCCTCGACTTTCTCGAGGTAC
The DNA here is from genome assembly GCA_030272585.1 of Bryopsis sp. KO-2023. Taxonomy (NCBI): domain Eukaryota; kingdom Viridiplantae; phylum Chlorophyta; class Ulvophyceae; order Bryopsidales; family Bryopsidaceae; genus Bryopsis; species Bryopsis sp. KO-2023. The sequence continues at coordinate 3,167,257 of BSYQ01000007.1, read as the reverse complement.
CGTTGCTGCGACTAACTTCTGAACTTCACTTTTAAGTCCATCCACGAAGAGCAAATACTGGTGATCCTCTTCGAGGTCTGGAATCCTCAAAACTAACCGCTGAAACTCTTTAACGAATTGTTTCACGGTTCCAGTCTGCTTGAGTTTATGGAGGTCACGCCACGCTTCATCTCGATCACTAGAGAATTCGAAAGCTGTAGCTAAGCCATCCATGAAGTCCATCCAGTCACGGAAGGGTGGTCTTTCCCCTCGGTGAATTTTCAACTCTTGCATCGTTAACCAATCCGAGGCAGCTCCATAAAGGTTAGTGGCCATAATCGACTGCCACTGTGCTTCATGCACTCCGCAGGTTCTCAAGTACCGCGTCATGAGCACTTGCCATTTACGGGCTTTTGGTTCTCCACTTCCGTTAAATGCGCGAGGCATTTGCAACTTGACGGTGCTAGGCAACCACTGTCCTTGCCTAGGAGGTCCTGGCCCTGCTGATCCAGCGCCACCTCCACCTCCACCTCCATCAGGAGGTCCACCGGGAGGTCCACCGCCTCCACCATCTCCCCCGCCGCCACCACCTCCTCCGCCATCAGGCGCACCTGGAATGCGGGAAGGTGGGCGGTTTCGTCTGTCGCGGTAATCATCACCGCCATCATCATCTGGGTCGTCATCACCAGGGTCTCCAAAGTTACCTCGCATGCGAGGAACTCGACTGGGTCCACCAGTAGACTCATATGAACCAAGTGCAGCAAAGGGATTATTTTCTACCCTTGCTCCCAAAGCACTTAACCCAAGTCCCAATCTTCCAGTACGTGTGGGAATCTGCATAGGTTCTTTTCCTTTCTCTTCTCTGACCTGTGCCTTAGCACGCTCAAGGTCAATTTGATATAACACTTCTGCTGAGGAGAGAACTCTTGGGTTAGTTCGTGTGGGTCTACGTGATCCATCGGCAGAGTCGGGTTCTGAGATGCGTACTCCAGGCTGAGCTCTTGTACTTGGAGGTATCAATTGAGGGAATGTGAAATCAGCGTCTGGTGCGCTGTCCACTGCAGTGCATGGTGGTGCTTCTGCAGCAACAATTTCACCCTCCTCGACCTGTACTGCTGGAGGAGCCGGTATTGTTGAGGTTCCTGCCCCAACCATTCCTACCGCGAAGCTCTGGTCCAGTGGCGGCCATGATGCAGCCAACTGCTTTACTGATTTCTTCGGCAGCGGCATCCCAAAGGCTGAGTCCTCAGGCTCAGGAGAAGTTGATTCTTCACGCTCTGGTGATACTGCTCGAGCATCACTTCCACTTTGGGCACTCTGACTTCCGCCACTCACATCCTCCATGCTTCGTTCCAGGCCAGATAATCTTAAGGCAACCACATCAGCTGCATCTTGCTGCTGATCCCAGGTTTTGGATGCCTTTTTCTCCAAGGCAATCAAATCTTTTTGAATTGCTACTCTTGAGCTCTGCAAACGCTTCACCTCAGCACCTTGTTTATGCAAGGACTCCCGAAACAATTCTAGAGTCCGTTCGACTTTTTCGTTGGAATCCGCAACAGTTCCTAATAAGCCTTCAATTCTCCGCCCTTGAACAAGGGATAACTCGGAGAGTTGTTTTAACTGAAGTGCTGATGCTTCAGTTGCTTCTTTTAGGTCAGCAAAACGAGAGTCCGCTAGAATGTCTGCGGCATCCATTCTCCTCGTTATTGCGTCCACAGAAGCTTTGATCTCGGCTCTTTCTTTTCTATGGTCGATATCTTGGCGTAATAGCCTCTGCTCGTATCGACTATGTTGAGCCGCTACTGAATCCAGCTTCTGCTGTTGCGACACCACCGCATGCTGTGTGGCCTCAACCTGTTGCGCATGCTGGTGCTGTGTTTCCAGCGCCTGCCCGATCACCTCTGATGCGCCAGCCAGTTGGTTCGACACAGAGGCCTCAGCATGGGCTAGCCTCTGCCCCAGTGTCTGGTCAACTTGCTGCAAGTGACCCCTTAGCCCGTGGGCTAAATCGTCCACACGGTCATGGACCGCATCCACATCCTCTCTTAAGGCTTCCGCATCAGCTCCCATGTCTATGTCGACAGCTGCTTGCTGGACATTGTGGATGTTCTGGACGTTTATTTGTTGGTACACCACATTGGGTGCGTCAGGCAATTCCTCATCGAACTCAGGTTCAATCCCTGGCTCTTCAACTTGAGGCTCGCGCACTGCCAATGCGTGTTCACGGTCAGCCATGGTCTCTCAGCCACTATTTGGGAGTACTCAACAACCACGGTTGGAGTTTCTCTCTACCAAACAAACAAACAAAAACGTTTGTTGCGCCACGTTCACAAGTTTCGATCTCAAGAACTTAAAGTTCTTGCCCTGCTCCGAAACCAATTGATAGTGAAGCTTGTGGGTGACGCAATAGTGGTCGGCTGTGTTGATTGGATTCGTGATAACTTGCTGGCTAACGCAAGTATACTTGTGGGGTTTGTTGGTTTAGACAACTCTCTAGCTAGCGCGGTTGTGAACGCTACTAGAGCACTTGGGTTGGGAAGTGATTGCGTCAGGCAAACACTTAACACACACACACACAAACACACACACAAGCGGGAACACACCAATCCCACGAATCCCGAGTTCTTACAAAGTAAGGTGAATAAGAATGTCAAAACAACGAGTGGGCCTCTTAAGTACCCCTAAGTGTAGTACGCTGACGCATGCCCCAAACTCTGGGTCTAATCTGTCTTACTCGTGAACCCACATGCGTCAGCCACCCTCGGCTCTATCCCAAACTACCTCGTATAGCGCTAAAAGACTAACAGGAGGTACGACCTGGTGTTAGGAATGTCTTGGTTAAGCAAACACAACCCTGTTATAGATTGGCAAAAGAAGTTGTTGGTCTTGCAGACACCTCAGGGAGCAGTCAGACTTAGAATGCAGACTGGTAGAGTAGAAGATTGCAGTACAGCAGAATTGGATCTGATGTCTGCAACAGAGTTCGCACAGGTTGCTCGCAAGGGCAGACCTATATATTTACTTCATTTGAAAGAAGTGGATGTTGAGCATGCAATAAATGGGTTAGAAAGTACTGAAGCAGTGAAAGGCAGTTTTGCAGATACAGTCTCAGAGGAAGAAAGTGAGGCTTCGCAGTTGGAAAAAGAAATCAGAAAAGAGTTTCAGGATTTGTTCAAAGAAGAACTGCCTCAGGAGTTACCTCCTGACAGAGGTGTTAACCACAAGATAGAACTTGTGGAAGGGGCAGAACCAGTAAAGAAGGGACTTTACAGGGCTAGTTTTGCAGAGAGAGAAGAACTGAAAAAGCAGTTGGCAGAGTTGCTGAAACAGGGTTTTATCAGACCTAGCAAGTCACCCTGGGGATCACCAGTTTTATTCGTTCCAAAGAAAAATGGGAAGTTGAGAATGTGTGTCGATTTCAGGGCACTGAATAAACTGACAGTGAAAAACAGGTATCCTATTCCAAGGATTGAGGAGTTGCTAGATCAGATTCAAGGAGCTCGTTGTTTCAGTAAAATAGATCTCTGCTCAGGTTATCATCAAGTGCGGTTGGACCCTGCAGATTCAGAAAAGACGGCCTTCCGCACTAGATATGGGCTTTTTGAATATGTGGTTCTTCCTTTTGGGCTGACAAATGCCCCTGCCACCTTTATGAACACCATGAACCATGTTCTTCATGATTTCTTGGATATTTTCTGCATAGTTTATCTGGATGACATTTTGGTTTACAGCAGGAATTGGGCTGAACACAAGGTTCACTTGCAGAAAGTGCTGCAGAGACTGAGGGAACAGAAACTGTATGCTTCAGCTACTAAATGTGACATCTGCAAGATGCAGGTGGAGTTTTTGGGGCATGAAGTGAGTGCTGCAGGTATACAGGTGTTGCAGAACAAAGTGCAGATCATCAAGGACTGGCCTCCCTTAACGTCAGTGAAGGACCTCAGATCCTTCCTTGGCCTGGCAAATTACTACAGAAGGTTCATCAAGGACTTCTCTGCCAGGGCTAAGCCATTGACTGCCTTGCTAAAGAAGGAAGCAAGCTGGCAATGGACAGAAAGGGAAGCTGCGTCAATGCAGGATATTAAGGAGGCATTGATGTCTGCACCAGTGTTGTTGGTGCCTGACCCAGGATTGAAGTTTGAAGTCACCACTGATGCTTCAGACTATGCTATTGGAGCAGTCCTTACACAGGACCATGGACAGGGTCAGCAGCCTGTGGCCTATGAAAGCAGGAAACTGCAACCTGCAGAACTGAATTATGCTACCCATGAGAAGGAGCTCTTGGCAATTGTACATGCACTAAAGGTTTGGAGGCACTATCTGGATGCTCAGGAATTTGTGGTGCACACTGATCATGCACCACTGAAGTATCTGCAGACTCAGCCTCAGTTGTCCAAGAGGCAGGCAAGGTGGATGGAGACCTTGCAATCCTTCAAGTTTGAGATCAAGTACAGACCTGGAAGAGACAATGTGGTGGCAGATGCACTGAGCAGGGCCACACATCAGACTGCAAAGGAGCAGCCTGAAGTCAATGCACAAGCAAGATTGAACCTGACCCAGGGATTTCAGGAGGAGGTCAAGGAGGCCTATCAAAAGGATCCTTTGTGCAAGCAATTGATTGAGGCACACTACAGACCAGCTCATGTGAAATGGGATGGTCAGAGGCTTTGGAGAAGGGTTTGCAATGCCTGGAAATGGTGGATACCTGATGCAGACGGGCTCAGGGAGAAGTTGCTCCATGACTGCCATGAATCAGCATTGGCAGGACATCTGGGCAGACGAAAAACGCTGGTCAGAGTGCAGGCGCATTACTTCTGGCCACGCATTTCAGGCACAGTACAGAAGTATGTCAAGAATTGCATCCCCTGTCAGAGAAATAAGGCTTCTAATCAAAGGCCTATGGGTAAGCTGCAGCCTCTGCCTATTCCTGATGGCAGGTGGTCCAGTGTTTCAATGGATTTTGTAGGCCCTTTGCCTAAAACCAGGAAGGGGTCAGATTATTTGCTTGTGGTAGTGGACAGATTCAGTAAGATGTTGCGACTGATTCCAACCAAACAAACGGTAACTGCAGCAGGTGTTGCAGATTTGTTTTTTCAGAATGTAGTTCGTTTCTTTGGGTTGCCTCAAGAGATTGTTTCGGATAGAGACAGTCGGTTCACTAGTAATTTTTGGAGAGCTCTGTGGAAGAGAGCAAATACTAGATTGGCAATGTCTAGTAGTTACCACCCTGAGACAGACGGGCAGACAGAAAGGGCTAACAGAACTGTGCAGGAGATTCTGCGAAGTTATGTTGAGCCTGCAGGTGCAGATTGGGAAGAGCATTTGGCTGCTGCAGAGTTTGCTTACAACTCCAGCGTCAATGCCACTACAGGATTCTCTCCCTTTTTCCTCATGTACGGGCAGAATCCCCGAACTCCTGCAAGTGCTGTAGCAACTACAGCCTGCCCTGCGGTGGATGATTGGTGGACTACTTGGCAGCAAGCCCTGCTTGCTGGCAGAGACAACATTGCTCAAGCTCAGGATCGACAACGCCAGGTGGCGGATCAAACCAGGCGGGGAGGGGGCTTTGAGCCAGGCGAAAAAGTTCTTCTGGCAACCAAGGACCAGAGCTGGGCAGTACCGTAACGACCCCCTACGGTACGGTACGACACGTTACGCACCGTACCGTACCGTAATGGGTCGTTACGGTACGGTGCGGTACGAATTTTTTTTACGGTACGGTACAACATCGGTACTGGGTCGGTACGATACGTTATCGCCAACGACCGGCACCCAACATCGGGTCGTTGTTGCAACGTGTCACCGACGTTGTTGTACCGACACAGACAGTACGACGTTCGGTACAACAACGTAATGGCGTTGCAGTAACGTCATGTGGATGACGTACAAAGTAACCCCCGCAGGGTCCCGAGAACCCAAGAGAACCCAGTGGGATTCGAACACCGTACCGCACGGTGTCGAGTCATCTACACTGAGCGCTAAGCCAAGTGGACCACGATACCTTTGTGGCTGTTGCGATCATATACCTTAATCTGTTTGTAATTCTGTGAAATTAGGGTATATTATTGCAACAACCACAAAGTTATCGTGGTCCACTTGGCTTAGCGCTCAGTGTAGATGACTCGACACCGTGCGGTACGGTGTTCGAATCCCACTGGGTTCTCTTGGGTTCTCGGGACCTTGCGGGGGTTACTTTGTACGTCATCCACATGACGTTACTGCAACGCCATTACGTTGTTGTACCGACCTGGCCGTTGTTGTAACGTGTTATCGTTACACGTAACGCAACCGATCGTTGTTGTAACGTCTTGCCTCGGTGCGGACGTTGTAGCAGCCGGTGTAGACGTTACTGATAACGTACTGCGTTACAACAACGCTTTGGCGTTACAGTAACGTCGGATCGTTGTTGTACCGGACTTGGACGTTGTTGCACCGACTGGGTCGTTGTTGTAACGTGTGCAACGTGTTGTAACGTCCGGTCGGTGCGTGCACCGACCGGACACGTTACTGTACCGACCCTGTGCGTTACGGTACGGTGCGTTACAAACGGGTTACTGCCCAGCTCTGCCAAGGACTTACCCCTACCTGATGTACTGAGCAGGAAACTAACTGCAAAGTTCTGTGGGCCATTTGAAGTGGTAGAAAGGCTGTCAGAGGTGGCAGTCAGGTTGAGGCTGCCAGGGCATTGGCGAATCCATGATGTGTTTCATGTGTCCAAGCTGAAGCCTGCCTTTATTGATCAGGAGGGCAGTTTTCCAGCCAGGAGGACACACACACTGCAGCCTGAACCAGAGCTGGTTGAGGGGCAAGAGGAATACCTGGTGGACAGGATTCTTGCAGAAAGGACTGTCAGAGGCAGGAAGCAGTACCTTGTCAGGTGGCAGGGCTATGACCAATCAGAGGATACATGGGAGCCTGCCAGAAACTTGCGAAACGCACCGGACAAGTTACGTGAGTTTGAGATAAGGAGCTGAAAGGACCCGACCAAGCAGAGGTGACAGGTCGATATCTCTGACAGACTGAAGCAACCCCTGACAGAAACAGCGAAAAGAGTGCAGTATACTGGAACAAGAAGCTGTCTAGCAAGTTACGTGCGCAGAGCAGGAAAGGAGAAAGAGGAGCTTATCGTTCGAAAGGAAGGAGTCAATATGGATCAGCAACCAGCAAACCAGACCGCCCTTATCGTCTCAACCCCCGCCAGCAGCAGTGAGCCAGCAGAGGCTGCCCCTGTGGTTATCCCTGCGGCAGCGATGGAGAAAGCCGACGTGATCAAGGGGGCAGATGAGGTTGTGGCGTTTGAGGAGGCTGTGCAGGTTCTGCGGAAGAGGGCAGTCGACGTTGCGGAGTTGGAAAAGCTGAGGAGCAAGTGCCAAAAGGTGGAGCAGGAAAAGTGGAAGCTGCAAGGGTCTCTGAGTGCTGCCGAAAGTGAGCTGAAAGCGTGGCGAGAGTGGGCGAAGAAAATGCCAGTAACGCGGTTGGATTCCGAAGAGGAGTTGTCCTTCGGCTTCCTGGACACAGGGCTCCCTGAACCAGAAAAACCTGCAGCAGGCCAAAAGAGTGAGATGGAGACGGCGCTGAAAGAAACGGGACGTGGCTGTTCGCTTTGCTTCAAGACGGCGAGGTCTCTTGGGGCACCAGTGCGGGAGCTCCCATGTCGGAAGCACAGGATATGCTGCAGAGACCTCTGTGTCCAGAGACTCTGGTACGCGCCAGACGTAACGGTGGAGAAGACAAACCCAGACGGGAGCTTGGACGTGGTCGGGCAACTCAGCGAAACGCGAAAGGGGGTTTCGGTGGATGCAGCGAAAGAGTGTGGGCTGTGCCAGCTTCGGGTGCACACGGCCATGGCGCCGAGGGTGCTGACGTCCTTGCGAATCGCGCTCGTCAGTCCACCCCTGCCGACGCAACCAGCCTCCCCGGGACGAACCAATCGTGAATGCGTGCCGCTGCGAGAGGTTCGCTGGAGTGTGCCCGCGCTTGCGCCAAAGAGGGGCTTGAAACGTCCGGCGACCTGAGGCAGGAATCGACAGGAGGTGTGACCATGGGAAACAGAAACAGAAACAGAAATTACATGTTGCGAAGGGCCAATCCGCCCTGTTGCAACCACATACAATGTCTCAGCCATGTCCAAAAGTCCATAGAAGATGAAGTCTCCAATAAAACCCCAGTACAATCAACGAGAGACCCATCACGAAGGAATCAATGTATCAGAAAGTATTGTCAAAAAACGTTCCCAAGAAAAAGAAACCCGGAACACCAAGCAACAACCAAAAGGAGAGCGAAAACTACTGTCAAACGCCCACCACAAACGACCAACAAACAAAACGAAACAAACAAACACAAAACAAACAAACAAAAACCACGTCACGGCTGAGCCTCAAGCCACTGAGCTCGAGAATCCAACGCCCGACGAAGGTAAACAGCCACCCGATACTGACCCGGCAAATCACCTACAACCATGGGAGTTGTATGTGGCAGGATTGAAGGTGATTTGCTCAGTGGGTGCAGTGAAAGAGTTGGTGATTTGGGGCTGTCCAGTTTCTGGTGATCAGTGTGTTGGAAGTGGAATTTTTCAAGGGCTGTCCAGTTTCTGGTGATCAGTGTGTTGGAAGTGGAATTTTTCAGGCAGGGTTAAACCCTTACGGCTGTCCAGTTTCTGGTGATCAGTGTGTTGGAGGTGGACAAGGATCTCTTTTGCAGTTTCTGGTCAGGTTGAGATGAAAACTCTGAAGTTTGCAACCTGTTTTGGTTATGAAAATGGTTCACCTGTTGATACATTGCAAGTTCAGTCAAATGGGTTTTTATCTTTGTGAGGTTGGTATTTGTTGCCACTTGAGTATGGCTGGTTAAAAGGGCAGATACAGCAACCTGCATGGAGTTTTTATTTCAGTTTTGAATATGGAAATTGGTTTGACAAATCAGTGGCAGAATTACAACACTTGAGGGGCTGGAAAAATGAGAGATTTGGGTTCTATTTCAGACTGCAGATGGAGTGCAGTGTTTGCTTGAAAGAAGGGCTCTGATTTCTATATTACAGGTCCATGGATAGTATGTTGAGCTGAAACATTTCTGTGGGAAATTGGGTCCCTGTGAAAGTTATGGTTGTGTCAGAGTGCATAAGGGATAGCAATTTCCAGTGGCAGGACTTGGTATGGTTACATTCATTTTTGGGACTTGATTATCAGTGACTGAAATCTGAAAGATGTTTTATTTTAATTCGATACATTGGATCAGGTCTGAATTGCAGATATGAGTTTTTCATTGGCAGAAGTTGGACTAAGAAGTTCTTCACTGGTATGGGTTTTGTTAGCTTGCAGTCTCTTGGGTTTTTTCTTTCTAAGTTGCAGTAGGGGCTACTGCAGTTCAGGTGGGGAGGAATGTAGTGAATCGCCTGATTCAGAGCCTGCTGGGCCCTGAATCAGGAGATCTGACTGTAGGTTGGCGAGCTGGCAGCTCAGCAGGTGTCCCTGCTGAACTGGCAGCTCAGAACATTCTGTGATCTGACCTGATACAGTGATGGGTTCACTGTGTCAGCTCAGTAGTTGTCTGATCAGGGGATCAGGTCTTGTCAGAGGTGCTGCAGCAGGGTATTTGGGCAGCGCCTCTAGGGTATTGATACACTTGGTTTTAACCTAGCTTTAACCTTGTTTGGAGTGCTTTGCACCTTGGTCTCCCTTTTGTTTCACCTTCAGCTTGGCTGGCAGACTTGCAGAGTCGCAGCCGTTGCAGATGGGGTGAGGAAATGAGTGGTAGTCGTGAGTCGAGGATGAGGTGTGTGGTAGGATTAGGTCATAGGACTAAATCGGGATAGGGTACGAGATAAGTACGGGTCAAGCCAGGAGTCAGACGGAACGGAGTTCACCATGTCGGCAACAGTGTATTTTTTTGTGGCCCATTGTGGCCCTTTTGGCCCATTTTGGCCCCCAAAAAAATCAGAATGGCAAATTTTGGGGCCACAAAAGGGCCAAAACGTTTTATTACAAGATGATTTTGGGGCCACAAAAGGGCCACATTCACCTAAAGTTTGTAAGGTCTGGGCCACATCCAAGAAATCAATCGAGTTTCCACAAAAATCAAAACCAACAACATTAAGTAAATGCTATATAAACACTAAGGCTTGTAATTTCTGTTTTTGAAGTTGGGGCAACATTCTATTTTTTTCGGACAAATTGGGGCCACAAAAGAGCCACAACTGGATGAAACGGCCAAATTTAGGGCCACTTTGGGGTCAGTGAAATTGAACAAAAATACACTGGTCGGCAATGTGGTTAAGGGTGTGACAGTTCTAAAGTGCGAGAGGTGGGATTTGATCCCGGGACCTCTCAGTATCGAGTCTAGTAACGGTCGCTGGTGCGAACCAGTGAGCTACGGTTGTCATATCGGTTAGAACGGTTATGTAGCCGTCTGACCGGGTGACGTAATATGATGTGATAGAGTCAGGGAACGGATGATCGTGTGTGACTGTATCCGGACGGTGTAGTCCGGGGTCACGTGAGCTGAAGTTGCAGCCAGTTACGGTTGTGACCGTTGACGGGATTCGAACCCGGGTCAACGGTTGACGAGTCTTAAGGCTTCTCGCCTTAGACCGTGTTGTTCTTGTATTGTAAGTCCTTTAAGTCTTTCCATCCCCCGCGTCCTTACAAGTGGTTTCGGAGCGAAGTGTACAGGGCTACACCCAAACGATCGGGCAGCCTGTGATATTGGGTTCATCGTGAGAGACCGGGGAAAGAACCAGAATGTCGGCGGAGGACGTTAATAACCTGTTGGAGGCGGTGGCGGCACTCAAGACGGGGTGCAAAGCACTGGAAGACCGAATCGGGGAACTCGAAGGGTTGGAGATAAAGACAGAAATCGCAAACATCCACAAAGCAGGACAGAACGTGGAGAAGCTGGTGAATAAGCATGGCGACGAGTTCGCAAAGGTTCACAAGGCAGGCTTGGCAGTCGAAAAGCTCGCGCATAAGCATGGAGAGTCCTTACAGAAACTGTCGACGGCAGTCGGCAAGCTTGATGAAGCTGGGGCCGGGCTACAGGATAAAGTCAAAACTGTAAAGGAGAAAGTTGCTGAGCTTGGAACTACGAACGAAACCAGACATGTCGAGACGACCGGGAAACTGGAACTGCTGGAGAAATCGGCGGGTGACGTCCGAGCAGACATGCTGAAAGTTCGACAGGCGGGCACGAAACTGGAGCAGAAACTGTCGAAAGTGACCCTCGACAGCCAAGCGAACCACCAGAAACTAATGCAGAAGCTGGACGAACTAACGTTGAGCCAGACCCTACGGGAAACCCAGGCGATGGAGTTTCGGACGGATACGGATGCAAAGATCTCTACCCTGGTGGCTACTATGACGGAACTAACCGAGCAGCAGTCGACGGCGCAGTCGGCTGTGGGCATTAACTTGGAGGCTGGGTCAAGCATGCACAAAAAACTACTGGAACTGCAAGAGCAAATGGCAACCCAGAAGAGCGACCTCCAAGCATCGTTACTGGCAGCAAAACACGAACTGGAGCAAAAGTTCCGACAAGTGAGAGCGACGAGTGGAGTGACGAGTGGAGGTTCTGCAGGGCCATCTATACCTGATGTGTGGAACTTTGCGCCTATCCGGCTGGGGAATCCTCCTCAGTTCTTTGGGAAAACGGGAGAAGGAGCATCCGACTGGGTGGAGAGTATGGAAACTTATTTTGTGGCGTCTGTGATAGTGGGGTGTGTGGTGGAAATAAATTTTCTACATACTCCCCCTGGGAGCGTTCCCCTACAACAGCGAATCCAACCAAAACAACAACCCAACCAGTGTCTAACTACGTGTCCCTTAAATAGTACTCTAGGGCTATCACGAGTCACACTAATGATACAAGTCACCTCAACGCTCCCAGACCAGTCATTTCTAGTCATCTCGTCTAAAATCACTATCAACTTGCCCCGCCCCATAATAAGTGGCGTCCGCGACACTAACATTCTTTCTCTCTGCCACGATCAAACAAATACTTCATAACCCATAAGCTAACACACTTAATCCTCTAAGTACAATGCACGTCCCATACCATGCAAAGATTCTCAAACGCATTACTCAACTCAACTTAACCTTTTTAACTCAACCTTTTTCTTCTGACCCACGAACCACCACTGTCTTGGACATCTTGGACATCTTGGACATCTCTTGCTCGTGTCTTGGTCAGCTCTCCTGCGGCAAAGTCTTGAACACTCGAGGTTGGCGCACTTCCTTTACAACCTTCAGCTGTGAGCGTCATTTGGCAACAACTCTGAGCAAATAGCTTGGGAAACGTAGCCTTGCTTAACGTTCCATCCACTGCCAAGGCTATGCTCTTACCAGTTGTCCCATGGCCTTAGCATAACGCACTTTCACCCTTGTGCGTGGCCAATACACATGCACACCAACTCATGTGGGCCGCACATTGACAGGTGGAGCTCCAGCTTTTCAGCGAACTCACTCGGTGCTCTCCCTTTTAGCACCTCCAGCCATTTCTCCGTCCTGTAGTCGCTCTTTGCCGCACTTCTCTCTACCTTAGACCTCTCTGTCTCAGGTTTCGCTCTCTCGCTCTCCTTAGTAGTCCTTGACTCTTGCTCTTCCTCTTCCGCTTTGGGTTCTCTTTCTCTTGTTTGATATAAACGCACCATCCTCTCATAGTCTATTGACCTTGACCTGAGGGTAGGCTACCACGTCGGGAGGCAAGTCAGAATACATCCGCTTGTATTCTTCGTTACTGTTGTGATCAACCAAGTGCTCCACCTCCAATATTATCGAATCCTCAATCAAATCAGCTAAGTCAGAGTAGCATATGAAGACGAGTTACATAGGCTGGCTTTGGGTCAATGGTACCAACACGTGATCCCACACTAGGATCTTCCACCATTGCCATCCCCAAAAAGACCTATTGAGTTTGTATTCCACTTTAGGGAACCTATGCCTCTGACCGCCATTCATCTCTTGCTTATTCTTCCTCGTGCTTCTCTTCTTATTTCCTCGATAAATTCTTCCACTTGTTGATCCTTGCGTTACCGGTTGCCTATCCAGCTAACGCTTCTCCTCCTTCCAGTTCACTGACGTTTGAAGATGCAACTCCTTTCTGCACTACCCATTGTAGGCAGTCACCATATGCAAGCTCCACGTTGAAGACTTAGAACGTATCCCACACTCACATGTGTTTGCACCCATACATCATGCAAGTCCCGAAGGTAGTGTGGATAATCTCCTCATTCTTCAAGTATTTTCTCACAAAGATAAACAAGGATGCGTTAGGCATTCTCGTGTTCTTCGCCAACAGAAGTAATATCTGCGACTCCTCTTGCCTTTGATGGATCGACTATGAACCATGCACGGCATTCCGACTTATTACCTTGATGGGAATAGTCTTTACTGCGCTCTTTGGCGACTTACAACCGCTGTACAAGGATTTATCGCGTATTCTGCTCGTCTTCTCCTCCTCCGTCTGTAAATCTTCCGAGATGCTCACCACGGTTCCTTTATAGTCGACGTCCACTGTTGCTGTTGCTTCTTCTTTCTCCACTTGTGTTTCTTCAACTCTCAAGTGTAATCCAATGCAGTTCCTTTTACCATCAACCTTAAAACAGAGTGGTGTTTCTCAATCTGGTTGTGGCACTCGATAGTCTCTCTCTTTCTCCAACCAACACGTTGGTTAAACGCACTTGTTGTCGTTGAAGATATCACACCTCTTGTCGTTCAAGAGTTTTCTCCACTGCTCGTTCATCTTTCGCCGATTGCTGCTCTGGTTCAGTCACTACTCATAGCACTTGGCGGATTGTCAAATACTTGCGCCAGAGTCCATTAAACTCTTGTGAACTTCATCTCCTCCAGAGCTAAGCTCTTCATGTGATAGCACACACCGATCCTCGACGTCAATTGATCAAGCTACTGCTCAATCCCTTCCACGAAGTTACTCTCGCTTTATCCTTCATGGAACCTCTGTCGCGAGGCTAATATTTGCCTTCTCCTTTTCAGAACGACAGACTTGTATTTTGGTCGGTCCATATGCTTCACCCTCAGAAATAGACATATTCCACGCCATGCATCACCTTAACACCTTAGTCGCGTTGACATGTGTCGCTGGAATTGTCTTCACACTCGTCGATAACAAACGAACTCCAAGTGTTGCGCTCTCTTCTCAATAAAATGATACACAGAGCACCATCCACTTCGAGTATTGGATTAAGTAAACTGTTTCGCCATCATATTAACGTAGCCACATTTCCCTTAGGAAGTCTTCACACGCGCGTACGCGGTAGCTGGCGCACAGGGTTCCAGCTGCTACGTCTCTTTTCGCTCCTGTGTTCCTCTCTTTGAACACTTAGGGTAGAATCACGTCTCCTCCCCCTTAGTACTACCGAAACTAAGGTGGACTTCACACTAGGCGACCATCACCAAGGCCGTCTTGAAGCTGACGAATCCTTTAACTCATACTCTAATGAGATATTGAGTTTCAGCTCCTCGAGTTCCCTGCAAGGATTCTTATCCCGACTAATGTGTGATTCTATGGAGTCTCCTATATTTTCGCCACGGTTTCTCAGGACTTCGAGATCACCAACTATCACACGCCCTGTAATAGTGGTTTTACCGTCATGGGAGACAGCAAGGTGTCTCAACCATCCCACAACACTCCAATTCCTTTTCTCCACGTTCATCGATCACGTCTCAGCCACTTGTGGCTGTCCTTCTCGTGGGTATTCTCTTCTATCACGTTCGAAAACAACTTCTTTGAAACAACTCCATCACATACTTTAGCAACTTGTGCTAGAGAGTACCACCCTCAACTCGTCCTCCATGTCGCATTTCCAGTGCATCCAATGTATACACCGGGTTTGATTCAAAATTTTGAGTGTGGCCTGGCGGCCAGTAAATCTCACTGCGCACTCCGTTGCTGAAGAGACTCACTTCGTTCGTTTGGTCGATTTACCTCACTCACGACTACTTCGTGACCTCCTTCGTCGGTAACCTCATTCGTCGCTCGTGAGCACTCCTGTCCCCCCTGGGGCCAGTGGAACGCCCTCGTCCACGTCCCAAAAGGGTAGAAAAACATAGAGGGGGTAGCCTCCACACAAACACAGCAAGTCGCTATGCGCAAATATTGCAAGGTTGCACATATCTCCAGCCTTATCGCATAAAAATGCGTCAACCTCCATAAAACCTTGAGAAAAAGATGCACCACACATCACAACATATCCACATGGATGATGTGGCGAAGATCTCGCAAATGCGGACACTCTGAAGCGAAATATGGTCGAGTTCATCCACGGAGTTAGTCCTGACACTACAGGCCAATGATGAAGGTGTGGCTTCTGTTTTCCCATCAGCCTCACCACACACTTGTCAGACACTGGGAGCAACTACGGCTCAACCAGCCTGGAATCAACCATGAACACATGGATGACGCATCATTGGGGGTCCCTAAACAGGGCATCGCGTTTACAAACGCCTCTCACCAAGTCCCTTGGTGGATATCCCAAATCTCAAACCATGATGCTCAAGGGCGTTATGAATTTGAGGAGATAAACCCCTTCCTCTTCGCTCCACCACCATCAGCAAACCTTTTTGCAACCTTTTGCGGTTTTTCACTTGCATCTCATTCTCATGGGGTTGTCAACCATTGTCATCCTCTAAACCCCGTTATGCACAAGGCTATCATCCACATAGTGCGTCACCTAGCTCTCTCATTGCTCAGGTGGCGAATAAACATCTTCTCCCTTAGGAGGTATCCCTCAGCCTTTGCACAAGGTTTTGTGATAGTTAACACAAATTCCTTCGCATGGACTTCAAGGTTCTTTCATACTCTTTGTTGCCGCATAATATAAGGCAACAGCTCCACACTATCTTCTCTTTTGGAGATCCTTCTTGCTTCACGCATCTCACTTAGTGTAGATCGAAATTTAAATATCTTGGAAGTTTGCCCTTGCAACGACGACCCTCGTTTATGGAAGTGCATCAACCAGCGCACTGGGTGCACATCTCCTTGTGCTTAACACAAGCATGGTATCCCCATAGAACAAAGTTCTAGGGTGGAAAGAACAATAGAGCGATCGATGTTTAAAGTTCTCAACAACACATCGTTTCGCGCGAGTCAACGTGGCGCTTTAAGCTCCCATCGCTTTCTCTCTTTAACACATTGTCTTTCCCTCGTTGTAATTTCGCCATCCACACTTGGTTAAAATTACACTCCATATTCTCTCAATCGTTGGATCTTCTTGCTCTCACAAGGTAGAAAAACTTCCGGCCCTTCTCCAAAATATCATGTTATTTGATAGTGAAGCTTGTGGGTGACGCAATAGTGGTCGGCTGTGTTGGTTGGATTCGTGATAACTTGCTGGCTAACGCAAGTATACTTGTGGGGTTTGTTGGTTTAGACAACTCTCTAGCTAGCGCGGTTGTGAACGCTACTAGAGCACTTGGTTGGATAAGTGATTGCGTCAGGCAAACACTTAGACACACACACACAAACACACACACAAGCGGGAACACACCAATCCCACGAATCCCGAGTTCTTACAAAGTAAAGTGAATAAGAATGTCAAAACAACGAGTGGGCCTCTTAAGTACCCCTAAGTGTAGTACGCTGACGCATGCCCCAAACTCTGGGTCTAATCTGTCTTACTCGCGAACCCACATGCGTCAGCCACCCTCGGCTCTATCCCAAACTACCTCGTATAGCGCTAAAAGACTAACATACGCCCCCCCCGCAAAAAGTGGGCGCCCACGCACACCAAAACACAAAGAAAAACAAAAACACAAAAATACAAACACAAAACTCACCCACTCCCATACCCACACCCAACTGTCTTGGACCTGTCTCTTGCTCTGACGTCTCTGACAGCTGCTGCACGCACACACTTGGTCGACGATAACTCCTTTTCCCTCCTCCTTAACGCTGTTCCTGCGCTTGCGCTTGCTGAATAGCACGCTGCTCCTGCGCATGCGCTTGCTGCACTGCACGATACCGGACACAGGGATCAAATGCGGCAGCCACCCTCTTGGACTTAAGGAATGGCAGATCCCTTGTGATGCCGGACACTTTGAGCTGCCGCTTTACACACATGTTGCAGTGTGGCAACTTCTCGTGCTCAGCCGGGAACGGAGGGATTTCTTCGAACGTCGAGCGTGTCAGCTTCAACATATGGGCAGGTAGAGAGAATGGGGAGACGGTGGCGATGGACTTGTTGTCCACTTCCGCGACTTTTTGGACCGCCGTGACGATGCGCCCCAGCATCGAGTATGCCAACCAATGAGCATCACACACGAGGTGATACCCACAAGGAAGGACGGAATACTTCTTCTGCGTCAGCCGCTGAGCACTTGCTTGCATTGGGCTTCTCCCGCACCAAATGCACATGGGCAACTCGTGAAAGTGCCGGTTGCCGCGATAATTTTGCAAGGCTCGGTCCCTGGGGTTAGTATATTGGACCTTCGGCCATTTCTCTGACGCAGTGATGGGGTTGCAAGCCTCCTCGATATCCTCCCGTGACAGGTTCACTTCGCTGGGTGCAGCATCCACTTTGTCTTGAGCAGCCGCCTTTAGTCTTCTGAGCTTAACCTTTTCTCGGAAAGCCCGAAGTGCTGCTTCTGTTGGAGCTAACTCCAACGGTGGATGGACCGCACGCTGAACCTCTGTCACCTGGCTTGGCCCTTCATCATTCCTTATTTCCCCGTCCTCCAGTTCAGAACTAGGACCTTCGAGCCTAGGAGGTGGATTACCGAAGTCAAGTTCTTCGTTGAAATCCAAGTCCAAAAGCTCCTCCTCTCGCATGTCGAATAAGTCCTCCCCCGGTGCTATTGCGGTAGCCTCATCTCCGGGAGTCTGAACTGTTGGTGCTGGTTGTGAGGGTGCTGGAGTTTTTAATGCGGCAGCCTTTAACTTGAGTAACAAGTTGGCTCTTGCTGCATCTCCAGGCATACGATCCCTCGGTGGCTCACCACCTTCATCGTCACCGTCCTCTCGCCTTCTCTTTCCGTGTGGATCTTCACCCCTACACGGCGAGCTTGGGCGTTTGTTTTTCCCTTTCCCCTTGCCCTTGCTTGAGCCTCCCGCATCATCGTCCTTGGACGGTTCCAGATCAAGTGTTGCGTTTGACAACAGAACTTGGACTTGGCGATCCAGTTCTTCGCGTACCCGTGGTGCTGGTACCGGCGGGTTCAAACGCAGCATCTTGTCCGTTGTTTCGCTCTGCACTTGAAGTTTTTCAGAGCCGTCTCTGAGGGACTCTCCCAGCAAATCGATCTGCAGCTCTTGTTCTGCCAATTCCCTCTTAAGGTTGTTGGCTGCTGCATTCCACGCGGTTGCTACAGCTCGCTGCAGCGTTTCCTCTACCGCGGTAAATCGATCCACCATTCCCCCGAGAGCTTGCTTGCGGAGGTCATTCTCACGATGGTTAGCCATCATGTGAGATTGGAACCGCTGCTTCTTCAGCTTCATGGCTTCCAATTTTTCTTCCAAGACCTTAGTCTTGTCCTCCGCTTCTTTCTTTTCCGCCTCCGCCTTATCCTTGGCTTTTTCCGCTGCCTCCTTCGCAGCCTCAGCTGCTTTCGTCCGGTCACTCAACTCTGTGAGCTGCCGGGTTAAGGCCTCATTGTTCTGCAGCACTTCCTCTGCGGTCGACGTAAAGTGCTGCAGCTCCTCTTCTTTTTGAGCTACCTCCGCTTCCAACCTCGCAATAATTGCGGCGGGTGTGTCGGCAGCCATTATGTTCGTCGGAAAGAAAGAAATAACAACGGTTTGTGCGTCTTTAGACTCTTTTCACTCAGGAGCTCGCTCCGTTTACACAAACACTAGGGCAAAATGGTTCGAGGGTTGCGCTTATAAGGCTGGGTGACTCGTACACTTTCCTCGTTGAGTTATTGGGGTGAGACACCAACGTTTCGCTCGGTTGGAGTCTCGTCAAGACCACCTCAACACGTCACTTGATAGGGGTTTTCTCGGAACAACCACACTATCTCGAATGTGACATCGTTTGCCCGGTTTCTAAAGTACTACTGAAGCTACACTTACTGCGCCAGCCAAATAACTTAGGCACCTAACGCATTAAAGTTAAAGAGTTGGTTTGGAAGTCGACAGAGTTTTTCTAAGGTATCCTTTTTCGCGCCCCCTTGCTATAAGGAGTTCCACCTTAGCCATCAAACACTCTGCTTCCCTATTCTCTTCCTTTCTGCAACTCTTTTCTTTCTTTCTCTTTAAATGCGCGAAGTATATCTGGTGCGTTAACCAGATTAGCTTCAGGTTCCCAAGTAGCGTCAAGTAGATCGTATCCTTTCCACAGCACTAGGTATTCACGATTGCGTTTACCTCTAGCCCTTAGGATATTTTCGACCTCATACTCTACTTCGCTACCAATCAACTCTCCTTCTGGAGGTTGTATCTGCCTGCTGTTATCACTCGAGGCGTGATAACGCTTGAACTTAGAAACATGAAACACTGGGTGAATGAGCCATGTTTCCGGAAGTTGAACTCTGTAAGCCACCTTTGATATTTTCTCCACAATTTCAAAGGGACCCACAAATCGACGGCGCAGTTTGGGACTCACTTTGTTCAAAGCAGCCAACGGAATAAAACGGCTTTTTATCAGGACTTTATCCCCTTTCTCAAAAGCAATATCTTTCCTCTTCTTGTTTGCACTCACACACATTCTGTGTTGTGCTCTAGAGTAATATGCTTTTGCGGTATCTAAGTCCTGTGCCATCCGTGCTACCATAGTCTTAACTGCTTCCACTTGAAATTGCGTTGCCGTCCCACCAATGTTTGGTGTTTCTGGATGGTACCCATACATCAAATATGCAGGTGCGAACCCTGTACTCGCATTCACTGCATTGTTTGCTGCAAACTCTGCTGTAGGTAAATACTCAACCCACTTATGGGGATACCTCTCAGCATATGGCCTTAAGAAATTTTCCAGAGTACGTATGGTAACCTCACTCTGCCCATCCGTCTGAGGGTGGTAAGCTGTACTCATACGAATCTCTGTACCCAGAGCTTTAAAAAGCGTCTGCCAGAACTTGCTGGTAAAGCGAGGGTCTCTATCAGACACAATCACTTTAGGTAGGCCATGGTTGCGGTAAACATGTTCGATAAAAAGTTGGGCGTATCCTGCAGCGGTAATCTCTTTAGTACATGGGGCGAAATGCACAAACTTGGTAAGTCTATCGACAAAGACAGCTACAGCACTAAACCCATTGGATGCTGGTAGATCTGTCACCAAGTCAGTGGTAATCTGCTCCCACTTCCGCTCAGGTATTGGCAGGGGTTGAAGTAAGCCCATAGGCTTCTGTGTGTCAGCCTTTATTTGTTGGCACACAGGGCATTCGCGCACAAATGCCTTCAACTCATTCATCCACCCCTTCCACCAATATCGCCGCGCTAGGATTTCTCCTGTTCGCGCTGGTCCTGTATGGCCGGCTGAAGGTGTCTCATGGCACTCCTTCATAATCTTATTGCGCTGGCCTTTAGGAACCACCACTTTCTCGACTAATCCTCTCTTTGGGACCGTCCAGAGTATTCCCTCTCTGAGGAAATATCCCTCAACTTCCTCGCCACTCTCAAGCTTCCGCAATATCTTCACCAAGGAGTTATCAGCTTGGAGGGCTTGTTTCCACTCATCTTGGCTTGCTTGATGCACTTGCCAAGTGGAAATGTTCATCGCAGTTTCCACGGGCTTAGGAACACTGCGGGAGAGAGCATCTGCTAACACATTAGCCTTGCCTTTGATATAGGAGATCTTGGGGTTGATCGAAGTCAGGTACCCCGCCTCAAGCCATCTTGCTTGGGTTCTAGAAAGGTTCCTCTGCGACAGAATATGTGTCAGAGGTTGGTGGTCAGTGAACACTGTTACTCCACCCACACAACCTTCTAGATAATGTCTCCACTGCACCATCGCATAACATATTGCACACAACTCTTTGTCGTATGGTGCATAGTTAAGCTCGGCAGGCTTGAATCTACGTGAGAGGTAAGCTATTGGCTGTAGCCCCTCTCCGTGATCCTGTGTTAACACGGCACCGATGGCCTCATTCGACGCATCAGTGATCACAGTGTAAGGCAGTGACGCATCTGGAAAAATAAGGACGGGAGCTTGACTTAAACGCTTTTTCAGTTCATTGAATGCGCCACGCTCAACCTGTCCCCATCTCCAGGGATGGTCTTTTTTCACTAAGTCATGGAGTGGTCCAGCAACATGTGCAAACTGGGGAATGAATTTCCTGTAGTATGAAACCATTCCAAGGAAACTACGTACATCACTAACACTCTGTAGTTCCTTCCACTCCTTCACTGCCTTCACTTTTTGTTCCTGTGGCTTTAACCCACTTCCGCTAATGCGGTAGCCAAGATAGTCTACTGTTGCGACAGCCAGCTCACTTTTACTTGCCTTAGCAAAAAGCTGATATTCTGCTAGTCGCGACAGGACTTTCTCTAAGTGTTCGGCATGCTGTTCCATGTTTTCAGAGAAGATGAGGATGTCATCGATAAAGACAACAACAAAATCATCTAAAAACTCTGCGAGTAGGTCTTGCACTAGAGTTTGGAATTGCGCTGGGCAATTGGTTAGCCCAAAAGGCGCTACCAAAAACTCAAAGTGACCGTATCTCGTGCGGAACGCTGTTTTATCTGTATCAGATGGCCTTACTGGAAATTGCCAATAGCCTGATCGCAGATCTAACTTCGAGAACACTTTGGCTTTGAACACTCTATCCATCAATTCTTCTGGCAGGGGTAAAGGATACCGGTTTTTCACCGTCACCTTATTGATCCACCTGTAATCCACACACATCCTTAAGCCTCCATCCTTTTTCGGTACAAATAGGATTGGCGCGCCCCAAGGGGACTCGGATGGTTTGATTTTCTTCTGTTCCAGAAGGTAGTCCACTTGTGCTTTCACTTCATCCAGCTCTGCTGGTGAAAGCTTGTATATTGGACGATGGATAGGTGTTGGATCCTCCAGGTCTATCTTAAACTCATGACCTTTTCTCTTCGGAGGGATCCCTGGGGGTAAATCACGAGGGAACACACCACGGTGTGTTTCTACCACCTTTTTAATTTCGGCAGGGGTGTCTGAACGAATAAGTTTGCCAATCTCATCCTCAGTGTTGAATGGCTGTGTTCGCTCTATTGCGTCAGGCAATTCATGTTGGCCTAAAGCTTTCTCTTCAGATTCTTGCACTACAACCATGAATGCTGTCTCTGTTTTGAGATGACGCATCATTCTCTTAGCTGAACACTCAGTCACTGGCACTTCTTGCAGTATCGACTGTACTTTTCGTTCAGGTTCAATACTCTCTTGGGTTGGATGACGCAACGGGAGATGAAACACTTGGCTGTTTTTGCAAACTGAAATCTCATTCTGCTGAAAGTCTATGCGGGGGTTTTCTTTCTGCAACCAAGGCATGCCCAATATTAGGTCATAACCAAGGTCTGGGAACAGATCCGCTTTCATTTTGCACTTCAGCCCTCCTATCTTTACTCGGAGGTTGTTACAGCTGCCAGCCAGTTCTTTAATATCTCCGTTTGCCAACATTGCTCTCTTTGAGCTTGGTGTAATCGACAACCCGAGATCACGCGCTACCTTATCATTGATATAGTTTGCTGTACTTCCACAATCAATGAATGCATAAAGGTCCGTGGTCTTGATCCGTGCTTTTACTTCGTACCCTCTCACAGGCACTTCTTGAATTTTTAACAGAGGGCATGTGTCACCCTTGGTTGACGAAGTTGATCGAACTTCTGACACATTAACTCGCTCTGTGGTAGACCGCTGGGTTGTTTCTGACCCACTATCGTCTACGTCTGCAGGCAGGGACTCCTGTAGACTACTCTGCGACTCCAATGAGCCCACAGATTCACTAACAGAGGGAAGAGATGCAGATGACGCATGAGGCGCGTCCATCTCATCCGGTGTGCTTTCCTTCTGTTCATTTTTCCAATCGCAGTTGTCATGTGCCGATTGGGTAGATGTGGAGAGTGTCTCTGTTCTCTCTTCACGCGGTGTACTAGTCCGCTCCTCAGGTTTTCCGCTGTGAGTACTTTTAACCTTTTTCGAGGCACCTACTTTTGATCTATGCTTCCTACGCCGCCTACGAACTCTGTTTCGCTTACGACGTTTGCGTCGGCCAGGCTCAGACGAAGCAGTTTCCTGCCTGGCGGTCAGTTTAACATTTTTTTTACATCGGGGAGGTTTTTCACCTCCTCCAATCTAGGACATTGCCTCACAGGATGACCCTTCTTTCCACAAAGATAACAATTATATCCCCCTCCCCCCTGGGGGTTCTGTCTTCCCTGATTGGCTTGTCCTCTTCCACGGTTACCACCACCGCGTCCACGTCCACCACCACCACGTCCTCCTCCTCGTCCTTGTTGCTGTTGCTGCTGCTGTTGCACTCCTGCGGCAGCTTGTGGTGGTGCTTGGGCTGGTGGTGTGGGGTTCTGCTGCTGCTGACCCTGATTCTGGCCTTTCTTCTTTCTTCCACCACGCCAGACTCCTTTCTTTTTCTGATTGGTTTGCCCTCCTTGGCCTTGTGTTCCAACTCCAAGGGCTTCCAATCGTTCGGCGGATATGATGGCGGCCTCGACATCTCGAGGTACCGTTGCTGCGACTAACTTCTGAACTTCACTCTTAAGTCCATCCACGAAGAGCAAATACTGGTGATCCTCTTCGAGGTCTGGAATCCTCAAAACTAACCGCTGAAACTCTTTAACGAACTGTTTCACGGTTCCAGTCTGCTTGAGTTTATGGAGGTCACGCCACGCTTCATCTCGATCACTAGAGAATTCGAAAGCTGTAGCTAAGCCATCCATGAAGTCCATCCAGTCACGGAAGGGTGGTCTTTCACCTCGGTGAATTTTCAACTCTTGCATCGTTAACCAATCCGAGGCAGCTCCATAAAGGTTGGTGGCCATAATCGACTGCCACTGTGCTTCATGCACTCCGCAGGTTCTCAAGTACCGCGTCATGAGCACTTGCCATTTACGGGCTTTTGGTTCTCCACTTCCGTTAAATGCGCGAGGCATTTGCAACTTGACGGTGCTAGGCAACCACTGTCCTTGCCTAGGAGGTCCTGGCCCTGCTGATCCAGCGCCACCTCCACCTCCACCTCCATCAGGAGGTCCACCGGGAGGTCCACCGCCTCCACCATCTCCACCGCCGCCACCACCTCCTCCGCCATCAGGCGCACCTGGAATGCGGGAAGGTGGGCGGTTTCGCCTGTCGCGGTAATCATCACCGCCATCATCATCTGGGTCGTCATCACCAGGATCTCCAAAGTTACCTCGCATGCGAGGAACTCGACTGGGTCCACCAGTAGACTCATATGAACCAAGTGCAGCAAAGGGATTGTTTTCTACCCTTGCTCCCAAAGCACTTAACCCAAGTCCCAATCTTCCAGTACGTGTGGGGATCTGCATGGGTTCTTTTCCTTTCTCTTCTCTGACCTGTGCCTTAGCACGCTCAAGGTCAATTTGATATAACACTTCTGCTGAGGAGAGAACTCTTGGGTTAGTTCGTGTGGGTCTACGTGATCCATCGGCAGAGTCGGGTTCTGAGATGCGTACTCCAGGCTGAGCTCTTGTACTTGGAGGTATCAACTGAGGGAATGTGAAATCAGCGTCTGGTGCGCTGTCCACTGCAGTGCATGGTGGTGCTTCTGCAGCAACAATTTCACCCTCCTCGACCTGTACTGCTGGAGGAGCCGGTATTGTTGAGGTTCCTGCCCCAACCATTCCTACCGCGAAGCTCTGGTCTAGTGGCGGCCATGATGCAGCCAACTGCTTTACTGATTTCTTCGGCAGCGGCATCCCAAAGGCTGAGTCCTCAGGCTCAGGAGAAGTTGATTCTTCTCGCTCTGGTGATACTGCACGAGCATCACTTCCACTTTGGGCACTCTGACTTCCGCCACTCACATCCTCCATGCTTCGTTCCAGGCCAGATAATCTTAAGGCAACTACATCAGCTGCATCTTGCTGCTGATCCCAGGTCTTGGATGCCTTTTTCTCCAAGGCAATCAAATCTTTTTGAATTGCTACTCTGGAGCTCTGCAAACGCTTCACCTCAGCACCTTGTTTATGCAAGGACTCCCGAAACAATTCTAGAGTCCGTTCGACTTTTTCGTTGGAATCCGCAACAGTTCCTAATAAGCCTTCAATTCTCCGCCCTTGAACAAGGGATAACTCGGAGAGTTGTTTTAACTGAAGTGCTGATGCTTCAGTTGCTTCTTTTAGGTCAGCAAAACGAGAGTCCGCTAGAATGTCTGCGGCATCCATTCTCCTCGTTATTGCGTCCACAGAAGCTTTGATCTCGGCTCTTTCTTTTCTATGGTCGATATCTTGGCGTAATAGCCTCTGCTCGTATCGACTATGTTGAGCCGCTACTGAATCCAGCTTCTGCTGTTGCGACACCACCGCATGCTGTGTGGCCTCAACCTGTTGCGCATGCTGGTGCTGTGTTTCCAGCGCCTGCCCGATCACCTCTGATGCGCCAGCCAGTTGGTTCGACACAGAGGCCTCAGCATGGGCTAGCCTCTGCCCCAGTGTCTGGTCAACTTGCTGCAGGTGACCCCTTAGCCCGTGGGCTAAATCGTCCACACGGTCATGGACCGCATCCACATCCTCTCTTAAGGCTTCCGCATCAGCTCCCATGTCTATGTCGACAGCTGCTTGCTGGACATTGTGGATGTTCTGGACGTTTATTTGTTGATACACAACATTGGGTGCGTCAGGCAATTCCTCATCGAACTCAGGTTCAATCCCTGGCTCTTCAACTTGAGGCTCGCGCACTGCCAATGCGTGTTCACGGTCAGCCATGGTCTCTCAGCCACTATTTGGGAGGACTCAACAACCACGGTTGGAGTTTCTCTCTACCAAACAAACAAATAAAAACGTTTGTTGCGCCACGTTCACAAGTTTCGATCTCAAGAACTTAAAGTTCTTGCCCTGCTCCGAAACCAATTGATAGTGAAGCTTGTGGGTGACGCAATAGTGGTCGGCTGTGTTGGTTGGATTCGTGATAACTTGCTGGCTAACGCAAGTATACTTGTGGGGTTTGTTGGTTTAGACAACTCTCTAGCTAGCGCGGTTGTGAACGCTACTAGAGCACTTGGTTGGATAAGTGATTGCGTCAGGCAAACACTTAGACACACACACACAAACACACACACAAGCGGGAACACACCAATCCCACGAATCCCGAGTTCTTACAAAGTAAAGTGAATAAGAATGTCAAAACAACGAGTGGGCCTCTTAAGTACCCCTAAGTGTAGTACGCTGACGCATGCCCCAAACTCTGGGTCTAATCTGTCTTACTCGCGAACCCACATGCGTCAGCCACCCTCGGCTCTATCCCAAACTACCTCGTATAGCGCTAAAAGACTAACATTATTTCCACAATGAATAACTCCACAGGTGCTCTTCACTTAGCACATTTTCCACACGTCTTCTTTAGCTTTCCTTCCCACTTTTTCTTACTTTTCCATCTTTCATACTCTCCCAAACTTCGACTCATACCTTCACGACGGAGTTTCCAAGTGAACGTTCTTTAACTTCTCATGTTGAACGTTTTAGTGCTATCTCTGTAGTTAACGCACTTTCCATGCAGAGGAATCTTCGGGAGTGTTGGAGGAGCGTCTCGCTTCTACTCACTTACACTTCCCCGTTTTCCTTCTGCTACTGAACGTAGTAACACCACAGCGTTGGTCGCTTCCCCTTATTAGAGGCGTGCTCCTACTTAGGTGCTCCATATAAACGTGAGTGCATTCCTTCAATATAGCAACTCGTGTTTACCACTTCTCTTCTTGCCGTTCGTCACCATTGCTTAGAACGCAAGGTTGTGGTCGTTCAGTTTCCCCTTGGAAACTTCCTCTTTATACTCCCAGCTCTTTTGCAGCGTATAAGTATTTCTCTAGGTGGGGCGCTTCACAACTGCCTCCACACTTGACTCCAATTGAGGCTCAGCCATAATAGCCTTCCACGCTTGCATAGGGAGAATTCAATTTTTCCCCTCGAAGTTTTCAATCACATAATGTTACAAGTGATCACCGAGATGTCTAGTAAGCACTAGCTAGAGCTACAGACTAGCTATGGGCACTAGTGATAGCCTAGTCAGAGCTTAAGGTCCATAGGATCCCAATAGGAGATCCTATAGCTCAAGAACCCTGGTGCCTCGCCCTAATGACATTAGTCAAGGGTCCCATCAATGAGTGGGGGTTTGATGGGTTAAGGAGGCTTCGAGGGAGGGTTCTGGGAGGTTTTTGTAACAGTTGGTTTCGGAGCAGGAAGAGAGCGCGTCACGTTTTGACGCATAAGTACGCCATAACAACTCGGAATTGGAAAGAACAGGAGTCTAAAAGTAAGCCGAAAACAGGGCGCTTCGTTTGAAGCTTGTTTGAGGTCAATCGGAGTTGTCAGTGGAAAGTTACAGCCCGACAAAGTCAGGGTTTGTTTTCTGAATCGTTGGGAAGCTAGTTCTGTGAGTTCGAGGAGACCCAAGAGGTCCTCGAAGGGCTAGTGAAGCGATAAAAGTTGGGTTTCAGAGTTTTGGGAAAATTTCCAGTGTTTTGCTGTGTTGGGGTTGTGTCCAAAGGAAACCAAAATAAAAAGTGACCATGAGTCAAGAAGAACAAGAGGTACTTGCCTTAGAAGAAGGGTCTGTTCTGGAGGAAGTCAATGAGGACTCTCCAAGTGAAAGAACAGAGGGACCACAGTCCCCTAGCACTCTCAGGTCTGAAGTGACCAAAGAAGAGAAAGATGCTAGCCTGGGCAAAACCAGAAGAGTGACTGCTGATAAACCTGAAAAGTACCAGGGCAAAGTCCCGTGGCCAGAATTCCGTTTGGAGTTAGCCATGTACTTCAGGGCAGCAAAAGTCCCAAGAGAGGAGTGGGGAGTGATTGCACCTACTTTCCTCGGATCAAAACCCCGCCGACATTTATTGGCCAGGGTACCCAAGGAAGAACTCGAGGACGGGTCTTTATCTTGGGAAAAATTCTGCCAAGTCCTGGAAGATGGCACATTTGGAGATCTTGCCACAGATTCCTCCATAAATAATGCCCTTACTTCCTGCAAGGATCATATTGACCAGAAGGTCGATACTCCTGGCTTCGTACGCTTTGTGGATGCTCACTTAGCAATGCGAAAAGAGCCAATGGACGACACTACCAAGTGTTGGATCCTTCTGAGGGGCCTCCATCCACACTTGTGCAAACAAGTGGAGACTGATACACTTGGTCGGGAATGGAGAAGCTACTCAGCCTTGCGAACGTATGTGTTGGCTAAAGCCCCGGGTCACGATGCTCGTTTTCCGTTGAAAACTACGGACCGGAAGGCTAAAAAGAGAGGTATGGAAACTACCTTCTCAGATCCAGCCAAAGGAAGTAAGAAGAGGCATCAGCCTAAGCAACCAAGGCTTAAAGCTCAAAGTGGCACTCAGCCCTCACGAAGACCGGTGGTACGGTTGACCGAGAGTGAGAGGGAGGCTCGCAAGAAAGCTGGCTTATGCTGGTTCTGTGGGGAACCATGGGCAAGAGGCCATAAGTGTGGTCAGTCGAAAAAGGTGAACCTCAGTTCTTGTGAAGTCCCACTTGAGTGGACACAATTGAGAGATCAGAAGAATCTGAATCCACATTCCACAATTGACCCAATGGACATTGATTGTGATGCTTTTCTTGCACCAATCTTGACCAGAAGTCAAAAAAGTGAAGAAATGAAATCTTCTGTGGAATTTAGGGATGAGAGAGAAGATTCTCACCAAGGAATTACAAGGGCGGAGTTCCAACGTCTTGAGACACTTTCAGGCCGCGTATTTACGTTGGATGGGTGTTCGGATGTGAACAGTGCCTTATGTAATACATTTTGCACACCTTCTGAATTTCTGGAAAGAGATTTAGGTGGACAGCATGTGTGGTTGAATCCTCCTTTCAAGGATATCAACAAATATCTCGATCACTATCTTCTCGCAAAGAAGAGATCTCCCCATGATACTTCTTGTTGCATTCTTGTTCCAGCAAGGTCTAAAGAGTTGCATCCAGCCTTGACCTCAATGAGATTGATTGCACAATACAAGAAGGGAACAGTTTTATTCACAGCCAAAAAGGGGAAAAGTCGGAAAAGACTTCCTGGCATTCCTTGGCCCGTGAATGTGTTCTATGATCCACCCGTACCCAAAATGCCAGAGGAAGCAACAGAGCTTCTCATGCAAGATAAGCTTGCAATGCATTTTGAGGGCCTCTTGAGTGGAATCCCAGCCCATTGTCTTTTGGACTCAGGAGCTAAAGGATTAGCCTTCCTGTCCAAACAGTTTTGTGAACAAAATGGGATAGCTTATCGAGCTACCGTTGGATCACAGGCTGAGTTGGCAAATGGGGATAATATTGATATAATGGGAGAGACAAAGATCACACTGAAAATTCAAGGCTATCAAGAGAAGCTTGATTGTTTGGTGTTGGATCTTCTAGATCGGTTTGATATTATACTTGGTGATACGTGGTTGCAGAAGCGTAAAGCGGTTTTAGACTTCTTTGAAAAGAAGTGCGCTTTAACGACTTCATCCCATCAACGAATATTGCTTCGTCAGGGATTATTACCCAAAGCTACGGGTAAAGATTGATAGTAGTAACTCGGGTTTGGGGTGTTATGTAGTACAATTGGGAGTACGACAGGGTTTATAGGGCAGGGGGCCCTCCTGTAAAAATTAATCTTCCCAGTGACTCTCTCTCTCTCTCTCTCTGTGTGTGTGTGTGTGTGTGCTTGTGTCTCGGGGTCCTAGACCCCCTTATCATTTGGTTTCGGAGCAAGGCGAGGCCAGGCGCACCCCACAGGAGAACTCGCGAACCCCCCCCCAAAGATCTGACCTTAGGGATTACTAAATCCCACAGATCTGGAACTCTGTGTTCCAGGGGTCGCGAGGAGAGCTATCCTTCGAACGACGTGCTCGCGTCGTCGTTCGAAAACGTCAGGCGAAGTCGCAAAAGAATCGGAGTCCAGTGAACGAATTTCTGGAAACCTACAGATCTGTAGATCTAAAGGAAAACAAGGCGAAAGCACGACAACAGTGCAAGGAGAGCAACGATCGGCGTAAACCCGAAACGCGCAGGCGAACAACTGAAAGTGCGAACCGGCGTAGGAAAGAACGTCGTCCGGAACGACCAACTTCCGTCGACTGACGCTTCTGCCAGTAACACGAAAAACAGTCGTTCTGGCAGGTGACTCATTGTCACTCTTTCCAGCGCGCAATCGGTTACCGCACCGTCTGAGTCACGACTGGTTCTACAGTTAGTCGTAGACTGAATCACCGGCCAAGGTACTAACCTAGTCGGCTGACAGAACGCGAACGGGAAAGTAACACCCGACGTTGTCAAGTGTAAAACTCCTATCTATTTCTGACCTAGTAAGGTTCAAGAAAAGATAGCGACTAGGATTGCAACCAGAACTGAAACAAGTTCGCATCCAAGGCACCAGAAAGTTTGGAAACTTTCCGGACACACTCCTATTACGTCAAAATTCCAGGAAATTCAAACAAAAACATGTCCGGCCAGACGCCGCCACAGCTACCACCTATTCCACCTCCTGAGGAGGAAGAGGTGGTGGATAACCAACTAATTCCCGTGGTTTATCCAGATGTGGTGCACCCACCAGCGCAGCAAATACATGATTTGCAGTGGGACAGACATGTACCCGACCAGGTTGAGGAACCGGACGAAGACTTAGACTCGGAACAAGAGTCGGAAGAGTCCGGGGACGAGGAGTATGATGAGGATATGGAGGACGTCCCGACAATAGAAGTCACCAACATCCTTCACCATGAACATCAGCACATAAACGTCCACCAGCAGGAGGTGCACGTTCATGGTGTGGACGAGGGACAACTTAGGGACACAGCTGAGCATGTGTATGCCGCTGTCTCCTCGAATGTGCAAGAGGTCGCACAAAACCTGGAAGGACAAGTTCACGAGCAGGTTCAGCGTGCAGAGTCGACCTTAAAAGGCGACCTGAAAGAGGAATATGAGCAGTTCGTGCTCTATGTCAGGAAGGAGGCCCAGAAGCTGGTCAATCAAAATACTGAGTCTATAGAAAGACAACAGAAATTGTTAGACCACCAGCACAAATTGCTGGAACAGAATATAAGGTCCACAGAGCGGATCGACAGGAATCTGTTGGGTAAATACGATAACGAGGCTATTCTGCAAGAGCGACTCGATCGACTGCAGGAATCAGCCCGTACCCAAGCTGAAGCTGTTGATCAGACCAATGCGCTCAGGGAGAAACAAATTCTGTCTCTGCAAGCCTCTCTGACAAAAGTTGCTGAAGGTATGCGCCTACAGCAGACAACGCTGGATAACCTAGCTCGGACTACTGATGAGTCTCGGTGCGAGCAAGTCGACCACCAAGGCCAGCTAGACACACTCTCAGGCTTGGTAAGCCAGAGCCTAAAAGTGTTGCGGGACTTACACCAAGCCGAAGAACAACGCAAACAAAGAAGGGCGGAACGAGGCAGTGTGAGTTCTGATGACACTGCAGGAGGACACAGGTCGATGCAACTGATGGAGAAATTTCTATCAGACGCGACAGAGAAACAGCAGACTTTGGAAAGTAATCTCTCCAAGTATGTTGATTCGAAGTTCAAAGAAACACTGAGTGCGTGGAAAAAACGGGAGAAAGTTCGAGTCCCGGCTCAGGACCCAGTTGTAGTGGGTATGATGGGAGCAGGAACTGGCACGGTCACTTTGCCGGCCACGACAGCTGCAGCCACAAGCGTTCCTTTTGTGTCATCCACTCCTCTTACCAGTATCCCATTTCCGGTACCACCTGTTCCGGATCTGAGTACTTTTACTGGTCTAACCACGTTAGGAGGATTGGGTGGTCGCAGCCCATCGACAACTGTCGCAGACTCCGTGGGTGGAGGTTCTCCATCTTCCTGGGGTTTATTTACATCCCCAAGAACACGGACGGCATGGAGTCTTGCGCCGCCACAAACTATGGCAATGGGCGCACCATTCGGCCAAGCGGGTCAACTTGGCACAGCCAGACCCATACTTAGTGTCCCTGTAACGAGTGTGTTACCACCAACGACATCCATGTTAACACAACCACTGACGACAGTTCCGCTGTCTGTCTTCTATCCAATCCCGGCTCTTAACACCCAACCTGGTATGCAACCAGGAAACCAACCAGGCACCCAACCAAGTTTGGGACAATCCGTAAACCAATACGGAGCACCTTCCGCGAGTAACCCGTATTACGGGTGGGGTTCTTATCCCTCAACTCCATCAAGCCAGCCACAGGGTGGAAATCGATCTGGTGGTGGTGGAGGGGGACCCGGAGGTGGACCTGGGGGTGGAGGCGGAGGCGGAGGAGGACCACCTGGAAGTGGAGGGGGATCTTTCCTTTCCGGACCAGGTGGAGGTGGGGGTGGTGGATGGCCGTACCACCCAGGTGGAGGTGGAGGTGGCGGAGGTGGAGGTGGGGGTCCTCCAGACCCTAACCAAGGCTTTGCTGCTCCGCAAGATCGCCACGGACGGATTCCGTCATCCGTTCGTATTCCTTTCCCAAAGGCCTTCTCAGGTGATGGTCAGCGATGGATCAGAGATTGGCAACTAGAAATGACGGTCTATTGCCAGACTTTGGACATCGATGAGAGCGTATGGTTCAGGCTCTTCCGCAGTAACCTGACTGGAGCTGCTGCTCAGTGGCGAAACGTCCAGGATCTGCGTACAAGGGAAGGAAAAAGACATCCAATCACAAATTGGATTGAGTTTGTTGAGGAACTGGTCCAAGCATTTGAACCCACCAGAATGTCTGATGTAGCCAGGCGCTCCTTACGGAACCTGAAACAGACTGGGTCAGTGCATCAGTACATTGTTGCTTTCCGAGAACAAGTGCTGAGGATTCCCAACATGACAGATGAAGAACAATACTTCTTCTTCGTGGACGGATTAAAGTTCCATATCAAACAACAAACTGTGGCTCAAGTGCCGCACGGCATTGAGTTGGCGATCCAGACGGCGGCTCGTCTTGATGCTATTGCCTCATCCGGAGGAGGAAACTTTCGTGGCCGCGGACGGTGGCGCGGAGGTAAAGGCCGAGGCCAAAATAAAAAGCAAAACCAACCCCAAACTGATAAGGCAAACCAGATGGGTGGCCAACAGCAACCTCAGCCAGACCAGGCACAAAACATTGGCCAAGGTCGAGGTCGGGGAAGGGGTGGTGGCCGAGGTCGCGGACGAGGTGGTGGCAGGAATCAAGGACGTGGAGGTGGAGGCGTAAATCCTAAATGCTATATGTGTGGAAAAACTGGACATATTCAAAGTAAGTGTCCAGAGGGCGAAAAGTTCAAGAAATGGTTAAACGAAAAAGCCGGATGAACAGAGCCCAGACTCGTTCGGCGAAACGCAGAAGGGCACGCCGTCACAGATATAAGCAGCGCCAGAAACTTCTTAGAAAAGAAAGGTTAGCTCGAAATGCAGAAGTGAATAAAAGAGCACAAGGGGAAATAGAAAAGAATGCTACCCAAGGTGCAGAGGGATCGATTATGAGTGCTAAGTTGGAAACGCGATCCAGTAAGTGCAGCACGCTTACTAGGACAAGTTCAGAATCAAGTTCGGAACCTGTCGACTCTGTTCATGGAGACCTTGGTAGTCCTGAAGGAACTGAGAATTCGGTATCGTTCCCACCTCAAGGAACGAAACGAAGTCCGGAAGGAAGGGAACCCGCAAGGGAATCAAATAAGCCTGCCACTCGTTCACCACCAACTGACGAGTCAGCAGCCCCTGTTCAGGGAACAGGTAGAGGACAAAAAGTGGATGAAGGTCAGTATTCACCTTCTGAGCGTATGTTACCACTAGGAGGTCCTAACCATTTGAAATTTATGGGATATGAGATCCGAGCCAGATTAGGAGGAGTACCGATCTCCGCCTATGTTGATTGTGGTGCAACGGAGAACTACATTACCAAGAAACTAGTCACGAGACTGAAACTCGAAACAACCGAGTGCAAAAAGGGAGTCACTTTGGCGGACGGAACCCTATGTTCACTTGATCGGCGATGCGAAGACTTGCAGCTCAGGATGGGTACTTATACCACAACCCTTTCCGCAGACGTCTTCCCAAACCTTTCATATGACATGATACTAGGGCTTCCTTGGTTGATGCAGACCAATCCCAAACTGGACTTTGCAACAGGCACGCTCAAAGTTCCAGTGGGTGCTGGATGGACAACTGTTCCTATGAAGGAACGACCATCAGATTACTTACAGCACCTAGCACCGGCTATTGATACAGTCTCAGCGAAGAAGTTATTCTCGCTCGTGAAGAACAGTCCAGAAGTTGATCAGGCATACCTTGTGGTTGTGCGACCAACCACCCCGGAAGATATGGCACATCTCATGCAGTATCCATATCCGGGAATTCCAGAAGAGCGTTTGAACGCTACTGAAACCACACCAGCTTATCTCCAGCCGGATGTGGAAAAGGTAATGCATTCGGGTCTCGACCCAAGGATCAAGGCTGTCCTCACAAGGTTCAAGGATGTGTTCCCGAAAGACTTACCACCCGGCGTTCCTCCAGTCAGAAAAGGCCACGAATTTAAGGTGGACCTGGAGGACGAACAAATGACCCCAATCCACCGTCCCTTGTACAAACTCTCTCCAGCCGAGCTGGACGAAGTTAGGACACAGGTGGATTACCTCCTCGACCAAAGGAAGATCCGACCCTCCGAGAGTCCCTGGGGCGCACCCATACTCTTTGTTCCCAAGAAAGACGGAGGGTTGAGAATGTGTGTGGATTACCGTTGGATAAACAAATTCACGGTAAAGAATAGGTATCCACTCCCTCTTCCTGAGGAGTTAATGGACCGTCTCGCCAGAGCGAAGATCTATACGAAGATCGACCTCCGCTCAGGCTACTGGCAGTTCCCCGTTCGACCCAAGGATACTCCCAAGACGGCATTCCGGACGAGATACGGACATTTCGAATTTCTCGTGTGTCCGTTCGGAATGACCAACTGCCCAGCCCAGTTCCAGACCATGGTTCAGGATTTGCTGGGGGAGTTCCTTGACGAGTTTGTAGTGGTGTTTATCGACGACATCCTGGTCTTTTCCAACTCGGTGGAAGAGCACGTCGAGCACCTAAAACTGGTCTTTGAACGGTTGCGGAAACATAAGTTGTACGCAAAAGCCGGTAAGTGCGAAGTAGGGGTAGCAGAGACGGACTACCTGGGGTATCATTTGTCGGAAAAAGGCCTTCAACCGATGCAGGATAAGGTTAAGGCTATTCAACAATGGAAGGAGTTAACTTCGGTCACTGATGTGCGAAGTTTCCTGGGAATGGTATCTTACTATCGTAAGTTCATTCCTGAGTTCGCTAGGATTGCGAGTCCCTTGACAGATCTAACCAAGAAGGATACTGTCTGGGAATGGGGGCTGAACCAACGCAATGCCTATAACGAACTTAAGGATCGGATTAGCCGCGCACCGATCTTACTCCTTCCTGATCCGGCTAAGGAGTACACCGTAATAACGGATGCATCTGGAACTGCATATGGAGCGGTTCTTACCCAGGATCATGGGAAAGGTTTGCAACCAATTGCATACCTTTCCAGACGATTAAAACCAGCTGAAACGCGATACTCCGCATATGAGCGGGAGCTGGGGGCAATAGCATATGCTTTAGCCCAGTGGCGACACTACCTTGAGGGATGCGATGGGGGTGTGAAGGTGTTGACGGACCACAAACCGATCACCCACTTCATGAACCAGAGCACGTTGTCGCGGACCCAAACCCGGTGGTTAAACTCAGGGTTTTTCCAATCCATAGGTCCAAAAATCGTCTATATCCAGGGGAAAGCCAATGTCTTGGCTGATGCGTTATCCCGGAGCCTTCCTGGTCCGCCAGACCAGCTCAATAACCTCTCCACTTGGGAAGTGGCAGAGAAGGAGGCATGGAAAGAGGCTTTGAGAAGTGATGAACAACTCAAGCCTATCTTTGAAAGGATGGAACGAGGGGTTTCTCCGCAATACAAGCTGGACGACGGGTTCTTGTATTATACCAAGACAGACCCAGGTCCTAGTTTGCTTGTGGTCCCTGCTTCTTTCCAGAAACGGATTCTGGAAGAGCATCACGACGTTCCCAGTGCCGGTCATGTTGGAGTAGACCGCATGACCGAAGTACTTACCCGCAGTTACTGGTGGAAAGGCGTTGGGTTAGCCGTAAAGGCATACGTGAAAACGTGCCCAACTTGTCAACTAAACAAATCGGACTTGCAAAGACAGAAAGGTCTTTTGCAGCCGTTGCCTATTCCAGACCAGAAATGGGAACAGATCACGACGGACTTGGTTACCGACCTACCGTCTTCCCATGGCTTCACAGCAATCGCTGTCTTTGTAGACCGATTGACGAAGTATGCGAGGTTCGTACCCTGTAACAAAACTATCACGGCGCCAGAATACGCAAAGCTGTTCGTGGAGAACATATACAAACACTACGGGCTGCCTAAAATCATAGTTTCGGATCGGGATCCAAGGTTCACAAGTTTGTGCCGACCGCGGAATTTGCCGCAAATAATTCACGGAATGTCTCCACAGGCTATGCGCCAGCCCATCTTCTGTATGGCCAGAACATGGGGCAGATAGTTGTTGCCAGGAAGGGAGTTCGGACGGGCGATGAATCGGAAATGGCGGCTGAGATGGTACGTCGAATGGACGACCAAATGCGAAACGCTAAGGCGAAATACGCAGAGGCACAGAACCGCATGTGCACCTCAGCAAACAAACGTCGAAGGAAAGTGGAGTTTCAGGTTGGCGATGAAGTGCTGGTACAAAGCAAGTATATTCCCCTTGCTTCACTTCAGAAAATCCCACCGAAAATCCGCCGACGATTTGTTGGACCTTTCCGGGTGGCTAGCCGAATTGGGGCTGTCGCCTACCGTCTTGACCTTCCCGACCACTGGAAAATCCACCCAACTTTCCATGTGTCGAAACTGAAGGCTTACTCTCGGCTTGATGACAATCAGCGAGAGATAGACGCTCCAGAGGGGGAGCTAGTGGATGGAACCATCGAATTCGAGGTCGAGCGCATCCTCAGAGATCGGGGCACTACTCGCAAGGAGTACCTGATCCTTTGGAAGGGCTACGATTTGATGGAATCCACCTGGGAGCCAGAAAGCCACCTGGCCAATGCCCAGGACTTGCTTAAGGAGTACTTAGCCAACAAACCGGAGAATAAACAAGTGACCCAGTCTAAGAAAAAGACTAGGGCCCAACGCAGAACTCGAACCTAAACAGGGATCATTACCACTCTGTTCACGCTCGACTTAATACTATCCTTCCAGCTGGGGGAAAAATATTAAGCCGAGAAAGTCGATTTGGAATGCTATCCAGATGGGATACCAAAAAGACTTAGGAAAAGAGCACCAAGTAGAACTCCCGGAAAAGCCGAGGGAAAGTTTCCATCTTTTCCTAGGGAAAGTTTCCATCTTTTCCGGCGAACGGGTTGCTATCTTTTCCCGTGACAGAACTGTAGACGGTTCGCAGGACGGGCTAGGGGTCAGTTTTCTTTCCGGGGAGGTTTACCTAACGCACAACTCACACGCTCATAGCGACTGACAACAGGTGATGGGGACATTGGATCAAGTGATGGGTTAATGTCCGACCTGGAGGTCACGTGATTGCGCCGCAGGTGGAACTGAGTTGACATAAGCAAGTTAGGGTAAAATCAAATAGGCACGAACCCGTGTGGTGACGGCGACCTCCATAGAGTGTCACGTTACCGAGGTACGTTAGCTAATACGCCTAGCGTATCTTAAAGCGGACTTGCGATCATTTTGTCCTGGTTATTCTCGGCGCGCATACAGAAAAGTCGGAGACTAGTCGGAGAACAAAGCGCAGCCAACACAAAAAAAAAAAAAGAGAATGCCAAAGCACAGCCCGATCATGTGGCGCAGTGGTGATAAGGCGGTTGAGGGAAAGGAGTCAAGTGGAAAACAACTGGGTGGCAGCGGAAAAACGAAAGGCAGTGGCGGCGAGAAAGGCGGAAAAGGAAAAAGTGGAACTCTCGCCGACGCTTGCCCACCCAGAGGGGAACCCAAACCACTTATCACACCACCTCCTAAGGCGAAAATCATGAAAACTCTCCCAGCTCCTTCGGTGCTTTCGAAACTTCGGAACTTCGAAACATCGTTGCTGAAAGGCACCTCAAAGATCGTGATCCGCCCACCGACAGAGTTGCCGGAAAAACTGCCGGAAAAACCTAGTTCCAGAACAGGAAAAACACTCGACCGGGACGCCGACCCAGCTACTCTCCAAGCTAGGTGTCAACGGTTACAAGACGATGTGTTGGAACTCCGTGCAGAACGCGACGCACAACGCGCGCGGGCGGATCAGGCAGAGAAGCACTTGAAAAAGTTCGAGGGTGCAGCTCACCGCCTCTGCAATCAAGTTAACCAACTTGAACACGATCTAAAAATCGCTCAACAAGCGAGGGGAACAGCCGAACAGGAGCTGAGGCAGCTTCAAAAGGAACTCGACACTGCGAACCAGACGCAGAAAAAGCTGCAGTCGCAGTTGACGAAACAGCAGCCGCACCTGACGTCCACAGACGAAAGGTCGGCCTGGCAAACGGCTGTGTACTCATCTGAGGCACAGTCCGGGTTAATGAGCCGGTTGCTACACAGTGTTCCCGCACGTCTTGGGGACTACGTGGAAAACCTTTGTCGGGCGACGATGGACGACATCATCGAACAGGGTGCTGGAGCTGCT
Organism: Bryopsis sp. KO-2023; assembly: GCA_030272585.1. Lineage (NCBI taxonomy): Eukaryota > Viridiplantae > Chlorophyta > Ulvophyceae > Bryopsidales > Bryopsidaceae > Bryopsis > Bryopsis sp. KO-2023. Next base: position 3,128,537 of record BSYQ01000007.1, on the reverse strand, counting down.
GCTGCGATCAGAGACGGAGAGGAGCCTGTCTACTACGGCAAAGGGAACGTTCCGGTTAACCACCGGCTAGCCGGGTATGACTATACGCAGGTGGACAAAACACTCGAGAGAATCAGAAATCGTGCACCGGGGCACTTCGAGGTTCCCGACGTTGCAGACGATATGCTCTCAGAGCCACAACCCAGGAGAATCCGCGACCTGACCGGGGGACAGACCGGGGGAAAGACCGACGAAAAGTCGGCGCCCAAGAAAAGGAAGGAGAGAGAGGAAGAGGAAGCGCTCGCCGACATGTCCAAGAGGTTCAAGGACAGGCGTGGGGAAAAGCCACCGATCTGCTTGTGGTGCTATTCGCCGCCGGCGCTGGCGGATAGCTACGTGATCACCACATGCACGAGCCACACGGTGTGCCGAACCCACTGGAACCTCATGATTATCCTCGTGCGCTTATACGGGGTGTGGCAGGAACAGCGAATCGACCCGCCACAGGTTCAGCTGAAGGACCTACATTTGGACATGCGGGAGCCAGACTTCCAGCCACTCCTTCAGGCTCCACCCACGACCCAGACTCTCACTGAGTGCTATCAGTGCTTGAGAAGGGACATGGGCTTTCCGAAAGGCCTTGCCCTAAAGCGCTTGGGTCCGTTGGTGAAAAAGTGGGCGGAGGAGTATGAGAAGCAGGAAAAAGAGAGAACACCCGAACCAGAAACAAAAGGAGAACAGGACCCAGAACAGGACGAAGGAAAAAGTCCTTCCGTGTCCAGCAGGAGTCCATCCTCGGAGCCCTCGTCTTTGGGACCTCTTCCTCCACCTTTGGATGAGGATTTCCCTCCTTTGGATGTGGATGAGGACGAGCCTCCGATCGACTTGGTGGCAGAGCCAGTCGATGCACCAGCTGAACAACCAGCTGGCGGCTGAGATGGGATCTGGAGTGACAACGAAAAGCAGACCAAGCCGGAGACCACGCTACCGTCCAAGCCAGAGACCAAGCCTCAAGACAGAACGGGGTTTTTCTGTGGGGTTGAGCATGGGTTTGGTTTGGGATTTTTCATCGGTTTGTTTGGGGTTTAGTTTGACGTTTAGTTGGGGTTTTTGTTGTGGGTTTGTTTGGGGTTTCTTTTTCTTCTAGTTCGCCCTTTTTCTTTCTTTCTTTCCAGGGTTGTGACGGGTGTGGACACCCTCTCGTGGGGGGGGGGACAAATTGATAGTAGTAACTCGGGTTTGGGGTGTTATGTAGTACAATTGGGAGTACGACAGGGTTTATAGGGCAGGGGGCCCTCCTGTAAAAATTAATCTTCCCAGTGACTCTCTCTCTCTCTCTCTCTGTGTGTGTGTGTGTGTGTGCTTGTGTCTCGGGGTCCTAGACCCCCTTATCAAAGATATTCCCCAAAAACAGGTTGCATCTCTACTCTCGATACCACAGGTGAAAAGGAAGTTGAAAGATACTTCAATAAAACCTATTTTGTTGGTAGTTCGTGAGATGGAAGAGATATCATCCCATCTGAAATTGGCGGATGAAACGAGTGAATCAGACAAAGTTCCAGAGGAGCAAATGGAAGCTCTGTTGAAGGACTTTGATGATTTGTTTATTTCTGGTTTGGCGGAATATCCTCCAGAAAGGGCAGTGGCAGCGGATATCCCTTTGGTCGAGGGAACGCGTCCGGTCAATAGACCCTTATTTAGATACACCCCTGCTGAAAGGAAAGAGATAGAGGACCAGTTGTCCGAACTCTTATCCAAAAAATTAATTCAGCCGAGTGCTAGTCCATGGGGCGCTCCGGTCCTCTTTGTTCCTAAAAAGGATGGAGGTTTCCGGATGTGCATTGACTATAGGGGTTTAAATAAAGTAACTATCAAGAATCAGTTCCCGATCCCGCGGATTGATGACCTTCTTGATCAGTTACAAGGCGCGAGATGCTTCACATCTCTTGACCTCAGAGCCGGTTATTGGCAAATGAGAGTCAAAGAGGAAGACATCCCCAAAACCGCCTTTAAAACGCCTTTTGGATTATTTGAGTACCGGGTTCTCCCAATGGGATTAACGAACGCTCCGGCAGTGTTTCAAACACTGATGAATCATGTGTTTCAAGGAATGATAGGCAAATATGTCTTGATTTACCTTGATGACATTTTGATTTACTCAAAAACACCAGAGGAACATGTGGCCCATGTACGAGCCGTGATGCAAAGATTAAGAGAACATAACTTGTTCCTTAAGAAGTCCAAATGTGACTTTAACAAAACAGAGTTACATTACCTTGGCTTCATTGTAGGTCGCAAAGGTATCTCTGTAGACCCTCGAAAAACGAATAAAGTACGAGAATGGCCTCGTCCACAAGGGGTACACGATTTGAGATCGTTCCTCGGGCTTGCCAATTATTTTCGTAAGTTCGTCCAGGGTTATTCTTCTTTGGCATCACCTCTCACTGATTTGCTTAAAAAGCAACAGACATGGGATTGGACTCCAGCTTGTGAGGCCGCTTTTGAGGGGGTGAAGAAGGCATTAACAGAAGCACCTTGCTTGGCTATGCCGGATTTTACCAAACCCTTTGAAGTAATTACGGATGCTTCTAACAATGCAATAGGGGCAGTTCTCCTTCAAGAGGGACATCCCATTGCATATGAGAGTAGAAAGCTTGCCGGCCCACAACTGAATTGGTCTACAAGTGATCAAGAAATGTATGCTACAGTTTATGCACTTCAACTATGGAGATGCTACTTGGCTGATAGCAAATTCAAAGTAATCACAGACCATAGTCCAAACACATTTTTCCATTCCCAATCGACCTTGAATCGACGGCAGGTTCGCTGGTTAGCATTACTCCATGAATTCCAATTTGAATGGGAGTATAGACCGGGACGGGTAAACGTGGCTGATCCCTTGTCGCGGATACCGTCTTGCTCACCATCTATTGGAGTATTATGCGAGACCGGGAGATCACGTGGCTTGGTTTCTAGCCGGCGGGACTCTGTGGACCCATCTCCGCCTCAGGGTTATTATACCCAGTTGATAGATAGGTTGACTGAAGGGTACACTAAGGACCCTTGGTATGACACACTGGAAGCTGCCCAGGTGTTACAATATCAAGATGGTTACTGGTGGAATGGTAATGTGCTGGCTGTACCAAATTTTGGAACATTGAGACAGGATATAATCCATGATTGCCATAGTACAGTCTATAGTGGACACTTTGGTGTGGCTAAGACTTTACGGCAAATCAAGAGACATTTTTGGTGGCCTCAGATGGAGGACCATATCAGATCATATGTGCAAGGATGTGATTCATGCCAAAGGCACAAGGGTAGGCGAAGAAAGCCTCAAGGGCCCCTAAAACCCTTGTCTATTCCGAATGCACAATGGGAAAATGTTTCGATGGATTTTGTCACTCACCTCCCACCATCTAGTGGAGCAGGTTATGATGCAATCCTTGTCTTTGTGGACATGTTAACCAAAATGGTACATCTCGCTGCAACTCGAACGGATTGTGGTGCAGCTGAAGCAGCAAATCTCTTTGTGAACCATGTTTTCAAAGCTCATGGCATGCCAAAGAAATTGGTCACAGATAGAGATCCAAGATTTGTCTCACACTTCTTTAGGGAGTTGTGTGATAAATGGGAAATCAGTCAAGCCCTTTCTTCGGCTTATCATCCAGAAACAGATGGGCAAACCGAAGCGATGAACAAAGTGATGCAAGATACTCTTCGCCACTTTGTGGGGCCTTCCCAAAGAAATTGGGCTGATTTATTACCGGTTGTTGAGTTTGCAATAAATAACTCAAGATCAGAAGCAACTGGAGAAACACCCTTCTTCCTGAACTATGGAAAAGATCCATGGACAGCATTGACTGCTCAGATCCCTAGAAAAGGACCAAAGCAGGTCGCTGTACCAGAAGTTCAGAAAATGACGAGTGAAATCCGAGAAGGGATTGTTGAGGCAAAGAAACGCCTTCAGGCGGCTCAGCAACGCTATAAAGCTCAAGCTGATCGTCACCGGGCTCCTGTAGAGATCAAGGTTGGAGACCTTGTTCTCCTTGATGCAAGGAACTTAAGGTTAAAGCATCCAGGATCGCGGAAATTAACGCCGAAATGGGTAGGACCTTTCCCTATCGAGCGTCAAATAAATGAGGTTGCTTTCAAAATAAAGCTTCCTGATACTTTGCCCATACATCCGGTGTTCCATGCTTCACTCTTGAAGCCATATTGGGCTAAAGGAACTGTGCAACCCCCGCCACCTATCGAGATTGAAGGTGACTTGGAATGGGAGGTTGAGCGCATTCTTGATCGCAGAGAGCGACGTAGGGGCAAGAAATGCTACACAGAATTCCTAGTGAAATGGGTTGGATACGGTCATGAGCACAACTCATGGGAACCGGAACAGAATGTCGTGCACGCGCGAGAATTGGTTGACGAGTTTCACCAATCTCAAGCACAATCGATTGTACCACCTCGCACGATCCGAAGGAGATCACAAGCGAAGGTTTGAGACATCATATCACAGTTGGCCACTGGATGATGATGATCTCCTCTCTTAAAATAGTGTAACTACTAGACACTATCATTTGTATGATGCCTATCATGCATTTGATTCCTAGTGAACCCGAGGCGGCTTCACATCTAAGGAGGGGGCACTGTTACAAGTGATCACCGAGATGTCTAGTAAGCACTAGCTAGAGCTACAGACTAGCTATGGGCACTAGTGATAGCCTAGTCAGAGCTTAAGGTCCATAGGATCCCAATAGGAGATCCTATAGCTCAAGAACCCTGGTGCCTCGCCCTAATGACATTAGTCAAGGGTCCCATCAATGAGTGGGGGTTTGATGGGTTAAGGAGGCTTCGAGGGAGGGTTCTGGGAGGTTTTTGTAACACATAACTCCATCTCCATCTCCTTTTGGCACCTTCAGTGTCACTTGCGTCAGCCAGCATCAACCCAGTTCTCTCCACGCCTTTTGCCAACGTTTCATCAACAATACTCCCACTAGGCGGTCGCTTCTTCCAGCAACGTCGCACACAACACAGTGGCTCATTGGGCAGCAACACACGCATCACCCAGAAAATACGAAGCTCACAGTTGCTTCGTCATGATCTCTTTTGCTGGAAGTTAGATCGAGGCGTTGGCCCTAATATGGGTTCGACTCCCATAGCCTCGTCTTTTTCTTCTCACCAACGAAGTGTACATCCCGTAGTTTCCTAGAGATGACAACATAACGCTTGGTGGTGATTGTCTCACACAACTAACCACCTGGGGTCGCTCTGTTTCTTTCATCAACCTGAGCTTACTGCAACACTCTCTGGTTGGCGCAAAAAGCAAACATGCTTCACTCTTAATGTTGGGTCTCTGACTAACTTCGCGAATTCTAGCAGAATGGCGCAGTTTGTCTTTACAGACCAAAGGTCTGTCGCGTCCAACATGCTTGACTTCTTTTCATACTTTTAGGTTCACCTTTGGACTTGGTCCACAGAAGAAGAAACGAAAAACCTTAGAATTGCCTTCAAAGCCAAAACCATCACCCTTAAAAATCTTCTCCACCTTACTCCATTACTCCATTCGCCTTGACCCCTCTGCGATTACCGGGTTACCGTTCTCTCGCGAGTCTATTTGGGGGTTCTCCAAGATCTTTCTGGTGATATTCTGAAGAAAGAATCCTTTGTTCTTATCCTTTTGATCCGTCTAGTCTCTTGAGCTTATGGTCTTTGCCTTGTTCTGCGGCGGTGCGGTTTTTCCTGGCGATCCAGTGAACTTCTGCCCTCACCCTCCTCTGGTCGCCTCCATGATCTAGTGACCTTCTGACCTCGCCCACCTCTAGTCATGGTTCGCACCCTTTCACCTCTCGTTACAACCTCTTGGGTCAGAGGCGCCATCTCACTCTCAACTTCCATGGCCTCATCAGACTCGAACTTAGGTTAAAAGTTCAACCTTTATGTCGCCACTTTACTTCCTTTTACGAACTCTCCTTTTCCCTTTAGGCCTAATATCCAAAATCTAAGTTTTTCCAGTCGATAACAGCGTTAGCTTCGCTATCCTCATATCCTGCTGATGCAATACAGCTTTTTGCAGGCACGATACTGTCGTCAGCTGTTGCGTTCATTTGTCTTTTAACCTTGGTGGCTAGCTTGGCGCATTTTCCTTGTTTCGCCAGCCTTCATCCTTTTTCGCGTCAACCACATACGTTCTCTTGGTTTTCGCGTCAGCCACACATGTTCTCTACTATCCTACTTGAGAACACTTGAACACAACGCTGTCCCAGCCTCTTGGGATGATATTCGCCCACCGCCACCATCACCTCCGCCATCAGGCGCACCTGGAATGCGGGGGTGTGACTAAGGACGGGTTCGCCTATCGCGGTGGTCATCACCTCCATCACCATCTGGCTTATCGTCACCAGGAACACCTCCTATACCTTCTTGCTTCCTGGCGCTTGCGTTATCCCAAGCAAGTTTATCGACTTGAACGCTTTTTCCACGTTTCCCTGAATGTCCTGGCGCGTTTCGTCTTCGTTGCGCGAGACATAAATGAGAGTAGCGCATTTATATATACCTCTCTGCCTTAGGAGTTGCGAGTTTCGCCTATCACAAATTTCTGTGAAGACGACCTTTGCTGCTGCAACCATAGGGTGGCGCAATTCTTTTCAACCACATTTCTGTGGAAACCTTTGAAATTTGGTTGGCGCAGTTCTTTTTCCACATCTCTGTGGGAACAACGTTTTCTTCAACCATAGGTTGGCGCAGTTGTCCTTCCACACTTCTGTGGAGACAACCTTTAAAACAACAGGTTGGCGCAGTTCGGCTTTTACCACATTTCTGTGGACGAACTTTTCACAATTGCGCCAGCCGTTCCCTTAGTCGTTTTCACGCCGACCTTTTCACAATTGCGGCAGCCATTGCCTTGGTCGTTTTCACGCTAAAGTTAACGTGCCGCGCGCTCTGGAGTTAGATTTTTCGACTTGCAGCGCGTTTTTCTGTGGGTCACACTTTCTGGAGTGACCAAATGAGTCATGTCGACAGTGCCTGGCGCAGTTTTCTATAGTCTTCTATAGTTGGCGCAGAACTTAGCGACTTAGGCGACTTTGGTCGACAAAGCTTAGGCTTCTTCGCCTAGCAAGTCCTCAGACTTAGGTGGAGGTAAGGCTTAGTTTTGGGCTTTTAAGAACCCTTAAAAAGCCTTTCTGGAGGTTCTGTGAAATCTAGCTCCAGGGGCTTAAATTTCCATGTCTACTCTCCTCAAGAAAACAGACAGAGGTCCTCTTTTCTCTTTCTGTCTCTTTTCCTCCCCTTGTCGACTCTTTTCGTTTCGAGATCGAGGGTTTTTCGACCTGTCGATCTTTTCATCGACCTGGGATCTCTATCGCCCAACTTTTCACGTCGAAAATTTTCGGCCCTCTTCTTTCCGCGACGTTGGGAACCCTCTCGCCTTGGTTTCGCCTGGCCTACTTCAGGAATACCCCTGGAAAAACAACCTCCTCCCTGTCGACAGATCTTTTCGTCCAGATCTTTTCAAAATCGATCTTTCTATCCAATTTTTTTTCTTTTTCCTTTTCGTTCCCGTTTCGTTTCCGACCACCACGACCTCTTGAGGAGCGACGTCGATCGACCCCAGCTCCGAAACCAATTGATAGTGGGGTGTGTGGTGGAAATAAATTTTCTACATACTCCCCCTGGGAGCGTTCCCCTACAACAGCGAATCCAACCAAAACAACAACCCAACCAGTGTCTAACTACGTGTCCCTTAAATAGTACTCTAGGGCTATCACGAGTCACACTAATGATACAAGTCACCTCAACGCTCCCAGACCAGTCATTTCTAGTCATCTCGTCTAAAATCACTATCAGTCTGGATGTCCTGTGAACAAAAGGGCGTTACTGGCGTCGACGGTGTTGAGAGGAGCTGCGCAGGAATGGTTTACTGTTAAGAAAGCGTCCAACCCGGACGTGTTGGCGAGCTGGGAGACTCTGGGGCAGGAGATTATCGAATATTTCGACCCCTTCGACAAAGCAGAAACAGCCAGAGACCAACTGTTCCGGTTATCACACAAGAAAGGAACGCTCAGGGAGCATATCGCTTTGTTTGCCAAACTCCTGCTGAAGACTCCCACTATGAGCACCGAGGACAAGGTGCATCTCTTCACGCACTCTCTACAGGCGAAGATAAAATCCCACGTTTTCCTAAACCGTCCCCACACATTTGATGAAGCCGTCCAGTTGGCACTGCAAGCAGATCGGGCTGCAGGCCGAGCAGGAAACGACCAGACTCCTTGGTACCCAAAACAAAACCGGCAGTATGACGATAAGATGGAGATTGGCGCAGTGTCAGGAGAGAAGTGGAACCAGTCGTCACCCAAGAAAGGGAAATGTCATAACTGCGGAAAGTTTGGGCATTTCGCGAGAGAATGTCGATCGAAGAAGAAGGGTGGCCAAAACAAGTCGTCGGGAAACGAGTAGGGCCTCCCTGGACCAGGCCAGGAGGGGCGTCAAAGAAACCTGGACATGCAAATGTGATGTCGGAAATGTCGTCGGAAAGTCGTCAGAATGGTTCTCAAGACAAGGAAGGATTACAAGGAAATCAGAGGAATGTCAGTGATGGGAAGGTGCTAGTGGTCGATAAGGTTGAAGGGGGAACATCTAAAGGATCTCCTGAGAATGGTGCTCAGGCAAAGGCAGGATCCAGATGTAAAACATCTTCATCTTATTTGGGAAGGTTTGGGGGAGGGAAGCTTGCCAGATCCAGTACCTCAGATTCGAGGCCTGGCAAAGGGGATCCGGTCAGCAACAAAGCTAAGGGATCCATCCCCACAGTGTTGGGACAGTCAGAACAGAAATCCCCTGAGATGGAAGGGATAACAAAGGACAGTCTACAGTCCTCCCCTCCAAAAGGATCAGTGGTGATGCAGAAACAGCTACAGTCAATCAAGGAATCCACATCTAAGCCCAGAGAGGTCCTCACAGCCTCAGGAGTATGGAAATCCATACATGCAAAAGAGGAATCACAAGGGGGTCATGGGATTCACAAGCAAGTCAGATTCTCATCATCAACTGAGACACATTGTCCAACACCAAACCAGGATACAGAGGAGAAAATGGTGACAGGGAAATTGGGATCAGTGGGTCAAGGAGACCTGGGATCCACCCTGCTATATGTGCCTGGAAAATTGAAACAACAGACAGTCAAATGTCTTATTGACAGTGGAGCTACTGGTGATTTTATAGATGTCACCACAGCCCAAGACAATGCATTGAAAATCATCAGGGATGAACATCTGTCAGTGGAATTAGCTGATGGATCCAGAATCCTGCTAAAGGAGAAAGCACTGATCAGACTCAGGTTGGGTCCATGGGTGATTAAGAGGACCTTCTGGATGGTGCCAAATTTAAAGCATAAGATCATACTGGGAAAAGCTTGGCTGGTTGACCACAACCCACACATTGACTGGAGGAGTCATGTGATCACCATCTGCAAGCCTAACAAAGTCCCAATCAAGCTACAAGGATTCCATCCAAAGGTAGCAGCAGTCCAGGATCCACAAGAGATCAATCTCCTCTCAGCCAGTGAAGCTAAGAAATGTTTGAAGAACAGAGATGGAGAGGCTTACCTGGTGCTGGTCAGGAAAGTTCAGGATCCCCAGGAATCAGGGGAAATCAATGCAGCCAAGCAAATCAGGAATCCTGGTGAAGCAAAGGCAGTCAAGGGTACAGAGGATGGTACAGATGCTAATTTCAAGAGCATGGTTGATGGACTGGATGATGAGCTACAAGAGCTGAAGGATGTCCTGAATGACTATAAGGATGTCTTCCCAATGGATTTACCAGACCATCTACCACCTCACAGACCATGGGATATGAAGATCCCATTGAAGGATGACACAAAACCAGTGTTTGGCCCACTATACAAGCAGTCCCCAAAAGAATTAGATGCATTAAGGGAGCAATTGGACTACTTACTGGAGAAAGGGATGATTAGACCAAGCCATAGCAATTTTGGAGCACCTGTGCTCTTTGTTCCCAAACCTGGAGGGGCATTGAGGTTCTGTGTGGACTACAGAGCATTGAACAGGGCTACTAAGGTTACCCAGTTTCCCATTCCCAGAATGGATGAAATGCTGGACAGGCTCAATCAAGCAAAATACTTCAGTAAGGTGGACCTCAGGGCTGGCTTCTGGCAACTAAGGATGGCTCCAGGGGAGGAAGGAAAAACTTCTTTCAGGACAAAATATGGACAATTTGAATTTTTGATGATGCCCATGGGATTAAGTGGATCTCCTGGACATTTCATGTCCATGATGAATGAGATTTTGGCCCCATATATTGACAAATTTGTCCAAGTATTTTTGGATGACATCCTGATATATTCCTCTACACCTGAAGAGCATGCCCAACACATGAAGCTGGTACTGGAGGCCCTCAGGAAGCATAAACTCTATGCAAAGCTGGTCAAGTCTGCAGTGGGAAAAAAGGAAGTGGATTTCTTGGGTACCTGGGTTACACATCAAGGAGTGCAGCCTATGGCTGATAAGCTGGATGCTATCAAGCAGTGGCCCACACCCACTAATGTCCATGATGTCAGGAGCTTCTTGGGATTGTGCTGCTTTTACAGAAGATTTGTAGCAAATTTCAGTGGCCTAGCTGCAGCATTGACCAACCTGACCAAAGGAAATCAGCAGTTCATATGGGGGAAAGAAGAGAAACAAGCATTTGAAGATCTCAAGGCAGCATTGTGCTCAGCACCTGTCCTGATCCATCCAAGGGAAGAGTGGCCTTGGATTGTGGCCACAGATGGCAGTCAAACAGGAGTGGGGGGAGTACTGATGCAGGAGGGACCAGATGGATTGCATCCAGTGGCATTTGAATCTCATAAGCTCACTGATGCTGAATCCAGGTACCCCATCCATGAGATTGAGCTGTTGGGAATTGTACATTGTCTGAAGAAATGGAGAGCTTATTTGGAAGGGAGAGAGTTTGTCCTAAGGACTGACAACCAGTCACTAGTTTGGCTGGATTCACAACAACATCTGAGCAGGAGACAAGCCAGATGGGTGGAATTCTTAGCTCCATTCAGGTTCCAGACTGTGCATATTCCTGGAAAGGATAATGTGGTGGCTGATGCCCTCTCCAGATGTCCACATCCAGGGGATCCAAGGGATTCTGGAAGTGGAGGGGGAGATTTGAAGGCATCTGCACCAAATGGCACAACCAAAACTCTTGTGAAGCATGATGGCAAGGTTCAGAGGTACCAAGGCTTGGGGGCCTGGGGAGAGAATCATCCACAGGATCTTGTGTTTGATGAACAACCAGGAGAGCCATTGGGTTCCAGATTGGTGAAGGTTACTGGATGCCAAACTGGAAAGCTGCCTGAGAGACTGAAAACAGATGTGATGCCAAATGATGCAAGAGGAGGTACCAACAGGGGTACTGTAAATGAATTGTCAAGATCTGATGAACAAATCAATGCACTGGAGAAGTCATCCATGGAACCTATGGCTCAAGGGAGTCCACAAGAGGTTGCTGATGCCCAGAAGAATGATGCACATTGCAAAGAAATCCTGAAGAGATTGGATTCTGACATCCAGACCCAAAGGGTGTTCAAGATGTCTGCTGATGGAGTTCTACAGACTGTGGAAGGGAAGATTGTTGTGCCACAGAGTCTAAAAGCAATGGTGATGAAGGAAGGGCATGATAGTCTGATTGGAGGACACAAAGGGAAGGAGAGAACACTAGCTGTGTTACAACAGCATTTCTGGTGGAAGAAGATGTCCCAGGAGGTAGCCCAATACTGCAGGAGCTGCCCTGTGTGCCAGAAGACTAAATCATCAACCCAGAAGTTGGCTGGAGACCTACAGCCTTTGCAAATTCCCAATAAGAGATGGAGCTCAGTGAGTTTGGATTTAATCACAGGGCTGCCAAGGACATCAAGGGGAAAAGATGCTATAGTGGTATTTGTGGACAGGATGTCCAAGATGTCCCACTTTTGTGCCACAGAGGGAACCATTGGAGCTGTAGGGATGGCTAGACTGTTATTTGATGAGGTCTGGAAGCATCATGGGATGCCTGTGGATCTAGTGTCTGATAGAGATGCTAGATTCACATCTGAATTGTGGAAGGAGCTAATGAAGCTGGTGGGTACAACACTGAAGATGTCATCTGCCAGGCATCCACAATCAGATGGCCAAACAGAAAGATTAAACAGGATCCTGGAAGAAAGCTTGAGAGCCTATGTCAGCCATGCCCAAACAGATTGGGATTTAAAATTGAGTGCAGCTGAGTTTGTGTACAACCAAGGGAAGCAGTCAAGTACTGGGTATAGCCCATTTTACTTGAACTCTGGAGAGGAACCTTTGGTGCCTGCAGCCTTGTTGGGGAGAAAGAAGATTGAGACACCCATCAGAGGTGTGGATGAGATTTTGAATGACCTGAAGATGGATGTGGAGGTGGCCAAAACATGCATTGCCAGAGCTCAAAACAGACAGAAGCAGAATGCTGACAAACACAGAAGAATAGATGAGTTCAAGGTGGATGACATGGTCCTCCTCAGTACCAAAGACTTGAAGCTGGCTGGGGACAGATGCAAGAAGCTTGGACCCAAATATGTGGGGCCATTCAGAGTGCTAAAGAGAGTGGGTCAGGTGGCCTATGAACTGGAAGTCCCACAGCAGTGGAGTCTGCATCCAGTGTTCCACATCTCCAAGCTGAGAAGATTTCATCAGGATGGACAGTATGGGGAAAGGGAACCCAACCCAGTTCCACCTGATATCATTGATGGAAATACAGAGTTCCATGTGGAGAGATTTTTGGATCACAGAGAGGTCAGAAGAGGCAGAGGCAGGGGGAGAACTTCAAGGGAGTTCTTGATCAGATGGCAAGGATATGACAGGGGTCATGATAGCTGGGAGCCTATCAGGAACCTGGAGAACTGTCCAGATGTTGCAGCAGCATACTTCCAGCAGAATCATTTGGAAGCAACAGAGCAGGAGAAGAAGGTTTGGAAGTGGAGATAAGAGGACTTCAAGAGCTGAATAGTGAGTAAATGAGAGATATCTCTGAAGAGACATGGGAATGAGAGAAAGATTTCAGTCTATGATTGTTGGGGGTTCAGGGGAGATGGTGTTAGTGCTGAGACCAGATCAGCTGTTTCTTTTTCTACTGTCTTTGGGATGGTCTTTCAGATGGGGCTTTTCCTTTTTGCTTTCTGGAGGGTCTTTGAGATTTTTCCTTTTAGCTTATGGGGGAGTGCTCTATTCTTTTCTTGCTGGAGTCTGTATGTGCTTATTTGGTGACCTTAGGTCTGGGGTCCAGATTTCTAAGGTCAGGGGGAGTCTTGTGACAGTTCTAAAGTGCGAGAGGTGGGATTTGATCCCGGGACCTCTCAGTATCGAGTCTAGTAACGGTCGCTGGTGCGAACCAGTGAGCTACGGTTGTCATATCGGTTAGAACGGTTATGTAGCCGTCTGACCGGGTGACGTAATATGATGTGATAGAGTGAGGGAACGGATGATCGTGTGTGACTGTATCCGGACGGTGTAGTCCGGGGTCACGTGAGCTGAAGTTGCAGCCAGTTACGGTTGTGACCGTTGACGGGATTCGAACCCGGGTCAACGGTTGACGAGTCTTAAGGCTTCTCGCCTTAGACCGTGTTGTTCTTGTATTGTAAGTCCTTTAAGTCTTTCCATCCCCCGCGTCCTTACAAAGGGGGGGGATTGCGGCGGGTTGGTGGCTCTTGTAAACTTTGGTTTCCTGGTCTCGTGTCTGTTCTCTTCCACTCTCTCTATCCACTCCCACACAACGGATCGTTCAGATTCCTATAACGCCTCTCAGTTTTACAGTATCGTCTGCGAACTTTCCAAATATCTACTTGCCCCAGTGTGGGCAACCTTGTGTGAAGGTTTTTGGCTACCAAACGTCAATGTTACGAGACAGCATCTGAGTTCGAGACCCAGCTGCTTTTTCGACTACCAGGCGAAGCTGCTACACTCACTCGAGCCACCTTCGCCGCGTGGTTTCACAGTGTTTTGGCCGAGTTATCTCTTCCTCCGACACTTTCCCAGCTGACGCCACACTCTTTACGCCGCGGGTCGGTGACCGAGGCGTTCGCAATTGGTGTGGTGACCGAAAAACTCTGTCATTGGGGCTGCTGGTCCGGTTCCTCAAACACAATCTGGAAGTATATTGATCGTTCCTTTTTAAACAAGGAAACAAGGAAACAAGGAAACAAGGAAACAAGGATTACAAGTTGCGCCTTTTTACCCTCAGCTGAGGGCCTGTTATTGTTTCAGTGGATGTTGGGCACCTAGACCCAGGGTCTGGTGTCGAATTCAGACCTCGTTCTTGGGCTTCCTCCTGCCACCAGGCAGAAGTTGGAATAGCCAGTTTGGGTTTTTTCCTGTGTGTTGCTTTTTCGGTGAAACAACCGGGTTTTTTAGTGGAACAGAATTGGGATTGGTTTTTTTGATCGTTTTTCCCCAACCGTTTGCACATTCTTTCTTTTTGCAGTTTGGGATTTTTTCCAACGACAGTTGTTTATTTTTTTTTTTTCGGCCCCCAAAAAAGGGTAAAATTAGCAGGGCTATACAGTAGGGCAATTTCTTGATTATTCTGGTTCTCGTTTCTGTTGAGTTGTGCAGTACCACCGAGACTCGGTGGCACCGACCTCTGCATAAACCCCTATTTATAAAAGCGAGGTGGACAAGAAACAGTCGTGTCTATTCACGAGGTTCCTTCCAGCCAGGAAGAAAGACCAGGGGTGAACTCAACTTTGTGCTGCTCGTTGGGTTTCTGCGTTTGGAGATCGCTGGGAAGTTTCTTTTTGTTGGAACATCATGGCAACCTTAAGACTGATTAATAAGTGTAAGAAATTCGTTTTATTGTTTATCGGTGGTTTGTTCGTGTAAGGGTTTATCACACACCCAGGTCATGAGATAAGATAATGTGGTCAAAAATATGGATCGAGTCCGCTTGAGAAATCCACTTCTCCCAAAAAATGTTTGCCAAGACACAACTAAATTACAAATCTGTCCCAACATTCCCCAACAATCCAAAAACCACCTCTGGGTCTCTTGCTGACATCTATATCTTCTATATCTTCACTGTTTTTACAAAGGCCTCCACTCTAAATCCCCCAGCTCCAGTCCTTTCTTGCTGTTTCATTCCTTTGCCCATTTGACGGAACAAAGGAATGTCTATTTTAGTGACCGGGTATGACCCCTCCTGCTTCTCTTGTGAACCTGTACATCATTCTGACCCCAAAATCATGGCAAACATTCTGCAGCACACCTCAAAATGTAGTCGCTCGCCCTGCCATTCAACCTTTTTGAAAATCGTACCAGGCTCTGTACATAGGCATCTGGGGGCAGCGGTCTTGAGGGCAAGGTGGAAACCATCATCTTTCCAACCCCGAAACTCACTCCTTCGGCATTTGCACCCCCTGCCAAGCCCCCCCATGGTTTCATGACCACCTGATGAGGTACTGGAGGATGGTAAGTCCACCTTACATTTTCATCCGTAATCAGGGGTTTCCGGCCATCGTTTTCACGCAGTGATGTCCTCAGTAACGAAGTCAAATCGGAGCCGTCAACCCCCCCGGAAGGTGCCGATAAGGATGTACCAAAAGGAACGCGAATTCCTCTAGCAGCAGCCTTTTGAATCAGTTTGTCGTTTCGCATCTGCATCCTCTGAGCCCTGATTGCAGCTTTCTGAGCATTCTTTTCTGCACGGTCATCAGCAGCGACCTGGGCATTGTGAGCTCTGACCACCCCAGCTGTTTTCCCTCTGAAATTTGTAACACCTTCCTTCCCAAGGTCAATGAGTTTCTTGGCCACCTGCATCAGCGTCTTTGCTTGCTTGTGGAATGTTGTGTTGGGCGAGTTATAAACCATTGCGTTCTGGAACATGGTCATCAAATCATCTCCCAAGGATTGCCATGATGTGTACCCCCCACCATCCAGCTTTTTACGAACAGTGGTGAAGTCCATTGGCTTGGATATCACAGAGAAATAATTGGGCGCCTAGAAAAGAAAAGGTCACAAAAGTTAGCAAAAAAAACACCCTGCAAATAGACAGAGAAAATGGACCACACCTCATGAGTGGGGCCCCAGCCAACTTTTTTAAGGAAAACTTGTTCTTGGAAAGAATACTACCTGGAAAATAGAGACTCTGAGACTCTCTCAGTTTGTTTTTTTTTCTTCCAGATGTACAGAGGGACGGGAAAAAAAAGGGAGCACGGTCCTTACCACGTCCTCTGTGACAGGGTCCTTGAAGATCTCGTTTTTGTCTTGCTTCTGAACGTGGTCGACAACCCGTTCGAGGTCGATTCTCCTTGGGACCGTTGGACCCTTCGGTTTCACCTCTTCGACCTCGATATCATTCTCTTCCCATTTGGCAAACTCTGGGAGCCTTCCCTGACAACCCCCCAACTCGAGCTTCGCTTGGTCGACTTTCCTCTTGTCCGAATTCCTTGTTGACTTCGACGACCTGCTCGTCTCTCGAGCCCGCTTGTCCGAGCGCAAGGCCTTAGGGACACTTCTTTCCAAACACTTCTTTTCGTGCTTGGAACCCCCTGCCCGGTGGGATGAGGGCCCAGTTTTCCCTAGCGTAGCAGGGTGAAAGATTCCGCTCTCGGACTTTTGCTGCGAGTTCGATGACAGCTTCCCACTGACTCCAACGTTGACGAACTTGATTTGTTTCGCTTTCTGTGGGGGACATTCGCTCGACGGGGTGGCAGCGAGGCCCCCGAAGGACAGCGAGTGCGAATGGTCGCAGTCGACCTTCCTTCCACCGCCTACTTTGGTGTCGCAGGCCCCTCCGCGCTGGATATCCTGTTCCCTGCCCGCTGCTTTCTTGGCTTTTTTGGGTGGTGTGAACTCTCTCGGAAACCCACTACCCCCATCATCAGTCGCGGACGCGTGGGACTGGCCCTCTTTTGGTGCTTTACGTTTTCGACTTGTTTTCGCACTGCTGGCGGGACTCGCCTCAGCCTTCTTGGAGGACGTTTTTTTGGGCCAACGTATCTTCACCTTGAAAGAGCCGTTCATGCCTTTACCAATTCCAGGCTGACCACGAAAAAATTGTCCTTCGCCTTTTTTTTTTGACGGATCAATGATCGTTCACACTGACGGGCTCTGGATTTCAACAACCGCTCTAGGCCTTTTTTTGGTGCGTTTCCTTGATTCTCAAATCCAATTTCTCCACCTTTCGCACAGCCCATTTGTTGTTCCAGATGGAGTCAATTGTCTGCTCTTCATTGTGACCCAGCTGGACTGAGTTCTGGACAATAAATGGGTGGGTGGTTGAGCCCTGGAACCTCTTTCACCATACTGTGTGCATCGTAACACAACAAAGTGTTTTCACCCCTGGGTGAAGACACTGACAAGCATGGAGATGCCTGGCCTTGTAATATAGGGATATATCCGCAGAATTCATATTGTAGTTTGATATCCTCCATCATACAGGTGTTCTTCAGTCAATGATTGACCAATAATTCGATCAGCTAGGAATTCTGTTGCTGCTTCCTCAAAAGATCACTACAATTTGCCATTTCAAAAGATACATTCGTATTCTTAGAGAGGTACATGCGTGCTTTGAACAAGAATCATGGAGGCCCGTATACTTTCTCCTTTTATTTTTTCAGTTCCACGATCTCCAACCCCTCTTTATAAGTTGATTTTGTCTCCTTCACAAATTCTGTGAGAACATTCTCTGCCATATTTCCCTTTGTGCTTCATTCTGAAAAAAAAAAAACAAAAAAAAACAAAAATCCCTTCCCCAGCATCACGTGGCTGCTCAAATTCCGCATTTCTTCGATGAAAGAATTGGCCGAGAAAAAGCCAAATCAATTTCCCTCTTTTCTTGCAGTTGCCAAGTATTTGGAAATTTCATTTCTTCTCAAGATGATCCTCTAAACTTTTTTACCACACGCAAATTTTCTTTACCAGGAGAGGAAGCAAAAGATAAAACTCATGCAAAACCCCAACCAATTACTACTACTGCAATTCATAGCACCACCTAAAAAACGAACCCAGGCCTGTTGCCCCCAATGTTTTTTGTTTTTTTTTCCTTGAGAAAGAATTCCCATGACCCCTGGATTCAGCTTGCTGGAACATGTTTTTCCACAGGAGAAAATATACTGCATCATTCCAGCCTCCAGACAAGCACAAATAGCAGAAACACCACGTGACAACTGTTCTTTTTATTTCTCAGAATGAACTTCTTCCTTCATTCAAAGGGGTCTATTTGTTTACGGAATCATGCAAAAAGAGAAAGAAAGAAAACGGTGACGTATGATGATTTTCCCCTCTAGTTTTCTCCACCTCCTTTTCTTTCATTTGCATATGTTCCATGAAATCACATTTGATGGATACCTCATCATTGCCCTCCAGACAACAATGCAACAAAAGACTTTTTACCCAATTCAATTTTTTTTACCCATACTGCATGCCCCACCCACATGTTGCCCCCCCCCCCTCCTTTTTTTTTTTCGCCTGGTCTCTTTGTTTCCACACCTACCCTGAATCTGAAACCCACCAATTTCCCCTCCCATTCGCCCACAAAAAGTCACCACAAAAATCATTGCTTACTCAATGAATACAGTGAAAACTCCTGAAAAAAACCCTCATTTGTCGGCATCGATTCTTTCCAAACTACTAAAACAAACAAAACACACCATGAAATAGCCAAGCAGACGACCAATCATTGCATGGCAATCACATTTCTGTTCTCTGCCCCTCCCCCCCCAAAAAAAACCCAACCAATACATTTCTATCGAAAACCGCAAAAGAAAAATACAGTTCAAAGATCAAAACATATTTTCTAGGTGTGGGCTGAGAGCACCTGTCTTTCCCCAGGATAACCACCCGTCATGAAATTTCCATCCTGGTCGTATTCCATGGTTCTCTGTGTATAGAGTTGCTTCACAGTTTCCAAATTGACGGGAGTGTTGATGAGGTTCATTCCGGATCCATGAGAATAATCTTCAATGTTGCTGGGGTAAGATTCCAGCATGGGGTGGGTGGCCGGCCGCCGAGTTTCGGGGGAATCTGGGGATGGCATAACGCTCTGGGTTGGAGAAAATGGCATTCGATCTTCTTGGGAGGCGCCTGCAAGAACAGAAGTGTGGAAGACTCAGATCATTAAAAAAAACTCTTTTTTGTTCTTTCTTGTTCATCAATTCGTAGCTTTTCAAAAGGAATCACAGAAAATGAGAAACACCACGATGTCTTGGCCAAGAAACGCTGCGAATAAAATTGATGCAACTTGGATCTACCTGTCCCTCCACCTCCAGGAGGACTCACAACCGTGACTGGTGATGTCTGAACATAAGACATTGTTGACAAACGTGGGTGCAGCCTCGGAATGAACTGTTCGCGATTCCCAGCCCCACGCCTTTTCCTTGCCCTTCTGTGACCAACTATATATGCTGCTTGCAGAAGCACCAAGAAGGCCAACACTGCCAAAATAATGATCGCCCACACAGCCAGAGAGCTTTTCGATCCAGACGTTGATTTCTTGGGCTGATCAGCATTCTCATTTCTCCTGCTTCTCAGCTCAAACCCATCCGCGTCAATCCCACTGGATGCCTTTTTGAAGTCGCCATCCACCGGTGGTGGAAGCGGTTCGAGTTCAAGTGGGGGAGGTGTGGTGAGGGGAGGTTCGCTCCGACCCGAGGTGCCCACCACAGGGGGAGCTTGCTGAATGGACTCAGAGGCGTTGTCAACAGGCTCTGCCTGTCATTCATGGCAAATATTGTTCAGAGATCCATGAAAGCAACTGAACTCGATGCAGGAGGAAGAGGTTGCAGCCCTTCAACCTCTTACCTGGAGAATATCAAGACTCAGAAGGCCTTTTAGCTTCTTTTCGGTGTCAGCGTCGAGTTTCTTCTGCCGCCCAGTCACATCGACTGGCCTAGAAGGACATCCATACAAGGTGGCTTATTGTATGGAAAGCAAAGGGTAATTCATGTTAAGTGTGGTGGTGTTCATCCGCAATGTATTTATGGCAAGTTTTCAATGCTTTGGGGATTGTGATCAGAAAACTCACTCAAAGTTCAAATCCTACCTGCGCAGGACATGGTCTTGAAGGGTTTTATCGGCACCAAACTCCAGGAGCAGCTCTACAGCCTCCACATTTCCAAGGGCAGCAGCTGCATGCAAAGATGACCACTTGTCTGACTTTCTTTGGAGGTTCACATCAGCCCCAGCTTCCAACAAAATACGAGCACAAGTTATGCAATCCCTGGCAATTGAGGTGTAGAGAGGAGATGTCCCATCATTTGCAGGTCTGTACATTGACAACACAATCAGTGTGTTACATGCAAATCCACATCCAGAAGGACAGAATGTAATGAGGATATCACTTCATTTGTATTATTGCACCATTTGCAAATGAATAGTGGAAATTTTAATGACGACGTGGCGAACACCCCGCTGTTAGTCTGCCAAATTCTTGCACCCTTGTCCACAGATTGTGATTATAAGCTCCTCCCCTTTCCCTTTTATTACTCATGCTCTTACTCATCAAGCTTGGCTCGGCTTGCCACAAGCATTCCCATTATTTTGTCCTCCCTCAGAAATGCTGCAGCCCAGAGACTGGTTTGACCAGTCTGCTTCTTTTTCTTGTTGGGATCTGCACCCGTCTCCAATAGAATTTGGGTCACCCCCTCACGCCCCTTCTCGACAGCTACCATCAAGGGGGTTGCCCCCTTTAAAGACGCCACCTCTTGATCTGCATCTGTAACAGCAGTTGCAGAACAAGTACTCAATTTTCCTCGGCAATTATCCAATTTCCAAAAAAAAAGACTCTCCCGTGACTGAAATGATTTGCTTCGTATCTGATATGGTTCACCGGTTGCAATCGACCTACTTGCAGCAACCAGTTTCTCAACGACGTCCACGTGACCATGCTGAGCTGCGACATACAAGGGAGTCGTGTCGTTTGAATCCTTTTGATTCACATTCGCATTCTCCTTCAAAAGCTCGTCCACAATGTCACCATGTCCTCCGAATGCTGCCATCCAAATGGCACTTACACCTGGAAAGGCGGTTGCAAGGAAAAATGCTGTGTCACAGGTTTGTCACATGAAGCTTCGGATCTTACGTTCTTTCAGCTTCTGCTTAAAAAAAGCATTCTCTTATTTTTCATCTGTTTTCAATACGCGCCTTATTTTTTTTTTTTGGGGGGGGGGGGACGACCTAGCATGTGTTGTTTTTGATTGTACTGCCAAGTAGAATTGTTCACATAATCTCCCCCTGCCTGATATCGTTGCAGCATTCACGTCCGCCCCTTTCCTAATCAGCTCCTGCACTATTTGCGTGTGGCCTCCATAAGCTGCCAAAATTATCGGGGTGTATTCAGAGTCGCCGTAGCGAACATCTGGGTCGGCAATATCGCCATCCAGCAATGACTTGACCCTTTCAAGATCGCCATTCAAGCTGGCCTGCCAAAGCTCCTATTACATAGACACACACCAAACAGCAAGTGTATTGTCAGCGCATAATTGTATCAACAGCAGCCAAGAAAGCAACACATTCCAGGGGACAATTTGGAAAGTTAAAACGGTTACTGTATCCCTCATGACTTAATGATCGGTACCAAGCTCTCCTCTTGAGTGTCTTGAGCTTGAAGGAGACTTCTTGAAAACCTGGCAGACTGATCATGGACTCCACTCCTGCCAGCAATGTTTTGCCGTGATGGTGGGCTGTGGCCTTCCAACGTTCTTCTCCACATCTCGTGCCCTGAATCTCCAATGAGACGGTAAATGGCAAAGTCTCAGCAACATTTTCTGCAGAAACCCATTCATTGTGGATCACAGCACGATGTAATGTCCAGATCAAACAAACAAACAAACAAACAAACAAACAAACATCAATTACATTGTGTAGGAGAGATATTCTCCTATTACAATGATCAGTAAAAATCAAATGTTTAGATCAACAGGGGTAAATCTCCTTGTGACTGCTCGTTGCAATTGTGGACGCGCCTGCGTAGATCCAATCTCATGAAACCGAGTATTCATCAGCTGCAGCTAAAAAACCAAACACCTCCCTTCAACGATTCCTCCCCAAACGCAAACTCTATCGATTGATCCGATCACCTGAATCGGGCGCCCATCTCCCAACACCCACCGCCGCACTCCACACCAACAACAGCACACTGATGAGCGAAACTCCAAAAACAATTTTAAAGCGTCGGTCTATTTTGCTCGGCCGTGGCGTCCGAGAATCTTCTCCCACGGATTCGTTTCGTGTAAAAAACGGGACGTCCCCGCATTGGGACTCTCTGGATTTAGAGGTCATCGACCCCGTCACAAACCCAATTCGCTGAACAGTTATCGATCGAGCAACGCAATAACGCCGCCACCACAGCAAGTAACGATCGCAGCCGCTTCTCACACCGCAGTGCCCGAAATATTGTAATCGTGGTTCTCGAAGTTGCGTCTTTTTGTATGCGAATCTCGTATGTGAGGAAGGAAGCCCAGCAAAATTTTGGAAGGGAATGATTTGACTTCGAATGAGAATACAGAGCCTGTTGGGACGACAGGACAGCAGCATGAACACGAGCCTGACAACCCACACAGCCCTTCCTAATTCCATCTGAATCCTTCCTAATCTCTCCACCCTCCCTTCCTCAAAGATGGGAGCAAAGTATACAAACAGAGCTACAATTCTGTGTTTCTTCCATCGTGCATTGCATCTCTGGGCTCAGCCAGGCTGGATACATTCCCCTTCCCTGTATACGAAACGAACCCCTTGACACGATCTTTTCCCACACACAGCACACGAACGCTGCCAATGTTCCAACAAACAAACAAACACTTGTTCCACACAGGCCATTTAGACTGCTGTGATGAAGTTAGATGAGTGGGATTTCGGATCGGGGAACGAAACGGCACGTGTGCCAATAAGCTGGAGAGACCTGGGCGTCCTCACTAGCTGAGCACGAAAATCATGTAACCTCGCAACGATACTCCCAAGTGGATCGCACGTGCGCGAGCTGCAACTGCAACTGCAAACACCGGTGGAGATGCTCTTAGAGCGTGCAAACGTGCGGATCGGGAAAGCTTGTAGCAGCTTGTAAACCTCGGTTAAACTCCACTTTACAAGCTAGGAGCCGTCCCACTTATAAGCTTTTGCTTGTGAACCTCGATTACAAGCCTGTAAACGCCACTTTACAAGCTTGGAACGATGGAGACAGTGTCAAGTCTTTACAAGCTCGTAATCCACTTTACAAGCACCTTACAAGGTGTTTACAGACTTGTAAAAACGGCGTATTTTCAATCAAGTGGTATAAATTTGTTTCAGCAAGCAGACACAATACTGTTTACTAGTTGTTTCTAGGAATCCCCTTCTTTCAAAGAAACAACGCTATCCCAGTCCAGTAAGGTGCTAAGGTGCTGGAGATGTCTGATTGATTAAGGCTGGCCATCACGCCTGATCTGTTGAAGAAAGCGGCATCCGTTGCATCAAAGCGGTTCTCAGAGTAGCCACGTGTGTTCGTGTGACATGTCAATATGCCCAAAGTGTGAAATAGCTTTTGGGTTGAGTTTCTGTCATAGCGAAAAAAGACCTTAGCCAGAACTAAGGCTGTCTTCTCTGTTATGGATATTGAAATGCCGCAAAATAGTAAAGGAGAGCTTCCATACTGGTCCTGGAAAAGAATAGGTCGCGCGATGGCTGACGGTGGGCTCATCACTCTTGGCAGTAACCTGCGTTTCGGTGCCACAGTGTTGGTTGGTATCAAATAGCTCATGGAGCGTTGGCGAGTTCCTTGATCACCGGCAGCTCGCCGAAAATGTCCGTAGTCTTGTTATATAAAGTCGAGGATTGTGCGACCCATAGACGTCGGTTGGTGCAGGATGAACCCTAGGCGAGATCTAAAACTGTAGACGTCGCGGGTCAAAACCGTCACAGTTCTCGTCGTGTTGAGCTATCTCTTGGACGTAAACCTGTCCGCTGTTGCAGTGCACGGAACGTTCAACTCACAACAGACCCGTTTGCAGGTTGGAACTACGTGGACAGTCGTTTAGCGGACTTCTTTGGGCTGAATACTCCAAAGTACCAGTGGGCGATCGATGAATACTTGTATCAGCGGCAGCTGGTGAGCTCTACACGCTCATTGCGCTTTTCACCTTCGATTATCACAGTTGAGACATTGACTGACAATGGATTTCTTCAGGATGCTTTAGAGGGCGGCCTTCAGGAAAATCAGCAGAGCCAGCTGGCGGTTCCACATGTGGGTTACGAAATGGAGCATCAGCAAGAAAATCCAAGTTCACAACTCAAGTCTTATCTTTCTGGACATGTCCGGTGTTTTCGTTTATTTTACGCTCTTTAGGAGTTCCTTGCAAAGTGTTGTGCATCCTCCCACAGACTCACCCTTAGTTTCCTTCTTTTCCAGGTGGGTGCTATGGGTGAGCTGGAAGAACAGCGAATGGAGAGAGATGGAGACAGAGAAAAACAGCCTCTATCAGTTGTGACCACAGTTTAACAGCCTCGAGTTTGCACCATAGTTCAGAGCTCTGTATATCAGTAGCCAGAAGATTGAAAGGGGGGTCCCTTTCATGTAACTTTGTATTATCAAGAGTTCTGGTCTGGAGGCCATGTCCCCTTGTCCTTGTCTTTCGTTTTGTTTTTCTTTTCGACTTGCTTGCTGGGAGAGAATAAAATTGGTCAATGCCACCATTTGGACAGACTGGATGTAACAAACTTCTCTCATCCACCACCCCCTGCTTTGCCCCCTTTCTAATTATCTTTTGAATTCCGTTCAACGCGCGTGCCTCCATAATATCTCTCCTCGATAAACAAATTAATAGACGTCAACTTCAAATTCGGCGGAGACTCAAAGACGTCATTCGCGCCCAGCGCAGTTCCTGCCGGGTCGTCGGTTGGGCATCGCGACTTCAAAACTTGCCACACATGTATGCGTGCGTCGACCCTTAAGTATCCACAAACAGAGGCCAACGATGGCGAGACTATAGGTAGAAGAAGACAGAGCACACGTTCCACAGCCCGATGGTGCAAGAGACGGGGACCTCTAGGTGTGTTTTATCCTCCACAACTGCAGCTAAAGAATGAAAGCTTGCTGGCACTTACCCGAGCCACTCTTACCTTAGGAGGAGATCCCTAGGACCCCCACCTGGGAAAATGGTTGAAGCTCCGGTCAAGGTGAAGACACAAACGGATTGCTTCTTGTTCTCCCATTGGCAAGAGCGCAAGAAGCCTTGCTGACTGCTGTGACTGTTCTGTAGATACGGTTTCCGAAAGGCTTCGATCGGACGTCAGCACCTGAACGATTGTCCAAAACGAGCACGAGAAGGGCCGACGGTGCGCTTGCCTGGAGCATTTTATGTTCCGTCAAGGATGAGACGAGTGCAAAACAAACACATTGCCCTCGTTCCAAATATGACGACAAAAAGCATTGATATAGCGACGAAACTTCACCCTGACGCGTGAGCCACACTACGCACTGACAGAAATGCTTCAGTGCTTCCCAGGAAACAAGTCGATCAAAATAGAACCATTCGAAACGCTCTTGAGGCACGCCGACGAGTCCCGTATAGGAAGAGTGATCAGTTGCGAGGAAACTGCCTTCAACGCATCGGATGCTTACTTTGACCCCAGCAGCGATGGGTGCTTTCCTCCCCGTGGAAAGGGTGTTTTCTGCACTGAAGACTTTGTCGACACAGATGGCGGTGAGGCGTCCCCACGAACTCATCCTCTGGCCTGGGTGCCTGACAGCGAAGAGCAGTTTTCGGTGTCGATGCGTGCTCAAAGCGGGACAAAGTCCTCCAAGGGTGGCAACCAGTTGCCTCTGGAACTGTTCGACAACGTCGAGACGGAGCTGAAGAGCCTGGAGGAGAGGATGGCCGAGAAGGACCCGCTTCTTCCAGGCGTCCCGGCATACTCGAGGTTCTTCAATGCTTCTGGCCAATTCGTCTGGGCAAAGTGCTATGTACTGGATCGCGCAAGGTGAAGGGGCATTTTCGTTGCATGTTCATTCATTTTTACAATTTGTGGTTGGAAAACATCTCACTCTTGTTTCACACGACCTCCCCAAGCCCCGCTGGAACAATGCGAGAAAACGCCTGCAAGACAGGACGCCGCCATCGCACATGTCGGTTGGGCTGTTGTCCTCTGACTCCGTAATGTTTCTTGTAGTGATGGAGTGCTCCACAACATCGAATGGAGGGATACAGGGCGGAGGAAGCTGGTGAAACGCCTCAACCTGTTGTTCGAAGATGAAAGCACATCCTCCTTCAGAATTCGAATCAAACAAGCCAGGCGGACTCGAGAACAGGTGCCCACCAATACTCACACTTGCATTGCCCTTCCCAGACAATTCGATAATGGATGTAATTTTAGAGAGGTGCCAGGTAGAAAGAAAAGGTGAGTAGAACAAGATTGCAATTTTAATGCTTTCATTACGCTCCGTTTTCCAAGGTGGAAGCCGAAGATCGGTATGCAAATTATGTGGACAGTCAACCGTTCAACAATTTGGACACTTTGGACTATGATTTCGAGCAGAGAATCAAAGATCTGGCAGGATGGGAGTTGTCGCACAAGATACCCGGCCTCGTCCAAAGTAAATCTGATACTGCACTATATTCCTCCTACTCAATCTTTTCCTTGAAGTACAGATACCGTCAAAATTTTCGTCCTTTTTCGAGTCACTTGGTTTGCATCCCCAGAGGAAAAAAAAACATTTAAACTAAGGATGTCAATTGAGCCAGTTTGAATGGTTGTCTCAGATTACGTAGAGGATGCCAGACTCAGCTACCAAACTGCTGTCCAAGCTTCAATCGTTAACAGGATGTTTCTCAGCGAGGAAGGCCGAGCCATCCTGGAAGCGAGCAATATCCAGAAAATCACATTCCAGAGACCCACCCCCCTACAGGTTCGAAAAAAAGAAAAAGAAAATTACCACCCTCCCTCCGCCAAACCAGTACCTGAACAATTACATTTTGTCATTAAGAAGTTGGTATTGTGTGCCACTGATTGTCTCTTTCAAGGCTTTTTTTCGTGTCCGACGAGAAGATTAGGCCTTGCATGTAACCATGTATGCTTTTCTTTTCTCCTTTGAATGTCCATTCTGTACCTTCTTGGGTGAGTCAATTCGGTTTTGAACAAGACAGGGATTGACATAAATGTGCAATGAATTCACAGGGGTGTGTTGATCTCGCCAGCCTTCCTCAAGGGCTGGAAGTCGAATCTGGTGGAGTGGGCGGGTCTCCTTACACCGTTCTAAGTCCTGCCAACATATATGATCTGGTTTGCAACGGGGAAAGGACGATATTCGTTGCGACCACCCAGTTGCTGAGCACCATTCAAAACTATTACATGGAATTGGATGTCCGAGGCATGTTGCTGGTCGACGTCAAAATGGAGGAACTCAACCAACCAGCAGACCTAAGGGACTACGTGGAAGTCCAAGATCTGCATTTATTGGATGTGACTGATGCTCTCAAGAGTGATTGGGTCTTGAAGGTAAATGTTGCATCCAATTCTGCAGAAATTCACAAACCCTGCAGGACATATATAATAATTGATCGAAAAAAGCTCTGTTTCCTTTGCTTCTCGTATCGTCGTCATTGGGTTGTTTCGACATTGCTAAGGGTGAATTTTGTTTCTTTGGTGGAAATTTCCACCCTCTGGGTGAACAGTTGATCGCGTCAATTTTGCAATTTGGAATTTGACGTAAGATTGTGTGGCTCAGATGATTGGGATGGTGGAGCAGCTTATGCCTAACAGTCTCGAGGAGGATCCTGTGACAGGCAGCGTAGCATCCACACCAATCGGTGATGATCAGAGGGATTCAGGGGATGGAAAAAACAGGTATCAGCCCTTGGATAGGGAGCGTGTGATGAGGTTCGTGCGGATGATGTCACTGGTAATGGCGGATCAGCTCAGGACAGTGGTCTTAAATTCGATAGATGCCTTTCTGGAGTTTTGGAAAATATATGACATAGACGAGGGGAGTCGAGCGGCATTCGCAGGTGACCCGGCTTCCTCAACTTTTTCGAGTCCTTGTGCTTATTTGCTTAAGTTTTTTTATTAGAGGGAGAGACATACATGACGAAAGGAGTGGTCGTACAGGGTTTCCGAATGAAATGATTCCGATCCAAGATGATGAGTCAGACAAGGAAAATGACAGTGAGCAAGGTGCAAAGTCCACCACAGAGTTTGACAATGGAAGGATGCTTGCGAAGTGGGGCCAAGACATATACAGCCCCATCCCTCCCCCAGTGTTCAAGATCCGTCTGACGGTGGAGGGCCAGTGCTTGTCGTTCGTTCCATCACTGGAGGAAATTGAGACCGAAGTGATTGGACGTTTCGATGAAATGATGAATAGGACCTCCAACATCCATGATATTGCAGCCAAGGTCTAAAAGTTTACTGCACCAGTGCCCCTCAAAATGAATCATATAGATATATATCGATAGGATATATCCATCATGTTTTCACTCACTAGCTTTGTGGAGGTAAATTATTGTAGAGCGGGCGTAGTTGAGGCCAAGAGTTCGTTTCTTTCTTGGATTTGGGAAGATAGAAAATCCTCCCGACTTTCCTTTTTTCCCCCCAATGCTGGGAATTTTTCGCAGGATCCATTAAAAAAAAAACGAGACAGCTCAAAACCAGGACACCTGGAAAAAAATGCAAGCAATGCCTGAAGTTGCATCAACAATATTGATCGACGGGTGAAAAAAATATTCAGGTGACCAATGCAGTCTCTGAAGACCCCCTTCCGAGCGTAGCTTTGGATGATTCTGCTGTGGTGGAATCCAGAGAGTCCATCCGCTGGATTATCAGAAAGAATCTTGAGGCCCCTAAAACGCTCATGAAAGCATTCGAGGAGTACTCCGATTTGGTGAAAGTGAGGGAGGAGGAATATGTGCATGAATGGAACAAGAGCCTGGAGGACACGAAAGCAGAAATCGAGAGGTACCAGAAGGTACGATTGGAAAAGAAATATGGGGACATGCAAACGTGGATGAGATCAGGCACCCACAGCACATGCTGTTAGTTTTCTAGAGGATGTCGGGGAAGAATCTTACAAAAATCAGTGAGTTGAAACAAGTTTGGAGGGCGTGGAAAAATGTTGTCTGAAGTGTGGTGGTGGCTGGCAGCTGACAGAGGCGATCAAGGCTAAGTCTGAATCCGAAGTCACGTTTCGTGTCATTCGAGTGGACTGCAGCCACGCCAAGGATTTCCTCATCGACAAAGCATTGCGATTGAGGGAGGGGTTGCAGTCCAAAATAGCAAACGATTGGCACTTACAAAACCAAGAAATGCTGCAACGGTTCACGACACTCTGCGAGAAGCTGAAGGAGCAGCCGGAGACCACCGAGGCAATGGATGAAATGGAAAAGTTTCTGTCCAAGACGGAGGAAGAGTTGGAGGAGATGCATGGGGAAATCAACAAAAACATGGAGGTGTTCCAAGTGTTGCAAGACAGCAGGTTTGAGATGGACGACGAATCGTTCGACGCATTCTGGGAACTCAGGCATTGGCCGTTGAGAATCGTGGAGGATATCGAGGAGGCGAGGACCATGCTGTTCAAGTTCAGAAATCGATTCATGATGCAACTCAAAACGGACCAGAAGAAATTGGAGGATGATCTGGATAGGCTCAAGGTAGGGAGAGAACTAGCTCATTTCGGATTGATTGGCTGTCTTTGTTTCATATAAAAGTCAGACAACCGGTTATGCCAAACACTCGTGGAGCCACATGCAAGAACCGATTGCCCAGTGAACTAGGATTTCATTATTAAATGAATGGAGCACCGTCGTTTTGCATAGCCTCAGTGCTAGTCTGGAATCTGAACAATCTGACCGTGCAGGATGAAGTGGATGATTTTATCGGACTGGGCGATATCACCCAAGTGGATGACCGGCTCACGACAATGCAAGACATCGAACAACGGCTTACGACGTACTCTGAATTGAGCGAAGTCTACCAACAGAGGGAACAAATTTTCGGATTGCCTCAGACAAATTACCCACAGATCGAGGCCATCGGGAAAACGTTCGAGGCATGCAGCAATCTGTGGAAAATGTGCAGCGAGTTCATGCATTCTCTACCGGAATGGATGGATGGCCCCTTCACTGAGATCAATGCTGAAGTTGTTACCAATGACTGCGATAAATGGTACAGAGGAGGAGCGCTCAGCAATTTACCTTTCCTTTGTTTATGGTCCTCTCGTTATCCGATAGGAGGACCTGCCTGGAGTCACATAGTTGCATTCTGGTTGATACATCAAAAAAAACTTGTTTCAGTTTTGGAATGAACATTTGAAAATTTGTGGTGACAGGTGGCGGGGTTCTGCAAAGTTGTCAAAAACTCTTGCAGGTGACCCTTTGGAGGTGATCACTCAAATGCGGACGCGATTGGATGACTTCCAGCAACACATTCCATTGATTTCAGCTCTGGGCAACCCTGGTTTGAGGGACAGGCACTGGGACAAGATCAGTGAGGTCGTGGGATTCCCTGTGAAAGCTGATGCTGGGTTCAGCGTCAGCAGGGCTTTGCAGCTGGATTTGCCGAAATTTATTGCGGACATTGAGGAAGTGAGCGAGTTTGCCACGAAAGAGTATTCATTGGAGAGAGCTCTGGACAAAATGCAGGCGGACTGGCAAGGAGTCGAATTTGGGTTTATGGACTGGCGAACGACAGGTAAGACTCACAGTAAAAGTTTCTGTCAATTCATTGCACCATACCTCTGATGGTCAGAACTTTGGCCTGCAAGTCCTTTGATGAATGGGTTCCTTCTCATGGACCTTACCAAAACAAGATGTATGACAAAAAGGTGGTTTAGGGAAAGCACCTTGCTGGGGGTTCCTAGTTGGGACCCTAGGTTGATAGAGATCAGTAGTTCGTTCCAAAGCTGGTAATATTTTGCGGATGCTCTATGCAGGCACCCATATCTTGTGTGCGTTGGACGACATACAAATGCTCCTGGACGACCAGATCGTCAAAACGCAATCCATGCGGGCTTCCCCTTACATCGGCCCCTTCGAGGATCGAGTTCGACTGTGGGAAGCCAAACTCAATCTCACCCAAGAAATTGTGGACGAATGGTTGAAATGCCAGCAGGGGTGGTTGTACCTGGAGCCTATTTTTGGATCGGAGGACATTCTCCAGCAAATGCCCAACGAAGGGCGGAAGTTTCAGGCTGTCGATCAGACCTGGAGGAAAGTAATGGAAAAACTGGTCAAGAATCCAGAAGTCATGGTGGTGTGCAGCGACGAGGAGCTCTTGAAAAATTTGATAGAGTCGAATAGACTGCTGGATCTGGTATGTGGTTTTCTCGTGGATGCAAGCACTATATGCATATCTATGAGGGGAGATAATTTGATGCTTGCCCACCTCTATTAGGGAACAGCCCACCAATTTCTTACACCAGATCTGAACAGCATATATCATATTATATAATATACAATATGATATATTGCTGCTGGCTTTGCATGACTCTAGGTGCAAAAGGGTTTGAACGATTACCTGGAGACCAAACGGCTTGCATTCCCACGCTTTTACTTTCTATCGAACGATGAGCTTCTGGAGATTCTGTCGGAAACCAAGGATCCTTTGAGGGTGCAACCCTTTTTGAAAAAGATTTTTGAGGGCATCGATAAGCTGGAGTTCCAATCCAACCTTGAAGTCACCGCTATGTACAGCGAAGAGGGGGAGAAAGTCGACCTCGTTCGGACCTTCAACCCAGCACAGGCCGGTAAGAATTCATATCAGGGAATTGGTTACCTGTGGGCTTAGCTCAGATAGTCTGGAAAGTGGTGGTTTTTAAATGCTGTGGGTTTTTTTTATCATGTCAGGTGGCAATGTGGAGAAATGGCTGATAGACTGCGAACAAATTATGTACGAAACTGTGAAGGACGTGATTCGGAGATCGTTCGATGCCTACGTGACCATGGAGAGGATCGATTGGGTCCTGCAATGGCCTGGACAAGCCATCATTTGCGTGGATTGCATGTTTTGGACCACGGAAGGCGAGGAGGCTGTCAAAACTGGCACCCTGGCAGACTATGCAGACAAGTGCACAGAGGAGCTCATGAAGATCGTAAACAAGGTGGGACGGGCAAACCTGGCCAGGGTTTCGCCCCATTGAATTCCACAGCCATCGATTTCAGTTGCACAGTCGTTTGCGAGTCTTGAAACATGCATCGTTTGGTTGGGGCCAGGTTCGGGGAAAGCTATCGAAGCTGGAACGTAAGATTCTGGGTTCCCTCGTGGTGGTGGATGTCCATGCTCGAGATGTGATTGCAGAGCTATCCAAGGAATCCATCACCAGTGAAAGTGATTTTGAATGGATGAGCCAGTTGCGATATGGGTGGGAGAATGGCGATGTGATGGTTCGAATGATAAATGCTGCAATCGGCTATGGATACGAGTACCTTGGTGTATCGTCCAGGCTCGTTATCACCCCTCTGACTGACAGGTTAGAAAATTGCTCCACAGATTGAAAATTGCTTTCCCTCGTCTGCTCTTCATGCTTTATTTGTTCTTTTCATGCGATTGTGTTACATTGAGGCCGGAAGCCTCTGAGCGATACTGCAGAAATAATCAAACTGAGGGCTGCACTCAAATTTTCACATCATGAAATTCTTTTGTCAACTGGAACATTACATTTCCAGACAGGAAGGTCCAATGTGGAAAATCGGCTGAAAACCATTGGATGTATATTTTTCTTCCATGCGTTGAAACTTGATGATGGCATGTCCCTCATGTTCTTCTGTTGATACTGATTATGACTGCCTGTTGTGCCCAGGTGCTACCGAACTTTGATGGGGGCCCTGCATCTGAATTTAGGTGGAGCTCCAGAAGGTCCCGCCGGAACAGGGAAGACAGAAACCACAAAGGACTTGGCGAAAGCCATAGCAATGCAGTGTGTCGTTTTCAACTGCTCAGATGGACTGGATTACTTGGCAATGGTAATAACTCCCTCCCCCCAAAAAAAACCTTACACCCAGATTCTATTCTCCATTAGATTGCTGTAAAATCATCAAGATTTTTTTTCCAAATTGAAATGAATCGTGTGTGTGTGTGTGGTTCTTTTCACGACCAGGGAAAATTCTTCAAGGGGTTAGCATCGAGTGGCGCTTGGGCGTGTTTCGACGAGTTCAATCGTATCGATTTGGAGGTCCTGAGTGTCATCGCTCAACAAATTTTGACCATGCAGAGAGCCAAATCTGCCAAACTCAAAAGCTTCGAGTTTGAAGGAACAAAACTCAGCTTGAGGGACACATTCAGTGTATTCATCACCATGAATCCAGGCTATGCCGGACGATCCGAATTGCCCGACAACCTCAAGGCTCTATTCAGATCGGTGGCGATGATGGTCCCGGACTATGCCCTGATTTCGGAAATCATGTTGTATTCGTCTGGATATTTGCTGGCTCGAGATCTGGCTCGAAAATTGGTAGCAACGTACAGGTAAGAAATGATGGCCTGATTTCGGAAGAGGAAAAATCCTTGGATCGAGATGCTGAACCTAGCAAATCCAGCTCATGACCTTAATGCTTGCCAAGCTCGATGGGTTTTTTTCGTCTGCAGACTGTGTTCGGAACAGCTTTCGAGTCAGTGCCATTACGATTACGGAATGAGGGCAGTCATCAGTGTCTTGAGGGCTGCTGCTGCGAACAAGATCAAGGACCCCGACATGATTGAGGATATACTGATGCTGAGGTCCATCCGTGATGTCAATGCCCCCAAATTCCTGGCACCGGACATCCCTCTGTTCGAAGGCATTTTATCCGATTTATTTCCTGGCATTGAAGTGCCCGATGTCGACTACAGCGACCTCGACGAATGTCTGAAGAGCAACTGCGACAAGATGAACTTGCAAGCCACCCATGTGTTCATCGAAAAAGCGCACCAGCTGTATGAAATGATTTTGGTTCGGCATGGGTTGATGGTCGTCGGATATTCGTTCGGAGCCAAGACGGCTATTTATAGAACTCTTGCAGCATCGCTTGGGGATTTGAAGGACAAAGGCTTGATGGAAGAGAACAAGTGAGTTGGATTTTTTAAATTTTTTAAATTTAATTAAATTTAATTTTTTTAATTTCCTCACATATGCACAATGCATACCCTTGAAGAAATATTTCCCTCACATGTTGGTGGTTATATCAGGTTGGTGGTGAAGAAGAGAATGAGAATAGGACTAGTTGTCTTTCATTTTGTGATTGCACACTTCAAATATGTTGAAAGTTTTTGGTTCGAACGCAGGGTGCAGCTTCGGGTGATAAATCCCAAGAGCATCTACATGGGCCAGTTGTATGGGGAATTTGACCTAGTGAGCCATGAATGGCACGATGGGGTGCTGGCAAAAATCTTCAGAGAGTGTGCAACTGACACCAGTCCCGATAGGAAGTGGGTCATGTTTGATGGACCTGTGGATGCAGTGTGGATCGAAAACATGAATACAGTCCTGGATGACAACAAGAAATTGTGCCTCAACAGTGGTGAGTGCCCTATAATTCCTTCAACAGATTCAAGATACCGTTATTAGTGTTATTATTATTTATATATTTAAAAAAAAATTCATTATATTTATTTTTTTGGTGCAAGTGATAAGTAGGAAGGACAATGAACCAAAAAGACTTCTTCAAACTTTCAGGTGAGATCATCCAAATGAGCAACTCGATGAACATGATTTTCGAGGTGCAAGACTTGGCCGTGGCATCCCCAGCCACGGTCAGTCGATGTGGTATGGTTTATGTCGAACCTTCGCAAATCGGATGGAGGCCTCTCAGGGATTCCTGGATGAATGGATTGCCAGCTGCCCTTGAAGCACACCGCTCCAGGATTTTTCACCTGTTCGAATGGCTTGTGGATCCCTCGATTGCATTCATCAGAAAGAATTGCCGGGAGCTGGTTTCTACGTCAGACATCAATCTACCTCAGAGTTTGATGAATATGTTTTGGAGCCAGCTCGACGGTTTCAGGCCAACTTCAGAAGGAGAAGTCCAGGTGATCAGTTTTGTTCAACTAAGGCACTGGTGAAAATTTCCACAACGTTTTTGATGAATGGATCACATGGGGTTAGGCATTCCTTTCATTTGCTGGGCAGTATGTTGATTCTTCTTGGTTGAACAGTTCTAGCAGGGCGTCAGAATTCACACTGAACCATGTCTTACTGACGCAAATTGATCGGAAACTCGAAAGAAGCAGTGTTTTCGGTGCTGGACAATTAATTGGTGCTGATAAGAGCCAGGTGTCATGTGTATCCACAGATTGCCGACAAGGACGCTCCAAAGATGCTGGATGGGCTTTTCATTTTTGCCTTGGTGTGGTCGATCGGGGCATCCACTGAAACAGAGGGAAGGAAGCAGTTCAGTGGTTTCCTGAGAAAGCTGCTCAGCAACGAGGTGGATGTGAAGCCCGACCGAACCGACTTCGACTTGGGACCTGGTTTGACCATCCTTCCTCCAGACTTCAAGCTCGCTGTTCCTATTCCCAAGGATGGTACGATGTACGACTACATGTTCGACACAACGAAAGGGCAATGGAAGCACTGGATGGACACCGTTGCAATCAGCCCGGTTCCAGAGGACGCAGAGTTTCATGAAATCGTCATTCCCACCATCGACACGGTTCGATACAGTGCCCTCATGGAGATTTTGGTGCTGCATGGAAAGCACGTGCTCTTTACAGGGCCCACAGGAACAGGGAAAACTGTGTACATCAAAAACAAGATCCAGATGTTGGACAAGACTCTGTTTGCAAACATTCAGACGGCCTTCTCTGCACAAACAAATGCCAATCAGGTGCGAGTTCTGGGGATGCATGGTCTTTAAAACATCCCTGCCTTTCCCTGCCGTCATTCTTCTCCTTTTCATGCTGAACAATGGTGGTCGGTTCCATAATGCAGGTTCAAGATATCATCGACAACAAACTGGACAAGCGTAGAAAAGGAATTTATGGTCCTCCCTTTGGGATGAAATTTGTATTGTTCATCGATGATTTGAACATGCCCGCTTTGGAGGTGTATGGTGCTCAACCCCCGGTGGAGCTCCTGAGACAATGGATGGACCACGGAGGATGGTACAGCTCCGCTTCCCACTTTCATACCTTGATTTACTGGGCAATGTGCAACTGCTACCATAATAAGCACAGGTTTCAAAACCACCTGCCAAATGCTATGATTTGATCTCCTTGCTTGGAATTGTGCAGGTATGACCGGTCAGACAACTCCTTCAGAAGCATCGTAGATGTGCAGTATGTGTGTGCAATGGGTCCACCCGGAGGAGGTCGAAATCCAGTCACCCCCCGATTTTTACGGCATTTCAATCTGGTGTGCATTGCGGAGTTCGACGATGAGTCATACTCCAGGATATACTCTGGCATTGTGGATTGGTGGCAGAGGAGGTCCACGGTGGCGGATGAAGTCAAAGGGAAATCATCGGTGATGGTGAAATCGACCATCGAGGTGTACAACACGATTCGAAGGGAGCTTTTGCCGACGCCCATGAAAAGTCATTACACGTACAACATGAGGGATCTATCGAAAGTCTTCCAGGTAATGAAGCCAAGCATGGAACTCCTTTTGGCTGTTTCGCACCGCACCGACAGCAACACAAAACATGAAAAGCAGTCCTTGTTTGATTTTGGTTCGGTTGAGTGATTCACCTGTCACATCTAGCTTTCATATAGGGACGTTTGATCAGTTTATTTCTGACTTAATGGCTTTGTTGGGATGTGGAGGATGAGGCATTTTGCTTTTGTGCTTTTCAGGGTATTGCCATTGTGGGACAACCTGTCGATGATATGGCAAAAATGGTTCGGCTGTGGTCCCACGAAGTGATGCGTGTTTTCCATGACCGCTTGATCAGTGATGAGGACCGCCTCTGGTTCTGTGGGTTGCTCAAGGAAGTCATCAACAAAAACATGGGGGTCAAATTCGACGGTGTGGTTCCGGTGCCTGCCGATTCAACGTTATCAAAGGTGAAACGTGCTATTCGAAGCACCCGAAAATCAACAGTGTTTTGGTTCCCAGAAGGTTTTCAAAAAATAGGAAACCCTCTCCCAGCAATGCATGAAGCTTTCAGTTTTGATGTAATCCACTCAAAAACCCTCATTTGCTTGTGGCTGAAAGAATTTTCTCTACAGGGTGATCCACTGCTGTTGCGGAGTGTTCTTTTTTGCGATTTCACCACTCAAGGAGCGGACAACCAAAAGTATGTTGAAGTCGAGGAGGTCCCGAAACTGCTGGCAGTGGTGGAAGAATATCTCTCGGATTACAATGCCCAAAGCAAAAGCAGAATGGACCTGGTGCTGTTTTTGTATGCTGCGGAGCACATTTGTCGAATCAGCCGTGTCATCAAGCAGCCATTCGGCAATGGTCTTTTGGTGAGGATTGGCAAAGACGCATTTCCGTTCAAATCAGTATTTTTTACACTCCGGTTTTCGGGTAGGACCCATATCACCGTGAGTAAGATGCAATTTTCTTGTGATTCGACGGCGTCCTTGTGTGTTGCATGTTCTCCATTTGTACATACCTCGGGGTTTTGAATAGAATTCTGTTGACTGAGTGAACCAGATCATTGCGCCCACATGGGCAATACCGATATCCACAAGGCTCATATCTGGAGATGTCCTGACGTATGGAATTCTTGCAGGTTGGTGTCGGAGGTAGTGGTCGCCAAAGCTTGACCAAAATAGCAACATTCATGGCAGAATACAGTCTGTTTTATATCGAGATATCAAAATCATACGGCATCAATGAATGGAGGGAAGACCTGAAATCTGTGCTGAAAAAATCCGGGGCTGAAGGCCAACCGACAGTGTTTCTGTTTTCGGACACTCAATTGAAGGACGAAAGCTTTTTGGAAGATATCAACAACATATTGAATACTGGGGAGGTCCCAAATCTGTTCCCAAAAGATGAATTGGTGAGGTCGTTGTTCACCATTTTTTATGTATTTATTTATAAAAAATTCAAAAATGTGTTATTATTTTTTTTCTTGTGTGTGTGTGTGTGTGTGTGTGTGTGTGTGTGTGTGTTGCTGATTGCCAGTTGTGCTTCCACACCAGTTTCAGGACTCTTTCGAACTGTGATGGCCTATGTTGTGCGAATATTCAGGAAGCCTGGGTGTGATACGCTACAAAAATCATTTTACTTGAGCATTAAAATGAGAAATACGCTTGGATCTTTTCAGATAAATTTTCCAACATCCATGCAACCCCGTTCTTAATGTGCTGGGCGTAGGATATTTGCTGTCATGGATGAAAATGAATCCTTGATGTAAGATTGTGTTGTGCCTCAGATGGGGATCATGGAGGCCGTAACTCCTAAAGCAAAAAAAGCAGGGAGGGGCCTGACGCCACAGGAGCTGTATGAATTCTTTATTGACCAGTGTCGCCAGAATCTGCATATGGTGATTTGCATGTCGCCTGTCGGCGACGGATTCAGAGCTCGTCTCAGGTTGGAATCATAAGAGAATTCCAGACAGTGAAAAAACACCCAACAGTCCATTCACTTTTCTGCAATGGTGGATACATTTCAAGTGTTTTACCTTTGTGTGTGTGTGTGTGTGTGAAATCCCCCAGAAAATTTCCATCGCTGGTCAATTGCTGCACCATCGACTGGTTTTCTGAGTGGCCGGAAGATGCCCTTAAAAGCGTGGCGTCAAAATTCTTGAGGGATGTGGAAATGGAAAGCGAAGAGACCAGGACAGCGGTGGAAGATATGTGCATGACTTTTCACCAATCCGTTCGGACGTTGGCTGCGGAATTTTTCAAAAAACTGCAAAGGCATTACTATGCCACTCCGACATCTTACCTGGAGCTTATTCAAACCTACAAGGATCTGCTGGGAAAGAAACGAACCGACGTTCAAAAAATGAAAAGGAGGTACTGCTGGCAGATCAAGGGAGGAAGAATTTCAACCAAGATGTTTCACAGGGTGTTTTTTTTTTGCTTTTTTTTCGACCGCCTTCTGCCACCTCAATGATTTGTGATTTTGTGTAGGTATGAAATTGGTTTGGATAAGCTGCTGTCGGCGGAAACAGATGTGAATGGAATGAAAAAGGACTTGATCGAGCTCCAGCCCAAGCTGATAGAGACCGGGAAAGAGGTGGAGGAAACCCTGAAAGTCGTGAACAAAGAAACCATCGAGGCCGAAAAAAAGAGAGCTGTCGTCCAAGGAGAAGAAGCGATTGCAAATGAAAAGGCAGCAGCCGCAAAGCTCATCAAGGTTTGACCATTTTTTTCCTTTTTATTCTATTTTTTTTTGAGGATCGAAGAAGTGGATTGGTTTTTTTTCTCAAGTCTCGTGCTTTAGTCTTTGCTTGTGTGTTTCTAAGTTGAGTAATGTATACCATAACTCTAATTGCTTTCCCAATAACGCAGGACGAATGTGAAGAAGAGCTCGCAGTTGCAATGCCCATGCTCGAGGCCGCCATCTCCGCACTGAACACACTCACCAAATCAGACATCACAGAAGTCAAAGCCATGAAAAATCCACCAGCCGTCGTCAAGACTGTCATGGAAGCAGTTTGCCTCATGCTCTCAATAAAACCCAAAAGGGTTGCAGATCCCAACAATCCAGCCAAGAAAATCGATGATTACTGGAGTCCTTCACAAGGGCTGTTAGGCGACCCTCAATTTTTGACGAAACTGAGAGAGTATGATAAAGACAACATCCCTCCAGCCATCATTGAGAAAATCCGGCCTTATGTGGAGATGCCCGAATTCACCCCAGAAGTGGTGAAAAAGGCATCAAAAGCTGCGTATGGATTGTGTTGTTGGGCTAGGGCAATGGAAGCTTACGACAGGTGCAGAACGAAGTGTCAATTCTTGAATCAAATCACGGACTTTGCAGATTGGGACAATATTTCATTTTACATCCAAGTCGGGCCTATAACCCATTTCCATGAGAAGGGTTCACTCGGCAATTTCTACCTCGTGGAAAAAAAATATAAAGACGCACGCGTGCATCAGAATATGTCCGGTGTGTATATGTGATCATTGTTCTGCCTTTTCAGGGTGGCAAAAGTGGTTGCCCCAAAAAAGGAAAAGCTGGCCAGTGCACAATCCGAATTCGACACACTCATGGTGGGACTGAATGCAAAGAAAGCTCAATTGCAAGAAGTGGAGGATCGATTGGCAGCATTGAATGCTAAACTCAATGAAATGCAAGCGAAGAAGAAGCAGCTAGAATACGATGTGGATCTGTGCGAGAAGAAGCTTGACAGGGCGACCAAACTCATCGGGGGCCTCGGGGGGGAAAAAGCCAGATGGACGGAAGTTGCCAAGAACCTGGGGGATGACTTCGTTAATTTGACTGGAGATGTGTTGTTGTCGGCTGGGTTCATTGCCTATCTGGGGGCTTTCACAGCATCATTCAGGTATCCAAGCAAGAAACCATTCCTGCAACGTTCCTTGCGACTCAATCATCATTTCTATAGTGTATAGATTTTTGAGGGTGGGGGGACAAACAAGCATGGCAAGGAGATTTTGAATCTATGTGTGTGCGTGTGTGGTTCATTTCACAGACAGGATGCCATCGACCAGTGGATAAACCGCTGCAAAAACGACAAGATACCTTGCTCAAAGGATTTCAAAATGGTGGATGTGCTTGGGGAGCCTGTCAAAATTCGAGACTGGACGATCGATGGGCTTCCCAACGACAGTTTTTCCATCGACAATGGAATCATCATCACGAAAGCCAGAAGATGGCCATTGATGATTGATCCTCAGGTCAGACATGTTAATGTGCCACTCAGCTGACTCAAATATAACATCCCCCCAAAAAAGCTGGCCGGGGGGGTTCAGGTGCTGTGTTGGTTACTTTTCCATCAATGTCACTTCATTTCATCAAAACATGATTTTTCCCCACTTAAATTTTCTTATTGTCTGGTCAGGGGCAAGCCGGAAAATGGATCAAGAACATGGAACAGAAGCATAATCTGGAAGTGATGAAGCTGACAGACGGGGATTACGTTCGAAAGCTGGAAAATTGCATTCAATTCGGAAACCCAGTCTTGATCGAAAACGTTCAGGAGGAGCTGGATCCCACACTGGAACCTCTGCTGCTGAAGTCCATTTTCAAACAAGGGGGAAGTCTTTCCATCAGGTCGGTACCTTCTCAGACAGTTTCACAAGAAAAAAAAAAACAGAAGATGATGTGCTTTGTTTTAACATCAGAAGAGAAGGAGATGTTTTTTGTGTTTGCTTCCGCTGTTCCAACCTGAGAAGTTCAAACGATTCACTCCCACACACTTTTTTCGCATTTTTTTGAGGTATTTGGATGGCTGTATAGATTCTGGATTTGAAAAGAAAATATTTGATGCATTTATTTCGGGTGATAATTGTGAGCCAGGCTGTAGTGTAGTACGATTTAGAAATAAAAATAAAAGTAAAAATATAAATAAAAGTAAAAGTAAAAATAAATCTTTGTGGTGTCTGTTTCCTATGTCAGGCTTGGAGATTCCACCATTGAGTATTCCGAGAGTTTCAGATTTTACATCACGACGAAGCTAAGAAATCCCCATTACCTCCCGGAGGTTGCTGTGAAAGTGACTCTGTTGAATTTCATGATCACCCCCGAAGGACTGGAGGATCAATTGCTCGGAATCGTCGTGCAAAGAGAGCGACCGGAGCTGGAGGAAGAGAAAACAAAGCTCGTCCTACAGGTGCCCATGATCACATAACTTCCATTTTTTCGTTTTTCTTTTTGGTGTCAGGTTAGTCATGGTCAGGAGCAGGGAACAATTTCTGCAATTCCAGAAAAAATAAAATGGAAGCATTTATGGCCAGGGAAAAAAAAACAACAAAAAACAAAGAAAAAACTCTCGTGTAGCCTGATGTGTTGAAGTGCATTCTCGTTTCCTTTCATATGGCATTCTGTTTCTGTTTCTGCTTTTTTTTTTAAGTTTCGAAAACTTCAGGTAAGTGTAGATATTTTGTAAATGCCCCGATGATTTGTTGATTTGTTTTCGCTATTTTTTTGCTTGGCTTTGATTAATTTTCCACTTTGGAAAATTTGGAGTTTATCATACACAAGGAAATCTACATATAGTAGTTGGAGAGGCATTGAGCCAAACTATGCAGCGTCCTTGATCAGGGTGCAGAAAATGCAAGACAGCTGAAAGAGATCGAGGACAAAATCATTGAAGTCTTGTCCTCCTCAGAAGGCAACATTTTGGAGGACGAAACGGCTATCAGTGTCATTTCTTCTTCGAAAACTCTTTCCAATGACATTGCACAGAAGCAACAGGTGAAAAAAATAAATAAGCAGTCTGATCTTTTTTTTTTCAAGTATCAAAAAACTTGGTGATTCTGGTTGATATGCTATATGACAGTACTCATGTTGCACTGTCTTGCATAAAATTGGATCGAGTCCTGGTGTAATCTTTTTGTCCTTGAAATCGCTGCAGATTGCCCAAAAGACTGAGAAGAAAATTGATGAGGCTCGGATGGCCTACAAACCTTGCGCCCGCAATGTGTCGATTCTGTTCTTCACTATTTCAGATTTGGCAGCCATCGAGCCCATGTATCAATATTCACTGTCTTGGTTCGTCCACCTGTTCGAGGATACCATCAAAAAGGCACAAAAACCACCCAGTGTGGCCAGAAGGATAGCAGCGCTGGTGGAGTACTTTACCTATTCACTCTACCGCAATGTCTGCAGGTAGCTAAAAAGCATAGTTGATGAGCATCAAGTAGACCCCAGATATTCAAACAAAAATCTGGCAATTCTGTCTCCCTCTTGTCTGCACCACCAACGCTTGTCGATTCATAAACTTCAACAACGTGTTTTTTTTCTCTGCGTTGTTTCAACAGATCTCTTTTCGAGAAGGACAAGCTTCTTTTCACCTTCATGCTGTGCGTCAGCATCAAAGCAAACATCCTAGGGACGGTGGATATGAACGAATTTCGTTTCCTCCTCACTGGGGGGGTTTCATCCCAAGACCCCCCCTCCAATCCTTCGACCTGGCTGTCGGATAAGCTGTGGGGAGAAATGTGCAGACTGTCAGACCTTTCCAGTGCTTTCGATGGATTGCACATAGATTTTGCTGGAAATCAAGACAAATTCAAACACATATACGACTCGGCAGATCCAGCTGAAGAGCCCATTCCAGATCCCTGGGACAAAAGGTGGGAATGCACCTTTCAACTTGAAGTTTACTCCCACTCTCACCCACTCACAAAGAAATAAACAAAATGATTCAAAGCAGCAGTGACCTCAAGCTCTATAGGGATGGTGATGTCTGCGACGTATGTTCAACAAGAGGGAGTTCATTGCAGAAACTCCAGCTTGAAAACCCTATGCAACAGAAAATGCATTAACATGCGTGGTGTCCAGCACAACTATAAGACTCACCATCTTGATGAAATGGCTCTTTTCTTAAACCAACAACTTGGCATGTTGTATTAAGGTTTGAATTTTTCTGAATCATCGCCTTTTTTTCGTTTTTTCCCCCTGTCGTTGGATGTTTCAGATTGTCGATATTCCAGAAGCTTCTGTTATTGAGAGCCATGCGACCAGACAAGCTGGTGGGTGCCATGCAAACGTATGTGATGGAGGAGATGGGCCAGAAATTTATCGAACCCCCTCCGTTCGACTTGCATCAGTGCTACGAGGACTCCACTTCTCTGACCCCCATGATTTTCATCCTATCCCCTGGCTCTGACCCGATGTCAGGACTGTTG
Source organism: Bryopsis sp. KO-2023 (assembly GCA_030272585.1). Taxonomy (NCBI): domain Eukaryota; kingdom Viridiplantae; phylum Chlorophyta; class Ulvophyceae; order Bryopsidales; family Bryopsidaceae; genus Bryopsis; species Bryopsis sp. KO-2023. Next base: position 3,084,903 of record BSYQ01000007.1, on the reverse strand, counting down.
AAATATGCTGACACATACAAGATTCAGGTATTTTTTCCTCACACCAGCTGGCGGCTGTTTCGTTTCCTTGGCATTGTTTTTTTGTTTTTGTTTTTTCTGTTGGTATAAGTTCGTTTTTTCTGTTCCCCCCTTTTCGTGTTTTTCCTCTTAGGTAAACGGCATATCTTTGGGCCAAGGACAAGGACCAAAAGCTGAGCTTCTCATTCAGAGTGCCCAAAGCCAGGGAGGCTGGGTTGTGCTCCAGAATTGCCACCTGGCAGTCAGTTGGATGCCCACCCTGGAGAAAGTTTGCGAGGGTCTCACTGCAGAAAACACAAACCCTGCGTTCAGACTTTGGCTGACATCGTATCCCTCCGATGATTTCCCTGTGTCCATCCTGCAGAATGGGGTCAAAATGACGAATGAACCACCCAAGGTGATTGCACATATTTTGCTAACATACAAAAAAAATAACACTGGATTGCCCCACAAGTTTTTCATAGTCATATAGGCCTGTGGGCAATTTTGCAATACACTAAAGAAGTTGACCCCTCCACGCAGCGATCCCCCTGGCAGACAAGAAACAAACAGGAAAAAATAATCAACCATTGGTTTGTTTTTTTTTCCTGCAGGGTCTCAGGGCAAATGTCTTGCAGAGCTATTTGACAGATCCAGTCAACGACCCTTCCTTTTTCGGCGGAGTGGTGAAACCGGCCGAATTCAAGAAGCTCCTGTTTGGTCTGTGCTTCTTCCATGCAGTCGTTCAAGAGCGTCTGAAGTTTGGACCCCTGGGATGGAACGTGCCTTACCAATTCAGTCAACCAGATTTTGTCATCAGTGTCAGACAGCTGCACATGTTTCTGAACGAATTCCCAAACATCACCCCTCTCAAGGTGGGGTGGCAACTACATAGCTGTTTGAAAAGGAAGACGCTCAATTGCAGTAATCTGGGGGAAAACAGGATGATTGACTGGCGTGCGAATCTTTTCTGAAACCTCACCAGAAAGCAGCATTTGCAGAATACCATAGATTTTCTCAAAGAGTCATTCTCACCCAATGCCGGGCTTTTTGTTGAAGTGCTGCTGGTTTGGATAATCTAGTGTTGATTCGCACAGGCTCTGAAGTATCTGACTGGGGAATGCAACTACGGTGGCCGTGTCACGGACGCCCATGACCGGAAAACCTTGATGAGTATTTTGAACATCTTTTACTGCGAAGATGCACTGGACGATTCGTATGTTTATTCCCCATCTGGGGTCTACTACCCCCCGCCAGAGGGAGAATACGATGATTACCTGGATTTTATCAAAAGCTTGCCCATCACTGCGGCTCCGGAGGTGTTCGGCCTCCATGCAAATGCTGACATCACAAAAGACCAACAAGAAACAGATCTCCTGCTGTTGTCTATTCTTTCTACTCAAGGTGAGCGTCATATAATTTTGTTTCATGTACAAAACTGTTAAACCCCAGTTGTGGTGTAAGATCGGGGGGAATACGGTGGGGCAGGACGAACATGGATCGAAATCAATTGGAACGCCAATGTTTGTGAAATACGAAGCAGTGAAACCATCGAAATGTACATTTCCAGTCATAGACTCACAGCACTTGTACCTTGGGGTTTGTACCAAAAGTGTGATATTTCATCTTTCAAAAAGATAAATGATTTTCTGGATGATCTGAGGGGCAGAGTCAGAACATATAGGGGGCGGGGTCAGTATTCAATAGCAATAACAACAATGGGTACTGTGACTGACCCTGAATTGATTTTTGTTGTAATTTTTCTGTGAAGGGTCATCCTCATCGGGGGCTAGTCAAAGCAAGGAGCAAGTGTTGTCAGATTTGGCTGCGGACATCGATGCACGGCTGCCAGCAGTGTTTGATGTGGAGCTGGTTCGCTACAAGTTTCCAGTGGAGTACTATGAAAGCATGAATACGGTGCTGTGTCAGGAGGTGGTTCGCTTCAATGGATTGATCGAAGTGATTCACAGCAGCTTGAAGGCTTTACAAAAGGCGCTGAAGGGTCTGGTGGTCATGTCGGGAGATTTGGAGCAGGTGAGAAAAACACTGAATAGGATGGATATACAGAACAGTCATATGTGCTTGTTTATTCCTTCCGAGTGACGGCAAGGGGGTCTAGACCTGATCTGCGTCAGATCTGCTTCACCTCCATATCTTCCCCAGCCCTCCAGTCCAACAAAGCTACAGTTACAACTCATATACCATTGCACTTTGATGGGTTTTTTTTTTCCTTTGTACCAGAGCCAAGTCATTATCACCATCTCTTCAGACATCTTTGCATTTTTTTGCATCCTTTTGATATTATGATTCTCTTGAGGACCGGGCTGTTGATCTGGTGTGTTCAGGTGGGGAATGCAATGTTCGACGCCAAGGTGCCGGCCCTATGGATGGGGAAGTCTTACCCGAGTTTGATGCCCCTGGCTAGCTACGTCAACGATTTGATAGAGCGAATCGACATGCTGTCCACATGGATAGACAAGGGAACCCCCTGCGCGTATTGGATCTCAGGGTTTTACTTCACTCATGCCTTTTTGACCGGAGTGAAACAGAATTTCGCAAGGAAATACAAGATTCCCATCGACACCATTATTTTCAACTACGAGTGTTTGCCAGCCGCTGAGTACAACGAGCCGCCGGAGGACGGAGCTTATGTCAAGGGGATGTTTGTGGAGGGGGCAAAATGGGATTACGATACAATGATGCTGACAGAATCAGACCCCAAGGTGACTCATCGCCTCTAATCATGGTTTTCAGTGTCAATATATACTTTTCTGGAAGCAAAGCTCTGTCTGACATCCTGCAAAACTGAATCTACGTCGACTGGTGGTCTAATTCAAACATGGATTGATGATCAGGTGCTGTTTACTCCTGCTCCAATGATGCTTTTTACTCCGGTCGAGATTTCCAAGCAAAATGTGTTCCCGCATTACGAATGCCCTCTGTACAAAACGCCTGAGAGAAGAGGGGTCCTTGCAACCACAGGGCATTCGACAAACTTCGTTATGGACTTGATGATTTCATCGGATAAACCACAAGATCATTGGATTAGAAGAGGAGTAGCTTTCTTGTTGTCGCTTTCACAATAGTTTTGGTATTTTTCCTTGCGTTTGTTTTTGGGGGATGGAAGGGGGTGATCTTAGGAAATTAGGAGGGTGGATCTTAGGAAATTGGGAGGGTGCGACTTTTGAGCTCTGTTTGTCGAGGCATCAAGCAATCAGTTGCTTGAAGTAGTTTTTTGGGGGAGGGTATGATTTGAAAGGGCCTTTCTGGGAGGGATGTGTTGTCAATTCTCCTACTGTTTCCTTGTTGGAAATCCATTTTGTTAACAAAAAAAGACAAGACAAACAAACCAAAGCTCACCATCCATACAAGGTGGATTCATGATTGGAAAACCTGACTGGAATCAGCATGCCAAGCACTTTCGTTTGGTATATTTTTCGCGCGTCAGTCGGATGAATTGGGAGTTGACTCACGAATTTTCCCTGCTTTGCTGAAATCCCCTCCCAATTTCAACCGTCATGTTTCGCGCGCGAAACACTGAAACAAACCAGCAGCGCTGTTTTCCTTGCCTTTGTGCCAGATGCGAATCGTATTCTTTGACGCCAAGCTGTGACGGAGCTAGAAAGAACATGGCAGATGTATATATATATATGTACTGTAACAAATCCGCCCAATTCTTTTGGGATGGCCCGACAAAGTGGCGGAGTGTATCCTCCATGACTTTGTTCATAGCTTCGGTTTGCCCATCTGTTTGTGGGTGATAAGCCGAAGACAAGGCCTGTGAGATTTCCCATGTATAGCACAACTCCCTGAAGAAGTGCGATACAAATCTCGGGTCTCTATCTGTGACCAACTTCTTTGGCATACCATGTGCTTTGAATACATGGTTCACAAAGAGTTTTGCTGCATCTACGGCTGAGCACTCTGTACTTGTTGCCGCCAAATGAACCATTTTGGTCAACATATCCACAAATACGAGGATTGCATCATGACCTTCTCCTCTGGATGGTGGGAGATTAGTGACAAAATCCATCGAAACATTTTCCCATTGTGCCTTCGGGATAGGCAAGGGTTTCAGAGGGCCTTGTGGCTTTGTTTGCCTCCCTTTATGCCTTTGACATGAGTCACATCCTCGCACATAGGATTTGATTTGGTCCTCCATTTGAGGCCACCAGAAATGTTTCTTGATTTGCCGACTTGTCTTAGCCACTCCAAAGTGACCCGAATAGACAGTGCTATGGCAATCTTGGATTATTTCTTGTCTCAATGATCCATCATTTGGTACTGATATCACATTTCCATTCCACCAAATTCCATCTTGGTTCTGTAACATCTGGGCAGCTTCCAGAGTTTGATACCAAGGATCTTTGGTGTACCCTTCAACCAGCCTTGACTCCAACTGGGTATGATAACCCCGAGGCAGAGATGGGACCTCAGGATCCCGCGGTCTAGAAACCAAGCCACTCGATCTCACGGTCTCGCATAATACTCCAATTGAAGAAGGAGAAGACGGTATACGTGACAAGGGATCAGCCACATTTACTCGCCCTGGTCTATACTCCCATTCAAATTGGAAATCATGGAGCAATTCTAGCCAGCGGACCTGCCGTCGATTCAAGGTCGATCGGGAATGAAAGAATGTGTTTGGACTATGGTCGGTAATCACTCGGAATTTTCTGCCTTGCAAGTAGCATCTCCATAATTGAAGTGCATACACAGTAGCATACATTTCCTGATCACTCGTCGACCAATTGAGTTGTGGACCTTGCAGCTTTTTGCTTTCATAAGCTATTGGGTGTCCTTCTTGCAGGAGAACTGCTCCAATTGCCTTTGTAGAAGCATCAGTGATTACTTCGAAAGGTTTAGAGAAGTCCGGCAAAACCAAACACGGTGCTTCCGTGAGTGCCGTTTTCACCCCTTCAAAAGCTGTCTCACACTCGTGAGTCCATTCCCATGGCTTCTTCTTTTTGAGAAGATCAGTCATTGGAGAAGCCACATTTGGACTTCTTCAAGAACAATTTATGTTCTCGCAACCTTTGTAAGACTTCTCGAAGATGTTTCAAATGTTCCTTTGGTGTCTTTGAAAAAACTAAAATATCATCCAAGTAGATCAAGACATATTTGCCAATCATACCATGGAAGACTGAGTTCATCAGTGTCTGAAACACTGCCGGTGCGTTTGATAATCCCATCGGGAGCACCCGGTACTCAAATAAACCAAAGGGTGTTTTGAAGGCTGTTTTGGGGATGTCATCTTCCTTGACTCTGACCTGCCAGTATCCGGCTCTCAGGTCAAGAGAAGTAAAACATCTCGAGCCTTGTAACTCATCCAAGAGATCGTCGATCCGTGGAATCGGGAACTGATTCCGGATAGTTACTTTATTAAGACCCCTGTAGTCTATGCACATCCTAAAGCCTCCATCCTTTTTCGGTACGAAAAGAACCGGAGCACCCCAAGGGCTAGAACTAGGTCTTATGAGCTTTTTGGCTAAGAGTTCGGACAATTGATCCTGAATCTCTTGCCGCTCTGCGGGTGAATACCGAAAAAGTGGCCGGTTTACAGGACGTGTACCTTCTTCTAAAGGAATGTCCACTTCTACGGCTCTTTCCGGGGGATATTCCGCCAAACCAGTTACAAACAAATCATCAAATTCCTCCAAGAGAGATTCCATCTCCTTCTCAGGGACTTGATCTGATTCACCGGTTTCCTCCGCTACACTTACATGTGCGGGTACGTCCTGTACTTCACGAATTACCACCAGAAATGGTTGAAGAGAGGAATCCTTGAGTTTTCTCTTCACCTGTGGAATAGTGAGTAAGGAACCAACATTTTTGTGGGGAATGCTTTGTTCTCCACCAGTGGCCTTGGGCAAAAGACCCTGGCGTATCAAGATCCGTTGGCTTGCGGAATTCGTCACGGCACACTTCTTCTCAAAGAAGTCCAAGACTGCCTTGCGATTTCGCAACCACGTATCACCCAAAATGATATCAAATTTCTCCATCAGATCAATCACCAAACAATTTAACTTCTCGCGGAAGCCTTGAATTTTCAGAGAGATCTTTGTTTCACCTAAGATATCAATATAACTCCCATTGGCCAATTCGGCTTGCGAACTTGTGGTTACCTTGAAGGAAATCCCATTTTGTTCACAAAATCTCTTGGAAAGGAATGCTAATCCCTTAGCTCCTGAGTCCAAAAGACAATGGGCAGGAATGCCACTAAGAGTTCCCTCAAAGTGCATTGACATCCTGTCTTGGGTAAGTAAATCTTGAGTATCCTTTGGTACCAAGGGGACAGGTGGGTCATAGTATACATTCACTGGCCAAGGAAGACCTGGAAGTCTTTTCCGGCGCTTTCCTTTCATAGCGGTGAACAAAACCATGCCCTTCTTGTATTGTGCAATTAGTCTCATAGAGGCCAAGGCCGGATGCGGCTCTTTATTCCACTGTGGAACCAGAATGCAACAAGAAGTATTGTGTGGAGACTTATTCTTTTCTCTCACATAGTGATCAATGTATTTGTGAAGCTCCTTGAATGGAGGATTCAGCCATACATGCTCACCCGAAAGAGTAGTCTCAAAAATCCCCTCACCAATACAAAACTTTGCACACAAGGCATTGGTTTGGTCTGAGTTAGCACACCCGTCCAAGCTAAACGCTTGTCCCGTGAGTGACTCGAGACGCTGAAACTCTGCCTTGAGTATTGTTTTGTCTGATTGGATATTAGATCTTTCATTCACATCCTCTGGAGGGACAGAAGTTTGTGCTTCTTCCTGTTTCTCCTTTCTCTTTTGACCACGAGTCACGATAGGCGCTAAATGTGCACTATCCACTTCCATTGGGTCACAATTAGGATGAGAATAAAAATCTTGCCTCAGAAATTTCCAGTCATGGGGCTTGGACCTCTGAGAAACATGTGTAACAACCTCTTTGGGTTTTCCACATTTATGTCCTCGTGTCCAAGTCTCTCCACAAAACCAGCACAATCCCAACTGTTTGCGAGCTTTCAACTCTGCTTTGGTCAGTTGGCTGACTGATTTTCTCTTGGAAACTTGAGGCTTAGAGGAATGCTCAGTAGCATTTTTCCTCTCATCAAAAGAATCACTTTGCCCCGTGTTCTTTTGGGTGGATTTCTGCATTTTCTTGCAGTATCCCTCTACTTCAAGCCCGCGGCGAAGAAGTGAGTATGAGAGTTATTTTTAGACCAACACCTGTGTTGGGGGAAACCTCTGTGGATATTCCCTTTGTCCTTTAGACAAATCTGTAACCACCTCTTTGTGTGGATAACTCTTCTTTTCGTGGTGTTTCCTTGTAAACTGCTTTAATTTAATTTTTCTTTGGACACAACAAGCACCTCTAGGGTCTGCTTGAAAAATCTCCAAAAATCTCAAAATATCGTCCAATCCTGACGAAAAATATTAAGGACCTCTTGGGTCTCCTTAAAATAGACGAAGGACCTCTTGGGTCTCCTTCGCAACTCGAAAAACCACTCTGCAGAAAGTCTGAAGCAATACCCTAACTTTAACAGAGCATAACTTTCCGCACACAGCTCGGAATAAACCCCAACTGGACTCAAACGAAGCGGATTTTTCTTAGCTTACTTTTCGACACCTTATTTGTCCAATTCGGACCTTAGACGCCGAAGTTATCGTCGTTTCCGTGACGGACTCTTCACCTGCTCCGAAACCAAACTGTTATAAACCTCTCTCTCCTAGGAAAATAACCTCCCAGCGCCCTTCCTTGAAGTCCCTTTAACCCATCAAACCCCCACTCCTTGATGGGACCCTTGAGATGACAGGGATCACCTCAGGGCGAGACACCTGGGCTTGCTATGAGTCATCCTTTCAGCACACGTGCTATAATGATCTCATGGACCTTAAGCATATGACTAGAGCCATGTTAGTGCCCACGACTAACCCTTGAGCTCTAGTAGTGCAAAGACATACTCGGCGTACACTTATAACAACAGAACTACACAGACTCTACACAGAACTGCACAGAATCTACACAGATTTTGCACAGAATCTGCACAGAACTGCACAGAATCTGCACAGATTTTGCACAGAATCTACACAGAACTGTACAGAAACTGCACAGATTTTGCACCGACCCTGTCTGTGCTGTGCTGTACAGGTCTGTGCACCTGTGCAGCACAGGTCTGACCCTGTGCACAGAACAGACAGTCTGTTCTGTCCTGTCCTGTGCACAGGGGTCTCAGCCCATGTCTGCGACTCGCTAGGCGACCCTCGCTGTGACGCCGAACTCGCTGCTAACACATGTGTGTTGGCACTAGAACTGGCGGCGAGTATAGAAATAGCGCCGAGGTCTGTTAAAATAACTCAGACCTCGGCTCTTACCTCGTGAACTTCATATCTATCTAAAGAAGAGACTTCTTACTCGTGACCAGTCATGGGCTGAACAGCAGACCTGGGCCCGACCGGACCGGCAGCGAAAAACCGGTCTGGTCCGGTCCAACCTGTCCATGGACCGGCTGACCTGTCCGGTCCTGTCCGGTTCAGCGAAAAAACGCCGGTCCGTACAAGACCGGACAGGTTGTGACCGATCCTGTCCTGTCCCTGTCCGGTCCAGTCAACCTCGGAAATCTGCAGAAATCTGGACCGGATTTCTGAGAGATTTTCTGGTTTTAGACAGGTCACACTAAGATTTCGCCTTTATTAGACAGGCGATGTGACCTGTCTAAAACCGGAACGACCCTGTCTTGACAGGGTTGTTCTCCCGTTTTAGACCGGCTCCAGGTCGGTCTAAAACAGGTCACACTGGGCGTCACACCGGTCTAAAACAGGGTCACACCGGTCTAAAACAGATCACACGAGTATGACCGTACTAGACAGGCGACAACCTGTCTGGAAAGGTCAAATCCGGTCTAGAAAGGTCAAATCCGGTCCAAGACAGGTTTTCCGGTCCGGTCCGGTCCTTTAAAACTTGCCGGCGCCCACGTCTGTTCACTGCCCCTAGTGCTGGTAGCGCCAGAAACGGAGTTGCATGGGATGTTGGCATACTATGGATCCGATTTAATCGTGATCGGTCGCCGATTAATCGGTCCGACCGATCAAATCGTGATCGGCTTTTGCCGATTTGATCGGATGACCGATTTTGATCGGCCGATCACAATCAAACCGATGACAATCGGCCGATCAAGTGCCGACAGGGCGCGGCGCTTGATCGGGATCGGTGCCGCCGATCATGATCGGATCATGATCGGTCAATTGATCGGTCCATCACAAATGCCAAGAAGTCACCACCCGCAAGTGTTTCTGAGGTACAGGGATTCGAACCTAGGACCTAACAAATTGGAGGCAGACGCATTAACGCTCGGACCACTCGGAGCCACGGTTGGCAGGTCATCCGTGTCATTATATACCTCAGTTTGTCGGACTGACAGATCACGTATATAATGACACGGATGACCTAATGACCGTGGCTCCGGGTGGTCCAAACGTTAGTGTGTTTGCTTCCAGTCCGTTAAGTACCCGGTTCGAATCCCTCCACCCTAGAAACACCTGCGGGTGGTGACTTGTCGGCATTTCTAAAAATACCGATCATGATCGGCTCATTGTCGATCAATTCCGATCAACCGATCATGATCGGACGATCACGATTATACCGATCAGAGTCGGCCGATCAAGTGCCGACAGGTCATGGCGCTTGATCGTGATCGGGATCGGGATCGGTGTTCCGATCACCGATCCGATCAAGAATTGATCGGCCGATCACGATCACGATCAACATTTGATCGGCCGATCACGATCACGATCATCGATCAGCAAAAAAAAAAAAAAAAAAAAAAAAAGACCGATCATTACTAATTTCGGTTCTAAGACGCAATTATCAGGTCGGATCACTAGTCCGACCTAATATTCCCTTGGTTCTGGCAGATCGATCAGATCCATAGTATGGATGTTGGTGTAGGTGGTTCTTCCACACTCGATGCTTGTACTGGTCGAGGTAAGAGTGCTGGTGCTGGAGTGAGCGGCGAATCCGTTCGAATTCGTTGTTTGTATGTGATGATTTCAGCCGCCTGGGTGGCATACTGTTTTGCCTTGCTGATCGTATTGGGCATTTTATTCATGACCTTCTCCTGTACATCCGATGCGAGTCCGCGCAAAAACGCCTTGATCTGCTCCTGCTCAGAAACTGAGCCTCCTGCTTTGTTGGTGACACGCTCGAATCTCAAGGTGTATGCTGCGACGGTATCACCGGCGATCATCCGTACTTTGCGTAAGTCATCAGCTGTGGGTGGTTAAGAAGGTTGGACAGGGGGGAAGGTTGTTTTTAAAAATAACTGGAAATGCATTGACAATACGATTGGAAAGAGTACTTCGAGTTTTTCTGGAATGTTATGGAGTAATTCTGGGACATGTAGAGGAACAGGTCCTGTGGGGTTTTTGATTTGATTGATGATCTGGGGGATTAGGAGTCCTAATTTAGGACGACAAACTGGCACAAAATGGGACGATTTACTGAACCCATTAGAAGCTGATTTACAGTTAATTAGCAGTTGGATAGAAGTTGCGATTCGACTATTTAAGTCGGTCAAGAGGAATGTAATTCAGCCCTCGAGTTTTATCTCTTCTTTTTGTCTCCGTTGTATTTTTCCAAAGTGGTTGGACTCCTCCCGAAAAGGAAGTGACAATAGTCCTTCCGGATCTTCTTAAGGAGCAACCTCAAAAGTTAGGGACAATCAGCGAAATCCTGTACTAAACTCAGTAGCACAGCGCCTTCTTTCGCGAAGTTCGTCTGGATTTCACTCCAATCATACTTCATCCGCCCGCGTGTATCCACTGTAATAGTGAGATTGACCAATCGCTCACACCAGTGGCGATATTCCTTGATGCAAAAGAACGGAAGTCTTTTGGCCGCCATTTCGTCACTCCAGACTTGTGTTTTTCCCAGCTTACCTTCGAACGAGTCGAGAAAGTCATCTGGGTCCCGACATTGAGCGTTCAACTCGGGCACTGCCAGGCCAGTGAGACACTGCGCGAGCAACTGGACGTCCATGAGGAAGAGAGAGCGTGACCGGGTTGGAGAGGAGAGGTAGTGCCAGGGAGCTGTCTAACACCACGTCGCAAAAACACACCCAATCAATGGTTCGAATAAACACAGGAGCTCTGCAAGTCTCCACGATGATCAAATAAAACTTAACAAAAATGCACGTCCTCCTCGTGCTGAGCCAAGGTGAACAGCAGACATGGGCCGAGACCCCTGTGCACAGGACAGGACAGCCTGTCTGTTTTTTGCACAGCACAGGCGCACAGACCTGCACAGCACAGCACAGTCATGGTCTGTGCGACATCTGTGCAGCACAGGGCCATCCTGTCCTGTGCGCAGCACAGGTGCGCACAGGCGCTTGGGACCATACGCCTGTGCAAAGTCTGTCTGGACTGTGCAGTACTTGATCTGTACTGCACAGTGCGCAGTCTGTGCTGCACAGACTACGAACTGACACCTAGTACGCCTGTTTTAGGCAGGCGCCAGGTCGGTCTGGACAGGTGGGTCGCCTGTCCAGACCGACTTGGCGCCTGTCTAAAACAGGTGACTTAATTAAGCGCACAAATCGAGTATCCAGTTGGGAAGATACTTAATTAATTAAATAACTAAGTGATATTATTATATACATTTTTAATGCATGAATGACGTGAGCCAAGCTCACCAGCCACCGACTGTGGGGAGTCGGTCGACTTTGGGAGGATTCGAACCCAGGTTGGCTAAGTCTGAGTCGAAGGCACTACGAGGTAGCGGACCCCACCATAGGGACGTTCAAGTAGAGCCCGTTACCCTTAAGTACCCGTTTAATATTATTGATAAAAATAGGTACTCAAAGGTAACGGCCCCCACATGAGCGTCCCTATGGTGGGGTCCGTTACCTCGTAGTGCTCTCGACTCAGACTTAGCCAACTTGGGTTCGAATCCTCCTACAGTCGGTGGCTGGTGAGCTTGGCTCACGTCATTCATGCATTAAAAATGTATATAATAATATATATAACAATATATATATGTGCTTAATTAAGGCGCCTGTTTTAGACAGGCGCCAGGTCGGTCTGGACAGGCCCCCCACCTGTCGAGACCGACCTGGCGCCGTCTAAAACAGGCGTACTAGGTGTCAGTTCGTCGTCTGTGCAGCACAGACGGCGCACAGTGCTGCACAGACTGCGCACAGTGCTGCACAGACTGCGCACAGTCGCACGTGGGCGCACAGGTTGTACAGGGGGTCGAACTTCTGTTTCACACAGGGATTGTACAGTACAGGACAGACGTGGGTCTGTCCTGTGGATTTTCGAAAAACAGGACAGGACAGCACAGGGTGCACAGAACCTGCACAGAATCCTGTCCTGTGCAGCCCATGACTGGTGAACAGGAGCACTGGTCAAATGAAAAAGACCAGGGAATGAAAGGGAATACTCAAGCCGTAGCGTTTGGCGAGGGCTGCACAATGCGTCCACGATGGAACGACCCACACACGCGTTTGGTGACGGTTAGGCTCGATGACCCAGTCGTCGAAATGAGCGTGGCCGCAGCTTGGAGCAGCAGGAAGGAAAATAGGAATGAAGGAATAATAGCCGGCAAAATAACCAGCTTCCCCTTCTTGGCCACCAACTGAATATGAATGGCTCCCAAAATATTACAAGCGTTCTTTCATGACGACCCAATATATAGGTCCACATTCAGTTAGCCAGCAACTCACAACAAACTGTAAGTCCTCCAGTCAATCCAATATCCTAACCTCTGCAACTAGCATGTTGGCTGAGTCACCTGGGACACGGACTGACGGCGTTCGGACTTAGGGCACATCCACCCGTGTACGCCTCCGCTTCCGCTTCCCGATGCTGACGCGTACCCTGAAGCGTAACTTGTCACTGTGCTTCAGTCGTCTCACCCACCAGTGGTACGCTTCAGCCTACGCGTCCGAGAATTCCTTGACTAATGGGAGTGACACGACTCTCAAGTCACACCAACAGTCCCAATCCGAACCGTTCTGAGCCGAATCTCCTGTAACATCGTTCGCTGGAAGCGCTGTGGCCAACGCGCACATCGAAACGACGGCACGCTGGAAAGAAAACGAAAGTTTCGGCTTCCCGAGACGAACCACCGTGATCCACCTTTAGAAGGAAAAGATAAGTTGGGTCCTTGGGTGTTGGATAGCCAAAAGAGAGCAAAAAAGTACACTGTTTGTTTGAATAGTGAAGAAGGGGGTCTTTGAGATCCAAATTTTTAGGCAAAATGGATGAAAACAAAAGAAAAGCATGGAGTAGTAGCGAAGAATGCACTCTTTGCAGAGCTTGGCTGAATATTTCGGAGGCAGATATTGGTACCTCCCAGAAATCAGAAAATTTCTGGAGTAAAATTAAAGAGTTGTATGATCGGGAACAGAGCCCCCGTACTATCCGTTCCATCCAATCCAAATGGACTTCTTTATCCCATGACGTCCAAAAATTCGTAGGATCGACGGCTATTGTTGACAGCTTGAACAAGTCGGGAACATCAGAGCAGGACTCCAGAGCAAAAGCATTGGAGTTGTATAAAAGGAGACATCCGAAGAACAGTGGTTTTGCATTTTATCATGCTTACGAGATTTTGCGTGCATCTCCTAAATGGATGGCTTCTATTCGAGGAAAAGATGATCAAGTGAGGAAACGAAAAGTGGTCGGAGAGGGAGGAAGTGATGATGCAGAGAATGGTGGGGGGAGAGTGCCTGTGGAAGATTTTCCTCAGAGGCCAACCGACACAAAAACAAACAAAAAACAGAAGGGTATAGAAGAAAACTTTTCAAATTTGATAAAGACAATAAAAGACACACGAAAGGATTCGGAACACTTAGAGCGCGAGCAATACGAGCTCGATTTGTTCTCGGTAGACATCGATGAAATAAAAGATCCGATGCGAAAAAGATTTTTATTGTTGAAGAGAAAAAAGGTGATGGATAGATTAGAGAAGGAAGCCTCCGCAGAGGAAGAGACCGCAGAGGCAGAGACCGAAGAGGGATTGGGTGCACCTGATATGGGATTTGAAAGTGCAGAAGGTGGGGGCCAAAGTGGGGGGGGGCTGGTTACGCACGAGGCTGTTGACTTAAGGGTTGGGAGGGAACAAGGGTTCGGTACGCATGATTCCCTTGGGTTGAGATTCAGGGAGCTGGAAGAATTTCATGCACAAGATTCCTTCGGGACAGCAAGGTTTGGTGTGGAGGATTCTCTTGGGACAGGTTTCAGGGGGGTGGGAGGTTTTGGTACGCAAGATTCTCTTGGGACAGGATTCAGGGGGGTAGGAGGTGTTGGTACGCAGGATTCTCTTGGGACGAGATTCGGGGGGGTGGGAGGTGTTGTGCAACGGCTGCGACTCTGCAAGTCTGCCAGCCAAGCTGAAGGTGAAACAAAGGGAGACCAAGGTGCAAAGCACTCCAAACAAGGTTAAAAGCTAGGTTAAAACCAAGTGTATCAATACCCTAGAGGCGCTGCCCAAATACCCTGCTGCAGCACCTCTGACAAGACCTGATCCCCTGATCAGACAACTACTGAGCTGACACAGTGAACCCATCACTGTATCAGGTCAGATCACAGAATGTTCTGAGCTGCCAGCTCAGCAGGGACACCTGCTGAGCTGCCAGCTCGCCAACCTACAGTCAGATCTCCTGATTCAGGGCCCAGCAGGCTCTGAATCAGGCGATTCACTACATGTTGGTACGCAGGATTCTCTTGGGACGAGATTCGGGGGGGTGGGAGGTGTTGGTACGCAGGATTCTCTTGGGACGGGATTCGGGGGGGTGGGAGGTTTTCGTGCGCAAGATTCCCATGAACAGAGTTTGGTGGGGGAAGGAGGGTTGAGTGACTTGGAACCCAATGATTAGAAAATATTATGATTACATTTCATACCACAAGGTTGTTTAATGAGGAAAATAATAATGGGAACAAAAAGGAAAAGATAATCTAGTTGTGCAGATCTTGGAGTATGATTCTTGTTGTAATACAGTAGACGCCGCTTTATTAACCGTCGGATAATTAAATCCGTCACTTTCTTAGCCCGAATCGCCAGGAACGGAATTTTCAGGGGGTGGAACTATCGTTTAATTAGCCCGGCCGTCGGCTAATTAACCACGCCACTCGCGAATTTCATACGCGAATGGTCGAACGAAGAATGCGCTGTGCAAAGAAAATTCGAAATAGTCGAACAAGATGAATTGCATGCATAGAGAATATGAAACGGCTGAAAAAATGAACGCACTGTAATATGAATATTGTTGTGTTGCTCTCATAACTCTGCTCATCTTTCACTGACGTCTCTCGTCAGTCGACACCCTTTGTGATTGTTTTCCGTTACGGACGTCCACTCGACGCCGTTTCACTTTTAACGGTTGGAACACCTCTCGAGTACAAGCTCTGTTCACTAACGACTCGCTGTAAATGTGTGCGTTTACATGGGTTGTGTTCTGCCTTTTTAAACACCAGAAGTTTCTGGCGCGCGACCTTTCGTCGTCCCCGCCAAAAACGCCAACTAAAACTACAGCTGAAACGGCACGGCTTACAGTCATAACCGCCGTGCCGCTTCGCGCTTACTGTCATGTGATTTATCCCATGTCCCAATTTGTTTGTACTATTCCCCCACTGTCCCTTAATAATGTTCATTTCCCAAACCACCTCAGTTCATTCACCCTTTTCACAACAGAATATGTAACTGTCGAACTTCTGTATCTGTTTTTTTTAACCTACGACTTGTGCTCGACAAGACCTTTCTGTCACCGAGAACGACCCAAGATGGGATCATGGAGTTTCTTCGACAGCGTTTCAACCGTCAGGCCACTATTAACGGGTTGTTAGAGTTTGATTCGAATGCGTGCGCGTCTAGGAGAGGGGAAATGTCGGACATCGGATTGTTAACCAATCGCTTTATTAGCCCGAAAAGGCGTGGCCCGAATGGGGTTAATAAAGCGGCGTCTACTGTACCGGGTTTTGTTTCACAATGTTTCGTGAGATCTCATAGCACACTCCTTCGTTTGGAGCTAGTGCTAGTAATTTGGATGTTCAAACACAAAACATGCGCACACACAATACAACGTTCCAAAAAAAAATTACAGAAACGAAAGAACACAAAAAAAGTCCCGCCTCAATCATCGTCCCCTATGTCTGAATACTACCCAGTATTTCCCTTCCTTTCCCACAAACATTCCATCAAGTTCCTTTTTATTCGGACACTCTCTTCTTTGTTTTCAACCCTTTCCACGAGATTACAGAAATATGTAAAAGCATCCCCCGTTCCGTCAACAGCAAAAGACACATCGAAATCATCATCAATGTCTCTATCGGAAGAATCATGGACAATTGCCATATTGTGTAGTAAAACACATGTGGTGACCATTTTCTTTATGTCCTCAAGGCTTGTCAACCGGCATGATTCCCTCAACATGCTAAACTTTTTTTTCAAGACCCCGAAACATCGCTCGATATCTTTTCTAATAGATTCTTGAACGGTTGTGAAGTGCTTTTCTTTAGCACTAGTGGGGTTGGAGATAGGGGATACAAAGCAAGCTGATACGAATGTGGACTCTGGAACGAGTACACATTCACCTAAGTCGATCCAGTCGGACTGGATCAGCCTGGTCCGGTAATCAGTGCCTGGTTCGGTACCAGAGCCGGTCCAGCGGTACAGTCCGACTGACCCAAGTGAGAGGTGGACACGGTGGCAGTTACCGTGTCCACACAATCCAACCAACGGTCCTGAGAAGGATTTGGTCTGGATCTGTCGGTCCAGTGGACGCTGGGTCCGACAGCTCTCAACCGTTCCTTTTGCCAGGTTGTCGGTCCGGCCCCATATTTATTGGATCCGGACCGAGGTAACAATGTTCTAGAGTAAGCTTGTAAGCAAAGACTCTTATCCGTGTTTCCGTGGTTCTAGACGTAACGTCTACCACTACTCGATACTTTCCCGTGTTTTTATCAACTGGTTTCGGAGCGAGTTCCCGGACTCGCGAACCGCATCACCAAGGAGATCTATATGTACCCTTCGACACCTTCGAACCTGACCGACGCATCCACTGGCTCGGAGTTCCAAGTGCCAGTGTCCGCAGCACCTACCGTTCCCGCTCCAGCTACCGTCGCGCATTGGAACGCGTTTCAGGTGGACTACCCAACAAGTTATCGTGGCACACCTCTGACTTTTGTTTCCGGACCCAGCTTGGCCGACATACCTGTACCGCGTGGACCGCGAGACGAAGATTTGGAGAGCGTGGGATCCTGTGACTCCGTGTTCACGGAGGAACAGAGGAACGACCCCGATTTCCAGGCCTTGTATCTGGAGGTACTCGAGGGTCAACGAGCCAGAGCCGCAGCCAGAGAGACCGCTAGGCGCCAGGCATGGACCTTATCCCGTACGAGGAAGCCCCAGCCTATCCCGACCATGTGGACGAGGGAGACGAGATGAGTTTGGGGACCGAAGACGACCCTCCACCACCGGCCCAAGGACCAATGTTCGTGCAGCAGAACTACCAGCACGTACAGCAGGTTCACGTCGAGAACAACCAAGCCGACGTACGCATGAACCAGCTGGAGGTGGACGCGGGTCAATGGGCGGACCGGACCGTGGCCAACCTACAGGCGGCCCTCGAAGAGGTCCGGGGCCAGCTGCAACAGCAACAGGAGCACGCAGCCGCTTTGCTGGACCAGCAAGCCGAAGATCTCGACTACCGTCTCGAGGCCCAGAGGAGAGAAGCCGAAGAACGGCAGGCGGCCCTCGTAGATCAACAGGTCGCGGGTCTCGCCGAGAGATTGGAGGCACAACGCCAAGAGTATGGACAGCTCACCGCGGAGCTGGAGCGCCGTCTCCAACTGAGCCAGGACCGTTTGGCCGCCAAGGCAGAAGACGATGTCAAGAACCTTGGGGCCAGGACCGAGTATCTCACACATCAGCTCAACGACAACAAGGTCGCAGTAGCTACACTCGACGTGGTTACCAAGGAGTTGGAGAAGGACAAGGACAGACTTTGGCGCGAGACAGAAGCCAAACCCAACGTGGAAGAGCTCGTCAAGTTATGGTCCAAGCAGGTGCCCACCGGACCGCAACACGTTCCCGTGTACGTTGGAACGCAGACGGTCCAGGCACCAACGGCTCCACCTTTGGTACCCGTGGTCACGACAGGGCTGACCGGTGTACCGGCCGTGCCACCAACAGTAGCCACTTCGTCAGGGCAATCTCCAGCACCGCTGGTATCACCTATGGACGTCAACGCCGCACCTTTACCTGTGCTCCTACCTCCCAGAGGAACCGCCGACCCAGGACCCAGGTTGAACCGCAGACCAGGTCCCGTTATTCGAGACCAAACTACCGACCAAGGCAGACCATGGCCCGCAGCACAAGTGCCACCAGGAGCCATGCAGCAGACGAGTGGTCGGGGAGGGTTCAACTCCGGATCGGACCCATTCGCTGGGATGGGATCATACGCATCAGTGGGCCAACAAGACCCAACTGGACAGATGAACCGGCGACAAGGAACGCACCCAGCAGGCGGCGGTGGAGGCGGTGGAGGCGATGACGATGATGATGGACCAGACGGATCGAGGCGACCAGGAGGGCCAGGAGGACCCAATGGACCAGGAGGACCAGGAGGGCCAGGAGGACCGGGTGGACCAGGTGGACCAGGACCAGGTGGACCAGGCGGACCAGGAGGTCCGGGAGGACCACCAGGACCAGGCGCACCAAACCCACCGGATGGACGCAACCCTCTGCGCCACTTGAAGTTGCAGATGCCTAAACCCTACACAGGTGACCACGATGTGTCCGTCACCGAGTGGGTTATGCAAATGGGCAGGTGGTTGCGGGCCCAAGATGTCCCTGAGGTCCAGTGGATCCGAGTGCTGTCGGCCCACGTTGGAGGAGCGGCCTCGCGTTGGATGAACTTGCAGGAGCTTCGCATGGCTGAGGGGAGACGCCAACCCTTCGCTGATTGGCAAGAGTGGGCAACGGAGGCACGACGCCAATTTGAGCCTACGACTTCGACGGAACGGGCCCGGACCGAGCTACGTGGCCTCAAGCAGGGAGGGACCGTGCGTGACTACGTGCGCCGGTTCCAGCACATTTGTTTTCGCATCCCGGACATGACGGAGGCGGAGATGTTTTCGACGTTCGTCGCTGGGTTACGAGACCCTCTTCGCACCACTATCGCTGGATTCGTGCGAGGGGATGTGCAGGAAGCGATTGAAATGGCTGAACGACTCGACGGTGTCCGGACCCTACATCCACATTCCGGTGCCAGGGGCCAAGGAGGCAGACCAAGATGGAACCGACGAAGCCGAGTCAACAGCATTGGCGATGGACCGCGTGAGGACCGACTTGGAGCCATTGGAGACCGAGGCCGTGGCCGTGGCCGTGGCCGAGGAGGCGGAGGCCGAGGCAGAGGCCGTGGCACTGGAGGCCGACAAGGCGGAAGAGGGAATCCAGGAGGCGGCGGCAGGGGACAAATGTCGTGTTATCTCTGTGGAGGCAACCATGGAGTGCGATATTGTCCGAAACTGTCCGACGCTAAGAGATCAGTAAATTGAAGGTCCGAGGCGCAGGACCACCAGCCTTGGACCAGGAAACGGGTGGTGATGAGGCCAGCGATCCGGGAGATCAAGGGCAAAGGGAAAAAAGAGTACGCTGGAAAGACCAGCCGGAAGAACCGAAACACAGCTCCAGTCCGCAAGACAGTCCCCAAGATACAGCAGATGTGCGGACCGGGTCACCAGGGACGGGACCCTTGAGAGGAGCCACCGACGGTCAAGGGCAAGAACAGCCCGTGGGGCCATCGGACCACTCGGAGCGTGATGCATCACTTGAACCAGGGAAAGGTCAAGGAGCTACCGAGGTGGATGGGGAAGTGCTAGGGCAGGCACTTAGTCGGACCGGTTCTGCGACGGCCGACAATTTTTCTTTTTTAGCTAAGACCGGCGGGGCCGGCAAGAATAGTCGTTTTACGGGGTTTGAAATAAGGGTTTTTATTAATGACGTGCCAGTAGTGGCTTATGTCGATTCGGGCAGTTGGGAAAATTACCTTTCGAAGGAAGTAGTGGAGAAAGTGGGTGTAAAGGTTTTCCCCGAACAACGGACTTTGGTTATGGCAGATGGTTCCAGGAAACAGGTTACAGGACGAGCGGACCGGTTACAGTTCCGGTCCGGATCAGTTAATTTTGTGTCCGATTTCCACTTGTTCCCTGGAATGGCATATGAAATGATATTGGGAATTCCATGGTTGGTTGCCGAAAACCCCAATTTGTGTTTTCGCACTCGGACCATTAAGGTTCGTCGGGGCCGGAGCCAACTATCATTACCATTAGCTATTTCAACTCAGCCAAAACCAACTGAAGTCATGAGTATTGGGGGTTTGGAACCGACATCCGCCACCAACGTTTGGCGAGGGATACGGGCCAACGATTGTGGAGCTTTGATGGTGGTAGTTACGGAAGTGGAGCCAGAAGACGGACATCAGAAGGACGATGTGGAGCGACAGATTCGGGAGGACACCTCTCGAAAGATTACGAACCTACTGGAGAGCTATCGGAGAGTATTTGCCTCGGATCTGCCCAAGGGACCACCACCGGTCCGAAACGGGCACGAGTTCGAGATCAAAGTTGAGGAGGGGACGAAGCCAATCTTTCGTCCCATGTATAAACTATCTCCGGCGGAGCTTCAGGAGGTCCGTAAACAGCTGGACTACATGTTGGACCGGGAGTTGATCCGGCCCTCCAAGAGTCCATGGGGCGCACCGGTCCTCTTCGCTAACAAGAAGGACGGTGGCCTTCGCTTTTGCATCGACTACCGCTGGCTCAACCAGAGGACCATCAAGAACCGCTATCCACTACCGCTACCCGAGGAGCTATTGGACCGACTACAGGGAGCTAAGGTGTTTAGCCGGTTGGACCTGCGATCCGGCTACTGGCAGATGCCGATCCGGCCTGAGGACCAGGAGAAGACAGCGTTCCGGACCCGGTACGGACACTACGAGTACAAGGTGGTGCCATTTGGGCTCACAAACGCCCCTCCGCAGTTTATGGCTATGATAAACGACCTGTTCCGGGATTTCCATGACCGGTTCATGGTCGTGTTCCTCGATGACATCATAGTCTACAGCAAGAACGAGGAGGAGCATGCGGAGCACCTACGCTTGGTATTGGACAAGCTAGCGGAGCACAACCTGTACGCGAAGGCATCGAAGTGTTCTATCGCCGTGAAGGAGTTGGATTTTGTGGGCCATTGGATCTCGGCGAATGGAATCTCGCCGCATCGGTCCAAGGTCCAGGCGATCCGGGATTGGGAGCCGCTGACCTCTGTTCCTGAGGTCCGAAGTTTTCTGGGGATGGTTTCGTATTACCGTCGCTTCATTCGACAGTTTTCGAAGGTAGCGGCGCCGATCCAGAAGCTTGTGAAGAAGGACCAGCCATGGGAATGGGGAGCCGAGCAGAAGGCAGCTTTTGAAGCCCTGAAGGAAAGTCTGACGACGGCTCCGGTCCTGCTGATACCGGATCCGGACAAGCCATATGTAGTTGTCACGGATGCTTCGGATTTTGCGCTGGGAGCCACATTGATGCAGGAGGCTGACGATGGACTTCAACCGGTGGCGTTCCTCAGTAGGTCCCTCAACTCGGCCGAACAGAAGTACTCGGCCTATGAAAGGGAGCTTTTGGGCATTTCCTATGCCTTGGCTCAATGGCGCCATTATCTCGAAGGAGCGCCAAAAGGGACCACTGTCTACACGGACCACCAGCCCGCTACACATTTCCTCCAGCAACGGGTCCTGTCTCGGACCCAAACCCGCTGGTTGAAGGCGGGGTATTTTCAGTCTATTATGCCGAAGATCGTCTACCTCCCGGGCCGATCCAATGTGGTGGCTGATGCATTGTCACGCAAGCCTCAGCTCAAGTTGAATGCAATTTTGGAGGCCAAAATTTCGCCCGGGGAGGCGCAGGAATGGACGCAAGCGACCACTGATGACCCTACTTTGAAGCGTATTCTGGACCAACTGGACCAAGGACGACATGTACCCGGGTATTCTCGGACCGAACCGGGAATGCTTTTATATCAAACCGAACCAGGAGTGGACCCAAAACTAGTGGTCCCTACCACAAAACGACAAGTGGTGTTGCACGATCACCACGATGTTCCGATGGCGGGACATCCAGGAGTGGCCAGGACGGCCGAGCTCGTGAGCCGAAGATATTGGTGGCGCGGTTGGAGACGAACCGTGACCGACTATGTCCGCTCGTGCCCCACATGCCAAGTGATGAAGACCGAGAACGCGAAGCCCAAAGGATTGCTGAATCCGCTTCCCGTTCCGACATATAAGTGGGAACAGCTGACAACGGACCTTGTGACCGATTTGCCGAAATCGAATGGGTATACCGCTGTAGCTGTCTTTGTGGACCGGCTCACAAAAATGTGCAAGTTCGTGCCATGTACCAAGGAGGTATCGGCAAAGGAGTATGCCGAGTTGTTTCTATCCCAGGTGTTCCCTACCTCAGGGATACCTGAAGTGATCGTTTCGGATCGCGATCCACGGTTCACGAGCCAGTTCTACAAGGAACTGTTCAGGCTCGTAGGAACGGATCTGCGGATGTCAACTGCTCACCATCCACAGTCGGATGGCCAGAGTGAAGTAACGATCCGGACCCTGGAGAACTTCCTTCGGCCCTATATTGAGGCCAGGCCGGAGAAGTGGAGCGACTACCTGAGCACGGCAGAATTTGCAGCGAATAACTCGATCAACGCCAGTACCAAGTACACGCCGTTCTATCTTATGTACGGCCAGCACCCGAAGGGATTGGAGTTGGACCGGCCCAAGAGCAATGTTGAGGCCGCAGAAGCCATGGTGGACCGAATGCGGGACGATTTGATGGACGCGAAGAAGAACTACCACGCCGCCCAGGAGCAAATGTGCCAAGTAGCCAACAAGAAAAGGAGGCACGTGGAGTTCCAAGTGGGCCAAGAAGTGTGCCTACGAAGTGCACATCTTCCGTTGGCCGTGACCAAGCATGTTCCAGCTAAGGTCCGAAGACGGTTCATCGGGCCATTCAAGGTGACCAAAGTGATATCACCGGTGGCCTACCGCACAGAGATAGGACTTTACGGTTACGGTCACCGTAACCGGACCGTAACCACCGTAACCGGACCGTAACCGGAGTACAATTTTCGTCAGAAAATCGTACTTTTACGGCCGTAACCGTAGCACCGTACCACTCCGTACCGCTCCGTACCGGACCGTAACGACCGTAACGGCCGTAACAACCGTAAACCGTAGAAAGTGACCCCCGCAGGGTCCCGCGATTCCAAAGGAACCCAGGGGGATTCGAACCCGCGACCCTACTGACTGCAGCCTAACGCTTTAGCACTGAACCACGCTACTTCACGATGATTTAGGGCCTACCGTAGTTATACCGTACCTGTTCCGTACCGTAAAAACAACATATTACTCCGGTTACGGTACGGAGTTACGGCCGTAGTACGGTGACCGTAACCCGACCGTAACCGGACCGGACCGGAGTCGGACCAAAAATTTGGCCCAAGTCCTATCTCTGCTACCGCATTGATCTACCAGAAACATGGCGACTACATCCAACCTTCCACGTCTCCAAACTCAAGGAGTATATACGTTCCGAGGAATTCAAGAGGGACGATCCTCCAGGACCGGCTCTGGTGGACGAACTAACTGGAGCCGAGGAATTCGAAGTGGAGACGGTTCTACGATCCAAGGGAGCTGGAAAAAGAAAGAGGTACCTGGTACTATGGAAGGGTTATCCGACCCATGAGGCCACATGGGAACCGGTTGCACATCTGGAACACTGTGCAGAATTGTTAGCTGAGTTCGAAAGGAAAAACTCAGCCAAACATGGCCATAACTGAGACCGGATCGCATTGGAGCCAGCGATGGGGGAGTTGGATCCAAATGGAGACGGACCGAGAATGATCCGACCCCGGCTGGTATGGGACAGCTTAACGGGGAAACATCATCTCAGTCCTGAGGTAACTCCCAGCTGACTACACGATCCGAGGAAGGCGTGGCTGTACAGACGTACTGGATCTGGAACCGGGAACGACGATAAAACGAAGCGCGAAGACAAGGAACCGTACACCAAGCGCACTTTGGTTTCTGTTTTCCGACTCGCTACTGCAAACCCCGACAAACATCTACTGTTCCTTCGTTCTCGTTCGAAATGGCTGCACCGACTCCTGTCTCTAGCGCCCTTGATGCGTTAAATGCAGCGTTCACTGAGGAGACAAAGAGGTTACAGGCCACGGTAGCGGCACAAAAAGAAAGGATTCAGCAGCTGGAAGATGAACTAGCCGCTACAAAGGAGGCACTGGCGAACGCTAGGAAGGAAGCAGAAGGGGACGCGCGAGAATGGGGACAGAACCATGAGGCGGAAATGATTACAGGGATAGAGAAGGCAATAGGAGTTCTGGAAGGAACGTTGAAACAACTGAGCGTCGCAGACGCAGAGGGAATTGATCAGATGCTCGGAAGGGAAACGGATCGAGCCAAAGAGGCAGAAGGGGGACAGTCAGAGCAACCATCTGACGGAGAAATGGATGAGCCCCCGAAATGGAAAACCACCAGACGTCGTAACAAGGTGTTGCGTCGAAGCTCCTTCATACTGGACGAAGCTACGGAGGTGGAACTGAGTGAGGGAGATATCGGAAGTGAGGAAGGTGCCGTCGAAGAAATGGTGGATACAGATCAGGAGGAATGGGACTCTCTTTACGGGACTGAAAGTAAGATGGACGTGAACCCCCCTTCGCGACCACCCACTACCGAGTCCGAGCTTGCCATCGTTCCACCTGGTCTCGCACCGTCTCCCAGTATCCCGACGTCACCAACAGCACCGAGCGTCGTAGCCCCATTTAGTTGCATTGCGTGTGGGGTTACGCGAACGGTCCCACGTCAAACGGACCAGATCCTATGCCCCCGCAACCACCTCGTGTGCCGGACCCACCACGCGGGATATCGCATCGCCGTGCGAGCCGCTAAATTCTACGAGCAAGGCCTCACCCCGACAACGGCGCAACTGCTAGCCAATTCGGCAGACCCGGTCCAGGGCGCGGTTGAACTCGTGCCGCAATGGGGTAACCCGTTCCCGAGTTGCCCCATGTGCCAAAAAGACGTTCTCCCGCTCTGGACCGGGAAAAGCAAAAAGCAGCTGCGAGACTGGAACGCGGCTTACCTCAAGGCCGTTGGGGTGGATCCCGTTGGGAATCGACAAGCGAGAGGAACTTCACAGAGAGCGGTATCAACGGAGCAAACGCAGGAGCGGACCCAGGAGCAGCGTGGAGAGCACTCTGGAGGATCTTCGCAGCAAACGCAGGCGATCCAAGGTCCCAGAACGCGACTTCGCAGTCGTGGCCAGAAATGAGTTACAACAGGTCTAACCTGTTGGGACCAGTGGAGTGATTGGTGTGTTTGTTTTCTTTTGGTTATGAACTCTCTGGACTGGGACCAGTTTTTTTTTATTCATATTTGCTATACCTGTTTGGATGGACCCAACAGTCAGTTTGGGATTTGTTTTATTCTGCATACCATCCATGTTCTGTGGAACCATGGGGGAGTTCTGTTTTGATCTGGTTATGATTTTCCTGTTTTATTGAAGTATCAATTTGGGTTATTTGGGTGTTCAGAATCAAACAATTGAGTGGATCCAGGCTGGGATCCAGAGGTTACCTTACTTTTCTTTCTAAGGTAACAGGGAACTGAATCGATTTCGCAGACATTATTGGATCCAGGGTTTTTGTTTTTGTTTGTTGGATCTCAAGGTAACAGTGGTCAAGGGGACCAGTGTCGGATGGACCGATACGAACCTTGTTTGTTTTTGAACACAAACATTTTTGGCATGTAAAAAGGTTCGGGGTGACTTGGGTTGTGTAAACTGATCTCCTCTCATATACGTGGTGCTCGGGACGCGCACTTGATGGGGGGGGGAGTGGTTGATACGAATGTGGACTCTGGAACGAGTACACATTCACCTAAGTCGATCCAGTCGGACTGGATCAGCCTGGTCCGGTAATCAGTGCCTGGTTCGGTACCAGAGCCGGTCCAGCGGTACAGTCCGACTGACCCAAGTGAGAGGTGGACACGGTGGCAGTTACCGTGTCCACACAATCCAACCAACGGTCCTGAGAAGGATTTGGTCTGGATCTGTCGGTCCAGTGGACGCTGGGTCCGACAGCTCTCAACCGTTCCTTTTGCCAGGTTGTCGGTCCGGCCCCATATTTATTGGATCCGGACCGAGGTAACAATGTTCTAGAGTAAGCTTGTAAGCAAAGACTCTTATCCGTGTTTCCGTGGTTCTAGACGTAACGTCTACCACTACTCGATACTTTCCCGTGTTTTTATCACAAGCCCATGATGGATATATGCCGTCCACAAGGTAATAGGCCATGTCATGCTCCTGACCATTGACCTTATACCGTGCGTTTTTCCCATTCCCATTCAACATCACCGTTTGAAATGGACTTCCGTCTAAAATATTCAGGTCGTTGAGCGACCCAGGGCTGCCCACGTTCACGAAAGGAACAAACAAGTTTGAAAAACATACGGCTTCGATTACGATCGAGATTCTTTTTGTCCGATCCAAAAACTGCCCAGCCCAATGTGTGGGGCACGCACTCCAATAGAGATGCGTACAGTCCAAACTCGCTAGCATCCCGGGCATACCACGCCTAGCGTTAATTTGCATTTCATGTTTGACTTCCGATTGGGTGGGGGGACGTAAAAACTCCGTGCCGTAAAGCTCAACAATCCCGTATATGAAACGTTTAAAAGCTTCCGACGCAACGGTACTAGAAACCCTGTAAGAATCTTCAATGGAATCTAATGGTGCTGAATAAGCTATAATCCTGAAAGCAACCGTGAGTTTCACATATCCGTGTATTCCTAATTTTCCCGTCAGAGTTGTGCGCCGTTGCAACGGCGCCGTGAATAACGGCGCCGTTAACGGTAACGGGCCGTTGCCGTACCGTTACCGTCAGCGGTTCCGTGTGACCGTTAATGGCCGTTAAAACGCCGTTAACGGTCGCAGAGCCGTTGCAACGGTGGACGCCGTTGCTGAGGGTTACTACGGTCATTGTTACTAAATTAAGAGTACTGTAATGAATAATCCATGCCGTCCCGTTCCTGTCTCGTTCGTTTCGCGGGTTAGGAAAGGAATAAAACCGTTTGGGGATGAAACCAAACGCAAGAAAAAGACTTTCCGAGCACGACGCATTTTGTCGCGTGCAAAACGAGTGAGAAACGAGGGAGATATCCCAGTTTCTGTATTTTTCACAGAAACTGGGATATCTCCCTCGTTTCTCGCTCGTTTCGCACGCGACAAAGTGCGACGTGCTCGAAAAAAGTTTTTCTCTTATCTGAGATACTTTTTCACGGTCCAAAACGACTCTTAAACAAAAACGACGAGTGGTGTGGGTCAAGATCTACATCAGATCTATTTTTAAGTTAACAAGAACTTCCGCTTACAGTGCCACTAAAGTTCCGAAAAAAGCGGAACTTCCACGGGTCGTTTCACGAAAAAGAGGGCGAGACACAGCAAGTTCCGCCTTTTTCGCAAGTTCCGCCTTTTCCAAATGCTATTTTTAGAATTAAAACGAACTAAAATTGAAAATTGAAGGAGGTAATGGGAAAAGGCGGAACTTGTTGTGTCTCGCCCTCTTTTTCGTGAAACGACCCGTGGAAGTTCCGCTTTTTTCGGAACTTTAACGACACTGTAAGCGGAAGTTCTTGTTAACTTAAAAATAGATCTGATGTAGATCTTAACCCACACCACTCGTCGTTTTTGTTTAAGAGTCGTTTTCGACCTTGAAAAAGTATCTCAGATAAGAAAAAAACTTTTTTCGAGCACGTCGCACTTTGTCGCGTGCGAAACGAGCGAGAAACGAGGGAGATATCCCAGTTTCTGTGAAAAATACAGAAACTGGGATATCTCCCTCGTTTCTCACTCGTTTTGCACGCGACAAAGTGCGTCGTGCTCGGAAAAGCAAATGGGTTCGGTTAGTTGTGTTTTTAAACGGGTTCAATTCCTTCCTCACTCGCGAAACGAGGGGGGAACGAACGGGACGGGGTGGATTGTGTATTAGTAATACTTGTAGTAAGGGCTGTCAGTACGCAAAAAGTGCCGTTAACGATGACCGTTGCAACGGGCCGTTAAGGCGCCGTTAACGGCCGTTAAACCGTTGTGCAACAACGGAACGGCAACGGTTTTCACGGCAATTAACGGCCGTTAATTGCCGTTGCCGTTGCCGTTCCGTTGCCGTTGTCGATTTTTCGACTTCGGCACAACTCTGTTTCCCGTAGAGTCTGATTTTTGACGAAAATACGGGTATTCCCGAAGAAAATCCGCGGCAATCCTCAAAAAAGTGACCCTTGGCACCCTATACCTTGTGCGAAAAGATTCTTCATCGAAGAGGGGTTGCGAAATGAAGTAATCCGTCATGAGCCGTGAATAGGCGTCCTTGTAGCCACGTTCGATATTTTTCGCTTTTCCGATCCGAGAACCGCCTCGACTTCCTTGCACGACCGAATACAATGTATGGAGAGCCACACATAAGATTGTTGTGTCTTCTTCGTTTTGATCGTTTCTCCTCCTTCGTTCCCTTTCTCTTCTCTTTCTTCTTTTTTCCAACCTGTCACATACGAAGTAGAACAAACCCCACCCATTACTTGTTAACAACAACAGAAAATCCACAGAAATTCTGGGTTTATCTTTTAGAAAATAAAAAAAACCCCACCCATTACTTCTTAACGGCACCATAAACATAGAAATTCTGGGTTTTTCTTTTGGAAAATAAAACCCCACCCATTACTTGTTAACAACAACAGAAAATCCACAGAAATTCTGGGTTTATCTTTTAGAAAAAAAAAAAAAAAAACCACCCATTACTTCTTAACGGCACCATAAACATAGAAATTCTGGGTTTTTCTTTTGGAAAATAAAACCCCACCCATTACTTGTTAACAACAACAGAAAATCCACAGAAATTCTGGGTTTATCTTTTAGAAAAAAAAAAACAAAAAACCCATTACTTCTTAACGGCACCATAAACACAGAAATTCTGGGTTTTTCTTTTGGAAAATAAAACCCCACCCATTACTTGTTAACAACAGAAAATCCACAGAAATTCTGGGTTTATCTTTTAGAAAAAAAAACAAAAAACACCCATTTCTTCTTAACGGCACCATAAACACAGAAATTCTGGGTTTTTCTTTTGGAAAATAAAACCCCACCCATTACTTGTTAACAACAACAGAAAATCCACAGAAATTCTGGGTTTATCTTTTAGAAAAAAAAACAAAAAACACCCATTTCTTCTTAACGGCACCATAAACACAGAAATTCTGGGTTTTTCTTTTGGAAAATAAAACCCCACCCATTACTTGTTAACAACAACAGAAAATCCACAGAAATTCTGGGTTTATCTTTTAGAAAATAAAAAAAAACCCACCCATTACTTCTTAACGGCACCATAAACACAGAAATTCTGGGTTTTTCTTTTGGAAAATAAAACCCCACCCATTACTTGTTAACAACAACAGAAAATCCACAGAAATTTTGGAGAAAAATAAGAGAATCACAATGATAAGAATTCTTTTTTTTTAAAGGTTTTTTTATGGGTTTTTTTAATAATGTTTTCTGTTTCTGGCTCAACCTCACAAATAGAACACCATGCCTCCCTCAGTAGTTTCTTGTTTCACCTGGACTCAACGCCCCTGATGCCGTCCATGCTTGCTTGCTTCCTTCCTTGCTTGCTTTTCTCCTTGCTTCCTTGCTTGTATTGTATCGACAGGTGTGTTCTGCTATTCGATCACACTGCTTATATAGACGGAAGAGACTCGAACTCTTCACGCTGCAGGTACAGCGCAAACCTGTCGTCTACTACAAACGGCTTGGTCGGCGACGACTACACGAACTGTAACTCGTCCTTGCAGAGTACTGCGCGGGCCTGGTGCCGATTAGAAACAAGCTCGTCGTGAAAAATAACCAGAAAGCTAGAAGGAGGTGCAGGTTTGTGTCTATTTGACTTGGATTACGTGACTCCAATTTTGCGACCAGTACCTACGCTTCCGCAACTGTCGGAAGCGTGTTTGGGGGTGATGGAAGCGTATACGGATGAGTTGCGTAAGCGTACGCGTAGACCGGTGGGTCCAATTTTTTTAATGCGTTACGCGTCAGCAGGAAGCGGAAGCGGAGGCGTACACGGGTGGATGTGCCCTTAGAGCATCCCCACCGCGGAACTCATCCTCATCTCAACTCGCGCACGTGCGAGCGAATCGCGACTATCGTTACGAATTCGTAGCGAAGTTACGTGATTTTCGAGCTGAGAAAGTGAGGCCGACCTCATTTCGGTAACTCGAAATTAGGCCGGCCTCATTTCCTCAGCTCGAAATCACGTAACTTCGCTACGAATTCGTAACGATAGTCGCGATTCGCTCGCACGTGCGCGAGTTGAGATGAGGATGAGTTCCGCGGTGGGGATGCTCTTACGACATTCGGACTTACGGCATTCGGACTGACACGCATTCGGACTAATGGCATTCGGACTGAAGGGAGTTCACGGCTTTTGGATCGTCACACAAGCTCCGATTTCGACGTCGCCTTCTGTCCCGTGGTCGGGGCTTCGATGTTCTACGCTGAGTGGAGTGCTTATTCTGGAGCCAGTGTGATCTGTCGCACCCGTGCACCTGCTATGAATCTGTCGCGACCCCACCCGAACACGACGACTTTGCGTATTTCAGAGCAGTCGCGAGTCGCTGGGTGAACACCCACCAGTAAACTGCGATGGACGCAACACAGTTTCTCGAGGAACTGGAGCCGTTGCCTCCAAACAAACGGGTCAGCCGAGTTGTGGAGATAGGGAAGCGATCGCTGACGGAGCCCGATCTGCAGGCGCTGCTCAAGAATCTTGAGACAGATCACGGAAACTATGGAAAACTTCTGGCGCTGTGGTCTACGTATGGCAGTCGCGACGCGGATCTCGTGCTGCGCTGCCTCTCGTGTCACTCGAAAAAGATCCAAAACCTGGTGTTGAAGGTGTACCCCTTGGTTGTGTCGGAAGACGACGTGCTTCAGTACTTGCGATCGCTGGCTTCCAAGACGTCCCGTAACGACGTCAGTTTTCGTTTCGTGAAGCGTCTGTGCGAATTGAAGCGTCGAGGCGTCCTGGATCAGTATGTCGAGGAAACTCTGGGCGATGAAAATGAAACGATCAGGGCCCAGGGGTTTCGCGTGTTATCTTTCTGCTCGAAAGATGTTGTGAAAAAGCACTTGAATGTGTGGAACTGGTACAACGTTCGTCGTTGGTTGCCACAAATAGCATCAAAACACCCCGAGCTCTGTGCCAACTTGATTCTGAAGGGCTTGGAAAACAAAAACCTGAGGCCAAGCGTGTACGAGATTGCGGAAAGCAGCAGGCCTGTCGTGAGATCCATAATCAGGCAATGTCCACAGGAAGCGTTGAAGGTTTTCAAGAAACTGCGCTATGACGACCGAACAGCTCTATCCTGGTTTACGTTACGGAAGCACCTTCCGTCAGAGTACTTTGAACTGTTGTGCGAGCCTCCACAGAAGCCAAAGCCATGGAGGACTGGTCCCGAGGCCGACACTCATCACAAGATCCGTATGCTTTCAGGCAGGCGGGCCTTCGAAAAAAGCTCTCTTCGCTCTCGTCGTTCGTCTCGGACTAGACGAACTTGGACTGGGGAGCTTGCGAAATGCTCCCCTGATCTGACGACCGAGCAACGCTTGAGGATGTGTCTTCTTTGCGGGGTGCAGCCATTTCAAATCTTGAGAAGAATAGACCCCGATGCAAGGAGACAACTGTTCAATGCATGGAAGGAATGGAGGAAATCCAAGGCAGGTTTCCATGCTCCACCACACAATCATATTAAAAATTGGAAGAAATTGCACTGCTTCAATCTCGTGCATCCTAAAAGTAGAAGTAAAACTTAAAGTAACCGAAAAATCGATCGATCGATGCATTGGGGAAAGAGCACTGCGCAATTGATTTTGCTTGATCAGCAAAAAACCACATCTCAAGTTGCCCCTACCCGTTTATGCCAGAGGTATTGATAAAAATGCCTAATCTTGGGCTGGATAAAAATTTGAATTCGTTGCAACACTGCCGTTCATTGCATTTGGTTGAGGGGAAGCTGTTGTTTCTTTTAGTTCGAAGCTGTCAGTGCATTCGATGCAAGCATACCCAAGCACCTTCACAGCTATTTCCAAAGCCTTTTGTCAAGCATTGTTGCGTGGGACCCTTTCATCAGCAAAGGTGTTCTTGAGATCCTCCCTGAGGACATTCAGGACGAAGCTCAGTTGATTTTCGATGGATTGGGTGAGTCTGTGCCACCGGAGCTGAAAAAAACACCAAATATCCACCTGGATAAAGCCGGACTGGAACGCAGGACAGCAGAGCAGCTCTCTGAAGTATTTCACAAATTTCCCGAGGCGTTCGTGTGCAACGTCCAGTCTTTGAAACTCTTGAGCGATCAACTGAAGGAAGAGGCTTTCGAGTTCTGGTTAAAATCGCGGGATAAATGCTTGGAGCTGTGCAATCAGCTGCTGGATGGGGTGATTTTAAATGGTGGAATGGTGGGGAAGTTTGTAGGACTTCTGGATAAAGACAAATTCTTCGGGGTAGACCTAGACACCGTGTTGGCTGCCCTGCCTTTGGAACGGAGGGAGGAGTTTTTCATTCGCATATATGATTTTTTTTCGCTTTCCCCTGACAAGCGAAGGGCGAAATATGAATTGCTCCCTGTAGCTGCAAGGTGTGTCTGAGGAATATTATTTGTTTCTGATACAAATGACTGAAAAATTCGACCTCCGTTTTTTCACAAGATAACTTTCTGTCCCTACAGCGTAATGCAGATCCGTGTGTTTAATTTAGTTGGCTGTCTGATCACTTGGCAAATTTACTAGGATGATATTTTTTTATGCAGTTTGTTTGTTTCGTTGAATTGACTTTTTCTTCATTTTTTTTTGTGTGTGTGTGTGTGTCCTTGCATTTTTGCTCTGAAATCAATGCCAGACAAACTCGTGTGGCTAAGTTCATAGACGAGGAGCAGGAGAAGAACAAGAATCTCATTCAAGATCCAAGTCCACTATCATCCCTCATTGTGCTCCTTCCATGGGATGACATGATTTCAAAATTTGAACCAATGCTTCGAAGCAGCGTGGTCTACACCAGATCCTCGGCAATTCAGCAGGTGCCACCCCAAGCGCAAGCTTGAAATGAAATCATGCATGGTGGTCATGATCTAACATGTCGAGGTTTTCATTCTATTTTCTCCGTATGGTTACAGCAGAGTGTCTGTGTGGTTCATTGAAGGTGGTTTCCTCTGGAAAGCACTACCCAGAGAATCTGATGAAGATCCTCCAATTTATGAAGAAGAGGGGGCGTGAACAGGATCAAGTTCGATCCCAAATGATGTGTGAATTAAGGAACATCCTACCTGAGGAGCCTGGGAAAGAAATCCTGAAGGAATTGGAGCCAGAAATCCTGAAGGAACTGGAGCAGGTAAACACACAGGAGCATGAAGATGTTGATACCCATGTGTTCATTGCATATTGAATTGGGGCTGTGGATTCCTGGTTGAACTCTATGAGAAATCATTGGACGAGTATTTTTATTCTTTGTTTTTCTCAAATTTTCATCAGGTGGTTCATGCAGTTGCATGTGTGCGCAGATTTTCCAAGCCTCCCTGAATGCCGCAGATTTTTCGCTGGAATCCAAGTCGAATGTCCTTCGGATTTTGTACAAAATTTTCTTCGTCCACCATGAATGGTCGGCTGTATGGATCATAAAGGTGAGTCTACCTGAAAAGTTGTATCGACACACAAGAGAGCTTCCCTCAAATACTTGTTGAATCTGAAGATTTTGCTGGAGGGTGTAGCTTTGTCTTCGCATGGACGTAGCATGGAGGTAGCATATAAATTTAAAAGTTTTGTTTTTCCTCATTTTTATCCTTTGGGAGTCGAGATGCAGGGGTGCCGTTGAATATGCATGGGTGAGTGTGGGTGGATGTCTTGAGGATGCAAATTATGTGTGGCAGGTGCTCAAGCGGACAACTTTTCGTGGCAGTGAGGGTTTTCTGGAGGAATATATGGCTTGGGAGTTGGAGAACGGGCGGGAGTTGGTTGATGTGTTGAGGAAAGTGATTCCCTCCCTTATATCCATCATCAAAGTGTGCATCGAAACCCAAACGAATCCCAGTCCATGGATACGAGATTTGGTAGCAGTATATGCTGAGGTATAATGGTAACTGAACAAAGCTAATGGACGCAACATGCAATTTTGGTGTTTTTTTTGCTGCTGTATTTTTGCTTCTCTGCTTGTTGAACATTTTTTTTTTGACTGTTTTTTTGTGAACCCCCGTTCTGTAGAGAGATGACGAGTGGGAGGTGACTGATGAAGAAAAAAAGGAAATCAGACATGAGGTTCTCGCTGAAATTTGGGACATTGTGGTTGATTGGCTCGACCGGGGCTACAGAGAAACTCCGATGGAATATCCTGACGAAGTTTTGGTGGATTTGTGCAAAGAAAGGCCAGATTTGTTTGAAGGAAGGCTCCCTGGAGTGATGCAGGCTTTCAAGGACAACAATATAAGCGAGCATGATGTGAGTTTCCAGAAAACATCTGTTTTCTTTGTTTTTGTGCTTCCTTCTTGGAGTCTTGTCAAAGAATGTCTTCCTGTCCTCAATGAATTTCTCATCTTTTTGCAGTGTAAGACTATAAAGATGGAAAATAAACACAGAAACCATCCGTGTTCCTTTCCCCCTTTCCTGAACAACATGTCTTATTGGTTGTTTGCTTTGATTGCAGGTTGAGCGTGCCTGTACCCACTTGCTGAAGTGGGATGATACTTTTGACACTTTTGACATTGTCGTGAAGACCCTGAAAATGGCCATAGATTTGGAGGTGAGAGATTCATTCAACACAACAAAAGGGATCCACAATTTTCATCTCTGTTCGAGTCTGGTGCACATTGAATAAAAATAGGGGTCCCTTTTCTTTTTATATTTTCTTTGTTTTACTTGTATCAAGAGTGAAAAACATGTATGAAGAAGTCGATAAAATTTTGGGTCGACAGGCAACGTATTTGATCCTTGGATTTGTTTGTATTCCCCAGTGGGTTGCTTTGGTCAAGGAATTAGTCAACCTTCTGGCGTATGAGAAGCCGAAAAAATTCTCCAAGTTTGTCCCTGAGCTGGTCGAAATCGATCCCAGCATGCTAACAAGATTTGTCGTCGTGGAGGCCCTGTGCAAAGACCACATGAACATCCTAACCAAATATCTGGGGGTCTTGAACCCACCCAGAGGGTTGCTCATGAACGTAAGCAGGATGAAAAGCATCGAACCAAGTTGTCTGTCGCTTGATATCGTAGCTGATGGTTTCGGGTATTTTTTTTTAATTCGAGCTGGAAAGGAAACTTCGTTTTAAAAAAAAATTGGATTAGATGGAAGAGAAACGTACGTGCCAAGATTGGATCATACAGACTTAAGAGGGGTTTCTCGTGTGTTCAGGATGATATCTGGTCGTTGGGGGCTCTCGACAAAGCACGATTCTACTACTCGTCTTGGACTCCTGCCCAACAGAAGGAGCTTTCCAAGACCCTGTTATCTATAATCTTCGACGAAACCATCGCTGTCAGCAAACAGATCAAAGTGTTGCGCCATTTGGCCGGCATGCCTTGCAACAGCGCTGAGCTGTGCAGACTGGCCGAACTGCCGGATGTGGATAAAACCCTGTTGACAGAAACTGCATTGAGATTGTTGTCCAAAGTGGATGATCCTGAGGAGGTACAAAAACACCCACGGAATTATACCACCTCTAATAAATATATCATGTTTCAAGGCACATCAGCCAGATTTTGGGTCTCGTGTCTGCAACAGAGGATTAAATATGATTGAATGCAGCTTTACATTTGCAGTAATTTTGTTGTGTTTGGAGTACCTCCAGTTAAAGACCTCATTTTGAAAGTATGTTTTGTTTTTTTCTGACAAGGGGAAGGAGGCTTTGCTGAAAGCATTGGGCGACAGTCGATCAAACATTGCAGCGACGGCATTGAGGTCATTCTTAGACAAGCTCACCATCGACGAGGCGTTGCAACAGCTCGACACATATCCTTTCGAAAAAGTGGGGGTGGCAAAAGAGGTCGTCCGAATACTGGATGGATACTCTGACCATTCTGCTGCTTACGAACGTCTGGTTCAATTGACGGAGAAAGACCTCCACAGATCGGTGCAAATTGTGGTGGTGAGTGTGCGCGAAATCCTTCATTCAGTGTGGGGCTGCATTTTTTTGGTTCATGAACCATTTTGAACAGAAGGCAACAGGGTTTTCTTTTTGAATACTTGGTGTAGATTCTGGGTGCAGGCTTGCCTGTTTTAACCCTGTGGTGGGTTTTCCTCTATTTTCCTTTTGCAGCTCGAGGTTCTGCGCAAATACTTCTCAAGGCCCAACTTCCCTTGGTCATATCTGATGAAAGCAGCCGACAGCAATGATGTTGAAATTGTGGGAAATGCATTGCCCCCACTCAGCGACAGAGGGTCGATCAAAAACCTGGCAGAAATCGATGCGAAATTGATTGAAATTCTTCTCAAGCTGTTCGAACACCCGCTGTCTAAAGTAAGGGTAAATGCCATCAGCAGCGCTGGTAGGGCAAGTCCCAAACTTGTCGACCCTGAGATGACGGTCATGAAACGTTTGGTGGCGATGCTCGACAAAGCGCTTGTGGAGGATTTATACAAGGAGGAAAAGGAGGAAAAGATCACGGAGGCGTCGGCTGCCAGCGATACTCTGAGATCGATGAATGAGCAAAAACTCAGAGAAATGAGGGGGGTGAAGGTTAAGGAGAGGAAGTGAGTCAACTGCGTTGGGATGCATTCTGACAGCGTTTTTCAGAACGAAAGACAAGCAGGGAGGGGACACAGGAAAGAAGGAATGATGTTTTTTTGGTGTGGTTTGCAGGCGCTCTGTGCACAGGGGGGGTGACTCTTTGAATATGATGATAATGGTAATTGACATGGTGTGTTTAGGACTCATGCTGTTTTTGATTGTCTTTGAGATTTTCAAGAAATTTATGGGAAAGGATGACGAGGTACAGGACGAAAACCAATCAAATGTTACAACGGAGTAAAGATTTCGTGAGCAGGGCAGTTTTCAGAATATCAAGGACTATTGTATATTTCGAGAGGTGTAAATGGCTGATCGTGTGCCATCATTATTGTGGAGGTGGTTGGCTGGCAACTTGGTTCATCCCCCAACTGTGGCTATCAATAAGGCAGAAACCGACAGGAATAAATAAGCTGCTTTGCTACAATCGAATTTCTGAGCAAAGCTTCAGACCTGTAATCTGCACCCTCCCAGATATATATATTGTTCTCCATTGTTTCATGACTCTTCTGATGAAATTCTTTTTCTTATTGGTATATAATATTCTCAACTGGGGTCATATGGGGTGTGATTCTGAACGAGAATCAGCCAGTTGCAACGACTCCCACTCCCCAAATCACTGGGAATTGAACAGGAATGAAAAAAACATTTTCCAACCATTTCACCAGTGTATTTTTTTTCAATTTCACTGGCCCTGAAGCGAAATTGATTTCACACCATTAAACCGTTCCAATCATCCCAGTCGTACAACGTGACCAGATTGGTACAGAAAACCAGAAAAGATTTTGTCCACTATTCCTCCACCCCCCTCCCGTGACGATTTTGAAGCACGCGATGGCTTGCGGAAGCGCGAAATCACTTCAGGGAATCAGGGTGGTGCCGCCACCTCGCGCGCCGACCCCTGGTCGTC
The DNA here is from genome assembly GCA_030272585.1 of Bryopsis sp. KO-2023. Classification (NCBI taxonomy): domain Eukaryota; kingdom Viridiplantae; phylum Chlorophyta; class Ulvophyceae; order Bryopsidales; family Bryopsidaceae; genus Bryopsis; species Bryopsis sp. KO-2023. The sequence goes on along the minus strand of BSYQ01000007.1, from coordinate 3,047,080 downwards.
GCGCTGGGGTCGTCGTGCGCTCACGCTCCGGCCAGGATGCCGATTTGAGCGCTTTAGACAGGAGAAGCCTGTTGGAGCTATCTGTTGGCGCCAGTGTGTCTCTGATGGGCTTCAGTCCTCCTCCGGCGGTTGCTGAAGAAACAGAATTCTCAACATTTTATGGGCTAGCCACACCCCCAACGAGTTATGGCGGGTATGGCGGAAATGCGATCGAGGATCCCAAGTATTCGTTTGTGTATCCCTCAGCCTGGAAGAGCGCAGCCATCAACAAAGTCCAAAAGGGTACGCAAGGTATCGACTGTCGGGTGTTTAACCCGCGCAGTAAGGAAATGAATGCGTTCGTCATAGCGCTGAGTCGTGCAGGGGAGGACGACAAATCCTTCCAGCTGAACGATGTGGACTCGACGTTTCAAGGGTTCGCTGCAGCGGACTATGATATCCAAGATGCGGTGGTTTCAGCGATCAACACCACGAAAAACGAACGGGAAAAGGGGGGAAGGAAGTTTTTCGACTATGATATCGACTCCCCTGACGTTCACTACCTTTCCACCATCACGGTTAGAAACGGAAAGGTTTTCGCGTTTTTCATCAAGAGCCCTGCAAGACAGTACGCGGCGAACGAGGCAGCCTTCAAAGCAATGTTGGATTCTTTCGTAACCCTTTAAGCCATTTGGGTTTTCACCCAAGGAGGGGTAGAGAAGAACTCAAAACAAATCATTGGCCTGCTGGATGGTAAAATTCTGGGGGAATGCCGGCCACTTTGGGGTGGGGGGGAGTGCGTGGGAAGATTTTGAGAGGATATATTGCAGGCCTTGGGTGGCATACAGTTTTGATGTGTTGACAATTTTGCCATTTGTAAAATCAATGGGGTCATCTTTTGCCAAAGAAATCGAAGGCGTGGTGGGGGTGGCAGGATCTGGAGCCCAGAATGAAGAAAATTAGTGGTGTTGGCTCGCCGGTTGGATTGTGTTTTAGCATACCGTCCAAAAGGGTCAGCACATCTTCAAATTCTGGTGTGGGAAGGCATAAAGACGCTGAAATCAAACTCTTTTCCCATTTTTTCGACTCCTCTGGTTGGGGATTTTTTCGCTAAGGGAGTGTTCTCCAGAAACTAGATATTGATATCACATGGGAGCCATCCTTAATGCCCCTGCCTTGTGGGCTCCCTCTTGCTAATGTGGGACTGATGAATCGATGGAAAGCGCACCAGCATTAGAGGCGCTGAATTGCATGGGAGGGGCAGTTGATGCAAAATGGGATGCTTGAATGTGTGTCCCAAATATACAAGGAAACTCAGGATTGACCATGGTTTTTACAGAGGTCACTAGCAAAACCGGGTTCAAGGGAGACCAATGGTTCTGTTGTGTGGGCTGGAAACTCGAGAAATGGAGAAGTATGCCATGTTCGACACCACCTGTCCATTCATATTGCTTTAGTTTTTTTATCATCCCATCTGTGGCGGTGGAGCCTTCTTTCTGGTGAGTATTCGAAATTGTGTGCAAGCTACCAATGCTTTTCTCATCATGTCATGCTGACAATTTGAGGATTCACCAATGAGGATGAGGAGGACCACACTTGCAACAGAAATTCTTCCGCTGTTCATTACAATCCAGTGCCATCCAGGCACTACTGCTCAGCAGTGTTGACTTACATTGCTGATTTGGTTGTACCCTGCCTGCTGAGTATGGCAGGCCCCTCCACATCAACAGCCTCAATTTCCTTTCACCACCTTACGTGCCTCATGTCCTCACCAACGTCAAGCCAGCCACCAGTATTTTCTCGAAACCAGTTTCTGCCATTATGCTGACAAAAGCATATTCTTGTGCAGGGTCAATTGTACTTCATGATGCCTTCATTTTTCCCCTTTCCTTGGTTCCAAGTGAAATTGTCGATATCAAGAATCCGGTTCAGATTCTTCCCAGGAAGAAGTGCAAACAATGCACACTGAGGAACATTATGCTGGGAAGCTTCAGAGAGCTAAACAATTCCATCATTCATGATCCCGTTTTTCACAATTGCCTCAAGGCAATTAAGTGCATTATCAATGCCTCATTCAATAGAAGAATGGGATGCAATCATTCTCATTCCTAGGTCCGAATTCGCAAGGTCATGGCCTTTCCTGTTTTAAAGCACGCTTTCTGCGTTACTCTGACAACACCGGCTCCAGATGAACAAACACACACCACCGCAATGAATCCTGGACTGTAATCAACATCTCTACACTATCGTCCAGCAGTCGCACTAACGCTTTCAACTTTGCTTGGCTGCTGCAGCTGGATCGAACATTTTCTGTTGCTTGATGAGTTTTGATGGACCCAGCCCCAAGAGTTTCGTCAAGTTGTTCCTGATGCTTGTCGAACACAACATATAGATGAAGGCCTGCGTCACAGCACCACATCTCAGTCTTTTTCCTTGACTTCATCCGTTTTCATTTGGTAGAAACAAGACATACATACAAATACATATTGATACAATGCTTGCTTTATTTCTATCCAGTGGTTTTTTCGCACAGGGTTTTTTCATTAACAAATGTGGTTTTCTCAGTCTAAATGGGGACAGTGGGCCCCGAGGCTCTTTCCTACTTTCGCAACGATCATGGCGGGTTATTTGAACAATTATTCATAGATTCGTTTGCAAGGTGCTAGGCACTTTCACAAGGGATCTTTTACTAGGTTTACTTTATTTTTAGATGCACCTGTGGAGGATTTTCTAGAGCTGACTTTATTGGGCTGGATTTTTACCAAGGGCTGGGCTAAATCACCTCGTTGTGGACGGCCTTTGATAGGTAAATGCAAATTAAACATTCATTTCATGTCATGTATATATATATATATATGTGTGTGTGTGTGTGTAATGAGATACTCACCACAGAGCAATCAGAAAAATCATCCCCTTGGAGATTTCTGTGGGAAACTCGTCTGATGAACTGTGGAGGCTCAAATGGAAGTTTAGCAACCGGAATACCATCAAACCTGCAATCGAAGCATGCTCAGTGGAAAGACAATGGCCACAAGCATGTCTGGAACACATTCATCGATCTCCCAATACATTGCAGGACATTCTGTTGAATTCATCAATAAGTAAATTAACTGAAAAGAGCATATCATCACTCCATACCACCTACAGCTGTGTCAGCAGATTGAAGAAGACGATCAAGGCAAAACCAGTCTGCAGAAAAGGAACGACAGCCCAGTCACAAAAAGACAGAAGAGCACACCATAAGCCTTGAAATCGACAGATACAGAAGTTCTGCTCACCACGAGGCTTGTCTTCATTTGAACCTTGAAAACCTCTCCTTTCGAAGCTTTCATAAGCTCTTCCACTCTCTGGCCCTTTTTCTGTTTCTTGACCCCAGTGTTGGGCGTGCTTTTGGCGACCTCGAGCTTTCGACTTGCCCTATCCATCTCGGCTTCCAGACGCCGATAGCTGGTCGTGCGATAGATAAACAGCCAGCATAGACCTTCAGCCAGCAGACCAGACACGCAAGAAAGCACCATGATCAGCAAACTATCGTAGGAGAACGCCATTGCACACCAAGACAGCGTCCACTGGGATCGGGACGTCGTCTATTTGCTTTTTTTTTGGTCTTGGCACGCAATGATGTAATAAATACGGTAAATCCATTAATTATGCTGAGATTCGAAGCGTATTTGACCACTGCTCTGCATTGTTCCGAGCGCATGTTGGGACACCTCTGCCCTGATGGAGCCCACCACCACACCCAAGATTGCCGCTGTTTACAATAACTCGTCGAAATCCCAGCACTTCACAACTCTATCATCAGAGGAAGCGTCTTTGAATGGAAAATACACACGTCCACTGGTGCTGCCCCCACCAATCCCCTTTGCTTTCGCTAATCAGAGGATAAGAATCGACTGGAGAATGTTGCATGGCGTGGATATTCGCAAACTGGTGGGTTCGGAGACGGGCTCCGAGACGTGTATTTGTCGAGTCGAAGAAATATCGACCGCAGGGCACAACTCAGGTTGTCTTTTCCTCAGATATTAAGCACTGATGTGCAAGTGCTGGATGAATTGGTCCCTGCAATAGCATTTGGGGATTTGGAGGCTGAAGACCCCATGACTCTCACAGAGACGAACTTCGTCAAGATTTTCAGGCTGTCACAGCTCATCATCGAGTATCTCCTGTATGTTCAGGACACACTTTCCACTCAATGCAGTTTCTACCAGGAAGAGAGGTACACACTCCACCAATCGATCGAAAATTTCCATTACGAAACGAAAATCCTGCCAAACACACCTCCTCATGTGTTTGAGGTCACATGTCCCAAACTTTTCTCACACCCTGGTGTGCTGCATTCTTTCAAGGGGGCAAATTGGAAGGCATTTGTCAGCATGTCGAGTCAGACTGCGTGAACAGAGTGCCAGCCTGAAATTGTACAGACGGGAGCTCAGACAAGCACGAAGGGCCCTTCGCACATATGAACTCCTTGCTGGATGTGAAGTTGGCCACCGAGAAAAGATCCCAATCAAGATTCCACAACATCCTCCACCCGTAGAGAGAAACCCAACACAAAAGCTTACCAATGATGTCAATGAAACCCTGGACACCTCTTGCAGGGATCGGGACACTGCTGTAAGTCACACAGATTTCCTCACAAACACGTAAAGAACCCGATCACTCAATTGAAATGATCTGTTCTTCTCAGGAGAATTCCACCTATGACAATCAGCTCACCCGCACTCTCAAAGAATGCAACACTCTGAAGGCCGAAAGAAGGGAGCTACAGGATCAAGTTCACCAAATAAATGAGTCTCTGGAGAAGCTGAAAGAGTGTAAGTGGAAAATCCAGTCAGCTTGGGGGTGCAAGGAACGAAAGGTTTTCATTGAATTGAAACCTCAAGTGACAATCCCACTGTTCATCACTTCTATCTAGGTTCATATCGACGACCTGGAGAGTACAGCACCCTTCCACCCACTGACAAACCAACTGATAGGTAGCACTCCTGTGAAAAAGAAACTCTGCCCTTCAGAGCTCAGCTGCAACATCTATCAATTCTATTGACATGGGGATCAAATTCTCAGGTCTCTGGTCTTCAATCTTGAAGTGAATCAACAGCTGAAGGACAAACTGAGACAAGCAAATGAACAGCTGAGGTATACAGTCACCAGCTGAAGGACCTGCAAGGAAAAATACAATCAATGCACTCTTATGCTCGTCACAGAAATGACACCTTCAGTGGTGTGCAGATCCCTTGGCGAGGCAAAATCTGGAGCCCAGCTGAAGGTTGTGGAACTCATGCGGAAACTCAGCTCCTTGGAGAAGGAAAACCTTGTCCTTCCAGAAAGAGGACTGTTGCTGGATGGCACAGGGTGAGGATCCCACAAGTCTTGCCCCTTGACATAAACTCATTGTATCGGCGATAACAAAATACACTCTAACTTTATTTTGTTTCTTCAGCCAAGTTCGGGTCCTTCAAAGGGACAACGATCTTCTGAAAACTCAGGTGGGTGAGTTGGAGAGAGAACTCAACAGGAGCAAGAAGCTTTCCAGAGAGCTTCAAGGTGACAGGCAAAACCCCACACCCACATGCCACCAGATCCCCCAAACATATTATGATTATGGCAGCACTCATTGTGATGACGGTGGTACAGATGAGAACGAGCTGAGAATAAAATCAGAGGGGTCAGAAAATAAGAAGAATCCTGCCGATCAGACAAGAAATGAAGGGCAGTCAAACGCGACGATCCAGCGATTGAGAGATAGAAATCAACATTTGGAGGCAGAACTGGATTCAGCTGAAAAGTACAACCGAGTGGCCAAGGAGGAAATCAAGCAACTAGAAAAAGAAAATGAGGATCTCAGGTGACAGGGGCCAAAAAAAACAACTCACCCAAACTGATTCACAAACTGTCATTGCCACTCATTTTGAGATGTGTTTCGCTTGGTTATTTTCAGAATGGAAGTGGAGAGGCTCAATAAACGATGTAGCAAGGCTGCTCTTGTGCGACATGCGAGTTTCCCCAAGGAAGACACTACTGACAAAGATCTCAGTGGAAAAGAAAGGGTGCCTTCTCAAGAAAGCCAGGTGTCGACCATGAGTCCCACACTCCCCTTCAGCAAATAGGGTTCCAGCGTGCATACCGACATATGGAATGTGTGGTTTTCATTTTTTTGGCAGATTTCAGGTAGCAATATCCTCCCATCACATGCCCAGGCTCCAAAAAAAGAAATCAGACCACCCTCACAGGAGGGAGAAGCCGGAGAATCCACAACTCCCAGGTGAACATAACCTTCACCAAGACATTGAGGATTTTCATTCACATTTCCATGAGGTCTAGACCAGCTCAGATGAATTCACCCATGTTCTAAATGACCATGTCTCCTGTGTTATGTGTTGTAGTGTTTCCAGTTGGTGCTCCCCGCCAGTCCCGGAGCCATCCAAAAATGTGGAAGACCCTCCCCTCCAAAGACTCGTGCGCGTGGAAAGTGTTTACAATGGGGCAGCCCCTTTCAGGTAACCAATAACTGCAATAAGTCAAAAAGAGGCCATTTCAGGTAACACTGTCCAAGACTTTTTGAGGCCCTCAGCATCAACCCTGTGCTGACGTTCATGTCTTGTGCAAATTGTGGAAAACAGCCAGAGAAGCACAGAGTTCCAATCAAATGCGAATTCTCTGTCGAAGGCCCAGGTGCATGTTTTGGTGGCAAGGGGTCGTGTTGTGACTGAAGAGCAAGCTCAGATCTCAGAAACAGACCTCAAGACATTCGAAGAAAAGTATTCTTTCGAGTTCCCTGGAAATATGGCGGTTCGGTCGATGGAACCACACTCGGCCAAGGTAAGGCTCGATCATAGATGCCATGCGATCCTGTGACAAGACTGGGTCTTACTCTGAGCAAAAACCACTGTCGGGTTTTCCTTCCCAGACACTCAAGTATTGCTGAAAAAACAACATCTGTCCTCCAATCTGCAAGATGTCCCTCGAAATGTACTAAACTGGGCTGACAGCCTCTCGCAGCCCTCATGTGCAGAGAACCGATTTGAAAATAAGGGCAGATATATTCCTATTGCAAGTGTTTGACGCCAGAAGCTGAAACCTCCAGGAACATGCTTCCGCGTTCCCGACAATCTCTTCCAACCTGGAAGACATGGTTTGGCGTGAGTATCACAAGATGGGCATCAATCCTGCCTGGAAATGCCTTTCCGATGCAGAATATGCTGTGGCAACCAGACATCTTGAATTGAAGAGGGAACAAATCATGGAGGCCCTTCCGAGGGACAAGCAAGCTCGATACAGATCTCTGCACAAAACCCTGGCATTTCATCTGCATCGCTCCCTTCCGTCTCCACAGCAGGCACCAGGTCTGCATGGCCAGCGACGCACTTCTTCACAGGAGCTCAGTTTTCAGCAAAGAGACTTGAACATGCCGATTCGGGATGATCCACTTCCTCCCAGTGATCACCAGTGGGATGCTGTGGGTCCGCTTGCACAAGGTCTTGTGAAACAAAGGTCAGGATATGATACAACCTAGTGAGATCACCCTTTACACCCCTGGTCCTCTGACCATCTAATATCAGATAACTCTGGATGTATCCTCCAGGTCTTTGTTGCAATCAAGCACACATCCTCAGCATGATCCCGAAATTGGACGTGCACACAGCTTGCCCATCCAGTCCTGTCAACCTGACGTTCCTGGTAAGAATCTGTTGCGGCTGACCTGGCACTCAGCACACCATCTCATATTCTTTCAGTGATTGTGTTTGTAACTGTTCTTTACAGACATGGACGGCAACTCTGAAGAGGAGTTGACTGACCAGAGTCGTCCCCACTCACCGGCATCTACTGTACAGTCTGAAACATCCCTTGCCCAATCCTCTTCATCTAGAACAGCAACATCAATTGGCACCAGGAGTCCCCATGCACCCCAGTAAGCCTTGAAAGACAACGTCAAACCGCATGTTTCAGAAATTACAAGACCCTTTCTGACAGAAATTGCAAGAACCCTTCTGAAACACCTAACCTGTGACCTCAACAGTACGACGCATGTTGCAGATCCAATTCCTATTGCGAACCAGACCTTGATGGCTCAGTGACACCTACATCACCAGCTGTAAGGCCTTCATTGAGAATCTATGGGGACGATGACGACTTTGACGAGGATGACTCCAACTCAGAAAGTGCAACACAAAAAAGCTGGACTTCGACGCAGGTCACAGAGTCTCAGAACACAGAAGCACCTCCAAACTCTGTTCAAAGGTGATGGTGATGGATCATTAGGTTTACCTCCTGTCCATCAAATTTTAAATTGCAGATACGTTGAATTTGGAGGAGGACAAATTGAACTGAATTGCAATGCTTCAGATCTCCAACGAGTCCTACATCCACCCATGTGTCTGACTGTACGAGTGAATTCCAAACGGGGGCGAACAGCATAAGGACCAGCTCCAGCTTGCAACAAGGATGATTTGGGGGGGCGAAAAAGCTGGGCATTCCTTCTAAATAGAACAAGAGCTTTTGTCTATGTGATGAAAAAAGACAATGCCTTTCGTGTAACAACAGTCTCATCTGCAAACCAACGTCTTGGATCCAGCCATGCTGTTCATTCAAAAAATAATATGTCCCTGCCTGGAGACATAACCACATTCCCCACAGAGTTCGGTGCAATTGCTGAGGCAATCTGCCTGCCAGAAAACTTCCCACAGCACAGAAAGATAGCAAAATCAGGGAGAAGTACGGTTGCACCCAATTTCCCCCTCTCATGTGTCGAAACACATTAGGCAGCTACTCAGAAAACGGCCCATCCAGTCAATTGAAACCAATGAAATATCTAACACCTGTCATCACACCCCAAGCAACCATCGAAGCTTGCAGCTTGGGATTGATTGATCCCACCATGGAGTTTGGTTTCCTCTGCAGGAAGATGCATGTAGTCCCATGCATGCTGAGCTTTCCCTTTCACCGATGGATGCCAGGGTTGCTAGAATTACAAATCCTTCAGACTCTTTTCCATCTGAGTGATGTACTTCTGAAAGATGCCCACTTTTTCCTCCAAAACATAAGTTTTCCCCACATATGGATACACGGTGACCTCGAAGTCCCGGTCACCCTTGTGCTCTTCCAATGCCTCCATTATGCATTCTTGGGCAGTCTCCACACAAGCACAGGGAACAACAAAATGACTTGAACGAAGGACATTTCATTTTTCCATCATTTCAGGCAAGTTGCGAAGCTCTCCTAAGGTTGTGCATTTCATCCCATGAAGAAAAAAAAAAAAAAAAAAACGACTCTGCGAGATCACACCTGAACATTGTCCACAAATGTCTTGCATGCAGCAATGGCATCCTCTGGGTTGGCTTTGCCGATGTGTGAGAGGGTTTCTGCCAGTCTGCCAGCAAGCTCCACACATGACAGGATTCTCTGGAGCCGAATTCGATCACATCTCGTTGGCATGGACTAAATTGCAGTCATTCTTGATTTCCCAATTCTGGGTTTGGTCTTTGGGAGCAGTTCCCAAGATGGGATTCACAGCCACAAGACAATCATGCAATCCTCTGCAAAGACAATTCCCACCTCCTCGATTTTCTGCAGCCTCTTGAAGTCTGACGACAGGACGGTTTTGTCTTCCTCGCCCTTGGCAGCCATGGTCGAATCGAGGCGTTGATGACGACGATCAGGACCCTTTTTATTGTCGAAATTGATTGCCGAGTCACCGCCATCTCACCAGACTGCCTGAATTTGTGGATTGGTGAGCAGTGTGTTGGGAGCGTTGCCCAGGATGGCGTCGAAATGGACTCGCAGTTTGAGGCTGTTGGAGCATCATGCCAATCAGTGGTTGGAAGGATGGGGAGCCGCGTGTCAACCAGCTCTTCAGCCGGCTTTGCTAGGTTTCCCACAATCACCCATGCAATCACAATCGCCCTCTTCGGGAATTTTTTCGAGGGAGCTGGAGCGAATCTCTGAATGGTTGGCAGTCCCCAAAAGAAAGGTAATTTATCTTTGGGTTTTTTTTTGGATTGAATGAAAACAAGTGAATAAAATCGAGCTCAGTGGTGATCAGGATACTTTTTTGGTTTGTGATGATTGCAAGCATTCTTTGTTGGGAAAATGTGTTGAAAGATGAGACAGTGAAAGGGTGTGTGTGGGATTCATAGACATCTCCATCTCGCCGTGGGAAGCGTTGGGCAAATAGGTGGCTGCAACCGAAATTCAGCCTGGCATTCTGCAGGTGATTTTCCCATTTTCATCTCATGCCCAGCAAGCAATGCAGGGAGTGATCGACCTGTGAAACGGTTCCTTGTCTTTTTTTCTGCAGCTGTGGGAGAATTCTCTACCCTCATCAAGTTAAGCCGTGTTGTGTCAAGAAAATGAGCCGTGGGGATGAAGATGAGGAGGAGGAGCAGCAGCAGCAGGGGGAGGGGCAGGGGCAAGACAAGAGTGCCCTGGGGATTTGGCAAAGAACCCATGGAAAGAAGTCACAGAAGGGTTCCCTCAGGAACAAGCGGAGAGGACCAATGAAGAAATCTCACGTTACCACAGCTACAGAGGCACCCGCAACTGAATGATTGGAGCCACCAGTGCCATGCCCGAGTTCGTCCAGCAGACGCAAGGGAGAGATGCCGGGAGGTGTCCAGCTAAGTATATATTTCGGTGATTGGAGGGTAACATTTAGCTCTGGGATTGAGTTGGGGATTGCGTTGGGTTCACAATATCTTTGGCTGTCAACCTTTTCATGGGATCTGAAGGGGGATAGAAACCATCCTGTCAATCGAATCTTGACAATTTTTGGAAGGTCAATCTGAGGAATCTCATTCAGGAGCAGGCGTGACAAAAGAAAAGCCAGAGGGAAGAATCTCATTAAATCCATTTATCCACAGCTGATTGACTTCAACTAGACTTCTGTATCCAAATACAGCAGTGTCTGGGGAACTCTCTCTATCTCTCCAGGGAAATTGTGCACCCCAAATGGGTCAATCCAGATCAACATGATTTCCCAGTATTTTTGCATCTGAAGTTCTTGTGGATTTCCACCACATAACGAACCAGCTGCACCTCCACACACTGCTCGCTGGGAGCCAGATCGATCCGATGCGTGGAAAAGTTTTGCTGCCCACTTCTCTCCACAACCATCACCGTTTTCTTTCTCAAGTGCAAAATATTGGCGATAACTGCATGCACTCCATACTTCTCGATCGCACCCTCTGCCTTTTTCAGCAATAGATTCTCATCAGTTTCCAGCTTAAAGCTGACCACGAATGCGTCTGGGACCCATTCATTGCAGAGCACTCCCAAAGCTTTGGGAACACCTTCCAGATCCAACTTCATGGACCCATCGCAGCTCTGTATTTTGTGATCAGCCAATTTGTGCCAAGGAATATAAAAATCAGAGACTGCTGCAGCCAAGTAGAACATTGCCTGGTTTCCACATTCATTAGTGTGACGAGCAATGCACTCCAAGCTCACGAGATAATCGAACACTGTGGTGAATTCGATTTTCAACAAGAGCTTCTCCTTCTGGACTCGCTCCAACGTTTCCAGTAAGGAGTGCACCACGGAAGCTTGGGTATGTTTCACGCTGATTCGGTCGTCAGCATCCAGCTCCAGGCAAGCCCTGAGGGCGTCTGCAACGCAAGGGCCCAGCTCCTGGGAGAAGGGTTGCAGCGACTGGGTTCTCGTCAGGAATATCACCGCATAGCCGCATTCCACGAATTGTTCCACCGATAAAGCTCCCCGTGAGCCGGCACTGAAGTTGTCGATGTATCGAACACACCGCTTCTCCAAGGGTACGGTGGTACCCCCAGATGTGACGCAGACAATGGGCCTCGATGATCCTTCAAGCGATGTCGCATGGTGTGCAACGAACTCTTTCAACGCTTGTTTGGTGGCGTCGGGGGGCGAATCGCACCCTGCCAGAAAGGAGTCCAAAGACATTACGCATGGTTCGAAGCCCTCGAATCTACGTTATTTTGGCCAAATCTGCGCTATTAATAGGCGCAATTCAGGAGACAGCGCGTGTAGTTTTTGGGAAATCTTTGGCGTTGCCGAGGATACCGGTCGCCCAGACCGTCGTGATTGCGCCACCTTCCGTTTAGGGTGCGGTCACATTGGATCAATCAATCAATCAATGATTACATGTTGCCAGTGTGACCGCACCTTTACTAATGTCCACACTCAAAAGTCAAAATCCTGTTTGTATGCTCCTCACAGTTCTGCATGTACCTCCAAGGGCATTTTAATACACTGGTGCTGAGAACCCCCCCTCCTTCGATCAGGGTTTATTCTAGACCACGTTCAACCACCAACATGCAAAAGGATCTGCAGCAATCGGCACTGTTTTCTTGGAATGCCACATGAATAAAGTCAGCAAATATGCTTAAATACAGTTCGTTCGTACAAAACATAATATAACAATCTTCCGGTCCTTCTTTTGCTAAAGAAAAGAGGTCACAAAAAAGAGAAAAATGAACAAAACCACACTGTTTCAGTGTCCATCATGATAGATCCTTCTGAATCCTCATAACTAAGAACTCATATACAAGTGAAAAAAATCACCTGGCTGGACATCAGCCATCACCACTCAAAACCGATTCCCAACAAATCAAATCCACGTAGCTCTCATTATAGCCACAAAACGTTATCAGAAACAAACAAACAATCATTGGCATATGCCACAAAATCCTCGCGCCAAATATTGGCCAAACTGGCAAAAAAAAAAACATAGCTAATAAGCTTTCATCCCTTAGTTCAACTGGTATGGAATCTTAACCCCTGGGGCATCCTTTTTCAAGTATTGTTTTGCTTTGGAGGCCTGGATGATTCCCTCAAACTCCTCCCCATCGATGTTTTCGTTTTCCAAGAGAACATCAGCCACCTCATGCAGAATTCCAATGTTGCTTTGAACCAGATCTTTCGCACGCCGATATGCGACCTCCACCAACCTCTTGACCTCAGTATCAATATCATTTGCAGTGGACATCGAGAATTCGCCTTGCTGACCCATCTCTTGCCCCAAGAAAGAAGGACCGCTGGATGACCAGGAAATCTGACCCAGCTTATCACTGAATCCCATCTGGCTGACCATCAACCGAGCTGTGCGAGTCACCTACACCACGACATCAAATTATCACAACAATAAAACTCATTCAAATTGCCTGATTTTGTCCCAGAATTCCCCAGTTGACCTTGGGGGGTAGGAACAGATTCACGATTGCTCCCAACCAGATCTCCACCTGTTGAAAATCATTGGATGCTCCAGTCGTGATGTTGTCCTCCCCAAAAATCAGCTCCTCAGCGATACGTCCACCGAGGGCGACCGCCATTTGATTCTCCAAGTACGTACGGCTATAAAGCCCCGACTCCAGGCGCTCCTCGCTGGGAGCAAAAAACGTCAACCCACCAGCAGCTCCACGAGGAACAATCGAGATTTTTGTCACGGGATCGTATTCTGGCATTAATGCACCAACCAGTGCATGGCCGGCTTCGTGGTAAGCAACCAGCTTCTTCTTCTTGTCGGTCATTATCGCTTGTTTCTTCTCGGGGCCTGCAACGATGCGTTCCAGGGCATCGGCGACCTCCTCCTTTGAAATTTCTGTGAGGCTTCTGCGTGCAGCCATTATGGCGGCCTCGTTCATGAGATTCTGGAGATCAGCACCAGTGAAACCTGGAGTCCGGCGAGCGATTTTTTCGAAATCCACATCTTTCCCAATTGTTTTCCCCTGGGCATGCACTTTCAAAATTGCAACGCGACCTTGAAGATCTGGTCGATCCACAGTCACCTACAACAGAATCACATATAGCACCAGCTATTCTCAGGGTTTTTTTCACCAGCCAAAACATTGAAAAGCTCTTCCCCACCAGAATTGGTTGCAGCACCTGTCGATCAAAACGGCCAGGTCGAAGAAGGGCTTGATCAAGCACATCAGGTCTGTTGGTGGCTGCCAAAACGATGACACCAGTGTTACCCTCGAAACCATCCATCTCTGACAGAAGCTGGTTGATCGTCTGCTCTCTTTCATCATTGCCACCACCCAGCCCAGCACCTCTCTGACGACCGACGGCATCAATCTCATCAATGAACACAATGCAAGGAGCTTTTGCTTTTGCCTGTCCCATCAAGATCAAGACAAGAGTGTCAATGCGTCGGGCATCAGTCGACTTTTGCTTGCTTCATCAAATGCAAAAGCAAGCATCAGCATCAGTACTTCTTCAGGCCTCCTGAAATATTCCCCCAAAGATTCCATCCAGGTTCTAGCACATTTTAAAAAGAATATCTGGCCCTTTCCTCCCCCGAAAAGAATAGGATCTATTATACCCATTACACAAATAAGTGCATCTACATACCTTGTCAAACAAATCTCTGACTCGTGAGGCACCCACACCAACAAAAAGTTCAACGAACTCTGAAGCGGCACAGGAGAAGAACGGAGTCCCCGCCTCCCCAGCCACTGCCTTTGCCAAAAGAGTTTTTCCAGTGCCAGGTGGGCCAACCAACAGCACACCCTTGGGAATCTTTGCACCCAGCTGGGTGTACTTGTCAGGGCTTGCCAGAAAATCGACCACCTCCTGGAGTTCCAACTTGGCACCATCTACCCCCTGAAGCACACGATTTTCGATTTTCGATCTGCGACAGTACTACCACTTGATTATTATCACAGCTCACATGTTTATCATTTCAATTGTGAAATGCCATGAAGGAAATCGTCCATTGGGGGATAAAAGTGAGCTGTTAGGAGGAGATCCTGCTAATGTTCTTGAAATTCAATACAACTGGGCTATATCAGACTGTCCGACTTGGGGTAAACTATTTGATTTTAAAATATTGTCGATATTGGGGTGATTTTCCACAGCGACCCACCGCAACATCTGAGAAGGTGATCCCAGTTTCAGGGACTTCCTGGAACTTTGATTTTGATTTTCCAAAGTCCATTGGGCCGCCACCAGGGCCACCCATAGGTCCACCTCCTTGCTCCCCACTCGACCTTCTGAAAAGGAAGAGCAACCCAGCCACGGCCAGCAAAGGAAACAACAGATTCCCAAGCAGAGCCACAAAGTTGCCCTGGGGTTCGCCTTCTGCCACCGATATATCCACTCCATTTCTGGCAAGGATGTCCACCAAATCAGGATCTTTTGGAAGAACGACAGAAGCACGACGTCCGTCAAGAGCGGTGAGCTGCACCTGGCCACCGTCTCTGCTGAAACGAACTCTCTCCACCTTTCCAGATTCTACTGCAGCGATAAATTCAGAATACCGCCACTGGTTGGACTCCGGCAAGCCGCTTTTATCAGTTGCCGGGGGAGGAGCTTCGAAAGTTTCTGGAGCTGCCCTTTGAGATACGACTTCCGACTCGGTGCTTTGTTGCGGAGGGAAAAAATCGAAAGCCATGGCTGGTTGCCCTGTCAAAAGCAGCATCGCCAGAGATGCTGCAGCAGCTTTCCCCAAGACGTCTTGTCCTCCCTGAGACAAACACCCGAACGCATCAACATCCACAGTCCTTCCGCTTAGGAAAGGAACGTCTCAATCCGTTGCGCATCCTCACACCTCATCCTTTCGTCCATGGACAGCTGGTCGTCGGGATAAAGCAGGTCGTCGGGGTGTGGAACCTACTCGCATGCCCCTGCGGACGACCTTCACCAGGGGGTAGCGACCCGTGGCGAAAGGAAGTCTGCAACATCGACACGCACTCGACGTTTCCATCTTGATTCTCCAGCACCACGCTTCTTGTTAAAGCTTTGCTGCTGCGTTCCGAGCCGTTGGGTGCTCAGACCAGAGGACCGTCCACCACATAACATCAGTGCAGAGAAAACACGATGGGAGTGACTACCGGTGCAGAGTCATTCCGCGTTGGTGAACTTGACGTCATGGACTTGGGTTTTAGGAATAGATGATGTTCAGTGGGCAAGATTGACGACTTCTGCGGTGGGACCTAAAAACATTTACCAAAAAGGATTTTTTGAGCAGGGCTTGTGTCTTGCGTTCGTTGCTTTCCTCTGCGATGTTAGGCGTCACGGTTTCTGGTGATACTACATTCCTATGGCGTTGCCACAAATCTTCCAGGGCAACAGGATCAGGTCTGTGGCGTCTCCTATTTGTCAGTATGAACTAGAGTTAATTAACCACAAAACAGGCTGCAAAATTCCCCATGTAAATTCCATGCAGCCCTAAGATTTCTCCCAAGTGTTGGATGGTTGGATTGGAATGTGAAGCGAGGGTCTGGATTTCAGGGGCTTTAAGGGTTCAAAGGATCGATGCCTCTCGTCTTGTTGAAACTCGGCCAAAGACGAGGCGTCAATGTGGTAACACGGATATCAACTCTTCCTTGGCTAATGCATTCGATGAATTGACGCATGAGGATGAATTGACGCATGAGGATGAATTGACGCATGAGGAAGAATTGACGCATGAGGAAGAATTGATGCATGAGGAGGAACGTTCGCTGATAGAGGAGACCTTTGATTTGACTGGTGACGATTTTAAAGGTGGTGGATGGTATACTTTTCCAATGAAGGTGCTTCAGTTGGTGCAGATGCACAAAGCCATAATCGATGGTAGATTCACTGTACTTGTGTGGCTAAAGGACGGACAGCACTTTCCAGTTCCAGCGAGAAAAGCCACTTGTTGCTGGAGGGATTCAATGTTCCTTGGCCTGTGCTGTGGAGAGTTTTGTGCGACCATCTGGTCAGTATAGGTTTGATATCTGAAGATCAGGCCTTTGGTGCATCAAACAATTATTCTCCCATGAAGAAGGCCATCCTGGCACTGGCAAGGTAAGAATCATGTGCAGTGTCTGCTCTGGTGCAATCAGACCCCCAATCCTGCAAATGTTTGGTGTTTGGAGATGACAAGGTCCACCTTCTTTTCCAGGGATAATGCGGACCTCCTCAAGTACTTTCCCCCCAAAACGATTCAACGGGTTGCAGCATGTGAAAACCCAACGCCGCGTGACAGGAAGACCAAAAATGCATTCAAGAGACTTAGACAGACCTTCATCGGCTCAGATCTTGGAACTGAGGAAAAGGACGCCGGCAGCGATGGTGTGGGCGAGGCATCATTCCAAGACTTGATGCGCATTATGTTCAAGGCGCAACTTATATCGTCAGACCCAGCCCTGAGGGGTCAAAAATCGTCTAGAGGTATGTGGAGTTGATGGCCATTCTCCCAGCTTGAAATATTATCTTATTCATATTTTGCCTGTTAATGGGCTGCTATTATTTGTTATATTCTACAGCGCAATAACAAGCAAATAATTACGCCCCTGGAAAACATACTTCTGAGGTTGAGCTGATTCTGTCGTAGAGCTTCTATTCGAGTGCACACCAGCTCTGCGACGGACATTACAGATTTTACTGGTGCCAGAGGACAGGGAGCTTTCACATTGCGACACGTCCTGACAGAAACAGGGAGGGTCATCAACTCCTTGCTTGCAGTGCATGAACAATGTAAAAAAAATTGCTTCGGTAAAACTGATATAGCAATGATGAGTGACAGGAGTTTGTTGAATATTACAGTATTATTTCTCGTTGAAGTCATCCCAAACTTTATGCAGACCCTGACATAACCCTATCTATAACCCTCACTTTGAATTTTTGCATAACCCCCCCCCCCCCCCCCCCCCCCATCCCATCTCCATCTACTATGGCATATTTATGGTTATCTGTGCCTTGCCTCTCAGGACTACCACGCTAGCCTTGTGCAGACATGCCAAGTAAACTTCAGCATACTAGTATGCCACTAAATCAGATCATGTATTGTATCATGTGTCGGCTCTCGGTTTCCCTTGGGTGTCATCCCCCTCTGCATTGATGTCCGGCACGACGTCTTCTTCAAGCTCCTGATCATCGACCCCTGATTGCTCAATGAGATCCGAAATGAACTTTTCGAGCGAATCGATTCGATCTCCCATGTCATTCACTGCAGATCCAGTGCACAATGTCAATGACTTTCTCATTCCGATATTATATCATCCAGGTCAGACTAGACCTGTTTTGGTGCGAAACTAGCATTCCCCTTAGCATGCTTTTCCATACTCATCTCTTATTGTAACCTAATGGCCTTTGGGAGCAGAAATCTATTACCATCATGTGCTTGGGCTAATTATTCGTGCAGGATTTTTGCATTTTACAGATTTTTCAACTGGGGCTGCTCAGCTGGCCCAACGGTGAACGCTGTTCTAACAACACCCACAAGTCCAGGCCATTCACACTCACGTTTTGTAGCAATACCCTCCTCCATTTGTTTGAACCGTGAGTCCTGACAGTGAAAACGACGAGAAAAAGATAACCGAATCAAAAGTCGTCACCAAAAAATAAAAAGCAGGAAGGTCTCGTTTTCCCCGACCAAGACAACGGACCATTTGGTTTAACAGGTTCTGCACAAACGCTGTGATCTCCCCAGCTCCCTGAGGTTTCGTTTCGTTCTCCTTTCCTCCTGCCTGCTGCAAGCAAACACCAATCCTTTCAGCAACACGAGAGAATCAGACCCACAAGGCCTATAAGGTTTCAAGACTCCGGATCGCGCCGATAGACGATCGAACACACCATCGTGTCTGCTCCGGAGCTGGGCTAGAGTTGGAATCGAAGTTGCAAACAGTTTCGCAAAACCTCAGAATCAGGACTCTGCCAGTGCTGTTGGCAGTGAAATGACCTTTCCTGGATTGATGAGGGAAGGAATGAGAAAATTTTTTCAAGGGAGATTCAGGGAACGCGAGGGGCTGGCTCTTCCGTTTTCCGTTTGCCCCCGAAAACAGGGTGGATCGAGTCGCAATCGAATCTGGGCACCGACTTCCAGGAAAGGCCCTATCCACCTCATACCTTTCCTGAGTATGAGCTGCACCTCTGGGTGCGACTGCAGGTGTCCGAACGGACGAGGTAAATTGTCGGGCGATTATCGTCGAAAGTGTGAAGCTTGGTAGATTGGCTGGTTTCCGTCTCCTGTACGTTTTTTTTGCTCGTTCGTGTCAATAGCTTCCGTTCCTCTACTCCGTGTCCACTCCACTGATGTCGACCTGGCTGAAAGTCGTCTTGGCGTGCCTTGAGAGTGAACGGACTTCAACATCGACTGTTGAACACTTTGAGCTATCGAAGCTACCGACAGTGAACCATTAGATACATCCGCCAGGCCGGAGTTTGGCGAAAGAAGTGCCCGTGATACCGGATAGAGTATTTTTCGATTCGACCTACATGGACGGAAGACAAGAACTGCACATAAACCATTTGCACTCTTCTGTCCTTCAAACTATTTTTGGGGCCCTCGGTCCAAAGGACCTATGCAGATCCAGCGCAGTGTGCACTCTGTGGAGGGACTTGAATTTGGACAAAGTGGCTGAGCAGCGATGGAGGAGATTCTACTCAGCCAGATGGCAGCTCAGGGGGGAGAAAGATCGAATGACTGGATGGCAGAAGCTGTACGGAGCTAAAATCAGAAAATCTAGAATTTGGCAGGGACAGTACCAAGCAGACAGCTTGTTCGGACACAAGGGCGGTGTGCGCTGTATCAAGCTGCTGCCGGAAAGAAACCTTGTTGCTACAGGTACTGGGCAAAAGGTGCTGTCTGTCTGTCTGACCCATCATGGGAGGACATAGTCTGTCTGGATATTTGAATGGCACCTTTTCTGAAGAGAAACCCTAACCCATGGGACATTCACGAATGATTTTGCAGGATCTCTGGACAAAACTGTGAGGTTGTGGGATCTTGAAGGAGGCATCCCACTCAGCTGTTCCAAGCTTCATGGAGGAACCGTACGGCGACTGGCAATCGGACAGGACACACTTGTAAGTGGGAGCACTGATGCGGTGTTGAGAGTTTGGGATTTGGCCAAGCTGAAAACCCCCCAGCAATCCGCACCAAGAAAACTGATAGGACACACGGGACCGATATCTGGTCTTGCCTTGGTGGATTCGACGATCTATTCTGGCTCCTGGGATTGCAGCGTCCGAGTGTGGGACAAAGACAGAACAAAGCCCAAAGCAGTGTTCAAATATGATGACTGGGTGTGGGCGATCGTTTGCCGAGGGCCGTCTCTTGTGGTGGCTGCAGGGAAGGATGTGATCTTCCAGGTAAGACAAAAATCAACGAAACGGTTGGTACCTTTTCCCAGCGCATTTTGCCTGAAACCTGGACAAACCTGGACAAGATGCCAGTTACGTCTTTTATGTCAAAAATTTCACTCCATTTCTCTGATGTGTCAAAACAGGATGCTGCGACTGGGAAGATTATTTACCATGCCAAGAAAATCCGCCAGGAAGGGCATGTGTCATGTTTGGAGTCGACTCAGGACAGCAGAGTTATCTTCACAGGGGCTGCTGATGGAGTGGTGCAGATGCACGACACCAGAGCAAGATTCTTTACGTCCACCTTGTGGAGCCATACTGCTGGCGTCAGCGACCTGGCCTTCGAAGATCCTTGGGTTGCATCTTGCTCCCATGATGGCAGTCTTGCCATGATCAACATCGAGAAAAAGCTGCACTCTGCCAACGAGATCAGCCAGAGCCCTGCGAAGCTCTTCCCAAGAGCCTCGGATAGCAGAAAGATAGCCTGGAAAGGGGGCCCAGTTTACTGCGTGGACATGTGCAGCGAGTGGCTGGCGTGTGGGTCCGAATCGCCGGTGGTGAAGAGCTGGGATTTCCGGGGTGCGGAAGCGGCAGCGATGAAAGCGAGGGCCCAAAGAGAGGCTCGCAAGAGAAGGAAGGGCAAGAGGCTGGAACCTAAAAGGAGGCTTCCCTGCATTGCGTCCAGTGATGACGAATCCCACGAGTTGAAAGAATCGAAAACAGGCTCAGAAAGGTATGCACATCTAATGCATATATATGAACTGAAGTTGAGCATCCCATGTTGGGTTTGAAAGAAGCAAACAGTGTATTTGGATTAGAAGCAAGGCCGCCTATTTTGTCAGGATGAAAGAGAAAGAAAATTATTAGGCGGGAGGCTTGTCCCATACCAACAGGAAAAGTCCATTAATTTCGTAGTTTTTGAGGAAATGTTCCTGAAAAGTTGCTGTGGATGATTCAGTGATTCCGATGACATGGACTCCAACCAACAAGCCCCATTGATTCCTCCATCTGAAATGATGCACCAGGGCTGCGGATACTGGAATCATATCAGGGGAGGGGAAAGTACAGATGAGGGTGAAATGTTGGAGGCATATGCTTGATCCTTCTTGATGATTTCACATATTTCTGGTGTGTTTGCTGGTGCTTTTTGCCTGTGCTGTGATTAGCTTCCCTCAAGATATGGTGGTGAAATAGGTTTTGAAATGCGTCGCATGGATGCAGCATTCGTGGATCATTCAAGACACTTTGTTTTCGACTTATGTCCCAGAAATATTTACTTGTAATTTATTTTTTTGATTAGTGTGCCTGTCGTTGGCACGTATCCAGGTTTGTATTGTGAAAAATTCCAATTGCCCTCCGTGTCCAAAATCCACTGCTACCTCTGTGGATCACTGATAGAAACACAACCAAGCAAAATTTAAATGACCGGCAGCAGGGAGGGAGGGGCGAAACACCAGTGTTACAGTTTTTCAATTGCATTGTGGGGAGGGAAACCAGACACTTTGGAAAATGATTATGCTAAGCCAGAAGGAGCACGCTTCTAACCAGTCTTTAGTTTTTGAACATTTCATGGTCAAGAGTGGCACATGCCAGCAATATGAAATTCTATCGTTGTGAAGACAATTTGAGGAGCATTCGCTGTGAGAATGAAGAACAAGAAATTATTACAACCCCCCCCCCCCCCAGTATTCATCCTCAGCCCACAATAAACTCCACAGCTCAACGTTCCCACCATCACAATCTTGTTTCTTTCTACAGCCCCACTGTCTTTCTGTGTCTTTGCCACTTTCCAGGCAATGATCCCAACTGCACTGTGGTCCCTGCCATGAGTTCTCATCCACTCCCCAATCAGACCCAATACAGCAATTGAATCACCAGATGCTCTTTTGGTATTTCACAAGATGTTGTGCTTTATGATGTATCTTATCTAGTCCAGCGGGTAGCAGTATGTGAGGGGTGGGGGGTCAAAATGTAGGTTGGCCTTGGCGAATGAAAACAAATACCTGCAATTGTGCACCCCAAAGACAAGGAGAGGGTGGATAGCCGTTGGATTGTCATCAGTGCTCGATCAGTGGGCATAAGGATAAATTTGATTCACAGCAAGGAGTTTCCTGTTTACCTGTCTCGGACAAAGTGGAATTCTTCACTTGAACAGCAACATCCTTCTGGACCAATTTTTACTGTGAACTTTTTCCCTTCTTTTAGGTCCCCGGAATTTTTTTTAAAACAAGCTGCCAACAAATACCACTGACAAAAAAACACTATATGGCAAAAAGAGGCCATCCCCCCCCCCCCTAATGCCAGAGAAACACAAATATCAAAGCATGCTCCCAGAAACTTAGAAAAATCCCCACGAATTAAGTCTCCCCGACTCATTGCTGACGCAGATGTCACGCATCGCTGCGTCAGGGAGTGCTTTATCGCTTTATGACATTTTCGTCTTCCTCTGGGACATCTCCTCCACCACTCTCGTTTCTGCCCGGTCCATTTCCGCCCGGTAAAAACCGTATCGTGTTCGTGTTGAAATTCAGAACTTCCGCATAGTAGCACCTTCCTACTCATCGAGAATATTCCGCGACGTGGATACTGAGGATACTTTGCAGTTTTTTTCTCACACAAGAAGTCCCCTTTGTACGTTCCAACCGTTGTAGCGTGACGACCGACGGGGAGCTTTGGGCTGTTGTATTCTTTCTCTTCCTGGTTATCCAACAATGAGGGGGGCAATGATTTGCGAAGGATTAAAGGCTCTCACCCCGACCGTGACGAGCCGTCTCGCGAAGAGAACACGGAATCCTCAGGTAGTCTGAATGGTCTTGTTTGTTGATTTCCTTTTCTGCTTTTATATGAGTTGTGTCTGTTCTCAAGAGGGTTGAAAAGCAAATCAGTAAGAATAGGGTTCCCAGGATAAGCACCATCCTCAAGGGGGGTTGTTGGTGTCATAGTCTCCCTGAGTGTTGCTGTGTTTTGTTTTTTCTTTCTTTTCTTTTCTGCTGAACGAAAGCAGACCGGAGTGGTGTATTGCTCGAACAAGGGTTGGATGGCTGTTGCTAAGGAAGAAAAATCTTCTACTAGTTCTGCTCACTCAAAGTGAGTTGCGATTTCAAAATGCAAAAATAAAGGAGTCTGAGAGGTTGCTTTTTCTTCAATCGAAAAAAATCATTTACGTCGGTGAAGAAGGGAGTCCCCTGCCTGATGGCCGTTTTGAATGCCGTGTTGAATCAAAAAATTTCACAAGAAAATTTCGCCAGGGAAGAATGTTCTCCGAGGCACTTCTGGTTTTTTGAAGAAGAATTTAGGTGCTGTGGGAATTCGACTCAAGTTTTATGATAACCCAGTTAGTCAAAAAACGAAAGAAATTCAAAGTATTGACTCGGCTGGGCTCCTTCCACGCAGGGACCTGGGAAATATTGTACAAACTGTGAGCGATACCCCACTGGAGACTGCCAGTCATATTCCATTGGAGGAGTCAGACTCGTTTGACCCTAAGTCTTTGTTGGTTCCTCTCCTCGGAGTGGGTGCCCTTGTGGGGGTGGTGGGCCTGAGTGCATATTTCAAGGAGGACATAAGCATGTTTTTAAATGCATTCACAACGCAAGTGAAAGAGATGGGGCCCTCGGGATACGTAGCATTTGCTGGTTTGTACATTGTTCTGGAGACTCTTGCGGTCCCGGCGACTCCTCTCACGTTGACGGCTGGGTATCTGTTCGGTCAATTGCCTGGCACTCTCGTTGTGTCCAGCGCCTCATCTGCGGCTGCAGTTATAGCATTCCTTATCGCTAGATATGCTGTGCGGGACAAGGTGAGGCTCACTCGATTTCTTCAGTGAATCTGTTGTAGTGTTTTGTGTAGTTGGAGTTGGAAGTTGGGAGTGCTTTCAACAGACAATCTTCTGTTGCGGTGCTTGGCACTGAGATGGCGGCATGAATAGTGTAGTGTATTGCTCTGGATTAGGTCTTGGACATGGCAGCAGGCAACAAACAATTCAATGCCATTGACAAAGCAATCAAGAAGGACGGCTTCAAGTTTGTTTTCCTCCTCCGCTTGAGCCCTCTCCTTCCGTTTGCTGCATCGAACTACCTTTATGGGCTGACGTCAGTCGAAACTGGACCGTACTTTCTCGCCAGTTTCTTGGGGATGCTGCCCGGCACTTGGGCTTATGTCAGTGCAGGGAGCGTTGGTCGTGATATTTTGAGCGGTGGGAGTCCAAGTTTCTCCCCCCTCGAAATAGGTGAGTGCATAAGGACTCGATGGTGTATGACTTTGTGATTGCATACTAGGGATTCTGGCACCTCAATGCTTGGCTGGGTGACCCCTCCGTAGATGTGCTTTGTTGTTCTGCTTGTGTTTCTCCTGTCTGTTTCTTTGCTAAGGCTACCAGTTTCTTGGACCCTGATTGCCAGCTTGGTTTGCCGTTTTTCTTCCAGGCCTTGCAGTCACTTTGACGGCCGTTGCACTATGGGGAGCAGGAGGAATTGCCAAAAATGCTCTTGCAGAAGTGGAGGAGGAGAACGACTGATTAGCTCCAACGATTTGTCGCGTCCATGTCTCATTTTTGTAACTGCCCATGAGGTGGTGATGTGTATACTCTTGCAGAGAAGAATGTTTGTGGGATTCTGATGGGTGAGCAGATACTGCATATAGTGTGAATTCGTTATCCTTGTGGCTACATTGGCAAGGGGATATCAGAAAATTATTGATTGTACTTCTGTGGTTCTCTCTTTATTCTTTCGGCTCCTCCAGAGTTTCTGGAGCATGCAGTGAAAATTTGTTATTTTTGTTAGCCACAGAAGCTGTTGTTGGGGGTTGGGGTGTTGAATCAGGGATTTTTTTTGCCAGGATGGGAGTGTGGGCAATGCATGTAATCTGGGAATACATTTGGGGGGAGGCTTAGCACATGTGTAACTTGCTAAAATGTTGGCATTCCTTTCATGCAAAGGAAATTTTGTTGTTCCAAGTCGTCTTGGAAGTAGTTTTCCTCACAATATACCCCTCCATGCACCACATCTATTTCTTTCACCCCCAATTGCAAGACCATCTCAAAACACTGCAAACCCCTTCTTCCTCTCTTCATCTCTTTCTTTCCCTTCCTGTCTCTCTCTACCCAATTTCCCCTATGCCCTTTCTTAATACTCCCTCTCTTTCCTAATCAATCTCTCCTGTAATCCAACACTTTGCTCGACAATGCTTCCAACTCTTTGAAAACTTCTTTTCCGACCACAAATGGAGGTGGCACAATTCTAGCAAAGGCCACTAATGCAGATATTCGCTCGCTGGGATTGTCATCTCCAGTGTTCTCTTCATATTTCTTGACCAAGGCTGTTGCATAAACCCTCAGAACATCGGACAGGATGTGCACCAATGCATGGTCCACAGATTTCAGGTATTCGACCTTCGTAGCAACCTCGCATCGACTCGAAGGAAAGAAGCTTATGCTGTTTGCACAACCCACTGCATCAGGAAACCTGCAAGCACAGCAACCGACAATGACTATTATCCTCTGGAGCTCGATTTGAACAAATTCGTCAACACTGGTCGAGTAAGGCCCCATCACTCATTTGTACAGTGGACCGCTGCATGGGGCAAATGAAAATAATGTATTTATTTATTATTATATATATAAAATTATTCCTTTTTAATGTAACAAATTTGGTACTGGTTGAGAATTCACTTCTGCAGCCAAGAATCATGTTCTCAATCCATGGGAGCCATTGCGTAAAACGCACCAAGGACCCCTTGCAACGACCGTAGTGGGTGCATGCTCTAGCCCTTCCAACTCCCCCCCCCCCAAAAAAAAAAAAAGATACATTTTGAAACCAAACTTTTCGTATCAGCCATGGCACATCGTTTTGTCCCCCACCTGTCTTGGAAGAAATTCCTGAAAATTCCAGCAATCGCCTCCAATAGTTTGAACCCTTCCCCTTGAGGACTATCCAACACTCCCATCCTTGACGCTGCATCCTTTCCTTTTTTGGCCAGCGACATCAGTTCATGTTGAATTCGTTCAAAATCTCGCAACCCTCCGTATGCTTGATGAACCCACCCTTGCAGGGTTTGAGATATCTACACCAGCCAGTCAAACATGTTAACAAATGCACAGCACGGCAGGTCCATACAGATATGAAACAGAACATCCCATACGGGATGCAAGAAACTGAACGAGTGGGTAGCAAACAGCACCATCAACATTTACCTGAACATTGATGATGCCCAAGGCCTTACTGTGCCTTCCAGCAGCCATATAAATCGCATAAGCTTCCTCGTTTTCTGAAAATCGCTCGCATTCTTGTGCAGCGAGGAACAGGACCTCGTCTATCTCAGCCCCACCCTTCAAAAAGAGCATCAGGGGATGGTCCAATGCAAGCCTACCACCATTCCCAAGCAGCCCATCTGTCGGAAGCACACAGAAAACACTCATAACTATCACGCAAAAAGAAAAATTAGCATCACGTGGGCTGCCTTTTTGTTTCAACTTTGCGTTCTGTGTCTTGCATTTCTTCTCCAGTGGTGAGAAGCGCTAAGAAACAAGCGAAAAGCGTTGCAAAACCAGACAATTCAGTCACTCACAATAGTCCCTCGATTCCAAAATCACCCTCCTCAATGCGTTGGCAATTCGCTTCATGTCTCTAGAGGTCCCCCTCAAATCCACCGCCAACAAATAGTAATTCAGTGCCAAGAAACTGTTGGACCTCGTGAATTGATGCCCATAGCTCTCCACGAGCACCCCTAAATCCACCCCTGTCGCTGATGTCCCCACATCCCCATTCATCCCAGCTTCCAGCATCTTGTGGTGATACAAAACCAAAGCCATGTGCACAGCTTCTGATCTGTAGCTCTCAGCCATGCTGTCCTGAGCCAAAAACTGTATGGCTGCCTTGAACTGGAGGGAAGCCAGCAGTACTAACGCATACATCATCGGAGCTTTCCCTTCCCTCGAGTAAAAGCTGCCCGAGAATTCCCGAATCCTCTTCTGCAACTTGTTCAGATTGAAGCTCATGGGTTCTGTCGCTGATTGAGCACAGCCGACGAAAAACCACAGGTATTCATCCAAGCTCTCCCAGGGCTGTGCAACAGACGTTCCAAGCAGATCCACCAAATCCGCACTCCCACACAAGAAAGCGAGAGTCAGCACCTTGAATTTGAACAGCGGGTTCCTCCGCTCCACGCTGGGGTTGTTCAACCAGACCTTGCACACGCTGATGAGGTCGTCTGTCGAAGACGAGGAGAGGGTTTCGTTTTCCTTGTGCCATTCCTCAATAAAAGACTTGAGGGGTCTCATTCTCTGTGTGGCTGGGGGCCATTTTGCACCCCCAGCAGCAATCAATGCTTCCCTCACATGCCCAGATCGCAGGGCATAATACACCTGAACCCATGAAGTCTGCATGCCTTCGGCTCCGGTGTTGATGTCCAGCTTAACGGAGTCCCTATGCTTGTAAACTATGAAATTCTTAATTTCCGTCAGCTTTTCCGGATCACCCCCGATACACATGCTGCCCCGGTGAGTTTGCACCATTTTGGCCATCCCCTTATCATTCCGACTTTCCAAGAATTTCCTGGTTCCTCGCAACAAGGATTTCACTGTGCTGCTGTGAGTGTTTTTGCTTCCGTGTCCAGTCCCCAGTTCACTGGCCATTTCCTTCAGCAAGGTCCAACAAGCAACGATGCCTTGATCAGCCTCAACCACTCCCGAGGCCGCGTCCAGGAATTCTGGGGCAGCAGAAAAAGAGCCGCTGTGTTTTCTGGACTCCACCATCCTTGAAACCGCGTCGATGTAGCCTTGTTCTTTGGCAGGCAATTCCATTCTCCCCCCAGCTTCCGAAGGCCCGAGCAGGGTACCAGTGTTGTGGACATATCCCCCCCAATCTGCTCTCTGTTGTGTGTTCGCGAGGTGCCCAGTGCCAGGATACGCCCAGGTTTGCAGGGCATGGGACGGGAAAGGCTGAGTGGCCTGCCTGCGCTCGATTTCAGCCCTCTTCCTTCCATATGTGCTTTCGTCCACTTTCCGGAGCAGAATGTTGATCGCGCTGTTCGACGCAACCGCACCGACGTTTTCCGAATACACCGCGCGCTTCGCCGCGCGCTCGAGAGACCCCCCCCTGTCGTCGACCGAGCGCTTCGCGGGGAATCGGATCGGAGTTTCCAGTTGCCTAGCATCGACTCCACCACGGGCCAGCAGGCGAGTTGCGTTTACTTCCTGTTCGTTGAAGTCGCCACCCCGGATGGTATTTTTCAAGGAGTTAGCCAACGCGGCCACTTGCTGGAAGCTCCGTCGAATAGGGACTGACGACCCAGCGTCCACAAGATTCCTGCTTTCTTCTCCCAGAGCTTGCCAGCCGTTCATCGTTGCTGACTCTTGCCCCCAGTGGCGAAAACGGTTGACGACTTCCTGCAAGACGAGAAGCACTCCGATTGCAAATAAGGATGGCCAAGAAGTTTGGAATCAATGCAGTTGATGAGTTGTGAGTATTTCTTGGATGTGGCCCATTGTGGCCCATTTGGCCCATTTTGGCCCCCAAAAAAATCAAAATGGCAAATTTTGGGGCCACAAAAGGGCCAAAACGTTTTATTACAAGATGAATTTTGGGCCACAAAAGGGCCACATTCACCCGAAGTTTGTAAGGCCTGGGCCACATCCAAGAAATCAATCGAGTTTCCACAAAAATCAAAACCAACAACATTAAGTAAATGCTATATAAACACCAAGCCTTGTAATTTCTGATTTTGAAGTTGGGCCACATTTTATTATTTTCGGACAAATTGGGGCCACAAATGGGCCACAACTGGACGAAACGGCCAAATTTAGGGCCACTTTGGGGCCAGTGAAATTGAAAAAAAATACACTGGTTGTGACCGCCATCATCGCATTCTCCGATTTTTTTATTTTTTTTTCAGTTGAGTCAGCCAATGGCCAATGGTTGAAGTGGTCAGGATAATGGATGGACTGGAGGGCTCACAGTTTGTTGTGAGTTACTGGCTAACTGAATGTGGACCTATATATTGGGTTGTGGTGAAAGAACGTTTGTAATATTTTGGGTGACATTCAAATTCACTCCTCCTGTCATTGCAGCAGTTCCTGTGCAGTGTGCTGTTGGATGTGTGGGATGAGGAATCTTATGAATCTGTTTAAACCTGAGAAGTGGGACAAGGAGCAACCTATTGGTGAGGAAAAAAGGTTCCGTCGTGAAAAAAAAAAATCAAAATATATATATAGCATTGAGGGGGTAACGAGTCACAACCCGAAAGCTCACTATCCTGACAAGGTGGATTCATGATCTGAAAACCTGAATGGATTCAGCAACCCGTTTTGCTTCTTTTCCGTTGCAATCACATAAACTTGAGATTATATTCTGTTAATATCGCCAGCCTTAGCCTTGTTTCGAACAAGTGTTTTTCTTACAGAAAATTGTTCACGGACACAATCCTACTTTCCAAACTTATACTTCAAGATCTCTCCTCTCATCAACTAATTTAGTTCACATCTACAGAAATTAAGGCTACTCTGAAATCAAATTCCCAACACGCTTCACCGCGCAGAAAAACTCCGATATAACGAAATTTCGCAAAGAGAAATAAATTAGTAAAAAAAGAGATCCCTCAAAGTCTAGTAATAATGCTTCATCTGGTTGGCATGAAGTATTAAGTAAGGCTTGCGTCCCTTTTTAACTTCCCTCGTGACTGGAGCTACCTTGAACCTTCTGCCAGAAATGTGCGTAATGATTTTGTAAGGTCCCTTCCAAATCGGCTCCAGTTTTCCCAATTCGCGCGACAGACGATCGTAATCCAGGATTAGGACTTCTTCCCCCACATAGTGATAATGCCGCTTGGGAGCTGTTCGTCGTGCGTTGATCTGTTCTCTCCTTTTTGCTGTCCGATCCAAAGCTTCAGCCCATGCATCCTCTCCCGAGCGCCACAACGCAGCAGGCGAGTATTTGGTAGTGTTGTGAATCATGTTGTTGATCTGGTCCAAGGCTCTGTTGATGTGATTACTCCATTCTCCTCCCATGTCGAATTGCAGTACTCTCAAACGATCCAGTAACGTTCGGTTAAAACGCTCTATCAATCCGTTTGCTCTGTGGTGGTGTGCAGGAACGCGATCTAACCGTATTCCACGGCGGTGGGCCCAATTGGAGACCGCGGAAGACTGGAAGTAGCTGGCACCGTCGGTGAGGATCGTGTTTGGAGTGGGAGCTGCCTTGAGCCAGATGTCCAGAGTAGCGAGGATGGATTGGGTTGACGACTTCTTCAGCGGAACAGCGAATCCAAGGCGAGTAAGTCCGTCGACCAGACACATTATGTATCTGTTTCCCTTTGAATCGACAGGGAGTGGCCCTATTAAATCAATGTTGAGGCTTTCGCCGGGCCTCTTTGGGTTCGTCGGAGAACCTAAAGTCTCTTTTTCCTTCGGTGATGTGAAATGTTGGCAAGTGTCGCAGCTTTTGACGACTTCGTGTATCTCCAACAGGCTGACGTCCCAGCCCATTTGGTGGCATTGCCACTGGAGCTTCGAGGCCTTCCAATGTCCGTCTGAGTGCAGAGCTTTCAGTGCGGAACGAGATGGCGTCACCTGGATTGGACTGACGACGGGGACGTCATCCTTTGCGAACCACCGCGATAGTTGGTCGGCCCAAGGGTTGCTTTCTCCTGCCAGAAACTCCACTCGCATGCGTCCAGGAGAAGGGAAGTGTGACCAGATCCAAGCGACAAGGCGAGCAGCACGGAGGTCCGACATGAGGTCTGGCCCAGGTGGGTTGCGTAAGCGGTGGTAAGCGCTTTGGGAATCGGTGTATACCACGATAGGTCGAGCTCCAACCAAGGGCATGACATCGCGCAGGGACCAGGCGAGGCATTGGAGCTCGCCTAAAAAGCTGGATGGAGGAACGCCCGTGAGCCGCTGGGAGTTGAGCGCGACGACCCTTCCTTGATCTGGCGGTCCCGAGAAGAGCACGTAGCCTCGACCAGTTCCCGACCAATCCACTTGGAGGTGGAAAGTGGAGGCTTCTTCCCTCGTAAGTGATATGTTGTTCTCCAGAATTTTTGTCCATGCTTCTTTCGCCAGTTGGTCCAACGTTTCTCCAGGAGTATTTGGTGGCTGTGCTTGTAGGGGCTCCACATATGCGCTGTAGCCTGGGCACACTCCGCGTGTGACATTGAAGAGCCCTAGGACTTTTCGAAGATCGCTGGGAGAGCGTATAGGAGGTAGGTTTTTTCGCTGTTGCTCCAGAAAGTGTTTTAACGAGATGCCTTCAGGTCCCAGCGTGTAGCCAAGGAATTGGACTTCCGAGCGAGCGATTTGAGCCTTGGAGGGATTGACACACCACCCAACTTCGCGAAGGCGCTCCAGGACTTGACGAAGGTGGAGGTCATGCTCTGCGCGGTTTCTCCCCCCTACTAGGATATCGTCGACGAAATTTCGAGCAGCCTTCCCCTCCAAAACGGACTTCACGCGTTCGTGGAACAGCCCTGGTGATGAACTCCACCCCTGAGGAAGACGGAGGTACCAATAGCGTCCAACGTCCGTTTCGAAGCCAAAGAGTGGGCGAAGGGAGGGACATACTTCCAATTGGAAGAAACCGTCAGAGAGGTCGAGGACAGAGAACGTTGTCCATTCCGCAGGGATGGAGTCCACCACCGAACGCACATTCAAAGATGACGAACCCCAGGGAGGAGAATAGCCATTGAGCGTCCTGAAGTCGACTGTCTTGCGGAGTTTCCCCGACGGCTTCCTCAAGAAAAGAACGGGGGAGAAATGGGCGCGCTGTCCAGGTAAAAGATGCTCCACCACTCCTTTCCGCTCCAGGTTTCCCATGAACTCAGCAATTTCGTGTTTCTCGATGCCGGTAGGGTGGTATCGTCGTCCTGTCGACGATAAAGGGATTCTATGCATAGGTACTCTCCAGTTTATTTCCCTGTGACATATGCGAAGTCGTTTGCTCCATTTGTTTTGTGGGATGTGCTGTAGGTCGTCAGTGAAGACGTCAGGAAACCTTGAAGTCCAGTGCTGGAGCAGGGAAGCATCCTCAGGGGAGTTCACTTCATTTGTATGTTCTGTGTTTTCCAGTGTGTTCCCGGTTCCCAACAGTTCCTTTGTCTGTCCACAAGTGTCCTTCTCCATTCGCAAGGGGAGCTGAGCAGCTACTGGAGTTGGAGGTGGAACTGCAGGTATGTTCAGGTGTGCCCTCGAGCTCCCTTCATGTCCTCCCCGAAAAGTTGCCTGTGCATGTTGAGGTTGTCCAACAGGATCTGCAGAAAGGTATTTCTGTGTTTCCCTTCCTTCAGGAAAGATCCCCAGAGAAGGCTGTGAACTGCCATCCATGTGAGGAGTGGTTGGAGCTGAAGGAGGAGAGGGAATTCCCTGGAAGGTAAATTCCGATAATCCAGAACTTCCTGTCGAATCTCCAGGAGCTGCAGAAGATACTTCTGATGCTCCCTTTCCAGAAAAGAAGCTAGTGGTTTCAGAAGAGGTCCCCAGACAGAGATAGGACTTGGGCCGATTTTTTGGTCCGGCTCCGGTCCGGTCCGGTTACGGTCGGGTTACGGTCACCGTACTACGGCCGTAATTCCGTACCGTAACCGGAGTAATATGCTGTTTTTACGGTACGGAACAGGTACGCTATAGCTACAACAGGCCCTAACTCATCGTGAAGTAGTGTGGTTCAGTGCTAAAGCGTTAGGCTGCAGTCTGTAGGGTCGCAGGTTCGAATCCTCCTGGGTTCCTTTGGAATCGCGGGACCCCGCGGGGGTCACTTTCTACGGTTTACGGTTGGTACGGCCGTTACGGTCATTACGGTCCGGTACGGAGCGGTACGGAGCGGTACGGAGCTACGGTTACGGCCGTAAAAGTACGATTTTCCGACGAAAATTGTACTCCGGTTACGGTCCGGTTACGGCGTTACGGTACGGTTACGGTGACCGTAACCGTAAAGTCCTATCACTGTCCCCAGAGAAGGCTGTAAACTGCCATCCATGTAGGGACTCGTTGGAGCTGAAGGAGGAGAGGGAACTCCCTGGAAGGTGAATTCCGATAATCCATCGGTTCCTTGCAATGCTCCAACTGATTTTCCTGAATCCGTTCTTCGTGTATTCTGATGTGGTTCCATTTCGTATGCCAGCACATGAACCAGTGGCTGATGGGTAGTAATATCATCTTTTAACCTTGTTGCTCCATGTGTTTCCTTTGATGAGTCAGGTGTGCATTCCAAGATTGCAGGAAGAGCTTGTGGAGCGGCCCAACATCCTGTATCCAGGCATGACCACACAGTATGGTCCATACTATGGATCTGATCGATCTTCCAAAACTAAGGTAATATTAGGTCACAGCAGTAATCCGACATCATAACTGCGTCCTAGAACCGATTTTAGCAATGATCGGTTTTTTTTTTTTTTTTTTTCATTTTTGGCTGATCGGTGATCGTGATCGTGATCGGCCGATCAAATGTTGATCGTGCTCTTGATCGTCCGATCACATGTTGATCGTGATCGTGATCGGTTCGCCGATCACCGATCTGATCGGTTGTTCCGATCACGATCCCGATCACGATCAAGCGCCGCGACCTGTCGGCACTTCATCGGCTGACCTTGATCGGACCTGCATCCGATCATGATCGGTATTGATCATTTGATCGATGAATTGATCGGTCTCGCGAAAATGCCGACAAGTCACCACCCGCAGGTGTTTCTGAGGTGAAAGGATTCGAACCGGGTACCTAACGGATTAGAAGCATACTCACTAACGCTTGGACCACTCGGAGCCACGATTTGTAGGTCATCCGTGTCATTATATACGTGATCTGTCAGTCCGACAAACTGAGGTATATAATGACACGGATGACCTAGTGACCGTGGCTCCGAGTGGTCCAAGCGTTAATGCGTCTGTCTCTAGTCTGTTAGGTCCCAGGTTCGAATCCTTGCACCTTAGAAACACCTGCGGGTGGTGATTTCTCGGCATTTGTGATGGACCGATCAATTGACCGATCATGATCCGATCTAATCGGCATCTCCGATCACGATCACGATCACGATCAAGCGCCTCGCCCTGTCGGCGCTTGATCGGCCGATGTTGGACGGTGTGATCGTGATCGGCCGATCAAAGTTGGCCGATTAAATCGGTCAGCCGATCAGATTGGTGATCGGCCGATCTCCATCGATGATCGGCCAAACCGATTTGATCGGCGATCGATCTGATCGGAAAAACCCGATCACGATTTAATCGGTCGGATCGATCAATCCACGACCGATTAGATCGTGATCGGATCCATAGTATGGGCATGACCCAAGCAATCGTGCATGAGAGGAGGAGCCAAGATCTGACTGAGGATTCAACTCAGAGGGAGCTGATGAGCTGTGGGTAAGTGGTGGTGCTGAAACTATCCCATAATCCAATGCACTTTTACATCCACCTTCCCCTTCGAAACATTCCTTTTCCAAGTCCGAAATAGGTTCATCCCACTCATTTTGTTTCGTATCCCGAGGAGTGGGATGATCCAACTGATGCTCAACCATAGACAAACTCCCCTCACTGATCCATGTCACCCTTGTATTTTTCCTCAAAATTACTGCCGCTAAGCAAAGTTTGCCCGTCAGCATACGACTCTCATTGCTCATATTGTGTACTTGGATTCTGACTGCTCCATTACCTCCCAAAGTGATTGTGTGAAACACATTTATGATCTGCCCTATAGGTACCACCCCACAGATTCCCTCTCCTGTGATACGGAAAGGAGGAATGATCGTCTTTGACATCCGAGGCCCCAGGACAACCGAGCCTCCCAAAGGTATGTATATTCGCCCTTGATAAATGCGAAGTCGTTTGGCTTGGCTTCGTTTGTTTTCTGTCGTGTACACCGTGACCAGTGGCTGGGATCGAGAGAGATTGGTTGTGTCGCTTGCAGGTTCCAGTTCCGACGGCGTAACTCCTTTCCCCATGGTCTCCTGTTCCGACTGCATGAACTCCTTGGCCTTGACTCCTGCTGCCGTAATCTCCGGTTCCTCCCTCGTGGTCCCGTCGTCCATAACCTGCGCTGGGACTTCATGTTCTGCTGTCTTCGGTACCAACGCCAGCTCCAAGGGTGGAGTGTCTGGTTTGTCTTCGATCAGAAGAGTGTTGACAGAAATAGAAGTAGAGGGATCAGAGTCAGGAGGGTTAGTCGAAATACTAGGTCCCGTGGCCTCCACTGCGTCCTGGCCAGACGTCTGCGTGATATCTCCGTCTCTGTCTCCGTCTCCGTCTCCATATCCATCAAACTCTTCAGCACACAGAGTAACAGTCGACACCTCCCCTCCATTTCCAACGTGTTCAGCGTGAGGAGGTTCCACAAGGGGTGGGTAAAGTGCCTGAAGAGGTAGGTCGGCTTCGGCGATGGGTGGTGCACTTGCCGTTGGGTGGGTGACCACATGACATGCCACTGTTTTTCCATCCACACTCCGTAAGCACTCCTTTAAACAGTCCACGCTCAATTGCCTATGGCTCAGGAAAGGCATACCCAGTATTATCTGACGAGCGGAGGCAGCAACCACAAAGGACTCTCTACTCTCCCAAGGTCCCACTGTTATCGAAATGGGTATCACACCGACGACTTTTTCCTTCGCTCCATTGAACCCAGACAGCTCAGAAAGGGTAGACGGCTGGATTCCAAGTCCGTTTCGTTTAGCGTAAGCCAACGGTAAAACGTTTACAGTAGATCCAGAGTCGACCAACACGTCGTGGAGCTTGGGGTCCTCCCCCAACCTTATCCTTACTCTAAGTTGCTTGTAAGTAATAGGTCCGCTGTTCCCACTGGCTGAGTTGGGGTTCGATTCCTCTTGGGAACTCATCTCTGCAGACGAAACCGGTGGTGTAGTCGTGTTGAGGAGGGTGCAAAGTCGGCGCACCAGCTCCATGTCTTCCTGACTTAACCCACGTCGGTTTCCTCCCTTAGCTCGAAAGTTTTTTTCTCCATGCTTATGTTCCGCCGCCCACACGCTGGGTGAGCGTTTGTTTCGCCAGTCCGACAAGGTCCTCCACAGCACTTTTGCGACTTTCAGCGAGTACGAAGCTAACATGCTGGTGGTAAGTCCCAGCCCCAGCAAGCCCAAGTCTGCAGATCGATGTTTCAGGCGAGCCGTCAATAACCGTATCTTTTCTACTGTCTGTAGAAATTCCAGTGAAAACAACGGAGGTTCCTCTTTTCGTGCTTTTCGTCTCCTTCGTTCCCAAACTAAGCTCTGGGCCGCTTCGAGTATAAGTGAAACTTTTTCCTTATCTTCTTTTGTCTCGTAACCCAGGCTCTCGTACTCCTCAACCAATTTCTGAATGGCCGTGACTTTTTCAGAAGTGGCGGGCGTTTTCCACACGAGTGGATACGCCGAGGCTTGGCATAAGGCGAATATCAGGAGTAGTGATAACACAAGCTCCGAAACCATGTTAATATCGCCAGCCTTAGCCTTGTTTCGAACAAGTGTTTTTCTTACAGAAAATTGTTCACGGACACAATCCTACTTTCCAAACTTATACTTCAAGATCTCTCCTCTCATCAACTAATTTAGTTCACATCTACAGAAATTAAGGCTACTCTGAAATCAAATTCCCAACAATTCCGAAAAATATAGTATATTTTTCTGCTTCAGGGAAATTCCACTGTCATGTTTTGAGCGAGGCGACAAGTCAATTTGGTAGGGCCTAATTTCCAGTCTTCAAACAATTTACGAGCCCCCTGCTGGAAGCGGAGGGGATTGTTTACAATGTCTCAAGCAAACTGTGCTATGTCACCTACACAAAAGCTGTGTTTCTATCACCACCAAGGATACCCACATGCTGCCAGATGAACCAATGATTGAGAAGGAATGTCCATTTGACAGTGCATCTTGGCGTTCATATCAACTGCATTTCTATCCCCTCCTCTCAATCCCCCCCCCCCCCCCCAAACAAAAAAAAGAAAAAGAAAAAGAAATCTCCCCATTTCATGATAATGAATCTTTGAGAGATTTTGCACAAAAGATTCCGGTTTCTTTTCCAACTTCACACACAATGGCCAGATGACGGCAAGCTGAGGAAAGAAAAAGGCCTCCCATGTGAAATCGTCTCAAGGACAGTGAGCAAAATTCTATCCTAAAAGAAAAGCACAATTGTACAATCTTCATCTTCTTGTTGTCACAACCCCCCCCCACCCCAACCCCATGTCAATCTATCAGACTCAAAAAAAACCAATCACAGCCAAAACCGAACTGTGGCCACCACAGCAAAGAATTCGTCAAGTTTCCCTTTAAAAAAAAAAAAAAAGACATAACGTATCTCATCGTTGTTTTAAAATCTTCCACCAGCACAACACCATTTCCGTTAAATTTTTTTGTTTTCTTTTTTCCTTTTCTTTTTTTTCTTAAATATCACTCGGCAGAATGCAAGAGCCATTGCTTCTTGTGGCTACCTCCCAACTCAACAGTCAATCCAGAAAACAGAAAGCGAGACCATCCCCATTCGACAAGGAAGCTAATTTGTCCTTTTATGTTCTTTTCTTTTTCTTTTTTTTGTTTTTAATTCTCTTGGAAAGCACATTATGAGGAAAAGAGTGGGAAAATATCCATAAGGCTAACAGAAGTCTAAAAAGAGCCATATCATAAATTCTTGATGGGAAACATTAACCCAGCCCTACCATCCGCTTTCGTTGTTTTGTTTTTCTCTCTCCCTCTCTCGCACAAACTCTTTTTTTTGTTTTGTTTTTTCTCCTTTTTCATGGCTCTATGTAAGACTCATCATAAAAGCATATTCTCAGCAAATTTAAAAGGCTACAGAGATCTTGGAAAGCATGCTAAATCCCGTGGGAAGAGTCCCTCTATGGAAGAACGCAGCACACTTCTTAATGCTAAGAAAAACAAAAACAGTGTTGAATAGGTTTTTTTTCTTTTTTTTTTTTTTTAACTGCAATTTCCTACTGCTAAGGTATCACATAAGAAGGAAAGAATTCCAATTGGGTGAAAAAAAAAGGAAAGAAAGGGAATACCCGAAACAACCCTTTCATTCCCAGAGAAAAAAAAAGGCAAGGATGGCTAGAAATCTTGCTAGGATAAAAACAAGGCGCTCCCTAAAAATAAAAAAAAGAGCCCCTTGCAAAAACACTAAAAAACAGTTTTTTCTTGTTGCTTTTTTTTTTTTTTTTTGCTTTTTTTTTTATAAAGAGGTTGACAACCACTATGAAAGCATGAAGTGGACGCGAGAAAAAAAAAACCAAAAAAAAACCAACCAAACCAAAAGAAAAAAAGTAAATAGATAGATGGGGTGGGGGGGCCAGTCCCTTTTTTTTTTTTATCTCCCCTTGCAAGTATACTCTAAATTAAAAGAAACCCATCTTCTTCTTCTCACACACCAACCACCCTCCTCCATCAACCACTATCACAAATGACAAGAAATCAAACTAACCAAAACTCCTCCCTTTTGTGAAAATCAATAACACTCTCTACTAAGGGTCTGGCCCCCCCCCTCCCCGGAAATAACCAAGACATCTGCATATAAATGATATAATGTATACCTCTCTTCCTACTCTTTCTTTCACTTCTCCATCCTACCCACCCCAGAAAATAAAAGCATCCATCCCCCTTTTCTTTTTCTGTGTTTCCCCCAACCCTCCCTAATATAGTTCTCCACACAATGACCCAGCAAATTCTCTTTTTTGTTTTCTCTTTTCCTCAATTATGATGTAATGCGGATCCCACTACCCCTTCTTAACAAAAATAGCTCCCCCACTCCCCCAAACGAAGAAAGTGATTCAGTCTTTTTTTTTTTTTTAGGAATATATATATGCTTTCGTGAAAGTGTTAGAACCAATGATTTTTTTTGTTTTTGTTTTTTGTTTTATTTCCTTGGACTGCTATAAAAACGATGATTTTTTGTTTGAAAAAAAAAAAAAAGACAGCCACCCCGGTTTCTGTCACACGCCTCCCCAAAACGGGAGCAAAAACTGGTACATATTTTTTTTTAAACAAACTGGGCTTGTGTCGAAACCCCCTTTTCCCTCTTTTATAATGTTCACCCACCCTGCCCATCTCCCAATTTTCTTCGTCCCCCAACATTTTCAAATAGTTCCAGCTAAATTAAAAAAACAATTCGTCAAGGGAAAGAAGAGGGAGCCCGAGCTCCCCGCCCAGGGCACCCTGGGGCATGCACGACCATCACCATCTTATCAATTGAAGCTCCAATATCTATTGGGACAGGAGTCAACCACTCCACAGCAATCGGCTCCCATGGCCTCGACAGGAAAAAATGACTCCCTACACACATTAGGCTTTGGGACCCCCTCTTCGATGAAAAACCCAATCTATCGCGCGCGCAAAAATTCATCATTATGTGTTTTGTCTCCGGAGTGAAGCCTTATGAGGTGAAATAGGAAGGGGATGTTCTTGCTTCTGCGCGTTTCTTTCTTTCTTTCTTTTTTTTTTTCAAATGTTGGGCACACGGACCTCACGCCTCTTTCGCCGACGTATCGCCAATGAATTTTTTTTTTGTCTTTCCTTCAATTCTTCTTTTTTTTTTTGCTTCCTCCGAACAAAATTAGACGTTCCATAATACATCACGTTGGGACTTTACCCTCCTGTCACACCCACCACCCCTTTCTTTTTGTTTTCTTTTTTTTCTCCCTCTTTTTAGTTTTCTTTCCCTTTTCTTCTTTCTCCATGCCCCTTCCCCCTATGCTCTCTCACTCGGACGCATATCCGAACAGCGGGTGCGTTATTTCTCCCCCCCCCCCAAACTCATGTTTTCCTTTTTGGTTTGAAGCAGCCGAGACCACTTCTGAAAGCGGGGCATCGGAAGCCAAGAATGACACAGAGGGTGAAGCCCCCCAAAACATCACTATTTCCCTAATGGACCGCGAAACGCTTGGAAAAAAGCGTGGCATCAGACCTTAAAAAAGGTAAAAACAAGTCGATTTTTACCCGGGCAGAACCACCCCACCAATTGCCCGCTCCTTTGGACAAAAAGCGACTCATCCAAGGTGCTTTTCAACACTGCAACAGGCACCTAAAAATCCAATGACATATCTCTCTCTTTGTCTTTCAACACTCGAATCAATTGAACCTTGGACCAGCACCCTGCATTTAAAACACTATCGTCGTGGCATCAGCTTCAGTTTTTTTTCTTCTTCTTTTCTTTTCTCTCTCTACTAATTTCCTTTTCGTGTGACCAGCGAGGGACAAAACCACACTTTTTTTCCCATCAGTAATTTTCTCACTTCTTTTCTTTGGAACTCTCTCTTTCTGTCTTTTCTCTGTACCCTATACTTCGGCATATATTTCTTTTTTCTTCTTCTTCTTCTTCTTTTGCCACCAACAGCATCACTTTCTTTCAACAGAACGAATTTTTTTTTGTCCTAAATCCGTGATCACACGCGATAGAGTCCCAGCTACAGTCAAATTCCTTCCCGGGGTTCAGCAGATCCGCCGCCTCCACTTCCGCCGCCGCCGCCGCCACCACCACCACCACCGCCTCCAGGTTCAGAGCCCTCCCCAGAAATCCAACCCAAAATCTGAGGTCGCCCAGCCGGTCCCGATGAAGGTAGAATCACAGCATTTTTTACTTCAAAGAAGTCCCCCTGCTGCCCAGGGCCCGGTCCTGAAACTTGAGGTGGCGGGGGCCCAGACCCTGGTGCCATGTTCGTCATGAGTCCTGGTTCAAGAGCTGTCGTAGTCTCACCAACCACATTCATGCCTGCGCTGTTCAGCACCAGAATGGGGGGACTCGGTTTGGAATTCAGACCACCACTGCCAACGCGGACCGTCTTTCCATTGGGGAGCCGTACAAGCTGTGGTGTCGTTTCTGCAACTACGTGTGCTTTCGATTCCGCAAGCATCGGGCCTGACACCCCCACCAGGCCCTGCTGGCCCCCGAAAGCGTGCAACAGGCCCCCCTCAATCTCAGGAGCCCCTGCAGGAGCCTGGGCGCTTGCTGGAAGCTGAATGAAGCACGGTCCGGCCTGGCCCCCATCAACCATGAAGATCTGATGCTGTTGATTGCTTCTCACAGGGACTGCCGGCATAGGAGTTGACTGCAACCGGGGCACAGGAAACTCCAGTCTGGCAGGGATGGGTTTTGGGGGTATGGAGTGGGGGATTGAAGCCGATTGCTGAATGTTCAGAGGTGGTGGCGGTGTCATCACCAGGGACGACGGAGCGTGTGTCGAAATTGGTTGCAACTGTTCTGATAATGTTGCCTCCAGGCCGCCGCTTGGCGGTCTTTGTTGACCTGGCATCAGCTCTGCAGTAGCCCCACCTTTTCCAAGAACATTGCATGCACATTAACATTGGGAGCAAACAATCAAATCAATTTCAA
Source organism: Bryopsis sp. KO-2023 (assembly GCA_030272585.1). Taxonomy (NCBI): domain Eukaryota; kingdom Viridiplantae; phylum Chlorophyta; class Ulvophyceae; order Bryopsidales; family Bryopsidaceae; genus Bryopsis; species Bryopsis sp. KO-2023. The sequence goes on along the minus strand of BSYQ01000007.1, from coordinate 3,005,784 downwards.
AAAAATCAAATCAATTGCCCCTCTCCTTCCAGGCAATTTCAGATGCAGCATCATAATTGCATCAATTTCAATAAGCATCTGTTTCATGATGCACCTCACCTCTTCCCCTGACATTCCTTTGAGATGCGGTATCCAACCGTCGCTTAGAACCTGCCATGCAAAAGAAATCTCAGCCAAGGTTGCTTCGAGGAAATTTGATTGGGGGATCCATCAGAGCTCTGCTCAGGAAACAATAACACAGGGAATGCTGCATACCTCCCTGCTCCTCTGGTGTTCCTGGCTTCATCATGTCAAAAGTAGCTTGCCCCTGAGCACCAGAGCCTGATTGATGCATCTTTCCCTGCAACAAGGAATTCTCAGTCCTGATACGACTAATCGCTGACATGGCCAATCGGTGGCATATTGCCCCTCTCTACGAACTGACATCTGTTGGAACCATATTGGAGGCATCCATGGTGGAGGCATATTCACACACACACACACCTGCTCCAAAACAGCTTGGTTGAATGCCGCTTGGATTGCACTCTGAGCTGCTTCACTACGTGGTGATAAGGGGAAGTCTTGCACTTTGCAGAGACCGAACGAATTCATGGTGCTTTGCTCCTCACTGCAGGCGCATAAAATCGGTCTTGACTAGGGAAGATTTCAAAATGGATTGTCGACCAGCTCTTTATTCTGCCTCTTATCGTAATTTCAATTTCACGAGCGATATGTTATGGACAGATGTCCCTTGGGGATGTTGTATGGATTTTGTGTTTCACCTTGGTCCTTCTGCTGCGCCTTCCTTCAACTCCTGGTGGAAGAAAAAAAAATCCAATCGATTGATTTTGAATGTGCATCTATTAATGGTCAACCTTCCAACTCAAATCAGAAAGAACGACATCATCAAAATCCAACCTAATCAGGAAGGTGCACACACACACACACGACCAATGCATGACTGACCTGCATCACCTCGGAAAAGTGCTGCCGGTAGAGCTGTCGAAAACAGAACACAACGACAACGGTGTTTCTCTTGAGAAGAAATGTCATTTTTCAATATTTGCAGTTCTTGGATTGCCCTAATTATGTCATGAAGCTTTTACTAAAAGAGAAAATGCCACCTGTCTGTGTTTGTTAGAAAGACATCAACGACTTTTTGTCAAGGAAGGGGAAAAATGTCCAGCGAAGCATCAAAATCCAGCATGAGGAAGTGAACGGTTTGGTCGAAAAAAACAAAACAAGACGCGACAAAACTCACGTCGTTGTTGTTGTGGGACTCGTGAGCTTCGTTGCGACTGGCCAGATATCGCCTGACCAGCGCATCCATATTCGAGCTGCAGTATTCGAACAACTTGTTCGATGAGTTGAAAATCACAAGGCCTATCTCGCAGTCGCAGAGGATCGACAGCTCCATCGCCTTCTTCATGAGCCCGGTTTTTCGCTTGGTGAATGTCACCTTTCCGTTCGGCAAAACAAAAACCCAAGTCACGCGGCAGGGAAAAAAAACCAAAAAAAAGCATCGAGGGGTTGTGAGAGGGTGGAGAGACCATCCCCACACCTACCTGCCGACTTCGCTCATCAGGTATCAACTCGATTTTGATCTTCTTCCTCCCCACTGCAACGCAACAGGAAAACAGCACTAAAAACCTATGTTTCGACCGGCCATCACACGTCGCAGCGACACCTGTATCTCGAGGATAACAATCGAATCGTGGAAACCCCCTTGCCACGTATAGGCAGAGACTTCGATAACACGAGCCTCCCCAAAACGGGTTAAGAGTGCGAGGCGAGGGCCTTTGGACAGCGACTTGCCCGTTTTATCAGAGATTCCTTAAATAGCATCCCTTTCTCCTATATATTCGTCTCGTAGTGGAAAACTACTTCGGTTTCGACACCCTCGTCAGGAACGTGTCGCTGGAAGGGCGACCGCTGTCAAGGCCGGCTATCGGAAGGAGGAACGGATGCCACCGCACGACGACGGACGCGGAAATTAATATTGTATCGCGAACTACAAACGTTTTCCATCAGTCGTCACGTGAAAATCACACGAGCCCCCCCCCCTACGCCCAACCGCCTTCTTATTGCTCAAGCAGACGAAAACGCCACAGACCAGCCAAACAAAGCGCAATATTGTCGAGAACAGAAAACCAGGGGTGAGCGGGACCCGGAAAAACGGGATGGATATCAAAACGTCAAAACGAAACTCACTTTTCTCGCAAGGCCGCGGCTAAATAGCTCTCCAAGGAAAACACCACCCACCACCCACCCGCCGTGGTGGAAAAAAATATCCCAGGTCGACGCGATCAGAAAAAAACGAGTGTTGGAAGGGCCACCCCCACAACAAAAGAAGGCAATAATCTAGTCATGGTCCAGCAACCATGACATCATTCAATCGAGTACAGCTTCATGACCAACATTGTAGACAAGCGGGCCTCACGGAAAAAAACAAGTGGGAATAAATCGCGATTCGAATTCGAATCGGTGCTTACCACAACTTACTTGCGGTTGGGGTGGCTTCGAGTCACCTTTCCTGATCGAAGTCCGTGCATTACTCAACACGCCATATTCTTACACCTCCTCTCGCTCCAAGGCCAAAACAACATATTCTTGCGTCATCAGTCGCAGCTACTATCTTGAAGATAGGTGTTGTGTTTCGATCGACAGCAGTTGGTCGTTTCAAACAAAAGAAGCGCGAAATCAGGAGAAAAGCCGCACACGAAGCAGGGCATGTTCTCGAACGCAGCAGAGGGGTCGCGCGTTTTTCGCGTCCACGTATGTAATTGTGTAGTGGGGGTGGCGGGGTCGCTGCAATACGCTGTGAGTTCACACATGGAGCATAGTACTCATCCTCATGGAGTACACAGCAGCGCCCCCCAATCGAACGTGCGGCGACTGCCAACAAAGAGAAACGACAGACGGGTGGACGGTGGCGAAAAGGACTGGTGCGTTCGCGCAGGGGTGTGTGTCCGTCTTCCATACATAAGAACGCACTGTTGGTGGAGGACACTGTTTGGCTGATGTCGAATGATGTGGTGCAGTGACAGATTATCATGTGTCTGACTTTGGATGAGGGAGCACCAAGTCGTGCCCAACATGGTGGCGACAGAAAAGGAGTAGCTAGGATGATGCACTCTGAAGGCCAGAAAGGTTTTTTTTTTGGGGGGGGTAGAACCCCCTGGCTGTGCCTATGTCTTCCAACACATCCTTGATTCGATACAGTCCGTTTCAACAGTACGCGCTGACACAGTGGGTATGATTGGGGGACTTTTCCTTGACGAGGGGGCAAGGAATTACTCTGACAAATTGACCCCCCTCATCGTTCAGTCCTCCTAACTGAAAACTGGCAAGTATCAATGAGATTCTTTGACAATTAATTTGATCATGCGTGGTTCCAGCCTGGCCACCCCTTGACACAGAATCTCACCTTCTCCGGCCCCCTAAATAGATCTAACCAAGGTGTGTTGTCTTTCAAAAAGTGTCGCTGCAGAAAGCAAGGGGCAACACCCACGACTCCGCTACCCATGTTTCTTTTTCTTTCCTTTTTTAAATTTTCTTTTTAATTTTCTGAAATTCAATACTACCATGACGGCATCCGGCTGTCACATACAAGATGGGGAAACCCCTGTCTCTCATTTACATGAGCTGACCTGGAAAATCACTTGAAGAATTTCTTGAGACTTACATTCTTCTCTGAGTCTTTCTTCATGACCTGCTCGCACCACACAGCATTTTTTTTTTCTTGGCGACTGCTTCACAGATTCTATTCTACTGGAATGTTTCACACGGAAAAATATCAAGTGATGCCTAAGAGCACCTTTGACGATATCAACACTTGTGCCATCCATATGTATAATTTTGGTGGTGTTTTCCAACTGTACCTTAGCGACTGCCATTTCGAAATCTTCTTGAGTGACGTGCACCCTCCTCTCTCTCAATGCAAACATACCAGCCTCCGTACAGCAAGCCTTCAGCTCGGCGCCCGAAGAGCCCTGCATCATGTTTGCGATTTTTCGCAGGTCGATGCCTCTCGTCAGGTTCATTCTCCTCGAATGGATTTTCAAGATGTCGAACCTCGAGGTTTCGTTGGGATGTGGGAACTCGATCTTTCGGTCTATCCGCCCTGGTCGAAGCAGCGCAGGATCCAAAATATCAATACGATTCGTGGCCATCAACACCTTCGGAACAAAAAAAAAGAGAAAAAAAAAAAAAAAAGCGAATGTCAGCTGTATACACGCGGCCATATGCCATCTTCATATTCATCCTGAAACTTGAAAACACCTTGCCCAACCCCTGCCTTTTTCCACGGACTCCCAACAGTGGCGGTACTCTGAGGTACAACAGCGTGGCTCTCACTTTAATTTTGTTCGTTGCCTCGAATCCATCCAGCTGATTCAAAAGCTCCAACATCGTTCTCTGAACTTCGCTGTCCCCGCCACCACCTCCACTGTCCATTCTCGTCGACCCGATGGAATCGACTTCATCCATAAATATAATCGATGGGGCATGCTCTCTGGAGCGCAACAAAAAAACGATTGATACAGGAACAAAATCACAGCTCCGAGATTTTCGAGACCAATTTGACACATCCTCCAACCAGGATGAGTCTACCATTTCCCCCCCCCAAACAAATCTAAGCACCAACCCAGATTCAAGCCGAAGGTGAAGTTCCCCACCTGGCCATCACAAAGAGCTCCCTGACCATTCTTGAACCCTCTCCGATGTACTTTTGGACGAGCTCGGATCCTGACACACGGATGAATGTGCAATCCGTGTGATGGGCGACAGCTCTGGCCAGAAGCGTTTTCCCGGTGCCAGGAGGTCCATACAACAGCACTCCCTTTGGTTGAGCCACACCCAGAGCTTCGAAGAGTTCGGGATGCTTGATAGGGAGCTCTATCACCTTGAGAAACGAACCGAAGACAATGTATTGAGGGGGGGAGTCACTTATTCTTACAGTTTGAAATAAAAAAACTGCAGTTTAAGGGAAAAAATAAATAAAATCCATCTCATATTTAACACAACAGAACACAACACACACACTAGTTTTCCTTTTTATCCTCAATTTATTTTTTCAATTTCAATTCAATTTCAATTTAAAACACTTTATACACCCAACATTCTTCAAGAAAAAATGCATACATACATATATATATATACTGCCAAGCACACGTACCTCCTTAATTTCCTTGATTTGCTGGTCCAACCCACCAATCATATCGTAAGTAGAATCAGGCACTTTCTCGACTTTCATCAAACTGACCAACGGGTCAACTTTGGATGGCAATTGATAGTGCAATGTGTAGCTGTCGTTTTTCAAGGCCACACGGGCACCCGGAGTAATGGTCGCAATATCAATGTTCTTGTCGATATCCACCACGTATTTGCCCTCTGGGTGAACTTTCACCAGCACCTTACTTTTGCCCATAACCTACCACAGTCACCAGTTGTTGAAAAATACGAACCCACAATAGTATATTCCAACAGACTTGGCACACTTACAAGTAATTATTGGGGTTGCAACAGATTTTCAATACTTGTTTATTTATTTATTTATTTTATACAAAACACACTGGGTCAAGGTTGAAATTCCTCAAAAAGCCCACCAATATCGAGTGATGGGGTCCATCAAAAAGGCACAATTTTGGCTCACTTCTCATGACAAAAGTTCGTTTTTGGTGCCAGGCAGAAGTAAAGAATGAAAACCATAGGCCCTCATTCTTCAACAATTCGTTTTCTTTTTATGTGAATACCTTTATGACCTCCCCGACATAAGACCCAGGTTCCTGAAGCAATTGCAGCTCCTCCCTTAACATTCGAACTGAAAGCACCAATATCAAAAACAATAAATCACTTCACATTCTGTGTGTGTGTGTGTGTGTGTGTGTGTATGTGTGTGTGTGTGTTGTGTTGTGGGGGGTGGGATTTTGACAACCTTAATACAGTATTGGAATGTACAGAAGAATTCTTTAAATGAAATCATGACAGGAAGCACCTCTCCTCAGATCATCAGTCACACAGGCAAAAACCCACCCTAGGCAACCTCGAAAGAAAGAGATCTGCCACCAGATCATAAAAACAAGAGCCAAAATTTATCTCAGCAAAAAAAAACAAAAACAAATTGTCGTGCACCTTGAGTGTTGAGTTCATTTCTTTGCGCTTCCAACCTCCTGAGGTTGTGCGCTTTGTCGCGGATTCTCAACTCGAGCTCCTCGATCTTCGCTCTATAATATAGAGCCAAACCTTGCCCTTGGCGGACCCCCTCCATAGCGGTATCTCCCATCTCTTTTCAAATCTCTCTATCGACGATTCGCCCCAGCAGATGCTCCTTCGACTTCAGAAACCCCTCTTCGCTTGGTGAACTATTCGAAAAAAAAACGCAGACCAGTGGACAGAAAAACAGGAGTTGGGCCCACGACTACCAGTGTGGTGACACCAAGAATGTCAGACATACGGGGTTCAATTTGTCATCATTTTCGCAATCGTTTCGCTATCAACCGACGCAGATTCCCTCCTGCGCTCAAGGAGACAAAGGAGGGGGCAAACCATATGCAAAGCAAAGCGTCAGGGCAATGGACTACTATAGCACAGATTTCAATGAGGATGGGGAGGGTGACTTCGATGTAAAGGTAGGAGACATGGCGGCGCCATGCCGGATCGAAGTGATTTCGTTGGTACCGATCAACGAAATCGTTGAGGTGCTGAGGTGGTGGGGATACTTGTTCCTCAGCACCCGATCGAAAAAATATATTCGTTCTTACCTAATTACTGTGGAAAATTCGGAGACGCTTACATTACTGTTATTATTTATTCACTGTTTTTTCTCTGTTATTATTTATTCACTGTTTTTTCACTGTTATTTCTTTTTTCCAGTCTGAAAAAAAATACCCACTATTTTGTTGATATGTGCAGGGGTTTGGCGCGTCGAAGGAGCAAATAGTGTTTTTGATCGATGCCCATGATGGGATGTTCGTTGGCATCAAGAAAGAAGGGGTAAGCATCTTGATTCGATCTCACGAATTCAGCTGTCTTTTTCCAGTTCGTTCAATTTGTCCATTGACAAGGGATGGGGGGGGGGGGGTGTCGCAATTCATTAAAAAAAAAACATGGCATAATTTTGTTGAAGAATGAAGCACAGCATAGTTTTGTTGAAGAAAGAAGCACAGCTAAATTCGATGTGTGTGTGTGTGTGTTTTTAATTGACAGGAAACAGAGCACCAATGCTCCTTTCAATTGGCTGTGAGGGTGGCGACAGACATGCTGAAAGCAAGAATCATCGCTTCGGATAACGATGAAATTGGTGTCATCTTTTATGGCACGGTATGCATTCAAAAGACGCAAATCTCGGTTGAATCAAAGAGTTGCTTCAATTTTTTGCACTGGGTTCAGCGTCGGTGGCTTCGATAGCTTTTAGAACATGCGAGTGCTGGAAAAAAAAAAGAGGTTCTGATGCATCGTAATGGTTTGCGTAGAAACTGTCAAAAAGCGCCAGCAGTTTTGACCACGTTTTCACATACCTCGATTTGGACATCCCAGATGCGATGAGGATTCGACAAATGGAAGAAATGACAGGTATTCCCGCCAACACATAAAATTGAATGCCATCCATGAATGGATAGGCCAATTTACTTGAATATCATATGTATATGCTAGATATTTGTATTTTGTTTTGTCAGCTGATACATTCAAGAGGGACATTGGAAGTGGGGATGGTGCATCCTCCCATGGGGAATCCCTCAAGTACGCACTGTGGGCAGCCAGCCAGATGTTCGAGGGGAGGTAACCTGGATCAACTCTCTGGGCATTTTTTGTGTGGACGGCAAACAATCTCCATTGCCTAATTTGAGAACCCATTTCATTGGCGATGTTTCGATCAGCGCCCAGAGAGCTTCAAAGAAAATTCTGCTGCTGACAAGCAAGGAAGACCCATGCGAGGGTTTGGAAGCTGTGAGGTTGGTTGGTGGTATTTTTTCTGCATCTGGAGGATTGCCTGTATTGACTGACAATCGGATACCTCTCTGCTGAGGCCTCGAAATGAAACACACACACACACGAATTCCATGAGAAGCTTCTCAGCCTAATTCTGACCGATTCCGAACTCAAGAATGGAGTTGTGTTTTTTGTTTGAAAGGCTCCAGGTAATGTCGCGAGTGGAGCAGCTACGGGATGCAAAAGTCCACCTGGCATTTTTCCCTCTCGTGCCGGATGGAATGAGTTTCCAGCTGGATGCGTTTTGGAAACCCGTCGTCCACATGTTGAAAGATGAGGAGGAAGATCTGGATGAAAACGAGGACACCCTAGTAAGACTGGATGCTCTCTTTGACAGCGTTCGAAGGAGGGCTTACAAGAAGAGGGCGCTTTCATCTTTGGTGTGGTCTCTTGGACCGGATTTCGGCATAGGTGTTCAGGTGATAAATACTGCAAGGTTTGGATCAAGTGTGTTTTCGACTTTTGATTTTTGGTTCTGTCAAAACGATGTAATTTTTTTTAAACCACGTTCCAGCCAGGGTTTTTGGAGATGTGACCACTCAAAACCTGGCATTTGAGGTGGTTGATTGATTTCTGGGTGAATCTCCTTGCTGTCTTTCCAGGTCTTTGCCCTGTACAACGCTGCAAAGAAACCTCTTCCGGTGTACTTGGATCCAAAGTCGAATGAAAAATTGATATCAAACACAGGATACGTGTGTGAAGACACTGGAGCCATTCTGACAGATATTCCATTATCCTACTTTGAGCCCACTTCAGGACCAAAGGAAAGATACCCAAAGGTACTGCTTGCTAAACATCCATGCACAGCTGTTTTTGCCCTTTGTTTACTGCCTGTTCTTTTCTGGGTGTGGGAGGGGGTCAATAAAAGGAAAGATCGAAAGTTATTGTGGGATAATAGGCTGCTGTTCATTCAAATTACCTCAGGGTAAGACTGGGTTGGAGCACAGCAGTAACATTGTTTGTTTGTTTTTTGCGTGGATGCTAGGTGATATTCAACCAGGATGAGAAGAATAAAATTCGTGCGGTGAGGGATCCAGGATTGTGTCTGCTAGGATTCAAGCCCCTGACCTGTCTGAAAGACTACCATCAGATGGCACACTCTTACTTCATTTCCCCTGACGAGAAGAAGCTGAAGGGAAGCACGACAGCTTTCATTGCCTTCCACGATCGAATGCAAGCAACTGGAAAGTTTGCCCTGTGTCGTTTTGTGAGGAGTAGAATATCTGAACCCAGGCTGGCTGCACTGGTCCCTCAGCAAGAAACTGTGGATTCATTTGGAGTGCAGGTGAGGTTGGGGGGGGGGAAGACAGTGCCACAGATTCAGTTTTTTCCCCAGGTACTATTCCTTCTCCTTTTTTTTTTTGCGGGGGGGGGGGGGGGGGGGGGGGGGGGGGGGTGAGGAAGGTGGTTTGGAGATGTGTCAATTGGTGTTATCAGTCGATGCCAGGTGGAACCCCCAGGATTTTACCTGATCGTGCTCCCATATTCTGACGACTTGCGACATCCAGACTCAGATCCTTCCATCGTTGGGACCGATATCCCGAAAGCAAACGCTGAACAAATCCAGCTGGCAGAACGCATCACATCGCACCTGACTCTCTCTTCTGAGTTCTCCACCGTGGATGTGCCAAATCCCCAAATGCAAAGACACTACCAAGTCATGGAGGTATGTATACATGCACACGTTGCTAGAGTTGCATTTTCCAGTCGTTAATATTGAGTCCTCCATTCTGTCATGGGTCAACCTGGGTTTTCTGTACTTAGTAGAGTTTTTCTGGATGAACACATATACATCCATCCTTCATCAGGGTTTTCGAAGACCGTGTTAGTGCGTAATAAAGTGGATTTTCTGTGTTTAAGGCTGTGGCACTCCAAGAGCCCATTCCGAGTCTCTCTGAATTTGTTGATGAAACAAAGCCAGACATCGACGGAATGAAGCAGCACCAACCGTTGGTCCAAGAGTTCAAGGATGCTGTGTTCATACACAGCACAGCCAAAAAGGCATCAGGCAGCTCCAAAAGGAAAGCCACCGGAGATGGTGTTGCGACTGCCGTCGAGTCTGTGGATTGGAAAGATCTAGCAGACAAAGGGAAGCTGGCAAAGCTGACAGTCGCAGAATTAAAAAAGTACCTGGAGTTTCACAAGCTGCGGCTCTCTGGGAAAAAGGCAGATTTGGTGGCAAGGATAGAAGATCATCTGAGCAAGACTTGACACTCAACCTTTGACATCCGTTTTCAGGGGGTGTATGGAATGGGATTTCTATAGAATGGTTTTGTGTGATTGATGTGGTAGTTCCATGTGTATGTATTGAATCTGAGGTTTATTTGGGTGGAAAAAAAGCAGCAATAATTTTCACAATTTTGCTGATCTGATGTGGCCAGACGGAGCCACACTAGCAACAGCAACAATAAAAGCATTCCACACAAAGCATAGTAAACTCCCCTACTACTTGCATCCTCAAAAATATGTAGAAAAATACCTGAGGTCGTATCTGTCTGACTGTAAAAAGCTTAATGTTCTGAAGTCACACAGCTGTTTCAAAACTTGCAATGAAGGTGGGCAAAATGTTCATTGATTTTAAAAACAAAGACGCATGGAATGTTCTCATATCACGCAGAATTCAGGCCTCCTCCCCACCCCTTTTCTCTCCTGCTGTGGGACCCCTATAGATTTAAACCTCACAGAGGTCACCACCAAACTATCATTTGGGAGGAATCAACCCTGCCTCCGGTTCGGCGTTTCGGCCACACCTCCTGCGGCCAGGGCCAGGCGTCAAATATCATCATCTGCCATCCTTTTTGTTTTCAACCCAATTATCCTACCTTGAACAAAAAAAAACAAAAGATCTCCCAGGATTCAAAGTCCTTCTCATCTCCACAAATACCCCTCACTTTTTTTTTCCCATTTTTAAAAAGAAGGAATACAAAGAGAAAAATGCCAAAATTATCATCCCTGCACTAATAATAATCTGATCTCACCACACCTCCCAGGTAGACAATCACTAAACCTGACACCCCTGCCGAAAACACCGGGTTCCCACTCCCCCTCCCCCAAATGTTCTTCTCTCTCTCTCTACTCATTCATTGTAAAACAAGGATAACAGCAACTCCATTTTGAATAATTGCCCTCCCAACAATGCACCGCACCGCCATGCATTTCCTGCATCAACGAAGCTCGCTGCCTCCAATACCATTATGCATACGTATATATATATATATAAATATATAGATATCAATCTATCGCATCATCATCCTTCCACTAATTGGAGCGTGGGGAAAAAAGACCGATGCGGCAGCAGGCATTAAAAAGTGATGGTCGTTTCTCTGCCTCCCCCCAGCTCATACACCGTGTCTAATGCCTCCGTCAAGACGAACTGGCCTCGCTCGGTGATGTAGTTTGAGTTGAGCTTCAGCTCCTTCACTGCACCCGATGCGTTTGCCCTCAAACTCTATGTATTGGACAATCACACACATACACACAATCTTTCACAAAAAAACGAAAAAATGTCTGTCTAAAGACCACCACTCCTATTTTCTAATACCAGGATGCGAAAGTACCTCCAATCCTTTGAATTTCCACCCTTTTTTTCACCTCTTTCGTGAGGGGCACGTGCCGAAAATATAAATTGTCCCTCCTAAGATAAGCATGTTCCTTCTTGCGTTTTTCAAGGGACTATTTTTTCCTTATTTCCCGAAAAATTGGCATAAATATGGAATCTATTTGGAATTTATTCCTGATATGTTTCCTGGATTAATGGGACCAGCAATGATGGCAGAGCCGATCATTACTACTCACCATTGCCAATGCAAAGGCCCCTTCATCCTTGATCTCATTATAACCCATGTCCAGCTCCGTGAAGTGTTCATTGTCATGCCCTTTCATGCTTTGAGCTATGGAAGAGGCTCCGTGGTCGCCCAGGTTGTTGCCCCGTAAATCCAAACTGGAAATGGTGGTGTTGAACATTATCAAATCAGCAATCGCGCTGGCTCCGTCCGTGGGGCCGATTTTGCACCACCCCAGCTTCAGCGTGTCCAGCTGCTCAATACCAACACGCAATCTCAGGTTTGGGAAAAACTCTTCACACCCCAGTGGTTTAAGAAATAACACTCAGGACATTGTTTCTATTCTGTATCGAAGCGTTTTCACACCGAGCTAAACATGCGAAATTCAGAGAATATCAAAACTATGAGTAGATCTCCTTCATATCATTTCAATCATGTTTTGTTCCGCATCATTTAGATCATGTTTTATAGGGGCTTGGCAAATGAAAGAGGGGATATTATATTGTTTCGTCAGTTCATGTCAAAAACGACGCACATTCAGCTGATACTTTGCAACATTTGCGATGGCTTTCGCCCCTTCAGGACCGATTGGATTGTAGCTCAACTCCAAGGACTTCAGATTATCGTTATCTCGAATTGCGGCCGACAAGATTTTGATCCCCTCCGGCCCAACATTGTTTCCGCCCAAATCCAATGTGACCAGCGATCGATTTCCGTTCAAGGCTTGCCCAATCTGCAAAAAGAAATCTCTGTTTTAATTACCAAACATATCTCGTACAAAGCTTTTCACACCTTTAACCACAGGAGTATTTTTTTTTCAAAGTGAGAAATCGATCGTGGTCAAAAATAACCAATAAAGTAAACAAAAAATATGGATTCTTTGCTGAGTGCCACCTCTCTTCGACAATTATCAGTTTTTCAATTTTTACAGAAAATCCAAATTTCTTTTTTCGAATCCAGGAAAACAAAAGGAAAAGATGTAGACAAGCTGGAGGAAAAACTCAAGTTAACAAATTGAGTTTGTTGTTAACTTGAAATCAATCTTAATGGCTATCAAGACACCTTTTGCATTCCAGCATCCCCAAAATCGTTGTTGTACAGGTCCAGTTCGACGAGTTTCTTTGCCCGGATGAGTGATGCAACCATTTCGGCTCCCTCCTCGGTCATGTTGTTGTTGCCAATGTCCAAAGTCCTCACATTGACATCACGCTCCTGTGATTTGAGGGAAAAAAAAACAAAAACATTCCCTGATCAATCACAGAACTGGAGCTCTCTATCACATAACACAGCAAATATTTCCTCCAAATTGGGATATAAATGAGGTCAGCAAGAAGAAAGCGATGCGGACGCAAGGAACTCTGTGTGTTGTTGCTGCAATGGTCGGCTAATTTCCACAGTTGGGGAGTTTCATTCAGACTTTCGGCATGAATGTACAAAATTTGATCCAAAAAAAAAAACAAGAGAGAGAAGGATTTTCATTTCTCAGCAAACACGGTGGCCTACAGTATTGCCTGATTTTCTTAATCCCTCTTTACTCATGTACCTACGCTATATATCAACAATTTGGATATATTACCTGCAGGGCTTCACAGATGCTTTTGATCCCTTCGTTCCCGACGTCATTGCCTTTCAGATAGATTTCCTCAATGGACCTGTTTTTCTTCAGGGCTTGGGCAAGAACAGATGCACCCATCGGACCCAAATAGTTGTCACTGACATTCATTCAGAGAAAAAAAACCCAACATATCAGCGGAGGAAACCCGAGGGAAAATCTGGGCAAACCAGGGATTTGAAGTGGGCTCAAAATGCATCCAGAGGGGGGGGGAACTCCCCCACAGAAGTATGTTATGTTATGTTTTGTTTAGTTTTTCTGATGGAAAGCAGGGTGTTACGAACCTCATGAATTTTGGCTCGATTGTGTGTCCCCCAATCAAACCCACCTCAAACCAAGGATTTTCAGAGAAGTGTTCTCCACGATGGCCTCAGCCAACGCGACCGCCCCTTCGTACTCTATTCCGTTGCAATTGAGTTCCAGGGAGACGAGGGTTGTGTTGGTTTTCAGCATTTCCGCCAATGCTTTGGCCCCCGAATCGTTGATATTGTTTCCGCTCAGATTAAGGGTGGTGGTGGTCATATCACCTGAGCGTGGACACCGCAGCCATCGATTTTCAACAAATTAATGAATAAAAGTTAAAAAAAAGAAAAAGAAAAAAAACTGTAATAGCGCTGGACGAACGTCGAATGAAATAATTTCTATGAATTAACATATATTTTAAATACATATATATAAAAATTTCATGAAAAGTGATGAAAAAACACTCCACAAACATATATTCTGGCCACATTGTTCAATCGTTTATTCCTATATTTCATTGTTTATTTTTTCAAAAAACACAAGTCTTATATCATTGCTTTCAAAACATCATTTTTTTCTCCTTTTTTTATTTCTTTTTCTTTTTTTAAATGTATGCTCCTGTCGAAAGTGAACTCGCCTCCAAGGTATTTTGCAATGACGATAGCCCCTTCATCGCCCACATTGTTGGTTGCCAGCGAAAGCACTTTCAGCACATCGTTATTTTTCAAAACCTCACAGAGCTGTGTCACACCCACCAAGCCAACTCCATTGTTGTTCAAATCGATGGCCTGACAGACGCTGTTGAACGCCAACGCTTCCACCACATACGCAGTTCCCTCATCCCCAAGATTCTGCCATGACAGACAGACATGCAATCGGTTCACAAAAAAACATTCATCAACAGCAGCATATCGGTCGGTTTCGCTGGGGTGTGCATTGTGTTTGCTGGAAACATAAACACTGATTTTCTATAAAAAGATGCAGCTGATTTTTTGTCTAGAAAAAATTTCTCTTTTTTTTTTTTTGGGGGGGGGGGAGTGATGGTGGTACCTTTGCAGACAAATCCGCCTTCTGTTGAGATTGAATGGTTCCCATGAGATCATTCAACCGGCCCACAGCTTCCCTCTGAAGTCGTTTCGATTCCATACCCTGTGAGCAAAAACGAAAGCTTCCAACAAAATTCTTGAAGATAGGCTTTCCCCTAGTGTCCCCCTTGTATTTGTAAACACCACGAAAAGGCACCCAAAACAAGTATAACAATCCCACCTCCTGCACTTTTTCCACGATTGCCATCTTTCCCCCCTTCGACGCAAAGCTACGTCCAACGAACACCGCTCCTGCTACCACAGCAACGAAACCGGCTCCCATCGCCAGCGTGGAGACCATGGGCGACGACATAACCGAGCCCGAAGTCGAAGCCTCGCTGACGGGCTCGCTTTGGTAAAGCTCTCGCGTTTCAGACGCGGAATCTTCCTGGCTGGAGGACACCACCTCCACCTCGTTGGACTGATTCTCACTCGTGGATGGCACCGAGTCGTCCGCGAGTGTGAGCAGGTCCTCTTCGTCAGCTGGGGCGGTATCATCTTCGGCCGGTTCAGGAGGAGGTGGAGCCTTCTTTCCACGGCGCCGGGCGTACCTCCGGGAGCAGCGCCTCTTTGTCGACGGGTTCGGTGGACAAAACGTCGAGAGGCGAACGGGGCCAGGGCTGGAGCCGATCGCATAGTTGCGACATCGCACGCTCGCGTCCCCAGCGGCGACTGTGTAAGCCCCTCGTGAAAACGCCATTTGCGGGAGGTGCGCTTTCTCTTTGGTGGACGTAGTTTGTTCTTTCTTCGCCTTCCTCACACAACCAAATCCACTGTTCGTACAACGCGCGTCTGACGCTGGACTTCGATTCCTTGCAGTTGCACTGGGGGAACTCGTTTGCGTCCTCCGCCAAATGCACTCCACGCACTACCGACTCAACCCGCTCAAACAATGATTTCTGGATGCATGATGTTCACAACTCGCCCCCCCGTTGCACGATTCTTCGACCGAAAGCGATATGCCGAACGAACTGGAGCTTCGAACGAATTTGTTGCGCGCTGTGAGCGGGCACGTCAACTCGACCCTGCCTCAGCATTGCAAGAATGTGGTTCTGTCGGTATCGGAGCTGGGCTTGGCGGCTGAGAGTGACGAAAGGCTGTCCATCGAAGAGAGGAGCGCTTTGGTCAAAGCGATTGACGTCTTTGTGGAAAAGGTGCTCGGTTACGTTCTCAGTAAACAGGTGAGGGCTGGAGGGGAGAATGTGTGTGGAGAATTTGGACATGGGTGGCTTGTTCCACCGATCTCAGAATTTTCTTACCAGCAAATCCAGAAAAAAACTAAAATAAAATGAAAGGAAATAACTTCAAAAACTTAATAACCAGAAAACCACACCCGATATTATTTAATACTTTGAATTGAACCAAAATCCTTCAATATAGAGGGGTTTCAGAATTAGATGCTGTTGGTCCTCCAGTACTCGACAGTTGCAGACCATGGTAATTGTGGCTAGATCTTTGTGTTTTTCTTACCCAAATCATTCTCTTAGGTTTTCTTACATCTTAAATCCCTCACTGTTTTTCGTTGATGAATTCTCTGAGTGTGTACAATCCTTCAAGTCAGGCATCCAAAAAGTGCAACGCTTTGTTGTTCACATATCAATTATTTCACTATTCAAATTAATCAGTGTTTTGAATAGCAACGCAGATTTCCTGTGAAGGAGTATTTCCTCTGTGTCAAATTAAGAGTAAGACATGTGATGCTGGTCGGTGGGGTTTCAACTTCAAGATGAGTATTAATGGGGCTGCCATGTTTTCGGTGGTGTTGAAGGGAGGGGATGGGGAAAGGATTCACGGGTTGATGCAATTGAGCTGGGTTCTCTCCAATTGCTGTGAAAGCCGTTTCGTACATTCGTTCAGTGGTTGGGGGTCCAATCTTATGGACCTCATCAAGCGAAAGGATACCGACACCCAGGTGGAATTGATCGCATGCCAGTTGCTTGTCGAACTCTTCAAAAGGTCAGCCACTTTCCACGCAAAACTTGGGAATCCCTGCAGTTTTTTGGTAACCTTTTTTGTTTTTCAACTGATGCATTATAGATTTGAACAGGTTGGGGGGGGGGAGGAGGGGGGCATTTTCACTTCATTACCCCAAAAGAATCTGATACAGTTGTGATTGTGGTTCTGGGTTTCAGGTTGGACACGTTGATTTGGGTCCAAGGTGTGAAGAAAACAGCATCCCCGTTGGCTTCTAAATTACTTCAATCCATGACAAAGAAAATGTCTAGTCAAGGTGGGTCCATGAGAAACACTTCCGAACCTGCCACCCCGCTAAATTTCTGCACAACCCATACACCTCATTTTCTCTTGATCTCCCACCAACATCCATGAACTTTTTTTTTTTAACGTCCAGGAGTCGATGCTGGGACATTTGTGATGTACGGAAAAGTGACTGTATCGGTCGTCCAAAGCCTTGCATCCCAAACCCAGCATCTCGACCCAGCAATGGAAGTCATAGTGTCGAAACTAGTTTCTGGGGAAGCCACGGACGCCCAGCGCCTGCTTGCCTCGGAGTTTTTGGGGGCAGTTTTGACCAGCACCAAGGACAGGCGTCAGTGGAGCGCTGTGGTTCGCCAGCTCTTGTCGATCGCCAATTTGGTATTGGACCAAATTCTCGGAGATTGGGAGTTGGATGTGGGCAAAGAAAGAAGCGAAGGGAGCTGGGAATCTGTTGAAGGAGCCGGGGCATTGCCTGGTGCAATCAAGTGTTTGGCTCATGTGGAAATCAGCGGTCAAAATTCAGCTCCAGCTTTCAAGGTAGGTTTCTCTTTATTTTGGGAGTGTTCATTCAGGGAAGTGCAGAATTACACTAGTTGTATTTCAATCTCAATATTCACTTAGGGCTGTTTCTTGAATGGGTTCTGGTTAAAGAGCCTGAATGTGGCATGTCCACCATTGGGCCCATCACTCAAACAATAAACCAAGCTGTATATCATCAAATTCAAATCTCACCAACCGGAAACTCTTTTGCCACATGTGCTGTTGCCTGAATAATTTTACAAGTTTGGTAAAATAAAATAAAAATGAAAATATATTTAAAAAAAAAGTTTATGAAGCTAAAAAAAATTTGACAAAAGTTGTTGGAGGATGTTCAATTAATTCTTTTGCAAAACCTGTTTGAACAATATGACCTTTTCTCGAAAATCACAATTTCATAAGGGCCAACCAAGACGCATCCTCTCACCCAAGGCTGATCAAGCAACGGTGGTTGTTTCTGTCTTCTCAGATATTTGCTGGCATTTGGGATGCACTGGAACGAGTCCTCGCGCTCCCAATATCAGGCTCCCTCCCAATTCCAACCCATCACGTTTTCGCCCTCGTGTCGAGACTGCTTGCAGTGGACCTCACATCAGCCAAACGTCGGTTCAAAACTACTCCAAACAGTTTGGAGTTGTTTGGGCGACTCACAGCATTCCATGTGGCTTCTTGGGAAATGCTTGGGTTGCTCTGCAGGGTAACCAGAAGTCAAATGCTTCCGATGTGTGGAGCTGTGGCCGGTTTGCTTAAGGAACTCTTGCACAGACTGGCTGTCCGGAGTAGTGAGGGGAGAATGGATATGGAGGCATCTGCGAGGGTATCCATGTATGGTGCAGCCAAGATGGTGATTCAATTGGCAGGTATGTCGACAGACATGTGGAGGTGTTGGTGTTTTGCTGACGTGAAGGACTGGAGGTGGCCCAGTAGCGGGTAGTTGCTGAAACCTCAGCTTATGTTTGTTGTAACAGGGTTCCCATTCATCGACAGATTGGCAGCCGATGTGATAACATGCTTTCAATTGGAGCATTCCCAGCTCTTGGGCAATTCGGTTACAAGGGACGATGGTGCAAGCAGAGGGGTCAGCAAGAGTGGAAAGAAGCGGAAAAGTTCTAATGCTACGGAGTCCGATCTCTTGGCGGCCGATGTTGAATTGGCAATCGCAAGGAGCAAGCCTCTGTCAAATGGGGCTGGAGTGTCTGGTAGACCCCAACGTTTGGACGATCCATCAGGGCAGGCACAAGAAAAAGCTGTAGAATTGGTTGAGGCTTTGTTCAACGTGGGGGGTGCAGTGATGAAGAACCAAATCAGGCAAGCAGCGGAGAAAGCCATCAGCAGGGTTGTGTTGGTGATGGTGGGCAGAGGATCTATGTCAATTCCGGTGTGTCGTGCGCTGCTGGCGGCTGTCCTAAGCCCCTGTCAGGGAAGATCCCGGTTGATGCCTCTGGTAAGTCGACTGTGGTTTCACTGTGAAGCTGGAAAAAAGCACAATAGATGGGCATATCTGTTTATCATTGGACTCCACACGGGGGGGGTTTTCAAATTGGGGAACTTTTTCAATGGAGCCGGTTAGAAGGCATGCATTGACACAGTGACAACTTGGAGAAGAGGTACTCTTGCTTAATAAGACATGCTAAGATCCAGCATGAAAGATGTTCTACTTTGGCTATTTCCAGGCGTGCCGGGTGCTCAATGAAGGAAGACATCACCCTAATCCAAACTTCCGATCATTTGTATGCGAAGCTTCTGATCGGCTTGAGGCAATCCTGCACCCAAGGGCAGTCTCCATCCATCCCGAGGAGGTTGCTGCAGAAGGTGTTCTTGATTCCTTTCCAGACTTTTGTGTGGGGAAACTTGGTAGATTCGAATGCTTGTTGAATGATCCCACACCAATGCCTGTGCATGTGACTGAAAAAAAATAGTAAAAATAAATCTTAGCTTATTTGAACAATTTCATCGTGAATCTATTGTGCTGGTTAGTTGTAGATCTAAATCATGGCTGGGTGGTGGTTCAGGAGACCAAGGAACTACAGATGCCATGGAATATCTGGCTATCCCTTTACGACTCAGCGCAGGCGTATCTGCAGAGCCTGGATCCTCCCAGGGTCTCCTAGTCCCACAACAGAAAAAGCAAAAACAAAATGCAACAGATGCCCAGGAGTCGATGGATGTGGAGCAGGGAGTGTTTTCTGGAGGCGCAGGAATCGAGAATCAACCCAGTATGGGGTTGCCTCCTATGGGTCACAGTGGCCCAGAGGATGGTAACAAGAGCAACACACATGTCAGACCAGTGATATCTTCAGGGAATCTGGAGGGCACCACGGGTTTGTCAAGTGCAGGAGCAAGCTTGTCGCTCAAACCGGTTGGCTCAGCCCAAGGATCTTCTCTCAGATCAGCCTTTGCTCAGAAAACTGATGTCCCAACGGCTGGGCCGCCTCCAGGTGCTGGAGATTTTTGGGAGGTGCAACCTGTGCACGGTGGGGTGGTATCATCAGATGATGACTTGCAATTATCGTTGGATAAAGTTGCTAAGGTTCCAAATGAGGTTACTGAGAACTTCAGAGCAGCCAAAAGAGGGGATTCAGAAGAGAGTGATTCGGAGGGTCCTCTGCCTGACATTGATTCTGGCATGAGTGAAGAGGACTAGAGCAGTAGTGGAATTGTAATCGTTACTTTCTCATGTCAGTTGCTGGTATTGGAGTATAATATGTGTGAACATATGAATTACATGAGAGTAGCTAGAAAATAATCATAAAACAATCAAAAATCATAAACGCAAACCACAAAATTGGCAGGGAAAAGCAGGAAAACCTATGATCTCACACTAGAACCAGATAGTGGGGGCAATTGTAAGATAGCTCTTATTGTTTGACCTTTATCGTTTGAGCTATTTGGTATTGTATGGTTGAAGCCCAGAGAATCGTTCAGCGACCTTTGGGATAATTTCAAATAAATTCGGTACTCTGCCTCTCGATGCAATTGATATGAACATACACCACTGGCCTGTGCCCTTCCTTCCCGCAGTTAAACACAAGAACAATATCGCTGCCCCTCTATTGACGGAATTTAATGTCTGGATATTGTACTCGATCTACGAGGAAGCTAAAAAATCACCAATCGAGTGAAGGCTACAGCACAAGTTTGGCCAATACATGAACCCTATGAAATATATTTTCTTCAAAGGGCCACAATCCAGTCGCAAGTAACTTATTAACAATTGTACCCACCATCACCCACAACGACGACAAAAAACAAGACCCAGGCTTTTCAGCCTGTTTTCCTCGACCATAACATTTATTCAACACCACCTAAACCAAGTTTCTTTTTTTTTTCAGGGACATCACTAACCCCTTATCACAGAGTGGTGTGACATACGAAACTTTAGTATTTTCTGTCAACTCCATTCCCCACAGTTCAAGTGCACCAAAAAGACACCCCCCCTTGGAAAGTAAGGGAAAACGCAAGGGATGGTGGCATACCCCAACCCAACCTTTAGAAATTTGTTCTCCGTTTATGTCGCTTCTCCATTCCCATTATGTCGATCCTACTCTCTCCGACACGATTCTGTTTCTTTGTTCTTTATTCCCAAATACATCTCCGCATATCGCCCCTTTTCTCAAAACTTCCCTTTGCACTGGCCACCACCATTTGACAACTCCTTCCACCAGCGACACACATAGGTACCCTAATATCATCACATCTCCACGAAACGCAGCACGCCCAATTTGGAGCCAAGATATCAATCAAAGCCAGTTAGGGGGAGGGATAAAAAAAAAAGAAAAGTACTTTCACATCCAAAAAAAAAAAAAGTACTTTCACATCCAGCATCCTCACTCAAGATTTCTATCAATCTTGGGGGGCAGGCATGGATGCATGGATGACGTAATCGTCAGTACGTCTCACGCTCCCTACCACTAGGATTGCGGGGATCTCGCCGCCACTCCCTTCGGAGGAGGGATACGAATCATGTCGCTTTGCATTCACCAAACAGCTGTTGGAATTGACGCTGCTGGCTACGGTCGCCGTACCGTCCGAGTCGGAATCATTCCACCGCCGGTGACAACAACACACAACCCCGATGAAAAATGCACCCACCCCAACCGCTATTACGATCGCCATTATCTTGACGCGGGAGGATACGCCTCCGGTTTCGCGTCTCGTTTTGTCAGGCACGCTGCCGACACGATTGATCGCATTGTTTCCTGGTTGCAACTTGCGAGCGAAATTCACCTGCGGTGTGTTGAGAAACGGGGGATGGTTCGTCAGACGCTGCCGAATTCCAACAAAAACAAGCGCGAAGCGAACGGATCACCCGAGCGGAGTGATCAGGACAAACTCCCCGCATTCCGTCCGCGATAATCGTTGCTGGGAAAGGATCAGCGAGCAGCGCACCTGACGCAGAGGTACATCGCCACGGGAGAGTTCGGCGCTAGGATCTCCCCCTTCACGAACAAAAAACAGCAGAAAAAAACGATTTTCAGAGGCCCTCTAGTCGAAATCATGGCGGCGACAGGCGGCTGTACAGACAAAACGATCCTGCCAAACTGACCTTGCACGCTGACAAACGCAAGAAACAAAATTAATGCCGCAGCAGCCATGGGTCTCAGCGTGCGTAAGAAGCCCATGATCGTTGCGACAGCGGAAGTCCCTCCTCGCCCGCCTTATGGATGATGGGTGACACAAGAATTGAAAGAACTCCCCTCACATCGTCATCGTTTGGTGGGCGCTGGACGATTCCCCATCGGATGGGGATGGGGCCCATCCCTTCTGCACAACACGCATATTTCACAGAGGACATCCGCAGGGTTGGGCAGCAGGTCACCAGCATTTGACGGGCTGGGTTCACCCCCAAGCAGCCCAACCAGCCCATGTTTCCAAGCGAGACGCCCCACGCCAAAAACTGGGCCTTCAGCGCAAACGCGCGTCTCATTTCATTGACTCATCTTTCCATAATCATTTGATTTTGAAAGAATGCCACGACTGCCAACGTAGGCACTCCTACACCCCCTACATGCACCCAACCAAATCAAACCTTGGTCCTGGCCCCCTTCAACAGCACACTGGAGACACAAGTGAGTGCCAAAAGCACAAAACAAACCAGCATATGATGTCGAGCGACTCGGAAGTCGAGGATATCGAGATTCTTTCGGACAGCGATATTGAGCTCGAGGGTAGCGACCAAGAGGAAGCGCGACCGGCGGGGGACGAAGGTGAAAACCCTGTTGGCATTGCCCCAGGTGCTGGGACTGAAGCAGCGGCCCAAAGGGGCAGACAAGGCGTGAGACAGGCAGTAGCGGCGCGTTTGATTCCCGCGAGGCCGAACAGGCAAATGGTGTTGAGGGATTTCCTCAGACTCATCGCAGGAAACCGCATTCACCTTGGAGAGAATGCAGCGGACAATGCGGAGCTCGTCAATATTCTGAAGGACCTGCACGTGGTCAGAAGGTGAGCCTTGGTGTGGAGAGATACGGAAAGGGAATCCGCGTGCCTGCAGTAAGCATTCTGGTTGGGAAGCGTGCACAGCTGTCACCCGACGTCTTGATCTCAAAAAAGAACGCTCGTTTTCTTCGCTGGGTTGCGAGGGTCCGTTGTTGCCAGACGTCAAGGTCGGTCAGTTGTTGCCTGAACGCGCCGTGGCCCTCTGTCTGTGTCTTTTCGTTACAGTGCCAATGGAAGGTCAAACCCTGGTGACGCGAATTCTGGGTTGTTTCGTTTTAACGTACTACGTCGCGCGCTTGGATCGTTGGCCTCGCATGCACGCGCTGGTCTAACCGCTCCAGGGTGTAAATTTCCTGTACTCACTCTGTGTGTTTTGGTTGTTTTTATTGTCCCCCACGAAACAGTGACCGCGTGGAGAAGGCTTTGCTTGCGTGTCCTCGAGGGACGTTCGTTCCTGTGGACTATGCGGAGGATGCGTATCTGGACGCACCCATCCGGGTGGTAGATATGGAGTTCAATATTTCCGCTCCGCACATGCACGCGACGTGTTTGGAAGCTCTTGACGTCCAGAAAGGCGAAAGGTAGCACACGGCGACCACGAATATAAAGGAAGTCTGTTTTACACCTTGGCCAGCTTTTGTAATTCTGGGACATGCTTCCAGACAGAAATTGATCTTTTACCTAAAAGCATGTGAGTTTTTTTCATGTGGCATTGATGCTGAAATCCCCACGCACACTGTGGAAACGAGCGTCAGAATTGTGTTCGCAGAAATAGGTTTGTTGTGTTCAAAGAAAATTTTTTTGAAATTATTTGTTTTTTTGGGGGCGATTGACCAGGTTTCTTGATGTTGGGAGTGGCTCTGGGGTGGTGACTGCGTGCGGAGCTTACCTGGTGGGGAAAACAGCAGCTTAAAACATTCAGCAATGATTGTAGAATTGCAAATTGAATTTTCTTTGCTAGATGCTTGACAAATAAGTGTATATGGAGTATCTTTGAAAAATAGATAATCAGGCTGGTAATCCATGCTGGCATGGTTTTTTTTGGTTTTTTTTTTTGCTGCAGGTTGGCAAGGAGGGTGAATGTGTGGGCATAGATATCAAACAAGATATATTGGACTTCTCAAAAACATGCATGACGCATCTCATGGAGGAAAATGCAAGGTCCGTTTCCGTTTCATTTGCACAAGGCACAATTGCTGAGTGCAGCCCTTCTCACAAGTATCTGTCAGAATTTGTATAATTGTTTCCCCCGCTACTCCAGATGTACAGTTCACTCTCATGAGAGCAAAACTATCAATTCTTGCGTTTCCAGTGCCAGATATTTTTACTGCAGAAATAACTGGGGACCATGAATTCACAATGGTGCAATGAGCATATCTTTTTCTGCTGCAGTTTCTTTTCTTTCAGAAAACAGAAGAGGGAGGGGGAAACTTGAAATTATTTTTTTAATGAAACTTCTACCTACCTCCATCTACACAGGAAAATTCTGAACTTATCCCAAACTTCCAGCTCCCCATTCCTTTTTTTTGTTGGAAAATCAGCTTTCGAAGATATCTTTCCGAGCTGACAACTTGTTGGCTTGTTCAGTTTTGCTTCAGATGCGGCTGAACCCAAGTTTCGACTCTTGAACGTGTTCATGCCATCAACATACCGACGGTATTTTGATAAGATACATGTGGGGGGCACTTGCCCAGAGGAGCGACTTTCCTCCCTCATATCGCTCCTGAAGCCGGAAGGAAAAATGACGGTCCCCGTGGGTCAAGACCTCAGACTTATCACAAGGTGGGTAGCTAAGAATTATAATTACAATTATTACAATAAATAAATAAATAAATAGTTTTCAGCAACAAATACCTGGGGATATGCTCCAGGACCAGACATTTTTGCAGCCACTATCTGAAAAGATGAAGGTCCTGGGCTTCACAGGACAGTGACAATTTTTCCCAAAAAAAATGTACACATGTGTAGATATGTAACAAAAAATTTCGGATGCATGTCTACTGCAGGAAGTCAGACGGTCGGCCTTCCCAGCGAGTCCTTACTCAAGTTCGATTTTCAGATCTTCAGGTGCGGTGGATGGAATTAGCTTGCCCAGATGTATCATAACCTCGAAAAGCATTCCTGTCCTCGAGAGACTTTGCCCTTTTCTTTTGAAGAAAAAGGCAAAGAAAAGAACCACAGTTGGTGTGCATGAGTGTTGGTGTCTGAACGAAGGACGTTTTGCCAGGCAGCCACCCTTCCAAGATCTTCTGTTCCCTGTATTTTATTGACTGAAAACGACGGATGGTTGAAAATTGAGGGTGAAAAAATACTATTTTCTCTTCCAGGTTCCATCTGATGCCGACATTGTGTTGTCGACAATGGACGCTGAACAGGAGGAACTGATGCAAGTTCCGGTACCTCCTTCCACAATGAAAGAGGATTCCAAATTAGCTAAAACCTTGTCGGAAGACACAGGGGCCATCTCAAATGCTGTGAAAGGTACATATGCCTGTGTTTCTGTTGCATGATCGACGCATGCAACTGAAACATTTTTTCACTAGTTGTGCCCTCCACTTTCCGGCCGTCCCCATACCCCCGAAAAAAAAAAATTTCAAACATCGTTTAAGCAACCACAAAACAGTCCCAGCAAGCAAAGCTGTGTTTTGACAGTGCAGGAAAAGACCCCCCATATCAGTCATCTTCTCTGTGGACGGGCTTCTTGAGGTTTTCAACGCTGATGTAACAAATTTTGAAAAATTTGAAACTGATGAAATCTCATCTTCTTACGAAACCTTAGAAGCTTGTTCAACAGCTTTTTTGGTGGTGGTGTTTTTTTTTCTCATGCAAATATTGAACCCCCTTGTAGTTACATTTTCTTTTTGGATTTAATTATTGAACTTCTGACGTATATATCCGGTCGTACAACGCGTCTGCAGGTCGCTTCAAGCGATCTTTAACGTGTTTCTTCGGGTGCAAACCAGGAAATGGTGGAAGTCTTGACGTCGACCTGATCACGCTGTCCGAACCGGACTGCGTGCTCGTGGGAGGCGGCTGGACCCTCAGTGCCCACAGATCCGTCTTGAAAGGTCAGTGGGGATGGAAATCAAACACAAACAGTGGTTGCTATTTTAAAACTGTACTGGCTGTTTTTCTGGTTGGAGTGGACATGAAATGAATCAATCCGACAGTGCCAAGAAGAAACCAAAAAAGGGTGGCAGTGTTTTTAGGAGAGACTTTTTTTTTCATTTTTTCATCCAGTCGTGTCATCGTAGGATCCTTTGAGGAGGTGTTTGCCTTGTCAGGAATCTCTTCGATGAAGATATATATACTTTTTTCTGGGCATTGATAATTCCTCGATTGAGCAAGTTGAACTGTGCGTAACTGCGGCTCCTTCCCAATATATATATATATATATATATATATACATATATGTCAGCAATTGAGTTGCTGACGTTTTTGTGTTGTCCCAGCTCGTTGTGAGCATTTCAGAGCCCGTTTCGATAGCGGAATGCTGGATGCGAACGATGGAGAGTTGTCCGTCCCTGAACAATTCTGCCACGATGCAATGGCCATTTTCTTGCATTACATTTACAAAGATGAGCTCCCAGAGAGCCTGTCTGCCCAGAGGGTCATCGAGATCCTCCACGTGGCTTGCTACTATGGGGTGCCAAGGTAAGAGACTGTCTGTGTGTCCTGTGTGTGTGTGTGTGCAGTGGAGAAGGGATTGGGAGGAAATCGAATGGGCTGTTTTTGTGGTTGTGAATAGACTAGTGGTCATCTGTGAAAGCTTGCTGGCAGAAGAGCTTCGAGTGCATGATGGAATGGACAAAGACATTGCTGCTGAGGATGCCCCCAGTTTACTAAGGCTTGCAGATGCCAATGGATTGGCCAACTTGCAATCTGCAGTCCTGCATTATGTAAGAATTTTATCCCAATTTCAAAGAGTAGTGTTTCTGCCGCGACCAAAACAAAAAGGAAAAAAATATGTTCTTTTTGTATTTCCATGAAAATATTGTTGGAGGTAACAACAAAAGATCAGTATAATGATGAATAAATATAGATATAAAATTTGTAAATTAATGGATAAATTGCATATAACTCACAAATTGCCCAATGGCATGTCATGCATTTGGAAATTGGCTTACGGAAGTTCGAGTTTTTGCATAGCCTTTTCGCACACCAGCCGAAATGGTCTTAGTAAGCGCCCTTCATTTGATGTGGATCTGAAAGAATAACCAAAGGTTCATCCCAATTAAATTGCTTTGTTGCATGTAGATCGTGCGAAACTATGATAAGGTTTCCGAGTCGGAGTCGTACCAGAGTCTGTCCAAACGCGAAGTGGACATGATTGCCAAAGAGTCCTTCAACATGCACAAACGCTTCAAGGAGCTCCTCACCGACCTTTCCGAATCCAGTGTGAACAACGCACCCTCAAGACGATCCAGCAGCAGTCACAGCACTTGATTGATCGATTGCTGGTTGAACATCAACAATCTGAATTATGTAATGAAAGATGCAGAAAGGTTAGAATGGGGGAAACAGAGCAATGGAAGGATTCAGGGATTGAAGCAGCAGTTTTTTTTTTTACAGATTGGTGTTTTTTTGAGGGAGGGGGTGGGGTAAGGGTGAAAAGAAGGTGGTAAAAATTGGGGGTTGTATGTGTGGGACTTGATCTCCTAAACAGGGCTTCGTTCGTTTTGTTTGTGTGTAGTTTGTATCTGCCATTGTACTATTTTTGAATTGGAGGGCTCCGCATTTTCTTATGTCTGTTTTTTTTTCAGGCCACCAATGTGATTGATTTTCGTGTATGTGCGATGATTTTTTTCCCCCTCTATTCTATCTTTTATCTTTTTCTTGGTGGTTTTTGGACCGATGAATAGTTATTGCAATCCACAGAGCTGGAAAAAAAAGGGGAAAAAAAAACTTCTGTTGAGGGCAGTGGGTTTGTGGGGGTTTTTTCCTTCCCCCATGGATTTTTCTTCAAAAAAGGGTGTCGAAATGTATTGGTGGAAAAAAAAATTCTGGAGACAGATCTATGAGATTGTGGGTTGAAAGAGGAAAAGGAAAAAAAAAACAGATTTTTGAAAATGTTCCTATTGCTGTTATTGAGAAGGGAACATATGGTCGGTATTTGAGAAATTGCGAACAAAGGGGGAGTCCAAAAAAAAAAAAGACATGATGCCTTTTTGTATAACATTTGTTTTTTTTTGTGGGGGTCGTGGGTCGCTGTGCAGAGCTAAATAGACATTTGTATATGCTATAGGAATCAACTTTGATTTTTTTTGCTTTTTTTTTTTGGTTTCGAGGTGTGAAAAAAAAAAAAAGATCTGCAAAAGAAAAGTTGAAAAAGAAGAGGGACATTGTGGTGGTGTTTCTATTTTGGTGTGTTTTTTTTTGTGAGAAAAATGGAGGTGTTTTTGTCCCAGTGGATTGATTTGGGCTGGAAGTTTCTTGTAAAGTAGTGGAAAAAAAATTGGAATCACAACCAAACCATTGTGGCTTTTTTTAATCTGTCTGTGTGTGTGTGCTTGAAAGGAAGATGTTTTTTTTGGGGGGGGTGGGTGGGTAAGGGATTTTGCATGGACCATTTTAATGGTGGAATTTATCGATAAATCAGAACGTCTGGTTTGGTTATGGTTTTCTGGTTGGTCTGGCAGGATAATTTTGGAATTGTTAAAAAAAAAAAAAAAAGAGGATGGTGGTTTGCTGCACCCGCTTTCGAGGTCAGATTTGATATCGACGTTTCCCTCTTTTTTTTTCGTGTGCTTTTTTTTTGGCCTCTCATGCGTGTGTCTTATGAAATGTCTTGACCACTTAACCCCCCCCTCCGAACGATTTTTCTTTTTGCTTTTCAGCCGTTTTGTCTTTTCTTTTTTTTCCAGCCGAGTCGACAATGGGTTTTGCGAATCTTGTTTTCTGGAAGCGACTGTCAAAAGAGTTTGGCCAGAGATAATAATTTCCATGGATGGGGTGAGTTACGTTGGGGTTGGTAGTATTTTATTTTGAACATGTCGCACGGACCGTGTTTTTTATCCCCTGAATGCAGGGGATTCCTGAATCGAAAGAAAAAAAAAATCACTGGCTGGAAACATCAGAAGAAAAAATGGTTGGTTTTTGTGTAATGGAAGGGGCGGGGGGGAAGATTGATTATAACTTGAGAGTCTCTATTGATGCTTTTTGTGAATGGTGAATGCCCCGCTGGTTAATCTGTTGGTATGGGATATTAGACTGTGATATGTGGGGGCCATAAGGGGAAAAATTCTGGGATTGTAGTTTTGGGAAGACAGGGGGACACTTGAGAACAACTTGTAAATAAGCATTGTGAATGCAGACTGGGTTTGCAAGGGGCTCTATTACACCAAGTTGCATTGCTCTGTTATATGTTTTTCATGGACAACTGGTTGGATCGCCCAGCCAGATATACTGTGTTTCTCTTTGCTGAGTTTGATGATGGTTGAATTTTGTATGAGTTAAGCTTTGTCCTTGAATGTTCAATTATTTTTCACCTTCCAATATAAAAAAAAGGACAAGAGATTAGGTAAAAAGAAAAAGATGTCATCCAAGTTGTATGTCCACCTCCTTGAAACAAAGTCTAAAAGTAAAAACACTAAACCCAAAAGCGAAAATCCTATAAACCCTGAAAATACCTGGCCACCCAGAAAACGAATCCTAAGTAGGTCCCAAAAAAAAACACAAAAAATCCCCCCGTCACTGCACTGTCTTTTTTTCTTTGGATCTTTGCATAGCATCCATGTCATGTCACACAAACCTGCCTTATTCCAACTGAACCTAACCTAAGTTTGTTATCCTTCGTCACAGAATCGCCAAGCATTATTTCCCATCAAAGGAAATAAAGCCTGCTGGGCACCTGGAATGCAGATACCCCCAATAACACATTGCTGACCAGAATCGCCACCATCAACCCAAAGTCCACACCAGACACGATCCAAAAACTAAACTCATTCATTGCTTCATTGAGAGCCTGTTTGTGGTACATCCACACCCAACCAACGACGGAAAATGCCAGCGTAGAGAAAACTGCCAGTTCGACCCCACTGAAAACGACCGACATTTCAAACTTATTCTTAGAGAATGGCTTCGGGGCGTTTGCATCGATCATGCCATCAACACTGGCGGCTGGATTTTCCCCAAATGGGTAAAACCTTTGATTGTGTCCAAATCGCAACATCGGAACCACCGAGAGAAAAACAATGGTAGAACTCAGCTGGGACAGCAGCTTCCACGCCAAGAATCGCACATTTCTTCCATGACCCCATGAACATCGATTCGAACTGTGACGCTTCCTGCGGTCTATGTTGGTTTTGGCATCCCCTTTGCCTTGATCGATGTTAAACTTCCTTTTTACCCAGTTGCATAGAGAACGCCATTTGTTGGCCTCCGACAACATGTATCCGATATCCTCAAGCACCCGGGTGGCAAAAATCACAGTAAAAGTCAGCCTTGGATGGGTTGCAGTGACGAGTGCTAGCGAAATGAACACATCGGCAAGATTTTCCAGCCAGAGGCCGGCAATCAGTACCACTATTTCGACATGGAAAAAGTCCACCATGCGCACCGACATGTTCTTCCAGATAGAGGTCAGAATTGACAGAGCGACCGTCAAAAAACCTTGACCGGTGCCGGTGCATCGGCGGCTTGCAAGGATATATCCTATTAGAATACAATAATAAGCGACGAGAGCCGCCATTAATCTCACTAGCTGATGGAATATTTTCACGAATTTTGCATTGTTTCGGCCCAAGTGCTTTGTTGGGGTCATTCGTATGCCAGCCACTGTCACAAAAACCGAAATCAACAAAGCCACCAACCCAAGAAATGGAAATGCCCCTTTGTTAGAATGAACTGCTGCACCAATGACGCCCACCTGAAAGCAACCAAACCCCCCCTCAACTGGACATATCCCAACCACCAGGAAAACAGAGTGTGCAGTGAGCTAGTGATAATACAGAGAAGCGATTGAATCAAACATGATTTCTTTGTGGAATGAGGTCCAAAACCGACGTCTAATTCTGAACATTTGAATGTCCACACTCACTTGCAGCATGTAGTTCACCACCAGAACAGGTGTGTAATGTCTAAGCAATTGCCAGGGCTTATCATCAAAGGAGCTCAAAAAGGTGTGAATGATCGTGTAAGAGAGTGTCAAGTAAACCCCAGGGTTCACAACGAACAACCACAGGGACTCCTCCTTCAAAGCATCCCCCACGTTTCCAATCGGCAGCACCCCAAACCACACTGTTGCGACTCCAGCCGGTAGAAAGAGCGTGGCAATAAGGAGCCAAAAAATGTTCAACCAGCTGCTCCGCATGCACTTGCCTTGGTGGTGGGTGGACATGCAGGATGCAACTTGATTCACTGTTTTGAGACTCCCCTCAGCAACGACAAATTCTTCATCAGAATCACCCTCGATCATTATGCCGTCCCTGGATTCCACATCAGAGTCAACCATTCCCAGCTTTTTCCAGTTTGCCCAGCCAACCACCATTCCCAACCCTGACGACTTCATGGTTTCCGCCTTGTCTATCTGTGTGCTCTCTTCATCTGGTCTAAATATAGAGCTCTCGCAGGGTGGCTTGGGCGAGTCAATGTGGTTGTTCTCCTGTGTGTCCTGGCGTCCATTTGATGCTCTTGTCTCAAGGCCATCGGCAGGGTCAGGCCCTCTGTTCTCCAGGTCAGACTGGACATTCCCATTCAGGAAGTGTTCGACCGAGTTTTCGTGCACCATATTCTGTTTGGAACAGCCACAAGCGTATCAGCTAATGGGGTACTGAAGGTTTCAAGTCGCTTTCCCTTCAAGTGAGCTTGAGTTCCACATTTGGGAGCTTCAGCATATCAGTCAGTTTTGAGAGCTACACATTCGATCCGATAAACACAATTGATGTGTTGGCGACGCGTGTCGTGATGCATGGCGCGAGGAATAGGACAATTTCAGGCAAACGTCGACCTCGTGCTGGTGGGCGTCTTGGCTTGAACCGGTTCTCCACCCAATAAGGCGCATCCAGCACACCACGGGGCAAACAAGGGCAAGGAGGCTTGTTCCGGCAAGGAAATAAGATATCACAGCAAGTTTATGAAATTTGGTGCATCCTTACACGCGGAGGCAGAGAGTCCAGCCC
This sequence comes from Bryopsis sp. KO-2023, assembly GCA_030272585.1. NCBI lineage: Eukaryota > Viridiplantae > Chlorophyta > Ulvophyceae > Bryopsidales > Bryopsidaceae > Bryopsis > Bryopsis sp. KO-2023. Next base: position 2,973,785 of record BSYQ01000007.1, on the reverse strand, counting down.
TTTTTCCCCTTCGAAAAGCTCAGGTCGTTTCTCGTTTCCTCCACAGGAAATTTTTTCATCGTCATGTTACATGACATGTTCATCTCCAGTCAGAGGGGAGCTCCTCCGAGAGTAAAACTCGGTGGTGTTTTCGTTGAACACGACACCGAAGTTCATAGAAATGAACCAGTCACGAAGGGGACGAACAGGGCTTTCACGAATCCGTGGCGAAATTGCCTTTTTCGGCAAGGTGGGTGACAACGATTTGTCACGCCTAGCCACCTCATCGAGAAACTCCAGATATGACACGAATACACAAGAAATCTGCAATCATCCGATGGAGTTGGAAATTTACATCGCCACAGTTTTAACAATTGCAAGAAAGCCGGCAAAAAAGCAAGTGTCGTCGACCCGAATTCTGAGTATGATATAGAGTTTGTTAGATAAACTGGCAGTTGGCGTGGCTGAGGTAAAAGGGTTGCCGAATAAAGGAACGAACCTCTCGTCACATGACCTGAAGCTAACCAGTCTGAATCTCCCAGAACTGGTGTGCACGAATATCACAGAGGCAACACAAAGGAAAAGAAGACCAATACTGGTGGAGATGCTCTCATAAGGAGATGCTCCACGCCCCAGTTCAGCCTAACTCATGATCGTCCCAGATCAATCCGTAAATGTCCACCATTCTTATTTTATATTGCGTAAGATGCATCTCAACAGCACTCCTCAAACCCAAACCCAAACCAAAAATTACATGCACTCCTCAAAAACTAAAATGAGAAAAATTTCCTCATTTGAAGGTGCCTGCTCATAAGGGGCTCTCGCTCCTGGATCATGTTGTAACCTCACGATGTTCCATGAGAAAGAGTTACAAAATCAGACAGCCAACATACATTTCGCACAGATCCCCTATGTTGTTAAACCAGGTTGATAAAGGGGGAGTTGTGAGTATAGATGGTGGTATAGGACATTAATCTGTATGATCGGCACGATTAGAGCCATTTCCGAAGGAAGTGGCGTTTCGTCTAACGACAGAAACTAGACCTGCGTTTTTCTGGCAAGTGGCGTTTCGCCTGAACAGTTAGGATAAAAGGGAACTTCGGGAAGGAAAGAGTAGAGTGTTTGTAAAAGACTGGTTATACAAGGATCGGGTTGGAAAGTCCCCGATCAGGTCTCGCCTATACACAACACGTTCGCGTCCCCCCTGCGAACGAGGCAATCTGCAAGCACGACTGCACACTCTATCAACATGGTTTCGGAGCCGAAGTGACGCTTCCTGGGCGATCGTCCCTGTGACGAGCGTGAGCAACATGTCGACAACAACCCCAGGAGCGAGTCCAAGTCGAGCCTTTGCGCTTGAAGTGCGCTGTGCGAGTGTCACGTCGGAACGGTACTTGATGGGGCGTATGGGAGTCCCTCGTTCAATTTGACGAGACGAGAGTCGCTCGGCTGAGGACGGAAGCAGTAAGACCTGGGGTAACAATGGACGTGAGCGCGCGCGCGTCACATCGGCAGTTTTCTACCACTGAAACGACACCTGACACCAAGAGTCGACCAGATATCACAGTCCCCGCCAGAGAAGAGCGTAGGACGTCAAGAGTGATGCGACTGGGCGGGTGGGCGTTGGGAGTTTGAAAACTGACCGACAGAGACGTTTTTTGACGACCTGGAATCGACGTATCAACGTAGTCGTGGCCTGAGCGACGCAGGACAAAAAAGTCAGGTTTGGGGTCGAGAGTGGAGTGAAATTATGATGCGGTACAATGTGGGCTTATTTTTTCCATGCATGGATTTATGGGGTCCTTGTTTTTGGAATGGTCCATCATTGTGTTTTGCGACCTTTTCGGTTTTTTCTGAAGTTATCACGTGGGAACCGTGAGCGTTGGGAGGTTTTTTGGATTTCGATTATTTTTTTCCTTTCGGGGCTTTCAGGTTTTTTTTCTTTCGGAGTTCTACAGTTCCAGGTGGGTGGGCCCATGTTGATTGTACGCGATCGAATTAGTGGATCGCATATGGCGTTTCGCCTACCTGACAGAAACTAGGGGAACATATAAGGAAAGACCGTGATACTTTGGATAACTCTTCGTGGAAAAACGATTGGTTCAATGCGTGTTTCCTAGACTTTCGTAAGAAGTCGGGTCGAACTGTCCCCGACTGAGTCTCAACCAAGGAACACCATTCAACACCCTACACAAACGGACATGTACCAAAAGTAGTCAATTATCCCCCAAGACATCCTCGTTTTATGCAAACAAACATTGAAGTTACATTGTGGAGGAGAATCGCCGTTTTGTGCGACCTCGGATAGGAAAACAGATCACACGCATTCCCACGCATTTCAAAAAGGTTTTCTGCGGAACAGGAGATACCCTGACGCTCGTTTTTCTCAAGCCCACACAATGAACGCTTTCACGCTTCATCAGCAACCTAGCTTGGCCAACGCTCGACCAGCCAGCGCGAGGCTTCCCAGGTGGTGTTCGGATCACGTCTCGTCGCTGCGCTTGTCTTGATTGTCTCGGTGCAAGGCCATGGTCGCTCATGCCAGGGAAGTGAAGCGAAAGCAACTCACCCTGGAGGAACGTGTCTTGTCGCAGAATTCATGGCAGCCGAGTCGGCAAGCTCACCTGTCGAACGGCCCCCGAAAAGATCACAGGCATGGTCTTCGAGCCGTTCAATGAGGTGCGCTGAGTTACTGCCGTTTCAAGACTGAAACATGGTTGCGACTCTTGAGAGCGCGCTGTTTCAGTGGGAGAAGACGGGTTTTATTGTATTTGTGAGTCATAATAGGGTTCTAGATTGTTCTTTTTCTTTCCAAATTGGAGGAGGATTGTAAAAACTCAGGACAAATACAACAGTGGGGGTTGGGCAGGATTTATTGTGTTTGTTTACATTTGCGCTTTTCCTTGTGGTGAAAAGTTGATCGGGGAAAAGTTGAATCGAACAACTTTTCTCTGTCTGCGTTGAAGTGTTCTCGATATGATGAAGTGATCCTGTATCAAATTTCATTTCGTAGGTTCAGCTAGAGCTTGCCAATGTGGACAAGACTGACGAAGCAGTGTTTTCGTTTGCAAGGAATGGGTTTCATCCAGAGTGTGAGGCTGCTATCAATGAGCAGATCAAGTGAGAGTTGTTGTGGAATGGCCGTTTTTTCATGGGTTTTTTATTTTTAATTTCTTTTTCCACTGTGCCTAACGAACACACTGTCTACTCTTTGGTGATAAGAAATCACTGGATGCTGGAGCTCCCCCCCCACTCCCCCACCCTTTTCTTTTTAAGAAAAAAAAAAAGAAAAGAACAGGACTGGACAGGACGGGACAAAAGTAATGTACCAAGTTTATTCATCCTTCAAATAGAGATGCCACAACTGTATGATTCTATATATAGGATTCTGAATGCTTCTTGCCTGTTTTTGTGTTGCAGTGTAGAGTATAACATTTCCTATGTGTACCATTCGTTGTATGCGTTTTTCGATCGCGACAACGTCGGGTTGCCCGGTATGGCGGAGTACTTCAAGAAGGGGAGCGAAGAAGAAAGGACTCATGCCGAGAAGTTGATGGCTTACCAGAACATGAGGGGAGGCAGAGTCAAAATGGAGGGCATCGTCGCTCCTGTGGCTGAATTCAACCATGCTGACAAGGTGACTCAATGTTGGCCACGCGCAAATTGAAATGTTACATGAAACAGCAATGGGATGTTGAGTACTTATAGGTTTGGACAAGAATACAAAAAATTCCCGAATCTGGATTTGAAAAAACAAGCTTTTTTGCTTCCTGGGATCATGATTTTTTGGGAATTTGGCTTATGCTCAAGTTGAAAGTGTTGTTTATGTTTGGTGCAAAAAGGGGGATGCCTTGTACGCAATGGAACTCTCCTTGGCCATGGAAAAGCTGAATTTCCAGAAACTGCGACAGTTGCATGATGTGGCTGACAAACATAACGATGCTCAGATGACTGACTTCATCGGTAATTATTATGCTTTCTGTGTCTTTTGCATAGAACAGGAGTTACTGTGTGCAAGCAGATTGTGAACACTGTGATTCTGCATTTTCATTTTGTTGCTGGAAATAGCACATCCTGTTTCGGATTTTGGAATTTTGGATGGAGGTAGTCTATTGATGGTTTTGTGGTTGGAGATAGCAACATCCTGTTTCGGATTTTGGAATAGTGGACGGTAGGGCTTAGTGTGTTGATGGTGGTTGTGGTGTGTACGTACAGAGGGTGAGCTCTTGCAGGACCAAGTCGAGGATATCAAGGTTGTGGCAGAATATGTTTCCCAGCTTCGCAGGGTCGGAAAGGGACACGGGGTCTACCATTTCGACCTCAAGCTCCAAAACTAGAAGAAACCTATTTTTCCCAGAGCTTATTTGCAGTGACATATATAAGCTTGTTGCAAAGTATGTGTATTTTCCCTGATTGCACAAAGTTTGCAGACATGCTATTACGGTCGTCCTTTGTGTTGTTTGTGTGGCGTGCGCCAATTTTTCTCGGATTGTCCTTTGTTGCATTTTTTGGTTGGGAGGGGAGATTTCGTTGAAAATAATTATAGTAACGACAATTAATGATTTTAGTTATTTTGATTTTTGGTTGGGTGGGGTGACAGATTTTTCCTCAGCGTTTAGTCACACTGAGATGATGTGTCGCTGGGTCCATGACATTCATGAGATCATCGTTTTTGAGCGATGTTGAGATATTATGTAACAAATGATCTCTTATTTGCAGCATCTTGATTAATTAGTTAAAGAAGCCACGGATGAGATTACCACAGGTTGGGGTTTCGGCATTGTCTTGCAAGAAAGAATTCGGTGGACATATTAGTCCGAACGGATCTTGCAAATTTATATATGAGTTTTACAGCGAGCAAAAATTCTGGAGAAAACAAGAAACCTTCTGTTTCAGCAAAAAGTACAAATCCTGAAATGTTTATAATCGGTTGGTTTTCTCCGTGCAAAATTAGTGATGGAGACCACTTCACTGTAATGATGGTGTCTGATGTTTTTTTTCATTATTATTTATTTACTTTTTTTAATATATATATGAAGGTGATTTTAATCAAAGGTTCTAGACTAGTTTGGATATTTTTTACACCTACTACCCGTCCTCCCCTCTATATCCCTGCTCTATCCTCTCTAATCATATCTGCAACATCACTCTACCATCTCGCTGCACAAACTTCCTCAAAACCCTTCAAAAACAATGCATCATTCATTGTAACTTCGTTCCAATTCCGTCCTAGTCAAATTGCACTTCAGATCCTTGGCGGCTCGGATGAGATCTTCTACTTCTGCTCGAAAGCTTTCCACCTCTTGATTCTTGGAATGCATGGCAGCCTCTGATTGCCTTTGCACCACCATCAGCTCCATTTCACAGGACTGCCTGGTTCGCTCTACGATCAACTGCCATTCACGCTCCTGCGATCCCAGCCTCATCTCCATTTCTTTGATCTTGTTTTCCAGTAAATGGAAGGATGAAGCCTCAGGGCTTCTGTTCAGCTGGCTCCTGCGAAGATCGTCCTCGAGGCAATGAATCCGGCTTCTTGCCAACTCCAGAGACTGCATAAGAAAACATATTATGAGATTGAATGTGATTTTCTTCCCATGTATGTCACATCGATCCCAACAGTCTCCTGCAGCCCATCCACTCTGTAAATGAACAAACGATATGGGTACAGATTCCCACACCATCAACTCAAATTCATCATTCGCCAAACCTCTCATCTTAAACAAGCAAGATAATTTTAAAAAATCGATTGATGCACCGTGCCTCCCTTTTCAAACTTTTACTTCAATTCCGACCAAGGGTACTCATCACCAATACAGATCCTGAACAACAGCACACACCTTTTCCAGCTCATCCACACGACTCCTCCAGTGTGTGGCCTCCTGCTCCACAGCTTCTCGCCTCGTTTCAGTCAGTCTGACGGCATGCTCTTTGACCAATGCACTGACTTCCCTCTGATGGTCGAGCCTGGCCAGACTGCATCGTTCCACAGCCTCTCCATGTGCACCTTGGGTGGCATGCAACGCCATCTGGAGGCTCCCGATTTGTTGCCTATAGTCTTCTATGTCCTTACTACTGAGCGATGCTGAGTTCGAGACCGCAAGTGCTGTTTCGGTGCGGCCTTTTGGAGAGGGAGTTACTGGTGCAGATCTTGAGTGGCTGCCAGTCATGTTTTCCAGATATGCCCCACCATATCCAACCTGCAATTCAACCCCTTTGTTTGTTCAAAACAGAATGAAAAGAGACCTGAAACGAGATGGATTCGCTTTCCACGTGGGAGAATTCTCTTACCCTGGTGGCGGTTTGCTGTTTAACACGAAGATTCTCTTGCAGTGCCTCGATTTCGCTGGTGAGTTTGCTTATGGTGGCATCTCTGGAGTCCAGCTCTGTTTCCAGCTGTCTTATTCGGTCCGCCCTCTGTTTCAAAGCAACCATCGTCGTGAAACTGGACTTGGATGCAACTCCTTCCCCTGCTTCTGATGACACCTTTGTATCGATCCTCGACCCACCCTTTTTAACATTCTCTGCATCCTGAACCCACAGCCAATCAAATCGCAAATCAAAGAGAAGCGAAATCTTGCAGCTTTCCCCAGCAAAGACAGACTCAGGTTTGCCAAATGCAACAACGGGGGAAATCAGGGGCAGGGGGATATTTCGCTCAGCCAATGTTTTTCCAATGCCGATACCTTGAGTTTGACTTCCAGCTGGTTTACGTGTTTCGCATGATCATTCTTCAATTGTTCAAGCTTCCTCTCCAACTCAGTAACCCTGGATTTAGGCCCCCTTCCTCCGGCTGTTTGTCGAGTGGCATTATGATTGGACTGGAGGACCTTCAATTTCTCGTGTTGCTGTCTGAGCGAGCGCAACTGATTTTCGTACTCTTCGTCCCTTCTTCTCAGCATATCCTGCAAATCCTCCACCTAATGGCGAGCAAAACAAAAGCTACCGGCTCTGTGCATCACATCCATCTCTGTGTTTACATTTCACCATTCTCAGTCTGACTTTTTGATACATGACGAAGAAACAGTAGATTCTGAGGGGAAAAGCCAAGGGGCGAGCAAGGTTACCTGTTGCTGAAGTTTTTTCACTGTTTCGGATTCTTCAACGGACGGTTTTGAAGCCTGAATAATGGCCGGTACCGAATTTGGATGGCGTGACGCCAGAGAGCTCTGCAGTATAGACACCTCCTCCTCCAGCTCCCTCACCCTTAGAATCGTTGCACTCACTGGTCCAGCTGAAACACAATTTCTTTTTTTTTGTTAAAAGACAGTAACCAAGACGAGGAAACAAGCCCCAAAAAGCGCTGATATAACCTCAAGTGGTTCAAAAGTCAATGTAAGCAAAAAAGAGAAAAAGTCTATGTAAAAAAAAAAAAAGAGAAAAAAAAGAGCAATGAGGAAAAGCTCCCCACCTTCTCGTTCCTTGAGTTTGGCCTTCAGTCGATTTATCAGCTCCGATTGCTCGCTGAGCAATGCACTGTTCTGGTCGATGATGTCTTGATTTTCTGCATACCAGGCAATCTTGGCCTGCAAGGCATTGACCATCTCCCGATGCTCGATTTTTAACGTTTCCATTTCTTCCCTGACTTGGCGCACCAAAGCATCCCCAGCCTGTTCCAGAGCAAGCAAAACCCGATCACTGAGAAAACCTGAGGGAAGAGGGGCTCCTTGCTTGCTTGCTTTACCCATGAAATCAAGACAGCTTCACAATAGAGTTTCTTTTTCCAAAAGGGGCACAGCTTCTTTTTGCTGCTGTGAACTTTCGAAAAAAAAAAAGGATGGAAAGTGATTTGGTGGCCAATTGATGCTCTGATTGAAAACAAACGAGTCTCCATCCTCCCACCTCCATGGAGTTCAGATTGATTCCCCCAATCTGTGCTTCCAGTTCTTGTTTTATTCTTCTCAGTGTGTCGATGCGCTCTTTCATTTCAGCTTCCCTTGCTGAAGAGTCTTCCCGGAGCTGATTGCACAGGCAAAACCACCATAACATTAATCCTCCTTTCAGTCAATTGAAGCAACGAAAAGGAAAGTGGGAAAATTTTCTTAAAGCTGAAAGTATTGATACCTGTATTGAGACCCCCCGCCCCCCCCCCCCCCTCCTCCCCAAGATTTCAATCCATTCATTTTCTTGAAGGAGGGACGGGGCAAAAAAATAGTTAAAAAAAAATTGTGAGAAACTAATCAGGAAGGGGGAAAATGGGGTCAATCGTTTCGCGTCTAAAAAAAAAAAAAAAAATCCTGCAATTTTTTGCATTTTGGCCAAACGACAAATACGAGCCACCCCCTCTTCGATAAATCGATTGCAAGAAGCTATTTTTTGCCTGGGAATTTTGCTGCCTGAATGCCCCCCAGAAAATACCATGCACAAATGGAAAACGCTTACCGAATCAAGTTGCTTTTGCAGGTTCAGAATTTCCTTCAGTTTGGATGCTGTTTCGGCACTTCTTTCGTGTTTGTCCTCTTGAGCCAGCAAGAGCTGTCTTTCCAGGGCCCTTTGCTCCTCCAGCATTACGGTTTCTTTCCCTTTGGCCTCCTCCTCAAGCTCCTGGACAACCACGGTCCAGGTTTAACCACATACTTCCCAGAAAAAAAAAACGTCTTCCAACATACGCCCCCCCCCCAAAAAAAAAGAAAAAAAATACCAAAATTTGGATTTTGCAAGACTTTTTTTGAACATTGGCCGTGACCGACCAAGCAAGAAACTGATTGTCCTAAAAACCCCACAAACCACCAATACGTGCATATATCAGCATCGGACTAGCAACAACATAAGCAAGCGTTTATTCCAGAAGGACTTTACTTTTCTTGTACAGAAAAGTCATTCTGTCCCAGAAATCAGTGAATGCCGTGTCCATAGACAGCCTAGCCAACTCATCTCAGAAATTCAATTCTCCAGTTTTTATGGATGATTGAACCCTTAAGGCCACACCACCAGAAGTAAGGTTTTACCTTTATTCTTGCAACTGCTGCCACGTTTTCTGCTTGATAGCCCTTGATCAGCACTTCTTGCTCCATGATGTCTTTCCTCAATTGCTTTACTTCCTCAACTTTCAAAACGATGGTGTCTTCCTCGACCAAATTCTGACAGAGGGCACGTCACGTCATTATATCCATGGAAAAAGTTATCAAAAGAAAAAAATGAACAATTGCAGGAAGTTTTTCTCAGATTTTTTTTTTCTTCATGCCAATATTAAACAGCAGTGCCGTTCAATTTCGCCAGTATTGAAGTATCCAGTAATATCTGCAGTAAGAGCTCATCTCAGCTGTTCAGTTTTTGCAAGTCTTTCCCTTTTTTTTGTTCCTTTGCACACCTTTGCTTGCATGGCCTGGCAATTATGCAACTGCACTTTGACCATCTGAATTTCTTTGGTTTTCTCCTCAAGCCGGCCCTGAACAGTGGCCAACAACAAAAAGGAAAGATTCACTATTATAAAATACACTGTTTATTACTGAACCAGTCAAAAAATGAAGGCTGAACCCTTGTTGTGAGGAACTATTCAGACAGAAATAACCGGGTTTTTTTTCCCCTGAATTGCAGGAAGCTCACCTCATAGTGTGTTTTGATGTGGGATTTCTCCTCTTCCCATGTTTTCAAGTCTTGGTCGCGTTCCAGTGTGGAGGCCTCCAGTTCAGCTTTTAAGTCTCCCACTTGAATTAAAAGGGAACGAGTGTCGCATCCCCCTTCGTTCCCTGCAGCAGGTACAGTCAGCCCTCCCCCATAATTAAAAATTAAGAAATATCGTCCTTCTCTATTGGCATTTCACTGGCGATAATATCCAATTAGTATTTATTTATTTAAATTTTACGTTTAGATCGTTTTTTCAATTTTTTTCCCTTTCATTTTCTTGATAATTCCCACCCCCCCCCCCCCCAAAAAAAAAAAAAAAGTGTTTGAGAGTTCCAACAAGACTGGGTGATAGTGGGGGACTTGAGTTTCGAAGAAATTAGAAATTTGGATTTAACGAGCCTAGGGAGGTGCATTGGAGTGTTGCTCAAGTTTCAATTATTACCGTGGTGTTTTCGGGAAGGCCGTTCCGGAGAATACTCAATCGAAATAGCTGCTGCTGGCACCTCAACGTCATATCCTGCGTATCTAAAAGGGAAAGTACAGCAAAAGTCACTTTTTGACTATTGAGAGTGACACACAAATTAAAAAAAAAAGCTATTTTAAAAAAATGTGAAAATTGTGATTTGAAGATCTTGCACGATGTCATTGACTGCAGGAATGGGACGATTTTGGGAGCCTGTGAAATAACCAAAAATGAATGGTGTCTTTTTCAACTACTCTTTCACCTGTCAGCTGCACCTCCTTGATTGCCCCTCGGGGTGAAATACTCAGAAGCCCGCACATCACTGTCTTTCCCCTCCAAATCATCATCTGTAAAATCTGCAATTGATGGCATCTTCTCAGAACAGCTCATTCGGCAACATCGATTTTGAATCAGGGTGGCAGAGCTTCAATTCAATCGACTATTGGTACCAGATATCACACGATCTTTCTCTCTGCCAGTTGCAATACCTTCTTCCTCCAGCGAGGCTCGGGATGGAATTGGACAGAGATTGCTCACTGGGAATGCTGGCATCGAGCTGAAACCGTTGAAACGCAACAGTTAATGAATGTTCAATGTACCTTTTGCATGTGGTGCAAAACTCGGGTGGTGCATGTTGATCAACACGAGACACCCAGCTCTGTTTTTTTTTTCACGAATGGTGGTTTTTGAGCATGGTGTTGTACCTTCCCAGTGGCCTTGGTGGGTGCTCGGGGACTGCATCCCCGACTGCATTGGGTGCACTTGATCTAGCTGGCGCTTTCTACAAAAAGATGCTCCAGATACTTATTCATCAAGAGTTGTCCTCTTTTTTTAGTTTGCTCAAATGTTTCAGAACCGGGTGTCCTTCCAGGTTTTCTTGCTGGAGAATTCAGGACTATGCATGTTGCGTGTGTGGACCGCGATGTAATATCAATAGAACGAGGCAGACGAGGGAAGAACTCGTCGATTTCGGCATGAGCGAGTGCGTTTTCTGCGGAAAATTGAACAGCTCGAACGTTTTTGACGACTTCGGCCCTTGTGAGATTTCTATCAATTTGATCGCAGCGATTCACCACCTGAGACACACCATCACCGCCCCCCTCCATTTCATGCTCAAGTGCAAAACGATTACCCCAAAGACAAGAGGGCCAGCCAAACCCCCCCCAGGAGTGCATCCGTACGAGGAAAAAGAACCTCGAAATCCATCAAATTTCATGGAAAGTCCAATCATTTCCGAGGGCGGCAAGGCCAGGTCCCAATCTCCCACCCGCCATAATCTTCCACCAAAGAAAACACATGCATATCTCTCTAGTATACGTTTACAACCGCCTTTAGAATACATCCCAACAGACTTTGGCTTTTTCTGTTACCCCCAACCATGCATGGTACAAGGCAAAAAAAATACTAATACAAGCAATGCACAAATAATACAAATTTGGCGCAAATCGGAGAGCCGTGCAGAAGCCGCAAGGGCATCTGATTTTTTTTTTCTTTTCTAGTCATCATCATCATCATATCCCTCAAACTCGAGGGAGCAAAAACCCATGCGTTCTGAAAACTTCTTGGAGGGGTGGGGTGAGGTTGGTGGTTGATTTTATGTTCGCTCCCGGCGGCCCAGCTCCGACGAAGTGGCAGTCGCGGCACATTGGGTTGGTAGCCCGCACGGGAGGGGAGCATCCAAAGACGTCGCTCCGGTCCGCCACGGGTTCACAAGAAAGAATCTTTCCCAGCTCGGCTCCCACATCCATTGAGTAGAACGAGGGAGAAGGCCTGCGTCGAGGGCACAATGAGAAACACAAAACGAATGAGAGGACGCACAACTTGTGGTGGCAGGAAAACGGCCCTCTGTTGAAACACAGACAAGGTCGAACCCTGAGTATCTGACCGGCATGGAGGAGCTCTGCAGGGGGAATAATAGTGGTTGTGCTTTCCTTTTTGCGTGTGGTCAACTTACGAGTCTTTGCAGGTCGCTCTCTCTATCGGCTTCATGCCAGCCACTCTGGTGACGTCTGAACACCCTCCAGCGTTGCCACTCGCCTTTCCCTGACCCGAACGCAACCCCTCCGACAAACAACTCCGCGGAAGTTTCCTCTCGACCATATTGGTGCAGTGAAGCACAAGAAAACCCTGTCGCCTGCTTTCTTTTCCTATCTTCTAACGTCGACCCTGCTGTGGGAACTCCCCCCGAATGGCCCGTCTAGTGTGTATCGTCACGCACAGTTTCGCTCATCCAAACCCATGTTGCCACCTTCGCGATTTGCTTACTGAGTTTTTTTTTTCGTGCAAAGAAAAGCGACACCACCAAAAACCGAATTCGCATCACCTGCAAGGCTGGAGCGACCCAGCTTCGGCTTCAAAAAGAAAATCCCCAAATGTCATTTCCGTTTTGTACGACTGGAGCACAGCGCTTTGCCTGCACCTTTTCTATGGACACCATTTCCGGAGGTGGAGCATGTCGATATCGTCGTTCGCCACATGATTCAACAGGGTGAGATTGACACAAGAGCACCCGCTCTGGTTTTAGTCAAAGGACATCCAGGCAGTGGCAAGACGTCAGTTGCACGAGGTCTAGCTCGAAGGCTGCTCTGGCCCGTGGTCGATAAAGATGATGCCAGGGGTCCATTACACACTTCCGATTTCGGTGGCGTCTCGCAGTCCAGGCTGAACGAGCTATCTTATCAGGTAATGTTCAGAATCGTCAAGACTCAGCTGGAGTGCGGGCTCAGCGTCATCGTGGACTGTCCGTTCGCAAGGAAAGAGTTGTTCAATGAAGCCAAAGAGCTGGCGGAAAAGGTTGGTTCTGAGTGATTCACAGCAAGAGTTGGAGTCCTAATGCAGGGAATTGTAGCAAAACACTAATGACCCACAAGTCTGCCACAGTTGAATACACTGAATAAACTGAGTTGCAGTTGAATAAACTGAGTTACAGAGGATTCCACCTGCTTCCTCCTACCTTTCCTTTGCTAGGAAAAATAAAACTCCAAAATAACTCTCCACTTGTACATTCTATTTCAAGGCTCCACAAGCCCCATCATTTAGGGGTCGCAGGTAATTTTCATTTTCAGGGGATATTTTGACCTAGGACTGGATTGCCCCTTACTGATTGATTGGCATTGTTCAAAGGATAAAATAGTCTGGAGCACGGATCGTAATTCTCGAATGTGAGGCGAGAGATGAAGAGATTTGGAAATCTCGTCTGGAAGAAAGGGCCACCCAGGATGAAACATCCCCTGAATCGCACAAACCGCAAAACTGGCAAGCCTTGAGAGCTCTAATCGAGAGGTGAACACAATTCTTTCTTCCTTCCCAACTCAAAGCCATTGTCCATTCATTTTACAACTGGCCACAACATTGTCTCAGTGTTGGTGGGAGCATGATCTGTTGAGACATAGTAAGAAGCATGACTGAAGCATGTCTATATGTTGGACTGGGAGCAGTTACAGAGAGTGCTGGAGGTGGAGTGACACTGTGGACAATGATGTCGCTCTCAGAAGGGTTATAGACACCACTGCACAAGAAGATTTGGAGACGATCATCCACCACATAATACAAGACTTGAAAGAGACGGGAGTGTTGACTGGTTAACACTCTGGGATCCCATTTGCCCACCTGTGGAGTCTGATGAAAGATATTGGTGTTGAATTAAGGCACGGAGTGGAGCCGCTGTGCTGATTGATGCATTCTCTTAACAAATGACCTTGCTTTTTGTAACACATATTGTCCGCAACCCAAGAGCATGTTTTCTTTCAGAGAAAGATCCGCTAGGTCTTGGAGCCAAGCAATGTAAGAAGATAGGCTTCTCGATCTTGGGCGTTGAGGTTCTCCCACTGGATGATGTCCACACAACAGACCTGCAAACCAAAGCTGATTGTGGGAAACACTTCCTGTGTTGTGCATTGAAAAGTAGAGCAATGGAATCGATCTAACAGCACCGTCATCTGGAAATCGTAACTCACCTTATGTCCCAACCCTTCCAGCAACTTCACTTTGTTCGAAACAGGATTTGCCAGCGTGATCACCCCAGTGCCAATATCTGTGAAATAGTCTTTCCGTTCTGGCACCAGCAGCAGCAAGCCATTCACAGATAGATCAACATGGCAAAACTCCTCCACCCAGACGCTGGAGTCGTAGGTATGGCCTGTCCTCAGCAGCATCTCTTGCACATCGGACCTCACTGGCGAAGTCGCAAAGGTCTTCCTGGATCCAGCTTCGAATCTTTCCAGTTGATCCCGCCTTCTTTTCTTGAACCCTAGCTGTGACAGAACAGTTCGGCTGTTTTGAACATGGTAGCATCTGATGTGTGCTTCCAACCTTCTCACTCTCTCGTCGAATTTGGACGCGATGCTGTCCAGGTGGGGTGGGTCCATCGAGGGGGCAGTTTGCAGCATCTTGCAAATGTGCTGGAATTTGGTTAGCGTCAATCGCTCCAGTAAACACAGCGACCATGCCATGTCTATCCAGTCCCAGTCTGTCAGCTGGGGCGATTTCCCCGACTTGAAGCAATCCCAAGCAAACTCAAGGAAATCGTCTTGGATATGGCCATACCTCCAACAAGCATACAAAGCCTGGGAAACGGTCTTTAAAAGCAACTTAGATTCCACCATCTTCAACTTGGGCAAATTCGATAGGACCCGGTCAAGAGTCGAGGCATCATAGAATCCACTGGCAGCCATCCCCCAACATACAGCTCCCAGCTCCTCGGCACAATGTTTATGAGTTGCAGATTTGTTTCGAATTTCGTTAAACACCGCTTCCCACACCGTCCTGTCTTCGACATGTAGCTTTGCCAAGCCGCAAATCACATTAGCTAATGACCTGGGCTGCATCTCTGCCAGCGCTGATGGCTGACTGGCAAATTTTGCCAGCTGGTTGCTCAGACCTTCATGTTGGATTCCCAGCCCTCCACAGGATTGCACAAGGGACGCAATCTGAAACCCTGTCATTCGCTCGAGTTGGTGCTCTTTTGCAGCTTCATGGACCAACGGCATATACCTCTTGGCATCCCGGAAATCCATCCTCGACAGTCCGGTCAAGAAGTTGCACAACCCTTGCGCGGTGAAGTTTTTCAATATGTTGGGGTCCATCGTCCATCCCAGGAGCTTGAACAATTTGGTGTGGTGGTTGAAGCGGGACAACCCCAATCCATAAACGATGTTTGATAAATGTTGCTCCGTGAATTCTTCCAGTCTGTGATTGAGCGAAGCCTCCGTGACGAGGGGAAGCAGGATGTTTTGCTCTGAGATTCCCAGGAGTCCCATACTGTATATGATATTCGACAAGCCTTGGGCAGTGAAGGCTTCCAGCCTGTCCCTCTGTGCACATTGAAATATGCAATCAAGGGATGGCGATCCTGGTGCAACAAACTTCAAATCTGCATTCTATGCATCCTATTAGAAATAAGGAGGGGAATGAAGCATGGAGAGAAATATATAGAAGAGAATTTAATTCAAAAAAAAAATAAATAAATAAATTTGAAAAATTCAAACCAACATGAAGTTGTGGGTTCAAGAGAAGTCCGATTGGGCTGGGTGGTTTCTGGCTTCACTGACCTGGACGCACTCGTAGCTCAGAGCCCGACATACGTCAGGGTGTTTCCGAGCGAAGCTTGGGCCCCATTTTCCGACGGAATATACAATGTTGGCCAAACCGAACGCGTTGATATTCTCCAGTCCCGTTCTCTCCACCACATGGACGATCGCTTTTTCAAAGAGAAACGTCGCTGGGGCTCCGTCGACGTAACTGTGCTTGGTCCTAGCACTGGCAAGCGCCTTCAACGCCCCTAAAGAATATATGCACTTCGCAATCTGGTTCGGGCTCCAGTCTGGCAAGCTGCCGCTTTCAAGTTCCGCTGCCAGAAACGAAATGAAGGATGGCGGCTGATATCGGAGCCTCGCGCACGTGTGCAAAACGGATAGCGTTTCGGCGAAGGGTACGTAGCCGCTCTTGCATCTTCCGATGGTTTCGGATGTTGCGATGGACAACTCATCCCTAAAGACGTCAGCGTCGAGTTCGCCACTTTCCTTTTTAGCGACTAGATCCCGCCACAGAGATATGACCGCTTGGTGTTCAACTTTCACTCGACGAGCGCGTCTCTCTCTGGGAGTGTGGGACGACCACTGCCTCAGAACCTGACGGAAAAACAAGTTGCGATGCAAAAACACTCGACAGAATCAGCCGACGGCACATCAATTCCTGATATCTTCCACTCTGCGCTGCCTCTCTAATCCCTGTGAGTGTTTCATTGATATGAAAAGAGCCATAGGCGGAGTTGGGGGTCATACCGATGGTGGGTGGAAACTCGAAGAGCTGCCTAAAGCTACGTCTCGCAAAAACTCGTGAACAGAACGACGGTGGCCACGAACGTATCCAGCAAGCCTGGCAGCTCCGCTCATCGACTAGTTGCCTGTTCTAGCCGCCGTCCAGACATATGAATGCCTTCTTTCACCACAGGAGCACGCAAAACTGCGCTTGCCCAAATCGAATAATATGTGAAAGCAACACTATGATCAGAGAATAATGATGCCGTGTAGGGAATCGTGAAACCTGTGGCGCAACTGCTTGCATGAATTTTCTACTCATAGCAAGCCAGATTTGTGTTGCGGAGACGCCGACCACACCACGCCGGGAATATAAATTCCTGTCGAACGAATCGATTCCAGGAAGCAAGGCACCTCGGTTCAGCTTGGTTTTGAGAATGTTTGTAAAACTCACTCCCACAACCAGCGAGGAGTAACAAGTCTTGTTGGGTGGTGTGCAATCCTTACGGCAACACAGCGAATTACGCTGGGAAATTAGCAGCTGTGGCTTCGATTTCAAGTCCCATCACGCAACCAGAGCGCACGGCTTTCTCGCTCCCTATTGCTGCTGCAACCCAATAACAAAATTCAGAGTATCTGCGACAAAGCTTCGACCTAGATTGCTGCACGTCCCCAAAGCCAATTCAGCGACCCCCCCCCATTTGGTTTCCTTGTTGAGCGAAGGTTACAGTTCCCTTGCTATCTTATTTTTTTTTCGCGCTGTCGAGTCTGAGCACCTCTTTCAGCCTGCGCTGGAGGATGTTCGACTCATGTCGACCGCATTGGTTTGCCATCTTCGCCGCTCTCCTTCTAGCTACTGGAACGAGATTCAGCGGTGCGTGTGTGCTTGCAGCAAGCATAAGAACCTGTCGGTTTTGCGTCGCTTTTTTTGGATCTTTTTCCTTCGTCGATTGCTGGTGCCCCACCTGGACTCGCGTGTCCAGACGGGGAATGTAAAACGTGGCGCACATAGATGACAGTGCGAGCCTCCGGACGTTTCCCGTGGGCGCAGACACGAACCTCGTTGGTGTTGCGTGACGGTGGAATGTCGAGCGTGCGCCTGCGCCTGCGCCTGTGGTTATTTTTTTTTGGGGGGTGTGATTTGTTTGGGGGATGGATGAAGGGTGTGGGGTTACTCTTTTTCTGGACCCAAACGTTGAATAATGATCATTAGTCATTCCCCAGCTGCCCTGTGGGCTGAGTCAATATTTTTGCAATCAATGTGGATGCAAATATCCATCTCACAGTTTTGAGAAATCGTGCCGAGGAAATATTATATATATATATATATATATATATATATGCTGTTTTTCATTTTTCATTTTTTGGCTTTCACCCTGAAAAAGGATTCCTTCTGTTTTGTCAATATATATAGATAAATAAATAAGATTAATATTTAAGATAAATGTTTTGGTGTATTGACAGATGGACACAGGGTTCATGATTCTCATGATGGCCACAGCCATCACCAGCATGGCCGGCACCACAAATGTGTTCATTCCGACCTAATCGAACCTCGAATTGAAAAAATGATGAAAAAAATCACAGACACTCCTCTGGTCAGTGTGCTCCCCAAAGGGAAAGGCTGCAGAGAAACTACAATAATTTTTCGAAAAAAATAAAAATTAGAAAAGATGCGTGCTCCAAATCTCTTCTGCAGGGGTTAAGGGTTGGGGGTTGGGATCGATAATTCCTCGTTTTATGTTTTCTTTGGAAAAAAAACTGGGCTTTTGTGGTGTTCGCATTGTATTTTGTTTTTCCACCGGGAAACTCACTTCTTACAATCCAGGAAAACACATGTCCCAACTGCATTTTTTTTAAGTTTAAATTTAAACTTTAAGTGTTTTTTGGTGGATGCAGGAGGCACATCGGTTCGCTAATCACTACGAAGAGGTTCCCCCCATGCGAAAATTGCTGTCCGATTCTGATGAACCTGCCCCCATGAGAATCAATGTCGATTATCAGTTGGATAACTTGGAGGCTACGGAGCCCGAGAAAGCAAAATTTCTGAAGGTAAGAAATGAGTGGAGGAATAATTCGAGAGTGGGCATGAGTCCGGAAAAAATAAAATCAAAAAAGAAAACACCACCAAAGTATCACGAATGAAAACTTCAGGAACAGAAACAAAAATTACTTCATTGTTTGGTATGGTGGGGTCATTGTGGCAGACTTGTTGCAGAGTTTCTTTTCTTTTTTTAGTTCGGTGACTGAGTAATTGTTTTCCCCGTTTTGTGCAGGAGTCCCTAATCCCCGCCATGGTCGGAGTTTTCCAGCGTTCGTTCAAGGTTAAGAAACCGGTGAATGGACCCCTGAAGCTGCCGCATTTTTGTTCCTTGGTGTTTTCGCAATTCCCGCAATATTGCCTCGAGGTGAAATCCAACTTCGTACGTCACAAAAGCTAATCAAGATTTTTCACTATTAAAAGAAAAAATTGATAGAGGGAATTCTTTGGACCGAGCATGGTCGATGCAGAGAAATACGCACCCCACACTAAACGTTTCACCCATGAACTGTTGAGTTATCACCATTCAACCATTCAACGACTGAATCTGAATGCATGTCTTGCCAAGGTACTGGACACATGTGGAACTGCAAAACATAATCGAGAATTTCTCGCCGATTGGCGAACGTGTGAGGCCCCCTATGACGATTCCTGCACTTCGCATGAAGGTGGGGGGGGCAGCCCAGAGACAGATTTCGTTCTGTATGTCACCGCAGAGGTGGATGATGGCTGCTTGGAACCATTCAATGCGATTGCTTCCGGAGGATTCTGCTTGGTAGGGCAATTATTACTAATAAAAATATAATTAATTATTTTTCCATCGTTAGAATATCAAAAAAATGAAGGGTCCATTGACTCATTCGTAATTTCAAAAAAAAAGAAAGAAGAGTCTGTTGATGAACATGCCACTATTTTTTATTTTACTTCTGGCTTGAAAACTAAATGCCCGTTTGATCGTCCTGGCCCCTTTCTCAGTACCTGTACAAATCGTATAAACAGGGTCAGTGGAAATGGAAAAAAAAGTCTGGAAGGGTTTGACCAAGAAAATGGTGTTGTATATTTTGTTTTCCTGTGTCCCCCCCCCCAAAAAAACAAACAAACAAACAAGAGAGAATAAAAAAATAATATACATATATATTTTTATTTCTATTTTTTCATTTTTTTTTTAATCTATTTAACAAAGGTGTGATTCGATTCGTTGAATTCAACAGTTTGATATGGACAACTGGTACGGATCCCCGAACAGACCTCTTGCTGGTGTTGCAAACTTTTGCCCAGGGCAAATCTCGACGAAGCCTGAGGAATTCGGTTTCATGTTGGACACTGCTGTTCATGAAGTTCTTCATGGTGAGTGCAAATTTGAAAATAGAAGACTGTGCGTGGTTGTTTTTTTTTTTTTTTTTGGGGGGGGGGGGGGGGAGGAAGGGCAATTGGAAGTTGTATACTGTAGTATAGTGGAATCTACTTGATGTGCTTCTTCTTGTTTGATATCTTTTTTCCCTTATGGATTCTGATATTTCGTTGCATTGTTGTGGTGGTGGTGGTGGTGGTGGTGGTGGTTGGTTGATCAGCCACTCTAATGAGTCGACGATTGATCGACAATTACATTGACGAGTTTGGCAACAAAAGAGTGAATTCGATCGTTACGGAGGGCACCCAAACCAAGGTTGTCACCCCCAACGTTCAAAAGGTAAGGTCGGCACGAGCGACTCCCTTTTGACTTCGTGTGTGCAATACACCAAGTTAATTTTCTCTTGTCAGGGTTCTTCTCCTGAGTTGCTGCAACGGTTTTGAGTAGTAGTGCCATCCAAACTTGCTTCTCTGTGCAGGCGGTCCAGGACTCGCTCCAGTGTGGCGAGCTGACTGGTGCCAGCCTGGAGGATGAGGGTGGCGATGGTACGGCTGGGAGTCACTGGGAAAGCAGGATCTTCATGGGGGAAATCATGGTTGGCAATTCCATGGCTGCTTCTCGAGATACCCTTTCAAATATCACGATGGCCCTTGCTGAAGACAGCGGGTGGTGAGTATTGATGCCCACTCAACCCTAGGGATTGATGTGCTTCTTTTCTGGAGCCCTTGGTTGGTCAGACTGGTGGTTATGTGTGAAGCAGTTGCATAAAAAAAATAAAGTAAAAAGATAAAAATAAAAATAAAAAATTGGCATGCGTTAGGCAGTCCCCAATGGCGCCATTTGAAGGAGTAATTTCCAAATTCCCTGTGGTGCAGGTATGTTCCTAATTATGACAAGGCAGGCGTTTTGACATCCAGTCACGAGATGGGCTGTGAATTTGCCACGAAAGATTGCACCGTTCCCTCGCTGGCTCTGTCCAAAGCTTTCTGTTGGAAAGACGACAGGGGGGAGGAGCAAGCCAGCGAATGCACTCCAGATCACCGCTCCATTGGGTATTGCCGAGGTGGCATGAAGCTGCTGGGAGGCTGCCGTGTGATCACTGCTTACCAAAACACCGATTGCACAAATCCGGAGCATGACCGGTCAAGAGGTGCAAAAACGAGTCTTGCTGTGGATATGGGAACGAGGCACAAACCCGGGGCCAGGCAAGCTGCAGTTCACCTATCAAACCAGCTGATGAATGGTCAAAAACAAGCACATATCCACACATCAGCGAGATCATGCCGAATTCGATCGTGCGTGTGGGGCTAACGAAACATTCCTTTTTTTTTTTTTTTGATGTGGTGCAGGTGCTTCCCTGTGAAGTCCAACCAGCTCGTTCGGTCGAACAATTTCTATGTATCCTCTTTGGGTGGCAGTGCTGCTTGTTTCGATGCCGTGTGCAAGGATGGCGACCTGTTCGTTCGTATCCCCGGAAGCAACGGCCAAGATGTGGTAGAATTCGCTTGTGAAGAGGGAGAGTTCATCGACCTGGCGGCGGCTGGAATCGGATTCACGAAAGGTGTTCTGGGCCCATGTCCAGCCGCCAACGATGTGTGCAGATCTTGGGGATGCCCGGATGACTGCCATGGAAACGGGCAGTGTTTCCTCGGCCAATGCACATGCCATGTGGGTTTCGTCGGAGAGGACTGCAAGAATCGAGCCTGCACTGTCGACTCTTGCTCGGGTGGCAAGGGGTGCGATTTAATGACAGGGTTGTGCGAGGGTGATGAGCCGGCACCAACGAAACCTTCCATGCCAAAGGGGCCCAAATCGCCTGCGGAGATTAAAAAACCCCTTACTGAAAAAGTGCCCAAGAAAGAGCCCGAGAAGAAAGACGATACGGAGGTGGTGGTAGAGACGGAGGAGCCGATCAAGTCGAAACCAGATGAGGTGAGTCTTGCTGTTCAAATTCCCAGATGGATGTCCAATCAGGTTTCTGCTGGGAGTGCAGTACTTAAAAGTTATATTGTTTGTTCTGGTGTAATAAACACAGTCGCCAGAAGAAGTTGAAAACGACGAGCCTGTGAAGGGCCCACCAGAGGAGGACGAAATCGATTCGAATTTCCCCACAACTCCATCGGTCCCTACCATCGAAGAGGAGGAAGATTCAGAAAAAGGTGTTTTCATATCTGGCCGTGCTGTGTGGAACGGATACTTGGAGGACTGCGCGGTTTTCGGTGATATTAACGGAAACATGGAGTGGGATTCCGGGGAGCCAGGAGTCCTGACCGCCAGATTTGGAAAATGGGGTTTCGAAGCCCCTGAAGGCGTAGAGGTATTATTCAATGGAATCTTGAAATGATCATGATTTCGTTGGTCTTTTCCCTCCAGCACCATACACTTTCTGTGCTGGTTGTCTCAGTAAAAATTTCCAAA
Source organism: Bryopsis sp. KO-2023 (assembly GCA_030272585.1). Classification (NCBI taxonomy): domain Eukaryota; kingdom Viridiplantae; phylum Chlorophyta; class Ulvophyceae; order Bryopsidales; family Bryopsidaceae; genus Bryopsis; species Bryopsis sp. KO-2023. The sequence goes on along the minus strand of BSYQ01000007.1, from coordinate 2,951,712 downwards.
AGGTGGTGAAGGAATTGCATATTGGAGCTATAGCATTTAAATCGCCATTTGTCGCCTCACCTCTATTTCACGGACCAGCTTGACATTCACGTTCGAGACTTGCATCTCAGGTTTTTTTTTATGGCGAAATCTGAAGTTTCTTGGTTTTTGTTTGTGAAGATTGTCCTGGATCCCTTCTGGGGGAGTTCGTGCCGAGATATTTTCGGAACTCGACCAAGATGGCCGCTGCGAGCCCCCTGGGGATCGAAGTCCATCTCACCGATCACCACACTTGCTGTATCCAGTCGCCGGACAGCAGCGGTATCCTCCCTGAAGGGTGGGGTGGATTCCCCAGACGAAGGGGCAACCATCGAAGGCACAATCGTGGTTGCAGTGTCAGCCACAGATGTTCAAGGTGGAAACATCACTGGGGGTAATAAGTTGCTGGAGCAGGAGGTCAGCGAGGTTCAGGAAATTTGGGTGGATGACCAGCTTCTGTCGGCGTTGATGCTGGACGAATTGGAAGTGATCGAGAAGGACGTGCTTGGTTTGGTTGGGAGGGATGGCGACGTGGATTCGGAAAGGGCCGTTGTGGTGGCCACGGTTCTTGCCAACACTGTAACTCAGGTCAGTTGCTTGAACATTGTTGGGTAATTCTCGTTGCTTGAACATTGTTGGGTAGTCCCCAAGATATGACACAGAGGGGGGGGGGGGGGAGGGGGGGGTTTCGACGAGGTTAATACTGGTTTTGCTGGTTTTCTAGATCTCTGCATTCGTGAGTGGCATGACGGAGGATTTGGTGGAGGAAGCTGCCTCTGTGGTGGAGATTCTTGGTCGGCAACTCGGCCGGGATTCTTTCGAAATCGGAGATCTTGCCACACCAAAGGGAGTGAGGAAAATAATTGATTTGGCCTATGATGGTCAAAGGGACACTCCTCCTTCCAAAGCGCTGAATGCCGTTGCAGCCACCATCGCCGAAACCAACGAGGTACAGCATCCAGACTGGAAGCTTCCGAAATCGTGGCAGTGGGGCGTTTTTCCGTTTCGATTGATATTTTATCAAATGCAACAAAAAAATGTAGCAAAGTTTTGATCTGTGCTGAAAAAAAGAGGAATTGTTTTCGTTCGACAGGATGCGTTTGAATCTCGGAAATCGTTGGATGGCGTGCCTCTGCTGGAGGACCTTGCTAGATTGGCTCAGGTGGCTCAGGGTAATTTCGCACAGAGAGGGGCAGATCTGTCCAACCAGGAAATCGCAGTTAGCGAATACTTACAAGAAACAGACGCAGTCAGTCTGCAGGAGTCCAAAATGGTGGCGGAGGTTTCCGAAATCGACAGGGCCGTGGGGGTGGATGCAAACCCGCAAAAGAAATTCGTGGGGCTGGATTTCAAATACAGCGGTCCAGCTCTGTTTGGAGGCGTCCTATGCATATTTGTCATTTTCCTCTTGTCGGTGTGGTGTTGCTGTAGGAAGTAACGATGCTGGAGAAAAATCGGGAGGGTGGTTTTTTGTGTGTGTGTGGAGGTGGAGGTGTTGGTATCAACGGTTTAGCAAAAAAAAAAACATGATGGATGAAATTCTTAGAATTCAGTGGTGTTGCAAGGTAATGCCATGAGTGATTCGTTTTGGAGGGGTAGGGAGGGGGTTCAAAACACAACAACAGAGTTTGGATTCTTGGGGAAAATCAGTGGGGTGTCATAAAACCATGCGCATATTTTTATCGAACGTATGTGCTGAGGGTGGCCGGATGCCAAGTATCAGCTTCCTTCATGTTTTTTTTTTTTTTTCTTCTAAAAATAGGAAAAGATGAGTCGGTTTTTTTTTTTTTGTTTCCTATCAACCAAAAAAAAAAATCGTGGGCAAGTATTCAGTGGCTTCAGACAACGGTTCTAAAAGAAAAAAAAAAAGGAAACATATTTTCTCCAGCGGTCGTGCTGAATAAGTTTGGAAAAAAAAAACAAAGAAAAGAAAAGAAAAGAAAAAAAATTTGAGAGCACCCGGTCCTGTAAAAGACATTTCCCATTTTAAGTAATTGTTTTGGTTTTTTTCTTTCTTTCTTTAATTTTCAATTTGATGGAGGAAGTTGTCAAGGAGATCCAACAAAAAGAAATTCAACAAAAAAAAACAGGGTATCTGTACCAGGAAAAGATAATCAAAAATGGTTTTGAGGAAAAAGAGAGAGAGGTGTGCACTAGGAATTCTGCTTTAATTGATGGAAAAAAAAATATTATATATTATTCTTGTGAAAAAGCATTTTTATCGGGGAATGTGAAATGCATGGGGGATTATCAACAGAAGGAGGGAGAGGAGCAAAAGGGAAAACATTTTTAACAAAATTTAAAGAAGTGGCTTACCCAAGTTTATTATTAAAAAAAAGCGATAAATCTATTATGGGATTTAATGTCCTTTATGATATCTGGAAACAACTTTTTTTTCCGTTTGCAGTGGTTTCGATTGTTTTTTTTATGGAACAAGAAAACCTCAGGCATTTTTGGGGGAGGTTTGTTTGGAAAGGAAATGCTTTGCAAGTTGCACACAGTTGGGATTGTGTTAAAATTATTCTCCTCTACTGGGGGATTCTTATGAGTTGGACTCTTTTTTTTTGTTGGGGGAAGCTTTTTAATATATTGAAAGTTTGTTCAGCAGCAAGCGACGAGCTGTGGTGAGTTCTATTCGGGGGTTATGTTTTGGGGGTGTTCTGCAATTCTTCTGGGTGCTTTGCTTGGAGTTCCAGAGAAAAAAGCAGGAGGTTTGGCAATGTTTGGCCAGTATCACTTTCGATTTCAGTCAGATTGTGTTGGGATTGAGTTGGGAGAAGCGGAAAATGGAAAACTTAGCAGCGCTTTTTTTATTTCTCGAAGATGAGAAATATCAGCGGACATGTAAAAAAAGTCTTTGAAGGTCTAACTTCATTAGATTTTATTTTGACCTGGACTGTTTGCACTGATAATAGAATATTAAGTGCTGCAGCTTCGGTTGCAGTTCCTCCTTCGCTTTTTCAATTTGAAAAACCTCACTATTCTGCTCACTGCAGGATTTCTTTCTTGACCAACTCACTCTTCCAAGTTTCAACTCACTGACCCTATCGACACCGCAACAGGGCTCAACGATCGAACGAAAATTATCCTCGTTCCAGGCTGTAACTCACAGCAGTCGTTGGGAGGGGGGGTGATATTCAAACTGGCAAACCAACAGTTCAACGAAATATCTAGAGAGAAAAAAAACGCCCAACGGTGCATAGAAAGGCACTCAACCCATTCGTCTTTACGTGTGTATGATAGATATGCATGTGATGGATCCTGGCAAAATAGCCCACCCAAGATTCGATTGACAGCCCACCCCTCCCAGCTTGTTTTCTGGTGTGGGGGGGCTGTCAATCGAATCTTGTGTGCGCGCCTCGTTACATCAAACGATCAACGTGACCACCCTTCTTCGCTCAAGCCCCCCCACCCGCAAACCCCAGTCAAAATCGATATTCACCATGCACAAGCAGGGATGGGCGCTGTATAATCGCCTGCTGAACTCCCACCCGATCTTGTCTAGAAGCGTAACGTCATGCTTGGGTTTAATGGCGGGCGATTTGCTGGCGCAAGCCGCGGCGAGGAAGCCGTATTCCAGAGAGCGCACTTTACGATTCGCCGCCTTCGGTTTCGTTCTTCATGGACCGGGGCTGTATGCGTTCTACACGAATTTAGACAAAGTTGGTGGTCGCGAATAATGCAGGATGGTCGCTCTGTGATTGGTTGGTAATTTTTTTTTTCACCGATTGGTTGGTAAATTTTTTTTTCTTTTTTTTTTTTTTGCGCAGTTCGTGTTTCCCAATGACAGATTCAGGTGAAGAAAATATCGATTGCAATGTGCATGATTTTGAGAAAAATTTCACTCTGTTTTTTTGAAAATCAATATTGAAGAGCCGAAAAACTTGAAATTGGTATACAAAGTGACGTGCTTGAAAATGGCTCCAGAAATTAGCACCTCTAGTATAAACGATTCCATAAAAGCAAAATTTAGCAATAATAATGCTCCACGAATATTTTCCCTTCAGCTTTAGTTTGACGAACGATGGAATATCCACATCAATCAACAATACAGCTGGTTTCTTTTTTTTTGTCGTATTGATTCCTCCAAACGTTTACTGAACTTCGTTTTTGATTGTATATTATTGCAGCACCAAGACGGTGATCACAAAGGTGGTGATAGATCAATGCGTTTGGGCTCCTTCTTTCACGTGTGTTTTCTATGCATTCATGAAAGCCATGGAAAGAAAATCGCACGAGACTGGGAAAACAATCAGAGAAAAATTTTGGCCGACCCTGACGGCTGGATATTCGTTCTGGGTTCCGGCCCATCTCGTCAATTATCGATTGATTCCTCCAGCCCAAAGGGTGCTCTATGTCAATGCAGTCAATGTAAGGCCTGTTCAGCTGTCTGACACCACACTTTTTTTAATTAACATTTATTTCTAAGTTTTATTGTTGGAAAGGTGTTGAAAACATTTACACTAACTCGAGCATATCAGCTCTGATGCAAACTGATATTTTCATTTTTATGCTTATTTTTCCCCCTACTTAGTCGATTTTTGGAAATGAAAAGAACGTAAAACATATATTTCAACAAACAATCGAACAAAGAAACATATTTACATCATTGTATTTCAACGTTTTTTTTCTCCAGCATCGATTATTTTGAACATGTTATTTTGAGCATTGACCTTTTTTGATTTAGTCGAACAATTTTTGATTTCGGCTGCAGATCATATGGAATGCCATTCTCTCCACTATTGCTGAAAAGAAGGAACACAAAGTGTGAAATTCGGTCGTGAATTTCGGTGGTGGCTTCAAGTTATCCCTGGAGTGGAAGATACATGAGCAGTTTTTGAATAGGAAAGAAAATATTTGTCAATGAGCCAGAATTGTTGTAAAAAAGTAGAAATGATTTTTTTTTTTTTTTGATGCCCTACCCTTTTTTTGCTTGTGCATTACAACTCTGTTGTGGATGGGGTTGGGTATTTGTGTGTTTTTTTGCTGAAGGTTTTGACCCAATATGTTTAATACTTGTGAAAATTCATTTTTGAGTGTGGGGGGTGTCCTGCATGCACAGGATACATGGGGGGGGTTTGTTTTTCTCAAATTTTTGCTGTAAGTGATCTTGGAGAAACCGATGCTGTGTTGATTGATATGTAAAGTCTTTGCTGCGTTTCTTCTGTATCCTTTTGATGGTGTCTTTTGTGTGTTGTAAGAAAGAGCTCACCAGATGAGAGAATGTTTCAGTTCCTTTCATTTGCACAGCGGGGTGGATGTAAAAATTCCTGCACCCAGCTCCTCTTTTATCGTATGTATAAAATCGAGGACACAAGCTGTGGAGATGCGACATGAGCACCCCCCCCCACCCACCCCAGTGTTTTGGGGGGTTTTCCACACAAGGCTGTCTGCGTATCTTCAAATATTTGGCCCCAGGTATTCTCTTCGAAGAATTTATTGTTACAGGAAACCAAGAGCACAAAGAAAAATGCAAGAAGCTGGAGTAGAGAGCATCTTGTAGAAACACAGCTGGACTGCTTCTGTACAAAAGCCCGGCTCCAAAAACATTCTTCAGGAAATATGTTGTTACAGTTCCATGTCTTGAAAAAAATGTTGGAAATTCATATGTGAATGGGATTCAACCTTTTTTTTCTCTGAGCACCCTGCTGAAAACTATTCCCATGTTGGTTGAACTAAAACAATTTTTTTCACGAAGAAGGAAATAAGCAATAGGATAAAAAAACAGTCCGTGGGCCACCACTGCTGGTGAATTTTGAGTTCCATACAAAAAAAAGTTGAAGACAAAGGCTCCCAATAATTCACAAGAACAAAAGTCAGGAAAAAAACCAAAAAAACACAACCCGCTTTGTTGGAAACACAAAAAAATACTTACAACAAATATGTCCATATCCACCCCATACATCTTCCAAAAGTTTTGAACTCCAAAAAAGGAAAACATCTACCCCTTCTTGTTGCAGCCCTAAAACCAACCAACCATTTGCAATTTTTTTTTGATGATTCTCACTTGGGCCCCCCATAAATCAGGGCTGAAGAAATGGACGCTTCCCGTTATTGAAGTAGGAAACTTTTCCTTTTTAAAATCCACAAAATGTATGTATATTTCTTTTAATTGTTCTTTGACAAACCCATCCTTTCAACTACGTTGTCTAACGTAGACAACAGAATCAAAAATAAAGAATCGATCCATAAAAAAAAAATCTGGAATCAAGAATCAAGAAGAATCAAGAATCAGTTTAAAAACACGTGCGGAGAATCACCAAGACACCAGAGCCGTTAGAAGTTAATTACACAAATCCGTATTTATGTCCACAATCCGTCAACCTCAAACCCAATACTGTGTCTACCCTCGATCAAAAGCAAAAGAATCAAACGACAAAGAAGAGCGCTCCAAAAAAGCGTTACCCTGAGGCCGATGTAAAGAAAGAGAGAGCTGCTGCCACGCTCTTTCAACAACAACTGAAACCGGGAGGTCTTGACAAGTCGCAACTGCGCGAGATAAAGAACGAATCAAATGACCACTATCCGAAGAAAACCCGCCAAAAGACTCGGCCGCAAAACAGATAAAATCAAACCCCAAACGATGACATTTCTCAGCCACTTGAGCCTTGCGATCCACACAACGTAAAATGCCCGCCCCCGCTTCGCGAGTAGCCCGAGCCAAAGTGGCTTGCTGTAAAGGATGCGATACAGTGACATCAATAACACACGCCTTACCATGCCGCCAAGACGGAAAAAATACGTCGGCCGGACGCTCAAAAGAAGAATCGACGTGCAACTCCATTCGAGGACGCACACCCGCCGACCGAGAAAAATGGAACAAAAAGTTCCGGATACTATTATGACGAGCCAAAACACTGCCCCCCACTTGGCACATGATAGCATGATCACCAAAAACATCCATGGACGAATGACACATGGGACAAACAGCGCCATCCTCATACATGGGGAGACCCAACCGCCATCGTAATAAAATATTGAACGCCGCCGAAGAAAGCTCCGTCCCCAACGCCTGATTAGGCAAAGCAGAAAGGTACGCCCCAGAATAAGGAAGAGAGAGACTTCGCAAACGCGCCTCATCCCGCCGGAACCCTTGACGCAAAGGCATCAAACCGCCGCTCTCCAACCAGCAACGTCAACGCTTTCTGGGTAACCTACTCCTTCGCGAACCACTCCTCGGGGGAAAAGAAGCCGTTAGAAGTTGTGTCAGTTAAGGTAGTTATGGAACGTGGAAGTTATGATATCAAGTTCATGATACAGGATCAGGAACCACTATAGGAAATCGCGCTCTGTGCGGGGTGTTTTACTGACCCCGCACAGAAGCCTAAAACCCGTGTTTAGCCACGCACAGAGCCACAATAGCCCCGCACGGCTCTGTGCCCGGGTTTGGCCGGTCTGTGTGCGGGGTCCCAATTTCACCCCGCACAGACTGGAACCCCGCACACAGGACCTGACGTCTTTCCCGTTGTGGGACCCCGCACAGATGAAACATAGCCCCGTACAGTGTGCGGGGTACCCTATCCTCCGTACGGGGGTGCCGTGCGGGGTGGATATGGAAGACGTCAGGTTCTGTGTGCGGGGTTCCCGTCTGTGCGGGGTGAAATTGGGACCCCGCACACAGACCGGCCAAACCCGGGCACAGAGCCGTGCGGGGCTATTGTGGCTCTGTGCGTGGGTGTTCAGGGTGCTGTGCGATTCTGGAACCACCCCGCACGAAAGAGTCATACCCTCGTACAGCTGTGCGGGGTCTCTGTGCGGGGTGGCTGTGAAAACCTTGTGCGGGCTCCTCTTGTCTGTGTGCGGGGTGATTGTTGAAGGCGTGTGCCAGCGTATTCCGCCCCCGTGCGGGGTCCTTATCTGTGTGTGCGGGGTGGTTGGTGAAGGCGTGTGCCGGTGTATTTCGTCCCTGTGCGGGGTCGCTGTGCGGGGTTATGTTGTGTGCATGCTGTGTGATTGTAGAAACATCTGTGTTGTGGTTGTTACAATAAAACTACGATGACAAGACCCCCTTTGAATGTAGACCCCATTTTTTTTTATCAAAGACTTGCCCATTCCCACTTATTCCAAAAAAGAAATAGAAACAAAAAAAAAGGCCCAAAACCATGAACTCCAATCCTACCATTCCGACCCTGCGCTTGTCTTTCAATAGAACAGACCCACTGACCCACTTCCAACTGTTCTATCATATGCATATGAATCCGGGTTCACTGAGGCTGGAAAAGTCTTAATAAAGTCAGTTTCCTGAATCAAAACCAAAGTGATGGGTCTGGGTGTTGCTGTTTTTTGCGTGTTTTTTTTTCAGTCTTCGATATTTTCGCTATATTTTCCCTAGCTGGTCAGGCCTAGCGGAGAGGGCGACCAACGCATCCACAGCAGCAGTGCTCGCACCGTACCTAAATTGCATCGTTGTTTTTGTAATTTCCTTTTTTTTTAATGATTTGAGACAACTTCTGTAAATAAAATATGATGTCATCTTTTTCTTATCTAGAAAATGAAAAACAGCTTCTAATATTCAAAAATAACGTTTTTGTTTCTCTTCCCTTTAAAAAACAAAAGGAAATTATATTCTCAAGCACATTTGAAAAAAAAGGGGGCAACCAAAAAAAAGAAAAGTTCATCAAAAGCAATTTTATTTTTGGAGGAAAAAAAATCAACACAGTCCTGCTACCCCTTTTTCTTTTATTATTCTTTCATTTTTTCTTTTTTTTCAAGGTGACACTCACCAGGAAGAGTCAGGCATGTTGTCATTCAGGATGACTGACAGCAGCGCCCCAATGACTGACTTGAATGAAGATGGCTTCGATGAATCGATGATTATCTCTTTCAACAATGTGCATGCATACTCCAATGCAACTACATCCACATCATCCACATGGAAAATCTATATATTTTCAACATGAAAAAAATAAATAAAAACAAAACCATTCAACCATTCATTGTTAAAACACAACCAGCCAATCAACCACAAACTTTAAAAATTCAGATTTCCCAAATCAAATGTAACGATTGTTTTTATTAGACATCCTTACAAATATTTACTTATTTCTTCTGTATATATATATACTACCTTAATTTATTTCCATACCACTTTTTAAAAAAATAAAAAATAGTACCTGTGTTTAATAACAAAAAGTTACCTGGATGATTGCATCCACATGTCCGACCAGCATGGGCCTCCACTGATCGATTCCCATAGTAAGTATTTGAATGGCACCCCTTGCCTAAGCAATAACAGAAAATTAAGGGTTTTCAACAATTTTTTTTCATTTTTTTTTCCTTTCAACTCTTTCTTTCGTCTATGAATTTCAGACTGAATTCACTTCAATACTTTGAATTTACAATCGTTCCACTTTAAAACTCTTGAGTATTTTTTTTTAATTTTTTTTATATATTTCAATACACTTATGATGCAATCTTTTTAACATACCCAGATTTTGTTTGGAGCTCAAAGAAAAATGCAGAAAAATGAAAAGTGAAGTTTCGACCCTTTCCCCCTCCCCTTGTTCTTTTATTTCCTTTTTCTCTTTTTTTTTCTTTTTTTACAAGAATGAAATCGCTATGGAAAAAAAAAGAAAATTAAATCGCTTCCGAGAAAAAGAATAGATTTTTTTTTTCATACCTGAGTGTGTCAATGACATGTGGTGGTGATTTTGCCTCACAGCTGATTTGTTTTGCCAGACATCCAGGGGATGTGCCTGTTGCATATGCATTTTTATCAATAACCTACCTCAATTTCCAACTAGGATGTTGAGAATGAGGATGTTTGTGTGTGTTTTTTCCAGGTGGAAATAAAAATAAATAAATAAATAAACAGCAAAATTATGAATTTAAAAACAAAAATTTACTGGAAAGGTCTTAATTCTCCAAAAAAAAAAGGAAAAGAAAGACAAGTCGAACTCGACTAAAATACACGAGTGGCCGAATTCCCATTTTTTTTCAAGTATATATAAAGAAATTCATCAAGGTTTTTATTACTAGATTTTTTTTTTTCGACCCTTTTCGAATCCTCACCCTTTTGCTCTCCACCAAACGCGTCTTTGGCGAGAGGGGACAATTTCTTTTCGCGTCGTTTTTAACCTCTCTATATCTGTTCGATATGAGGATCAGGGACATCGCGACGCTGTCTGGCAGACACCCACTTTTGCACAGATGTTTGACCATCTCTTCCAAAGACACCATTTCCTCCACAGTCACACCCACCGTCAGTCCGATCAAATTGTTTGCTGTCACCAGGGGATCTCCTGATGTTCCTGTTGGATTTTCAGAATCCTCATCTGACCAAGGTCATTAAAAAAATAAAGAAATGAGAAAATGAGAAAAAAAAACACTGATTGTGTTTGTTTTTTTTGTTTTTTTTTTTTTAAACACTAGTTCTGAAGCCATTTTTGTTTTTGAATCTGATTTTTTTTGGTTTATTTTTTGCAACTCATTAACAGAAAAAAAAAATTAAAAAATTGTGTTTCACATAAATTCTTCGAGGCTTTTTTTTCTTTTTTCTTGAATTCAAAATGAGATTAAAACCCTTTTCCATGCAAAGTTTGAAAAACTCACTCTTCTTAATTTTATTTTTTTTCAATTAAAGTGTTATATTATTTCGCACTCACCAGGACTGTCGATGTGAATGTCTCTGAAAGCGTCAATGACTTTTGACTGAATGGATTTATCCATGCTGAATATCAAAGTCAACATTGTTCTGACCGCATCATCCAGCCCTTCGATTTCGAACTACGAAAAAAAAAGGAAAAAAAAAATAAGACAGAAAAAAAAAGCCAATGCAATACGTATGTTTCTATAAAATTCTGTTTTCACTTTCTTTGCCCAGATTTCAAAAATGGGTTGTCTTTTTCTTTCAGCAGCGTGATGGCAGCTTTCTGAATGAAGGCCGCCTTGTCTGACAGGTGTCGATAGCCCGCTTCTGCCAGCGGAACGTAGTGGTCTATCGGAATCACTTTGCTTTGCACCAGCATCGTCCACACTCCAAAAGTCCGAGCCCTGTGTGAAGGGTTTCATGTTCATCCGTTAGCATGGTGCTTTCAAATCTTTTCGGGTGCGGGGAAAAAAAAAAAAAAAAAAGCTAAAAAAGCAAACACAAAAAAAACACGAAAAAAAACAAAAAAACTGAACCAAGAAAAACAGGAAAAAAAAATATACACAAACAAACAAAATGAAAGTAAACACAAAATGAACCAAAAAAAAGCAGAAAAAAAAACAATTTATAAACCCCCCAAAAAATGAAAAAAAGAGAAATAAACCGAAAAAAAAACAAACAAACAAAATGAAATAGAATAGAATGCTGCACGAGCGAACCCCCCTACCTCGTGTATGGGCGGACATCCAGGAACCTGTCCATCAGTCCCTAGCGCCCTGTTCTGAAACCTCAACCTCCGCTCAACATCCACCACCCCCTTTTCTGAACACCCCATGAGCCTGCTTTCGTTAAACACCACATGGCCCAGCGCCGAAACAAGAGAACTCCTGATCGTGTGGACCGAACACTCCCAACAAGGCGTCCCAAGCTTCGGGACACATGTAGTCGAGGTACGATAAACTTGACGAAGGGGGAAAACACCTGCGGAGCGTTTGTGCGGTTTACTAAAGCGGGGTTGGTTTCTGTAAAGTTATTTTGGGATGTGGCTGCCCCGATGTCCGACGAGTAGCGGTGGTGGCAGTAGCGGACATGGGAGTAGCGATTATGGGAGTAGCGATTATGGGGCGACACCCTCTGTGCGGGGTTACTGTTCTGTGCGGGGCTGACTGTGCGGGGTTGATTTCAGCGGTTTCATCCGTCGCTGACGACTTCGTCAGCGACGGCGTTTTCCGGCCCCAGATCGTCACAGGAATGCCTGGGAGTCGAACCCAGGTATTTCCGACCATTTCCTTTCACTGCCGCGTCGGTTTTCGCGACTTCGATTTTCGGCGGAAGTCGATGGTGATTTTACTACCCCGCACAGAGCGGGTTTTCCCATAGTGAACAGGATCATGGGAGGACAATCATTGTGTGTGAAAACACACAATTCACCTTCTCCTGTTCTTAAGATCCCATGAAAACACCTGCTACTTCAACACATTTGTCTTTCTTTTGCTTGTTTGTTTATTTGTGAATCCGTTCCCCCGCTTAATTCGTTTGTGATTTTTTTTTTACATTGTAAGAAAATTTAGGGCATGGCTTGAGAAAGAATCAACACATTTGCACACGCACACACATTCTCAGTCTCAAAAATTCCATATTACTTTCGAGGGATACCACAACTTTTCACATCACACCCGCTTGCTTTCTTTTTTTTATAACTCATTGTTTTCTTACTCTTTTTCCTTTTTTTTTTCTTCTCTTTCTGCTCTCAACCCCCCCCCAAACCCCCCCTCCCTTCCCCAAGCCCCTCCACAAAGGAAAAAAAAAACCTACCTCAACAATCCCCAAGACTTATGTCTTATAAGTTGCAGCTTCCCCCAGAAAACCCGACAAAACGGAACACCAAACAAAAAAATGTCCCAACTTTATGAAAATGCATCCTCCGAAAAAACCACACAAATTCCCACACACAGATTTGCTCTCGTTCCGAGTCCACATAGAAAGCAGCCCATCCCCACACATCTTTTTTTTTTTCCTTCCTGCCAACAGAATCAAATTCGGCTTTTTCTTGCCCCCGAAAGCCAATATCGCAAAAAAGATACCACCAAAGAGTGAAAAAACCGTGCCGCCCTGATCTTTCCCCCTCAATAGTTTTTTTCATTCGTTTTTTTTTTCTTGTTTGCAAGCATTGTAAAGAAAAAGAAAAAAAAACTACCAGCAGTTACTGAACATTAGCTTTTCTTTGGGGGGGAAAGACAGAGAACGGAACAAGACCTCTTCCCTTCCCCAATTATAAACTGATTCAGTTCAGATTGGGCGCCCCCCCCCCCCCCTCCTGGATAACTACTTGAATGCAAAAATCAACAGCATGTGGAAATGAAACCAACCCCCCTCCCAAATATGGCAAAAGGGGGAGAGTTTTTTGAGTCTTTTTTTTTTTGTAAAAAACAAAAACAAAATGCTCCCTCGAAATGCTACAAATTCCTTTTCATCTTTTCTTTCTGGTATTTTTTTTGTTTTGTTTTTTTAATACTTGATTGTTTTTTTTCTGTCTCTTTCTCTTTCGCCTACGAATTAAATGTCAATACCCAAAACAGCCCAAACAACTTACACGCACATATCGAAATACAAGGATTGGATATGCCCTACTGTAGATAAGCACATCAAAAAAAAGGCAAGCTGGTGAAGAAACACGGATGTTTCCAAGAAAATCCTTGAATCGAATGTCGTTTTTTTTCTTTCTCTTTTTTTCTTTTCTCCTTCTTTTAATATCCCCCATCATTTCTTTTCTTTTTGTTTTTACCCCCCCTTTTTTTTAGCGCCCCCAAACCTAAAAACCCCAAATATGATAGCATCCCTTCGATCCATAATTCCTACCCCAAACGCATCCCCTCCCCACCTACATTCCAAGTTCAGAAGATCGAAAACAAATGCCTTCTCTTGTTCAAATCCCATGCTTCCTTGGGCCCCCGCTCCACACCTTTTTGGTTAAATTAACCAAAAGGTTTTTTTTCTCTCCTCCTTTCTCTTTTTGTTTGATTGTTTTTTTTTTCTGATTTGATTGAAGGCACTTTTTTTTTACAACCTTCACTCGTATACACAAGTACAGAAACTGGCTTCGATTGCTCATGATCCCCACAACACTGCTGGTGTGCGAAACAGAACTGCCAGCTATATATATATATTTGAATCCCCAGCCCCAAGCAAAATTAAAAAGAAAAAAAAAAGAAAAAGAGAAAAACAGACCCCCCCCCAAAATATGAAGAAAAAAAAAAACGAGAAAGATTTCATTTCCAAGGGGAAGAGTAAGAAATCCAAAAAAGAAAACCTATGAACAAGGTACGCAATTCGGAGAGGAAATTACCAAAAAGAATCATGTACTGATGTTTTGATTGTGGGATAATTTTTTCCCCCCCTTGTTTTCCTCGAAACAAGGGGAAAAAAAAAAGAAAAACTCACAGGACCCCAAAACTCGTTCTCTTTGTTTGTTTTTTTCCATTTTTTTTTCCCTTTTTTCCTATCTGCAGCCTTTTTTTTCTTTTCCTTTCTGATTTTTTTTTTCCATAAATGTACCCTCAATATGAATCACCCCTGTCGATAACCCTGTCCCAATCTTTTTCAAACTCACACCACCACCCTTTTACCACCCATTCTTTTTTTCAAAGTTTTAATCGTGGCGATGTGTTGAGTTCCCCCAGTACCCCCCCCCCCTTTCTTTCTTTTCCTTTTTTATGGCTCTTTTTTTCCCCCTTTCAACCCAGTAAAAATCTAACCCCAAATTCACAGCGTCCAGCATCATCCATTTTCAAAAATGCGAGGGCTCAAAATGTGCCAAAGAATGCAACAAAAACTATCCTACAGCTTTTCCGGCACTCGAGAAAGTGATCTTTCTTTCCAATTGAAAGACCCCCTCCCCGCTTAATGCTGCCCAAGCATTTGTCACTGCACACAGCCATATAATCCCTTTTTCTTTTCTTCGATGGCAAAATTCTGGTAAAATATATCAACCATCAACATGCAAAAAAGCACCTGAACTTCAACCACATCGAAAGGGCCGATGTGTTACATTTCTTTTTTAAAAAAGAAACCCGATTCAGCGAGAACACGTAATATATATATATAATGCCGATTGCAAAAAAAAGATCAGCTGTCCCCGACCGAATCCATCGAGGCCCCCAAAATTTCGACAGAGCAAAATTGGCACCAAAATAAAACCAGAAGCACCGCTTCCATAAAAACACTCACTTTTGTTTGTTTTGACTTTTTTTTTTCATCTCCCTCTCCCCCTTTTTTTTATAATATTTTTGGAAACCTACTTCCGACCCCCCAAAAAAACCCCAAGTCGTCAAAACTGCCGAGGGCAGCTCACAAAATGGCCCACGCATCGGCAAACTCCTTGGGGGAAAAGCTCAAAATAAACAGGTTCAAAATCGGGATTTGGAATCCCATAGCCCCCCGACACGGTGCCCATCGCCATTGCAAAAGGCTTCGAACGACAGAGCCCCCCTGCTGGGGGCAGAATCAGCACCGTGGTTCTTACAGCAAGCGGCATTTCGGCCACCGATCGCCATCGGCTCGTCCGTGGATTTCCTGGGCAGCCATTTCGTCAGCATGCTGGAGGTTTTCCTCCAGGGTGGCAAGATGGCACCTGCTTCTTTGAAAGAGTTCGACATTTCTTGGCAAAGGATTTGAACGATGGAGGCCACGCGCTCTTCGGGAAGCGCGATGGGCACCGGCAGCTCGGCCAGGAAATCGGTGTACTGTTGGGTGGGATGCATGATATCGAATTGTTCCTTGAAACTTGGGTCGATAATGAAAACCCTGCCGCTTCCTGCAGAATTTAAAGAAAAAAAAAATTGAGAAAGAGATCAACCTCCCCATGGAGAAGCTTTTGTACCAAGCATCTTTAACAGACCATCATCTTATCAATGATATATAATATATACAAATATAAACAATATGGACAGAGAGTTGGATATTGGACATTGGGATGAAACGAAGGTTTACTTCTGAGTCAGCCTGTAACAAATTTCCGTGAAGTGGCTGCACTCAGCCTTTTTGGCCTTGTGTAAAATAATTTCAATTTTCAATATTATACACACATATATATATATTCATCATGTAGAGCATTTAAAACAGAATGTTCGGAAAAAAGGATTACCTGGAAGCGTACACCTCAAAAACGAATGTCTCAAGTTCTTAAGGCATTCTCCCCCGTTTCCCCCTCCAACAGCCTTTCTGATGCCCACTTCATAGCCTCGGTTTTGGAGATGACGGGCCAGCATCTGTTGATCGGTCGAAACCTCCCCATCCAAATCCGTGCAAAGCTCCCGGACGCTCTTCACCAGCTGAAAAAGAAAAAAAAAACACCACCAATCAGGCTTTTTCTAAGAAAAGAAGTCCCAAAGAAAAAAAAAATATATATATATATATGTATGCTCCCGAAGTGACTGGTGGTGATTCATAAAAATCAGTCATTCCCGATTAAGACTCGGAAAGTAGTAACTGCTACAACGCAATCTTTCGGAGATACGAATCGTTGGTGTCGATTCGATCGTTTCGTTGTGTTGGATGTTTTCGCCACTTCTGTTTTTCTCCCACAAAAAAGAAACTTCGCTCGATGGAAAACGAAACATCGCGGACCGTGGAATCGAACAGCGCCTCAGCATGACGATAAACAATCCACGCCCCGAAAGCAAAACAAACGAATCGATTCTGTCATGTGGCCTTCTGACGCTGGCGTCCAACGGACACGGTGCGGTGGCGTTGGACCTCTCACCTCGCCTTCTTCGTACGTTCGAGGCTCGATCAAACAACGCAGGCGCTTCACCAGCACGGTAGCTTCCGATTCCCCGCCCGACGGGATCGCCTCGTCGTCGCAGTCCATCTGCAATATCCAAACGCGAAAACACCGTCGCTTTCGTCAGAAAACGACGTCAAAGCACACGAGGTGCGCGTCGGTTGCAGGAAAGTCAATTCGACAACCACAACTCGGCCCACCTCCAAGTCGAAAAGCATGCTAGGCACTTTTGGGATTCCCCCGATACCGGCCGCAGACGGCCCCGGGCAGACGGCACCTAGTCGACTCCCCGGATTGCCTTCCATCCGAAGCACTTCCGACGGTGACAATCCTGTGCCAGCCGGAAAAGCAAACGAATGCGAGTCCATGACGTCTCGTTAATGCGCGATCAGGGACGGGTGTCTGTTTGAGAGCGACTTGCACCGGAGGATGCTGGGAGCAAAATCAGGCAGGGAGGTACAACACGGAAGGGCGACGGTGGTCAACAATTCAACACAGGATCGACACCATAGCCAGAGGCGGGTTCGAGGACGAGGAAGCAAAGAATATCAACGGCTCGGAAACCCAGCGAAGCACTTCGAAGCTCCAGCTGCCAATGCAGAGTGATGACGACGCTTTTCGCGAGCCAGGGATGCGGTTTAGATTTGGTCGCGACATTCTGTCTCCTCTGGCGCGCGTGTCACGATGACTTGGAGTGGCGGAATACATTGCAGCAGCGAATCCATAGCGCACACTGGAGGGTCCGACAGAGGAAGCCGTCCCATCGCGAATTTAACCTCACAAGACTTGCCAGCATCGTTTCTTGTTTCTTCCACTCCTTCTCACTTGAAAGTTTTACTTTTAGAAGTTCGTTTGATTTGGGATTCGATATCGATCAATCTTACAAAGTGTTACTGAAACAAAAGCTCACAAAGAGCTTCAAATAGACCACCACACATGCAAGGATTTATTGCCGCCAGGTCGAACCACCATGCATCTCTCCGGCTTGGGAAATCTTCTTGCAGGAAATTCCCACCACAAATCCCACAAGCGGCTAGGACGAATCAACTTGTATTTTGTTTCTTTGTTGGTAGAAAAAAAATTAATAGGGATTCTTAGAAATGTTACACACTCGATCACGTGATCCTGTGATCACGTGGTACATGTCACCGTCGACGTGTTGCACGTCGGACTCGTTTTGCTGGAGGTGGTTTTTGGGTTGGGTTGCGAGGGGACGACCGCAAAAAACACACCAGTGCTGGAGCTGAAATTCGTCTGCGATATTCCACACACAAGGCACAATGGATAACGCGATGCGAAGAATCGGAAACATATCGGGGCACTTTCGAGTGACGCGGATGGCTGAACCAGACGCCCCGACGTTCAACCTCAGCGAATTGCAACGTTTGCTGGAGCACGACAACTTCGACATGCGCAAGCGTCTGAAGGATTTCATGGACCAGCCCCTGTTCGTGCCACGCTACGACGTCAGTCTGGTCGAAGAACGCGAGCTGGCGTTGGCCCGACTGTTGGCGATATGTCAAAGGGGGTTCTTCTCGGTGAGGGACTTCGCGTCCAACCCCCTGAACATCTTTGCTGCCCACGAGTGTGCAGGATTCTGCGACGGAGCTACGGCGACGAAAATGACCGTTCAGTTCAATCTGTTTGGGGGGACCGTTTTGAAACTGGGCACGCGGCGTCACCATGACGCCCTTTTGTCCAAAATCGATTCGTTGGACGCGATCGGATGCTTCGCTCTCACCGAGCTGGGATTCGGAAACAACGCCGTCGAGATGCAAACCACCGCAACCTTCGATCGCCAGACGGACGAATTCGTTATTCACACCACCACGACGTTGGCTCAAAAGTATTGGATAACAAACAGTGCCATACATGCAAAATGGGCGGTGGTGTTCGCGCAGATGATAATCGGCTCCACGTGAGTGTTTGAATGACGAGGTACATTCACATTTGATATCCAGCATTGCAAATCCAAAGCTCCCCAGGGGGATGTCACTGTTTCTTCGAGTCAGTCATGGCAGACTCCACCTCATTTTGCTTGGGGTTGAACAAAGATCAACTCTGGCCCCCTTCATGCTCGATATTGCCTTGGGGTTCAACCAAACCAGGTCATCATTCCAAAGTTTCGCTGCTGTTTCAGTTTCGATTTCATTTGTGTTTTCTGCAGAAACTATGGGGTGCATGGATTTTTGGTGAGGATCAGAAATGAGGACATGACGATTTGCCCAGGAGTCCGGATCGAAGACATGGGCCACAAAATGGGGTTGAATGGGGTCGACAATGGCAAGCTGTGGTTTGATCACGTCCGAGTGCAGAGATCGGCCCTCCTCGATGCACAGTCTCAAGTCAACGAGCGAGGCGATTTCACCAGCTCGATCGCAAGGTGTGTGACTGCGTTTTCTTCTGTTGCTGGTTTTATGGTGATCCTTGCTGTGATAGCTCTGGATTGATCTTTCGGAGTTTGCTCCTGGGGGCTGGTCGAGGAGAAGGGTTGAATTTTGTTGGTGATGTTCAACCAAAAAAAAAAAAATCACCAACAGCATTTTGAAGGGGAAATGTGGGTGCTTTTCAGAACACGGGATCGGTTTTTGAAAGTAGCAGATCAGTTGCTGCCAGGCAGACTGTGCATTGCAAGCATGCTGCAAGGCGCTGCAAAGGTGTCCCTCGTGATTGCATTCAGGCAAGTTCACCCTTTGGCAATACATGGCCGTTCGCAAAAAGAATCAAAAACAAAATTCTCTTGAAATCTTGACGACTTTCTGTGGTCTGATTTTATGCCACAAAAAATACTACCAACGAATGAAGGAGTGAAATCGACACTTGAGTGGTGCCCCCACACTCTGAATTCACTGAATTATGATATCTAATAACGTGAGGTATCCTTCTAGGTATGCTTCAACACGACTCTCTGTCGGTCCCAAGGGTGCAAGCGACACCCCCATCCTCGACTATCAGCTCCAGCAACGGGCCCTCATGCCATTGCTCGCCTCCACGATCTGTCTGAATCTCTGCCTTAATCATGTAAAGGATCGGTGGTCGACCTCATCCGGATTCGACGGCAAGCATGTGGAGCCAAACGTTGCAAAGGAAGTGGTGGTTTTATGTTGTGCGATTAAGCCCCTCGTAACATGGAACAGCGAACGGGTTGGAACCACCTCCAGAGAGAGGTGTGGGGGTCAGGGATACTTGAGCTGCAATCGATTCGGACACACGATTGTGTTTGCCCATGCTGGCATGACGGCTGAAGGGGATAACAGGGTTTTAATGCAAAAGGTGAGTCAATTTTTGACCTCACCCCTGCCCCGTTCAACCTTGATTACAAGGAGAGAGATATTTTGGGCTCTTGCTGTTCCATTTCTGTTTCTGAGCTTTTGCACGACAAAAAGGTGGAGTTGGGACTTGACCTTGGGTTCCCCTACCTGCAAATCATGTTGCATGAAGGGTTCCATTATCCATTAAATCTTTGCTGAATTGCTGTAGCCTCAGGGAATGGAGACGAGAATGCACATATAGTGAAAATGACCAGAAGTGACTCATTGCATTACAGGTGGCTAAGGAATTGCTCACCATGATGTCGTGGCCCGATGTGACTCGTCGTCTGGCCATCGCCTCTGGAAACCATCCCAACCTGCATGCAATCAACTCTTTGACAGATTGCATGGACACCGGCCTGCTGGTTCAGCTGTTTACGATTCGGGAAGGAATTCTCCTGAAAGAATTGGCCCAGAAGATGCAATCTGTGGACAGCGAGCTCGCCTTTGAACAGTGGATGAAACGAGAGTCGGATCTTGTCCAGGGAGTTGCAACAGCTTTCGCTGAGAGGGAGGCACTGGAGGCATCCCTGAAAGCAGTCGACCAGGCGTCGTATGGATTATCGCGCGTCTTGGAAAAACTGGCGATCCTGTATGGTTTGTCGAGATTGGAGGTGGATTTGGCATGGTTTTTGTCCAATGAGATTCTGCTGCCGGCTGCTGGTAAGGCGATCCCGGAGGCAGTCAGGAGATTGTGCGTATTGCTGAGTCCGCACAGCCAGGTTCTCGTCGACAGTTTTGGAATACCCGATCACTTGGTGTCTGCCCCGATTGCAGGCGATTGGGAAGCTTTTAATCATGTGGACAATCGTGGGGAGGTCGTGGGATCTTTTTGGAAGTGAGATATTACGATTTTGAGACGCCAGGTTTGACTCTCTGGTGGAAGTGTTGGGCAGGGTTTGTGATAGGATCGAGAAAAGGAATGCATGAAAGATGTCTAGCTTCTGGAATTTTGATGGGATTTGGGGGAAACATGTATTCTTGTGTAGTTGTTTTAAGGTGTCCGTCCAGGAGAGATGAAAACAAAAGAAAATGTTTCTTTTTTATGTTGGGAAAACGATTCCCTCCATGTAATGTTACTGCTGTGCTGATACACTGATCGCCTTTTCTTTTGGCTAATCGAATAATTAGCGAGGATTTTGCTGTCAGTTTCTCAGCCTGTGATTAAGAAAAGAAAAGCGCTGTATTTTGACAGCACAAGGTTTATCGATGCTGCAAAAGGATGTCAGAATTACAATCACTGCCTTTTTTGCTTCACTATTCCATACTATACTACACCTTTCTTCTCATGGCTTAAAAGCCACAACCCATTGTTTCAGATTCTGCAAGCCCTTGTATTCTACCACACCATTTCGCACCTCTCAACTATCCATTCACCACTAGCAACTCACTTCACTCAGTCTTCTTCTACTGGAGCCTTTCAATACAGAAACAGAAAATATATATATATAGCAACGAGGAGTGGATACAACCACATCTACACCAGAAAGCATGTAATATCCTCATAATATGTAGTCTCAGCCGAGGTATGACACCCTGGGTGAGGCGTTACACCTTCAATTTGGCGTGAGGTGTAACGCCCAGGGGCCAGGGGCCCCGGAAGAAAATTGAGATTGGTCGGGTCCAGGAAAAAACAAGGGAAAAAACTAACTTGGCGTGAGTTTGGACGTCTGGGGCACTTTTTTTGTTTCTTCCAACTTCAAAATATTGGTCCGGCTTTTGCCCAAGGGCCGGACCTGCTCCGAGGCCCCTTTGACAAAGGGCACACCTGAAAAGCCTTCTGATGGTTCGGCTCAAAACCCGTTTGAAATCCTGAAACGCAGTCTTCTACCTGGAACCACACAAGGAAATAGATCCACACAACTCCGTGCAGGATGCATTTCAAGGAAAAAAGCCTTGAATCGAGTTGCTCGCGCACACGCGGGCTGGCTTCTTTTTTGGATCAAATTTGGAGTGTTCGTCTGATCTTAGTCACTGCTTCAGTTTTATGATATTTGGTGGGCAAGAGCAGGAGTGGGCTTTCACGTCACCTTCCTCGGACATTTAGGTCAAAACCAAACGCAGCGCCACCAGCCAAGACCTCACGGCTGCGAGCTTCCCAAAGCCTGCTCTAGGATGGAGTTCGACTTTTTGCTGCCAGGAGTCGAGGTAAAATAAACGCACGCGCTTGAGGAAGATATTTTTGTCAAGTTAGGCGTCCCGGCCGTAAAAACATCCCTTTGCGAAATATCTCTCCACACGCAACGAACGACTCTGCGTTTAATGGTTGTTCGCGCAGGGATTATCGGTCCACGTTTGGGACCGGACATCGATAGGTAAGCTTGCGGAATTCTCCAGCTGGACTCCAAAACCTTTCTGTCTTTGGGATCCCTGTCTGACGCCCTTCCATTTTCTGGGCGTCTCGCCGTCCGACAACAGCGCGTTTATCGAAGGTGGAGAGGGAGGCGCTGCATAAAGTGATCGACGCTTTCGGGAGGAAATCGGCAGCTGCACAGGTTCGAGTCGACAGTCTGCACGGAACGAAGTGTGGACTGGGGGGCCTCGCTCGTGTTGGGGTTTTTGTTTGTGTGGAGGCGAATGGACATGCTGACGTCTTTTGTCTTGCTCGCGGACAGGGACTTCCTAGACCTGTGACGGATTCCGTCCGACTTCGGTCCACGGACCAGAGCTTGTATTTGCTTTGCGAAAAGAGCGGAAAACGCAGGACGCGAGTTCTCGGGGGTTTGAAAACGGGGAGGAAAAAATTGTTTCTGAGACAGGTAGCGACTGCGAAAACGATAACGATAATAATGACAGGGCTCGTGAAAGTTACTAACGATCGTAATTCGCTGAAGAGAAGTTTTCGTGAAAGACGCTTGACGAGCTTATTTTACGATTTTTTTTTTACCCGTTTGATCAGATCGATGGTTCCTATGACGAAATTATGCCGACATGCATTTTGGACTTTTACGTCCACGAGCGATGCCAGAGACAAGGCTTGGGCCTCCACATATTCAAGGTTTGTGGTGTTTTCTCAACTGGCTCCAGGAAAAAAAACACAAAAAACACAGTTTTCCCAGCTGTTTTTCCCGAGATTTTTTTTTGGGGGGGGGGTTGTCTTCTTGTCTTGATTTCCTAAAAATTGGCCTGCACTTCACACAGGAATTTCTTATCCATGAAAGAGAAACAGCGTCGACGGTTGGCTATGATCGGCCTTCAGGTTCATTCTTGAAATTCTTAGACAGACATTTTGGTAAGTCCTTTCATTCTTGGTTGTTTTTTTCTTTCACGAGATGCTGTCCAAATTATTTTCACTTTCTATTCCTTGATCATTGAGATTTCCAAAACTTTGTCGTTCATGTCGTAAAAACGCACTGCTAGTTTATTCAGACAACCAAAATGCATAGAATAATTGAAAATAGTCGAAACAGCTCTCTTCTTGACAGGGATTGCACATGGGTGTGCCACTTGTCAAAGCCAGAAGAATATAGTGCTTCCCCTGTATTTCCCCAAAAGAAAACATGCATATATATATGTATATATATTCATGCACGTTTGTGGAAAGACCAAGATATAAGAAAGCACTAGTTTTTTGTGTGACATAGGGCTGTCTGACTATGTTCCACAAGCAAACAATTTCGTAGTATTTAATGACTACTTTAGGGAGGCAGAGCAGAGAGGCATCACCGTTGAGAGGAAGCGGGTATGAGAAAAATCCATCAGGAAAAGACACTGAATGAGTAACATCAGAAACCATTCAGAACACAAAAAAAAGTTGCTTGTGGGTTTTGTATATTCAATACAATAGATGGAATTTTATTTCAGGTGCCTGCTTCGTTTCGCACCTCATCGCCTTCCAGGCCAGGGTCCGGACTGCGTCGAAGGGCTTTCACACCCAGCCCAATCATATCCAGATCTTCCTCCCAGAATTCGATGTCCAGTGCAACGAGCCTCCAATCGCACAAGAGCTGCAGAGGCGCTGCCTTTGGCGGAATTCCTCGATCTGATGATCGACCAAGGTTTGGGGATTCTTTCACTGGCACATTGGGCAATGCTGAACAGCTTCCAGATCTAAGAATACCATGCAGTCACCTTAGTCATAGCACAAGATCTATGGTGCTACCCCCACCTTGGCTTGGCAAACCATGCGGTAACTATCTACTTCTCGGATCTGCAGTCGCATCGACTGGAGGGGTTAGGCCGAGGTCCATCCACATTTACTGTGACTGAATGCCTCTCTGTGCTCTACCTTGGTTTGCTCCCAGATCTCGGGCCAATCTCGATGGAGCCCACTCCAATGGAATCCGAAGAACCTTGAGCCACCAACCGGATCGACGGTCAGGTGCATCGACACCAGAAACACCCAATCGACGGCACCACAATTATCTCCGGGCATCCGCTGGGACCCCTCCTTTGAAAGGCAGGAGAAGCGCTCCAGTTGTATCCCCGGTGCACGTTCCCAGGGCTGGCTTCGGAGTTTTGAATTCTCCCTCAGGGTCGATCACTTCGGAAGATCAGGTTCGCACGCCCATAGCCCGCTCCGTATCCGCAGCTTATGTACCCCCTTCCAGACAGCTCATGGGAAAGAGCTCTTCCCTGAACTCCTTGAGGGATGGACCGAACAGCAATCGGGTATCAGGCAAAAAGCAGGTGCTGAGGCGAAATGATTCCTTGTCTGGCTCGCAGATTTCGTCGGGACCTCACGGTCTGGAGGGTGTGGAGCAAGGCCGATCGAGACGATCTGGGGTTGCGAAAAGCCCGACACCTGTATCGGAGCAGTACAGATGTGTACCGCCTTGGGCAGTGGATCCCAAGAATGATAGGATCCGAGGGAGTTCTGTGGAACCACCCGAAGACAGGAAATTCTCCAGGTCACAGACTTCGGCCAAAGCTCAATATGCGGGATCGGGTGTGGGCAATTGTCTGTTGTGGGTGTGAGGTGTGGGCTCCACAGAATTTTTTTTGCGGAAGAGGAAAAATTGAAGCGGGGAGGGGGGAATCTTCAACAAAAACACAATAAAAAGTAAACAAAATCTGGGAACGAAAGAGATGGGGGCGGTCATTTGCACTGTATGGGCTGCATGAGGCTTTTTTGGTGTAAAAAAACGAAGGGGAGGGCAATTTTGCAGGGGGGGGAAGGGAAAGCAGAAAAGAGTGTTTTTTAAATAAAGAAGTGGGCTGGAGAGGGTATCACTTCTTTCAGTGTTTTCAAATGGAATGTGTGGGTGGGGGATCATTTAATGATCTTGATGGAAAAAATATATCTATATATATATTGGACAAACGATTGAGTTTTTGGTGGTGATGGAGGCGGATGGGTTTGTTCTTAGGAGAGTGGCGAATTTGACAATGTTTGGGAAATGCCCAAACATATGCTTATTTTGCTTCCAAACCATTCTTTTGATTTTTTTGGAGGGGTGTGTGTGCCGTGGTTTGATTTTTATTTTGCGGAGGGGGAAAACGGTGGATCGATTGGATCCAGTGAATGTATACATAATGACATGGTAACTTGGCATATGGAGTTGAGCAAGGGGAAAATTGAAAATGAGGGGGATGGTTGTATCCATATTTGAGGGGGGGGGGAGGTATTTTGCTATTTGTTTTGAACACTTTTATCTACTTTGCTTTACTGTGGTTGTGTGGGATTGGATTGATATATCTGAGGTCAAAAAACAAAACAGTATTAGTAGGATGGCAGAAATAGGTCCAAGCTAAACAAGGGCTGTGGGGCTGGTGGCGATTGGACAGAGGATTTTGACAAATAAGCCTCTGGTCCAAATACAGGGGGGTGGGGGGGTGATATTGGTTGTGTGAGGTCTAGATATTATGTATTGTTGGAAAGGGATTGCTTTTGGCTGTTTTTGTATGGAAAATAGCCCGGGTTGTAAGCACACTTTTTTCATGTTTTTGAAATCCAAAATTGGGTGCCATATTGAATTGAAGAATGCAAGGGCCCTGGTCAAGAACTGACTTAACAACGAGCAATACATCTAGTCGGGGGTCAGTTATATGTTGTTTTTTTGAGTGAAATAGGTTTTGCAGATTGTGTCTATATTTAAGTTACTGACAGTGGGGGGTTGTGGTCGGTTGGACCTTGTTGTAAGTCTTTGGCTTGATCGTGTTCTGTGAATTTGCTCCGTGCATCTGCAAATGGTTTTAGCACTGGATTAAACGAAGAAGCAATGTCGGATTTATCCAGCCATCTGTTGTCGACCCTGAATTCTCACGGATGTAGGTTACATGAAGGGTTGACTTAATTGGTATAAAAGGGGAAAGTGGAACCAAACAATGTCTTAAACTTGACTTGACATGATATGATATGACAAGAATCTGACTGAGGGTCAGGATGGCCTAGACAATACATGGATAAATATGATACTGACGAACACTGCACCAGATGTCAGTAGATTTTTGGTGTGTGCGTAGAAAACACCCCCCTCCCCCTTGTTCAAGGTCCCTTTTCTTGTTTACAGAACTATTCCGAAGTATCTGGATTTGGTTTTTAACCTCCTTTTGAGGCTGAGGGCTGACCCTCCCCCGTCCTTCGTCTTTTAACATCTGCTGGTGTCATAATTGTACGACCGGGGCAAGGATAAAACTACACACATTGTTCGTTATTTGCCTTTTTGAAGGTCACTGTTGTAAGAGTTTTAATGAAACAACACATCACTGTTATTCTGAGAAAAAAAGATAGGAAGGAAACAGAAATGGATGGAATAGAGCTGGATAGATCACATGGAACTACATCTTCAAAGGCATCTTCACCACTCATGGCTCAAATACTGGTACTGTAGTTACGAAGGCATCTCCCCACCAGCACACAGCCAGTTGCAGTTTGGCATGGTTCTGGTTTTGTTGTTCTGACCTTGTATTACTCTGGCATTATGGGGGGTGATGGCCTCTTTTTGCTGTAATTGATTGATTGATTGATCGGTTCTGGAAGATGCACCCGTTGAGAAAGTAGAAGAATCCATGGATCATCGGATTGTTCAATTACACACTGGCTTCGTCGCGCTCCCATGTCTGTCACAAATGTATCGCCCCGTACAAGAACGCTGGACGAAATGCATCTTTTTTCGTGTGGCGGAGCAGCAGCTGTGTATCCATGAGAGTGATGGTCCACAGACGAAGCCAGCGAATCGGAGTTCTACATTCAGAGGCACACGGCGAGGGTTGAAGAAGGGTGGTTCGCTCGACTAAACTCGACAAGGCCCCCTCGTGGGCGTTCCCTCCGCGACGTTCTGTCGTTTTTCTTGGAGGGCTGGCTGGAATCGAAATGAGTGAACACCACAAGGGTCGGGAAAGACCCAGCAGGGAGCTGATAGAGGAACTCTGCCTAAGGTTCATTGTCAACAAACCCGTCGAGGATACAAAGTGGGTCCAGACTTCGATGAGTTCATCCTTTTTCAGCTGTCGAGTTTAGTAACGAACGACTGAAAGGCAGGAGATGAAAAACTCTTTTCCTTGTTTCCGTTTCTTTTTTCCGGTCAGTTTTTCGTGCTCTTTGACGAACTGTGTCGTACGGATGGGTGCAAATTCTTTTTTTTTCTTTTTCTTTCCATTTTTTATTAGGAGGAACCCCAAGAAGAAGAAGAAGAAACTAGTAAAAGAGAAGGAAAGTTGCTGAATGTGTTTTTTGTTTTTCCCTGTTTTTTTTTTTTTCAGTTCTTTCGAAAGACTTCTCTTTCTCATTGAAGAGGCCCATTGGTACTATGAGGTGTGTGCGTCTGTCTGGGAACAATTGTGTTGAGAAATCTCCATTCAAAATTAAGAAAAAAAAAGTTGAAAAATCTAAAAATGCTGCATACCCATGAAACTCAAGAAAACAAATCATAAATACATTTTCAATATTCTTATCTCCTTTTACCAAGTATATTAAAAAAAAATAAAAATCAGGAATGAAAATAAGAGTAGAAATGAGAATAAAAAATAGCATCCACGAAGCTCAATTTTTTTTTTCTTTTTTTAGCTCAAAAAACAACAAAAATACCCAGCCAGAACGGTGAACGACTTCCTTTGTGGATTCCAGCCATTAAGAAAAGCAAAAAAAGTTAATACTATATTTATAAAACGAAACGAGTAAAAATAAAAGAAACAAAATAGACCAAAGAGGTTGAAATAATTGCATTTCGAAAGACTGGAAGAACACACTATCTTGACCCACCCCCAAAAAAAGAATAAATGAATTTGCTACAGTTCACAGAAATATTCCCAAGTCCCTCCTTCGATTTCATTTTTGTCACTATTTCTGCAATTCGTCCTTGGCGTTGGTGTTGGTTCCAAGCAGCTTCTCTCCTCCTTCCTCTTTTTTTTTGCATTCAGGATCACGTGCTGCCCAGGAATCCGAATCTCAAATCGCTGTCCATTCGCGAATTCGCGTCAATGGTGTTTGATGTCTGTCCGGGGCTCGACCAGTACAAGGCATGACCACACTCTTTTTTTCTTTTTTTTCTTTGTTGATTCAACTTTCCAAAAATTGAAATTATCAAAAAAAATTGCAATGGTGGATTAGCATTGCTGATGTTTGGTCATGGGACTTCAATGATGTTTTTTTTTGGGGAAGGAATGCCTGATTTCTATTGAAGGAGCGTTGCGCATCCGAAAAATTGCGAACCCTTTTCCTTTGCGTGTTTCTTTTTGCCATTCAATGGGCAATCCGACTGTTGTATTTTCCTTAGCACAAAAAGACGGCGATTGCTTTCAGAGATTTTTTTTTTCTTACTCGACTGTTTTTTTCTTTCTTTTTTGGAATGTGATCAGGGGAACTTACAGGCGATCCTGAAACAGTTTCAAGATTTTAAACACACCATTCCAGTGATGGGCGGGATAATGCTAAACCCTGCCGTCGACAAAGTCCTATTGGTCAAAGGCTGGAGCAAAAATTCTGCGTGGGGATTCCCGAAAGGAAAAAGGATGAAAGACGAAACAGATGAAAATTGTGCAATCAGAGAGGTGAGCAACCGGCTGTTGATATTGTGCAGTTTTTTGTCGGGGTTGCTTCAAGTTACTCCCTCCTGGATGGGGGTGGTTATACAGAAACATATATGAAGTCCATCGACTCCAGCTATGATCCTTCTGTTGGAGGTTTGCAGATAAATGCTGGGCTATCTATTTTCAATAATCGAAAAAGACACTGGTCCAGGGAATGTCTCGCCTTCAAAAAAACCTGTTTTTCCTGCACGGTTTTCTTAATTTTAACCGGTCCCATACTTCTTGACACAGCAAAAGTGGAGGATGTGGGGAAAAAACAACCTGGATGAATTGCTATGGTGGTTTGGGCATCGACAGGTGTTCGAAGAAACAGGATATGATATAAATGGCCGCACAAACTCCAAGGACTTCATCGAAGTTCATGCCGGGCCCCAACGCATAAAATTGTACATTGTCACGGATGTCCCGGAAGACACATGTTTTGAACCTCTTGCACAAAAGGTTGGTTTTTTTCATTGGATGCCCAACCAATGGATTCGACAGCTCTTCCTTCAGCTGAGCCGGAACGTGTCATCTAGCTTGTTATGCAGATTCTTTGTTTTTGCTTTTTCAAAATATTTTCGCTGCTTCCTGACAGTGCAATTTGGCCCGTTGCTGGAATGAGTCTTGATTCTCTTGGCAGGAATAGAAACATTGAGGGGAATTCTATGGGACATTTTTTTGTTTTTTTGGGGTGGGGGGGGGGGGTGCCAGATTCGTTCATTAATTTGATCTTGTTTTTCGACAGGAAATTGGTGCCCTGGCCTGGCATCTTCTCTCAGAGCTCCCAGATTCCAAAGAAGAATCCCAGATGGTGTACCGGAATCCCAATGGCCAAACACACCGGTTTTACATGGTGAGCCACTCGTCATTTTGATTCTCCCTTTAGCAATTAAAAAATACCCAGTGATGCTTTCCCAGTCCTGGATTGGTTGTTCCTATCCTATCTTGTCCTTTGAAAGAATTGATTTTGTAAAAAAAAGAATTTGTGAAATTTTTGATTTTTAACTAAAATATTTGTGAGCTGATTTGCCTTTTTTTATTTTTTTTAACACATAAAATTGTCACCTTATCCTATCCTATCCTATCCCGAACTGTGGATTCATGTGATAGCAGACGATGTGAATTGATATGCGATTCTTGACATTCAGGTGCACCCTTTTTTGGAAAAGTTAAAGAAATGGATTGCCCAATACGAGGCCCAGAGCCCCATGAAAGAAGCATCGAATCAAGATAATGGGGAAATAGTCCCATCGACAGCGATCGCGACCATAACCACCTCAACAAGAAATGGTATAGTCCCAGGTGAAAAACATTTCATGCGTTTCAAGTTTGACACGGATGCTATCAGCCGATGCCTTGCACTTCGGTGATTTAGAACAAAAGGGGGAAAGAAAGACAGAGAAAAAAAAAGGGGGGGGGGGTGAAAAAAAAAAGAAAAGGAAAATCGAAAAGCTTTGTGCGACAGATTGTTGAATGTTGAGAGCAATACTTTGGAAAAAAAAAGAAAAAGGTTGAGAGGATGGATGGAAAAGCAAGGAGTGTTTTTTCAGGAAGGGTGGGGGGGAGAAGTTGCTAACAAAAAAAAAATCACTTTTATATGAGAACTAAACAAACAAGTGAATTCTTTGGGAAATATGAAGGAAGGAAAAGGGGGGGGAAAAAAAGGCAAAAATTCAGAATGTCCGTGATGTTTCAAGAGAGTTTCGAAAAGAGAAAAAAAAAATGGACTGGGGACAGAGAGAGAGAGAAAAAAAAGAGATCGAGACTTGTATTTATTTTGACACTCCAATGAAGAGCGGTGTACTTTTTTTTTAAAGGAAGGAAATTGTGTTATATATATGCTGTACTTGGTGATGGTCAAGGGGAAAAAAGAAAAAGAAGAAGAAGAAGATTTGGGTAAAATTGTTGCTGGTTTTCTGTACCAAAAAAAAAAAAGAAAGAAAGAAAAGAAAAGAAAAGAAGGGTTGGGGGGGGGGAGATTGATGAGTGCATTCCGTGTTGAAAACAAAGTTGAGGGGATAATATGAAAGAACAGAAACATATATGTATTTAAACATTGCATTTTCTTACCAAAAAGGGGGGGAGTGTCTGGAATTCGAGGAAGAAATGTTTCTATTGAGGGGAAAGGCCTTTGGAGGTTAAAAAAGGGGAAGAGAATCTTTTTTTGTTGATCATTTGTGAGGGAGGGGGGGGGGAAATACAAGAAGGAAGATCAGTGCTTCTGTGTTTTTTTTCCCCTCTCTTTTTCGTCCGAGAAAGGTAGGGTGAAAGAAAAAAAAAGTGTCGAAAAAAAAATAAGCTTTTTAGCGAATTCGATGTTCTTTTTTTTTCGCGTGTGCATGGAAGACAGGCAATGGTGAAATTTAATTTTATGGTACTTTTTGTAAAAGTGGTCTTTGTAGATTGAAAAAAAAAAGGGGGGGGGGGGGTTAAAAAGGAATTCGGGTTTTTTTGACATGCAACTCTACACATATCAATATGCATACAAACATATCTTTAAAAAAAAGTGGAATTCAAAAATACCATTGTTTTTGGAACTGAATGTCTTGGCTGGAGTGCTGGGTAAAAAGAGATGGGTTTCAACAAGGGAAAAAAAAAAAAACAAGGTGCTGTACCTTGACTGTCATTTTTGACCACCCTCTTTTTTGTCCTTTTTTCTTGATTATATGGTTATTCCAGTTGGGTGGTTTGAAAGTCTGTTTGACAATATATTGGGGTGCGAGTTTTTTTTTGGTGTTTTTTTTAATATATAATTTGGGGGGGGGCCTATATATATTACATGTACATGTCTTTGATGCTAGAGAAAAAAGAAGGGGAGGGGGGGGGGAGGTATATCGGTCAAGCGTCTTGATTGAAAAAAGAAAAAAAAGATAAGAATACCCTTTTCAGTGAAAAAGAAAGTTGAATTCAAAATCTATCTTTGGAGTATGGTCACCGCGAGCAAAAAAAAACAAAAGAACGATAAAAAAAAGCCCACCCCCACTTTAAAAAAATGAAGGCTTGCTTTGTTTTTTGCCTTTTTATTCTGGTGACCTTCAAGAATGCTTATTCTTGACACTCAGTGGGGGCGGTGGTGGTGGTTTGGAGGTCCTTTGATGTTATATGTGAGGTGGGGAGTCTGACTGGACAGGATTCATTGTTCTGTTCCATTCCATGGCACTGTAACATTTGTGGCACTTCAAAACATATTGTCGGGCTTTTTGGCCCTATCATTCATTGGACTTGTAGCAATAATCTTACTGGACTCGATCCAGTTGGGTGGAACACACGAGAGACACACTTGGGCTTTGCCCTGAAGGGACTTACAAGAACTAATCGTATCGTTCCTTTCACAACATTTTTATCCTTCCCCTTTCCAAGTACTGCTTGTCCTCCAGAAAACCACTGTACTGAACCAATTCACCAAATCTTCTTGTACTGCCTGTGAACCCTCACAAAAGCCCACGTGGTTCACCATCCACCTCTTCTTCCCCTAACCTTTTCTACAGGACTGGTCTTATTTCTCTAGCTAGGAAAATCCTTCCAAGTTATTGGTGTGCAGTTGTTTTTAGGAGCCTAGATTTCAGGGATGGAATGCAAAAAAAAAATATCAATCCAAGCATGAGAGGATCAAGTTTTTTTCCGGAAATGGGTGCCTGAGTTTGTCAATATTTCTGATGCTGGAATGAAAAATGTTGGGACAAAGAAGTTATCAAAAAGAAAAAAAAATGGTATAGAGGCAAGAAAAAAAATATCAAGGGGGAAGAACCATGGAAACAAAAATTCTGAGGGGAACAAAAAGGAGGTGGAAGAAAGGAGGAGATCAGATGCAAACAATTGGTGTTAGTACAGTGGAGCAGAATCCTGTTAGGAAAAATCAGACGAATTTTATTCATATATATATATATATATATATATATGTCCCCTTATATAGAGGAGAATGGGCAAATGCACCGAGGAGAACGGGCGGATGGAAATGATGCCTCCATTTGGGCAGGATGGGTCGCTTGTTATCAGTCCAGGGGTTTGCACACTTCTGTAAAAAGCGAAGGAGGAAGAGCTCTCAGAGAGGGGAGAAAATTAAACTGGAGTTGGTATCCCTGACTAATGAAAATGAGACCTTATATACAACAACAACTGTGCGGATGGATGTCCAAAATTCTAACATTGTTTGCAAACGGTTTGATAGTCACGTTGTGCGGGGGGAAATCGAAGCATACACAAACGAAGGGAAAAAAAGGAAAGAAAAAATGGTTCCAGAACCATTAAAAGAAAAAAAAAAATGGAACAGCAATCCAAGCACGGGAGGGTGAAATTGAGGGGATTGTTTTCGATGAAGGGAGAGGGTGACTTACTCAATTTCTGGATGTTAGAATGGGCTGGAATGTTGGGACAAAAAAATGGAACTGTAAAAAAATGAACCCAAGAAAAGAAAAAGAAACGAAAAATCTGCCTGGAATCAATATCGTTGTAGAAGGAAAAAAATTGAGGTGCAAGAAAGAATTTTCAATGGAGGTACAAATTCATTAAGGCATTTGCTGTAAATAATTTTATGTTTCCAACAAGGCGGCTTGTGCTTTTTGTTCCTGACTTTTTTTGTTGTGAATTAAAGCCTTTTTTAAAACCGTTTTTTTATCCTAGTGCTCATTTCCTTCTTTGTGAAAAGATCGTTACAGTTTCAAACAACTTGGGAAAAGTTTTCAGGGTTGTCGCAGCAGGATGCCCTGAGAAAAAGCTCGGATCCCATTCACACTGTGAGTTTCCAGCATTTTTCCAGAACATAAAACGCACCCTCTCTCCCCATGATGTGCAGAATGTCTGCCACATATTTCCTAAAGTATATTTTTGGAACAAGGTTTTTTGACAGAAACAACCAGAAAAACAAGTGGTCAGAAAGAGAAAGATGGAAAAAACACCAATTGAACACGCTTTCTGAGGGGAAATATTGTGAGTCACAATTTGTCACGTGAGGACTCTCTTTGTGCATGTCTTACAGCCTATGGGGGGTGATGGCCTCTTTTTGATTGCCTTACAGCCGCCCAACCCAAAACTGTTTTCTGGTTTATGCAAGTCCCATTAGTTATGGGCCATAACTAACCCCAACCTTAGTTCAAACACTCAGTCCAAACATGAAACCACCAGCACCAGTATTGTTTTGAATGTTTGTACTCAACACACCTGTTGTGTAGGAGGAGTTTGGCCAAACCACACTCAGTGTCAACTGACGACAAAACGAGGTTAACAGAGACAGGCCACAGCATGACGTCGGAAGCGACCTGACGTCTCATCATTCCACCGCTTCAAATCACCCCAGCAGTCCCCAAACCAAGCAGCAATCCCCGTCCCTGAATAAGCTACACCGTGTTCGATACCAATTTTTGTTGTGGAGTGGGAATTCCTGAACCATGTGGTCGTGCAGAATCGTTCTTGTTGCTTTGCTCGTGGCGAGGTTTGGTGGAGGTGTGTCGCTGTTTCTTTTCGATCGGGCTAGCGTTTGTCTTTTTGGTGTTTCGTCTGCGATTGAGTGGACGGCTTGCGTTCGTGGTGTTGCGCAGCCAACGCGATCAGGGATGTCGCCGGGGGGCGAAACCTGTTGGGATGTACTGCTCTTTCCTTCAGTCTTGCGAGTGCCCACAGCGAGGAAAAAAAATCCGTCGGAGAAGCCGTCGTGAGGGCCTTTGCTGAAGCTCCAGGATGCGGTGAAGCTTTCGCGATCAGTGATGTGAGCATTCCATCCCAAATTTCCTGGTCCCAATCTCCAAACCTCGCTCGTTCAACGCAGCAAGCTGCAAAGCTAACTACGCAATGGTATGCTATGCCAGCAAGGGGTGTGGAAATGTGTCGGGCTGAGAAGCTGCACTGTTTTGCTGTGCTCCAGGCAAACGTGAAAGCGATCGCGACTGCGTATGCACAAGCCATCGCAGAAACGAGTGCGAAAGTTGAGGGTGATGATTGCGAACCCAACTCTTCCGCGAATGCGTTGGCCTCTTCCAACGCGATCGCAAGTGCTTTCGCTGGAGCGATCGCGGACGCCGAGTCCGGCGCTCTGAACGAATTCGCCTCTGCCTCCTCCAAGGCTAGGGCAGAAGAATTCAAGGTGTGTGGGAGTATGGAGCGATGAACCATTGGGCTAGGACTCGTCTATTTCTCTGGATCGCATCGCTCGATTTGTAACGTGGCGGCGCTGTTTTTCCTCACAGGAAACCATTAAGAGCGCCACAGCGAAGGCTGGATCTCAGGTGATCGGCACGGGAGAGGCGACCAATCTTGCTGTTGCTGAAGTTGTCGCTGAGGCGGTGGCTGAAGCGATTGCTGAGGCGATCTCGGAGGTCTACTGCGAGGAGGGGTTCGACCCCTCGAAAGTGGGTCAGGCGACCCCCCCTGCCCCTTCCCCTCCTTCTTCTCCCTCTGCAGATCCTTGTGCATGCTCAGACAAATCGGTGATCAACAGGGTCCGCACCAATCGTCCAGGATGCAAACAGCATGCAATCAAGGCGGGCGACAAGGGCTTCTTTTGCTACATTGGTAAGACAATGTGGTTCTGATGCTTTCCGTGTTGGTGGATGGATATGCATGTTTTCTTTTGTCAAATTTCAATCTAGACTTTCTAAAGTTGAAGTTCTGTGTTGAAAAATTCGTTTTTTCATCTACCTTTTTTGGCTCCAACAGAGGGAGGCAGCGAGTGCGTTGGTGCTAGGGAGTCGAATACGTGGAAGGGTGTGTTTTGGAAGGATTGCTCCCCATAAGAATGATGCCAAGGGGGGGGGAGGTCTTCTTTGGGAAGCTTTGTAGGAAGGATTCAACTTAGAAACTTGTTAGGATCTTCAACTATCAAGAAAACAATTGAATCCGTGTCGAGGATCTCGGTAGTGTTTTTTCTGTTTTTTCAGATCAGCAATGTTGGTATTGGAGTGTATGCATTATGAATGTCAAGATAGCTATCAGGTAGCTATTCAGGGCATTTTTACTTCTACATGTTCCTTTGATGATTTTTAATCAAGTTTTGACTCCGGATGTTGTGGAAGTGGTGAATTTGTGATGTGCTGTTGGATCATTTTGCTTTTTTGTTTGAGAAATGCATGTCATTGTGGATGCTATCATCCAATATCCAGATGAGTTATCAACTTCTGAATTATCCAGGAGTTGAAATTCCATCCGACTGTCCTTGAGGATCTTGCCCCAGACAGTATCTCATATATTCAGGCAGGGACACATCTGCCACATATTGTCTTTACCGATGTTGTGTTGAGATGAATTTCATTTGATGCCCTTCTGTTCAGTGGAAATCATTGTCATGCATTCATTCATTGAATGTTGGATCATTCCAACGACAGCTCTGATGAAAGGTACCTGTCACAAACTTCATGCATTTCTCTGCATCAGATCAACAGCAAAACAGCCATTCCAAACCGTCCAAAACATTTCAAAACATATTATATTTCAAACAAACAAACAAACATCAATTACATTGTGGAGGAGAATCGTTGTTGCAAATAATTGTTGATAATTTTTTTCTTTGGAACGGTGGGATTTTCTTTGTCCGGGGAGCTTTTTTTTTTTCTTTTGGGTGGGTTTTGTTTTTGTTATTCTTACCTTGTATTACTCTGGCATTGTGGGGGGTGATGGCCTCTTTTTGCTGCAATCGATTGATTGATTGACTGTAAATAATTGTTGCAAATATCACATGTGTGGCGTCCGCCCACACTTCTGCGCAAAGGAGTGTGGTGAGTGTAACCGAGCTCTTTACGTCAGATATGAGGGATGAAAGAAATCGTTGGGACGTCCCCCATGCAGGCCACACCGCGACTGGTGGAACGAACACCCGCACAAAGCGGATAAAAGCTTGCACTGTTTGCATGCGTTCCTTCCACCGTCGTCGCTCCACGGTGCCACACCAGTAGTTAGTAGCGCAGCCCAGCAAACCTTGAACCCATAACGAGCGCGAAGCATGACGAGGACAGCCTTGTCGGTAAGCTGCGACGCGACACTCTCTTGGAAGGGTTGGGGAGCTCGGTTTGTTCGCTCGCCATGCAGTGTGCAGCCGTGTTGAATCCGTTCGTCTTTGTTGTGTGTGTGTGTGTGTGTGTGTGCGTTTCTTACCAGCTATCGCCGTGCGAGATCTTAAAACCTGCTTTCCCAGGTGCGATTCATGCTTATTGTGTGCAAGGGGAAACACCGAAGGTGCTATATGCTTTGTGGGGCTTTCCGGCAACGGAGCCATTGAAGTGTGGTTTTTGGAGCGAAGAGATGGGGCTGAGGGAATGTTTGAAAAGAGGGGGGGGGAAAAGACTGAAAAAAATGACATTTGTGGAATGCCCTCAGATTGCCAAGAGGCATGTGATTCAGGGCAGACTTCATGCCAGCCTGTCTTGCTGAACGACGGTGAGGAATGGAATTTACAAGTACATTGAGTAAGTAAGTAAATAAATGAACACACAATTCAATGAAACGAACAAAATCCAGGTGAATTTTGATCCAAGGTCAGTTTTTTGTAAAAACTAAAGAGAGATTCGATGAATTCCCAAATCCGGAATCGTTATTGAATATCCAGATTCACTATACGATTAGGATTATTCCCGAAAAAAAGTGGCTGTGAATTTTGACTATTTATAGCATAGAAAAGAATGCACAAAAAACTGTTGGAATATGCCCTGATGTGTTTTCGCTCAGGTCCGAAACAGGAAGAAGATGCTGGAGGGGTTGCTCCAAACGACAATGGTGAGCTGTTTTCTCTGGGAAAAAAAATATATATATATATAATTATAACATTGTCCCTGCATCCTGGTGGCAACTTTTCTAAACTCCACACACTTGTTTACCTCTCCGAATATCAGAAATCAGACCCTCAAAAATAGATATTGTTATCTAATTTTGTATCCCCTGCCTCCAGGTTCCACTCAACATAAATAGGGCTTGATCGCAATACCCCCAAAAAAACATTTTCCTACCATCTGGACACCCTTCCCTTTATTTTCGTCAGATGTTCGTATTCGCCCCTTGTATTTCCAGTCATTCTCTTTTTTTGTTTTCTTTTTTTTCTCCCCCTCATCTTTCCCCCCCCCCAGCTTCTGAAGGAGACAACGGAGCCAACTCTTTCATGTCTGTCATGTCGATCGGGGTGATCCTGCTGATCATAATCCTGTTCATAATGAACCTGTGCATCGCCATAAGAAGATACCTGTGTCGACCGAGACCACACCAATCGCCCGGCACGGATTGGCCAGACGAAGTCCCCAGAGAGCAGCGCTCCCTGCGCCACGTCCTCTTCGTCAATCCAGGCGGGAGTTTCAACATCGGAGAACGGCTGAAAAAGGATTCTTTCACGCTGGACGATGCTGGTGGTGGGGATCGCCCTATCGGTCCGCAAGGGGAAAACTGCCCGGTGGCAGCTTGGGTGCATGGCATTGAAATGACCCCACAACAACAACAGGAAGGAGAAGAGGGGGATGGATTTCGTGAAGGCGAAGTAATCGGTGTGCAGTCGCCACCAGTTTTGACTGTAGTGACGGCCGAAGTCGACCCTGGGGGAGTATGAAATGCATTTTCCTCCTCTTTTTTTTGGGGGGTGGGGTGGGGTGGGGTGGGGTATGGATACAAAGAGAACTGTCTTGTTGCATCTGGCTTCATTTTTTTTTCTTTCTTTGATTCTCTATCTTTTTGGTTTTTGAGATTATGGATCTATTTTTAGACGTGTTCACATATCTGTCTATACGTATAGATATATATATAGATGCAAAGGAAAAATCAGACCTGGAGGTGCTGCAGCAGGGTATCTCTCTTCTGAAATTTGAAAAGGGAAAACTCGAAACAAATAAGGTTTATACTGGGTGCTTTTTGCCGTGATATTACATAAAAGTCTAGGGGGTTTTATGGGGCATGTTTGTTTGGGGAATGATTTGGAGGGTGGGGAAAGGGGTTCAATGTTGCTGGTTTCAACTGGCTTTTTATGGAATCCAGAAAAAAAGAAAAAAACATAGCAGGTATATGTTGAGGGGAAAGATTTTGTTCAGGAGAATTTGAGAAGGGTGGTTGGTTGGCAGGCGCTCATGCACCGTAGAAGGAGAGAATGACAAATTCCCTGGATTATCTACAGATGTTTTTTTTGAGTCGGACGCGGCGAAAGGAAAGCCTGGAAAAAAAAGAAAGGATCTGCTGCTTAGAGTGGTGCTCTTGTTGTGGGTTTTTGGGCACAGGCCAATCTTCATTGCAATGGGAATGGGGTGGGGAAATATCGGTAGATAGGTGAACGATATATATTCTTAGCTAAGGGGTATATGCATTTTTTTTCTTCTTTTTCCGACCATGTTGTGATTCGAGGAGGGGTTGCGGGGGAGGAGAAAAAATACTAAAAGAAAAGAGAAAGAAAAGAGAATGGGATACCCTTATATGGGGGAAATTTTAGGGGGGAAGGGAATAGGAAAATTAGCGTGTTTGTGCCGGGGAGGGGGGGTCTGGGGATGTGTGTGCTCTCAAGCAATGGACAAGTAAAGCAACAAGAAAAAAGAAAGAAAAGAAAAGAAAAAGGAATTGACCACGAAGCGCACTTTTTTTGTTTTGCGTGAATTGATTTTTTCTGGTGAGGAATAATGGGCAAAAAAAAAAAAAGCATCTTTGCCATAAAAGTGTGAGTACTTCGTTGTTTTGGGGGGTTGGAAGAGGGATAAAACGAAGGGGGGGACAAAATGCAAAACGACTTCTTGAAACAAGGAGGTGGTTTCGTTTTTTTCCCACACCTTGCCCCTCTTGTCGATTCTCCAAGAGACAAGCTAACGACGGCACGATTTGAATTAAATTTGGGGGAAAGGGGGTTCAGGAAAAGCATGTTTTCTTCGCATCTTTCGAGGCGTGAGTTTTTTTTCTTAAAAAAAAACGAACTTGGGAAAAAAAATGACATACCCTATTACGGTAGAGTTTCAAACCTTTTGAAAAAGTTGAGAAAAATTGTTTGTGTGGAGGGGGTACAACAACTGTGGCAAGGATTCGAAAGAATTTCACAACTTGGGACAGCTTTGTGTAGGGGGGGGGGAAAGAAGCAAGCATCCGGTCGCTATAAAAATTGCTGCCCTTCTCGAATTAGCTCTAAAAAGTACAGTGATTTGCTTCCTGGTGGAAGCAAAAGACATACTAAGCACTGTTTTGGGACCAATGCTCCAGCCTGCAAGGATCAAATTAGCATTACAATGACCAGAAACCAACCAAAAAAACACCCAAGTTTTGCAAGATAAGCTACAGATTTGAACACAAGAATGCAATCCTTTCAACACTCCCTCACAATTCTCCTCCATGAAAGAAAAACCTTGACCACATCCCACCTCCACTTCATGGATGGCTAAGTCTCTCCTGACAGTGAAGCAATGGATTTTGCGCAATACCAAAGCGATAAACCAAGGCATGCACGTACTTTGCAGCACGCATCCATCTCCACCTCACTCAATTTTCCCAAGCCCCCTTCACATTTCCATCTAGAGGCTGATAACTAAACCCTGCCCCACAAATCGAGACAAACTCTCTTTCAAAAAACAAAACAAAACATCCTCTGCAACTGTAGGTTGCGAATCAAATTCGACAAAATTTCCCCCAAAAGATGTCTGGAATGAGAAAGCCAGATAGCCAAAACAACTTTCCCAAAACTGGACCCCCCCCCCTCCTCCTCCCCCCAAACACGCCGAGCCTGTTCACTTCTCTTCTACCATCCATCTGTCAACTACGCTTTTGGCTTTCCCAAATCTGCATACTGAAAATCTTCCGAGTTGTTGTACTGTAACGTATCCAAGGCCACGATGCAGCTTTCAGCAACGATCGGTTCAGGGTCTTTGGAGAATTCCTTCAACAACTGGACCGATCCTTCGTCTGCGATGGACCCCAAAGCTTCGGCCGCTTCATGTCTGACCATCGCATGTTCCCCCTGATCCTTCAAAACGCTGACCAGATGTTGGGTAGCTTCAGGGTCTTGCATTTGACCCAGTACATAAGCAAGTTCATGTTTGAGCAAAGCACTGCCGCTAGAAAATGCCTTCCCGATGGCTGACACAGCCTCGGATCCCCCACGGTTCCTCAAAGCAAACAAAGCTGCATATCTGTCAAACATTTTGGCAGATTCATCGGAGAGGGTTGCAGCAAGGGTGTCTGTGGACAATGCCATGGAAGCTGCTGGAGTGGGGTCCACCGATAGGTAGGGGGAAAACTCTGAGCCCCTTTCACTGAGAGTGCTTTTGGGGGTGGAGGCTGTGGAGTCCGCCTCCCCACGATCCCTGTAATAAGCTATCCTTTGAAGAGCCAGACAACATGTCTCAGAAACCTCCCTGGCAGAATCCGTCGAAAACGATTCCAAGATTTCCTTGCAATCAGGGGTGCCTATCGCGCCCAGTGCTTCTCCTGCCTCGTGCCGAACCATGGAATGCTCCGAGGCGTCCCCTAGGATCTTGGACAAGATTTTCACCGCATTGGGGTCTTGCCTCTGACCCAAGCAAAAAGCTACGTCATGTCTGAACAGCGTTGAAGTATCGCCCAGCCCCGCTTCGAGGGCCTCCTGTGCAGGACGGCCCGGTACGTTTCGCAAAGAAAACAGAACCCGATATTTGCTGGGAAGGTCTAAGTCGCCCCCCAGAAGCTTTTCCTTGAGACGCACGACCGCATCTTCTTGAGGTAATGCGTCCACCATGATGTTCCGTATGTGTTTCTTATCTTTTTTGTCTAGGCAAAGTCCGCACCAAACCACCGTCTCTGGACGCACCCTGCCAGAAACTTGTTGCACCACGCCCCTCGATACGCGCAAAGAACTGTACCATGTCGTGTCCTGCACCGGACCCCATGTCAGACCAGCCCCGAGAATTGTGATCACGTGCGCATCTCCGCTAATGAGTCTGACACACCATCCTGACCCCACAGCTCTCGCACTCCAAGTTGCTGTCAACCCACCACCCCACACGCGCGCAAGGCCACCCTATAAAAGAAGCGAACTCACCCTAACCCTCCACCAGGGAAGCCGCATCGCACTCGCTCGATTGAAACCTTACGTTACGACCGGGCCAAACCAATCACTCTCCACCGCAACGCTCCCTTGTTTCTAGATACTCAAGATTAGCGTAGAGATGGACGTAGTGATGTCGGATAAAGCCAACGTGATGTTCGTCGAGGGTGGTGCCAAGAGTCACGAGAGAAACAGCGAGGAGGAGGAGCCGCTTCTGAAGGAGAATCCAGACAGATTCTGCATGTTCCCCATCAGATATCAGGAGGTTTGGGAGATGTACAAAAAAGCGGAAGCCAGTTTCTGGACAGGTGTGTGGGAGGCTTGGAACTCGACAGCATCGCCACTAGGCGCTGCCCCCAGATATGGGATGCGTGTCAAGCCATGGAAATAGTTTTGACCGTTAGGTTCACTACTCCGAATCGCTGCGTGGGTGTCTTCCACGCAAGTGACACTGGAGACCGTTCATCGTGTGTGTGTGCGCTTGGCTTCTCTCCTGGTTTGGTAGAGGGGAAATCGACCTACGCGCTTCATGTCAAAAATCGAGCGCTGGGTCTCTTTCCCCTGCTTTGCTCTATTGTTTTCCTTGCTTTTTGTTAGCGTGCGCAGTAACGCTGGTGTTTTGAATCGCAGCCGAAGAGGTGGATTTGGGCGGCGACATGAAGCACTGGGAAAGCCTTTCGAAGGACGAAAAGCATTTCATCAAGCACGTGCTCGCTTTCTTCGCTGCCTCCGACGGCATCGTCATCGAAAATCTAGCGGTTCGATTTTTGAAAGAGGTCCAAATCCCAGAGGTGACGCTCAATTTTCATCTCATCACTCTCAAAGCTCCCGAATGCATTGGGAAGAGGTTTCATTTTTCCATGCTTTTATTATGCTCTTCTTTTTTGCTGATGTGTTCGGTATTGTTTTTGTCCAGGCTAGAGCATTCTATGGCTTCCAAATGGCGATCGAGAACATTCATTCAGGTGGGCAACTCTCAGCCAATCCTGTCTTCGCATTGCCGATCGATTCCACTTAGTGGCCTCGACTCACCATCGAAATTGAGGGCATAATGTGTTCGATTGGGATCCAGGGGTGATTTGATTCTTAACTTCTGTTGTGTTTTTTTCTTGTCGCAGAGATGTACAGTCTTTTGCTGGAAGCCTATGTCAAGAACACAGCGGAGCGCCAGCAGCTTTTCCATGCAATCGAGACCATCCCTTGTGTCAAATCTAAGGCCGACTGGGCACTCAAATGGATTGGAAGGTGAGGAGAGAGATTGGCTGTGGTAAAAAGCAGACCATTGGGATGTCTGCTCGGGGTTACGTTTTTGATGCGATGTAGATTGTGGATATCACGCCTTTCGGAAAATTTTGAAACTGTTTTTCATGGGGAGAAGCAAATACGATCCACCTCTTTTTTTTGTGTTGATCGCTGTGAGTGCCATTGATTCGATTATTTGGCTGGAGAGGAGAATTTCCATGCCGCTAATATTGTTGATTAAGGAGACTTGGACTGACATTTTATTGTTTTTTGGTGTTTTAGTGATGCAAAGTTTTCGGAGAGGCTGGTGGCATATGCTGCTGTGGAAGGCATTTTTTTCTCAGGATCGTTCTGTTCCATATATTGGTTGAAAAAGAGAGGGTTGATGCCGGGACTGACCTTTTCGAATGAGCTCATTTCTCGAGATGAAGGCCTTCATTGTGATTTTGCATGCCTTCTGTACAAGTGAGTTGCCCAAACAGTGTGTGTGTGTATTTTTGGGGTGGATAGGTGCAATGAGAGCAATACAGCTCAATGCTGACAACTGAATTTCTAGTTTAAGGGCACCCGGAAAGTTTTTTGCCTTGTGGAGGTTATATTATAATATATCTGTGTGGGGTAGTCTTGTGATGTCTAAATTGAAATATGTAGTTGCACCACATGTTTATTTTTCATGTTCATGCCCCTGGGGGAGTCCTCCCTTCCATCCAAACTGGCCTTTTTTTCGAAATTGCAATTCAATACTTCTTTGCAAGAATTGTGCATGTGTGTTAAAACATGTTCTGCCAACACGTTTCACATTGCTGTTTTTTTCTTTTTGACCAGATTGCTGCAAAATAAGCTGCCTGAACAAGTGGTGACCAGCATCATTTGCGAGGCGGTGTCCATCGAGAAGGACTTTGTGTGCGATGCGTTGCCGGTGGATCTCATCGGAATGAATGCAAAACTGATGAGAAATTACATAGACTTTGTCGCCGATCGGCTCCTGGTCGCTTTGGGGTGCCCCAAGGTCTACAACACCCCCAATCCCTTCGACTGGATGGAGCTCATTTCCCTCCCGTGAGTGTGCAAACGTAGAAAAAAAATTAGAGATTTTGCAACTCACTGATGTGCTTGTCGATGCATTGCTTCCCAGACTGACTGGGAGGTTTGTGGGAGGTTGAAATGAGTCAATCCAATCCTGATTTGGATCAATCTGTTTCGACCCTGAGATTCCTTTTGGTGAAAACCTGTTCCAAAAAAAACACTG
The DNA here is from genome assembly GCA_030272585.1 of Bryopsis sp. KO-2023. Lineage (NCBI taxonomy): Eukaryota > Viridiplantae > Chlorophyta > Ulvophyceae > Bryopsidales > Bryopsidaceae > Bryopsis > Bryopsis sp. KO-2023. Next base: position 2,907,621 of record BSYQ01000007.1, on the reverse strand, counting down.
CAGAATTGTTTTATGCACACATTCATTTGGTTCTTTCGTGGGGTTTCTTGCAGGGGCAAAACAAACTTCTTTGAAAAGCGTGTCGGGGAATACCAGAAATCAGGCGTGATGGCTAGTCTTAACAAGGAGAACCAATCCAAGACGTTCAGTCTTGACATGGACTTCTGATTGCTGATTTTTTGTTGATCGGTGAAATCCAGCAGCCCCCGTTTCTGAAGAAATACAACAGAATGTGGATAAGATATCATACTTCGCAGGGGGAAATCTGGAGGGAAGGGCACCGAAAGAAACCCAGCCTGATGTGAATATCAAAATTCTAACGAAATACACTCGCTCTTTAGGGATTCTTTTTAAACTTCGATGGGCATACGACAGAAGTCGTACGGAAGGGAAAAAAACAGGGAAAAAACATGAAAAAAAATGTGGATAATATAGCAAATAGCAGGAAGGAAGGGGGAAAAACTGCGGGGTTGGGCAAAATCTGAAAGCACAGTCCGCACGTCTGGTCTTAGCTGTGGTCGGAGGGACCTGAGAAAATGGCAAGCATAGGGGATTTAATTTGTGTCAAGAGAACTTTGTATGCAATACAGCAGAGCATCCTTTGTAAAATTGTTTTTGTTTCATATCCTCGTGATTTCTTTCTGGATTCAACTCCAGAAACTAGAAAGTTCTCCACGATCAGCCTCACACAGAGGCCAGGCAATTGAAAAAGAGGAGTAGACTTTGGAAATCTGCGACTCCAGAATTTGTCACTTGGCTGCAATTCGACACCCCAGGTGGACTGGACTGACCCGAACCAGGAACTGGGTTCTGAATATAGGCCTACAATCGAGTGGATTACACACCCCAAGACCAAACTAATCAAAGTGCGCCGTTGTCGTACCCATATTTGGCTGGCAAAGATGTAGGGCTGAGTAACCCGTAGTGTGATATGGGTGTGATACTCGTTTTTTTTCATTACCAAAAGTAGGTACTAAAAGCTGACGGCCCCCATGTGAGCGTCCCTATGGTGGGGTTTGCTATTGGTTTAGAGCTCTTGACTCGGACTTAGCTAACCAAAGTTCGATTCCTCCTTGGGTCGATCAACTCCCTCTAGCCGGTGGTTGGGAGCTTGGCTCGCATCACTCATACACTATAAATATATATAATAATACTAGCTAATTAATCAAGTCACTTCTTGATCGATTGATACACAATTAGCACGTAATACCGTAAATGGGGTAATGATTGCGCGCATGAACTTTCGCGTGTTTTATTTTTACGACACTAATTTTTGCGATTCAATCAGGTCGCAAAAATTAGTGCAACGCAAACATTAGGCCGCGCAAAAAAAAACTCCGCAAAAGAAAAGCTGCGCAAACAAAACAGCGCACGAACCGAGGGTCTTTCGAACGAAGATCAGAACTGTTGCTTAAAAAAACGTTCACAAGCGAGCATTTCCGAATACAACCAATTCAATGTTTTCAATAGCGAAAGGGAACCTTCACCCTTCATCTTCTGTCGCGAAGGAGAACTTTCGAAACTCGTCAAAAACTTCCATGTCGAGATCAAATAATATTAACGGGGCAAAACTCTGTGCAACACACGAAAACGCTGTTTGCGCTAGTCTTTGTTTGCGCTAGTCTTTGTTTGCGTTGGTGGGATGTTTGCGTTGGTCTTTGTTTGCGTTGGTGGGATGTCTGCGCGCGCTTGTTAATTGCGGTGCTTCAATTTTTGCGACACTAATTTTTGCGATTTTTCCTGCTCGCAAAAATTAGTCCAATGCAAACATTACCCCATTTACGGTATGTGCTTAATTGTGTGACCTGTTTTAGACAGGCGCCAGGTCGGTCTGGACAGGAAAGAAGGTCGGTCTGCACAGGCAGCCCACCTGTCCAGACCAACTTGGCGCCGGTCTAAAACAGGCGTACTAGGCGTCACACCTGTCCAGACCGGTTTGCCCAATAAGACCGGTACTAGACAGGCGACAACCTGTCTAGACAAGTCAGACCGGTCTGGATAGGTAAGAAATCGAGAAAAAAAAAGGAAACCCGGTCTAGAGTCTAGATAGGTCAAGTGCGGTCTAAGAAAGGTGTTCCTTTACTAGACCGGATTTGACCTTTCATAGACCGGATTTGACCTGTCTAGACCGGTCTCCCACCTGTCTAGTAAAGGTCAAATCCGGTCTAAGAAAGGGTTTCCGGTCTGGTCCGGTCCTTTAAAACTTGCCGGCGCCCAGGTTTGCTATCAAGGTTCAATCTGACTGGGCCAATGATGACCACATCGCGCACGTGCCACCGTTCGTGTTCCAAGTTGTGAGAGAGTGAGAAAAGAGAGAGAGAGAAGGATAGGAGCGTGAATAAGGAAAAATTACAAGAAGTGTTGTCTCCTAAATACCACGACACCTCACTCATGATCAGTGATAGGACTTTACGGTTACGGTCACCGTAACCGTACCGTAACGCCGTAACCGGACCGTAACCGGAGTACAATTTTCGTCGGAAAATAGTACTTTTACGGCCGTAACCGTAGCTCCGTACCGCTCCGTACCGCTCCGTACCGGACCGTAATGACCGTAACGGCCGTACCAACCGTAAACCGTAGAAAGTGACCCCCGCAGGGTCCCGCGATTCTAAAAGAACCCAGGGGGATTCGAACCTGCGACCTTACAGACTGCAACCTAACGCTTTAACACTGAACCACACTACTTCACGATGATTTAGGGCCTGCCGTAGCTATACCGTACCTGTTCCGTACCGTAAAAACAGCATATTACTCCGGTTACGGTACGGAGTTACGGCCGTAGTACGGTGACCGTAACCCGACCGTAACCGGACCGGACCGGAGCCGGACCAAAAAATCGGCCCAAGTCCTATCTCTGCTCATGATAAGTCATCGGGGGTTCGATTCCCCGAGGTGTCGGTCCGTGACTAAACCCAAGAGGGTTTGTTACACTTCTCCCCCCTTTCCTGAGATTCTGTCCTCATAATCGGAACAACTTTTTACTGAAAGCATGTTTGATTTGGTAGGGTGATTACGTGTAGAACACCGTCCGTTTCTCCGATCTACCCATCCCTAATCCCCGGTAAGCAAGATCAAACTTTTGTCCAATTAAAAAAACCTATTCCGACTATTGATCTAACAGACTTCCCAATTTGATACCTCACCAATCCAAGTAAAATATAACATTTCTTACTTTGCTCCTTGTCCTCCTCAAAGTTCTTCCTTGCGTCCTTGGATATCGCTACAATGTTTTCATTAAGTTGATCCGTTCAACTCCTTCCACGGGTATTCGTTGGGTGTGGGGGAGTTGCTGGTGCAGCTTTTCATGCCTGTGTGGGCCTCGTCCGGCCATTATGATATTTTGTTGCACCGCGATTAGCTAAAACGTGTTGGCGCGGTTGGAGATTATAGGGATAGGAGTTATACGCTGCAGTGCGCAGACGGCCGGCGTATTCGTGTGGGGAGTTCGCAAACGACTGACGCTTTGTCTAACGCTGATTCCATTAGCAACTCCTCCGACGTGTCTACTGATGACGAAGATGATGCAAGGGACGACGAAGAACTACCCGCTCAGAGATAGGACTTGGGCCAAAATTCTGGTCCGGCTACGGTCCGGTCCGGTTACGGTCGAGTTACGGTTCCGTATTACGGCCGTAACTCCGTACCGTAACCGGAGTAATATGTTGTTTTTACGGTACGGAATAGGTACGGTATAGCTACGGTAGCCCCTAAATCACCGTGAAGTAGTGTGGTTCAGTGCTAAAGCGTTAGGCTGTAGTCTGTAAGGTCGTGGGTTCGAATCCCCCTGGGTTCCTTTGGGTTCTCGGGACCCTGCGGGGGTTACTATTTACGGTTTACGGTTGGTACGGTGGTTACGGTCGGTACGGTCCGGTACCGGAGCAGTACGGAGTGGTACGGTGGTCCGGTTCCGAGCAGAGATAGGACTTTACGGTTACGGTCACCGTAACCGGACCGTAACCACCGTAACCGGACCGTAACCGGAGTACAATTTTCGTCAGAAAATCGTACTTTTACGGCCGTAACCGTAGCACCGTACCACTCCGTACCGCTCCGTACCGGACCGTAACGACCGTAACGGCCGTAACAACCGTAAACCGCAGAAAGTGACCCCCGCAGGGTCCCGCGATTCCAAAGGAACCCAGGGGGATTCGAACCCGCGACCCTACTGACTGCAGCCTAACGCTTTAGCACTGAACCACGCTACTTCACGGTGATTTAGGGCCTACCGTAGTTATACCGTACCTGTTCCGTACCGTAAAAACAACATATTACTCCGGTTACGGTACGGAGTTACGGCCGTAGTACGGTGACCGTAACCCGACCGTAACCGGACCGGACCGGAGTCGGACCAAAAATTTGGCCCAAGTCCTATCTCTGGTTCCGAGCACGAAAACCACTCCGGTCCGGACCGTAACTACCGTAACCGTAAGTGACCGGAGTGGGGTTACGGTACGGTTTACGGTACCGTAACCGGAAAGTCCTATCTCTGTACCCGCTATGATGGCGCTGGTGAAAGAGGAACAAGAAGAAGGAGCCGTTCCTTTCGAGGAGGTTGTGGCTGGTGATTTTTCTGACGATGACGTTGAAGAGGCGGACAAACCGATGGGGCTAAGGAACGCGCCACATAGTCACCAGCGCTTTGTTTCGATGGCGTACGGAGACATGATCAGAAGGTGCCTGGGAGCGTACATTGATGATACCATTACATACTCAAAAGGGTCCGAAGCTCATATATGGCCGACATTTGCGAGGGACTGATGGCGTGTCGTTGGGCTCAAATAAAGCTCAAATTACGGAAGTGCTACTGGGCCTACCCGCACCGATCACAAGATTGAACCGATAATTTGAACGATCGATTATCTCGATCACAGGCGTGCGATCGAATCGGGGTCGGAATCGAGCCGCCCGACCTTTCACCGGGCCGAACACCGACTCCGACTAATCGGTCTGACTGTGATGCCGATTTCCGAGATCGGCCCGATTTTGAACGGTTTCAGAAATTTGGACCAGACCTAATCAGAGATAGGACTTTACGGTTACGATCACCGTAACCGGACCGTAACCACCGTAACCGGACCGTAACCGGACCGTAACCGGACCGTAACCGGAGTACAATTTCGGTCAGAAAATCGTACTTTTACGGCCGTAACCAGACCTGGGCCCGACCGGACCGGCAGCGAAAAACCGGTCCGGTCCGGTCCAGAGAAAAAACGCCGGTCGTTGTAAGACCGGACAGGTTGCGACCTGTCCGGTCCTGTCCACTCCGGTCTAGTCAACCTCGGAAATCTGCAGAAACTAGACCGGTTTTCTGACAGATTTTCCGTTTCTAGACAGGTCACACCCCACATTTCGCCTTTATTAGACAAGCGATGTGACCTGTCTAAAACCGGAACGACCCTGTCTAGACAGGGTTGTTCTCCTGTTTTAGACCGGCTCCAGGTCGGTCTAGACAGGTGGGCTGCCTGTCCAGACCGACCTGGAGCCGGTCTAGAACAGGTCACACAATTAAGCACTTTTAGCATGCTAATTGTGTATCAATTGACTGGGAATTGAGTTAATTAATTAAACAACAAGTAATATTGTTACATGTATTTTCATTGCATGAATGACGTGAGCCAAGCTCACCAATCTCCGACTGGAGGGAGTCGGTCGACTCTGAGAGGACTCAAACTCGGGTTGGCTAAGTCCGAGTCGAGAGCACTACGAGGTAACGGACCCCACCATAGGGACGTTCAAATGGGGTCCGTCACCTTTTAGTACCCGTTATTTTCCATTACAAAAAGTAGGTACTTAAAGGTAGCGGACCCCATTTGAGCGTCCCTATGGTGGGGTCCGCTACCTCGTAGTGCTCTCGACTCGGACTTAGCCAACCCGAGTTCGAGTCCTCTCAAAATCAACCGACTCCCTCCAGTCGGTGGTTGATGAGCTTGGCTCATGTCATTCATGCAATGAAAATACATGTAACAATATTACTTGTTGTTTAATTAATTAACTCAGTTCCCAGTCAATTGATACACAATTAGCATGCTAAAAGTGCTTAATTGTGTGACCTGTTCTAGACCGGCTCCAGGTCGGTCTAGACAGGTGGGCTGCCTGTCTAGACCGACCTGGAGCCGGTCTAAAACAGGAGAACAACCCTGTCTAGACAGGGTCGTTCCGGTTTTAGACAGGTCACATCGCTTGTCTAATAAAGGCGAAATGTGGGGTGTGACCTGTCTAGAAACGAAAAATCTGTCAGAAAACCGGTTTAGTTTCTGCAGATTTCCGAGGTTGACTGGACCGGAGTGGATAGGACCGGACCGGTGGTGACCTGTCCAGTTTTTAAAGGACCGGCGTTTTTTCGTAGGACCGGACAGGTGCGCCGGTCCTTAGACAGGTTGGACCGGACCGGACCGGTTTTTGATTGCCGGTCCGGTCGGGCCCAGGTCTGACCCACAACGCTTGATATGAACGGTTGAGGTCACAGACCGAAGACAAGAGTTTACTGCAAAAAGGATAGAACTGTGGTGGGGACGCTAGTCCGCGTTATATGGCCTCTGGGACGGTACGAGATCTCACATCTCGAACCGTCCCCGTCCAGCTGTATCTTCTGGACGGACTGGTGAGTCAGAGGTTCATATCAACTAGTCCCCCCCCAACGACTTCGCGTCCCGCGAAGCCGACAGTTCATCTCCAAAATCCTTACACAAAATAACCCAGTAAAACTGTTCGAATGTTTGTCCCAACCAGTCCCAGTGTTTCCGCACCCAAGAGAATAAAACCGAGAAACCCGTTCGATACTGTTCAACCCAAACTCACTCACAAAAGAAGTCAATAAAGAAAACCGTTTATCAGCGTCCCCGACGCTTTCACAAAAGAACCCACGAAACGAAAAACCCCGAACCGAATACTGAACGAAATCAAACAACAACAGGAAAAACCAATTCACTCCGGTGCCCCCTGTGCGCGCCTTTTTCGCGACCCCCCTTTAGGAACGTGAGGGGGTTCGATACCGGTGCGCGCATAGTATAATTTCCCGTATCCGTTGATAATTTCTTTTAAACGTCCAGGCCACTCCGTTCCGAGCTCGCGTTTGTAGCAAGCCGGACACTCGCTCGCGGGAAATGGCTCATCCAAGCCGGGCACCAGAACGACGTCGTCACCAAGCATCGGGGTACGAGAATCCTGGAGTATATCCTCGTTTTCCGGGAAAATTCCGTCCTGGAGGTGAAACCGTACGGCGCGCGCGGCCAAGCGGAGGCCGGCGTTGTGTGAGAGGCACGTGAGGTGCTTCCCACAACCGATTACCCGGTCGTACTGCTCCCTCACCGGCCTCCCCGTGGCCGAGCACGCTGGACAGATTGGGATGCCTCCCCCGTCCGCCGTTCCTCTCGTAGCTTGGGTTGGAGTCCGTGTCGTCGTAGTCGCCGTTGGGGTGTTTGGAGTCGCCGTTGGGGTATTTGCCGGTTTTGGCGTGGAACCCGTGTCGGCTGACGTTCCTCCACTTTCGTCCTGGATGACCGTTTCGGTAGCCACTTGGACCGGCATGTCGAACCTCCCAAACCCCGCCTTAGCCGCTCGCTGGAGTAGTGGAATTCTGCGGGGATCCACAATGCGATTGCGTTTTGTCCTGGGACGGGTTGGAGCTGTAGACGTCACTGGAAGTGGTTGCCCCAATTCCGCTGGTGGTTCCTCATCCTCACTGCTGGCGCATGTTTCGGGACGAGCTGCTGGCGTCACTGGACGTGGCTTGGTGGTGTTCTCGGGTGGTGGAAGGATGCGCGGAGTGGTCAGGAAGCCGGAGAGTTCTGTTGGTGACAGAAGAGGTCCCTCACTTCCCACGTCGCCACCAGGTTGTAATGGCTGGGAAGGTGGAACCATTGTCGCAACTTCGGAAGCTTCCCGCGTGGGTCGTGCGACCGAGAAGGCATTGGTGCCTGTGGTGAGGGTGACGTCGATGTTGGTCCAAGCCTCAGCGAGGGTTTTCCGGATGCTGGCCACACGCTGGTTATCCACCTCGGCTGCAGCCTGGACCACCAACTTGAGCCTGTCCTGGGCTTCCTTCGCGTCGGACAATCGTAATTCCTTCTCCACTTTTTCCCTGTCGAGCGCACCGCGCTGCAGCAGACTCGCGAGCTCTGTTTCCTTCTTTGCGCTTTCGAGCTGACGCCTGGCCGTTTCCAACTCCGACTCGGCCACATCTTTTTCTCCTTTGACCTTTTCCAGCTCACTTTTAAGCTCGTCGACCGTCTTGTCCGCTTTAACCTTCTCCAACTCGGCTTCCAACTCTGCGATCTTTTTCTCCGCCGATTCCGCCCTCGTAGTTTCCTCCGCCAACCTGCGCTCCAACTCCTCTTTTTCCGTCGGCATCTTTTGGGCCATTTCCAGGAAGGTCGCCATCTTCGCTGTCGTGATTCTGGTCCGAATATCGCCTTATCTTTTTTTTTTCCTCTCTTTCTTTTGCTCTCCGATCTGGTACTGGTTGATAACAAGAGTGCTGGTAGATAACCTCCCTGGTTACCCTCCTCTTATTCCCTTACTTTCGCATACGTCACCTCACGGTACGTCTTGACGTGTCGTCCGTCCATGGCAGTTCGTACGAGCGGGAGACACCTCGTCAGACTCGTGGCAGTGGACTTGTTCCGTCCCATACCGGCCATCCACTGGGACGAGCTGACTTTGCACTCAGTCCGTCCCCACCCTCCTCGTACGGGTATCGCTGCTTCAGGTACGGTTACGACGACGCGTGCGTCGCGTACGAGCCTCCTTAACGATGAAGTCGGCCAGTAGGTCAGCCGCACTCGTGAAGTTCTCTTCTGGCTCCCACGTCGCCTCATGTAGTGGGTACCCCTTCCACAGTACGAGGTACCTCTTTCGCTTGCCCGTTCCCTTTGATCGAAGTATGCTCTCCACCTCGTACTCAAGCTGTCCCGTCAACTCGTCCGTGAGTACTGGTCCTGGTTTGACGTCGCGTACGAACTCGGACGAACGACGGAACTCCTTCAGCTTCGAGATGTGGAACGTGGGATGGAGGCGCCATGTGCTCGGTAGCGTCAAACGATAAGCCACCGGAGGGATCACCTTCTCGATCTTGAATGGCCCCACATACTTTCTTCGAATCTTCGAGGGCAGGTGCTTTGTAATTGCCAGTGGAATGTGTGATGAACGAAGACAGACTTCTTGGTCGACTTGGAACTCGACATGTCTGCGCTTCCTGTTCGCGTTCTCTGCCATGCGGTCCTGGGCCAGTTTGTAGTTCTTCTTCGCTTCGTTCATCTCCTCGTCCATTCGCGCCACCATTGCGTCCGCCGCTTCCACAATCGACTTCGGACGGTACACTTCGAGGGCACGAGGGTGCTGGCCGTACATGAGGTAGGACAGCGAGTAGCCTGTCGAAGCGTTCGTAGCGTTGTTAGCTGCGAACTCGGCCGTGTTCAGTAGTTTCGCCCACCCGTCCGGCCTTGCTTCCACGTAGGGACGTAGAAAGTTCTCCAAGGTCCGGATTGTGACCTCAGACAGAGATAGGACTTGGGCCGATTTTTTGGTCCGGCTCCGGTCCGGTCCGGTTACGGTCGGGTTACGGTCACCGTACTACGGCCGTAACTCCGTACCGTAACCGGAGTAATATGCTGTTTTTACGGTACGGAACAGGTACGGTATAGCTACGGCAGGCCCTAAATCATCGTGAACAGAGATAGGACTTTCCGGTTACGGTACCGTAAACCGTACCGTAACCCCACTCCGGTCACTTACGGTTACGGTAGTTACGGTCCGGACCGGAGTGGTTTTCGTGCTCGGAACCGGACCACCGTACCACTCCGTACTGCTCCGGTACCGGACCGTACCGACCGTAACCACCGTACCAACCGTAAACCGTAAATAGTAACCCCCGCAGGGTCCCGAGAACCCAAAGGAACCCAAGGGGATTCGAACCCACGACCTTACAGACTACAGCCTAACGCTTTAGCACTGAACCACACTACTTCACGATGATTTAGGGGCTACCGTAGCTATACCGTACCTGTTCCGTACCGTAAAAACAACATATTACTCCGGTTACGGTACGGAGTTACGGCCGTAATACGGAACCGTAAACCGACCGTAACCGGACCGGACCGTAGCCGGACCAAAAATTTGGCCCAAGTCCTATCTCTGATCGTGAAGTAGTGTGGTTCAGTGTTAAAGCGTTAGGTTGCAGTCTGTAGGGTCGCAGGTTCGAATCCCCCTGGGTTCTTTTGGAATCGCGGGACCCTGCGGGGGTCACTTTCTACGGTTTACGGTTGGTACGGCCGTTACGGTCATTACGGTCCGGTACGGAGCGGTACGGAGCGGTACGGAGCTACGGTTACGGCCGTAAAAGTACGATTTTCCGACGAAAATTGTACTCCGGTTACGGTCCGGTTACGGCGTTACGGTACGGTTACGGTGACCGTAACCGTAAAGTCCTATCACTGACCTCAGACTGTCCGTCAGTCTGAGGATGGAACGCTGTTGACATCTTCAACGAGGACCCAAGCAACCAGAACAGCTCCTTCCAGAACTGGCTGGTGAACCTCGGGTCTCGGTCCGAGATGATCACGCTCGGTATTCCGAACGTGGGGAACACATGTTTGAAGAACATGTCAGCGTATCCTTGGGCCGTCGCTTCCTTGGAACACGGGACGAACTTGCAGAACTTCGTGAGCCTATCGACGAATACAGCCACGGCCGTGAACCCCTGGGACTCTGGAAGGTCCGTCATGAGGTCCGTGGTGACCTGTTCCCACTTGTAGGTGGGGACGGGCAATGGGTTCAGCAACCCCTTCGCCTTGGCGTTGTCCGTCTTCATCACCTGGCACGTGCTGCATGTTCGCACGTAATGGTCCACGGCCCTTCTCCATCCGCGCCACCAGTACTTTCGGCTCACCAAGTCGGCCGTACGAGCCACCCCAGGGTGACCGGCCATTGGTATGTCGTGGTGATCGTGTAGAATCACCTGGCGTTCAGTCATGGGCTGAACAGGACAGGGTTTTGTACGGGTTCTGTGCACCCTGTGCTGTCCTGTCCTGTTTTGCGAAATTCCACAGGCTAGAACAGGATAGACTGTCTGTTCTGTGCACAGGTCGGACCTGTGCTGCACAGGTGCACAGACTGCACAGCACAGCACAAAACTGCACAGACTCTGCACAGACTCTGCACAGAATCTGCACAGAACTGCACAGAATCTGCACAGATTTTGCACAGAATCTGCACAGAACTGCACAGAAACTGCACAGATTTTGCACAGACCCTGTCTGTGCTGTGCTGTACAGGCATACTATGGATACAGTCGGCAATTATCGGCCTGCTATAAATAGGTCTAAACGGGGTCGGATCGGGATCGGATTTTCACTAACGTCTATTACTAAGTGATACGAAAAAAGTCGGCTTTTTTCCGATTTTTTTTTTCCGATCATTATCGGCCCGATCATCGGAGATCGGCGCCATGATCGGACCGACTAATCGGGATCGGCGTCCGACCCGATTAAAGGTCGGCTCACCCGATCCCGACCCCGATCCGATCTGACTTCGCGGCCGTTCAAAAAGTCGGTACGATCTTATGATCGGAGCGTTAGTCGGAGTCGTCCGATCATGATCGGCATGAAAGGCGCGAAGTCGGTGAATTTGGGAATTTACCGATTTTATCGGATTTTCCGATCATCCACCGACCCCGATCCGATCATGATCGGAATGTCGGGTGACGTACAAAGTGACCCCCGCAGGGTCCCCAGAACCCAAGGGAACCGAGTGGGATTCAAACACCGTACCGCACGATGTCGAACCATCTACATTGAGCACTAAGCCAAGCAGACCACGGTGGATTTGTGGCTGTTGCAATAATATACCTTGATCTTTTTGTAATTCTGTAAAATTAGGGTATATTATTGCAACAGCCACGATTCCACCGTGGTCCGCTTGGTTTAGTGCTTAGTGTAGATGGTTCGACACCGTGCGGTACGGTGTTTGAATCCCACTCGGTTCCCTTGGGTTCTGGGGACCCTGCGGGGGTCACTTTGTACGTCACCCGACATTCCGATCATGATCGGATCGGGGTCGGTGGATGATCGGAAAATCCGATAAAATCGGTAAATTCCCGATCTGATCGGAAAACGCCGATCCCGATCCCGATCCGATCTGGTTTCAAAGGTAGAATTGGATGATCGGCCGTTACTTATCGGAAAAGTCGGACCGATCTATTACAGTCGGGCCGATTATATCGGTACATCGGCTATGTCGGACCGAATTAGTCGGGCGCCGACAACATCGGCGCTTTCTGAGGCCGACTTTTATCGGTTATCGGAAAAGTCGGACGCCGACATATCGGTGTCGGATCCATAGTATGTGTACAGGTCTGTGCACCTGTGCACAGAACAGACAGTCTGTCCTGTCCTGTCCTGTGCACAGGGGTCTCAGCCCATGTCTGCTGGCGTTTCGCTCGTGGCACCACCACCTTTGGTAGTGCTCCTGGGTTCGGACTAGTGTAGAGAAGCAACCCATCCTGAGTCAGGATTCCTGACTAAGGGAATAATCAGAAACGGATCCACCAGCCTGCAGTTTGGTACGAATAGAGCTCAGAATAGGGTCTTCTGCCAGTGCATCCTGCCAAGCTTGAGCCTCCGCGGGCGAGATCTTGGCCTCCGAAATTGCCGAGATGTGGGTGCGCCTGGAAAGCGCGTCCGCAACCACATTGCTGCGTCCTGGGATGTACTTGATGACTGGCATGATGGACTGGAAATACTTGAGCCATCGTGTCTGGGTACGAGACAACACCTTCTGCTGGAGAAAGTGGGTAGCTGGCTGATGGTCAGTGAGGACGGTGACCCCGCCTGGAGCGCCCTCGAGGTAGTGACGCCACTGAGCCAGGGCGTACAAGCAGAGCTGGGCAGTACCGTAACGACCCCCTACGGTACGATACGCACCGTAATGGGTCGGTACGGTCAGAGATAGGACTTGGGCCAAATTTTTGGTCCGACTCCGGTCCGGTCCGGTTACGGTCGGGTTACGGTCACCGTACTACGGCCGTAACTCCGTACCGTAACCGGAGTAATATGTTGTTTTTACGGTACGGAACAGGTACGGTATAACTACGGTAGGCCCTAAATCACCGTGAAGTAGCGTGGTTCAGTGCTAAAGCGTTAGGCTGCAGTCAGTAGGGTCGCGGGTTCGAATCCCCCTGGGTTCCTTTGGAATCGCGGGACCCTGCGGGGGTCACTTTCTACGGTTTACGGTTGTTACGGCCGTTACGGTCGTTACGGTCCGGTACGGAGCGGTACGGAGTGGTACGGTGCTACGGTTACGGCCGTAAAAGTACGATTTTCTGACGAAAATTGTACTCCGATTACGGTCCGGTTACGGTGGTTACGGTCCGGTTACGGTGACCGTAACCGTAAAGTCCTATCTCTGGGTACGGTACGGTACGGTACGAATTTTTTTTACGGTACGGTACAACATCGGTACTGGGTCGGTACGATACGTTATCGCCAACGACCGGCACCCAACATCGGGTCGTTGTTGCAACGTGTCACTGACGTTGTTGTACCGACACAGACAGTACGACGTTCGGTACAACAACGTAATGGCGTTGCAGTAACGTCATGTGGATGACGTACAAAGTAACCCCCGCAGGGTCCCGAGAACCCAAGGGAACCCAGTGGGATTCGAACACCGTACCACACGGTGTCGAGTCATCTACACTAAGCGTTAAGCCAAGTGGACCACGATAACTTTGTGGCTGTTGCGATGATATACCTTAATCTGTTTGTAATTCTGTGAAATTAGGGTATATTATTGCAACAACCACAGAATCATCGTGGTCCACTTGGCTTAGCGCTCAGTGTAGATGACTCGACACCGTGTGGTACGGTGTTCGAATCCCACTGGGTTCCCTTGGGTTCTCGGGACCCTGCGGGGGTTACTTTGTACGTCATCCACATGACGTTACTGCAACGCCATTACGTTGTTGTACCGACTTGGGTCGTTGTTGTAACGTGTGATCGTTACACGTAACGTAACCGATCGTTGTTGTAACGTCTTTTCTCGGTGCATACGTTATACGAGTCGGAAACGACGTTACTTATAACGTAACACGTTACAACAACGCTTTGTTATAATAACGTGTGGTCATTACAACAACGACCCAGGTCGTTGTTGTAACGATTTGGTCGTTGATACAAACGTTGGAACAATGATAGACTAGTCGAGTGGACTTACGTCTAGAGCACGGAAACACTTTCTCAAACAAGGATCTTTACAAGATGTCCAAGTTACAATGAGGCTGTGGTCCGGGCCGAATAAGTATTCGGCCGGGCCGACAGCCTGTCCAACCCTTTCATCCAACCCAGTGTTCTAATGGCCCCTTGGCCGTGTCCTAATGGACCCTAAGCTGAATGTGAGGCTCCAGGCCGAACTGAGGGTTGCCACCTCAGAGGCGGTCTGGCCCTCTCCCTTAATGTGTGGCTATGATGATGGTGAGCTGGTTCGGTCCGACTACTGTCAGGCCGAACCACGTGTTGGGTGAGTGGGCCGAACCGCGTGTCATACGACGGACGTTCGTATCAGTCGTTGTTGTAACGCAAAAGCGTTGTTGTAACGTCCGGTCGGTACGTGCACCGACCGAACACGTTACCGTACCGACCCGGTGCGTTACGGTACGGTGCGTTACAACCGGGTTGCTGCCGAGGTCTGGTCCCTGTTTGAGGGCTCACAGTCTGAGTCTGTGACCCTGCCATCATGGCTGGAACATTCGCTTGAGGCGGTACGGGTACAGCCTGCTTGGACCACAACTCGACCAGCTCCTCGAACTTCTGGCCGTGGTTCTTGTCGTCCATCTTCACCTTCTCGTCTACTTCGGCCACCGCAGTGCAGGTAGAAAGCAACTCTCGGTCCAATCGCTCGGTAACTGCGTCCAGGGCCCGTAGATCTTGCTCGGCTTTGGCCGCCGCACGTTGTACCTCGACTTCGGCTTTGGTCACAGCACGTTGCTGGGACAGATGGAGTCGATGTTCGGCCTCTGTGGTGAGCCGGCCCAGATCGCGGCGCTGATCTTCCAAGCGCTGGTTGAACTCGGCCCGTTGCTGCGCGAGCTGAGCTTGATGCCGCTGCTCGGCCTCTTCCTGTAGGACCGCGTTCTCGTATCTGATCTGGTCGAGCGCTTCTTTCAGGCCTTCGTGCGTATTCTTGGCCCAGGCTCCTGCATCGACCTGGATCTGGTTGAGCCGCTCGTCCACCCGGTGCTCCACGTCGACCTGGACGTTGTGGTGGATATTGTTGAAGTGCTGGACGTTCTGTTGGACGTACATATTGCCGTGGGGCAACGCGTCCTCGGCCGTGGCGAGAGACATGGCGTCCGAAGACCCATCCTCGGCCTGAGCGACCTGGTACGGTTGCAACTCCCCGTGGTTCATTCGTCGTCCTTGGCCGGTTCGTCGTCCTTGGCCGGTTTGTCCTGTGGGTCGTTCGAGGCTGTGCTTTCTGCGTAGTCGCAATCTTTGTTAGAGGTCCAGAAAACGTACTGTCGGTATACCGCTGTCTTCCAATACGGCCCCGTCAATGCTGCGCCAAAATCTTCAGGCTTCTGATCCGTTTGGGATGCCGCGTTCATACGGGTAGGGAAGTTTAGCTCCGAAACCAGTTGATATGAACGGTTGAGGTCACAGACCGAAGACAAGAGTTTACTACAAAAAGGATAGAACTGTGGTGGGGACGCTAGTCCGCGTTATATGGCCTCTGGGACGGTACGAGATCTCACATCTCGAACCGTCCCTGTCCAGCTGTATCTTCTGGACGGACTGGTGAGTCAGAGGTTCATATCAACGCTCTCATTCAATGTCCCCTTGATTCGTTTATACTTCCTCAAAGCCGATGCGCTTCCTTGCTCAGCCGCATGCTTCCCGATCTCAGCCCGTTATGACGAGGTATAATGGGCATACGGACCTTTAGTCTTGGTTTTTTTCTTCTCCCCCTCCAAGACTTTCAATACTTTTGCGTTCGCACTTTCAAACTGTGCTGATGTGCCAGAATACTTCAGGATCCCTTGGCCTTGATTCGACGACGACATCGCACCACTTTGCCTTTGATTATTTCGAAATAACGTCGCCAGACTCCTCCAAGACGGAGCGACAGACACACTTTCGGCACTGAAATTCGCACGGTCAGTAACCGTCGTTGATCAACCACTGAGGGTTTGGAAACCACAAAAGATCCACACAGACAAACTTACAGACTCCGAAGTTTTTACAACTGTTCCTTGTCGCTTTAAATACTGCAACACCAGAGTTGTGCCGAAGTCGTTTTAGCGACAACGACAACGGCCGTTAACGGCCGGTTAACGGTCGAAGTCGTTGTCGCTAAAACGACTTCGGCACAACTCTCCCTTCGAAAAAAAATATATATTAACGAGGCACAACTCTGTATAACACACGAACACTCTGTTTGCGCTGGTTTTTGTTTGCGTTGGTGGGATGTTTGTACTGGTCTTTGTTTGCGTTGGTGGGATGTCTGTGCGCGCTTGTTAATTGCGGTGCTTCAATTTTTACGACACTAATTTTTGCGATTTTTCCTACTCGCAAAAATTAATCCAACGCAAAAATTACGCTATCTACGGTAATCCAAACAAAACTGATCAATATCCTAGAAAAGGTGTACTATTACTTCACTAGTTCAACCTTTCCTTGATAGGTGCTCGTTGAAGTGTTATCCATAAGTATATCGGTTTCACCAAGTGCAACTGTTAACATATCGAAAGAATCTAAGAACATCCATCTACACCATTTCTCAGCAGCATTGTTGACAAACAAACATTTTTAATTAGACTGCGTCATGAAAAAAATCCTCCCAAATACTACGTAACGCTACAAGTACATAAAGCCACTCAGATTCATCCAAAAGTATTGGAATGTACATCCATGCACTCAAGCCGACAAAATTTTCGGCAAAAACTTGAAACTCTCAAAAACATGCTTGGACACTTGGAAAAAGGAAACTCACGAAAGTAAGCTTGGGAAAAAGACGAAAAAACCCATCAACCTCGCACAACCATTTCAGTTGTATGAAACTTTTGTAAAAATAGGACAAACGAAAAGAAGAGAAAGGACATCTATCATTTGAAAGGTGGGTGAGAACCCTCTCCCACTCCATCACATTCACTTTTCCTTTCGTCAAAAGAGGAGCCCTCGCTTCTTCAGAGGAAGACACAGGTGATCGTTCCGAGGCCGTTGCAGGCTATAGCAGAAGTAAAAGGCAAGGCCGACAAGACCCCAAGACCGTAGATAAGATGGATGATAGCGATAATGCTCAATGCTGGAAGGATAGGCTTGAAAGGGACGTTGAAGTTTGGGGAGCGATACACCACGGGGCACAGGTAAAACGAGAGGGTGGTGATGAACCACAATCGTGATTCATTACAATATCGAAACTATGTTATGTCTAGGAAAAAGCTAGTGCACGGACAACGTTTTTATTCTAACATATTGTTCTCATGTAAAGAACAACCCCCCAGGGATTCCCTTTGATTTTAAAAACCATCAAACCGAAGGCTATGAAGCAAGACAAAAAGGGCGTAAAGGTTAAAATGCTCGACTTCTTGAAGTAGACAAGGTAACATGGCATATGGGTTTGTATGAAGAAAACACCAAAATGCAAAGTTATACATATATACCAAGGAAACGGCCCGCGGGAGCCCGATCCAATTAACTTAACCCCACGACACGACGAAAAAAGGAAAAGAAAGAGAAAATAAATGTGACAGATTGTGGATCGAACGGGGGTTTTGTGGCGAGTGTTTAGTGGAGAGTTTATTTGCGGATTGGTTTATTGTGGGGCTAAGTAGATTGGGTGATTTACTTGGTTTGGGCCTATTAATTATGGAGTTTGGGAAGATCAGTTTGGATCGTTGTAACCCTGGGTAGTTGTGTACCGGATTAGGGAGAAGCGAGTACAAATGGGGTCTTGTCGTTTGAGATACATTCGACTGGGATATTTTGCAAGTTTATTCGATCGTTTCACCGGGCGTGTTGTTCTACCACAACCATAACCAAAGTCTCGTCACAATAAAGGGGGGAAAAGGAAAATTCCTTTTTTTTTCTTTCAAAAAAATCGAGCCTTCTCGCACGACACGTAAAAAAACGTGGAAAGAGTCTAAACTAATGAAACTCTTGCACCAAACCAAAAAAAACCGCGACAAAAAGTTTCTAAGTTTCTAAGTTTCGACGTTCCACGTCGAATCCAACCTCCCGAAACGAAAGAGGCGGCCAGATTTCTCAAAAGAACACGAAATGTACAGTAAATGCACCCCCTTCACACTCTCAACGACTCTGACACTTGCGAAGCGAAAAAACACCCCGGACAAATGAAAAACCGACTTCGCTTAGACTAATTATTTAAAATATTTCGACCCACGTCGGATTTGTGCTCCGGAAATGTATTTGGGTTTCAATATAAGTCATGTTGAATATATATAGAGATTGATAAATTAAAAATATAAATATATGGTTTTAATTTATCAATCTCTATATATATTCATCATAACTTACCGTATTTTCTCTAACAGTGTCGCACTCTATAATAGTGTCTCTCTCTCCAATAGTGACGCAGGGAGGGTTGGGGGGGGGGTCGGAAGAATACAAGCAGAGTTGTGCCGAAGTCGTTCTTGCGACAACGATAACGGCCGTTAACGGTTAACGGTCGTTATCGTTGTCGCAAAAACGACTTCGACACAACTCTGCCTTCAAAAAAAATTATGCAAATTAAATTGCAAAAGAGCAACCACCCACCCACCTCAAACCCACCCCCACCCACACCCACACCCACACCCACACCAGGTTGTGCGCCGTTGCAACGGCGCACAACTCTGAATACAAGCCCCATCTCCAATAGCGACCCCCCAGGGGGCACATTGAAACGATAGTGACCCGGGGTTTCTATTAGAGAAAATACGGTATATGTGATGCAAACATGACGAGAAGACCTTTGCAATTGATGTCTAGCAATAACTCTCCACAGAGAAACTTACCCAACAGAATGCAAGTCACAATCAGTCCCCATTCATACGCCGACGACAAGCCCTCGAGAATCGAAACCACCACCAACAAAGCCAGTCGAATCACCAGCGGAGAGTTGGATGCTTCATCCTTTTGGTAGGTTTGGTAAATGACGCCCGCATACATCAGCGCCATCGTGGTCAGGATCCCCATCGACACCATGTTGGCGATAATGCTGATGTCCAGCAACAGAGCAGGGATTCCCGCCGTCACCATTGTGAACATCGTTGCATTCAATGGGGTCTTGAGAGTTGGGTGCACCTTTGCCTGTCACATCGTCGAACAGATATCCAAGTCAGTGAATTCAAACCCTGAGCACCATGTCCAACGATCGCATGACTCATTTGTCAAGGTTCAATTCTAATGGAGATAATCGAGAGGTTGCATATGCTTCCCCACATTCTATCAAGGTTCAACTGAAATTCCGCACTCTCCTACTGCCATCATTTAGCATCCGTCCACAAGAACATGTGCCTTCAACAGTTGCCTGCAAGCAAGGTCTGACTCACCAAGCAAGATGGTATGAATTTCTCTCTGGCCAAAACCATGTGGATTCTGGCTTGCCCCATCAACATCACTAGATCTGCAGTTATTGTGCCTGTGATAGCGCCTATCGACACAATGGTTCCAACCCACCACAGCCCTTGGTCGTTGAAAACCACCGAAAACGGAGCGTGGGTATCAATCTGATCAAACCTGTCAAAACATACGAAGAAAATTCACCATCCGAACAATCAAAATCGCACCGACACAGGCACCGCATTTAAAAAATAAAAAAACAGTCCAGAATTACTCCAGGAAAATCAGCATGCACCCTGCATTGCAAAACTGTTCCTGGGGCAACCAGGCAATCGTATCATAAAAGTCATTTTCTGCGCAGAGCGACATACTGTATTTTGGAGATAGAATCTAATGCACAGTCACTTCCGGCAACATCCCAGTGATTGCAGCTGACATGCATACGTAGAAGACAGCCACCAGTGCCAGCGAACCCATCATTCCCAACGGAATATCTCTCGACGGCTTCTTGACCTCCTCAGCCACGGTAGCCAAGGCATCAAACCCCACATATCCATAGAACAACACCGATAACTGCCGTGAATACACCAGGCAAGCCCTTATCTTCCAGGAGAAAAGGGGTGTAGTTATCCGTGTCGATTCTGGACACCGACATTGCGATGATGAAAATGACGACGGCCACGTTGATGCCAGAAACAACCACGTTGAATCTGGAGGATTCCTTGACTCCGAATGCAAGCAGCAGGGATAGCAACAACACCAAAGCGAAGGCGACGGGGTCTATCACGAACCAGCCGTTCTTGTACAGGAATAACTGGTCGCTTTTCAAGCCGATAAGGGTGGCGAAGTAGCTGGAAAACCCTTTGGCCACTGCGCTTGACGTCAGCGTATACTCCATCACCATCTCAATGGCTGCCACCCTGAATGACCCCACACGCGCAAAACTCAGTCTTTCCCACAGAGAGAAACACATAAATTCCATCTTTTTCAAACGGAATTGATACAACCAATGAAATCAGGGCCAAAGTCGGAGATGGAATTTGACGGATGGGGAAAATGGAGGTTAAGAATAGATCAAAATATTAATTGAGGGTTTGCTCACCAAGCAGGGAATTCACCGAAGACCAGACTGATGTAGTTGAAGGCACTCCCAGCGACTGGCATGTCGACAGCGAACTCAATGTAGCAAAGAGCAGTGATTGCTGCCACAAATCCAGAGATCATGTAAGACATCATGACTGCTGGTCTGTAGGTGAAAGGAAAGAGGGAAAATCAGCTATTTTAGTCCTGAAAAAGCTCTGAAAATATCATCCATTTTAAAGGAAAACAATCTTAGAGTGTGCAGTGATAGTAATAACTGTGTGCGTTTTTTGAAGCAAACAAACAGGCACCAAGATCAACCCGACCCGTTCAAGATCAATAACGGGGGAATTGTATAGGGGGTTCGGTGGCTTATCGATAGATACAACGGACGCACCCTGCATACTCTTTGGCTGCCTGTCCGGTCAGCACGAACACGCCCGCTCCTATCATCCCTCCCAGCCCAAGCATCAGCAAGTCCCAATAGTTCAGGCATTTGTTCAGTTCTCCGCCCTCAGGCGAGTGGGTCTTCACTACAGCCAAGTTCTTTTTCAGGAAGGCTCAGCGTCGAAATTTTGTCCACGTCGTCGTCAGGCAATCCTTCCCCACCCTGCTAATTCCAGCGGAACCCGAGAGGGCGACTCAACCGCGACGGCTTTCCCCAGTTCTGACGAAGAGTCGCCGTAAAATTCTTCAACCAAGCCAGGGTCGCCACTCGCCTTCCGCGTCGGTCACACAACACGACAGGTCACACGCACGTGCGAGTGTAAGTGTGACTCAATCCATTTCCATTTCGGCTTCCCATTTCGCTGCTGACTCATCTTCGTCCAGAAAATCGTCTCCACCTCACTTCCTGCGCGATCAACGGAATGGCGCCCATTCCGGAACGCCGATCGTTAAGGAGGGAGCTGCGTTCGGGATTCTACCGGCGTCTTTGGAATTCCACGAAGGCATCGCCCAGTTCGTTGGGCGGCGTCGTGCGATGCGCTCCGGACACTGCGCCCGCGGGGCCTCTGACGCAACACTCCGGGCTGTCGCGAGCTCAGCAGCTGATCGTCTTGAGCACGCTGAAGCTCCCGGTGCTGCCTATTGTCTTCCAGCAGCATGGGGGAGTGGTGAGTAACGAGACGCGCCTGGCCATCTCGGAAAACGCACAGAATATGCTGCCAAAACGGACTCACGCCGTTCAACGGGCAGAGCTTATCGAATTCAATGCCACGATCATCTTGAATCGAATCATGGGTGGTGGTCAGACTGAGTAAGGATGTATTTAGGTTCAAGCTATATGAGCTTGAGGATTTGTCTGCTGTTTTTGTCAATTTATGTTGAATTCGTAGAGTTTGGATCGAGCACTGCCTTTGGTGAGCGGCTACAACTGGTGGTCCGCAATGCTGTTGAGAATAAAGCTCCAACAATACCTTGAGAATAGGAGGGGTTCATGGAGACAACAGGTGGGCAAAAAAAAACAGGAAAAAAAACACGAAAACTATAGTGTTCGTGATCACTCTTTTGTTTTCTGTTTTATTCAGGAAATAAAACAAATATGGTCCGCCCATGGTTGAAACTTTACAAAACTTTCAAGAAATCGTAAGGATGTGCCATGAGCAGCAGGAATTTTGACCCGATGACGGAGCTCACTGTCGCATATTGCTGCATGTACGTGTTTGTTAATTGAGTTTTCTGGTGTTGATCTGTGATGGGAAAAAAAAAAACAGGTGGAGCAGCTGGGCAAGGGTGAACATTATAGCGTTTGCTTAAAGGGGAGAGGGAGGCTAGGGAGGTGAGTAGTGCTGATGCCTGCACCCTCGATCGACTGCCACATTTTTCTTTCCCTGGTCATATTTGATACTGGAGTTTGTGGACGTCATTTTTTTATTGTTATTGTTATTCTTTTTTTTTTTTTGCTCTCTCTTCCTCTGTCGGACATCTTTGACAGGAAATCCTCGAGTTGATTCAAATTATAAGAACTGCACAATTTTTGATTTACTCCAGGGAGAAAAAAAATACTTTTTCGCACCATCTTCAAGCAATAATGGACAGTGGCCATCACACAAAGATATGATTCTGTCAGACGGGAAGTTTTCACTTTTTTTTCTTTTGCTTTTTCCTTTATTTATTTTGTTTTGGAGGGGGGTGGGGTGGAGAAAGGGGTGTTTGTTGGTGCCTGCGAGGGGTCTTATATTTTCTATTTCATGAAACATGAACACAGAAATACAACCATCGATGCTACAGCGGAGGCTCAAAACGTGTCTGACATTCATCGTGCATGGACGAATCGCACGGAAGACACCGCGACGGGAGAAATCGGACCGCCAGAAAATAGATGGGAAGGCCTATCCGCTCGTTTGGATATGACGCACAAGCTGAAGGGACATAAAATCGTGTTGGGAGGGGCGGTCCAGGATCGATTTCAATGTCAAGGCCGAGTCTTGTGTGTGCCCGGGATCTTGTCCGCTGAAGTCGCATCGGACAGGCAAAACTTGCACTACAAGCTTGGAGTTCATGAGGTGACAAAATCGCTTGATTTGCTGGTTGGATGCACTGTCATTTTTTTCAATCCAAGATGAACGAAACTACATCCTCAATCGTATTCAGTGTGGGTCTTTTAATAGTGTGACCTCAGTAATGGTGCAGGCCACACTGGTTCATGGAAAACCAAAGCTAAACTAAATTCGATTAAGGGTGTAGAAGACAGAGGCAGAAATTATGAATGACAAGTGCAAAAGCATGTGTGATGGCGAATGCTAGGTTTTTGGTGAAACTACAGCTGGGGCTGCGGCTGGGGCTGGGCCCGGGACCGGGTCCGGGGCAGGACCTTCGGAGCACGAACATCTAGGTGGACACTACTTGCAGGTGTGACCAAGTGTGACCATAAAATACAACAGAACTGTGCATGCATGTCTTGACAACTTCGGGTAACACTCTTCTCCTCATGAATCACTCTTTTGGTTTGTCGTGTATTAATTTTGGAAAGGGAGTTGACAGGATGAAGGCTGTAGGCAAAGCAGACTATTCAAATAATTATCGCCTTCTTTTGTCACTCTGTTTCAGGGGGGCATTGGCATGGATGGTGTTTTGACGGTATGTGGAGGCAATCGTAGAAGGCGGCCAAAGCGAGCGAAATCGCCCGATGGAAGTGGCGGCTCTGCTGACACTGCTTCGACGGGCTCATCCAGTGACGATTCAGTGTTGGGATTTATTGCATCTGCAGAAGAGGACCAGGAAAAGCCTAGCAGTCTTCCAAAGGATGATATCCACAGTAGGGAAGGGCGAAATGTTGCTGCTCCGATGAGAGGGGGCCATGTTGAGTCAGGTAGAAGAACAATGCAGTCCCTTAGGAAAAAGGAAAAAAGAGGGGTGTTTGGGGGGGGGGGGGGGTCTTTTCAAATGGAGCACATTGAGTCTGACAACCTGTATACGTCATTCACTGTGCAATTGATTGGTTGATTGATTGATTTCGGGCCCACCACCGCTTCCTCTCAATTCTTCAGTTGTGTTTTTCTTTCTAGTCAAAGTGGAATTGGTTTCATAAAGAGTGTAAAACTGCACATAAAATTTGGTCATGGGGTAACTGGATGTTTTTGCTTCACTGTTTTTTGGGGGTGGAAGTGGTTTGGGGGGGGGGGATGGTTTTCAGATTTGCTTTCTTTTTTCCCTCTCTTGCTTCCCTTGTCGGCCGGTTTGCTAGAATTTTGTTTGAATTCAGACAGTCCAACCTTGAAGACGGTGGCTGATTCCCAAAGAATGTTGCATAACCTGACGGAGCAACTCGTCGCTGTGAAACAGTTTTCGAAAGATTTGCTGGAGGCCACGCAGCAAGTCCGAACAGGAACCCTGGTCAGAATGTTGGCGAATGATGGCAAGACAGGTGAACGATCCACCAAAAAAGGAATTTATTTTAAAATATGAGTGAAAAAGAGTTGAGGAGCACCCCCTTACACACTTCCCAGCATTCACTGTGACTTTAGGGAGCCAGGGGGGCTGGCACAGAAATCCCAACAGAATAGTTTAGTGAAACAATATTGAACTAGAGAATGATGTGCCCCTAATTGACGTCCCGATTCCGCAAACTATATGTATATCTATACATATATATATACCTATTTTCTTGCAAAAAGAGAATAACAGCGGCAAGATAACAGCAAAGGTGGTGGTGTTATGGGTGTCTGTCTCAGCAACAGAGCCCCCCCCCCTCAAGAAACCGTTCGCATTCAGTATGTGGAGAATGACTCTGGGCTGCCTCTTTGTCGTTCAGAACACTTCTCACTTCATATACAATTGCAGGTCGCCGGGGACGCCACCGTGGCAGTCCCAGATTTTTCCTCCCCAACCCTCATTTGAAAGTGGGAGGTCTGATTGGAGTCACGGGCTCTTGGAGAGTCAGACCAAGGCCAGCAGACGCCTCACATTCCCACGTCGATTTGCATAGCTCCTCTTCAGCAGGGCCATCGGCATCCTCCGGAGCAGGCTTACGATTAGTCAGACTCTCGGCAGCGAAAGACGCAGCCGCCAAAGTCTTTCTGGGGGGCAGTGTGAGTGCCCAGATCGGACACATGAAGAGGCCTTTCTTGAATTTCTCGTCGCTGCTGGCTCAACTGGAGCTGGGGATCCCGGTACCGTGGTTGTCCGGACAACTTCGAAGGGGCAGAATGCAGGGGGTGCGGAGCAGACAGAATCTGACAACCGGGATCACCAAGCTGCCTTTCGTCCCTGTATTGAATTTATCGGTTGCACAGCAGGTGTGTGAAAGACTGTCAGACCACCAACTGGAATTCCCAATTTTCTCGAATTTGTGAAAAATTATCAGAGCACCTAGTTTTCTTGAATCCCACATTTTGTCCATTAAATGGTGCATTTCTGAAACACCTGGATCGTACCCTTGGACGTGATATTGAAAGGGAATTTGCCGTGGTTCGGGAAAGAAAGAATTGGGTGTGGTTTGTGCATCAGGTCATAGGTCCTCTGCGTGTGAAGGCAGATTACAAGTTTTCCTTGGACTCCCGTGGAGGTGCTCTCGGAGCAACCAACAGAGGTCCCATGGGGGTGTTGGTCGACCATGTCCAGAACATTCAACCCAGTTTGCTGGATGTCCAGTATGGTGCCGATATCTCCATCCCTGGAACGCATGGGGCAGTGAGGTTCGGGGGCTGGTATGCACCTTCTCGAAAAGAGGGGATGTTGGAATTCAGAATGATGTGAAAAGGAAAAAAAAACAACAAAATGCCGTTGATTGTCTTTGCTTGCCTTGGGATTTTTTATCGATGTTTGTTTCGGAGAAGGGTGGGGTGGGGTGGAGAAACCCCCCGATTGTTGTATGATTGGATTCTTTGAAGGAGGATTTTTTCGGGGGAAGTTTTGGAGGGGGGGGATTTCGAAAACTTGTTCCTAATTTAAGAAACAGAAAAAAGAAAGAAAGAGAGAAAAAAATCGAACTAGATGTTTGGAGGGGGGCTCGCTTTCCTTCCTGGTCCAGATTGTTTTGTCAATGGGTTGGTTGTTGTGGTTCGCTTTGGGGTTGGTTCGTTTTTGTTTGCTCTGAAAGGAACCGACACAGGAATGATGTTGTGCAACCCCATTTAGACACATCTTTAAAAGATATTACACTGTCAGTCCACTCTGCCCTGAGCGAAATTGTTTGATATTGATTTATCCAACGTTCGGTATTGGGACCATGCATTTCAGATGTCTTGTTGTCCATGGGGTATTTTTATTTCCATGCCTCTAATTATACGGAGGTGTTGCAATGTTGGGGGAGTTTCAACAGCGACCTTCAAAAAGGCGAATAATGAACAATGTGGATAGTTTTATATCCTTGCCACTTTTTGCAATTCGTGATGGTGGGGAGAAAATGTGGACGCACAAGGGAAACTGGGCTATAACAAACAGAGCAAATCATACAAACACCTTTCCACCCTTACACTTCCTGGACATGTAGTGCCAAACTAGAATATCCACGCAACTGTCTCTAACCATGCACAAAACTGTACCCCAACTAATCCAACCGGTTACCAGTCTGACATCCAATCACGATAGCATAATCTAATCATGGCCAAGATCACCATGCCTCATTCACTCCTATACAGTCCACCTGGCAGACTGCAACAAAAATAGAGGGTATTTGCAGTTGTTTACAAGATCCCATAGGATCTGAGAAAAGAAACCAAAAAATCAATAGGAAATACAAACGCAACAAAGAAAACCCCTTGAAGATGGTGTGCAGAACACCTGTTGTTGCACTGACAATTTCTGTGAGGTGGCATGGTATCCTGTGTTTGAGTGAAGATTGTTTGCAACAAATAACTGAACCATTCGCTTTTTCTAAGGTCACTAATAGTGACTCACTATTGTAAGAGTTTGTTGTTACAACACTTTAAAATTCACACATTCAGATGAATTAACACAAGACATGGCTGTATCTCCAGCGATCGAAAGGAAAAATGTGAACCCCGTTGGTGACACTCCCAAAGCAAATAAACAGACCTAAGATTCCCAAAACAAACAAACAAACAAAACAAATAAACACCTGCTACGTAATGAGTCAGATTTCGTTACGGAATCTATCCATGGACGCTGGCAGAAACCCCTCAGCAAAAAAAAAAAAAAAAAAAAATCAGCAATCATGAGGGCTGAAAGGCGTCTCCTTCGGCAAATGGCTCACCAAAAGTTTCAAGAAAAACAGTGGCAGAAACCATTCCAAACCATACGTGGGTGTCACTAAGTAACGATCGCCCACCACCGCCAGTGCATACAACCCAAGTGCGATTGGACGCTGAAGATAGAGCGGAGAGGAGACGATCGCCGCAGCCGCGATCAACAAATATGCAGAAACGCCCCCAAAAAAGGACCACTCTATCCCTCGTAGAACCGCTGCTACAAGACCAATATGAAGCAGATGCACTGCAATAAAATTCATATGCTCAGGCCAGTGCTGGCCTGGTCGATGATACCAGCGCTTCGCAGCCGCCGTTGCGTTAGTCAAAATACCCCCGACCACATCGAAGCCCAGCACCGTGATCAGCGTAATTTGCACCAAACTCCATTGCGTGGGGAGGCTCCAAGCGTAAGTTCCTGCCGCTATCCCTGCCGCTAGGGATGGGATTGTCTGGAGGAGTATCTCTGCCCTTGTTGCTCCAGGACCAATGAAGCGATCGAGCATCCCTTTCAGACCGGAACGAACTTGGGGGGCTGAGCGTTGCGATCCCATTGTCAAGAGCACGAGTAAAGAATGCCTGGAGGATATTGGGTGCAGGAAAGTGTTGGACGGGGACGGTGGTGGAGAGCAGTGCTCATCACTGCAATATTGGTGCGTTGGGATTGCGTGAGCCCCATCCAACAGATCACCAACCAATTTGATAATCGCTGCTTCGTCTTTTCGTCGTGGAGGTGAGAAAGGCCGAGCCCGCCGCCACCTGGCTGTTCATCTTTTTTTTATGCGGGTGATTCTTTCAAAACTTTTCTTGGAAATGGAACGCCCTTTCGTTGGCAGTAGATCCGTTTGATGGGCCTAGTTGAGGTCTGATTCTTTTTCGAGCCAGAGCAGCAACAGGCGTTCGAATCGTATCCGATGTATGGAATCGAGTTGCAAAGGGTGGGACTGACTTCAGCCGCCAAACACAATTGGACGCACAAGCACAAAATTTTATCGCCTTCACTGAGCGACCGTGAACTTATTCCGAGAATTTCCGTGCTTGGTTGTTGTGTAGATGGCCTGCAAACTTTGCAGTGCAAAATGATGAAGGTGAGGAGCTGTTGTCGACACGTGCCTGGGCTTCGATTTTCCTATAATCGATTTTACGTTTCGTGTGCGCTTACGGAGAGTCTAAAAAAATACATTCGACCTCAAAAAAAAAAACGCAAGTGTTCCAGTGGCTCTGCCAAATCCTGCTTCCCAGAAGGGGGAATCGACTTGCTTCAATTCCTGCCGTGTTTTTGCCCGAGCGATGGGACTTCGAGCAAGGTTCGACGTGTGTTTGAGGCGAGACGTATGAGCGCTCACGACATTCGCATCGTTATCCTGCACCCGACCATCCCATACCACACACGTGGCAAGCAACGCTGGAAAAACAAACATCGCGCCCCAGGGCATTGACGCCACAAACTATCGCCACGACGGCAGTGGCACCAGCGGACGAAATTCTGCTATGACTGCGCGCACTGCACGTTTCATCGTTATTATCTCTTTTGTTCTTGGAGCGAACTGCTCGGTCATAACCGCGGCTCCCAAGGACCCTCTTTCTGAACCGCATGGGCGGCTTGGTAAGCGAAAGCGTGTTCCATGTGTCCTGAAATGTAGTGTTTCGCGCGAATCGCGCGAAATTTTCGCATCTCATCTTGTTGTGTTGGAAGCGTTGATATGGGTTTTTGTGTCGTCGCTCAACGGAGCGGAATTTGCCCTTCGCGCAACGTAACACTTATTCCTGTGTCCTGAAATAGAACCAAACCCCCATTCGCTTTTTTGCGTTCCGAATCAATCCCCCGACGCAAACATGACATTCCAGCACTGACAAAATAGTTCGCTGTATTGCCTTCCTGATTATTATCCAACAATGGTGAGAGCATCAGATGACTCTTGAATCTTGTAGGAAAACGAAATCTGCTTCAAGATCAGCCATTGATCAGCAGCGAGAATGTAGACACCATTGAGGATGTGATAGGGGGCCTGGCTGAAGGAGGGGTGCTGAGTTTCGAGTCGGGAAAAATTCAGCTCAGTGAAACTATTAATGTGAACTCATCATTGACGATCAGAGGAGCCGTTGAGGGCTCCAATCCCCTGACGATTCTCCAATGTGTTTCCAACACATCTGCGATTGAAGTCAGGTGAGCAAACCATGAATAGAAAAAAAAAAAAAAAAAAAAAACAGAACCCCCCGCTTCCTGGGAAAAAGCCCTGTCTTGGTAATTGTGTTATAATAACGATTTTATTCTGAATGCCGCTTGAAGGTCGAGATTTTCTGTTGGTGCACTTCATTTTTTTGCGGGTTCTTGTTAGAGGTTTCAACACCAATTTTTTTAACAGTTTAAATTTATTTTGCTGTTGGTGATAATGTGGGGAAAACCATCCTGTATTTGAAGTCGTGAGGTCATGGCTTTATTCATTATTTCTTTAATTTGATGTTAAAAACTTGCAGAGGTACCAATGTGACGATCGAAAATGTCATAATCGAAGACTGCATAGCTCCCGCGATTTCGCTGGTGCATCCAAAATTTCTGGATTCATTTGCCCTACCCGAAGGCAATTTTTCGATGTTTGGAGCAATAATCACAAACGCTGTTTTCCGAAACAACGGAAACAGCACCACCTATGAAAACGGAGGAGCAATACGGACGACGGGGGGCTGGGATTTGAGTGTCATTGGCAGCACGTTTGTAGGAAATGAGGCGGACTCGGGGGGTGCAATTTTTTCAGAAGGGTCGACACTGAGCATATCTGGGTCAAAATTCGAAAACAATGTTGCTGCTTTTAAGGTACCGAGGTTTTCTTTTTCTTTTTCTTTTCTTTTCTTTTCTTCTTTTGATTGTGCTTATTTTTTCGACCCTGTTTGTTGTCGACGTACAAGACTGGGGTCCAACAATCAGAGGATTTCTTGTAATGAAATAGAATCTATATTCCAAACACTGTCTGTTCCTAGTGCCTGATTTTTGACAGTTTTTTTACAGTTTTTTTTCTTTCTGTTTCCCGGTAGGGTGGGGCGGTGTGCATCGAAGCATTGAGGTCCAGTGAGGAGCCCAAATCATCGCTCCGGATCACCGACACAGACTTCATAAAAAACAGAAACCTGATGGGTGGGGTGGTGCCTCTGGAAACCGTGATCGAAGACTCACGTTCCATAGAGAGCGCCAAATTCCTGGAAATCTCAGAACCCGTGCAATCCGGCGGAGCCCTGTTCGCTTTGAACATGGAGGAAATCACCATAAAAAAGGCAAAATTCCTCGAGAACCGAGCCATGTCGGCTGGCGGAGCAATTTTCCTGGCTGGGGGGAAGAAAACCGTGGTGGAATCGACGTCTTTCGTTTCAAACCGGGTTTTAGAAGCTGATGACCCCTTCGGCAACCCCGAATCTCAGAGTCTGAGTTTGGGGGGTGCAATCTTCCTGATCAGCCCGTTCCCAGGGACTCTGGAAATAACGGAATCCGAGTTTCGGCAAAATCGAGCCAACCATGGAGGCGCATTGCATTTCCTGGCGCTCCCCAGTTTCAGAGCGTCCATCAGGTTTTCTTCTTTTGTGAGAAACGAGGGCTTGTGGGGGGGTGGGGCCGGGGTGTTCAGGAGAGTCCACACGAACTGGGTGGGCAACAATGTGAGGGGCAACGTGGGCAGAGTCGGAGGTGGGCTGATGATTTTGAACGGGGCGACGTTCTTCATGCAGAGCGGAGACCTCGGCAGAGTCGACGGGAGTTTTGAAGGAAATTATGCGTTGGGGGGCGGGGCCATCATGTTATACGGTGCAGGTAGGAATTGAACCTAATGATGGTGTGGGGTTGTACAAGGACATATATCCTTTTCTTTTCTTGGAATATACATGAAACGATAGTAATACATATGTTCTTGTGTTGAATTAAATTGAAATGAAATTGTTGTACACGCGGCCAAAAGGCCGAGTGCAACCCTTTCACGGAAATGTGTTCTAGTCTGACTCAGAAAGGAACCTCCGGTTCATCCCAACGTCCATATCTAGCTCTCTACCCCAAAGGCAAACCAAAAAGAAAGAACTATATATATATATATTTTTATTTTTTTTGGTCAGATTTATTTATTTTTTATGATGTGACAGCACCCCATGTTAATCATGCCACCAGGTGAGATCAAGATCCAAGCGGCGGAGTTTATTGGGAATCGAGCCATGGGGCTGGGGGGGGCAATTGCAGTATTGGATGGCCTTATCGATAGCTTGGTGTTGATGGAGGGCGTCCAGTTCGAGGGGAATTCTGCAGAACAGGGTGGGGCGGTCGGAGTGCTTAGAAGCCCCAATGTGGCAGTGAGTGCCTTCTCCACTCTGGAAGGAACGAGGGGCTCCATTCTGAAGGGAAATGTGGCGTTGGATGGAGGAGCTCTGTTTTATTCGGGGATCACCAGCACTGGAAACTTTTTGCAGGTAAGAAAGTTTCTTTTCTTTTTTAACGTTTTGTGATTACACTTGCAACTTCTTTCAGCTGGACCGACTCGATCGAGCAAAATACATTCCATAAGTCGATTTTTTTTCTTTTTTCCTTTTTTTTTTTGGGAGGGGGGGGACATCCGGTTTCGGGGGAAGGGGTGTGTGTGTGGATAATTTTTGGAGGGAAGTTTTATTAATCTTGTTGATTTCTGGAGATCAATGAGATTTCTCTAGTGCAATTCATATTGCCTTCTTTAAGGCAATTGCATACCATATTTTTTGTGGCACTCGAAACATTCGATTGTTTTTCCCTTCAGTTGTATATTTCCTTTCCGTATGATTTTCTTCAGGTCAAGTCTGCACGCTTCGAAAACAACACCGCTTTAGAGGAAATGGACGAAATCAAAAAGTTGAACAAACCAGCAGCCGATGAGCTCAGCAGAGTGCTGGGGGATGATACGGCCATGCAAGAGTTGGAGAATTTACGAAGGGAAAGGTTGATATTGGATCCCGGTGGCCGTCCTTACGGGGCAGGGTGCGGTGGGGCGATGTGCTTGGACCTCTTGTCTGGAGGCCTGGGTTCTGGGGGGATTCAAGTGGCTGTCCAATCGTCTGTTTTCGAAAGAAACAGAGGAAGCATCGGCGGTGAGACGCGCTAGCTTTTTCCATGGGTTCTGCTTTCACCCGAAAATAGAATCTCAGTTTCTTGTTTGGAAAGAAAACTTGAATAGAATGGTGAAAAAAAAAAACAAGAGATAATTCACAGAGGAAGGACCCGGATGGACCGTTTTGCGATTTCTTGCTCAGTGGGGGCGTCCTCCAGTTGAGATGCAATCCCCTCGATACTTTTTTTTTTAATCGCACCAGCAGAAAATCAGTTCAATAGCAACAACAAGGCTAAAATTATATTTCAGGAGCCATGATGATTGTGACAGCTGGCGACGGCTGGACTGCCGAGTGCCCCCCCCTCCAAAACATGCCTCTCGGCATAATCGGCTGCCGTTCCATTCGATTCGAAAACTCCACTTTCGACTCCAACAGAGCCTCGGGGGCCGGAGGTGCGATTTTCACCTCGGATGCCAGAAGGATCTGGCTGGCAGATCCGTCCAAACCCTCGCTGCCGAAATTCTCTATCTTTGACAAACCCAAAGCGTTTACCTCTCCTCCCTGGTGCATCGGGAATGAGGTTGCTGGAAAAGGGTTTGGAAAACACGTGGCGACGGAAGTGGCGGAAATGATGCTGGACATGGAGGGGAAAAGGGAGGAGGATTTTATCGTTGAGAATCATGCCAGCGGGGAGCACTTGCCTGAGATCCGACTGAGTGTTTTCGACGGACTGAATCAATTGATGACTGCGGGGATTCCATCAGCAAGTGAGGGCACGTAGTTGAGATCAGATGCATACCGTTTGGAGGATTTTAAAATGGCACATTGTGCTGAACTTTTTTTTCGTGTGGAGAAACCATGAGGAGTCCCTGTGCCAGTGAAACAAATCGTTCCAGTTGATTTTTCAACCCTCCCTTGTGTTGGGTGAATAGAATTCACATGACGAACAACTTCGCATGATGAATGCCCCCCCCCCCCTCCTCCCCCCCCCCCAAAAAAAGAAGAAAAGGAAAAAATGTGTGTGAGGTTTTTTTATGTCTGACAATAGGAATTGCGGTCGATGTGGTGTCTGACGTGGTGGTTGGGGAGTCCCTTTCCGAAGCTAAAGACGGAAAAGTCAAATTCCAGAACATCCTGGCGATCGCTCTGCCAGGGAATCATTCCATGTCTTTTGTCGGCCCTGAGGGCTTCAACATCCCTGCGATCGATACTGAAATGTCCATTCGTGACTGCTACACTGGCGAAGAGAGGCAAAAGCAGAAAGGGATTTGCAGGAAATGCCCCGATGGCTTCTACAGCTTCCTCCCAGAGGTGGGTTGGTTTTCGATATTCCGTTGCGATATTTGGTGTTTGAGAATCCAGCAGCGGGCCTCATAGCTGGGGTTCTAGAAGTGAATAATTCAAGGCGATTGCTTCTTTCCACGTGGAGGGGTGGTTGCTGGGGTGAAGTGTGCACGCATGCATGCCTGCTGGCATGATCTTTTTACTTTTGCTTGCTTTGCTTTATTTTATTTCTTTTTTTGTTATAACCAGGAAATATGTCGGCCTTGCCCGAAGCATGGAAGCTGCCCTGGTGGTGCAGCCCTGATTCCGGTGGATGGATATTGGCA
Source organism: Bryopsis sp. KO-2023 (assembly GCA_030272585.1). NCBI lineage: Eukaryota > Viridiplantae > Chlorophyta > Ulvophyceae > Bryopsidales > Bryopsidaceae > Bryopsis > Bryopsis sp. KO-2023. Next base: position 2,873,673 of record BSYQ01000007.1, on the reverse strand, counting down.
CTCCACGCCGTTTTCTCCCCACCTTCACGAGTGCCTGATTCACGAGGCTTGTGCATACGACATGAGAAATTTGACATTGCTCAGCTTCTACACCACTGATATCGTTCCTTCCGCAAATTTCCTTCCTAATGATAACCACACGCAATGCGGTCTGGTAAGTCTCAGAATCAGCAGCGGAATGAAGAGGTCGCCTGTTATGAATGCCACTGTGGGATATGATTTTCACTTTCGTTTTTCAAAAAAAACTTTTGAAACGAAGATCCTTTTCTTGAATGTGGAAATTTTGCCGCAATTTAAAAACATATATTAAATTTAAATATATATATATAAATTACAATTTGGGATCCATCTGTGATCGTTTGGGTGGAGGAAAAAAAAAAGTCTGATTTTCTTTGCTTTTTTTTCCTCGTCGGGGTCAGGGCTACAGAGGCATTTTGTGTGGTTCCTGCGATGATGGCTTCGGAAAGCAGCACGGCAATTGCAAAAAGTGTTTGGGGAAAAGTTCGTCCCGATTCTACATCGCCTGTGCAGGATTCTGGTCTCTGATTTTGCTGGGCATCACCATTCGAAGTGCAATGATCAGCATCAGCGAAATGGATCAAATGACCACTTTCCTGGAACAGGCCGCCAGTGTCACTCCGGGGCCTCCCGCCGAAACGAGGGAGTCAGACTCTCGTTCCTCCTCTTTGCACAGAGCTGCAAGCACCTCTCGGCGTTGGGTTGCTTCAGGTGATTGAGACAACAATCACCTGAAATAAAGATGATCTTATTTAACAGACGGTTTGGATGGATTTTTCTTTTTTTTTTTTGGGGGGGGGGTGGGGGAAGAAAGGAAAGAACACAAGACTTCTCCTTCTCTGGCATTATGGGGGGTGATGGCCTCTTTTTGCTGTAATTGATTGATTGATTGATTGGGCAATAATAGTTTGGTGCGTATATCTGTGTGGGGCTGGATCACCTCGTTGTCGAAAGCCTTCGTTGGGCAAGTATGTCTACTGGAAATTAACCATTCACTCATATCTCTGTGTGTGACTTGATGCACGGATCATATTGGGGGGTCATTCTGCCCATAGTGTTTCTTTTTTTTTGGGGGGGGGGGGGGGGGGGGGGCGGAGGCGAGGAGTGCATCAATTCAATGTTGACTTGCATTCCCATTCATCATTTTGTTTCTTGGTGCATCTTAGGGGATAGCTCCAGGGTTCTGGGGTCTAAGCATGCAAACGACATGATCTACCGAGCTCTGTTCGATAGGAAGGCTTCTCGCAGCCGTCGGTCGACCGCTGTTCCGGATGTCGAAGCCACCATCGATGAACTGAGCGAGTTGGAGGCTCTGGGGGGAGCTTCGGGCGAAAAAATGGGGGAGGCTCTGGGGAAAATCAGACCAATCATTGCAGCAGAAAATTTGTCGGAGACCCTCAAGGTATGCTCGATTTTGTGGGATGTATCAAGAGTGCAAAAATTGATTGGGTGGCAGTCTGTTGGATTCGGAGGATGGTTTTTTTTGTCGAAAATAGTAGTTTCGGGTTTTTATGCAATGAACGATGCAACTTTCGTTGACTTTGTGTTTTTGGATGTGTAGATTTGGACCAACTATTTGCAAGTGACGAGTTTTGCAATTGAAATTAATTCCAACTGGACGACATCCATCAAGGAAATGCTGGCAGTCCAAGGTAGGTCGCCTGTAAAAAAATGCTGCATGGTTTCTCCAAAACAAATCCTTGCTTTCCATTTTTTATCTTTCAGGTTCAGTTATTTCTGAATATGGCATGTTTCTTTTTCCTCTGAAAAACTTGATCCATGTTTTTCCCCTATCAAAAACTTGATGGATTTTTTCCATATATATATATATATATGTTGATGGAAATGTGGTTCTGTGCATTCAGATCTGATCGCTGGATTTTCCAGTGCCGAAGCTCTGGTGTCGGCGGAATGCGCGATCGGCGATAACCCTTCCCTGGCCGCCTCCGCTGGTGCCAGTCTATTACGCATATCCTACCCAGCGATTCTCTTCACGGTCATCGCCAGCCTCTTCTTCTTGGTGTGGCTCTTCCAGTACAGAAAAAAGACCGAAAACATGACTTGCCTCTGGAGAAACTGGACGATCGTGGTGATCGCCGTCCTGTTTTTCACCTACATCGAGCTCTCCGAAGAATTCATGCGCAGCATCAATTGCCTGCATCTCGACCGGTCAGACAGCGACAGCACGTATGCTGAGTTTTCTATAGCCACGAAATGGTATTGGGCGGAAGACACCGACCTGAGGTGCTTCGATGGAGATCATAACGTCGTGGCGGCGGTAGGAATCATCGGGCTGGTGATCATTACGTTTGGTATCCCCGTCGCGTTGCTCTTCTTCATGCTGGGGCTGCGCCAGAGGAAGGAGCTGTTCCAACATAAATACATGGACAAGTACGGGTTCGTTTACCAAGCTTACAAGCAGGAAACCTGCTACTGGGAGGTGGTCATCCTTCTGCGAAAGGCGTTGATCGTCGGGGCGGTGGTGTACATGCGACCTCTGGGGGGAAACATGCAAGCGATTCTGGCGCTGGGGGTGCTGAACGTGGCGCTGATTTTCCACATGGTGTATCGACCGTACAAGTATTCACACCTGAACCACTTGGAATCTGCGTCGCTCATCATTTCTATAGGGACCGTATACTCTGGGCTGCTGTTCAACGAGCCTCGCACCACGTTTGGAGGACGCGTCACCGTGAGCGTCGTGGTGATGCTCGCGAATGTTGGAATGTTTCTTTTTCTCGTCTTCCGTGCCGTCCTGCATTTCGATCGATATTCGACGAGTAAATTGATGTCTTATGGCAAATCGGTGCCTGGGAATCCTCTGTTAAGATACGTCAAGTTTTTCACGTATTTTGTCTTGACGTCTTTGCCGAAAAGCGCTGAGATGTTCGTCGAGGAGAAGATCGATGTCGTCATGGATCGGTTCAGAAAACGTGGCGGCGGCGTGGAAAAAGTTCAGCAGACCTCGGAAGGTAGCAGCGAGAATGAATCGAACGGTGATCAGGGGGGTGGGGAGCAGACGCCGCCACCAGTCGCGATTGATGTGAGTGGAAATAGAACTTAGTTGGGATGTATTGGCTGGATTTATGTTATATATGACTGCAGAACTGTTTTTTTTTCATGTTTTGTTCGCTCGAGGCATGTGCCAAGATTTAAACTCATAAGCCCCATGGTTTTTTTTGTTTTTTATAGTATTTTGATTCGGTTAGTGCGAATCTGGAGGGTGAAGGCTCTGGTTGTGTGCCTTCGTGTTTTTGTAAAAACATAGCTTACCTGGATGAGGTAATATCAGTTTTCTTTGAACAGTTTGGGTATATTTGGACTGAGTCAGCCTTCGGCAAGGGAATGAATGAGATATGTGAGATTTGAGAAAATGAGATTTGGGGCGATAGCATTTGTTGTGGAATAAAAAGGGTGGGTGTGTTAAAAGCATATATTGTGTGAATAACCTTATCTACTTCCACAGTTTTCTTGTCAGTTTCAAACTCGGAGGCCGAATCCCACACACTTTTGGAGATATCCAGCCATGCTTTGCCCCACATACAGTAGCATTCTAGTTTTGTCTGGAGGGATGTCGGTCTGATTTTGAGCGCACTCTTCAATTAAAAGAAAATAAAATAAGACGAAGATACACTTGCAAAAAAAAAAACTGTGGCTGTTTTGGAGTCATTGCATTTTAGATCGCACCAGTGATTAATACAAACAAACAAACAAACATCAAATTACAACAGAAGAGGCGCTTCTGTGAGATGTCATGTTGCTGGAAAGTGGTAGTATAGTTGGTCGTTCTTGGAATTGTGTCAGTCTGCTATGAAACCACATGAAAGAAATTTTATCGAGCGGAACAGCTTGCAGGCACATCCAGTTCCACAACAAACGAGCTTCCCCAGTCTGAAGGGGAAGAAAGAGCGTTCTCTGGATCCGCATCAACATGCATACCACTTTCAATCGATCTGGCCATAAACCCTGCATGTATTTTACGGAGAGCAAGCCACAAGCAACTCCAGCAAGCCTCAACATCACTCCAGAATTCATTTGTGTGGCAGCAATCTTGCAGAAACACAACTGGACGCCAGCGGTGCTGGTAAAAAACCAGGCCCCAAAAAAAACATCTAGGAAATATGTAGCAGACAGTCTGCACATCATGGTGCGTTCCATATTTTGGAATGCTGGAAATTCGCAATGTGAATGGGATCCAAGCTTTTTCTCCGAGCATTCTGCTGCAACAACTCTGAAAACTTTTCCCAAGAGCGATTTTATCACAAATAAAGCAATAGGATAAAAAAACGGTCCGTGGGCGACCACTGCTGTTGAATTTTGAGTTCCAAAATGGAACTGAGGTTAAGTGAGGTCATCCCATGAATCAGGGCTAAAGAAGCGGACGCTTCCCGTTATTGAAGTAGGAAACTTTTGTTTTTTGAAATCCACATTAAAAAAACGTAATTTCTTTTTTTTTTCTTGATCAACTCATTCTTTCAAATACGTTCCAACGTGAACAACTCAAGAATAGAAAATGAAGAATCAAGAAAGGAAAAATCAGGAATCAAGCAACAAGAATCAAGAATCAATCAATCAAGAATCAGTTTTAAGAAATTGAAGAATAAAGAATTAGTTGCACCGTCTTCAGCAGATTTTTCAACCACGAAATTTCCCAGGTCAGCCGACTGCAACCTCTTCCCAGCCTCTTTTCCAACATCCGACCCGTCTTTCCCTTTCTCATCAGAGTAGGACCACAAACTTGGACGTTGCCTTGAAGGAGTACCCCCAGTTGCTGTACAACTATTTTTGCACAGCCAGTGCATTTCTTGTCTTTGCCCTAATGAATTTGTACCGCCATTGAAGATTTTTTCTTTCACCTCATTGTTTTTCCTTATACAACGATATTGATTCCAAGCAAATTTTTCCTTTCTTTTTTCTTTTCTTGAGTTCACTTTCTCACAGTTTCATTTTTTCGTCCCAACATTCCAATTCTAACATCCAGAAATTGAGTAAGTCACCCTCTCCCTTCATCGAAAACATTTCCCTCGATTTCACCCTCCCTTGCTTGGATTGCTGTTTCTCTTTTTTTTTTTACCTTTGTTGGTTCTGGAACCATTTTTTCTTCTGTTATAATGACCCAATCAAAGTGAGGCTTTGTAGTACAGATCTGTCTACCAGTTTTAGAACATAGGGTGAACACTCGGTTGTCTGTGATGTCTTTTTTTGTAACCTTCTCGTTTTCCCCAATACAACACTTCCCTTTTTTTCTCGAGCGGCTTCTTCGTGTGTAATCATGATTTGATTTGATAAAACATATATTCTAACAAACAAACAAACAAACAAACAAACAAAATTACATATTTGTATTTCACCGTCTTTTATCCAGCATCAATTTTGAACATGTCATTTTGAGCATTACCTTTTCCATTTTGCCGGACAGTTTTTGTTTTCGACTGCAGATCATGTGAAATGCCTTTACTGTTATAGATGGGAGTGGGTGTTTGCTTGTTTTTCTGCTGAGGGTTTCCACCCAATATGTTGAGAATCGTTATTGTGAAAATTCATTTTTGTGTGGGGTGTGTCCTGCATGCACAGGATCCATGTGTTTTTTTTTCTCTCTTTTTCTTAAATTTTTGCCGCATGCGGTCTCGGCTTGCTTTGCATTTGATAAGCTTCCATACATAGGTAATCTATCAAAAGTTCGTTGCAGTGGAATACAAGGCACAACAAACCTCAAAGATATAGAGACTTACAATTAGTTCCAACCCGAATAAATAGGCCGCCTGGAAAATACGCAACACCAGAGTTCCCACTAGTATCCATGAACTTCCCCCGGCAATCAAATCTTGCAGAATCTATAACAGTAGTGAAGCGGATGTCTGACATCGAGGACAAAATATATGGAGATGTGAACGAGCACCCCCCCCGTGCTTTTCCACACAAGGCTTTCGTGTGTGCATCTTCAAATATTTCACCCCATGCCCTGGTATGATCTTCACTTTTCCAGAAATCCAAGACAACAAAGTCAGAAAAACGCACCATGAACAAGGCCAGCCGGCCACGAGGATAAAATGGGGATTTTTTCCAAGTTTTTCTGAGTTTACTCCTTCCTCTCTAGACAGATTTCAGAAGGTACTTCTCGACCACGCCTGCTCGGAACATTTCCCAGGTGAATTGCATGTGTTTCGACGAAAGTTCGTCGAAAAGCAGGCCTCCTTTGTCATCCAGTTGCTTCAGGCCGATCCAGTCTTCTTTGTATATGGGTTGGTCCCTGATCTCGATCAGTTTTTTCCCATCGTAAAAGCTGAACCACGCCGAATCCCTTGGGACGACTGGACATAGACAGAACAAGGACCGGGTTTAGTCATCCTCCTTTTTTTCGAGTATGGGAAAAATCAACCGATGAAAATCAAATTGATATGATTTCGATCGGTTAATGCTTCCCAAAGTTAAGACAGAAAAAGAATCGTTGGGCTTTTTTATCTCTGTCCTGTCTCCAATTTAACCCAACAGGTTTCTGCCAAGGATGAAAACAAAACACCTGCAAACCCCCTTTTCGATTTTCAGACGCCACACACAAAAAAACCTCCGTGTGTTTCCTTTAGAGTCCTTCAAAAAAAAATTCCCCTTTAAATATCCAAATAACAAAATGTTACCTTCAAACAGCATTTATCTAAAATCCATTTTGCACAGAAAACATTAAGGATCCCCCCCCCAAAAAAAAAAAAAAAAAAAAAAAGAAACAAGAAAGAAAGAAGGAAAATCAACCATTTACCTGATTCGGGGGGGGGGGGGGGGGGGGGGGCGTCTTTTCCACTCCAAAAATCAAGCTTATGAGTGTGCATATACTTTTAAAAGTGAAAAAGAAGAAAAACTCCACACCCACCCATGGTATCATCAGAAAATCTGAACATGATGAAAGCATCCAAAGCCGCAAGGTTTTTCGCATACAACGGATTTGCATCCTTTTCGTTGTTGATGTATGGAAGGAAAATGTTGTGTTCTAGATATCCCTCCAAATTGTTCGGATCCTGAGAAAAAGGCGAAAAAACACATCATCAGTATGCATGCTAATTCCTCTGTTTTCGAGATATGCAAGGTGGTTTTCCTTGCTTTCCTTGTTTTGTGGGTATTTCCTCGAAAATGGAGGATCAAAATCACATCATCTAATGAAAAAACTTTTTTTATCAGAAATGCATGGATCGCTGAAGAAACTGCGGAAGAACACACTGGGGTAACAGGAGAAAAAAACCCCGCTGTAAACATCCAACAGCATTCGCGGCAAAGGTGATGAGATACAATGGTTGGATGGGCATATACCTTCACATATTGTGCTTGAATGATATGAGTGGATGGCCAGCTCAGGTAAGCTCCCTTGTTTGCGAGATAAGCCATCCATTTACACAGGAAACCAGATCCAGGACTTGCACATCAGAAACAAAAACCCATCAGATTCCAACACCAATAGCACATCGCCCCCCCCCCCAAAAAAAAAAATAAAAAAAATAGAAGAAAATTTCTCCACTTAATGCAGACCTGTATCTACTTTTATTTTTGCTTTTAGTGTTTTTTTTGTTCCCTTTTTATTTTTGTTGCTGAATCAACAAAACAGAACAAGAAAAGCAATGATGAAAGCGTATATCGATGGTTCGATTTTACTCACAGGCATGATGGCACGCTCATGACACCCTGATGTTGACCTCCGATGCTGATCAAATTTCGAATCTTGGGAAGCTTGTGGTGGCACCGCTCCACCACTGCCTTTGAATGAAACAAAACACACCCCAAACATCAACTCACCATCGTACTGATAATTTACAAACACAGACAATGCCAGGATTTCCACAATCTCCATCTCAGAAAAATTATGAGCCGCAAAGCCAGCTTGTATATGAACGAAGCCCCCCCCCCCCCCCCCCCAAACAAAAAAGCCAGATGGGGTCTTATTCTTCAAGAAATGTGGTTGTGTTGTTAACATGCGACCCAGCATTTGTCTCACCTATTGCCACACGAAGCAGAATTTTTTTTTCGAGCAGACGATCATAATTTCTTCATTTGAACAGTTTTACATTCCTCACCCGCAAAAATTGCCCCCCTTGTGAAAAGCCGACAGCATCGAAACCATCTTTCAGCTCCTCGACCTTTGCAAGTTTTTCGCAAGCTTCTGCGACCTGGGTAAGAACGAACAAAAAAACAATAATAATCAATCGCACCACTCCAAAAAAAAAAAAAAAATCAAAAATCAAGAAATCAACAGTGATGATCTGCTGGGTTGTTTAACAAATGGGGCATGAAACCTGAACAGGAGTTTCGAATGCCTTTTGTTTTCAACATGGCCAATGAACCCGACGGGTCAAAATGAGACTGCTGAATCCTCTTTTTTTCCTATTTTAGAAACCATGAAAACAGTGAAACCTCGATAAAAGTGAACAGAATTAATTTCTGAGAGGGTTTGTTGCTAAGCTGGGATACGTCTCAATTTTGGTCGATAGAACTTCCTTGCAAACACAGCAAAAATCTGTGAAAGCCCACTGAACCCTATCTCAGAAAAAGTAATATACACACATATATATAAAAACAAATTTTTTAAAAATTAAATAAATAAATTACCAACCCAGGCATGCTTGTGTTGTTGAGATGAACTATCAAATTTTGAAAAGCAAGAAGAAAAAAAAAAGCACCTACCTGTTCATTCACATTTCCAAAATAACCAGCTTTGATGTCTTCACTTTCACTGCCAAAGCCAATGCTGTAAACAAAAACCCCTTAGGTCACAAAACACAAGTGTCAGACCAGATCGCTCAGGGAAAAGAACCAATCGGAATGCTGCAATCCCCAGAAAAGCCAAAAAATAAAGCAGCTTTTTCTACATCACATAGAAACCTGAAACCTGAAACCCGATGTAAGAAAAGAGACTGGTTCGGCCCCCCGCCCCCCCTTCTTCACCCAACGTCTCAGGGTCTGACACTTGCAGCACACGCTTGTTAAATGCTCTCACCATATTCGCTCTCAAGCTCCGCTATCAAGGAGCCGAGACCCCTATTCGGATCGCAGCAAGAGTCCCCCATCCCGTGCCAAAACACCAGGGGCAACATCTTGGCTGTCTTGGGGTCGTCAGCATTGGCGACGACTTCCGTCGGAACACGGGCCAGAGAGAAAGACGAGTCATACTCGAGGGGGGCAGCGTGTGCAGCACCCCACACAGCAGCGAACAAACAAAACAGGGCTCCAGACATCTGAACCATTGTAGCTGCTAGCATATCTGGCTGTGAGGATGGATGGACGATTTGAACTAGGCGCCAGCACGGCAGGACCCTGTGTTGGATGGTTGGATGTATATTGAAGTGGAGGGGGATGAGAATTCCACGCCGTCGATCATATCAACTAGATATGCAGTGTGTGGGCGTGATGCAACTTTTCACTGGTACGAGCTGGATGGTCCTGGCAGTTCAATATGGTGGTTCTGAAACCCCAAGCGATATTGCCGACTGCGGCGTGAGGAAAGCGATCGGTTCGCGCCGGAAAGGTGGGGGGGGGTTGTGTTTTTTGTTGGCCAATGTTTCGTTGCATCTCCATTACCTGTCTACGTTCCCGAACCAGCAGGTTCATGAAAATTAATTTCGACGGGAAAAAGGGGAGGTTTGGGAGCCCCACACAGTTCGCGGGCGCTGAAGCGGGGAGGGTCTGTGCGTTGTTTTTGTGTTTTCGTGAACTGGAGGGGGGGGGGCGTTTTTCGGATGCAGATTTGGCACGCTCTTGATGCGTGTGGGGGCCAATCTCTGCGTGTGTGCTGATTGCAGGATCAATCTTGTGTTTCTGGTTTCCCCAAGATTTCCTCGCACTACTGCGCGCTTTTGCCGCGTTCCATTCATGCATTTCCTTTGAACGACGGCATTTTTTTTTCGTTCGCTCGCCGTTTTTCCCACACCCCGTTTTTTTTCCCGCTTCGTCCGTGTTGTCGCACTCCAGGACACGACTGACGAGCGCGTCGCGAGTTTGCGCGCCCGAGAGGAAAAAACACCATGTCGTCGATTCTGGACACGTGCAGCCTTTTGACCGTTGCGCCCGCCACCGCCACGCGCAAGGGTCTCAGGAAGAGTTTTGCGAAGTCTCGAGCGGACATCGCGCCCCGACTCGCTGCGATCGTGGGCACCGAGAAGAAAACCCACTTGGACGCACCATCCGACCCACTCGACGTACTGAACCGTGACATCTCCTACTTGGAGGATGTGACCGGCGTTCCCCTCCTCGAGAGCGTCGTGGACGCTCACGATCAAGTACGGAGCATCTGCGCGCGCGCTTCGATATCGAATGTGGCGGAGTCCCCGTCGCTGTCGTTGTCGCAACAGCTTCTGACGTGCGACTGTTTTTTTGGCCTGTTCAGCTGGTATGCCTATTGAATCCGCTCGCTGCCGAAGAGCGCCACAAGCACCTCGAAAAACAGGTCGCGTCGCTTCAGCGTGAGCTCGACATCGCGCACACTGAGGTGGGCCCCTTCTCTCTCTACAAAACAGTCACCTCCTGAATGAAAAACTTTCTCAAAGACATCCAAAACGTGCAGAGAATCTCCAACAAACTCAGTAACTTCGAGCCGAAAGGTGGGCTTGCAAAACGAAGAGTCCAGAATCACGGACACAATGGTTCTCCTCAAAACAGGTGCACGACACCGAGGAGCGACTTTCTGGATCCATCGCGTACCTTTCGGATCTCGAGCAGCGGGTCAAGAGATTGTCCGACGCTCCTGCACCAGCTCCAGCGAAACCGGAGAAACAACGACGCAGGCGTTCGAGTGGTTTGGAGAGCACTTTGAACGTGCCGAATGGCTTGAAGGAGCATTGGCACCCCGTCTGTTTCTCGAGCAAACTGCCCAAAGACATGATGGTCCCTGTGGAGCTCTTTGAGGAGGATTGGGTGGTGTTCAGGTGCTTAAAACTCACAGCCCTTACTAACATTGGGCTATTCCTGTTCAATTCAAATCCATATTTAAAAATATGCAACCTAACTAGAATTTGAAAGATCCCCCTGACTGACTTCCTGCAGGTCGATTCCCCCCATGCCCTCCACTGTATATTTTATATTGTATTTATGAATATTTTTAGAATTATTATTCCTACTGTTTTGTAGGAATTGAATGGGTTTCTTAAACTAGGTTTCTTAGGTGATTTATTACTCATAATCCCCAGTCTGACATTTTCCATGCTGCTACCCTTTTTTTCCCAAGAGATGAAACCGGGGCAGCAGCCTGTTTGATGGACGAATGTGCTCACCGAGCTTGCCCCCTATCCGCTGGAACGGTGGTGGATGGCCAAGCTCAGTGCCCTTACCACGGCTGGAAATACAACGGAGCTGGAGAATGCACCAAAATGCCTTCCACCGTCCAATGTAAAGGTGTCGGCGTAAAATCGCTCCCGGTCGTGGAGCAAGATGGGCTTGTGTGGGTATATCCTGGGGTAGAATCGCCTGGGGAAGTGCCGACCTGTGCAAGGCCCCCACCCGGTTTCGAGGTACATTCTGAACTGCTCATCGATGTGCCGGTGGAGCATGGGCTGTTGCTTGAGAATTTGTTGGATCTTGCTCATGCACCCTTCACGCACACCTCTACGTTTGCCAAGGGCTGGCCGATTCCCGACATCGTCAAGTTTAAAGCCAACCAGATGTTGAGCGGAAATTGGGAGCCTTACCCGATCGACATGGCGTTTGAGCCGCCTTGCATGGTTCTGTCCACGATCGGATTGGCCAGACCTGGGCAGGTGGAGAGGGGAGTACGGGCGTCTCATTGCCAGAACCACCTCCATCAGGTGCACGTATGTCTGCCTTCCAGCGAGGGGCGAACCACCTTGCTGTACAGAATGTCGATGGATTTCATGGGGTGGACCAAGCATGTGCCGTTCATTCAGCGTTTTTGGAGTTATATTGCTGATCAGGTGCTCGGGGAGGACTTGGTTTTGGTGAAGGGGCAGCAAGATAGATTGTCGCGTGGAGGGGATGTTTGGGCGAACCCCATGCCGTACGATAAGTTGGGGGTGAGATACAGGAGGTGGAGGAATGCTGTCGGAAAGGGGGACAGGAAAGAGCAAGCAACGGTCGAACAGGAAATGAAACCCATGAGCGCCGGGGAGCTTTTCGCAGTGGAAGAAACCTAGAATTTTGGGGGATATCTTTGATTGTCCAGTGGAAAAAGATTGGGATTCTAATGGTATGGATGTCTCATTCATTTTTTTAGGGGGGTTTGAAAGTTGAAAACAAAAAAAAAACAAAAGGAAGCGTTTGGGATCCCCCCTTGTTTCGAAAATATCTGAATTTTTCTGGTGTTGATTTTCGGAATGGGGGTGTATTAGTTGCGAGGCGATTTTCCCTCTCTCTCTCGAGAAATGGAAAAATAAGGGAGGAGGGGGAAGGTTGGTTCAGAGAAGAAAAAAACCGAGAAGTTAGGGAGGAAATTGGATGTCTGACAGATGGTCGCCATCTGCGCACTGTGTGTGGGGTGCGGAAAAAAGGGGGGGGGGGGGAAGAAAGCAAAAAAATGAGACAAGTGCATGTCAATATTTTTATTATCTATTTTCTAACGCATGAAACTTGTGTCACCATTTATATATAAAAAAAAGGAGGGGAAAAAAAGAGAGAGAGGAGAGATTTTTTGACTCTATGTAAAACAGAGGGGTCTGATTCTGGACAGTTGGGGCTTTTTTCGGGGGAAAAGCAAGAAGGAAAGAGAAAATATGGGGGGTTGAGGAAAGAGGGAAATTATTTGTATGTGTTGGGAGTGAAGTAGTGTGCAGATGGTGTCTGTTGGAGGGAGGAAAGAAAAACGAAAGAAAGAAAGAAAAAAAAGTGACTCTGTGTGTATTTCCGCTCCTTTTCTCTTCTTGCTGTTTGCAGGTGAGATTGGTTAAGCGGGCATGCGATGTCGGTTTTTTGAAAAAAAAAAAAGGAGGGAAGGGGGGTTTATAAAGGGGGGATCTCGAGGGTTCTGGACATTTGAGGGGAATCATCATTCTTGTCGTCGATTGTTCATTTTTTGTCTTTTTCCACTGGGGAAAGTTTGGCTTTGGGTTTCTTTAAGACCTGCTGATTTGCGAAAAAGGCGGTTTCCAAAAGGCATGTGAGACGCTGGCTCTTTTTCTGTCTTTTTCTTCTGTTTTTTTGATGTTATTGGAAGAAAATTAGAAAAGCCAGTGTAATGTTTGGGGGGGGGGGGGTTGCGATATATGGTTAGAGGTGTCGAGACGTGTGTCTGCCTCCTCTTCATAAAGGATGACTAATTTCTTTTTTCTGCGATAAAAATTCCCGTGGAAAAAGAAGAGTTATTCTCAGCTTAAAAAAAAAAAAAAGAAGGGGAGGGGGGAGGGGGAGTTGACATCCACTAACGGAAGGAACAAAAAACAAAAAAAGAAAAGAAAAGAAAAAAAGAGAAGAAATTTGAGAAGATTTGCATTTGGTTTTGGTTTTTTTTATTTCCTTTCTGTTTTTGTTTTTTTTTAATTTTATAAACTCGAAAAAAAAATGGGGAAGATTAGTTTTGCGGTTTTGTGGTTTTTGTTGGTTTTTGACGGTAGGAACCTCTTTTGATATTCTATAACAAAAGAAACACTAGATGAGCGGGTGAGTGAGGGTTCGCCTTTTGTTGGAAAAAAAAACGATATGGACTCCCCGAGGCGCTGATGCCTCGAAGTCCATATCGTCGATCCATTGTGTTTTTGTCGGTTGGTTGGTTGTGACTTTCTAAGGTTCATTTAGATCGGGGGGTAGTCGGTGCTGTAATCTTCTTCGTCTAGCATTGTGACGAGAAAAAGGAATTTTGCAGCCCAGAGGGTGGTTTTCATCTGCTGTGTGTTTTCGTGAGTGTGGATAAGCTTGTGCATCAAATTGTGTGCGGGGGGGTGTTGATCTTTGCAAGAAAATGGCAAGAAATGCTAACAGGGGGAACATTCTTGATAAGAATGTCTGCCCGGATTTCAGTTCTGCTTGTTTTGTGTTTTTTTGGGGGGTAGAACATTCCATTGTATTTCCTTTCCATTGCTTTCACTGGAACTGCTTACCGACTGCTTTCCCTTCCAGTCCAGTTTCAATCCAGTTCAGTTTTTAGTGAGCTGCGTTTGATCCAGTTCTTAGTGAGCTGCATTTGAGTTTGATGCATTCAATGGGTGTGTGCTTGACTGTTATATTGTGACATGAATGGGATTCGAGATAACAGCCGCGAATTGAATTGGGTGATTGGGGCCTTCAAAGATAACTACTGTGTGTGAAATCCAGCACTGTCGAAGGAACTGTCGAGTTTTATCTATGATCGGTTGTGGCATGACGTCTTGGGGAAACAGCACCAAAAGCCATCTTCGACCCCTTTTTAAAAGTTCGTCGCTATGTTGGCTTGGGTGGCGGTGGTGCTGACAGTTGGGGTGGTCACTCTTCGAAGGGGGGTGTCGCGCAAGGAGATCGATGCCACGCAGGGATCCAGCGCGAAAGATGTCGCGTCGCGCGGTGCACCACCCTCGACAAACTCACAGATGCTGCAGAGGCTTTACGCCAATCATCGCTGGATCGTCGCGATACTGTTGCTAGGCGTCCTGTTCCTGACGCTTTCGAAACCAGCTGCGAAGTTCGCAGGCTTCGGAGGAGATGCGTGCACCGCGTTGTCGTCCGCCGATAGAGCCTCGTTGCTTGCGGAACGCTCTGGCGTCGATCACCCCATCACGACCGATCACGAGGAAGCGCAGGTTCATTTCAACCAAGGGTTGCTGTTTCGGTGGGCGTTCAACGACGTCGAAGCGTCCAAGTCGTTCAAGTTGGCGTCCAAGTTAGATCCGGCGTGCAGCATGTGCTGGTGGGGCCAGGGGTACGCCATTTCTCCTCACTTGAACTTCCTTTTCCACGACGCGGATGCTGCATACCCAGTGGCTTCGAAAAACACTTTGAACGAAGTGAGGGAGCGTGTCCAGCGGGGCCTCGAGATCGCCGAGCAAAACTTGGCTAAATCCCCCGACAACGCCACGCTAAAAAAACGGGAAATCGCGTACATGCAGGCGACGCTGTTGAAATGCACTCCAAAGGAAATGACTGTCCTGGACCAATTCGCATCCGAATTGAAATTTGCCAGCAAAATGCTGGAGTTGTGGCTGGAAGAGCCTTCGGATGTGGATGCTGGGGTTCTGGCTGCCGAAAGCATCATGATACTCTTTTCCTGGAGGTTTTTTTATCCTTCTGGGGAAAAAGGGTCAAACTCCGATGTCAGTGGTTCGACGTGGCAGGGTATGTTGAATGAAGCAGCCTCGCTGTCAGGATTAGCCCCCACTTCAGTTGCAACCACGTTGAACGATGTCGGTGTGGAAATCGGGGACTTCTTTTCGAAAATGCCACTGGATGCATCCGTGCATGCAAGCCGAGTGGATGGCGATCGCATGCGGCCAGGGGCTCGGGTTGCGGAGGAGATTCTGCTCAGGGTTTTGCATGCAAATCCATCGCATGCATATGCAGTTCACCTCCACATTCACCTGACTGAGGGGGGGCCCCCTGGGGAAAGCAGCGGAGCTCCAATCAAAACAGTACCCTTTGCTGATAATTTGGTGAAAGCTGCACCGCATGCGGGGCATCTGTTGCACATGCCATCCCACACGTACCTCCGGGTCGGGCAGTACGAAAAAGCGGTGGAGTGCAACATTCGATCTTACGAGCAAAACGTCAAAATCGGGAAGTCATGCATGTCGGGATATGTCCCTGAACATGATTTAGACGTCTTGGTGTATGCAGCAAGCTCTGCTGGTATGTTGGCTGTGGCGGAAAAATATGCCAAAGCTATGCAAACCCTTCCCGAGGATGTTGCTGGACCATACGTGTCGAGCGGCCATGAATACGTTTCGCTCATTTTGGTCTGGGTGAGGTATGCCCACTGGGAAAAAATTCTGAATGCCAGGGGGCCCGCTGAGGATTCGCGTGGGAGCTCCTCCAAGGGAGGCCCTGAATTCAGCAAACTGATTTGGAAATTTGCTCGATACTTGGCGATTTCCCAAACGTCTCGAAAAAGTCGCAGGGAATTGCTGGTCGATGCTGGCGAGGGATTGGTGGAGTTGAACGAACTGCTGGGGCAGGTGCCGGAACCTGTCATGTCGAAGCCTGGGGATGGTGTCGGGATTTATTCTCAGCCCTACATCGACCTGGGCAAGCTGTATGTATTGGAGGCTTCTGCTCGTTCTGCTGTGTCGAAAGGCGACATGGTATGCGTAAAAATGAGAAGCAAACTAAACTACGAGAATGGGATTTTGTAGCTTGGCCTTTCATATTATTTTTGATTTTTGATTGAGAGCACCTAACGAATAATGAACACCTAACGCATCATGAAGTCAGACCTGTTATATATTTTTTCTTTTCTTTGTTGTCCAAAGGCTGCTGCGAGGGGCCACTTGGAGGATGCCGTCAAATTGCAAGATTCGATGGGCTACATGGAACCCCCAAGAGTCCATCAACCAGTCAGACAATGCTTGGGGTGGCTGCTCTTCATGACGGGGGAACCCACTCTGGCCGAAAAAGCCTTTCTGGAGGACCTGGGTGAGGTGCCCCTCAATCCTTGGTCCCTGTTCGGCTTGGCTTCGTTGCACAGGGACGAAAGCGTCTCGACTGAATACCAAAGGTTGTATGAGCAGGCCTGGAAGGGTGGGGAAGAAGGTTTATCATCTAGTTGTCCAATGATATTTTAAGATCGTGTTCATTATGGGTAGCTGGCGCATGGGTAGTTTTTGATAAATGAAGTGGGGTGGGGTGATGCACGAGAAACTGGCATGACCTTCGGGATGTTTTTGGGGGGTTGGAAGATGGCTTTGACAGAAAGTGTGGTATGCCACACTTTCCTACGTAGGAACGAACACCACCACCGAGAAAAACAGCAACAAAACAACTTAGTGAGCACCTGCGACAATCATCTGTGAATCGCATCAAGAAATTCCCCAGAACGCATTTAGCACAATCGCACTGTAATTGGGGGGGGGGGCAACTCACAGATGGGAAGATTAGGATTATAATGAACTACTTGATGTAGTTTTGGTAGGATGGACAACTTGTGTGGGAGTTGGGACCTTTTCCTGTAGAATGTAAAATTGGACTTTACCCAGCGATTGGGGGTTCAAACCCAAGACTTGAATGTGTGTTGTGCCAAACTTTCGACTGTGGGAAAAAAAGGCTCAAATTTTTTTTTTCCTCATGTGTAAACAGATTCCTAAGATTCCTAACAGTGGATACAGAGAACCAACCACATAAGACCAAGTGCAAAAAAAATGCAACTTTGGACTCAATTTTGCATGAGTCCAACAACCTGACTATCCTTCACAATCGTAAATCGAACGCCACCAGGGGTTCTTCTTTTGGACTCACTCCTATTTTTGTTTTGGACTCTGTCGTCCTGTCTGACTTTGGGACTCGCTCACGAACAAACAAACATAGACAAACATGACTACGTTCATTTGCTCAAATACGACCATGGGGCTACTCATCAAACGTCACAAAAACAAACGGTAGAGGACCAACGAGGTGATGTTTACATCGCTTCGAGCAAATTGTTTTCGTTGGCAAAAAACTTTGACAAAGAAAAGCCCATTCATTATGCTGGTCCAGGCAAGATAGGCACCGAGCTCTTCATGTCAGACGTCCCGTAATGGTTGAATGCGTAGGCAGAGCCGCCATGGTGTGAAATGTCCAATCCTTGGTCTTCGTCCCTCTTGCTCACCCTGAGCCTCCCAAGTTTATTCAAAATGAAGAACAAAAGACCGGAAGTTACCAGACTCCACGCACCAATCGCAAGAACGGCCAGCAACTGAATCCCCAGCTGTGCAATGCCTCCTCCATAAAAGAGGCCGTAGTGGTCAGCACAACCTTGATACCCTGACGTACAAGTGTCGGTTTTGTTGGGAAACAGTCCAGCAGCAATAACGCCCCAAACTCCGCACCCTAAGTGAACGGCGCTCGCTTCAAGGGGGTCGTCGATTCGAAGCCATATCAGACCCTCAGCAAAATAAAAGTAAACGACTCCAGCTACTATGCCTGCGACACCAAGCCAAACAGAATATCACATCCCCAGAACCCAACACTGCAAACATCATTCTACAACTGATCAGCTTTTGGCTCATTCATCAACAAAGTCCTGCAACCCGATTGGGTCATGTTTCTAAAAATCCGAAAAGATCACAGATCCATAGACTGGCAGTCCTTGCTTCGTTTTGCAGCTTATCCACCAGTGAGGAGGGACGCACATGTTCTGTCTGGGATTTCTCTTTTTATGGCTTTATAACCATTTATGTGTATTAATAGCCGAAATGATTCTCTGCGAGCACTTGAGCTCCTGGCTGTAACTCTGCAGGTTTAGTAACCATCAGGCACTATCGCCAAAAAGATATGGTGTGTGCTTTCGGTAAATATCCGTACCGATAATAAGGGCATCGTGGGCGTCGATGGTCGAGCACGCGCTTGTGACCCCAACCAAGCCTCCCAGGATTCCGTTAAGCAGTGGAGCAATGTCGGTGTGCTTGCGTTTGAGAAAGCATATCGTGAGTGCGGTGCACCCGCCGGCTGCTCCCGATATCGTCGTCGTCACAGCGACCTTTGAGGCGGTGCTGACCATGCCGTAGAACTTGAGCGTTGAGATGGGATTGAAGCCATACCATCCAAACCATAAGAAAAACGTCCCCATCGTCGCCAACACAGTCGAATGACCTTTGGGAACGCACGCAGGCCGTTAGCTCTGGCGATACAAGTTGTGGTTGCAAACATGGGCGACAGCAAGCACCCTCCTTACCTTGCATTTCCGTTACGCTCCCGTCCGGGTTGAAACGGCCAGATCTTGGTCCAATAATATAAGCAGCTGCAATCGAAGCTGTGCCGCCGCACATATGAACCATCGCCGATCCAGCGAAGTCAATGAGCCCATTGGCGCCCAAGAGCGGAGGGGACCGAAAAGCTGAAAGCCACCCTTCACTGGACCATCCCCAGTGCACGACGACAGGGTAAATAAAAGCCGTGATACAACAAGTGTAGATAACGTAGGCGCTGAATTGACATCGTTCTGCGACGGCGCCAGACACGATCGTTGCGGCGGCTGCGGAGAACCCCCATTGAAAGAGCCAAAAAGACCAAAAGCTGGGGCCTGATGTCATTTTGTCATCGAGAAGAAGAAAATTCTGTGCAACGCACAAACAACACTTCAAATCTCAAGAGCATTTTAAGAAAGAAAAAAAAGGGAGAATACATATATAATTTATTTATTACGAATAAATACGTTCACGAATTTGGAAAGATTCGTTCAGGCATATGCATCCCTGTTTCTGATTCCCCACGAAACAACTCAGTCCCTGAATTTCACAACGCAAATGGAGGTGTGAACGTTAACTGTTTCTAAGTCCAGGTATGGAGGATAAACTTTCTGCCAGGTGGAACAACATACTTTTCCTCCAATGAAGGGGTTGGGCGCTAGCCCATCGTCTCCATAGGCAAAGGCAAATCCCACTGCCCACCAGACCAGTGCGCTGATGCATGCATCTATCACGTTCTGCAAGACAACCATCCTCAATATCGATTTTTTTCTGAAACGAAAGTCGCACACCCTGATTTCTCTATCTGTAATCGACTTGCCTTCAACAAGATATTCTTGGTGTTCCCGATCCTGACGGTGCCCGCTTCCAGCAGTGCAAAGCCACTCTGAAAACGAAAAAGAGTTGGATTAGAAGTTTTCCCAAAAAGACGCTCCTTTGAGACGTGTGGTCAGGGAAACCAGTAAGAGACATCACTGTGTTGGGTTTGCAATCCGACAAACGACAACAAGCAAGCAGAGCCTAGTTTAGGTTAGATTGAATCTGCCGTATGTTCAAGACATCGTTCTGATTGCTATGATGCACAGTTCTCGGCCACAGCCGTTCCACCACCACCACAGCACCTGCATGAAGAAGACCAGTATGGAGCCAAGAAGCATCCAGAATGTATCCAGGTCCGTCAAGAGCTGATTGACTGTGCCATCGCTCGAAGTCAGCCGCACGTCAAAAGCCTCCGCCCGCGCGGCGAGAGCAGTAATCGCTTCGTCCAGGCGTGATATTTCCGCAGTACTATTCATGTTGCCAGTGTCAGTTTAAAACGCTTGAAGTTGCTACAAGGCCGAGAAGTCCAAAAGCTTAAGCTTCGTGCCCACGAGTTCATCCCAATATATACTCCGAGTCTAACCGTTTTGGGAATGGGGCCACCCGGTCAACAAAACACCTTTGTGATCTCGTCACACATTACTACGCATCAAAAACACTTAGCTTAGGATAATCCCAGGTCGTCTGACAACATATAAAACTGTAGCCAGTGTAGACATGGAGAAACGTTCGCGAGCAAGCTCGGTGGGTTTGAAGGACAAATAGACGGCCGCTTTCGACACCTTTCAATTTGAATAAGAGGCTGGAGTGGAGAAAGTGTGTCTCTCTTTAATTTTCTGAGCATTGCTTTATGGATTTCCACAGGCAGATTCCCCCATCCCCTTAACAAACGCACCAAGCAGGCATCAGATCAAGACATACACAGAGAGTACAAATGGGAACCTTCCTAGTCCGCAATACACCACCATACTTTTTTCTTTTTCCTCTCCCCGTTTTTTTATAAAAATGAAATCTGTTGTGTGTGTTTTGCCTGTAGCGTTGCCTAGGTTTGTATGAGAGTTTTCTCCCGACTATTTGCTAGTTGTTGCTAGTAGGACCGACACTTCTTTCCAAAAAAACAGCAACACTTTCCTGGTTAAGTGGGTTGCTTGTGGTTCAATCGGGTCCAGTCTCATGTTTCGATCTGAGAGGTTGAACGTATTAGCCGTCTCACTCTTAATAAGAGAATGTTCTCCGGTGGAGGATTTTGGCTTTTGTCCCTTGTTTTGTTTAGAGAAGGATCGGAAACAAGGAATTTTTTCCTTTTATCGTTGCATGACGTGAGAAACGCCACCTGCAGATATGCTTGCATTATAAGCAAGGAAATGAGAGAGTCATGATGGCACAATCAAAATTAACAACCAAAAAGGTAAAAAATGCTGAGACATAAACTTAAACAAACATGATTATCAGCATTCCTACACGATCATCGCCGTTTTGCTCATGGCCTTCCCCAGTCTCCACCCTTTTTCAAGAAAAGTAAGTCAAGACCCACCCAGATACCCCTCCCTAAACGCACTTCAGTCTTTTTCCCTCCTTTCTGATATCAGCCTAATATAAGCCTCCCTTGCCACATACATCACTGGAAATCTCAAGACATTTGCGCTGTTCGCACACAACATGGACGCCGTAGGTACCAAGTGGAAACAACGGCTCGATCCGAACCATCAGGTCTGTGGAAAAGAGGAATGGTTGGGAAGATAAAACGAGGAAGATTGACGGGAATTGATAGGAGGAATGAGGTTGAGCGTGGAATAGGGAATTGTATTGCAAGTAGGCAGGACGGGTAGTACAGTCGGATATGGGGATATATATTGTGACAGTTGGAAGTTGAGACATCCTTGTAAGTCCCTTTAGGGCGTAGCCACAGTGTCCAAAGTGTGTACTACCTTGTTGTTCCATCTCTCTCCATCACTTCTATCGAAATACTTGAAGGCCCACAAGGAACCCCAGAAAAAAAAAAGGTTGATTTTTTGAGAAGAAAGACTCTCCTCCTGACCTTGAATGAACATTCATCATACTCTTGATCTTTGAATTGTACATTTCAACATTTCTGTTTGTGGGCTCTTCCAGTGGGATTTATTATTTAGGCAACATGTAATCATTGATTGATTTAAAGGATTGATATAAATATTTTTGGAGAGAGAGGTTGAGTTATTTTGTTTTGATTGTTTTGTTGTGATTGTTTTGTAAAGTTTTGAACAGTGCATTCAAAAGAATTCAGTGTGTCTAATACACGCATCAAGGCACTTGATAGAATTTCTGTCAACTGTGACAGAAATTCGGTCAGCATTATACTTTACGCTCTTCCCTATCTTCTTGGGCAAGGTTGAGAAGATACTGCAAACATGGAACGTTCTGATTTTTTGTCTAACGATAAAACATGGAGCGTTCTGATTTTTTGTCTAACGACGAACTGTTGCAGATTCTAGAAAATATAGAAAGTATCCTCGGGGTGCAGTCACATCCCCAATTGATTTTCGAAGCTCTCGATTCGATGGCGATAGCACACCATTTCAATGGGACTCCAACGTTTGTCCTGGTCAGCTTATATTTCCAAAGGGAATCTGGGTTGATTTTAGTGACTAAAAACAAAGCGCTACGTCTTTGGATGAAGTAAAAATCCATCATGTTGTTGTGGATAGGAAGAATTTGATGGGTGCAGCTCCGCTGGTTGCCGAAGACATAGTCGTTTTGAATTGGTCCCTGATATTTGAATGTATCGAAGATTGATAAACCTAGACAAAATGCGTAGACCGTTAGGGGGATTGATCCTTGAATATTAAAAGTATGACACAAATTCAACCTTCCGACTCTTGTATTTTTCCTGGCCACCACATTTTGGGTACAAACATCGAGATGCGGACGTCCAGTTCAAACAGTTCGACCGAATTTGGTGAATCCACTTTGTCGCAGTATAACGGATTACTGGAATCTGCTAGTAACGGGGATTGTGGTTGTCAACTTCCTTTAACTTCGATAAAGGAAGTTATTGATGCAGCGTTCGCAAAGGAACGGACCTTTCAAACGAATTCGAAGTGGAAAAGCTTCAAGGAGAGTCCTTTGTCGTTTCTAACCAAAAAAACGATTTGTTCTTCGTGGTTGACAACGTTGAAAAGGAGATACAATCTCCCAGACTACAAAACCACAAGGGACTGGACATGTTTGTTGAGAGGAGTATTTCTGTTGTGTAGGGGGAACAAGAGATATTCTTTGTGAATTTGTGTGTTCAATAACTGTGATGATGGGTCATGGCGACAACGTTTCAGCTTTGGTGGTTTCTTGTGAAATGGGAGTGGGGTTTGATCATGGATTGGTCAGTGTTAAAAAACACTGGTTTCAGGTGGCTGAACTCCTACAAAAAATGATAAGGATGAAACAACATCAATGTGTTATGCAAACCCTGTGGAATTATACCATTTGATTGGGATGCATTTACTATAATATATTTTGAACAAGGATTCTTCCAGATGGAGGTGCATGTTAATGACTCTCTCTAAAGACAAACGACAATGGTTGATGTTCCGATTCAGTCCAATCCGCTGTTGGACGGTGACCTCTTTGGCTGTCGGTCCGTCAGACCATGAAAGTCTTGCATAATTTTCAACGCAACTGAACCTGCATCTCCTCTCTCAAGGTTGTGGGTTTTGTTTGGGGGAACCTGCAGAAGCTCAATATGGTATTGATCGATTTTGAGATATTCCAGCACTCTTTTATAGGGTTGATTTTGAGACTGTGGTGATATGTCGTTTCCAAAAAACCCAGAGTTGTAGGAATGAATGCAAAAAAAAACAAGCCATTCCTGCTGCATACTCTTCAATAAAATCAAAAGACACCTTGATATATATTTGTATCACTCTTGATCGAGTTTAAGAAAACTCGTTGGGGGCCACAGCAGGCGGCAGTTGTTCTCTTACCACCACAAAATTTTTAGGTTTTCTAGTTTTTTTATTTTTTTTTCTACATAGATATTTCCTGTTTAATTTATGCCATCACTTCTTGTAGTTCTTTCCCTACGTTGTTTTTTCTGCCAACTACAGTAAAATTAATAAAGACAGCAAAGTAGCTTCTTTGTTCATGTTTATATATCCATGGAGATTGGGACCAGAAGGATTTCACAAAAAATCTTTGAATCCAATAGATGTTGAGCGAAACCTGAAGATATGCCTTGAATAAAAATCTACAAAATGGCGATAAACCTGATGGACAAAATTTGATGTTCATTGATTTGTCGTCAATTTGGCCAGCTCAGCAGGAGCAAACCTTGTTTGAGCTCGTTGGAACGAGTCAGAAACACAAGCAATTTGAGATTACGTGCAATCTGGGTTAAGGGGGGCTCGGACGATCAGAGAAATGGTGAATTTGGTAATGACAAGAAGTAAATTGGAAGGACAGGGATAGGCATTTAGACGTGTAGGGTTATGGTGTGTAGGATTTTCGTGGTCCCTCCCTCCCAACCAGACATGTTTGTCTTTTGTTTTTTCTTTGGAGATTTTTAGAACTGATGTCTTCGCAGGTTTGGCCAACGGATCAGCTTTGCTTTGATGCTTTCCATAATGAATGAAACATTGTTTATGGACAGTTGCAGCATGACGCAGGTTCAAGTCCTGCTTGCATTTTTCTTGATTTGGTGTTTATGGATTCGAAAGGATGAAGCCCACAACATAACATATTGAAGAACCAAGGGTCGCTTCGTTGAACCTCCACAATTGCATGCTCTTCGATGAAAGAACAAACATATCCAGATTTTGCACGATATCGTTTTTGGTATTCTTCCGCTTTTTTTTCACCAGGTGTGAAAGAACTCGGTAGAGGAACAGTTAACGAGTTTCTTTGCAAAGAAACTAACAAATTGAGCTAACAAATTTGTTAGCTCAATGCAAACGTGGGAGAGGAATGCGTCGCTCCCCAACATCGAAATGACGACTCTTTGGACAGCTGTCCAAAGAAAGAAATTGGGCTGAAAGTTGAACAATTGGTAGATGTGCGCACGCACCGTTGAACAACGTGCGCGTTGTTCAACGGTCGTTTGCTATTTTGGGACCCACCATCCTAAACACCAAAACCGCTTTTTACTTCAGGGAGAAAACTCGAAACAAACATCCACGTTGCGATGAGTTGATGTGGTGCACGAACTGTCTTTTTTTCGTTCGTTGCAGAGAGGAGAAAAACTTATGGACTAGACAAAAAGAATCTATGTCCACGGAGTGCGACTCTGCACCTCGTGGAACACTGCCGAAAATTGGCCAGCAATCTTGTCTGATAACTTTAAGAGGAGATATCTTCTCTCCCTCCCCACCGCCCCCCAAGACAATATTCTTCTCTGCTGGGTAGTTCTACTCGTCTTCCAGCCACAACTCTTTGGATTTGAGCATACAGCAACCAAACTGTGTCAGAAACTAAGAGTTTGTGGATATTTTCCTTCCAGGTTCAATTCAACGTTGAATTGAACCACCACAAAGAATGTCAGCTCCAAGTCAACGGTGGTCAGCACACGAAGTGTGACACCGCTCACAACTATACCCAACAAAAACGACTGCTCAACTATCGTTGCGGCTGGGACAGCCAAACCCCAACCTTAACACACTCTGGGAACGAAAATAAGAAACGCATCAACTACCGTCAGAATCCCGTGAGTTGCCAATCATGTATAACAATCTCGGGGCGGCGCTGTCGATTGTGGGGACCTCTGCTCCTCAAGCTGACTTCTTGGGCGTTGAGCCAGTCCCACCTTTCGATGGGGATGAAGGCATGTAATGATAGTTTCGTCTCGTGTTCTTGACCGGTTATTTTTATTTTTGCCGTTTTTGTTCGTTTTGTGTTGTGCAAATCCCCAGAAGGTTGGTCCAAAAATTGAATGGGATCATTCTTTCACTCAGGATCAAAAATAGCAGCGAACCTCATCAAACCCAGGATGGAATCAAAAGGTATTTCAGTGCAAAGTTCGTAAGGGCGGGGCAACTGTCCTGTGGGGAGAGGCAGCGGAAAAATGAGCTGCGATCCAACCTGGCGGGCGATGTCTTGGGAACCAGACAGTCGCCACAAAAGAGATTGAATTCGGTTCACAACAAAGTTCCCCTTCTTTCGAGCGACTCACTGAAGGCAAGGATTATCAATGCCGCACGTGCGAGCCCAGCAGCTGGGCCGCCGCCATTGGGGACTCCACCGTTAACATTGCGGTCCACCAGCGCAAACATTCGGCGGCGTTTCTTGTCGTCCCCTCAGCACAAGGAAAAAGAGACCAGGCTTTCAGGTCAACCAGCCCCGGGAACACATGTGGCTTCCACCAACATACGTTCTTTGGATTCACAAAAAAGGTTTCCATGGAGATCAGCACAATCGAGTGCCGCAAAGACGTCGATCCAGCCTCGGAGCTCTGACGACAACTCCAGCGCTTCCCCCACGGAAAAAGAAGTGGAGTTGGATGCGGGAAAGGGCAAACAGACAAAGAAGGGAAAGCCGCTGAGCCGGCGTCGTTCCTTGCAACACGCTAAAAAGAAGAAAAAGGATTCAGTTCGTCGCCGGTGGACACAGGACGGACGAGAAGAGGAAGACCCAGTTGGAACAGGGCGGCCTGCTGCGGAACGGCAAGACGAATCCGTACTTACCAAAGCCAAAGTCTCGGCAACGTCCAGGGCGCTAAAAACTGCTATAGATAGTGCCAAGAACTTCCATTCGTCCAGGGTCGAGACGCATCAGCCCCTTTCACCGCGGCGTAAGGAAGCGGAGATCACCAGGGAAAGCACTGCAAGGAATCGGGAGGGGACTTCAGAACAGATCCACAGCGCAAACTGGGTCTCAAGAGGATTGAAACGCTCGGCTAGTAATGAGAAACACGCTACATCCCCGATAGTCAACAACAAAGCAGGGAATGGGGCAGTCGGGGCTGAACAAGGTACCTCAGCGAGCGCACATCATGACGGCATCGTGGTGGAGACAGTTCCCCTTTCAAAGCCAGTTTCGTGCGACGGCCCCTCCACGATACGTACAGTGAAAAAGCCAACACCGCCGCCAACGGTGTTATCTGAGAAACCAGCTGTGACAAGGTACCTCCCGCATCCGTTCTGGTCATTCAAACCATGCAGCAGCAACAGAAAAGAGCGCTGTTTTTTTTCGAGCTTACTCTTGAATTCAAGAGTAAGTAGGTAAGTTTTTCGAAAGACTGAAAGCACTTTTGTGTCAGGCCTCCCAGCCTCAACGGGCGAAAGCTGAGCCGTGTCGTCTCAACACCCACATCTCCCAGCCACTCTCTCTGGCACATTCGCAGATCGCAGTCGGAGACTTTTTGTCGAACATTCGATCCGGAGGACGAGAGGAAAAAAGCTCAGGTAGTTTTTTTTTCAAAACCAACATCAAGAAAGCGAAAACAAGACTACCGCATGTCCAGCCTAAGGCGTTTGTGACAGAGTTTTCTGAATCAGCTCGTGGCTGGCTGTTTCAGGAACGGGTTGATGCATGGAAGCGAAGCAAATTCTTGAAGCGCAGATCGGAGGAGGAGGCCGCCCGCAAGAGACAATCGGAAGCGCTGGAAAAAAGGGCACAATTGAATTCGGATAAGGAAAGGCGTCGCTACGAGATCTATGCCTTGAACGAAATGTTGAGAAGGTCAGAACTCAGCGTCAATAAGCGTGTGTGCATTTCCTTGCCAGCCATTCTCCTGGAGCAACCAAATCTTGCCGTCCATTCACATGAACGGTTTTTTTTGTTCTTCTCCAGGTCAGACGAAGCCCAAGTTGCAATTTTCCTGAGCGGCAAGGAGGGAAAAGACAGTGAAGCAAAATCGGGGGGTGGAGTGTAGAGCGTTTGATTCTCTTTTCAGACTTCCGCTTGATGAATAAAAGCTCATTCAATTGATTAATTAAGCAACAAAACGCAATAATGGATCGAAGAGTTGCATCTCATCTCAATTTCCCACACTGATTAGCAATCGACTTTTCACCAACATAATTTGCTAGTGAGAGTCAAGCACCAAATGCAGCCTTCTGTTCTACTCTTCAAAAGTGAAATCTATTTTAGCCACAGATAAATACTGCTTAAAAATACACTTGATGCATGCAAAACTCAAACCACCATAACATTGGCTAAAAATCAATCTTTAAAAAAGTAAATGAAACAGAAGCTTGATCCTAATGTATTGAACAAAGCATGCCCAAGAACCACCTTCCAAAAAAATCTTGGTTGAAAAACAAGATTGCTCTCTCCCTTCCACCCCAAGCGCACAGAAATAGAAAAAAGGGAAAGGCAAAAATCATCAATTTTCTGGGGCCCATTGATTCAACAAAACATAACCCAGCTTCCTATCAGAAATAGAACAGACTGTAAATCTCAACCTCTGAGATAATAATAAAAACTTCTTGCCACACCCACGAAATATGATTCTAATTCTAGTGCAATCATGTGCCTGGGAAAACTATTCTGCATCATCGACTCAGCCCAGATTTTCCACATGGTTGTCTCTTTCCTTCTCCTACAAAGCCAAGGTGCTTATTCTTCCCCCATTATTTTCCAAATATTTTTTCAAATGGCGAGAAAGAGCCTCCCCCTGCCACCCAGCGATTCTTCGGGCAGTTTGAAAGGCAGCCCACGCACACATGGCTCTACGAGTATCGAAATTCTGGTAGTGACTTTCGAAATCCTTTTTGAGGGATTCATCGATCTGAAAACGAGCGAAAGATACTAGCAACATGAAGGCCGCTGCAAATTCCTCGGACTCCGTGCCATCCAATTTCTCTGCATCGTTAAAAAAAAATCAGACAAAAAAAATAAAATAAAATAAATATATATATATATATTCCTCAATGGTAGAATTACTCTGATTCTATTCAATGGAGAAAGGGTTGCAAATGTCGAGAAAACAAAAACTACAGAATAACTCCAAGTGGCTTTGAGCTTCCTTTTTATGTTTTTGCAGAAATAGGGATAGGGACTTGCAGAGACATCCCCCCTCACACGAGAAGAACAAAAAAATAAAAAAATAATAAATCCAAATTTCCATTTACCGGCCACTTCAAACACCCATCTCCTCGAAAGAGGTGGTTTGCTTCCATCGTAGTTTTCGTCTATATATTTTCCAACGAAATCTGTCACTAGCTGTGGAATGTAAACCTGGGCAAGAGCATCCACCCCCCAAAAAAAGCACGCAAATCCCTTCATGAAATTAGAAAACAAAACACCTTACCATTTTTCAATTAATCTATGGTTTATCATCTATTTAGCACGGTTTATAAATTTTCTTCCGGATTGATGGTGAGGGTATGCTTCTTTGTGAGTTTCATTAGGAGCCGAAGGAGATTTCGATTTTTTTTAATATATTTATTCTCAATTTTTTATGTATTTTCACAGGTATTTCCAATCTTACCTGTGAAATTGGTCCGTTGGATTCAGCCCAGCTGAAATCGTCTGGCAGTTTCAGAGATAGCTCCATGATTTCCACAGCGCTGCCAGGTAGAGGCGGTGCTCTCTTCTTTTTTAACAGTCGATCCGCGGTTGAATTGCCTTCCTATAAAAATTGAAAAATTAAAAATTAACCGTTAAAAATTAACGGCTTTCAAAAATTCGTGGTGTGGACCAATCAATCATCAACATAGTGCAAAATAAAGCTTGGGGTGAAGAAAAATATTCCACCCTTGCATGGCCTCAGCAGAAAAAAGGAAAGAAAACAATGGTCCAAAAATAACAGCCGGGTGAAAATTGATTGCGGTTGCAGCTTGTTATCATTATCATTATATTGATTCCATGAATGGGCTGCACTGAGGCTTCAGTTTATTTTTTTTTATGATACATTTTAAAAAAACAGAAAAGCAGTGGCAAACATGGGATATATTTCTACATTTTATAGTAGGGTCTCATTTTATTTTATTTTATATTTATTACTTTATAACTTTTTCTGATGGGGGAATAGGCGTCTGACATGCGCTCGGTTTTCTATTTTTGGAGCGGTGGGGTCCATATCACTCATTTGCATGGTGCATGGGCTGCATGGTGCTGCCAGCCTCGATCCTATCATTTGTATTCACTTTTTTGGGAAGCATTTTTTCCCTCGTAACGAAGGTGTCCACCACACGATTGATATAATTGAACTTGAATGCTGTGCCGATGATCTCCGGAACTTCTTCTTTCCTTGTCAACGGTTTCTGGGGAAAAAAAAAACGCACAAAAAAACATTATAAAATTGAAAAGAATAGAAGAAATATTTTTCCAGCATTGGAACCACCCAGGTGATCGAGAGTGATAAGATTTAACCAAAAAGGAGATGAAAAGAGGGTTACAAAAAAAAATGCTTGATAGGTAAAATTTTGGAACACTTCAGAAAATCGCCTAACAAGTTTATCTGGCTGATTTCTGGAGCATTTTTCTTTTGGGCTGCCAGCATCCATTTGATAATTTCGCCAGGCCGCTTGTTCGATAAAGCCAGAGGGTCTTCAGCCTCGGTGGCCCGCTGGAGTTCATCAAGATCTAGACTCATCAAAAACGACCAAGGATTTTTCTTATTTTTTCTTAAATTAAAAAAAAATCATTTTTTTTTCTTCCTGCTCTAGTGATTTGTTTTGCCATTTTTCCCCCCTCTTTCTGTTGTATCATATTTCTCATCTGTTTTACAGCTGCCCCCCCCCCCCCCCCCCAAAAAAAAACGCAGACGTGGAAAGCATAATTCCGGTGTCAGGTGTCCAGCATCGGCAAATTTTGCTCGTCCTTCTGGCGTGGTTGAATTCGAGTTCAAGCCAAATAGTGGGGTTGCAGGGTTATTTTTTTTTCATTTGGAAACCTTTCTTCTCTTGAAACCTTTCATTTTTCTTCTTTGTTTCTTCCCCTACCCCTCCCCCACACTCAAGCCCACCCCCCACCCCCCAAAAAAAAGAAAAACCAAAAAACCCAAAAGCAGAGAGAACGGCCTCGTTTTTGCTTCTCTTAATGGCTACATCGATATTACCTGCCCCCAGGGATTCCGCCATCGTCTGATGGGCATTTGTGCAAAACACGCATCTGTTTGAGTTAGAAACAAAGGATGCCAGGGTTTCTTTGTCCATTCTGCTCAGCTGTCCGTTCACCAGGACAGTCTCCTGAAGCATGGGCATCATCCCGAATAGCAGAGGGGGGTAAAACATATGAAAGGTGAGAGGGTTATGAGAACCATCCTTCAGTCCGTCCGTCGACATGAAGGATTTAGATATCTGATGGGTTTTTCAGGGGACAAAAACACACTGCTGTTAGTCAATGGCACAGTTTGGCATCTTTTTCAATTTGAAAAAAAGGTGGCATTATGGAGAACTCATCTCAATTGTTTTGTGTATTTTTTTTTGGGGGGGTGGGTTCAAATCCCAATAGTCATCATAATCATCATAATCATAATTACAACCCACAGCAAAAGAGAGCCATCACCCTCTATGATGCTGGAACAAAGACAAAAAGGAAAGAAAAGAAAGAGAAAAAAAAAAAAAAAAAAAACAAAAACAAAACAAAAACCTTAGGATTGTAAACCTGCTGAACGTATTGAAGCCATTTTGCTGATAATTAAAGCTAATTTGCCCGATGGCACCCTACTAAAAAGATCCTTGGGATTAGCCCATCGAAAAACATCTGAATGCAAAGAACGAAAGGAAGAATAAAAAGGACATTCAAAAAGAAAATGCCGTTCATCTTCCACCGCGGACCGACACAACCGACAAATCCTGTTTTCCCTTGGTACACCATTATATCGTCCCACTTCCACTTCCAAGAAATGAATACCACAACGAAAACGAGTAAAGAAAACCCGAAGAGAAGTTGGTTTTAAAGTTGTCAAATACCGTTCAAATCTGAGGGAAAACTTAATATGCCGATACCAAGATATAACTCGAGATGCAGATGAACCGAAAACATGTTCAGCATGCATAGCTTTATAACGACGCTGAAATTCCGAAATGTCCACCAAAGTCGTAGAAGAAAATATCTTCTCCGGCCAAAACCGTCTGAAAAAACCCAAAATACGCCCAAACCAAGAAGATCGAGATGCGTGATATTGATCAAAACCCCAACAAAACAATCTTCCATGCAATCGATCAACTGATAACCCAACCAACTTGTTCCAATATCGGCACAATTGCGACCAAAGTGCTAATTCTAATGGATAACACCCTAATTCCCCGTACAGAACCTCCTTTGGCGTATATCGAGGCAAACGGAGGATACTTCTCATAAACTGGAGATGAATTGCTTCCAACAAACGCCACTGAGAAACTGTTAGGAATGGACCCCAAATAGGAAACCCATATCCTATACTGCCCAAAACATACACCTTAAAAAGATTGTATGCTACTTTTGGATCCTCAATTTTCAGAGCAAAAAGACGCGACAAAACAAACCCCATTGCTTTCCGACACTGTGCTAAAACATAATCAATATGCGACAAAAAAGGATGATGAGAACTTGATGATAACCGAATTCCTAAATATGTATGGTCCTCTGAAATTGGTATAGAATGCTCATGAAAATGAAAAGAAGAAGACATAAGCTGCTGAAAAAAAACCATCAGAATCGTTTTGGAAAAATTTAAACCAATTCCCGAATATTGTTCCCATTCAATCAAAACCTGCAACACTTCCTTTACCCCAGACCAACAATGTCCTGGTATCCCCGTATCATCTGCAAACATCATACATGGAATGGTCTCCCCACCCAAGGAAGGAGCAGCAATCCTCGAGTTCAATAAATCTTGGAGTGGCTCCTGATACAGACTATATAAAGAAGGACTTGCTGGACAACCTTGTAACACCCCGGCCCGAAGAGGTATCGGTACCGAAGTCCCTACTGATGCCTTTATAACGAAAGAAGAATGTTCGCAATAGTGCCCAAGCGACGATTTCAGTAAACGATGGTGGCATTAGTTTGGGGGGGATGGAAATTCTGATGAAACAAAACTCACACCCGGAATGGCATGTGTTTAGGAAAAGAATTAAAAAAAAAATCGATCGGTATGGTGAAACGTGAATCTGCAATGTATTTCTCAAAAAGAGGCCGTATTCAGGAGCGGGTGCATGAGCGTTACCCACCATTTCCAATGTCTTATCGTAGAGATCCGCGGGGTAGTGGGGCTTTGTGGGGGTGTCGGCAGGGGTGGTCATGGCGGACGAGCGCGTCGCACAAGCCTGGCACACCAACCTGGAATTCTGTGAAGCCGAAGTCTCTGGACTGATTGGGCGTTTTGGAATCCTAACGCCAAGTTGGCGTTGATAGAGGAGGAAACTATGTTGAAGTTTTGTTTGCTCAGTGACGTGAAAGCAGTGTTGGAAAGGGATGAATAAGAAAGCATTCCTCTCCAGTCTCCCGATCTACACGATAATTTCGTTTCGGCTTGTTATGAATGCCCGAACAGTAGCCACCCTTGTCAGGATCCAGAGGTTCTAGTTCTACAGAAAATGAAAGCTGGATGATTTGGGTGCTTGTTTATCTCCTGGCCAATGGCCCTTCTGAAATGGAGCTGATGTGGTTTTTCGTATTAAACGTCAGTTTATAACCTCTTCTTAGAACCCCATAAAACCTCTAGTCAGTCACTAGTGAAGAGCCGCATGCCCCCAATTACAACCTGCTTTTATATACCCAACATCAATAACATTTCCTTGGAAGAAATTTGGCACCACCACAACAGATTCACACCGAAACCCCTCCATTTACAAACCAGCTTCCCACACCAGCACAGCACCCCCGAATTAAAAACAAAAAACCCCAAACAACGAAACAAATCATGCCGTTCCACTTCTTCTGGCCAACTCTCCCAGTTGCTCGACGAACTTTTCAGGGGACACCATGTCAGTCGATCCATAAGCAACCTGCCTGGGGGTGGTCCCGCTCATCGCCCAAACCTCCACCGCCTCCCTCTCTTGGTAGTTACCTCCACCGATCAAAAACACCACAGCTTCTCTATGCACTTGACCCCCCCTGGACTCCCCGCTTTCCCCTCTGGCTGTTTTAGGGTCAAACTTCCGCATGTCGTCCGCTGGGCCCGCCCCACTCGAATCCACTTTTCCATCCATCAGCGACTCCACCACAGCTACCAACGGCGATTTCCTTGCACCGGACAACAGGTTCTTCATGCTTTTAGTCACTGAGCTGATTCCTTGCGTGAAGGTCTTGTCAGCCCAAGACAGCAAATTGCTCTGGGAAAGGGTGCCGCTGATCGAGCCAGAGGTGGCGGATTGCCTGAGATTGCCAGCCAGGTTGTTTTTGCACAGAGTTCGGACATAGCCGAAGGCAGTGGTGTCGGCCCCGATCGATGCCAGGGCTGATTCGATTTGGGAGAGGTCTGAGTCTGGTGGGAAAGGGCTGGCGGCCAGCATATACACCAGGGCTAATCGCAGCTTGTCCAGAGGGGATCCCTTGGGGTCATTGAGGAGCTTGACGACGGTTGCCAGGTCAGTCTTGCCCGATAGGATATCCTCCTCTAGATTGTAGAATTGATCCAAAGCCCTGCCAAAAAAAAAAGGGGGGGGGGAGAAAAGGCAGTTGAAAAAAAGATCAGTCAAAACCGAATAACCGCATCTGTGGTTCGCAGCCACAATGCATCCCATTCAACAAAAAAAGGGGAAAAAAAAGAAACGAAAAGGACCAACCCCAACTACGGAGGAATTCTCCCAGCGAAAAAGCAACAAGTACAGGAAAAGCTTTAAAGGAATCGATGTCCACCAACCTGGTCTTGATATTTTCCAGCAGAGATGTTGCGATGTTGGTGTGTTTGTCTATGACCTTTTTCTTTTCGGTGAGCTCAGGGAGGGAGGACACCGCCGACATGAGGTTTTGGGTGCTTTCTCTGAGGGCATCATCGTTTTGCATGGCAGGATCTTGGGCCAACGTTTTCTTGTTCACGTCCTCCACCGCTTTCTTGTAATTCTGGAGCTGGGCTTCCACTTCTTCGGCAACCTATCACTGACAGAAAGGCAAATCAATGAGACCACAGAATCTTTTCTGGTTTTCTTTTTTTTGCCCGAATGTTGGTTTTGCTCTTTGTGATGGTAGCAAAATCGAGCACCTTGGACCATAAATTAGGGGAAAAAAATAAAAAAACTGAAAAGCAAAAGGTCATTGCTTTCTGGAACTGAATAGGTTGGTTTTTAATAACAAACGCTATTATTCATTTCTTTTTCTTTTTAATGCATTATTGCGTGAAGCCTGAAAGATCTCTCACCCAAATAAATAGATAGATATATTATTACACTCATGATTATTACAGTTATTCGATCAAAACCAGAAAACCAACCTTGGGAAAAGGGTGGCTTCCGCAGGTCGTCCAGAAGAAATCCTCCTCGTCGACATCGTAGTCTTTCGGAGCACTTGCCCCTTCATCTTGACCAGGGGAGCTCCCCAGCTTTATCCTATTCAAATGCAGACCGAGAACATCCTGATAACATACATAACCAACCCTCAATTTTCAGTATCTTTCTGTATCCCCAACCCCATTTTCATTTTCTGTCACAGTTCATTCTTCTCGACAACCCAAGCGAAAAAAAATACAAACAAACACATACCAAATTTCTCTTTTTGTTGAATCGTGTTGCTGAAATGCGTTAAAAAAAAACAAAAAAGAAAGAAAGAAAAGAGATAAATAAGAGAGAAGAAAGATATTTCAAGTTTCCCTGTATCAAATTCTACAGGAAGTAAGAAGAAAGGGAACAAAAAAAAAGGAGTTAAGGGGAACCCCTCCGCTACCTGAACGAGAGGCTTGTACGACCACGTGTGTTGCACAGCGACCGACAGATCGAAATTCCTTTCGAAAAGCACCAACAACGGCCTCGCCAAATTGGACACCAGTCCCGATCCCTCGTTGAACAAATTGTTCCTGGATTTCAGAGCGTCTCGAAGTTTTTCATCCAGGGCAGATGCTATATGTTCGGCGGCCCCCCCTTTTGGGCAGTGAATAATGGGAACCACCCCCAAAGTGACGAACACACAGAACAAGCCTTCCACAATCGAAGAAACGCATGCCTGGAGATGCACACATGCATGAATGCATGTCAGCATGCATGCATCGATGATGTTATGTAGAAAATGCATTCTATTATGGATGCATGCATTCACATGTCAGCCATGCTGATGTCCTCTGCCAGCCGCTCTAATCACGATTTGTTCTCCTGAAACCTGAAACTTGAAAAAAAACCCGGCCCCTTTTTGTCTTGGACTTACGGAATTGTCACCTCGATTTGTGTGTCTTTCGCCCCCGGATCATTCAACTGCATGTAGCAATCCGGCAGCCCCAGAGAGAACAGTCCCTTCTCCAGCGAAACGAACGCCAAGTATTGGTCGTGCACTTTTGCTATCTTTCCCACCCCGTTGCCTTTCACCATGCCTTGTGCAAGCTCCTCCAACAGAGGCCGATTCACACGAGAAACAAAATTCAAGTGCAATTCATCGTACATGCTGGCCGCTCCATCGTCGACGATCGTTTTCACGTTGGATGATGTCGGTTGGACGAGGTACACCGCTGGAACCTAAAATTTCATTGGGGTGAACGAACCAAAAAAAAAAAGTAATTAAAAAAATTGAGTTTTTTTTTTAATGTTTCGGACACAGAAACCCATCCAATTATAGCACATTCATTGTTGTATTTTTGCAGTGTGATTGTGTGTGCGTGTATAATCAACAACAAAACCAAAAATGTGTAATAAAAAACTTTGGTTTATTAGGGGATTTTCTCTTTCAATTTGCCCTGTGTTTGAATCCCGTTAGCTTTCTCGACAGCAACTGAAATTTTCTGAAAGCATTGCGAGAAGTCAATGCCAGCGCCCCCGCACACTCCCTCCAACAGCTACCACTGGCAATGTCATATTTGGGATAGATTCCATGATCTTTTCGATTCGCTTGTGGAATAATAATAATAAAGCATATCAGATCATCGGTGCGAGCAGCGGAAATTCACCTCATGGATGGGCTGCCTGTTGGCATCAATACCCAGGTGCAGAGTCACTCCATGTTTTCTCAGATCGCTCACTCGAATCAAGGGGGACAGCAAATCCTTGCAGAATTTGTCCAGCACCAACACTTTGTAGCTGGTGCTGTTGCCCTTCAATCCGCTTTGGGGTTGATTCAATTGAAGAAGCCTCACGATGCAATCTGTCCAAAACGCAAAATGGTTGGGGGGGGTTTCGTTTTTTTGAAATATGGAGATCATCCCGAATAGCAGAGGGGGGTGAAACATATGAAAGGGTTATGAGAACCATCCTCCAAAAATGTATAACATAATTAAAAAAAATAAAGAATAATAATAAGAATGTAATTTTTTTTCTATAAATAATGAGGGGTGCTTTTTTCCCCCACTCTTTTGCATGTGGATTTGAAAGTGATAAGCAGATGTTGTTACCTTTCTGCTTTTGACGAATGTCCAAAATCATCTCCTGATTTCCTTGGCTGTGCAACTGAATGCAAAAAAGAACTCAGCATCATTTTTTTTTTCCAAGTGTGTGTGTTTCTGGAGTTCTGCACAAAATACTGGAACCACTCAGATAATCGTTAAGGGCAGGTTATTTCAATCCCAGTCTTGGTCGGTCGTGTAGAGCTAATAAAACACAAACGAAGATTCGAGGCAGGTCGCGGAGGTGCAGCTTTCTTTGAATCTTTTGATTCGCGTGGTTGATAGATTAGTCCAAGAGCACCTGCCCTCGACCAGATCGAACGTACCTTCAAGGCAAGAATAACGCGACAATAACTGAAGAGAAACGTTTCGCAATGCGTCGACGTCAAAACAAGCAAACGAGAAGGAAGGCAACCCCCAAGCCCAAGACGCGCGTGTCTGGACCTTGTTCTGGAAACGCTGTTTTATACTTTCTTTGGCTGGACGCTGTGTCTGTCATGGGGACCTCACGATCCCAATGATCAAACGATCTATTTATGTCTTCCCACACACGTTTTTGTTTTCTTCGCTGAGACGGTTTCTGTTCATTTTTTTGCCAGTTTCGGGTTGCTGTTTCGGGGCGGCGAGAGAAAATATGCTGCGATCGGCAACCGAGCTGCTCAAGCGCACAGGATGGACCGGTGCGAATCAGGCACGCGTTCGATTTCTGTTCAACAGAGGAGCTCATCCTGGCTCTTCCCATTCCAAGCAACATTCCTTGGTCTTTTTTTTTGCGCCGAACTGATTTTTCTCCCAAGAATCGCGCTGAAAGAACCCTGCTCAAACCCCCTTTGAGAGTTTTCGGCAACGCCTCCATCAACCCCTCTGTTTCTTTCTTCCCGCATGCCAGTATCTGGATGCACCTTCTGTCTAATTAAACAGATTTTCCCGTTCTATTTCGCTTGCTTCAGTATCGTTTGGTCTTTAACACGGGATTGTGCATGATCAATAGGCGCGAGCGTTGATGACGTACGTCCCCTCACCTGGTGATGGCGCAAAAAAGACCGTAACGCTGATCCCAGGAGATGGGGTCGGCCCAGAACTCACGCAGGCCGTCGAGAAAGTGGTCGACGCCATGGGGGCTCCAGTTGAATGGGAAAAGTAGGTTCTAAGGTCCGCGAGTGCTTTGGATCGACTGCGTCCCAGAGCGTATTTTCCGTTTTTTTCAAGACACTGAAAAAACAGAATGCAACTTTTTGAAACCAATATCAAGCAAATTCCTTCAGAAAAATAATCAGCTTTCTTTTACTTCTCTTTTGCTCTTGTATGTTCACCATTTTTGCTCCATTTCTCCTCAAAATTCAAGTTGATTTTAGGTTGGTTGAAATTAAATCAACATTTTCCCCCCTAAAACATCAGCTACATGAGCAAATCCAATGATAAAACCCCACACACACAACAAGCCCACTGAGTCGTTTTCTCTACTTTATTTTATTTATTTAATTTATTAATTAATTAATTTATTTTTTGTATTTCAGATTCAACGATGTGTCGGGAAAAGACGGAGAAAGCGATGTCCCAGAGGTGGTGCTGGAATCCATCAAGAAGAATAAAGTTTGCTTGAAAGGAACTCTTTTCACTCCGCTGGGCTCAGACAACACATCGACGGAAAGCACCAACGTAAAATTGAGAAAACTGCTGGACCTCCACATCAACTTGGTCCATGGCTTTTCGATTCCTGGGTTGAAAACCCGACATGAAGATCTGGACATCGTTGTTATCAGGTGCGTCCTTTCGAGTTTGAAAATTCAATTTCGTTAAAAAAAAATAGACACAAAGGATTGAAGTAAAAGACAGCGCGGAGCAGCAAATCCATCAAAGGTTTTTTTGGCGTTTTTTTTTTTTCTTTTTCAAAAGGATTGAAAATTGATTTTCCCTCCTCGGCTGTTTTTCAACTCAAGAGTTGTCGATGTCGCATTACCAAACAAATAACGATTGCAACTCACCGAATTTTCTATTCATTTTTTTTTCCTTTTTTTGCTATGGGTATTTTCTAAAGCTGTTTTCACTTGAACTTACTTGAAAACACCTTTAGGAAACACCCACTGCAAAGAAGAAAAAGACTTATGTATAAAGGCATGTTTCAAGCCTTCCCCTTTTTTGTTTGTGATTGAACTTTTTCTTCCCCCGAACGAATCTCAAGGTCCACGAACACAGTCCAAGCTGAAAATATAATAAACAAAAAATAAGAATAAAACATTGTGTAGGGAGAACACCGAAGGGGAATACAGTGGATTGGAGCATGAAGTGGTTCCTGGGGTGGTGGAGAGCTTGAAAGTCATTACCGAAGCTAAATCTTTGAGAACGGCAAGATATGCCTTCGAATATGCCTACCTCAACGATCGACGAAAAGTCACGGCCGTCCACAAAGCCAACATCATGAAGCTCGGAGACGGAGAATTCCTAAAGGTAACCAACAGAGGGAGGTTTTTGATTTTTTTTTTGATTTTTTTGATCCATTGTCCTGGGGAAACCAAATCCGAAATCTCAATCATGGTGAATCCCTGGATTTATTTATTCACTTTAATCTGTGGCAAATCCTGTGTGTGTGTGTGTTGTTTTTTCCGGGAATGTAGGCTTGCAGGAAAGTTGCAAGCTCGTATCCAAACATCCAGTTCGAGGAGATGATTGTGGACAACACATGCATGCAGCTGGTCAGTCATCCAGAGCAATTCGACGTGATGGTCACGCCCAATCTCTACGGAAACCTCGTCGCCAATATCGTTGCAGGATTGTGTGGAGGCCAGGTGATTATTCTAGTCGGCGGAGCTATGCGCTCTGTTTCTGGGATATGATGGACTGTTTTGTATATCCAGCATCTTGTTTGTAGTTGTCAGATGTGGTTAAAAGGGATGGTTTGATTTGGGTTTTTCCAGGGTGTGTGCCCGGGGGGTAATGTCGGTGGAATGGCTGCGATATTCGAGCAAGGTGCGAGATATCCTGGTAGAAGTTTGAGTGGCTCTGGTCTGGCCAACCCCACTGCCTTCCTATTCAGCACTGCGATGATGTTGCGGCACATCAAGCTGTTCAAATTCGCAGACAGGTGAGGGTCGAAGAGAACTGGATTTCTGCTTTGGTTTCCGATGTATATATATTTATAGGTTTAGATATTCAACAAAATGGGATGTTGGATGTGGGGGAGATGTTTTGTTGTTTTGTTTTTCGAGTTGAAAAATTTGATTGAAAGGGTTTTCAATTCGAATGGTGGTGTTCATTTATCACTCTTTCTGAAGTCAAATCACCAGAGAACAAATTAAATTTGATAAATAATAATAATAATAATCAAAATAATAGTAATAATAATAAAATCAAGCATTTTGTATTTTTCTTTGCTGCTGATTGATTGAAAGAAGACGGTTTCGTTGACTGACATAGGCTCGAGGATTCAATCGTCAGAGTCTACAAAGAAGAAAACAAATCCATCTTGACACCCGATGTCGGTGGAACTGGCAACCTCGAGAGTTTCACGAATGCCGTCATTAAGGGGCTGTGATTCCTAGTGTGTATGCCCTTGAATTTTTTTTTCAAAGGTCAACTCATCCAGAGCTTTTTCAAAAGAAGAAGAAAAAAAAAGCAACAGAGATTACCAAGCAAAGAGCAAGCATGGGAAGGGGTTTCTTTTCAATGTGGACGATATAATCGCTGATTGGTGTTATTCTTGGGTCGTTCAATGCACAGGAATGTGTCGTATGTAATTGGCTTCCATGATCAGTCGATTCTTGTCTGTATGGGGGGCAGCCATAGCAACATCTCAAAAGACCCTCTCCACCAATCCCCAGTATCCAAAATTTTCTGCA
Organism: Bryopsis sp. KO-2023; assembly: GCA_030272585.1. Classification (NCBI taxonomy): domain Eukaryota; kingdom Viridiplantae; phylum Chlorophyta; class Ulvophyceae; order Bryopsidales; family Bryopsidaceae; genus Bryopsis; species Bryopsis sp. KO-2023. The sequence continues at coordinate 2,832,877 of BSYQ01000007.1, read as the reverse complement.
TTGATAGATCTTTTCCAGCCCACAACCAAGGAGCTTCTGTATTTTCCTCTCACGTCTCATTTCACAAACACAAGAACTTCCAGTGGGGGTTCCAGTGGGGTTGCACATTTCCATGAACTGTTCGATGGATGCTTGCAGGGCACCTCATAATCCCCTGGACCTCTGAAATGTCTTGTGATGAGAATATGAGTCTGGATATGAGTCCGCCGCCAACACAGATGCCTGACGTAATCTTACACCTCCACAATCCACCCACCTCCATCCCCACATCTGTTTCGATTCCTTGCTCAATCGATTGTGGGCAATGAAGGCGGACCTGCGGACGTTCATTCTGCGAGGCGAGGTGATCAGATTGTACCGAGGTTTTCTCAGGGAGGCCCGCAGATTCCCCGCAGATACGAAGGGTGAGGCGGCGGCGATGTTGTTTTCACAAATAGACATAATCTTCGGGATTGAAACCGAAAAAAAATAGCACAAAAAAAGAAGCCTTGAAAAATCACAGCAGATGGGGGAACCACCCACATCCTACTTCTCATCGATTCCCAGTGAAGGCGCTGGGAATTTTATCTCTTTTCCTTGCTGTGTCCAGGGCTGGTCTGATTGGTTGCTATTTTTATGCATGCTTGATTTTGATCGAATTTTTTTGTACATCAAGGGGACATCCTGGGCCAAATTCGGCATCAATTTGACATCAATCGCGGCGCATTCGATCCCTACGCCATCAAGTATTTGTTGAGCGACGGCCGGGCTCAGCTGAAATCCCTGAAAAGCATCATCGAGAAAACGCTATAAACAGGGAGGGAAAAAAACCCGTCCACGGAGCGGTACAAATATTTTAAAATCCAGCAAGCAAAAAAATTAGGGGAAAGAAGGCTGCACGAAGAGATATATTAGTTTTTTAGAGTTGGAGATTGTGTAAGAAGCCAACACAGAGGAGCTAACATGGAGACCCCAGGATTCGATCAGCGTCGGAGCGCAGTTTTAGTGGGGCTTCAAGAAAATGACGGTAAGAAGCTGCTCGACAATAGAATTTTCATGATATCAAGGTTTTTTGGGGAAGGAGAGGGGGTGGGGGTTGTTACTCCACCCTTCTAGGCTGCTTTCATGATGGCGTTTGGAACAAAATGATATCTACCTTTCTTCATATGTACATATGTTGTTTTGGCCCGACAGGATAGCTGTTCTGGTCAATTTGCATTAGCTGTCAAAGTTTGGAAATGTGAGGATCAAGTACGTAATTTTTTTCACTGAAGAAGTGTTTTTTGGGTTTTTGTCGACTCTTATCAGGGGACAAATCCCGGAAAGGCAGCGTGGATGCTCCGATAGTGGACCTGGTGAATCTCATCAATGGGCGGGACGACATTTTCACGACGAGCAGTTGTTCTGGCCGCTTGAGCGTTTTCGGAGATCCAGTCATGGAGTCTGTGGATGGGCAGAAAATGAAGGGGGGGGAGTGGGTGTATATGTCCCACGCAGAGCCCATCGCCTTGGAAGTCATACAAGCAATCAATGAGCGAGTGGGGAGGGGTGGCATCGGTACAGACTCAATAATTTTCTCTTTTTTCTTTTTCTTGAGAAACAACCTTTTTTTTATTTGGGAAGGATTTTCACATGGTTGTTCTTTTTCGGAATTTTTTTTTTCGGTCCCGAACTGGGGAAAGCCATGACATGAGTAAACCCTACAGATTTCTTTTCGTTGGTTTTTTTACCATGCATAACGGAAAGCTTTTTGGGGGGAGTTCAACTGATGCTGGAAAGAAGAGAAAATGGACAAGAAAAAGTGCTATTCGTTTGAGTTTCCTTTTTTTCGCAACTCATATATTCAAAATTTAGATATCCGTCTCAGAAGGTTTCGTTGCATTTTTTTATTCCAGATGGATGCCTGTTTTTGCGATTCGACCCCTTCATACTAGCAGCCGAATGCCGGTCGACCCAGGCCGCCAATCTGCTGGTGCATTGCGGTCGAGACTCAGGCTTCCGGGAGTCTGGAATCACCTTCGGAAACCACAAAATCATGGCAGCCGTTCGCTCCAGCAATCGCCTCGAGGTGCCCATCGTAAGGGACGGAAAACTATTAGTTTCGGAGGAGTACCTGAATTGCATTATACAAATCGCATGCGAGCGATTCCATGATAATGCCAGAAGGGTGGGGCGATTTCAGGAGGAGTTCATGAGCAGATTTGATGGTTGGGTGGCCCATCAGAATGGTGGGGTTTTAGCAGCTGAGGAGAATGGAGGGAGGGCAGTGAATGGGATTTCGTTGAAGGAAGAAGCTGAGTCGGGGATGGTGAGCTGGCGAAACTCCGAGAAGGGCAATTCAGAGGTGTGTGTGTGCTACCGCTGTTTCCAGTCTGATATAGTTAAGGATTGGTGCGATGATTCTATGTATGGGCTCACATGTATGCAAGGAAATTGATCAAACGTGCGAAGCAGGTTGAGAAACGCTCACCGACACAGCAGGGATTTAGAAAGGGGGCATCAGAATGGATGGAAATGACACCATAACTGAAAGTGCTTTCCGTGCCGTTTGTCTGACAGGAGAGTTTGAAGAGGTGGGGTCATTCTGCATGCGTGTTGGACGATGATCGAGTTGCGGTCTTCGGTGGCTATGGTGGTTCTGGAACGCATCGGCGGCTGAACGACCTCCTTATATTCAACCAGAAAACCAGTGAATGGACCTCACCAAAAACTTCTGGAGATATTCCCACTCCCCGGATGGGACATGCTTGTGTTGCACTGGGTAAGTTCTTGCATAGAAATTTCTGTGCAAAATTCGGCTGGGAAAGTGGTCTGGAAAATGTAGGAATACCCCCATGGTCATGAAATAAACCTCATAGCAATGCATGTACGTGTGCAGAATCTAATATTTTTGCGGAGTATTGGGGAGGGGGTATATGATTGACTGGGGACTGACCACCAGTCAAAGAATACCCATCACCAGGTCGAAAAGAGACTAAACCAGTGGATGAAACGAATTTTTTTTTGCGTGCTTTTTACGAAGGCAATGCAGAAATGCTCTTGATCGGGGGACGCCACAGCCCGACATCTCCATTGGACGATGTATACACGTGTCGAGAAGCCGGCCAATCTCAATGGACGTTTCGCAGAGTGCAAACCCAAGGCGGCGGTCCAAGAGTGTTTCGACACTGTGCTGGTGCCCACGATGGAAAAGTGTTTGTTTTCGGGGGCTGCACAGAAACTCATCCCACCAACGAATGCTGGCGGCTGGACACTCGAGATTGGACATGGAAGCTTCTGGAGACCTCTGGTAGGATCGAGGTTCAGCTGAAAACACAAGAAAATATTACCACAACCATTTCTGTGCATGCTTACCAGTGGGCATCTATCGTGAAACGAATTTGCATTGAGAAATTGCCCCTCCACATGATTTCATTGCTAAAAAAACAGAAAAAAATTAAGCAAAAAAATGTTTTTTTAATTTCATTTAATTTTTTGTCTTGCTGGAACGACAAAACACAGAAACCTCCCTTTCGCAATCAAACCACGCCCCACAGTTGTTCCCTGTCTTTTTTCAGGTTCAGCCCCCTCACCGAGGATGGGCCATGCTTCCTGTGTGGTGGGTTCGATTATGTACGTACATGGGGGATTCACCGACTACAAAGACGTTCGAAACGATTTGTTCGCTTTTGACATGGTCTCGATGCAATGGAGCCAAATCCAGACTCAGCCACCAGCACCTCGTTGCTTTTCACACACAATGGACTCCATCAGGGACAACACTCTGGCTTTGATCGGGGGCTGCCCCCAGATTCCATCCAGCGATGTTGTGCTGATCGATGTTCGGACGGGGATGGTCAGTACGATTGAAACCACCAGGAAAAGCGTAGGAGAAAGGGGCAAAGGGTTCGTCCCTGTCAGACATGCAGCAGTAATGTTGGGTGGGAATTTGCACGCGATCGGCGGCGGTGCCTTTTGCTTCAGTTTCGGATCTGTGTTCAGCGATTCCTGTTTCCTGCCTGTGACTGACCTGGCCATGCAGCAAGAAATCCAAGGGAAAAAATCGAGTTGGTGTCTTTGGGTCAAGCGGAAATCTGCAAAGGGGGTGAAAGATGAACTGAAATCGAGGGGATGGCTGGACGTTACTCTGAAGTCCAGCACCAAGGAGGAAATGATCGGGTTGGCGATATCGGACTCAGGGGCCAATACTCTGAAGGGAATGACAAGCTCAGTCAGACAGGGAGAACAAGGCCCAGACAAACCAGCATCACTGGAAGGATCCCCTCCACCGAATGGAAATTCCAGCGTGGTGAATGCTTTTTCTGATGGGGGATATCTGGCGGTGGATTACTTCGAGACAAGCAAACGGAAGAAGGCTGTTTCCCCCCACGAATCTCTGGCTGCCCTTGTTCGTGGAGTGTTGTCCAAGAACCAGGTGTCAGGCGAACAGTTGGATGCTTTGATGTTGGATTTACCAGCCAAATGGGAAAAGCTGGAGGACCTGATTCTGATCCCTGAGAGTTCCATGACGTCCGAGATTTGGGCCAGAATCGGGAGTGATGGTTGGAAAGCTGTTGCGAAAGGATTGGGCGGCAAGCGATTGGCGAGGCAGAAGAGAATAGCCAATACAGGTGGATGGATTAGGCGTGCACTTCATGGAGTGTTTAGGATCATATGTTTTTTCAAATGCATTTGTGTGTTTGTGTTTTAGGAGATGCAGATGCAGATGCAAATTTAGATGTAGATGTAGATGTAGATGTAGATGTAGATGTAGATGTTGATGTTGATGTTGATGTTGATGTTGATGTTGATGTAGATGCAGATGCAGATGTAGATGCAGATCCAAATTTAGATGCAGATGTAGATGTTGATGTTGGTGTTGATTTTGCCAGGGACGAGGGACAGTCAGGCAGACATGTTGCTTGGCTCCAAGCCATGGGTGGAGCACAAGGAATCGGGGGTCATCTTTTCTCTGGATGTCACGAAATGCATGTTCAGTTCAGGAAATGTGACGGAAAGAACAAGGATGGGGAAGCTAAGCTGCTCTAGGGAAACAGTCGTGGATCTGTACACAGGCATCGGGTACTACACCCTGCCACTTCTTTGCAAGGCCAAAGCTGCCAAGGTATTTCGACAGCAATCCAAGGAACAAAAACGCATGCAGCTCAGCTGTAGTAGTGAATGCATTGAAGTAATTTTCTTTGATTCTTATTTGAGATGCTTCATGAGGGGGTCCCAAGAAAATATATATATAATGAGTGGAAATGGAACACCAACTTCCTCTCTTGGCAGGAATCGCCTGACAAAGAAGCTGGAATCTGACCAGTGCAACAAAAAAAAACCCATATCAATAGGGACAGCATGAAAGAAGCAAGTGGCAAATCTGATGATATTGTTTAACTTGTGTTGTCCAGGTGTATGCCTGTGAGTGGAACCCGAATGCCGTCGAAGCTCTGAGGAAGAACCTGGAGGTAAATGGGGTGAAAGACCGATGTGAAATTTTGCAAGGGGATTGCAGGGAATGCGCTCCAGCTGGGGTGGCAGACAGAGTGATGTTGGGCTTGTTGCCATCCAGTGAAGGGGGATGGAAAACCGCCGTACGTGCCCTGAAAGCTTCAGGTATGGGGTTCGATTCTCGGAAACCGCTGTATGTGTGTGTGTGTGTGGGGGGGGGGGGGGGTGCATTTAGAGTGTCTTGGTGCGTTGACCTCAGTGTGTGTATATCCGTTTTTGAAATAATCTGAGGAATATTCATAGGCAAAACAAACCGTGTCCAGAGCTGGTGATGTCAGTATATAGTTGAGCTATCAGATGCTGTCAATGAGAATTATATATATATATATATACTTATCCAGTTTTTGCTTCTTTTCTGGTCTCGGAGTCACTGCATCGCAGCCTCTACACCAATGGATCTGAAATTTTGTGGGCTTCATCTGCGTGTATCAGAGATGCTGCCTACAAAATTTCACATCAATTGGATGTCTCACTCTTGAACTGTAACCCCAAACATAAGTGGACAGTTATTCACGGACGGAGTAAGTATATAATATAATATTTTAATATATTTATGTATGAATTTATTTGCTAATCTATTCAATTTGAGGAAATGATGTCGTTTTTTTGTGGGGGCAGGTGGGTGGCTGCACATCCACGAGAATGTGAACGATTTCGATGAGAAAGATTGGGTGGCTGGGACGGTGGCCCAACTAGCGGAGATTGCCAACAAAGATATGGATCGAGGTTGGGATGTCCGACTTGCTCATCGCGAAAGAGTGAAGTGGTGCGAAGGGTCGATCGTTTGTGTCGAGAAAATGATTATGGGCTTGGGGAATATGTTCATCGACCGCCCAGTATATTAGTCATGTCGTACTGAACCAACTGCAAGGCTGGTGTATACGATTGTTGGTGGTGTTCTTGTGTGTTTTGCATTGTGTGAAAATTCTACTGTGTGAAAAATGCACAGTGGAATGTTTGATGAGGCGGCAAAGGATTCCCGACTGAATGGATATTTTTTTATGTCAAATCGATGCATGACAGGTATGCCCCCCATGTGCGCCACATAGTTTTGGACATCAAATGCACACCACTGTCTGACATGAGCTCTGCTCCCCCAAACGATGACTCATCCACTTCGAGGAAAAAAAACAGGAAAGAAAACAGGAAAACAGCAAAGAATCGCAGCGAGAGAAAAGAAAGTGGAAAGAAGATCGAGGTTAGAAAAAAGTTTGTCAAGAAAAGCAAAAGGGCAGAAGCAAAGACGTCGAGGCAAAGTCCGGTCGGGAAAAACGGGGCACCCCCCCAAGTGAAGGTTTTCGAAGGGGTGCTGGGATTAGACGATTTCCAGAAGATGGTGGTGGCACCTGGACAGCCCGTGATCATGAGAGGTGAATGTGGGTAGGCTTAAAAAATAATGTAGGATTACACACAAAATTAATGTTTATAGAAATAAAAATAAACAAAAAAATATAAAAATATAGATATGTGTCATTTCAAAAATATGAACTGATTAGAAACGTAGACCCCAACAAGGTTAAAGTTTCGGAAACATCATCAGGCATTTTTTGTTTTTGATAGGAAAAAAAAGATTTTTTTCTATTTTTCGTTTGCTTTAGGTTCAGTTAGAATATTTTAGATATTTGACAGTCAAAGAAGAGGATTTATCACAAAAAAATAGTTTCTATATAGTTTGTTTCGATATGGACATGGTTTTTGCTTTTGCCTGCATGTCTGACAGGACTGAATATCGCTCCCAAGTGGACGAACGAATATTTGATCAACCACGATGAGTCCATCAAAACCCTGGTCAGCACACACGTCTACTCTCACAGCCAAGGCTTGATGGATTTCGTCGACAAGAATTTTGTGTTTCGGACGCTGACCCTCAAGGAGCTGCTGGAAAGGTGCTTGGCAAAAGGGGACCATCCGCCGATGGAGAGCGAAGGGGAAAAGTATTACTTGCGGACGCTCGGGAAAAATCCAAGAAAGGTGAATGGACTGCAAGGATGCACACGAGTGTCTTTTCGCCATTTTCATTTTTCATTTTTTACCTTTTTTTTTTTTTTTTGAACAACTCTTTTTTTCCTGGTTTTGCATTTGTTTTTCCGACTGGTGTATGTACAGAATTATTATTATTGTATTATTTTTACTTCATTGATTTGATATTCAACATGCGAAAACCGCTTTCCATGATTTTTTCAAATGCTTGTTTATACTAAAAAAAATGATATTAAAAAATTACTCTTTTTTTTTTTTGCTTCCAGGAGCCATCTTGTTTGACTCAGGCTTTTCCAGAGCTGTCGAAAGACTTGAACATACCGGAGTGTCTTTCCAAGCAGCCCGTTTTCTCCAGCGTGTTGAGAGTGAGCTCCCCTGGCGCTCGACTGTGGACTCATTTCGACGCAATGGACAACGTGTTGATGCAAATCACTGGGTCGAAACGAATCAGATTGTGGCCACCAGAGGAAGAGCCCAATTTGTATATTGTGGTGAGGGGAGGGAGCAAGTGCACCACCGTGAAAACAGTATAGTTTCTTTTTTTGTTTTTTAGTTGTTTTTTTTAAGTTAATTTGGGGGGGGGGATGGTATGGATTCTGGACGGGAATAGAATGATGTGTGGTTTCTTCTGATCTGCTTGAGAGCATCGATCCGATTGCCTAAATTTGTTGAGTGGGCTATGCAAAAAATAAAATAATAAAAAAATATAAATATAAATAAATGAATAGGTTGCCTAGAGGAGAAGTGAATATTTGATCGAAATTCCAAAAGTGGCGGTCCACCGTCCAAAGCGATAATTATCATAGCTGGCTGATTGATTTTTCTATATTTTCCGAAAATATACATCACTTGCAGGATCCTTTGCGAACGAAAAAAGGGACACACTTAAATCTATAAAGCGCTGCTTTGCTTTTTTTATATTTTTAATAAAGTCGTCGGGCACACATATTTCACTTTGATTGCATTTCAGGGTTCAAGCTCCAGCGTGATCGACGTCGAAAACCCGGACCTGGCGAAATTCCCTCTTTTCGGCAATGCTCGCTACGTGGACGTGAACCTCAATCCTGGAGACTCTCTGTTCATCCCAGCCCTCTGGTTTCACAACGTCCTGTCCGAAGATTTCAGCGTTTCAATTAACATTTTTTTCCATTATGCCGACCGATCCTTGCATGACAGAAAAGACCTGTATGGCAATCGGGAACCCCTCCCGGTGCAAGAAGCAGAAAAACTGGTGGAGCAAGCTCTCGGGAAAATGAAGGGCCTCCCGACCTCCTTCAAGAAATTCTACGGAGGAAGATTGCTCCGGAAAATGGAACAGGGTGTTTTGGGGGGTGGGAGAGAGGCAATCGAGTAGGTCGAGATAGGGGAAATTTTTAGAAATCGTGCTTTGAAAAAAAAAAAAGAGGACGAGGAAATGACAGGGTTTTGGTGCGAGTGGTGAGGGATTGGTGTTTAGTAGTTCGATGATGGGATAAGATGGGCTGCCATCGAAAATGTGACAGAGGTTGAAAAAAATCAATGCCTTGCGAAAACGCCAGAAAAGATAGAATATTACTTTTCCCTCATAAGGAGTGTGAGGGGGCAGTTTACACAAAAAAAAATAAAAAATCAATTGGTTTCTCCACCAGTCCAGTATTTCAGTGGTGCACAAACTGTGCAATTATTTCCTTCTCCACCCCGACCCCACCCAATTATTAAGTCTTGATTTTGTTTGGACAGTCATCTTGATTTTGTTTGGACAGTCATCAAATTCAAATGAAATTTTATGAGAATGTAGCAGTGTAGGACTGTGCAGCAAGGTCGAATTATAGAATAAGTTTCATTTCGGAAATATACATGCATACATGTGGATCAACCCAGCACCACAACACAGACAGGTTGTGAAAAATTTTCTCTTTTTTACTCTTCATCATTTTATTCCCCTCGAATCCACAAAGCAAACTCCATTAATCCCAAAATACGCGTAACCCCTCGCCCTACTCTCCAGTCAGACCCAACCACAACAATAAAAACCAAAACACGGAAATGCCATTTATCTTATCAACCTATTTTCTCAAAAAAGTGCTCAGAAAGCCTTTCAGAGGCAACCAAAGCAAACCACCAATTCTACATCAACTGCTACCGATGCTACCTCAAGGGCACTACTGGGATTTGTCAGACATGCAAGCATCTGTTTCGACGGCAAAATTACACAGCTGCTCTGGGAATTCAAAGACAGGCCAATCCACAGGCTCCGCCTCGTGGAAAATTGAATCAGGGACGTTCAGCTTGGGGGGGTGCAAGCCGATGGTTTGTGTTTGAGAATCGCTCGTTGCAGGGGTGCCTGTCTGACTGCGAGATGTTGTCCAATTGTGTATTGGCCACCATGAAAATCTATGCATTGAACACCACCAAGAAAAAAAAAATGCTCTCTTATTTCAAGAAAATAATGACTAGAAAATTGCTTATTCAAAAAAAATAATAAATAGAAAATTGCTTATTTAAAAAAAATAAAAATAACTAAAGAAATGCATGGACACTGGCTTTCAGTAGATCACCGATTGGAGGCAAAATTTGAAACAAAAAAATCCAAATATTTTTCCATAAGTGGAACAATGTGGCCCAAAAAATTCCTCAAAAGGCATTTTGAACAACCTCGATAGTCTTTTTTAGATTTTTTTTTGAGGTTAACAGTAAAAAAGCAAAAATATAAGCAACATTTCTTTCTTTTTTCCAACTACTGCATCAAATAAATAATCAATAATGATTTTTTTTTGGGGGGGGGAGGGGCAGAAAGAAATGTTGCTTGTATTAAGAAAAAAGGAGCTTTTCGAAAAAAAATTCTTGTGTTCTGTTGATCGATCACCTTCCCGATCCCATTCGTTGTAGACGAAAACCTACGCTTTCATCTCTATTCCCCTTCGCACAATGGAAAAAAAAAAACAAAAAAAAAACATACAGAAATGCCACTCATCAGCCCAGCAAAGAAAAATATATCGTCAGAGTGGCTCAGCCTCTTCCCCCAAAAGAATACACAGACAATTTCCTCCAAAAAAAATTAAAAAAATAAGAAATTTCAGAAGCAAAAACACACTTCTCCAATCAAAACAAGATCCCCCCCCCCTCCCCCCCCCCTCCACCCCCCCCAAAAAAATAAAAATTGTTGGTTTCCGACTTCCTCCGTGGGGGTTTTCCACAGCAGATACGCACCATGTCGAGGAAAAAAAACACACATGAACATTTCTGTATGAAATTTAACAACATAATCCAGCACTTTTTCCGCTGCTCACCTTGGTCGATCCTTCCTGAGCCGCTTCTTTCATTCTCTGATAATTTTCGCATCTTTGTTTGATCATTTGCCGAACGGTGGGTTTCGTGGAGGGGGTCACGCATGACAGACCAACCGACTGGAAATGAGACCCCGTTGGCAGCAGCATGGCGTCCATGCATGCCATTGCCCTGGGGATTCTGGAAACCACGCTGTCAGGTACAGGGAGCCCAAGTGCAGAGACGTGTCGAATTGCGATGTAATGTCGGCCATCTGAAGCAAACCCCCCAAACGCACACACATAAGAAAAAAAGAATCAAAAATTATACACACATATATATTGAATTGAATTGAAAGGAATTTTAACACAAGGCCGAAAGGCCGGGTGCAGCCTGTTCATGGAAATGTGTTATAGGCTGACTCAGAAATAAACCACCATTTCATCCCAATGTCCATATCCAACTCTCCACCCCAAAGGTAAACTAAGAAGAAACTGATTCAAGAACCTCAAGAAAAAACGCTGACCAGAATTGAATGATATGCATATGTGGAGGGGATAGAAGCAAAACAATTGATATAAAAAGAGTAGCCATTGACCATTGCACGAACAACAGAGTTTTTTTTGGTTGGTGCTGACCTGCCAGTTGCATTTGAGGTTTTCCCTCCATCCAAATCCGCAAGTAACCACCTGAAGCAGAAAAAAAACCATAATTATTCTTGAGCAACAGGATAAAAGTGGGGAAAAAAAACCCTGAGACCCCACAGCCATGCTTTTTGCTTTTTTTCCCTCCTGTACATAAAACACTACCGAGAAACTTGCCCACATGCAAATCTTAATCCACAAAAACCCCGACAGAAGAATTCATATTAAATTATTTTGACTGGACTCACCGATGGCAACCAACGGTTTGGACAGTGGAATGATTTGCGGCTCCGTGTGAGCATTTATCGGAACAGCCTCCGAAACCCTACCGACCAAAAAAGGAAAACGTTTTAGATGCTTTCATTGAGAAATGTCAATTGTTTATCCAATTCCATTAATTAATCTTTATTGTTTATTTTCTTCATGCAAGTTAATATTTTATGACAGCTCCAATTCTGAATTCAATTGGGGAAGAAAAACAAAAGTCTGTACAGATGAGTGGATTTTTTTGGGATCGAAGGATCATCAACTCGAGGAAAATTGGTATATTTTGAGGTGAAACAAAAATCATCGAAAAAATAAACAGCTCACCTGTGCAATTTTTCTGGTGATGGACCGACATCGACAGCCACCTTCCCCGGGGGGTATATCGGTTGCCTGAAAAATTAGATCACACAAAAACCCTTGAAAATAAAAAAACAGCAAAAAACAATCATATTTGTTGCTTGATTTTTTTTATAGCTGTGATGCTGTTGGGCGTCAAATTAAAAAATTATCCAAAAGAAAAAATCAATCAGGTTGTTCTTCTTTCTTTCCTTTTTTTTCCAGTTGGTCAATGAAATCAAAAACTTATTTGGGTCATGGTACACGAACTTTTTCATTTTCTCGTTTTTCAAGGAAGAAACTGATGTTATGAAAAAACTGAAAAAAAGACATTTTAAAAATCTGAGAAATCCCTCTCAAAAAAAACAAAAACAAGAATAAAAAACCCCCGGAAAACGACACATGATGAGGGGAAAAACAAACCATTGTAGAAAAAAAGTTATTTGCTGACAGTCTATACCCAAATTGATACGTTGCTCGGTACACAGAAACCTGGACCGTGTGAACAAGGCAGACTGGATATTTCAAGCGATACGTCAAAGACTCTGTGGCATCTCGAAAGGTGGAGCCCACACTTGACCAAAAAGCCATGTCATCAGCAAGGGTCTCGTCTGTCGAGTTTTTTTAAAAAACCATGAGCAGCCAGAAAAAAAAAAAAAAAAACAGAAGGAAAGAAAAGATGACCAACATTTAGATGCAAGGTCCATAAGATTCATGCATTGTTGATTGACAATGCTTTGGTGATGGACTCTGATGCTTTGGAAAGGAGGAATTCGTTTCTCAGTTCTGGCTGCCTTTTCCCCTCCAGCTTTTTTTTATTTAACTACCGACAGCAAAAAAAAGAGAAAGCAAAAGGAAAAGAAAAAAGGAAAACAAAACGATACAAAAGAAGCAAAAACGCGCGAAAAGGACCTGACGCCCTCAAAGACGTCGAAAACACACAGTCTATTCAAAACAAAAAACCACGCACTCACGCCATGAACGCTACGAAGAACCACACTCACCGATGCTCTGTCTTTCATGGTCGGTGCTGGAAGCAAAGAGGCCCTCCGATACAAGATCTTCCAAGCAGTCCTGCGACTCTCGCAAAATCGCTTCTTGCTCGCTGGAGGGACCGGGAATAGGCTTGCTTCGATCGTCACAAAATTCGTAGCCTCTCTGCCGCAGGATCATGCGCGCAGGGTCGTCATCGAACCCCCCATGGCCTGCCATTTTTCGACGATTTTCGAACAGAAGACGAGGAAGCTCATGATTATCTCACACGCGGTGGATCGTTTTGTTTGATTTTGATTGGGACGGGTGGATCAAATTTAAGTTGTTTAATCAGAAAAAAACCAACAGAAACTTCCGTGACAATTCTAATTAAGTCTACCACCCACCAACAAGCAACCACCGAATTTGAAAACCCCGAAAAAAAAAAATAATAATAATAATAATTAAAAAAAACCAAGAAACCACCTAGTTGTTTAATCGACATCCATCCTCCGTTCCTAAATTTCGTCCTTTTGTTGGGGGGTGGCTGTGTGAAAGCCGAGAAGTCAACAGGAGGGATATGTGCATTTGTGAGCTCGCGATATGGATATGATGTGCGAGAATAAACACAGCCGCCTGTTGATAACATCGCAGCCCGTTCCTCCTGGAAGGCGACCGATGCCCATGCTTGCTGACCCCGAATGGAGGGAAAGAGAGTTGGAGCTTGCGAGAGTCCAATCCAGGCGTGAAGAGGCCGAAGCCCTCGCAACGGTTTCTCTGTCCTCCAGCGTTAGATGGCTCCGTCAACGGAAACAGCAGAGAGTGCGTGAAGGAAGGCGCGAGGAGTGAAAGTGGATCCCCAAACCAAACCAGACGCAATGTGCATCGAATGGGATCTTTAGTGGTGTAAGGTTCGTTGCAGGAAAGCTATGCCCAATACTGCGAAGATGCCGAAGCTCGGAACTCAGATCTACTGCGGAGCATCAGCGAAACGCTCTGCAAAGTGAAATCTAGCACCGGGGTGCACAAAATCGTTTCGGACGCGAAGGTATGGAGAGAAGCACGATGCGTTTTGGATGACGCTGAACTTTCCATTCCCAGCCAACGCCCAGACCCCAAGAAGATTTTCACGACTCAATGTCTTGCTTTACAGATAGCTGCAGCGAAAAGCCAGTACAAGGAACATCTCAGGGCTGTTTATCCGCGGTGGTGTGAGCGGGCTAAACAGGAATTGTCCCGAAGCGCAGCACGCGAGGCCAGGATAATTCGAAGCAAGCGGGAAACGCTATCCTTGTCTACGTCAATAGCAAAGTCGTCCCGAGCCAACTGGACTCTCCCCACCACATACGATGCTTCCCCCAGACAAGAGGATCGAAGACCTACAAGCATTTTATCTTCTCAGCGAGAGAATGCGTGCAACGAACTCAGGCCTGACCCAGTAGGAGCAGCCCACCGATTGGGCCTTGATCCCAGAGAGCTTCTTCTCGTAAAGATTCCGGACGAAGAGAGTGGCAAGCACTCGCCTACAGAGGAATGGCGTGTGGCAAGTTCTGGTTGGTCAGGTTTTCGGCTAAGATCACCTGACAGGATCCCAACAGAGAATGTGACAGACGCAATGGCAGTTGAACCACCCTGTTTCCGCGATCCCCGCTCTGAAAATGTAGACACGGGCAGCGGTTCAGGGATTCCCCCTCCAGCGGGGGAGGTTCAGTCACAGGTGCCAACATTGGGCAAAACTGCATTTTCACACATGCAATCCAGTGAGGGCTGGATCGATCCCAATATCTCCAACAGAGAGGTGGAACCCGATTCGATCGAAGAAATTGGAGAATCCCAAGAGCACCACACTCGGCCGGATTCACCAGACTTTGTGCTACAGTGTAATTCCTCCTTACAAAACGATGCGAAGGTGGTACTCGATTCACAGCATAAAGAGGATGGAGACAAGAGCCATACAGCAACAAATGAACATCTGACGGATGAAAAATGTCGATATCCTCAGGATGACGACCAATCACAAAGTCGTCAAGATGTAAGTTTTTTCTGCGCAACATCGGCTCGCCGTTTTGTTGATTCCTCGCCCAAATTTTTGGTTGCCTTATAATGATCAGGTGAGAAGGAGTTCTGTGGGTTCTTCCCCGCCACCAAGAGAAGATTTCCCAACAATTGTATCTCGATCCACAAACGACGCCCCAATGACAAGCGAATCTAGTGAGGATGAAACAACACACAACGAGGAGACGCCACCCCCCACAACAGGGTCGCAATCTCCACAGGAGACACAAACAAACCAAAATGCCAGCCGGAGTGAAAATTCCGAAGCTTCGGATGATAGTAGGACCGACCTGTGTGAAGGCGCACCTTGGGCTGAAGCAAAAGATGAGCTCAATCGTATCAGAACCGGTTCTGCTGAAACGAGTAGTGATTGTGCTCAAACGCATGAGGAAACTGCTCCACCCAGAAATTTATCAAGCGAGGAGGAGATACACAATTTCAGAGTCAGGGTGAGAAGAGTAGTGCATTTGAGAAAACTCAGTCGTCCCCTCCGTTCAGATAGGAAATGTTGAGAAGTTAGCTGCTCGACTGTTGTGCGAATAGATCCCCAGCCTAGACGACTCGGAGCCCATGGAATCCCCTGAACCGGATCCACCGTCCCCAGCCTCCAACACGACGCAGACAACCTGCCGCCGCACTGATTCTTTTTCCTCGCGTATGGCCACTCTCACACGTAGAATAACATCCTTTGCAACAAAGAAACTGTCCAAGACAACCTTCAAGAAGCGTTCCAAAGACGAAACCAGCCAGACACAGGAGGAAGCGCCGCCTCTCTTTCATGCGTGTTCAGAGGAGAACTACAGTCGCGCATCGACGGCGAAGGTAACCACCAAGACAGAAAACCACCCAGCGTTGGGGGGAATGCCGTTGTGAACAGGCCGTGAGTCGTGGTTTCAATGCTAGGTGACGCTGAGCAAAGAACAATCTACGAGTTTCAAGACGGAGCTTCAACATACGTATCAAGAACGCCCTTCGCCTGACGTTCAGTCACCAACACTGAAGGGGAAAACTGCTGGAGTACCCACAACAAATGGGAGGAACCAGCTAGCCACATTTGTCTCGAAGACGGTGGAGGGTGGATCGTCAGATTTCGACACCTCCTCGGAATTCTCTGACCCTGGGTTGGCGACCTTCGGCCACCAGAAGACGAAGCCCAAAAGCGACTCTGAGAGCGATTTTGACTTCTAAACCAGAAAGCTTTGTTTGTCTTGTCCAACTTTGAAAGTGCGGACATTGAGATAGGATGGTAGGGACTGGTGTATATGGGGAACGGGATTCACAGGGTCGTCTTGTTGATGAAATCGAGTCCATAGTGAGTGGGCGAGAATAACATATGTTATGATATGTTATGTATTTTAACATATATTCATGCACGAGACGAGTTTCAATAACAAGTATCACAAGTATCAAGTATCTGAACGTTTTGTAGGGCCGATTGTCTTCTCGACCAAACCCTTTGTAACAAAAAAAGGTTATATGCAGTACTGTCTTTGGACAGTCCTCACAGTCCTTCAAAAAATATCACGAGTTTTGCCTGACACGCTGACGCAAACTTTCCAAAGGGACACGTTCTGCTTTGACTGGCCTGTGTATTTCCCACTTCCTGGTGTTCACGACTGCGTTTTTCCAATCCACCCGGTGTTTTAGCTTGTCAGTGTGCGGCTTTTCAATGTTTTACTGAGGAATGTCAGAGACTCCGAAGAAACCACTTTCAGTTGAATCTTGAAATGGACCGCCGTACAGCACCCCATTTCCAGAATAAAAAAATACATATTTCCATATTTGCACAATTTACCAGTATTACACCATACACAAGATACCCTCAAGATGTCTATATATCGCCCTACACGAGAGCATGTTTTGACCAACTACACCCTAACACCCTAAAAAACATTAGAAGCTTTGAGAAATACAACGATTTGACCACCCCTCTCCTGGCCGTTTGTCTTCAAGGGGTGGGTTCATCCAAAAATGGTATTAAGCTTCCGAAGAGGAAGTGTTGCATGATGGGCAATTTCCCGAGCACCTCTGCTTGATACATTTTTACCAATCCTGAATTCACCTGAGTTTTCGAGGCAGAGAAAAACCACACACACACACACACATGATCAAAGTCGAGTGGTGCACATATATACTTTTGAAAATATATCAATCCGAGTGATTCCTTGTCCAAAAATTATTTTTTTCATTTCAAGAAGTTGATTTTTGAAATGCAAAAAAAACACCAGAGGAACATAATCACAGTGTAATGCAAGAAAAACGAGGACGGCTCTTGGTTAGCCAGTTTCGGGGGTTGAAAAAACAACACTTTCTCAAGGAACAAAATTTTGATTCATTTTTGGGTGGATTTTTTTTTTTTTTCCCGGTGTCCAACCTTGGTCCATGAAGCCACTCCGGCTATATCACACAAATATGGTGAAGTTTCCCACAAAGGGCCCTTCTTAACCTGCAAAAAACATCAAAAATCACCAAAAACACTCCAAGCTGGTTTCAAGCTTTTGTACAAAATCACAATTTCAACATCGAATCAACATCAGGTTAAACAGACTGTCCTGCTCCGAAGTGGATGCTTCAATGTGTTGGCGTATATCCTTTTTTTTATGTCAAGATAGTGCAATAACAATTTGTGGGTTGCAAGTGTGTTGCAACTCACTTGCTTCACAAATTTCACACTCTCCAGATACATGTAGTCCTGGGACATGGACTCCAAAATCTCGTCGTTGTGGATGCTCTTGGGAAATACAATGGGGTGATCGATCAACTGGGCGGCCCCCCACAGGAAAGGTAAAAATTGATAATCTTCCAGCCCCCAAACCCCATGCGATCCTGCTGGTTCCAGCCTGGAGGATGCATTTACAAAAAAATTGACCAAAAACATAAAAATAAAATAAAATCTTTTACCCAAGGATGAGCAAAAAAACACAAAACACCTCATGCAACGTGCAAGGATTTCCTGTTCAGCCCAGGTTTCCTTTGAAGAAAACCCACCAGTTGATCAAAACCTGACTGATCGGCTCAACGAGGACGCTAATATGGGAAACGCATCGGTTAAACCCAGTTTAGTAATGCTGTAAAATACTGTAAAATATTCATACTGCGCAAAATACAAGGTTGCAAAGACCTTTCTTTTTTCATTTTTCCCGATCTTTATTTGGCATTTTGAAAATAATGATGCTTGTGCGATCCTTTATTTGCGCTTTGCAAAAAATTGCATGATATTATGGGTTCTGGGAGGTGAGCGACCAAATGTCAGACCTGGAAGCAATCTTATGGAAATGCAACCCTTATCGTTTCCGGCAATATCTCATTTCCTGTGCGACCAATTTTCTAAAAAAAAGCGAAAGGATCGAGGAATAATTAAATCAAGCAATCCATAATCCCCAAAATATTCAGTAGGTTGAAAATTTTCTGGCAGTTTTTCTCTGGTGAAAATTGCTTCTGGCCAAATATTATTCCACACCATGCAACGCTTATTTCGCGCAGTGGTCACTTTCACTTTCATTTTTTTTTTTAATCACAGATGAGCAAGCCTCCCACCCTCAACCTCAATTAGTTATTTTATTTTTTATTTTTCTCCCCCCAGCTCACCAGTAGGTGGTTTGAATTTTTCGCATCAACTCTAGGTAGCCATTGAAAACCTTCAGCACCACCGCTGGCAAGTCCTCCTCCTTCAGGACTTGAAGTTTTCCCAAGCAATACAGGAATCCACAAAACGTGGTTTCATGCCCAGTCCCGTAATCAATCCTGGTTTTGTTTCCGAAACTGTCTAGGAAATAAGGGAAGAGTTCGATGGTCGCCGTCTTGAGATTTTCAGGAAGGATGGAGTCCACAATACCTCGACCTGGAGTGAAAAATAAAACATAAATAAATAAATTAATGAATGAATAAAACTTGTGAATACTGACCAGTTCTAAAATATGCACGAATAGAATGAACAAAAAAAACAGACGAGGTTATGGAATTGAAACTGAGGACGAAAAAAAACAGAACATAACGATGGGATGTTCAGATGGTAATCAACACCTTCCACCCTGCCCCCCCAAAAATTACGAAGAAAACAAGCTAGTGTCAATACAGACACTATTTTATGGAGAACAAATGAAATTATAGAAGGCAAAGTTTTCATGCAAATTAAACTAAACTGAAATAAATGAAGATGTGCCGCAGTGCAACCCATTGTTTTGTTTTGTTGTTTTTGTTTCAACCAGGGAGGCAAAATCTATCCACAGCTTTGATCTATTTCTTGAAAAAAGTTCCTGAAACCTTATGACTAATGGTATATGTCATCGTTTACTGTTATTAGTAATTCTCTCTCTCTTTTTTGTCGACGATTCTTCTGCACACCTTCGCTTTCCAGTTTTTCGAACCAAGTCCTGTACGCTGGATTGCCATAACGCAAGGAGTGCTGCGCGGGGGGGATCTCGTCCACCCACTGCGACATCTTTTCCAGGCCCTCCAGCAACTTCGTCACGTGTTCCGAAACGACGCACGGGTCGGACAGCTTTTTCCCCACCACCGCCTTATTACACGACAGAAGGAATCCCAGGAAATCCGCGATGGCTTTGGACTGTAGGACCGCGTCCAGATCAGCCTCCGTCTGAATGCGACGTGTCGCTTGACAGAAACCGCCGCCACCTTCTCTCAGCAGAGCGGCGAGGGGTTCCGGCATCTTGGCTGAGCGTCCGATGGACAACCCGAGGTCTTGGGATTTCCTGCGCAGCTTACCCGGCGCAGGCATCGACGTCGGCGTTGGCGCGTCGGAGTCATAGGGAGCGCGGGTTGGGTGCATCGTCGGCCGACGATTCTGAAAAGAAAAAAACTGTTCTCGACGGTTTTGTTTTGGAATTTCGTCGGGAAGGAGCCTGGACCGTTGGCGGAAGCTGATACCCGTTGACTGTACATTTATTGGCTGGACAAAATCGATTCACTTTTCACGAGCTTTCAGCGCCCGTCGTATCTGGCGCCCTTTTCCGGCATCGGCCAGGCACTGTTTACACACCAAACACACAAGAAAATTGCGCGCGCATGAGGAAGCTATTGTGCAAGGACGATGCTCATTATCCACACCTATGAAAACCACAGTGCTTATAAACACTTTCGATCACTATAGGATTTGACCCCTAATACGCTGTGAATGCGCACAGCGTATTGATTGCGCTTCACATCGTGCTCACTGCTCTCTACGACGTATTTACAAAACGTTGTAGAGCGCAGTGAGCACGATGTGAATCGATGCAAATGAAAAAGACGTCAAATCGGAGGCAAGCGTGGAAATGTCACAGTGTTATTGGACTATTTCACAGCGTTTTTTGTTCACAGTGTTATCGGACCATTTCACAACGTTTTTGTTCACAGTGTTATCGGATCATTCCACAACGTTTTTGTCACAGTGTTATCGGACAATTTCACAGTGTTATCGGATCATTCCACAACGTTTTTGTCACGGTGTTATTGGACAATTTCACAGCGTTTTAAAAGACGATATGATGCTCACAGTGATTTCTCTTTTCACAGCTTTACACCCCGTTTGTTTTACTCTGTATATATACTAAATTGTGGAGGCCAGCCCAGAATCGAACTGAGCTATGTTCCAATCAGCCTCAATTCTGATTGATAGAGCACTGAGGTGGAATTCCTTCCCTCCAAATATTCTCTATCCCTCTTTCTTTCAATTTCTTTTTTTTCTGCCCCTTTTGTGGATTCTGCATTAGGCCTCCAATCTGACTTTAGCTCTTGTTGAGGAGCCGATCCTTCAGGTCAAAACACAGCCACCCCCACCACCAGCAAGCTCTCCTAAACAAAGACCACCGTCACGAGGATTGGAACAAGGCGGAAACAAAGTCACAAACCTGAACCCAAATAAAAAGTTAAGTGCCTTGAACATGAAAATATGAAGCCCCTTTGAACGCCTACCTCACTGAGGTAACTTCAGTGCCTCACATACCTGGGCACCAAACCTCATTTCACCACCACTTCCTATCATTCTGTTGTGATTCTCAGATGAACAATTTCTTCCACAGTTACCTGCCTCCGGCCATATAACATTCTATAAGCCAGTCAAAGGCTCTTTCGTCAAAGGCTTGTGATCACAAAGCCCCTAGAGAACCAGCAGTATATTTTCAGGGAATGAATGTTTTTACAACTAAGCAATTTCATTCACATCAAAGAGTTCCGGTGGGTGAAGCTCTGTACATTTAATCCATCCTTCCTTGCATTTCTCACCGTTCAAACTTGCGATAGTTCTGGTCCATCGCACCCTTGAAGTGTTGTCCGAGCAACACAAAGCCAACGCCACTCCACAATCCCCTTCTTTGAGTGTCGAGGGGTTGACAAGAGTCCTAAAACTGGTCTTCATGCGCAAGAGTGTTTTCCTTCGTGCAGTTCTCTCGAAAATCTCTAAATCCAAACATGACCTTGTGAAACAGGCCAAGGCACTCACCAGGTTGGCAAGAGACTGCAACCACGGATAGAATGGATTCAACAAGAGGCATTGTCCCGGCCTGCACTAGTTGGCCGAGAGTGACCACTCCCAAGGGAGAGCTCAGCAAGGTCATTCATCCAACATCCCACCTGACACTAAGAATTCAATCAGATAGTTTTTGTCATCATCTAAGGCAGTTTGTCCACCTTTCAAAAAAAAAAAAATAGACAAGTAAGTACAAGTTCATGATCATCAGAGATTTGAGAATTTCAGAGCAAAAAGTTGAAAATGCATTCATGGGTGCTGAGCCCTCACCAAAAAAATTAATAGCAGTCCCTGCAACTGTTGCAACTCACAAGGAATCACAGCAGTCTTTTGAAGGCCAAAAGTCTGCAAGTATGTTAATTATGTAGTGGAAATACACTCAACTCGCGACTGTTGCCTGGCTTCTAAATTGAGATCTAACCTTTGGAAGCCGCGACTCTTGCAGCGAGTCAAGCGACAACGCTGAGCGCAAAGGTTCGAACTCTTTTGCACTTCCAGCTTGAATCTACGACCTCAAAAGGACGTTATTCACCCAGACGCCACGTCGCACCAAACAAACACTTACCGAAAGAGACAGCGCTTGACTTCGGGTTCGTGGCTTCCGCGGACCAATGCATCACCCCCAGAAAGTCGTCCATTTTCACTTGACGCGACGGCGAGCCGTGTCTGCGTCGCCCAACTTTCCCACGCTCGCGATGCTTCGGAGATCTTCGATCATAACCCCTGGAGTTCGATTTGGTTGTGCTAATCTTGGGGATTCTAAATGATGTTAACTAATATTCACCGACCACTTTTTTCACTTGACCAACTCCTGGAACTGGGATACCTTTCGCTTTCTCTTGGTCCAACGCTTTACCAAAACCATATGTGAACGAACCCTGGAACAAGAACGGGATGTAAGGGCTTTACGAGTTCCAGTATGCGACTCGTTTTCGACCTCCTGGGTGACATTTTCACCGGCCCCCTCAGGCGACGCAAGGGGATCGTTGCCTCTAGCTTAAAGCTCGTCTATGGCGATACAACACGGCCTTGCAACGCGTTCCAAAACAAAAAAAAACTTCCACAAGGCATGCTAACCACGAAAGAAAACAAACAAACATGAGCCTTCTTCCTAAAAACATCCCAAAAACAGTTGATAAGATTCCGTGCAAGAAGGGCCCAGAAGGTCTCTATCCAGAGCAAAACGCCAAGGGGAGTCGAACCCCGTCACCTCAGGCCGTCTCCTGTGCGTTTTACCAGTTTTTTTCTAAAAATTATTTTCCTTGACGTCTTGTGGTCGTGGGGGTCCGAAACTGATACGCGAAAAAAGAGCCCACAACGCCACTGACCGACGCAAATTGCCAAGTGAAGTCAAACGCCGTCATATCGAGCCGTTTCCCTCGCGTTTCAAGCGTGAACTCCCCTTTTCGTTTTCAGCGCTTGTGTTCGCCAGAATTGTCGCAAATTTTCACAGCGTATTAGGGGTCAAATCCTATAGTGGATGTTTGTTTAAGAAAAATGGAATTTTTCCACCTTTGGCTTTCAATCCTTAGCACTCGACAAAAATAAAATGTCAAAAGTCTAATATGTAGTGTATAAAATATCTGAGGGAACAAGCAAAACAACCAAACATCGACAATCAACCACAAGGAAAAAAAAAATATAAGCCAAAACACATACTGAGAAAAAGCCCCCAAATGTTGCAAAGGTTACCTGCTACTCAGTTCTTTGATTAAACAGCTGCTTACATTGAATCAAAGTATCTCCGTTCTTTTAACCACAAACCATGTTTGATTCTTCCCGTACTCTAACCCTGTGAAATAACTCTATCTACTCAATCACGAGCTACTTCCCATAAATCCTGTCACTACTGTGAGCAGAGATAGGACTTTCCGGTTACGGTACCGTAAACCGTACCGTAACCCCACTCCGGTCACTTACGGTTACGGTAGTTACGGTCCGGACCGGAGTGGTTTTCGTGCTCGGAACCGGACCACCGTACCACTCCGTACTGCTCCGGTACCGGACCGTACCGACCGTAACCACCGTACCAACCGTAAACCGTAAATAGTAACCCCCGCAGGGTCCCGAGAACCCAAAGGAACCCAGGGGGATTCGAACCCACGACCTTACAGATTACAGCCTAACGCTTTAGCACTGAACCACACTACTTCACGATGATTTAGGGGCTACCGTAGCTATACCGTACCTGTTCCGTACCGTAAAAACAACATATTACTCCGGTTACGGTACGGAGTTACGGCCGTAATACGGAACCGTAACTCGACCGTAACCGGACCGGACCGTAGCCGGACCAGAATTTTGGCCCAAGTCCTATCTCTGACTGTGAGTAAATATATTTAAATAAAGTGTTCCAGAGTCTAAATTGTGACGGCGCATTGCCTTTCTGGGTGTTGTACGAGAAACAAGCGGTTCGTTCATTTTAATATCGACCCAGCTTGAAAACAAGGACTCGTCCATGTCTGTGACAGTTCTGTTCTAAAGGGAGAGGTGGGATTTGATCCCCAGACCTCTCAGTGACAAGGATAGTGACGGTCGCCTAACGAACCGTTTTACCACGATGGTTAGAGAGGTCAGATCGGTTGTGTAGCCGTCTGCCAATGACGTAATCGGGATAATGATACAGTGTGATGGTGTGATGTGAGTGACTGTATTCAGACGGTGTAATCTGGGGTCACGTGAGTGAGAGTTACAGCCAGTTACGGTTGTGACCGTTGACGGGATTCGAACCCGGGTCAACGGTTGGCCGGTCTTAAGGCTCTAGGCCTTTGGACCAGTTGTTCACGTTTGTAATATTCCGTTAAGTCTTTCCATTCCCCGCGTCCCTTACAATGTCGTTGCAATTGAAAAGTAGTCACCATCAGTTCAGTTCCATACATATAATGTTGAACAACCAGTGTGGATGGTAGCTTTGCCAAATGCAAGACATCAGTTATTGAGGCATAGATGGGCCCTCTTCAAATCCATCACCTGTCAAATTACCTTATCAATGGAGGTTCGGTGGGGCTGCATTCATCTTCTGACCTACTTGAACCTGGCACCAAAGCCGTAGCTCCTTGATACAATTCTTGATGTATACTTTTTGTTTCTCAACTATCACCTATGTCACGAGATTAAGTATCTACTGACAGAAATCCCCCTAAGAGCATCTCCACCGGTGTCCCAGTCTCAGTTGCAGCTCGCGCACGTGCGAGTCGCTCGCCACAGTAATTTGTATCGTGACATTGTCATTGCGAATTGACGTGATTTTTTGCTGTACGAACTGCGCATCGCCTCAGTTCAGGGGGTCGAAGTGAGGCGCGACGCATAAAGTGAGGACGGAACTCACTTAATTTCGCGGCGATACTCAATGACTGTCGCGAGCGACTCGCACATGCGCGAGCTGCAACTGAGACTGGGACACCGGTGGAGATGCTCTAAGCGACGGACCGAATTCTCATTCACTGATTGGCTCATACGTTTTAGAAATGGCTGGCCCCTATTAGCCGAGGGTTCGATTCCCTCTCTGAACAGAATTCCCGTTACACAAAGATTCGTAATGAACAATATATTTTTGAATTTGCAAAGCGCCCTCTTACTGATTTTATTGTGATAAGGATAATTTCCTATAAACACAAAACTATTAAAGAAAGAGACTTACATTCTTTATATGTAATTTGTTAGATTTTATGACCTCGACATGAAACATTGTTATATGAGCAGGCCACTTTATTTCGGGCATTTTACGATTTTTTGGGCACATGCGCCCGAAATAAGGTTTGCGGCCGTGCCCAAAATTAACTTCAATTTTTTTGGAGATGTACTCTAATAATATGATTAACACTGTCACATCTGAGTTGGATATGGCCATCTCAGGACAGATTTTCACTTCAGGATTTTTTTTGTGTGTGCATTCGTTGTTAGTACCTTATATAAGGTAATTCTTGCCTTGAACTAATTTTTTTTGGAAAAAAATGTAAAAAAATGTGCTCGAAAAACTAAAGCACCGCGAACGACTCGTCGGCTCATCGGATGAGCCCACGCAGAAATTTCACCAATGCACACACACACACACAAGAATATGATTGTTACAAGTGATCACCGAGATGTCTAGTAAGCACTAGCTAGAGCTACAGACTAGCTACGGGCACTAGTGATAGCCTAGTCAGAGCTTAAGGTCCATAGGATCCCAATAGGAGATCCTATAGCTCAAGAACCCTGGTGCCTCGCCCTAATGACATTAGTCAAGGGTCCCATCAATGAGTGGGGGTTTGATGGGTTAAGGAGGCTTCGAGGGAGGGTTCTGGGAGGTTTTTGTAACAGTTGGTTTCGGAGCAGGAAGAGAGCGCGTCACGTTTTGACGCATAAGTACGCCATAACAACTCGGAATTGGACAAAACAGGAGTCTAAAAGTAAGCCGAGAACAGGGCGCTTCGTTTGAAACTTGTTTGAGGTCAATCGGAGTTGTCAGTGGAAAGTTACAGCCCGACAAAGTCAGGGTTTGTTTTCTGAATCGTTGGGAAGCTAGTTCTGTGAGTTCGAGGAGACCCAAGAGGTCCTCGAAGGGCTAGTGAAGCGATAAAAGTTGGGTTTCAGAGTTTTGGGCAAATTTCCAGTGTTTTGCTGTGTTGGGGTTGTGTCCAAAGGAAACCAAAATAAAAAGTGACCATGAGTCAAGAAGAACAAGAGGTACTTGCCTTAGAAGAAGGGTCTGTTCTGGATGAAGTCAATGAGGACTCTCCAAGTGAAAGAACAGAGGGACCACAGTCCCCTAGCACTCTCAGGTCTGAAGTGACCAAAGAAGAGAAAGATGCTAGCCTGGGCAAAACCAGAAGAGTGACTGCTGATAAACCTGAAAAGTACCAGGGCAAAGTCCCGTGGCCAGAATTCCGTTTGGAGTTAGCCATGTACTTCAGGGCAGCAAAAGTCCCAAGAGAGGAGTGGGGAGTGATTGCACCTACTTTCCTCGGATCAAAACCCCGCCGACATTTATTGGCCAGGGTACCCAAGGAAGAACTCGAGGACGGGTCTTTATCTTGGGAAAAATTCTGCCAAGTCCTGGAAGATGGCACATTTGGAGATCTTGCCACAGATTACTCCATAAATAATGCCCTTACTTCCTGCAAGGATCATATTGACCAGAAGGTCGATACTCCTGGCTTCGTACGCTTTGTGGATGCTCACTTAGCAATGCGAAAAGAGCCAATGGACGACACTACCAAGTGTTGGATCCTTCTGAGGGGCCTCCATCCACACTTGTGCAAACAAGTGGAGACTGATACACTTGGTCGGGAATGGAGAAGCTACTCAGCCTTGCGAACGTATGTGTTGGCTAAAGCCCCGGGTCACGATGCTCGTTTTCCGTTGAAAACTACGGACCGGAAGGCTAAAAAGAGAG
This sequence comes from Bryopsis sp. KO-2023, assembly GCA_030272585.1. Classification (NCBI taxonomy): domain Eukaryota; kingdom Viridiplantae; phylum Chlorophyta; class Ulvophyceae; order Bryopsidales; family Bryopsidaceae; genus Bryopsis; species Bryopsis sp. KO-2023. The sequence continues at coordinate 2,806,062 of BSYQ01000007.1, read as the reverse complement.
GTATGGAAACTACCTTCTCAGATCCAGCCAAAGGAAGTAAGAAGAGGCATCAGCCTAAGCAACCAAGGCTTAAAGCTCAAAGTGGCACTCAGCCCTCACGAAGACCGGTGGTACGGTTGACCGAGAGTGAGAGGGAGGCTCGCAAGAAAGCTGGCTTATGCTGGTTCTGTGGGGAACCATGGGCAAGAGGCCATAAGTGTGGTCAGTCGAAAAAGGTGAACCTCAGTTCTTGTGAAGTCCCACTTGAGTGGACACAGTTGAGAGATCAGAAGAATCTGAATCCACATTCCACAATTGACCCAATGGACATTGATTGTGATGCTTTTCTTGCACCAATCTTGACCAGAAGTCAAAAGAGTGAAGAAATGAAATCTTCTGTGGAATTTAGGGATGAGAGAGAAGATTCTCACCAAGGAATTACAAGGGCGGAGTTCCAACGTCTTGAGACACTTTCAGGCCGCGTATTTACGTTGGATGGGTGTTCGGATGTGAACAGTGCCTTATGTAATACATTTTGCACACCTTCTGAATTTCTGGAAAGAGATTTAGGTGGACAGCATGTGTGGTTGAATCCTCCTTTCAAGGATATCAACAAATATCTCGATCACTATCTTCTCGCAAAGAAGAGATCTCCCCATGATACTTCTTGTTGCATTCTTGTTCCAGTAAGGTCTAAAGAGTTGCATCCAGCCTTGACCTCAATGAGATTGATTGCACAATACAAGAAGGGAACAGTTTTATTCACAGCCAAAAAGGGGAAAAGTCGGAAAAGACTTCCTGGCATTCCTTGGCCCGTGAATGTGTTCTATGATCCACCCGTACCCAAAATGCCAGAGGAAGCAACAGAGCTTCTCATGCAAGATAAGCTTGCAATGCATTTTGAGGGCCTCTTGAGTGGAATCCCAGCCCATTGTCTTTTGGACTCAGGAGCTAAAGGATTAGCCTTCCTATCCAAACAGTTTTGTGAACAAAATGGGATAGCTTATCGAGCTACCGTTGGATCACAGGCTGAGTTGGCAAATGGGGATAATATTGATATAATGGGAGAGACAAAGATCACACTGAAAATTCAAGGCTATCGAGAGAAGCTTGATTGTTTGGTGTTGGATCTTCTAGATCGGTTTGATATTATACTTGGTGATACGTGGTTGCAGAAGCGTAAAGCGGTTTTAGACTTCTTTGAAAAGAAGTGCGCTTTAACGACTTCATCCCATCAACGAATATTGCTTCGTCAGGGATTATTACCCAAAGCTACGGGTAAAGATATTCCCCAAAAACAGGTTGCATCTCTACTCTCGATACCACAGGTGAAAAGGAAGTTGAAAGATACTTCAATAAAACCTATTTTGTTGGTAGTTCGTGAGATGGAAGAGATATCATCCCATCTGAAATTGGCGGATGAAACGAGTGAATCAGACAAAGTTCCAGAGGAGCAAATGGAAGCTCTGTTGAAGGACTTTGATGATTTGTTTATTTCTGGTTTGGCGGAATATCCTCCTGAAAGGGCAGTGGCAGCGGATATCCCTTTGGTCGAGGGAACGCGTCCGGTCAATAGACCCTTATTTAGATACACCCCTGCTGAAAGGAAAGAGATAGAGGACCAGTTGTCCGAACTCTTATCCAAAAAATTAATTCAGCCGAGTGCTAGTCCATGGGGCGCTCCGGTCCTCTTTGTTCCTAAAAAGGATGGAGGTTTCCGGATGTGCATTGACTATAGGGGTTTAAATAAAGTAACTATCAAGAATCAGTTCCCGATCCCGCGGATTGATGACCTTCTTGATCAGTTACAAGGCGCGCGATGCTTCACATCTCTTGACCTCAGAGCCGGTTATTGGCAAATGAGAGTCAAAGAGGAAGACATCCCCAAAACCGCCTTTAAAACGCCTTTTGGATTATTTGAGTACCGGGTTCTCCCAATGGGATTAACGAACGCTCCGGCAGTGTTTCAAACACTGATGAATCATGTGTTTCAAGGAATGATAGGCAAATATGTCTTGATTTACCTTGATGACATTTTGATTTACTCAAAAACACCAGAGGAACATGTGGCCCATGTACGAGCCGTGATGCAAAGATTAAGAGAACATAAATTGTTCCTTAAGAAGTCCAAATGTGACTTTAACAAAACAGAGTTACATTACCTTGGCTTCATTGTAGGTCGCAAAGGTATCTCTGTAGACCCTCGAAAAACGAATAAAGTACGAGAATGGCCTCGTCCACAAGGGGTACACGCTTTGAGATCGTTCCTCGGGCTTGCCAATTATTTTCGTAAGTTCGTCCAGGGTTATTCTTCTTTGGCATCACCTCTCACTGATTTGCTTAAAAAGCAACAGACATGGGATTGGACTCCAGCTTGTGAGGCCGCTTTTGAGGGGGTGAAGAAGGCATTAACAGAAGCACCTTGCTTGGCTATGCCGGATTTTACCAAACCCTTTGAAGTAATTACGGATGCTTCTAACAATGCAATAGGGGCAGTTCTCCTTCAAGAGGGACATCCCATTGCATATGAGAGTAGAAAGCTTGCCGGCCCACAACTGAATTGGTCTACAAGTGATCAAGAAATGTATGCTACAGTTTATGCACTTCAACTATGGAGATGCTACTTGGCTGATAGCAAATTCAAAGTAATCACAGACCATAGTCCAAACACATTTTTCCATTCCCAATCGACCTTGAATCGACGGCAGGTTCGCTGGTTAGCATTACTCCATGAATTCCAATTTGAATGGGAGTATAGACCGGGACGGGTAAACGTGGCTGATCCCTTGTCGCGGATACCGTCTTGCTCACCATCTATTGGGGTATTATGCGAGACCGGGAGATCACGTGGCTTGGTTTCTAGCCGGCGGGACTCTGTGGACCCATCTCCGCCTCAGGGTTATTATACCCAGTTGATAGATAGGTTGACTGAAGGGTACACTAAGGACCCTTGGTATGACACACTGGAAGCTGCCCAGGTGTTACAATATCAAGATGGTTACTGGTGGAATGGTAATGTGCTGGCTGTACCAAATTTTGGAACATTGAGACAGGATATAATCCATGATTGCCATAGTACAGTCTATAGTGGACACTTTGGTGTGGCTAAGACTTTACGGCAAATCAAGAGACATTTCTGGTGGCCTCAGATGGAGGACCATATCAGATCATATGTGCAAGGATGTGATTCATGCCAAAGGCACAAGGGTAGGCGAAGAAAGCCTCAAGGTCCCCTAAAACCCTTGTCTATTCCGAATGCACAATGGGAAAATGTTTCGATGGATTTTGTCACTCACCTCCCATCATCTAATGGAGCAGGTTATGATGCAATCCTTGTCTTTGTGGACATGTTAACTAAAATGGTACATCTCGCTGCAACTCGAACGGATTGTGGTGCAGCTGAAGCAGCAAATCTCTTTGTGAACCATGTTTTCAAAGCTCATGGCATGCCAAAGAAATTGGTCACAGATAGAGATCCAAGATTTGTCTCACACTTCTTTAGGGAGTTGTGTGATAAATGGGAAATCAGTCAAGCCCTTTCTTCGGCTTATCATCCAGAAACAGATGGGCAAACCGAAGCGATGAACAAAGTGATGCAAGATACTCTTCGCCACTTTGTGGGGCCTTCCCAAAGAAGTTGGGCTGATTTATTACCGGTTGTTGAGTTTGCAATAAATAACTCAAGATCAGAAGCAACTGGAGAAACACCCTTCTTCCTGAACTATGGAAAAGATCCATGGACAGCATTGACTGCTCAGATCCCTAGAAAAGGACCAAAGCAGGTCGCTGTACCAGAAGTTCAGAAAATGACGAGTGAAATCCGAGAAGGGATTGTTGAGGCAAAGAAACGCCTTCAGGCGGCTCAGCAACGCTATAAAGCTCAAGCTGATCGTCACCGGGCTCCTGTAGAGATCAAGGTTGGAGACCTTGTTCTCCTTGATGCAAGGAACTTAAGGTTAAAGCATCCAGGATCGCGGAAATTAACGCCGAAATGGGTAGGACCTTTCCCTATCGAGCGTCAAATAAATGAGGTTGCTTTCAAAATAAAGCTTCCCGATACTTTGCCCATACATCCGGTGTTCCATGCTTCACTCTTGAAGCCATATTGGGCTAAAGGAACTGTGCAACCCCCGCCACCTATCGAGATTGAAGGTGACTTGGAATGGGAGGTTGAGCGCATTCTTGATCGCAGAGAGCGACGTAGGGGCAAGAAATGCTACACAGAATTCCTAGTGAAATGGGTTGGATACGGTCATGAGCACAACTCATGGGAACCGGAACAGAATGTCGTGCACGCGCGAGAATTGGTTGACGAGTTTCACCAATCTCAAGCACAATCGATTGTACCACCTCGCACGATCCGAAGGAGATCACAAGCGAAGGTTTGAGACATCATATCACAGTTGGCCACTGGATGATGATGATCTCCTCTCTTAAAATAGTGTAACTACTAGACACTATCATTTGTATGATGCCTATCATGCATTTGATTCCTAGTGAACCCGAGGCGGCTTCACATCTAAGGAGGGGGCACTGTTACAAGTGATCACCGAGATGTCTAGTAAGCACTAGCTAGAGCTACAGACTAGCTACGGGCACTAGTGATAGCCTAGTCAGAGCTTAAGGTCCATAGGATCCCAATAGGAGATCCTATAGCTCAAGAACCCTGGTGCCTCGCCCTAATGACATTAGTCAAGGGTCCCATCAATGAGTGGGGGTTTGATGGGTTAAGGAGGCTTCGAGGGAGGGTTCTGGGAGGTTTTTGTAACAATGATTATATGCGTAGAATGCGTAGAATTCCCAACGAAAGCAAAGAAGCTCCCTATTGTGGTGTGAAATTAGCATGGGGAGGATCCACAATGTTTTGGCGAGTTTGAAGACTTGGGGTTGTAGTCCGACACAAGGGGCGGGATGAGTTCAGGCTTGCTTTCAGATTTTTTGTGTCGACAACAGTTGCTGATTTGTTTTGAACACATTTTTTTGTGCATTATTTGTGCATTGCTTTGCTTCTGCGAATGCCTAATTTTTTCCCTGGACTAACTTTTGCAATCTGATTGGATGGCAAAAATCAGTCCATGCAGAAAATAAACCCAAGCAATACTTAATACGCACAAAAAATTACACTAGATACAATATATGTTGTGCTGAGCTAATCCTATTGACGTAATTTGAGAAGGAAAAAGATTACCCAAAATAAGCCCAAAATAAGGTTGGGCTGAGGCCCAAAATAAGCTATTTTTGGTGTTTCGGGCGTGTGCCCGAAATAAAGTGGCCTGTATATGAGCCATCACCGTCTTCTCCAACGTTAGAGCAACAGTGAACTGGATTGACTACCAAAAAAAAAAGAATCTGAGACCCGTTTTGATACTTCCTTACGCATATTCTTTTATATAGTGAGCTGAGACATTTTCACAAACTTAAGAAACCTCCAAACTTTAACTTAATCCTAAGACTTGATATCTAACCTCTCTATTATGATGTTTTGCATAAGGCAAAGATTTGCCGAGCGCAACTCTTTTCACAAAAACGTGCTAGTGAACCTTAAACACCCAACCAGGAAAGCACATGGATTCCTGTTTGATGATGAGACAACTCAATAAAACTTGTTCAATTGTTTTTCAACCCCTACACAAAGACGAACCATATGATGATGAGGTGGCCTTTACGTGTAGGTAACCCTCCACACTCTTTGATCGAAGGCTTTTGTGATACGAAATCGAATCGACTTTGCCAAGATGGGGTATCTTCGCGTATGTAGCTCCGAATGCGGTCAATTGCTCGATGAGGAGAATTCTTTCCTGAAAATATGAATTCCACATTGTTATACAATTTGAACACGAGTTGAAAGAAGCAAAGCAAAATTCTCTAGCCCTGTTTTGATGCTAAGGAGACAGGAGGGGGGTATTAGGATTGTGACACTAAGAAGATTATGAAGATTATGTAATATACAAGAATCAAAATAAGCTCATTATGTTGGTCTGCAAACTCTGGTGCCCACTGCCCACACAAGTATCGAAGCAAAATGGGCATCTTTGATTGGCAATCAATCTATCTCTATGTATATCTCCATCTATATATGTATATCCCAATCTTGAGAACGGCTATGGACACTGATTTTTTTTTTAATAAGAAGGTTGTGTGAGCAGACCCTGTGTTCAAATGCAACAGGCTACGATATGGAGTGATGCACTTCTTTAGTATTAAAGAAATGGTTGTGAAAATCGAATAAGGCGTAATACTACGAGGGGGGGGGGGGGGGGGGGGGAGATAACTGTAACCAAGCCCACACAACAAAAAAAGACCCCCCCCCCCCCCCCCCCCCCTTGAAAAACCTAAAAAAAATGAAGACTAATGGCCACAATACCCTTATTCATTCACCTTGGGATTGGATCTTTTCCTTTTGTACTCGTAAATAGAGCATCTTTTCAAAATCATGTTGTGTCCATCGGATGCCCTTGAAGTGATCAAACAATTGATATAAGTAACACCTACACAACGAACAAACAAACATAATTATATATAGCACAAAGTACAACAACATGTAGTTTGCAAAATCAATTCAAAAGAATATGACGACGAGCCAAAGCGTCTAAGTCCAATAGCTACCCGTTTCTAACAATGCTAACGAAACATTCGATGGAAAATCAAATCCGGAAAACACCCTCTAATTGATGAAAGTGTCGGAGAAAAAATAACTGATTGGCTTCATCCTCTAGAACACCAAACAAACAACAAGGACAAGAACAATCCTCCACATGAATACGATCTACTCCAATTAACAATCCGACGCGCGAGTAGGAAAATTTTTGCGTCACAAAGCCATATTGAACTTAAGACGTGGATTTAAGCGATGGTAACACTGCATAATACGACCCATACTCGTGTGCAAAAGAATCGATATATCAAGAAAAAAACTCCGTTGAACCCCTGATCGTCGATGCCCTAAATGTGATCGCACAGATTCCCATACCCGAAAAACCAAGTGATCAGATGGAAGCGTAAAACTTTACTTGTTTCTCAAGATTAAAAGCCAAAGGTAGAGGTAGAGGTCTTCTTGATTGTTATCGTTATTTACTAATATTTTTTTGGGGGGTGGTATTTTGGCGAAGACCTCTTAAACAAACCAAAAAAAGGAAGAACCCCCCCCCTGATTTTCGAGGGATTTAAATTAAAAAAAACATATTTTCAGTCTCCTCTAAAAAAACCCATTGTCTTACCTGAGTCATCAGGCACATTTCTTTTCAACCTTTTTCTGCTCAAAGCCGCCAAAAACGCTTCCTCTGCCAATTTTTTCAAATGCCGAATAGATTGGGTCACAACCAGCAGCATTCTGTCCAAGAAACTGGTTTCCACTATTTCGACAGCAAATTCCACTTGCTTCATTCTGAAAAGAATGGCCAAGGCCTCTCTGTTTCCAGCAGGGAGGATTACCTAATGAAGATTACCACACATGCATCAAGCCATGTGGCTACAGTAAATATTTTTGATATTAAGAAGAAAAAAAAGATGAACCAGTGTTGAGGAAGGTGTTCAATAATTGAAGCTGCGTTGTGAATTTTACCAAGCAGAAACAAACAGCCACCAGAAAAGAAAAGGAAAAAAGAAACTGGGGAAAGCGATATTAGAAACGTAACTGTTATAATATATATATAATCACCTTTTCACGGTTTACCAAAGTTTCGAACAGCTCCAACACTTGCTGGGCTCCAGTCAAATCCTCAACTTCCACCACCAAGTTTTCCATCAGCAGCAAACAACCTTCCAAATATCCTGGATGATCTCTTTCGATAATTTCAACAGCTTCCTGTGGATGAAAAATACGGAAGGAAGTATTTATTTTTTAACAAATAAAAAAATGGAAAAAAAACTTCTCTCTAATATAAACAAATAAATAAATAAAAAGCACGAAGTGACATGTGCGGAAATCCAAATCCATCAAAGGCTGCTGATCGTATATGAAACAACAGCTGCACCTCTTTCTTTTTTTTTAATTAATTCAAAATCCAGACACTACAGCGTATAACAGTGGTATAGATTTCAATTAAATTGTGAACATGGATCATCGGATACCGTTGTTTTTTTTCAGATTTTCCTGAGAATTCTTGTTTTAAACTTTTTCTTGAATTCTAACTGGACAAATGAAATTAATCTAAAGTAGTGGATGCAACTCTAGGACTGCAGTGCATCTTCTTTTGCCAAACGAGTGCATGAAAATGGCTCCCTTTATGCTATTTTCTAATCCCCTTGTGACAACAATCACAAAAAAACCCAGAAAAAAACCAGAAAAACAGCTGCACCTCACCGACATCCAAGTACAGATCCATGTGGTGTTATGCTTTTTTTTCAGCAATCTGTTGAGATGTCTGTCGGCTTCGAGCAAATTTCCGACACGAGACGCAAAGATTCCTGCCTGCACTTGGGGTTCTATCAGCATAGGGTCCCCCCACAAAATGATATGCTCTGCCCAACGGTGCGAGGTATCCGTGTATCCTGCACACCGCACAAGACTTGAAAAACCCCGGAGTAACGGCAGAAAATGCCGCAAGATCGATATTGCGAATCCACGATTCGATACAACTGAAACGCGCACACAGAGCGTAACGCCAAACCATTTGAAAACGGAAAACGGATGCTGGATCCTCAAGTTCAACCATACTTCAACAAGGCGTTACCTCAACTCAACGCCACAATGAAGAGTCCACAATGGAACTTCAAGTACGCCTCTTCTGTCTTCTCACAACCAGCTTTATACGGACAAAAAAGAAGCAACAATTTCTTGATCAGGCATAACCAGGCGGCGAACGAAGGGTCGCAATAGGGATCAGCCGATATCCCTCCGAGTGACTCGCCGCCGCCCCCCAAATCACCGTCCATCCGCATGATAATTCGCTTCCAGGCGGGCCAGCGGATCAACAGCCTCCCCCAACAATGACTGAATGAATGAATGGATTGGGGAGGGCTAAGTCTACGAAGTGCACTGAACCCAAGGAATTTTTAAGCATGGAGACCTGGTAGGTATGGAGACCCGAGAGCCATGCATATGAGCGCACGCCTCCCATTTTGATAGGCAGCCTCGCTGCAGTTGAAATTGGAGGCGGACGAAGAAACGAAGGAGCCCCAAAAGCGACAGAAAAAGTGGGTGCCCGAAAAGTGACGTCCACCACGCATTCCACACCAGACAGGCTCTTTTTAGTAATTGATTTTGGTTTTGCTGGAGGCGGTGGTGGCAATGGAGGAAATGGAGGAAATGGAGGTGGCGGCGAAGGCGGTGAAGAGGGCTGTTGTCCATCATACAATAGTGTGCAAGCGACTGGAGTTGTTTTCCTCTTTCCCTGTTGGGCCAGAACGGTCGCCCAACCAAAGCCCCTTCGACGAATACATTTGTTTTAGGGTGGTAGTGAGCTCTGCGCTGTAAGAGTTGCATTTTTTGTGCCTGCCTGATCATCCAGGGATCATTGAAACAGGTTCCAGAATTCCAACCAGCCAGCGCCATGTTTTGAGGGAGTATGGGATTAATGGGATAACTCTCATTGGGAGTCTTAACACTGCTTGCTGGTCTTTTGGCAGCCCCTGTCATAATCCAACCTTTGCAAGCAAAATCTCACCTCGAAGGACAGCCAACCCAAACTGTTTCTGACATAGCAAAGCCTGGCAGTGAAGTAGGGGAAAGATTTCAGCAAAAGCGTGGGGAAATATGTTGTGAGGTACATGTCAGTCCACTGTCCCATCAGTTGCTGGTCAAGAAAAGGCTTCTTTTCGAGAGGAAAATCTCGGCTCTGCACTCCACCCTGCAATCTTCTTTGTAGGGATCGTCTCACTTTCCCTTAAATATCCATTCCCTTGACCGTTTTTTTTTTTTAAAGCTCACCAGATCTAAGGGGGGGGGGGGGCATTCTCACCCATGGAACCACTCGCGCCCTTTCCTCAACACCACAGCAAGAAACTGGGACAAGGTTCCATTAATAGGCACGGTTTGGCGTCATATCACACACACAAGGTGTCGCAACAAGCCACTCTTCTTTATGAATTGCTTCCAAACACATCCCCACATCGCACCCCCCTCCCCCCCCCCCCCAAAAAAAAAACTCTTTGCCTTCTCTCTTTCACAACGTCGACTTTCAATGCACAGTTAAAAAAAAAGGCAAAAAAAGAAACACACCCTTCTCTACTCAACTATCCCACCACACACAAACACACACATACGACGCCACTTTTGATTTTTCCCTCCCTACATGGCTAAAAAATCAAAGCAAACTTTTCTTTTTTCCCCGAAATTCAGATTGAGCCCACCCGGTCCACCCCCCTTCTTCCCACAGTAACGATGGGAAGACTGCTACGACTCTTTTTTCTCTGCATCCAGCTTTGCTAGGTCTTTCTTGTGCACCATATAACCTTTCTCAGGTGGCAAAGGAGCCGGAAAAAGTTTTCTCAACGCTCGCTCCAACCCATAAGTCACGGCAAAATCTATCACCACCAACGAGCACATTTTCCCTCTCAAAGCAAGAGGTATGGACACCATTTCCAGCATTTCCACAAGGCCTGGGACGGCATCGACGAGCAGTGCGAAGCAGAACGCCCCAGAAATCACCAAAGATCGGTGAAACGGTTTGTTATCGTTGATCGCAGCGACGAAGGGGTACCCGGCATAATTGACGGAAAAAGTAATGATCTGTGGGTGGGGCCAGCAAACCACATTCAGGAAAAATCGACGCTACGATTGTCTTCAGAACTCCCCCCCCCCCCTTTGATTCAACACAGCTTCCACCCAGTTTAGTCATGTGCACATGCGAAACAACCACGCCGTAATCCACCGATACATTTGACCCTTCCACACCACTTAGCTTCGAGAATTCCTCAACAAAAGAACATCGAAACCATGTGTCACTCTTTTCCCCCCAGAAAATATGCCCACCCCAGAAAACGCCATAGCTATATGTATATAATAGTATAAACTGTCGATTTACAGTCGGAATTAAAAAAAAAAAAAGCAGTAAATGTAAGAAAGAAAACCAACCTCACCTGGATGATAAAATTGACAAGGAAACACACGGTGTTGACCAGGTTGGGTTTGAAATCATGCTCGAACGTCTGATTCTCCTTTGCTGGCATCGACTCCAGAGCAGCGAAATACATATACACCAGGAAAAAGAGATGCATGGCAAATTGTCCCAGCACCGACAAAAACACGTAGAAGCAAAAGATGTTGGGATGGGGCCTGACTGCCGACAGCTGACTCAACGGTTGCGAGTTCGACAGGAAGAAAAACATCGCTGCGCTCAACAGCCCAGTCACGGTGGCCTATATCCATACACACAAACACAGGTAAATCAGATGCTATCTATTCCCAAAACATGAAACATTTCCCGAACTTCAACTCCATATTTCTACCCACACCAAGAAATATTTTATTTTATTATTATTTTTCATTTCTAGGCAATTCAAGCAGCCGAGAAGATGCATGGAGCATCGGAAATTGAGGTGTTGAGCGAATTGGAGACGGTACGATACGGTAGGCACCCCCCTAGGAGCATTCGTACGGCACTATGACAGCTCTGTTCATTCTAGGGGTATGGAGATGTGGGGAAGCCAGAGAGAACCTCCAGCAAAGCATCGAGACAGGGACACCCGAAGCCCAACCCCCCACCCCACAAGGCATCCAGACAGATGTTAATCAGATGTGCCAGCACAAGGGGCACATTGTTCGAACCACACCAATGTTTCGAAAGAAAAAAAAAAAACAGAGGAAAGATAAGTCGACGTCGGAAACTGATATTGCATAAGTTTTAAATAGACCCTTTGAAACTATTTTCCTCTATTTAGAAGAAAAAAAAAATCAAACATCCCCCCCCCCCCAAATTGTTCAAAAAAAAACAAACACGAGTTTGGAAATGTACCTGAACGTCCCCGATTTTGACCCCCTCCAGGGACATTACGCTCAAAGAGAATGCCGAAGACAGCGACATTAGGCCCAGGATTTTGAACATCTGCACTGTGGATACCAGGGTACTTCGACCTTGCTTGATCAAGTCGGTACATGGCATCACCGAGCTCTGCTTGGCCGTGAAAGCTGCCGCCATGGATGCATCTCCGGGCTTCACCAGATTTGACATGCCATCATCCATTTCCTCCAGCATGTCTGCGACCCTTCTCATGGTGGCGGGAACTGGGCGGCCTTGCCTCTCCAATTCGCTTATCAAGTTTTGAGCAGAGTTGCCTCTTCAAAAAAAAAAAATGAGGTGCAAACCGAGGTGAGTGGAACCCTTCCCTCTCCAAAAAAAGAAAGAAAGAAAAAACAGCAGAGAGAAGCACGAGCGGAAAAATTCACCGAGGCCAAAAAGGGAAATCGAAGAAAATAGAAAAAAAAAGAAAGTTTTCTGTCATATTTTTTTTCGAAAAAAAAAACTTGAAGAAAAAGAAATTGAAACGAAGCGGGGGTCAACAAGTGAACAAACACACAACCCATAGTTTCTGGATGGCATTTGCAGAAACAAAAAAAAAAAAAAAACGAACAAAACATGCCCCACAGCACAAAAGAAAAAGACTCAACTCCATAAAACACACATAAATATGCTTTGCTGTATTATTAATTGTTCTGGATGCTGCTCACTCAATGCCTTTTCTCATTCCAGGTTTCCCTGCACTCGTGGCCCCTTTGCCAGCACCGGCCTTCCCCAGTTGCGCACGTTTTTGAGCGACTTTCTTCTTAACACTGAAAATAAGTATTAAGAAAAACCTCTAGTTCAATCCTCAGAACCCCAGGCATGCAACGAAAAGAATCGCTTCACTGATGACACTGAACAGACAAACCCCCCCTCCAAAACAAAAACAAGAAAAACAGAAAACACGAACGACAGCGGTTTTCATAAGGCAAAACCAGAAAACCAAGAATTTACACCCTACGACTTTCTGACGAAACTCATGTGGAACTTTTAACAAAACAAGGATGGAAAACAGATGAGAACTCACTCTCGAATGAGCTGCTTTGGGCACAGAAGCGCAACCCCCACGTGCGCAGCCTTGAGGCCACCCACATCATTCGTGCCATCCCCACACATCAGCGTCACTCTCCCTTGGGACCTCAGCGTATTGACCACCAATTCTTTGTGGTCAGGCGACACCCTTGCAAAAACCTGACACAAAATCCAGCAGCCACTACTCAATCGACCGGATCAGGATTCGAACAGGGGACCTAAGCTTTTTTCCTTGAGAAAACAGTTCGTTTTTTTTTTCCTACGTGTTTTTTCTGACCTGATCCATCCATTTACGACTACTCATTAATGGATTTGCTCACCTGCACCATGGGGATGACAAACGAGGCCACCCCACGCTTCATCAGATATGGCAGGGCGTCCCCAGTGATACACATATCCCAATTGGCTGCGACTCTCAGCAAGTCTTTTCTGCGTGCCGAAAACGGAATGACCGTCTTTTCGTCTGGACTGATCCATTCATAGTTCCTGTCCACCACGGCAGCCCCCAGACCCAGTTCGGAATCCGAAGGCCTGGTGGTGGCGGTGGAGAGAATCAGGACGTCCCGGTCAGTGATGTGAACTTTGCTGGCGGTGTGACATGCGGTCAGAGGGGCATCCCCCGTGATCATTACAAGCTGATGGCTGGAATTCTTCAACATCCTGGTATGAAAACACGATTGATCCGTTTCATGTCGACGTCTGGTGGTGTCGTGCATGCAGTTTGAGTCCTCCCCAAAACGCACGCCTTCTGGATGATGGGGGGGGATATGTGTGTGTGCGTGAACAGCTCATTGATTGAGACTTGAAACTTGTCCCAGATGAACAGCCATAGCGACCTACTCACGTGTTAAAAAAAAAGATTCGTTCTGGATATCCTACGATAAATTCTTGCTTATTCTTGCTGATATATCTGTGTGGATCATTGGCTCCATTCGAAAACAATGGTTTTCAAAAGATAGCAAATGCCATAGGGGTCGGGAGGGGGGACCATGGCAAGCGTCAAGAGTGTGAACTGCACCTTAATGCCCCCTCCGATTCAGGCTTCAACGGGCACTGGAACACGGCAAATCCTGCGAACGTGAGGCCAGTTTCTGCCGCCTCTCGATTCGCCCCTCGCAGCACCATGCCACCCTCCTCAGTGTCTCCATCTAGAACCTTGTAAGCCAATGCAATCACTCTACCCCCTTGAGACGCGTGCCGTTTGTATCCAGCATCATAGTTTGCCGGTTTGCTCTCCAGTCTGGCCCCGATCACCTCTGGCGCACCCTTGGTGACCACGAATGCCCGCTCTTCACCCTGGTCTGACTGGATCCTGGTGACGACTGACATGCGTTTGAGGTGAGGGGAGAAGTGAAATCTATGAGCGATGGAAGCCCGTTCCTTCATTTTGGGACTGGCGGCTGAGTTGGCGCTCAGCGACCATTTCGTGGCCTGAAAGTTTTATCACAAAAAGTGAGGCAGGCTGAGGAGACAGGTTCTTTTTTTTTTGAAAGGGGGGGGGGGGGGGAGAGTGCAGCATAAAGCATCATGGATATAAAATACGAAAATTCCAATTCCAATTCCAAAAACCATCATGGGCATTTGCGAAAGGGCAAATTGTGGGTTTACCCTGTCATCAATTGTTTTAAATTGATCCGAGAAAAAATCCACCTCACCATAAGAAAGCACACTTGATCAATCAAAGGACAATATAGTCGATGCAACCCAAAATTTCTTAAAATTGCTCTGTCTCACCCAACCACATCTCAAATTGTTTAAATACACACATGCTTGACTATTCTGGTTTCTTCAGTGTATATCACCGACCATGATACAGCCCATCCTCTGTGAAATCGGGGGCAATATGGACCACACTACATGCTCATTTCGCTCGATGAATCCCTTACCTCGAAAGCTGCCTTTTCCAGAGGGTCCCCCACGAGTTCTCCTTCCAGCACAACCAGAGAGTGGCAAGTCGCCATGACACGTGAGGCTTCTTGGGATGAATCGGCCACGGGTTTCACTCTTTCCCCCACGCTGTTTCCCTCCACAGGCACTATCCCTTGTAGCATCAGCGAGTCGTCCGTGAGTGTGCCAGTCTTGTCAAAACAGCAAATATCCACCTGCCAGGAGAAATACCAAGTCAACGGGAGGGAGTTCAGCGTGAAATAACTTTTAAAAGTAAGCGGGGATGATCGGGCAGGTGTCTTTCGTTGAGAACTACACTTGGTTAGGGAAGATATACTTTTGAACGGAGAAAATGTGCCTGGGGGATGTTTCAACTTTTTTTTTGGAAGGGGGGTCAAAGTTAACTGATGAAACAAAGCAGCATGAAACAAAGATCGAACTAGGCATGTGTCCAACAAAAGGAACCCATTAACTCCACAATCAAGCGACAGGATTCGAACAGTTTGGCACGATGTATCGATTCCACACAGTTTCATTTTCGCAAGGTTTGTTTTCCTGGGAAGGTTTCCTAGGCAGGAGAATATTTTTTGGGGAACGTTTTTTTCACAACTGCTTGCCTTTCCGGCGAAAGGTATTCTGAAGGGCTCCGTGCAAAACACTCGCCTCTTGGCCAGTTGCATGAGCGAGTGGTTCACAGCAATGGACAATTCCATGGGCAGTTCTGGGGGAATCACCGATGTTATAATCATGGAGCAGGTCAGGAATAGCTTGAACCTCGATCGTGTTGGATCCTGGAAAAGAAAGCAAGCGATCGTATTGCAAAACGTCCAATATATATATATATGAATGAATGAATGTTTAATTTACATTAGGCAAACTTGCTCAACGAAGGCCGTCCACAACGAGGTGATTTTGCCCTGCCCTTAGTAAAAATCCAGCTCAACAAAGCCAGCTCTAGAAATATATATATATTATATGTATGTCAATATTTAACGAAGGTACCAACTCCTGTATGGTTTTTCACCAGCTCAGTGACACAGGTTCAAATCCTGATCGTGTAGGGAGATGCCTAACTTTGCAAAAAAATGTTGGATCTTGATACTTAAATTTCGGCATGGATGAAAAGCCAAAAAGGAAAAGATGACGATGACTCACATTGAGACCATGATAGAGAACATAGGCGGCGGCTGTGACTGCGAAAAACAGGAGGAAGAGAATGAACAGGCCGGTTTCCCAGTTATTGGCCGTCACGTGCTCCGTGGCATACAGGATGGTTCGCATCAATCTGCCTTGGGCAGTTTCGAAACCCGTCTGAATCACCACCGCCAAGCAGCCCCCATCCGGAGTCCTACACAATCTCCACAAGGAAGACTCAACTTCGAACCTTTTATGATGCTTTTCAAACATCCAAAATGCGATAACACACGTTACGTTCTTTGGTTTAAAAAAAAATAAAAAAATCTCGTTACCTGATATTCGCAGATTTGTCCCCTGTGTGTTGCAGAATTTTGGTTCCTCCAAAAAGAATGTGGGATTTGTCACGTTTCAGGTCCAGTTTGGTGTCTTCAGTGAGTTCAGACTCGATGGCCGATTGTACGGAGGATTTCCACAACGGAGTGGATTCCCCAGTCAGCACGGACTCATCCACAATACAACTGCCTGCTAGCAACAGGGCGTCGGCCGGGACGACTCTGTCGTCAAACCCTGTCACAGACAAACAAAAGAAAATGAGCATCAGGCTTAGGATGGCCCAGGAAATCAGTTTCTTTTCAATTTCAAGATCCAATTTTTCCCCCAGGAGATCAGTTTCTTTTCAATTTCAAGATCCAGTTTCCCCCCAGGAAAGCTGTTTCCGGAACGGCCAGAGCCTATGAGAAATTTCAAATTTTTTTTTTATATTATTTTATTATTTTTTTTTTTCTGATTGGTCAGAACAGGTGAAGTAAGGAGGTTAAAATTCCGGGGGTGGATGTGGGGAGGGGGGTGTTGCACATATGTTTGTGCATTTTTGAAGAATGGAAAGCAGTGAGGTCTGCTTGCCTTGCAAGGGTCTGCCGATTGCTATGATGTCCCCTGGGATCAAATGCTCCCCAGGGATCCTGTCCCATTGATTGCATCTGCACATCAAAAACACAATGACACACACACACACATATTTTTTAATTTTTTTTGAAGGTAAATTATATGCTTAAAACAAAGAAACAAAACGCAGTTCAACAAAACAAAACAAAAAATTCCTGAAGAGGATATCCCACGGAATGGCGAAAAAAAATAACAAAGTCTGCAGAATAATATGATTTCTGGTTTCTATCAGATAAAAAACACCCACACACCCACACTCATATAGATACACGCTTTCTGATGTTGTATAAGAAAATGATGGCATTGCCATTCAACCATATCCCCCACACAACAGCACCGACCTGTAAACTAGGATGGGCTGCTTCGGAGACTGGAGGCTCCGTAAATGTTGAACGTTTCTCAATCTCTGGCCAGCCACCGTACATTCAAAAAACACCAACATGAAAAGGGTAAAGATTGAATACATCCTGTAGAACATACACACACACAGTCCGATCAAGGAACTAATTACAGAATCGCCACAGATTTGGATTAGCATCAAAAAGGACTTTTAAAAAAAGCAACAGCGAAAGCAAGGAAATGGAGGCCAGGCGTCCTCAAGTGCATTTTCGAGATTTTCAAGCTGCTTTTTTTATTCTTTTCTTTTTGTAAGTAGGATATTACATAGACTAAGGAATTCAGCCATACGCTTGGTTTTATAAAAGTGTCCAATGCTGCCAGAGGATTCGGGAAAAATGAAACGAAAGAAATGAAAAGCAGCTTTTCTGCAAGAAGTTACCAGTATTCGTCCATGCACCACAGGCTGACACAGAAAACCTGAAAATTGAACAAAGAGAAACCGTCAATACGGCAGCTCCATGAAACAAATCTTACAATCGACGATATCTTTTTTTCCCCCAAAGAAAGCAAGGGTTTTTTATCAGCTGCTTTTTCATTTTCATCGCAGTTGAATTTTTTGGATCTGGGCACGCTCTGTGAAACCTACACTGATATTCATCCTAACAGGGTGCTTAGATCTCCCCACCCATCATTATTATTCACCTGGAAAACAAAGAACGGTGCAAGAAGCTGCTCTTGAAGTAACTTCGAGAATAAAGGCAGCGGGACCTCGAATATGTTGGGGCCCCACTGTGCGATGGCATCAGCAGCCGAAGAAACATTCTCGTAGCCAGTACATTCAGTGTACCAGGACAGGGGTTTCTGTGAACACCAAAATATGTTACGTGGATCTATCCTATTGAAAGGAAAGGGAAAAAAAAATAAAAAGAAAGAAAGAAAGAAAGAAAGAAAGATAGTAAAAGAAAGAAAAAATGAACAATCGCCAACGTGCTCATGATCTTCGTAATTTGCCGACAAAGATTTGCTTTATTGCTTCCGACATATTCTTACATCTGTGGGGTACTTGAGAGGTTCGAAGGTCGCGGTTTGGAAGTTGAAAATGTAACGCTGCTTCCTGGCTTCAAAACCTGTCTCTTCCACCTCCCTCCCGTTTTCCACCTGGCCAAGAGAAAAAAAAAAAACATAAACACTTCTTGTGACCAAAAAAAAACTGCGTGGGGGGAAGTCTGGTGGCCCAAACGAAGTTGTTTTTATTCCCCGTTAAAAATACCGAGGTAACGGATCATAGAATTTTCCCCTCGCTGCACAAGCATGCAAAACCTACCACAATTCGTCTCGACAGTAGCACCACCTCTTTCGCCATCGTGTAGTCATTGAATTGCACCTGCCAGATTCCACAACCACCCTCACCAACATAACCATGCCATGGGTTACATCTCCATAGCAGCAATAATTTCCAGCATATTTTGCTAGAGTTTTTTGAGATTTTTTGTTCAGTTTGACATTGCTTCATCCCTAGCTGCGGCTCCACGCACCAGAACAGCATCAGCTGTTGTGACGTTTTTTGCAGGCAGACATGTGGCCGCCACTCGAACTCCAGCACTCCAGTGCGTGAACAGCATCAGCAATATGTGGATGACTGCTGTTCCACACAACTGTAACCACAGCCATGGCATCCTCTCCCTGAGAAACACTCCATTGATTGATGATACTTATAGATATATATAGAGAGATAGATAGATAGATAGATCAATGTCAATCGATGTTCAGCCAATTAAAAAAACTCTCAAGCCACCCCCTCCATCCCCCAACTTTCCACAAAACTGAAAATTTTCAACAACGAAGTTGTGATTGATGCGCGGATGATGGGGTAATACAAGCTGCAGCTCCACTTTTCAAATCGATCGGATTAAGAAAATCAACCATGTTGCATTATTATCAAATTCAGATATTTTTGTTTTTGCCACAGGCAGTTGATGAAATGCAGGAAATGCAGCCCCAAAAAGGAAAAAAAACTGTCGATATTCGAAAAGTAGGCTCAACCCTTTCGGTAAAGCAGCGCCGAGCATCTTTCTCACCCATTTCCACCAGAAAGCTCCCCCGCCAGGAGGTACGCTGTCCACGCATATAAGATCGCGAATGGACCCACATGTAATTGCCAAAACTTGCTCCTGTAGTTCAAGAGCTGGGCCCGTTTCAACGAGCCGTCGGAGGTGCTGGACAGCGGCACGTTAGAATTCATTCCCAAGCTTTCGCTACATGCAGCAAGACGCTTCGTCGACTAAACCAGGAGGCTATTTGAAACAACTGTTGGGTGGTAAACAATGTATCGAGCTCCATTACGCACCGCAACAAATTTGCATCTTGGTCATTTGGGTGTTTTGGGCTGATTTTGTTCATGTAATTTCATCATCCACCCACCCTGGATGCCAGAAACGTCGAACCTGGCATCCGGGAGGTATGAGGCGCTGGTTTTGCGTCATCGGAAATAAGCACAGAGCTTCGGCGACGTTTCTCAACCGCTCACGAGTCGTCATTCAAGGTTGATCGAAGTTTTGGGGAATAAGCTGTAGAAAACACTTCAGACTAGAAGGCACCTTTTCAACTGCTTCGACTGGGGCGACCTACTCAAGGAACCCTTCCAAGGTGGGGGCACACGCGCGCGCTCTGTTGCAAAAAAAACCGAGACGTTTCCTTGCATTGAGCTTCATCCAGACCGGCGGTGCTCGAGACGCACAGTTACCACCTCCATGGTGAAACCTCTTGTAGAATCATATCAGAAGGTCGACCTTCAACGCGAATAGCTTCGAACCGTTTTCCTCCGCCCGATCTCGACCGAAAGACGCGCGCAAATGACTGCTCTTTCTTGCTTAAAAAGTTGAGATTTCCTTGTCGACAACAGAGGAAGAAGGGGATATGGGTGTCGTGACAAAATTCCTGGGCGTGGTGTGTTGGGCGGCTCTCATCCACGCTGCCTCGGCATCATATGATGTGGATGCAGACGATTTCGATCTGTGCGATGTGCCATGCTTTTTCTACGTTATTGGCCCCAACTTCTGTGGTTCGGTGCTATGCGATGCCATGGCTGAGCAAGACGAAACGGTAAGACGCCATTGCTTTTCTAAAAGCTCAACCAGAGAAATGCCAATGACACTGTTGGGGGGTGCTGAGGAATTAAATGGTCTTGGTGGCTGTTAGAGGGGTGCATTCTGTCATGGGAGCTGCGTCGATGCACTTCTGGGAAGGGAACTCACAGGTGAGACTATCGTCAAAAACGCCTTTGGGGTTTTATGGTCGTGTATAGAAAATTCGATGCATGGGATCGCCGTCTGATGTGCTTTTTCGTTGGACCAGAATGCTTGTGGGCCTCCGGGATGGCTAAGCACCAAATATTGGTAAGACGAAGGTTGTGATTCCAAGCAGTTCACACCACCTCATCTGGTGTTTCAAGAAATCTTGCCTCTTATTTCAATGCTTTCTCCACGCATAAGCCAACCATCACCATCGTCTAACGCACTTATGTCGTGGGATTCAGAAAATTCAACTGGAGATTCTTTCGGCGGCCAAGAATTGCTCGCCCATCAAGCAAGCCAGGACCCTCCTTTCGTCTTCTAGTGATGTACCTGTGAATGTCAGGGAGCTAATCAGCAGATTGGGCATCCTCGTTCCTGAAAATTCTCCTCCAGGTCAGCTCCACTTCCGACCCAAATCCCAATCATATACACAACATAGGCCCAGAAAAAGAAAGCAGCTGTGATCATATCTGGATTTCCTTAGTTGTTAAGACCTGATTGAGATTCATCAAGCATTCGTGGGGGGTCATGTAGGTGATGCAGATATGGACGAGGTCACCGATGAAGAGGGCGATTTGGCAAAATCCCCCAGTCGGCGGTGACACCCTTCCCGATCCACATGCAGAACAAGGGTAGCTTAATTGCTAATCGCGGGTTTCTAGACAGGGGTGTGGGTTGTGTAATATGTACCATGATGTGAAGGGCACCATACCCCGTCTGGACTTCAAGAAACAAAACATCTGCAACACCAAGCACAGATATAGATAACCTTTTCCTGTTATTGCTCTTTTTCTTCTGCGCTTTTTGGTTGTGTTTTTTTGGGGGGGGGAATCTTCATCCACACATTCCGGAACTGGTGTATTGGGACGCTTAACTAGGAGACCACCCATTTAGTTTCGAAATAAGGCCATCCATCCAGCCACCAACCTGCTATCTGCATTTCTACACGAAAAGCACCCCCTCTCGACATGCATCTCAAAGAATTCTCAACAAAGCTGTAGGTTGATCGGCATCCCAAGGGAGGACGTTGCTCACTATTCTAAAACCAGAACAAAAAAATCGCACCTCACATCGACCCATTTACCCCTCAGCAAAACCCCAACAGAAAAACGCTCTATCCACAAGGCCATATATATATATAGATATATTCTGTATGTCAAAAATTACCCCACGAAAGAAACCAACAAGCACAACGAGAAAAAGAAAAACGAAGGAAGGAAACGAGGTTTTACTCGGCTCGAGTAGCTTGAAGCAACATATCTCTAAAAGAAGTCGAATCCGATTTTTGCCTGGACATGGCTTGATCGAAAAGACTGTGCAAATCCTCATCCAACACTTTTTTCCCCTTCAGCGTCCCGATGTGCGCAACCACTTGCGAAAGCTGCACGCAGCTCTCCACCGACATTTCCTCCCCTCTCCTACGTAGCTGTATCAGTTTTCGACACATCTTCATGAACACGGGCGTCCGCAGCGATTTCAACTTGTACAGGCACCACAGCACCAAGGTGATCGCAAAACTTGAATTCAGGTCTATCCTGTCCCCGTCCAGAGCATCATCCACCAGGTTCAGAAAAGGCTTGTGCCTGTAATCGAAACGCACGCATGCCTGCAACACTTGAGTGAATTCTTCCTTGTACACGTAGCTGTTCCGACTCAGCGCGACAAATCTGCTGATCAGCATGCTGATAACCTCGTCGTCCTCCGTTTCCAATATGCCCAAGCTGGACACCAGCATCGCAAGGTCGGTGGTGTTGTACGCCCTCATGCGCTCCTTCCCTTTGATTTCTTGAGTCAATTTCCGCGTCACAGGCACCAGCAGCCTTTTCAGCGAGGCGTCCACCGACTGCACACACTGGGACAATCCATGAACCACCATGCACAACTCTTTCTCCCTGAATTTCCTCAGTCTGTGAGGTCCGACCGCCTCCA
Organism: Bryopsis sp. KO-2023; assembly: GCA_030272585.1. Taxonomy (NCBI): domain Eukaryota; kingdom Viridiplantae; phylum Chlorophyta; class Ulvophyceae; order Bryopsidales; family Bryopsidaceae; genus Bryopsis; species Bryopsis sp. KO-2023. The sequence goes on along the minus strand of BSYQ01000007.1, from coordinate 2,783,582 downwards.
CTGCCAGACTGACCAGCACATTTTCTTCATCAAAATTCAGCAGACCGAGCGCATAAATCGTGTTGCACAGCTCCTGTTCTCGGAAGTTTTTCAATCGACCCCCGTTCAGCATTTCCCCGCACAACGCCCGAAGTTTGTCACTTTTTTTCCACCCCATCACCCCCCAGCCGTATAAGATATTTGCCAAAGCTTGGTCCGTGTACTGGCTCAGCCTCTCGGGTTTGCATACTTCCTCCGAAATCCCGTCCATGCAATCCTCCACAGCAGGATTGATGCTGTGGCCTTTACCCCTCCTGAACAAATTCCCCATCCCATGCACCACATTCGCCAGCACCTGTTCATTCAGCCCCTCCTTTTCGACCACCTGGCTCGCCAACAACACACACATGCTTTCCGTATCATTCCCAAGGCTCGCCCCATCGACGCTCGCTTGAAATCTGGACAGCACCCCTAGGGACTGTATGGTCATCCCAGTTTGAATCGCATCGAATTCGTCGAAAAGGTCGTCCCCCACCACTCTTTTCACCAATCCTCGCAGCAGCTTCTTGTTCAAATACCCCCCGATCTTGCAAGAGAAGTAGACATTCGAAATGGCGTATACGTCCAGTTCATCGACATGCAGGGTGATCCACTTGGCCACGGAATCCAGTCGCCTGTCATGGCTGGGGCCTGTGGATTTGACGAGCATTCGTAGCTTTCGACAGAGGTCCCCCACAGATGCGGTTTCGTCGTCATTGTCTGGGGGTGGCTCCGGATTGTAGCGAGGCCACCTATACTGAGAAAAAGCCAAGTTTCCGTGGTCACAAACCAAAAAAAAAACTTGAAATGGAAAATATAGTAAGGAAATAATGGAAATGGAAATGATGGTTTGTGATTTTGTTTTTTCCGCCTCTCCATTCTTCAGCCAGGATGATTTCAGATTAAAAAAATTGAATTTTGTTGATTTTTGTATTTGAGAAAGGGACGTTATGCTCCTGAAAGAAAGTCGTCAAAAAAAACCCACAAGTTTTCACACTTTCTCGCCCCTTCACCTTCCAACAGGACGCACATACGTTCAAAGCTTTGATCCAGATCTACAAAAGATCTTCGAGGGAAGCAGAACTCACCAGTTCAGCTTGCGGGCTTAGAGCTGGCTGCGTGCTCGTGGCATTCGTGGGCTGTGATGTTGCAAACCCTGCATAGCCCAAGGAGGCGCCCTCCGTTGCAGGCAGCCGCAACACTGGAAGGCCCCAGTCGTCTCTGGAAGACACTCCTAGGCATCTTAGAACACCACATTCAACAGGTGCACCGAGTGGCCCCAGCGCTCGAACGAAAGCAAGCATGGCTGCCCACCCATTGCAGCGACAGCCATTGTTCACGAGACTGCTGTACAAGCTGCATGTACGGCCAAGACGGACCCAAAAATGGAAAGAACAGTGCGATCATAGACTCATTTTGGATTTCAAAAACAGCGGAGGAGCGCCAAGTGGGCCAAGAAAACACAACACAGAAAGCACAAAAAAAAAGTGTCGGCTCCCCGCTAAAAGCTCTTCAATGGTGGACATCGATTTGACGCAGGTTTCTGAACTTCCTGTTTGTATATTGCGGTTCTGGCTCCTTCCGGTATGGGCCTCATATGCATGTGAACGGTTGCAGGCGCGAGGATATGCTGCAGATGGGGATTGGTTGGCGGCGGTGAAGTGTTACAGGATCGCCTTACGGCGATACAGATTTCAAATATCCCTCAGGAACGCCGTTATAGCAGACCTGTCAAGCATGCCTTCAGAGTGCCTGGCGCAACAGTGGTCGGAGGACATAGTGGAGGCGGAGAAACCGGCCATATTTTCCAGTCGTGACGGGAAATGGCTGAAACCTGTGCCGAATGGGCTGACGAGGAAAACAGTGAGCAACCTCCTTTTGCTCGCGTTTGCCCATGATTCGGATCTAAAGTCGGCGGGGGCAGCAATGCTCACAACGAGAGGTGGGCGTGGAATATTGGGACGACAATAGTGGATTCGTTGATTTATTCATGCGGAATGGTCTCAGAAAACGAAGAAATCTTCTGAAAGGAACGCTCGAACCCTGTTTCAGGTACAAAAGAGTTTCGCTGCTGTGTCGCTCTGTTGAGAGGAGTTGCATATCTGCAGGGAGGGAGATTGGAGCAGGCACTCAAGGTGCATTGCCCTTAGTCGTCACATAGGCGCAAGGTTTTTCTTTTTCGGTCCACCTCCGCTAACGTGCACAGCGGCAAGCTTGGCCTGACTTTTGTTTCCTCCGTTAGGACGCACGGACATCTATTGCCTGCAAAGTCGACGGGTGGGGTTTCCTGAACAGAAGCTTCTTGCTGCTGTCCCGGGTGCTGGAAGAAAACGGAAAATACACAGAAGCCGCCATAGCCGCCGCCAAGGTGAGCACACCTACATTGATCAGGAGAGCAATTCAGCCCCTGTCCAATATTAAACGTTGTCGCGCCGCAGGGTGTGGAGCTGAACGAAAACAAAGTCGGTCATGAAGCCCTTGAACGAATCCTGAATCGCCTTGACGACACACAACGTAGAATATTTGAAGGCTGCGGTTATCATGGTCTGGAAAGATGGCTGGAGGATAACAAAGAAATGGACCTGCCGGAGATTTTGAGGAAACGCCCGAAGGTATTTGCTAGGCGGCAATACAGGAATATTGCCCCCCCCCCCCTGCTGCTTATGCTAGTCGAGACTGTCTGCGGATTGAGCAAAAAGAATGTTGCAGTACTTCTACTACTACGAGTGGATGCGGGAGCGAATCGACGGACACTGTGGCGCATTGCCAGAGCCAGTCATGGACAAGCTTCTCACAATGGAGGCTGGGGACTTGGACACGCTCCTCAAATCGTCGGAGGCAACCAAAGCACAGGTACGTCTCTACGGCGCTTGCAAGCCTTGCACAAAAACAGGAGGTTGTTTGATAGCTCAAGGTGGAACTTCGTTCAAAGTAGCTAACGCTCAGCTGTCGACTAGGCGCTGGAGCTGGCATGGGTACTGGAGAACAAGGGCGACTGCTTCTTGCAAACTTACAAGACTGACGATCTCACCTGGGAAGAAGTGAAATATATAACCCAGGGAGAGCAAGGGAAGCAGTACTTAGACTGCGAGAAGCAAACGGATTCAGGTATCCACACCACCCATACCCATATCTTCCATATACTTGAACATATCCTTGCAAACTTTCGTCAGTATTTCGCCTGTCCTGGAGCCTTTTCTTGACGATTTGGGGGCTGAGGAGGGAGAAGGATGGAAATTAACTATAGCTTGAACGTCGTGGTGGGGTGTGGGAGTCAATGACCCAAAACGCATGCAATTTCAGAACCAGAGGCACTGCGACAACCTTCCGCGCAGCATCCCGAGGAGCAGGAAACAAAGGAGCTCAGCATCGTTTCCCAGGTGGCGGCGTCAAGGGATTGCGTCACCAGGAAGGAAAAAATGTTGGAGCTGATCGGCAACGCAAGAAGGGGAGAAACCACATGAAGTGGATTTCAAGTTTTTTGTCCAGTGATGTGGCGACCTACTTTGTCATCCACACTGTTTGTTGACCGGCTGCACTTCGTAGAACATCTGCCTTTCCTCAAGTTGTTATCGTTTGGTTCATTCACCTCAATACATAGGGTCTGTTTCTAGGATTCGAAATTGATATTTCTCCAGCATTATGGCGGTTGATGGCCTCTTTTTTCCTTGCTGTAATTATTGGCTAAGCAAACTGCTGTCCAGTTGGGGAGATGATGCGGAGTGCTGTGCGATCTCCCCATTTGCATACAGACGATAACAACAATAATCGTACAATTAAATTTACACACAAACTGTTCCCATCCCACCCCTGCACAGCCCCCCCCCCAAAATCCCTGTCATCCTCTCTGTCAGTCAGTCAGACCTCCTCTTTGACATCGACTTGCTCCGTTTCTTTCCCTTCGACTCTTTCCTTGGCACATTTGGCCGCCACATTCCGTGGCCAGGGGATGGACTCTAAGATTGCAGCAACCTCGCGGAAAGGGCCTTCCCTTTGTTCGTTTTTCAGAGCCGACGCTCCAGAAGTGCTTGGCAAAACCCATACCTCAGTCTCAGAAGGAAACGGCCAACCCTAACGGAAAGTGTTGCAGAGACAGATCAGGATTCCTCTGTTGACAGGAGCCTGTGCTTCACTTAGTTGCTTCTTATCTGAGACACCCCTTTTCCCATTTTAGGAATTCTTAACAGCAAATATATATTTTTTCAACAGCATATGTTAAAGAGAGAGTTGGTCTGAGAGTGTCGATATTTGACAGTGAGTTGCACCCTAAGCCAAACTCCCCACACACAACAACAATTGGAGGCCTAGACTCCGATTTTCTAGCGAAAGCACTAATTTTAACAAGAAGCACCATCCCCGGCTCCTTGCCACGAACAAAACCGACCTGGGGCAAACGAGTCTGCTTGCCAATATCAACAGATTTCACACGGTTGACAGGGGATCGACCTGCATTGAACAGCTCCAGGAATTGTCTTTTCCCAGCGAAAGCCACGATACAAGGGCATCCACATTTTCCACATTCACAGTCGATTTCGGAACAAGCTCTGCCCAGGTGTGCCTTCATCCGTGAGAAGAAATCTTCCCTCCATGGCACGAACGTCGATGACCCGAAATCGGAACTGAATAAAGACAGGCGTCAAATGAGCGAGTTTCAGCAGCAAATGAAGGTCTGCTGGTCTGTTTTTTCAAAAAAAAAAAAAAAAAAACTTTCAGGATTGGTCCTCTCGCAACTTGCAGCCAATACCACAGTGCGGGTTTTATCTCGATGTTGAGTGGATGACCCCCCCCTAAGAGAACCATGCATCTTCTCCAAGATATTCAGAAATTCACAAAAAGCAATGGGCACCCGTGAATGGAAATGAAATGAGTGTCGCTGAAATGAGTCGAAATGAAATGGGTGTCAATATCAACATTCTGTCATTGGAGTAGCACCTCACAGTTCCTGGGTGCCCTGTTCCAACATCTGTGAACCCCACCCCAGCGTCAGATTGCATTTTATCATCGTCGATCGCACCAGCCACCGATTCTGGAGCAATTCCTGTAGCCTTCAGAATCTTCCACATCCTGGTCGCAAAAGCAACCAAACATCGCACATGAAGCAAGGTTTCACTAAATGTCGAAAACCTTCAATTTTCCAAGTGTGGCTGTTCGTTATTTTTTATTATTTTTTTTTTCGTTAATTTTTCATCTGTTTACCCCATTCCCCCCCCCCCCCCCCCCCTCCCACCTAAACGCTGACGAGAAACATAAAAGCATCCTCTCTGATGATGACCGAAAAAGTAATGAATGGTGATCATCGGACTTTGCCTTGGGCTGGAGGTGGTGCTGTGGAGAGGGAATGGGGTGAACCCACCTGTTGCTTGGATTCGAATAGTAGTGTCCGGATTTCCATGCATGATCGCTGGGGTTGTGCCCCACAATAACGAGTCTCAAAGGAGAATCGCCCAACTTCTCAGGCAGTCCAACAATTCCATCCCCAGACTCGCTGCTGCCTGTCATTCAAGTGGGAAGAAACGACCGATGGTTAGTCGGTGACTACTCATAGATATGCTTCATGTTTCGCTGATCTCTGCTTGCCGAAAAGACATGTCGATGGTGCATTGCCTGGGTTGGGGTTTACCGATTTGCTTTGCCTTGGATTTCGGTTGCTTGCATCTTTGGCTTGGTTCTCCCTTCTGGACCTCTCTGGTGCCTTGATGAAAAAAGAAAACCGCAGAAATCATTTTAATAAATAAAAAATCAAACGAGGTTCCTATCACATTCTACCCTGCAGGGCAATCTGGGAATGAGTTGATTGTGGTCGTGGATTTTTTTTTGCCCTTGGGTGGGATGACTGTTATTTTTATTTTTTTTTAAGTAGGAAGTTTCTGACAAACAGCATGACGCATCGCACGTTTTGCATTTCCTTCCACCGATGGGGCAATTGCTGGGATTCGAACCGCTCCACCACCACCACCACAACGGAATGCCTGAGGGTCGAGAACGCAAAACAATAGTTGAAACTCCCCGTTGAGGTTTTTTATAATCACAGCTAGACACACAGGGGTTCCCCACATTGCATTCACCTCAAAGGCGTTTCCAGCAGGAGAGCCGCCGCCATCCATTCCGGCGTAGTTTCTGTTTGAACAAACGGCGACGAACGTTTTACCTCCAGTTCATACGGTGACGTCTTAACACACAGGGATCGCTGCGAGTGGATGCGGAAGCTGGATCAATCAAAAAAAATCAAAAAAAAACGCTCAAGTGAAATTGGAAAGAGAGAGGCCACACATCGCAAGCATGATGGATTCGTTTCGATCAATCGCAGTCCGGGCGACACTCTTCTCGACAAAAATGAGAAACCGACGCTTCGATCGACCAAACAAAGTATAGCGAAGACGACGCTGGTTTACAAAAACCCTGCTTTCTAGCCAAACGAACCCGACGCGCTCAAAACGACTGCTGCTGGTTGGGGGAAACGGAGGTGAGAAGGATTCGAAAACGCTGGGTGAGGGGGTTGGTCGGTCGTGTTGCCCAGGTTTTTTGGAAAATAGTGATAAACCTCGGGGGGATTGGGAGATGTTGGCGGGCCTGTGAGATGTTGGGGGCATGCCAACTCGGCCCCTCTTGTGTGAAGGGTTATTAGGGTCGGTTTTGAATATGTGCCATCTCCAGTTTGTTTTTTTTCCTTTGAAGTGGGCTGGTCTGTGGTGCCACCACTCTTGTTGAGAGATAAAAAGTGAGGGTGTTTCAAAAAATTCAAAAACAGGAGTGTTTTTTCAAACCTGTTTACAGTTTTTGGGAACACTGTCGGTTTGTTTTTCTTAATTGTTTACTAAAATTTAGTTTTAAAAATGAGAAGCCCTTGAAAATTGCTTCCTGGAAAAATCTCGAAGGTCGCCACCACTCCATCGAGTGATATTAATTTTTTAAAAAGGTGAAAATAAAACAAAACAAACACTCAAATTGACCTCGAGGTTTAAAAAAAAAACACGAAGCATTAGTCGGGGATGGAGACCTATCGTTTTCCAAAAATCTTCAAGAAAAAATTATGTTTGAAAAAGGTTGAATTTATTTTTGTTTTGTTTTGGTGTTGGTGGTACAGGTCGATGTGGACATGCCAGGTGCTCCTAGGTCTGACGCAAATTGCGTTTGCCCTCGGTGCCGTCTACTATAAATACATGGTGGATACCGGAAAGGGGACGCAAGATCACAACCCAGTCGTGTTTGCTTTCGTCAGGGAAATCGTCGCAGGCTCCATTATGTGTTGCTTGGCGTATCTTTCCACTGGTAGGTAACCATTTGGTACCACAGTTTTTTTTGGGTTTTTCTTTTTTTACCAAGGTTTTCAGGGATTTAAGGGAAGCGCTCGAGGTGAAAATTCACCAGGGCTGGGAAAATCCACGTAATCACTTCGGAAAAAAAACAAAAACGGACAAAAGAACGAAAGAACCCTGTCTGTTGCATGCAAAAAAAAATAAAAATATATATATACACTGGTCCCTGACTTGAGCGACCACCTCACGGGACAGAAAATTTTGGTCTCTCAAGACAGGTGGTCTCCCAAGAAAGAGGACGCTTTTGAATATGAAAATTTTTTACAATAAATTTGATCAATGTCCCATTAAACCATTATCATCACAACCAATAAAAGCATTTATTCCATACCCAATAAGAATACCTATCAACAATTCATCGGTAACTACTCTTTTTCAAAGAAATTGTGCAAAGTTTCCAGTCTCCAAGTGTTCTGGTCCCCAGTCGACTCAGTACAATTTGGAAGCGTCCAGCCGTTCGAACCCAACATGACATTTGATTTGACGCGATTTGGAGTCGTCAAGGCGTTGGAGCCCAATGTGACGTTTCTGAAGTCGAAAAGAAGCGAATTCTGTTCTAGTTTTCTTGCGGATGATTGCGTTTGCTGACGAAAGCGATGATTCGAGTGGTCGCGCAGGTCTCAATTGCATGGTCGCTGGTCGCGTTTGGGGGGTGGTCGCCCAGTAGAGGTGTTTTCTCTTTGTGAAACGACCGGGACAAAAAAAACCGGTCGTTCAAAGGAGGTGGTCGTTGGTCGGAGGGGTCGCTCAAGTCAGGGACCAGTGTATACATTTTTTGTTAAATCTTCCGCACTCCAATTCAACAGACATGCGGAAGCTTCAAGAAAACTGGAGATCTTCGATTCCATAGTGGAAAATGTTTACATTTGTTTATCGTATTGTGAATTTTTTTTTTATATTTTTCCGTATGTGCAGGGATGTTTCCCAAAAGGGGTGATTTGATGAGAATAGGGTACTTGGGGACGTTGCTATACTGCAACCAACTCTTTTACATATTGGGGGTCAGCATGTCTGGCGTGGTGATGGCGACTTGCATGCAGCCAGGGATCCCCGTGTTCACCGTTGCTTTGGCAGTGGCCTTGAAAATGGAGTATGCATCTTGGCGGAAATTCGTGGGCATTGGGTTTGCATGCTTGGGGGCGTTCTGCATGGTAAGGGGTCTGACAATAAACCATGTTGGTGGGAACTAGAATGGGTTTTTGTTGTTTTTTTTCTTGAGGTTTTTGAAGAAAATCTATCATACAGGGTAGTTTTGCCAAATGGAGTGCTTTTGCGTATTGCTGAAGCAGAAGTGGGATAGGCGGTGTGTTTATTTCAGTGAATTCGATGCTTTAGGCGGTGCTGACCAGGGTCAGTGGGTTGTTTTTTTGTTTTTTGTTTTTTTCTGTTTTCACAACCACCGAGAGTTTACCGTATGTCTTACTTGATATCCTTGGGTGTGTGCGAAAGAAAAATAGATCTGAATGAAATTTTGGATGAGAACTGGCACCTGCTCTCTTAGCTTGTTTTTCTTTTTTTTCTGGCATTCAAGCATGCCGAGAATAACACCGGTAGAAAAAATGGAAGAAAAAAGAAAAACAAAAGAAAAAAACAAAACAGAAGAAAAGAAAAGAAAAGAAAATAGACGATAAAATCCTGGTTGAATTCTGTTGTAACCAGGATGGTTGACGTTCGGAGTTGCATCTTCCCCCTCAGGTGTTTGGGGGTTCCACCAACACGAGCTCCGATGGGGGAGTGGGGGCTGAAAGCGCAAGTCGGCTTCAAAAAATGGGAAATATTCTCTTGCTGTTGAACGTGGTGGCCATGTCAGTCTATTACATTCTCGTCAAGCCACTATTGGCGGTGTATCCCCCCATGGCTGTCGCAGCATGGGCATATATCGTGGCGGCGGCCGAGATGGGGTTGACTGCCTATTTGTCGAACCACACTCATCCTGAGGGATGGTATTTGCCGGCAGCCGTGATGGGACCTCTCGTTTACTGGATATTCGTGTGCTCTGTGGGGGGCTATTACATAATCGCATGGTCCATGACGCATTTGCCTTCCTCACAGGTGTGTGCCCGGATAAGCGTTTATAAAAGACAACCGATGCTTTCCTCAAAAAAATCGTTGAATGGATGTGTGTTTTTTGCGGAGGTAGCTGAAAACATAATCTCTTCACGTACCAACCCCCATGGAAAGTTTTGGATTTACATTTCCCTCTCCCCCCCCCTCCCCTCCGATTTTTTTTTAATCTGTCAAAACTGTGTTTCGAGCTCTTTTCTTGTTTGTGTGTGTGTTTTTTCCCCCACAAAAGGTTGCAACCTTCCAGTGCTTGCAGCCGTTCGTCGGGACAGTTCTGGCTTTCACCTTGCTGGGTGAGCGGCTGACTTGGTGGGACCTGGGGGCCGTAGGAGTCGTTTTTGGCCTGGTCATCGTAAATCGAGAGGGGAATTTCGCCCCCCCCAGCCCCCCCCGATCCCCATTGAAATCGGGCCTACCGACCATCAACATTCGGCCATCTACGTTTGGACCTGGCCGGGTGCTCAAGAAACGGGAAGGCGTGGACTGAGAGAAAATTGATTTTAGCAGTTAGTCACAGGGAAAAAAGCCATCTATGGGTTGTTTGAGTGCGCATCATGAAACGAGTTGGAGACTGTATTAGTAGGTTTCTACTATATTTTCCTTCTTTTTATTTTGCCTTTGTGATTTCGCCATGGCACTTACGGATTTTCGTCTGGCCATAAAGTTGGGGGATGAATTAATTAATGTGCTTGAAGCCCCCCGGTAAGTTGGGTTTTTTCTGCAATCGATCTTCGACGATTGCGCTATTCCAATAGGTGGGGTTGAGCTGTTGGGTGCAAACAAGTCAATTATTCTTTTTTTTTCTTTTTTTTACCTATGTGATGGGGGGAAAGGGAGGGAAAGGGGATGTCGGTGGTTACCACAAGAAGTCCTGATTCTGGGGTGATGATTTCGTGTGTTTGCAGAGATAGTATATTTTTGTTTTGATGAAGGGACATTGCTCTCAATAGTGTAATGAGGCATTGTGTAGGTGTTGGAATCTGCTGTGGATTATTCAAACACTGTGATAGCATTTGTTTTCAATCAAAGCCATGTCAAACCATCGCATTGAATGGAGTTAGAATCACTTTTTCATTGTCACACTTTCTTAGCAAGTTTCTTAGCACCAGAAGGTTACACGGGATCCAATCAAGAAAAAAACCCTCAAAAGCTCCCAAACAAAAAAGAAAAAGAAGATAAACCCACAATTGTTTTTCACAGCTGGTCTTTTCCGCAATTCCTGACCCCTGTTATTAGCGATTTGCAAATCTCGATGCACGGATTCTGGAAGCAACGAGACACTGTGTTTTCCTGTTTTGCTCGTCTTTTATCCTCTATTGGGAACTGTCCTCTGTTGAAAAGATACCGTTGTGTGTTATTTCATCGAAAACGAAAACGAAATTTGCACTTCCACATCACTCCAAAGCATCTGATGCAACTTCTCTTTTTTTTTCTCATTCAAGCTGAACCTGAAACTGAAACTGAAACTGAAACTGAAGCCGAAGCTGAACCCCAGAGGAAACTACTGTTGTCTGGTTTGGGGGGTTTTGAAATGGAGTGGGTGGGGGACACATCATCAACATCATCAAGCAGTCTGTTTCTTCATTGAGTTGTTGACCCTACACTTTGAACGGTGTAGAATACATGAAGGGTTTACTGTGTTAGTATAAATGGGGAAAGTGGAATTAAGCAACATCATAAACTTGAATTGAATTGACAAGAATCTGACTGAGGGCCAGAAAGGCTTGGACAACTATTAGTTCTTAGCTTTTTCTGTTCTATTGATCAAATAGATGCCCAGCGTATATAACGATATATATTCTCCACTGGCTTGGAAACACACACACACATATTTGAGCTGAAGCCACCAACAGCCTCATAATCGGCTAATCATTTGTTTCCTCAAGAAAAGAGAATTCCCTGGACAAATGCTTCTCGCCGTTCACTTTGACACAATAAAATTTGTTTTACAAAGCTCGAAAGCTTTCTTTCAACAAATCCTGAGCATCAGCAAACCCATCAACCAAAAATCATCTCTTTCTTTTCCTTTTTTTTTCCTGTTTCTTTTTTGAAAAACAAATCCCCCTGAGAAACCCCTATGGTTTGCTTTTGGCACATTCTGCATGTGCAATCTTCTACCCCTTCATCCCTTCTTTTGTTTTTTTTCTTTCGAAAACTGAGCTTTTTTTTTTCTTTCTTTTTTTTTATATATAGGTAAATATATATGTGTCAACTTCTAGCAGGGAAATCACGGTTGTGGCCTTGTCCGAAAAGCGCACAGACTTGAAAATTATATATATATATAAGTGCGATGAACTTTTCTCTTTTTGTTTGTTTGTTTAAGAAAACACCCGCGCCTCCATGCGGGCGATCTCTTCTAAAAATAAAAATAAAATTCTTGCTACGCCACCAAAAAAAAAAAAGCACCCCGGCATCAAACTCCTCTATATTCGCCCCTGTTTTTGTAATAACTTTTTGTAACTTTTTCAATATTTCCCCTGCCAAGTCATATGTTCTCTTTTTCTTTAACCCTGTGCAAAAATTCAACCTCCTGCTTTTTTGTTTCGCTTTCCATTTTCTTTTGCCAACCAACCTGAGGGAAAAAAAAACTGAGAAAAAAAAAACCCTAAAAAGCAACCCGCAGCCCCATTGTCCTAAAATTCCTGACATATCCCCGGTTGTATCAGATTGTCGAAAATTCAAAAAAAAAAAAAAGGAAATGCAGACACACATTGGGTATAAGCCATCCGTCGAACACCACCGCTATATACAAAACTCAGCTCCACAACTTGCAATATCTTCAACTTCTTGGGTTACTATTTCTAGTTTCTTTTTCCTTTTTTTCTTCCCCGGCTGATCAGCCATATTTTCCCCAAAACCTCAAATTTTTTGAAACACAAATACCCAACTCCTCCTTCTCCCTCCGCTACATATATTTTTCATTTTTCTTTTCGTTGTCAGGCACGTGCGTATTTTTTTGAATTTTGGTTTTTTTTTCGCCATAGGTTGGACACAATGTTTTCATATCAAACCAACATCCTGCTATAAATTTGGTTCGGTAGCTTTTTGTGCTGCTTTCTCACTCTTTTTCTTCTTCTTCCTTTCACACTTTTCGATGTCAAGATCACGATGTCTGTCATTTTTCCCCCCTTGGTCGTCGACTTCTTGTGATGCGTTGCTGCAGTCAAATTCAATTCCACTCTCTTTCTCTTCGCCACTTTTTCGCTTGTGCGAAACTGATAATAAAGAAAAAAAACAGAAAATGTGAACACAAAAAAATTGAACACAGAGGAAAGAGATAAAGGAAAGAGATAAAGCACAGCTCCGAATACGATCAAAAAATAGAAAAGAAAAGAAAAAACATCACCAGACGTGGAAGCTTCTCAGGGATGAGAAGATCTCCTGCAGAACTTATGCTGATCGATTTTCTGTTTTTAGCCTTTTCCATGACAAAATCTCCTATTGATTGTTTTCTTTTAGCCATGTACATTTTTTTTATTTTTTTTTCCGCCACAAAATCTCGTTTCGATTTCCCCAAAATTATTTTCCACAAAACCCCTCAACAGTGCACAATTCACAATTCACAATTCCAACCTTTCGTGCAGTTCTTTCCATCCCACTCATAGCCAGCTAAGCACTCTCGACATTTGTCATGGTCGCATTGAACACACCAGGACCATCGGCAACCTGAACCAAAAAAAACAAAACCCAAGCTTTTTTTTGTGGTTTTCAAACTTAGAACCGAAAACTGGCGTTGGGGGCAACGGGCACTCACCAAAAAAACCGTTTTGCTTTCGCCCGAGGTTTAGCGGGGGTCTATTGGCTTTTGGCGGACTGCCTTTCCCTGCGCACCACCATTGACCTTCAGAACAAGATACGAGTTTGCTTTTCCAGCGACACCCCAAGTCACCATAAATATTTTAATATCTATTCCTCAGGCCACCTGAGACGGCGGCGGCGGCGGTGGCGGCGGCGGCGATCTCTTCACAATTTCCCACAGACGGGGATAGCAACAAGATCCATACCAACGGAGCGCACACCACGCAAGCACCATTTGTCTTAGCAAACATTGGAATTTCGATGCGCTGTTCAGCGAAAAAGAGAAAAAAAAGAAACACTTTCTGCGCTTTCGGTAATCGGTGCAAAAAAAATCAGAACCACGCGCCTCTGATGAGAATCCAACAGCAACCCACAAAAACCGCAGCTTTTCCCAGACCTGGGCGCTCTCGTCGATCTGATTTGTACAACTGGTGGGCACCTTTCAGATGTGTTGAACCTTCCCCAGTCCCATCGCTAGGTTTAAAAAAACAGACCCCACAGATAATTAGCCAACACGAGGAGAATTTTTCAAGGGTGTAGAAAAAGGGAAAAAAAACGATGCATTTTCGTGGACCGACAGAAAAAGCAACGCAAAACGAAAAAAAGAGCGGTGGAGAGTTGAACCGGTTGAGTTTTTCCATGGAAAGCGACGTGAAGAGCTGATAGGGGCCGGGGGGGGTGCTTGCCGTCCGTGAATCCGCTCCGAAAAATTTTGGCCTGAAGAAGATCGATCGATCTATTCGATCTCTCGCCCCACCAACCACATCCTGCGCTTTCTCCGATCACATCTGCTGGATGCAGCATTCGTCTCGTCATGTTACTGGTGTGCCCGCTGGCCACCCCCCGTACTCCCCCCAAAAAATTCTCGGTTTCCGTCGGAAGGAGGTCGTGCGCTTCGATACGATGCGAGTCAACGCCGGGAAAATCTATGGTTATCACCGGTGCTTCTACCGGTATCGGGGAGGCGACGGCGGTTCGCTTTGCCACTCAAGGATGGAAGGTTTTCGCGGGAGTGAGAACGCGCGCGGACGCTAGCAAGCTCAGGGAAACGAAGGGCGTGGTGCCCCTGTTGCTCGACGTCACGTCGGAGTCTTCGGTGCGCGAGGCCGCCGAGATCGTCGACAGCAGGCTTGGGTCTGACGGACTGGACGCGTTGGTGAACAACGCTGGTATCGGGACGTTTGGCCCGGTGGAGTTCTTGCCGCTGGAAAACCATGAGGCCGTCTTTGATGTGAATTACTTTGGGTTGATCCGGGTGACCCAGAAATTCCTGCCCGCCTTGCGATGCAGAAACCCGGGACGAATCATCAACGTTGGCTCGATCGCTGGGAAGGTCGCATTGCCGTGTTATGGACCTTACACCACCTCCAAACACGCGGTCGAGGCTTTGTCGGATTGCATGAGGGCTGAACTAGGGAAATCGGGAATCAAAGTCTCCTTGCTTCAACCTGGGGCGGTCAAAACACCCATTTGGGACAAAGCCTTCGGATCGATCGACAAGTTGATGCGGACCATGCCGCCTGAAGCTGCAGAAATGTATGGGAAAGATATCATGAAAATGGCGGAATTGAGCGAAGAATCTGCGCTGAAAGGCATGGCTGTCGAGGATGTTGTGGATGTGATCGAGGCCGCCATGAGGTCGTCCAACCCCAAAGCAAGATACCCCTGCGGGAAAAATGTGGGAAAGATCATTTTCTTCCGCAACCTCTTGCCCGATTCCGTGTTTGATAACATGGTGCGAAGGATGATGAACAAGACCAAGTGACATGAGGTCCTCCGGGGGGGGCAAGGGGATTTTTCTTTTTGCTGGAACAATGATTTTCAAAACAATCGTCAAAAATTCGAGGGAGGATTTGCGTGGAATAAAGAAGAAGAGAGTTATTTATTCATGGGAAGGAGGTCCAGAGGGGAACTGCTGATTAATTTTCGGTCAAAAAGGGGGCTCACCACACCGCAATCGACATCACCCCCTTGCAGAAACGGACAGCTCTTTTTGAAAGCTATATCTGCCCCCGTAAAACCGAATGAGGGGTAAAACTGAATGAGGGGTTTTCTGCAAGGAATGCATGTTGTTGCAAAACGTGAGGTTTGGGTTTTTCGAATGGAGAGGGGCTTTTGTGGTCGTGGTGTGGTGAGGCCTCTTCCCCCCCCCCCTTTTTTTTTTTGAGCATCACAAGAAGTGATAATTGGAGAATGTAATGGGCGCATTTGCGTTGCCTACATTGGGCAATAGCCAACCAACAGAGTTGGTGTCGGTGATCACTTTTCGTTTTGGATTTCCACAGCATGGTCTAATGGAAGTGTGGAGCACTATCAAAAATTCACTACCAGAGGTCTGGAATTGGAATTCCAATATTATTCCTCTATGAAATATCAGAAAGGACCTGTGTCCTTTTTTTCTTTTTTTTTTTCTTTCTTTTTTGTGTTAATGCATGATTCAATATCATCAGTGAGGCCATGGTAGATGCTCTCCAAATTGATTTTACATCCCAAATCCGATACATTCAATTTTTTGATTTATTGTTGAGGTCACGATCAACACCTCCCCCAGAAAATGCAATACACGATGCTCCCCCCCTCCCCACAAATGCTTTTTTTTTTCACTGGTTCATTCACAGAGGAAAAAAAACAAAGAAAAAGAAAATGGTATGTTCTGTGCAAATCCTTTTTTTCTTTTCTTTTTTTCCCTTTCGTTTGTGAGAATTATTCTATCATCAAAGAGCAACAATCTTGGATCGTTTATTCTAGCCATGCAGAAAAGCAAGACCTGAGCATTCCAGAAAATGGACCAAAAAAAGTGTGAGGGGATCACACTTCCTCACACTTTTTCCCCCAGCAAACCAAAAATACAAAAACGAAAGGGACGTTCACATTGCAGTCCCCCATCGAGCATCGATTTCTGCCAAAAAAAAATTATTCATAAGAAAACGTGAGACTCCTTTTTTTCCCTGTGCGGGGGTAAGGACGTGTATGAAGGAAAACCCCAAAAAATCGATCAAAGCGGTGGGAAGTCTCTGTTCCCTGAGCTGGACTTCACAGCAATTTATCATAATTTTCTCCTTCGGTGGCATCCGCCCTCCACTCCGAAACCTCCACCTATTCCGATCGAAAGACCATTGCCGATGATGTTGGAATGGAGTTTGGTTTTGGATTTCGTGGTGATGTCGCAATCTTCCCCCTCCTTCACCACTTTCGCAAAAGCTTCGCTGGTCAAAAGAGCCAGCCCCAAACCTTGCGCACCCGCTGTGAAAACAGTACATAGAAAAAAACCATGAAAAACATGAAAAATCAACCAACCGGTGGTGGTTGAATTCGGTTGATCGGTCGAGTCCCCACCACCACATCCTACTGATAAAAAACAAAATTTGTGACAAAATTTGGCAGAAAAAGCCCCACATCAATTCAACCATTTTTCCAGGAAAGGTTCCTGCAATCCTTTTCATGTATTCCTTAGGAGAAATTGAAAAAAGGCCCCCACGGCTGCCGAGTTGCCGACATCGATTCAATGAAGAAAAAAAAAACAATGATCCCTTACGTGCGCATTCTCCGGCCCCCTCCAGCGTTCCAAATACTTGCAAGAATGTGTCTGCTCCGTAGTGTTGCACGTTGGCCTTGAAGTGACTATCCACATTGCTGTAACATTTGGATCCATCCCCAAACACCACCACCAACACGAAGCCGTCAATGGACCCAGTCGAAAGCCCCCTCAACCCTGGAGGCAAGGACGACGGGGTCGGGCTGGGCGGAGCGACGACTGGGGTCGGGGTGGACGGAGCGACGACTGCGGTCGGGCTGGGCGGAACGACGACTGGGGTCGGACTGGGGAGTGAAGTGGGCGACCCCCCAAGAATCGGTCTTGGAAAAGGGCGACTTGGAACCCCAGGTGTTGTTTGTGTAGGGAGTGGGGATGGGGGTTGGTTGACGGGGGATGGCGACGCTCCGGCGGGGATTGGAGCGCCGGGAGACGGAGAACGCGGGTCCCTGACCCCTGATCTGCTCCTCAGTGCAGCGATGCAGGCCGTAGTATCGATGGAAGCGTCCGCGCAACCGGGTGCCATCTTGAGCTCTGAACACAGACAAGGGTTGCGAGTTTCAGCAATGTTGCAGCACCGCTTTCGTGATCCTTTTGCCGTTTGCTGCTTTTGAGAAGCTATTTGACTTTCGTCGAGGACTGCGATGGCTGCCCCTCCCTGGCGACGCTGGAATGCACCGCTCTACCGCTGCATGCAGCAGCAGCAGCATCTCCACCCTGTTTCGCTAGCGACAATAGGTTTCATCCTGTGCAGTATCTATTTTGTCTATTTCTGGCTGCTGCGAGCGCCTTTCAAAACCGGATGTCGTGGAATGACCATCAAGACAAACTTAAAACCCGCTCACATATCTCCTGCCGCCGAACAGAAAGACCCCTGGGTCGCGAATCCCCAATACAGTATCGACCCGACGCGATTTCGCCGCACTGTTCAATTATCACCTTCGAGGTTGAACGTTCGTCCCCCTTCAGCCGCGCGAGGATGCGATAAGAGGCACAGCAGCGCCACGAAGGTCATCCAGGAGCTCAGCGTTCTTGAGGCAGTCATTTTATTTTTTCGTCGACGATCGAACCAGGCTTCGTTGGAACTCGTCGTCGGATACTGTCAAACTGGGGAGAACAAAACCCCGTGCGCCGATGGGATTTAATAATCCAAGGGCTGCCGTACCCACATCAATCATACGCAGCCTGTCAAGTGGGGCGCGGAGTACAAGTCAGGGCGGACCATTTGTAGTCGGCACTACGAAACAGCGAAGGAGGTCCCATCCGCAATCTTGGAAATTTTTGCGTGCAAGTAAAATTCTGGTAGCTGCCACCTGCTCCAAGAATCAGCTTCTCTCAGGTCAAGCGAATGTAAAAGCAGCTGGAGAGTGCCAAGAGGATGGATCTTGTCTCAACTTCCTTTTCTCAAACTCTCTTTCTCTGCAAATGCGGCCCCCCTCCATACACAATGAAGGCTCGGTGGGACTCTCAGTCTGACCCAAAAAAAATGACTAATTTACATGTAAAATTATACCCTGTTTAATAAAACAGCATTCAATTTTCAGTTCAAAATATAAAATGGCATTTTATATTTTGAATTGAAAATTGAATGCTTTTTTTCTTTCTTTTAGGGGGTGGAACAGGACAGAAGCTTAATTTGTGTCACAAATCGATTCATGGAGAGGAAATCTGTTAGGGATGTTAAGAGCTACATCCAGTCAGGTCCAGTCATGTACAATCATGTACAGTCATGCATAGTCATGCTGACGTGGACATGTGAGTCAGGTCTAGTCATGATGACTAGACCTATGTCGGGTGCCCACCTAGGATGGTTGTCCTAGGTACCATGCGGGGACGCTAGGATCCTTGGGGGTCATGGTATTAATGGGCTTCAAGGTCATGGACTCATAAGTTTTAGTTTTTAGCTCTTCTTAGACTTGCACCCCCAAGTCTAACAACTTGGTTTCGGAGCTTTGGCAAGCATCCTATCGTGTGGAAAGTGGAGTCGCACTGCTTATTGCGGTGCGCGGATTTTCTGCAGGGAAATCGGAGCTGTTCGATTAGCGACACGTTTTGGCCCGTTCCGGACCGTATACGTCACGGAATCGAACATATAAGGTGTCTAAAAGCATCTACGGAACAAGATGCATCCGTTGCAATTTGTTGCGAGTGAATCCGATGCGTGTGCGCAAAGTTATGACGTTTTAAAGTTCGCGTCGGAATTTGAGTGTTTTGAGGTCGTCCGTGTCGGTTCTAGGTGTTGAACGATCGAAATGATGTTTTAGAATCATTTTGAACGTTGACACGTTGCGACTTCAAGATAGTATAGTTTTTGAACTATAAAAGTTTCTCTTTTATCCAAAGGGTGGGGTTAACTTTGTATGGGCAGGGTTAACACCTGAAGATACTAAGAGTAAAGAGGTTGTTGTACCATATGCTCTCGAGAAGCCACTAAGAGTACTCTCTTAGATGGTGGAACGAGTATAAGGACTCAAGAGCTAGGGGAGCTTGAGTCGGTATAACAAAAGGAGACCTTTTATTTGGTCAATAAAAGGAGATGAGGGAAGTAAGAAGAAGGAAGTTCATTTCTCTTGAGTTTTATTAGGGTTGATCTTGGATATTTGATTAAATCGATTCGGCAATTTTCACGTCTAAAGAGCGTTACTCGGCACTCCTATCCTAGCTGTACGGAGAGTCACTATTGCCCTTTGAAATCACTAGACCCCTGGTCTTTCGGGATCGGTTTGCTAGCGCAGTGGTCTGTGTAAAATTGAGGGCTTTTGTTAGTGGTTCGTATGGTATGGTACGCTCTCTTGAGCCTAGAGGAATAGGACTTGTCGTAATTCGCTAATGGAGACAGATGATTGTTGATCGATAAAATCGAATTGAAGAGATAATCCGCTAAAATGAGAGAATGAATAGCGATTATTTTCCTGAGTTGGCATGAGGCAAAATGAGTTGCCTTCAATGAAAATTGATTGTATTTGCGAAAGTGAATGATTTTCAATGAATACAAGGTCAATTTTCACAAGGATAATTTGTAGTTAGCTACAAATTTGATCCACACATGTCAATGTATAGTTGGTACTTTGATAAGAACCAATATACATGAGGAAAATTTTGCTGATGGATTGATTTTCCTGCGATGCAGGTTAATCACTAGCCTTCGTTAAGATGTCGAGACCTGAAGGGTCTGGTGAAGAGGACATCACCACCTTAACGGTAGAAGAACTCCAAAATCGGATTGCTTTGATGCAATCTGAACATCAGGCGTTCCGTAAAGAGGTGGATGACCGTGAGCGGGAACGAGAAGTGGCTACCAGAAAGGGTAGTACTTCTGTAGGGTCGGGAAGCAAAAAGTCTTCCACGGCCAAGCCTGATAAATTTGATGGCCAATGTCCTTGGAAAGAACATAAGGTCATTTTGGAGATCTTTTGGATTGCCGAGGGGGTTCCTCGAGAAGAATGGGGTCGGATTGGACCAACATTCTTGGGACCCAAGGGAATCAAGCACCTCATCGCTCGAGTCGGGGAAGAGAAAATTTCTGGAGGAAACCTGACTTGGGAGGAAATGTGTGTTGCTATGGATGATGGAAGTTTTGGTGAATTGGCCACCGAATATGCGGTGACGCAAAAACTGTCCACATTCAAAGACCACATTAACCGGCGATGCAATACTGGAGAATATGTGCGCCAAATGGACACATATTTTACTCTTCGTAAGACCAAAATTGATAGTATTTCAAAAATTTGGTTCTTACACCGCAACCTCCATGGAGTGTTGAAGGAAGCGGTTGCCACTGATACTTCGGGTCATGAATGGACTTCATATGAGGAATTCCGTACCCATGTATTGGCAAAAGGAGTATCGCATGATGAGCGATACCCAGTATTGGAAAAAGGTGCCAAAGAAAAGGAGGAAAGTACCGTTGGATCAAAGAGATCTCGAAAAGAGGAAAAAGGAAAGGTGTATCCGGTTAATCGGAAGAAAAACCGAATGATGCCGAGCTTTACATCGAGATTTGGTGGTGGTTCTCAACAGACTCGTAAGAGTAAAGTTGGTAAAACATCTTTTCCTGCGGGTCTTAGCCAGAAAGAGTGGGAACGGCGCAAGGCCGCGAACCTTTGTTTCAGATGTGGAGCATCTTATTCTCCAGGTCATGTGTGTGATACTGGAAAGGTACGGAAGAGTCTCGCTTGTTTCGGGAAAGAACTTCCTAGTATAGAAGTTCTTACATCTGGGTTATCTCGAAAGGAGGTGTCGAAAAACTCAGATCCGAAAGATGTAATATTTGATCCGATGGATACGGATATTACGGAGCCCGAGAACAAATCGGATATTTCTGTGGAGAATGACCCTGACCAGGTTATGTCTGTTGACAGAAATGATGACTCTATCCGATGTGGTGAGGATGATTTGGACGTCGGTCCCATTGGGGACGCCCAAGATCCTATGCCTAGTAAAGAAGAGAAGGTGCCGGAGAACGATTGCATCTCTGGAATGCAACTTTTAAAATCGGAACTTCATCGTTTGCAGAATGCAAGTAGAGAGTTCACTTTTGACTCATCTACTAATGATGAAAGATTTGCGATTTGTAAAAAGTTTTGCACTGGACAAGAGTTTCTTGCATCGTCAGTAGCGGGACACCATGTTTGGATGGATCCTGGACGAAAGAATTTGAATGAATTCTTAAAGCATTATTTTGCTCGCAAGAAAGAGTCACCTTCTTCTACGAGTTGCTGCCTATTAATCCCTCATAATATGGCAGTTAGACAAAAAGAAATCAATCAAATGCGATTGATTGCACAATATCGAAAAGGAGCAAAATTGTTTGCTCTTAGCAGCGGTAAAGCACCAGGTCTTCTTTGGCCCGTTGATATATATTACGATCCACCTGCAGCGGAGTTACCCGGTAACTCAATTCCAGGAGAGGATTGTAATATCAGAATGTCAATGTCGTTCAAAGGTTTGATTTCTGGTTCCCCTGGCCAGATTCTGTTAGATTCTGGCGCCGCTGGCTACGCTTATATCTCTAAGCATTTCTGCGAAAGCACAGGGCTTAGTTATAGATGTAAGCAAGGTACCAAAATCGAAATGGCCGATGGAACTCCATTGGATATCGTAGGGATAACCTCGATTAACTTGCGTTTGCAAGGCTTGCGGATGAAAATCGAGTGTCAAGTTATCACTGCAAAGCATTTTGATTTGTACCTCGGGGATGTGTGGTTATGCAATCACCGAGTACTGATGAATTTTTCTACGGGTAGTGCTTCGGTTCTAACTACACGGGGAAACCGACTCACGATACGACCTAATTTGGTTGTGCGTGCCCCTAGTCCGCCTAATGCACGGATCAATCCCTTGTTGAGCATAGCCCAAGCTCGAAGACAACTCCGTAATAAGGAGATTTGTCCTTTTCTGGTTATAGTTCGGGAGGTCCCGAACCCTTTTGAGGGGGAGGAATCTGGGGTATCCGAATTGCCCAAAAATCCTCTAGTGTCTTCATATCAAACAGAGCTGGAAAGTCTGTTAGATGAGTATAAAGACAGATTCTCCGATGAGTTGGCGGAATGCCCTCCATCTCGAGAAGAGGATGCAGCAATCGATCTTGTCCCTGGAGCGAAACCGGTACATAGACCAATGTTTCGTTACACACCAGGTGAAAGAAAAGAGATTGAGGAGCAAGTCTCTGATATGCTGCAGAAGGGTTTGATTAAGCCTAGTTGTAGTCCGTGGGGTGCACCAATCTTGTTTGTTCCCAAACCGGATGGTACTCGACGGATGTGTATCGACTATAGAGGCTTAAATAAGTTGACGATCAGGAATCAGTATCCACTACCAAGGATAGATGATCTCCTTGATCAACTGCAAGGTTCGAAGTTCTTTTCGGCCTTAGATTTGAAAGCAGGGTATTGAAGGAGTCAGACCAACCGAAGACTGCTTTCAAAACCCCATTCGGTCTGTTTGAATATAAAGTGCTTCCAATGGGCTTGACGAATGCACCTGCAATATTCCAGACTTGGATGAATCGGGTATTCTCGGGTATGATTGGGAAGTCGGTCCTAATATACCTCGATGACATACTTGTATTCAGCAAAACTCCGGAGGAACATGTGCAACATTTGCGAGCGGTGATGAAACGCTTGCGTGAGCACAAAGTGTTCTTGAAGAGATCAAAATGTGATTTCTTTAAGAAAGAGCTTCACTATCTTGGATTTGTTATAAATCAAGATGGTATTTCCGCTGACAAAAGGAAAACAGAGAAAGTAGTAGAGTGGCCAGTCCCAAAGAACGTTGCGGAATTGCGTTCATTTTTAGGGCTCTCTAACTATTTCCGGAGATTTGTGCAAGGTTACAGCAAGCTTGTAGCCCCACTCACAAATTTACTTAGGAAGGGTAAAGAGTGGAGTTGGACCGAGGATTGTCAAAGAGGATTTGATGGTGTTAAAGAGAATTTAACACATGCACCTTGTTTGGCAATGCCTAACTTCGAAAAAGATTTTGAAGTTGTCGCGGATGCTTCGGATTACGCGATCGGTGCAATCTTGTTGCAAGAGGGACATCCGATAGCTTTTGAAAGTCGAAAGTTATCAGGAGCCCAACTTAATTGGAGCATAGGGGACAAGGAAATGTTCGCTGTAGTACATGCTCTTAAGTTGTGGCGATGCTACTTGGACGTGCGTGTGTTTAAGGTGGTGTGTGATCACCAGCCTAACACATACTTCCATTCCCAGGAAACTCTCTCTCGAAGGTCGGCACGTTGGCTCGAAGTCCTCCAGGGGTTCCGGTTCGAGTGGGAATACAGGCCGGGTCGGACGAACGTGGCAGACCCCTTGTCACGATATCCGTCGTATTCTCAGCAGATCGGAATACTCTCGGAGCTGGGAGGTGGCCAGAAACGACCAACTTGGAAAGGGGATCCGTCCTCGCCCCGGACCGGTACGTCGATGCTTGGGGAAAGATTGACTGAGGGGATCACTAGGGATGAGTGGTTTGAAACCGAAGATGTCGCCGCTTCAGGTTGTCAAAAGCACTCAGGCCTGTGGTGGAATGGTGCACGAGTAGTAGTACCAAATTGGGATAATCTTAGAGAAGATATCCTACATGATAGCCATGCAAGTGTATATGCAGGACATTTTGGGATCCGCAAGACCCAAAGAACAGTCTTGAAATACTTTTGGTGGCCTGGCGTAGAAGGAGATATCGCAAACTTCGTAAAAGGATGCGATGCATGTCAAAGGAACAAACACCGACGCGGCAAGGTGCCTGGTCCTTTGCAACCTTTACGTATACCTGATGGTCGATGGGAATCGGTTTCAATGGATTTGATTACTGATTTGCCTAAATCAGGAGCGGAAGCATTTGACGCTATCTTAGTTTTTGTGGATCGACTCACAAAGATGGTGCGATGCGTACCAACGCACACTACGTGTGATGCGGTACAAACGGCGAAACTCTTCGTTACTGAGGTCTTCCGTTTGCACGGTCTTCCTAAGCACCTCGTAAGCGATAGAGATCCTAGGTGGGCTTCAAAGTTCTTTAGAGAGCTTTGTAAGACCTTAGGGGTCACTCAAGCATTGTCGACAGCTTTTCATCCACAGAGTGATGGACAGACTGAAGCAATGAATAGGATCCTCGAAGATACCTTACGGCATTTCGTAGGACCTCGTCAATGAGATTGGAGTGACTTATTGCCAGTGGTAGAGTTTGCCTTGAACAACTCTAAGTCGATGGCTACTGGTGAAACACCGTTCTTCTTGAACTACGGTAGAAATCCATGGACACCATTAACGGTACAACTTCCATCCAAGACATCTAATGTCATGGGTCCTGGAGGTCTAAGTAGACAAAGGACACAAATTGGAGTACCGGCGGTGAAGAAGATGACTGAAGACATTCGTGAGGCGATTGTCAAAGCAAAGCGGTGTTTAGAAAGTGCTCAGCAACGGATGAAAACTTATGCTGATGTGCGTAGGTGTCCAGTTGATGTTCAAGTAGGTGATATGGTCTTGCTGGATGCACGACATATCAAATTGAAACACCCTGGATCAAGGAAGTTATTGCCACGTTGGTTGGGTCCTTTTCGTGTTTTGGAAGGTGTCCAAAAACGAAAACCGATGGCAGAACAGGTCGCGTTCCGATTGGAATTGCCTAATTCGCTTCCTATTCATCCAGTCTTTTATGCTTCTTTACTTAAGAGGTATTGGTCGCATGGAAAGACACAACCTCCTCCGCCACCTGTGGATATACAGGAAGAACTAGAGTATGAGGTAGAAGACCTCCTCGACTACCGTGAAGTAAAGGTCGGTCGACGAGTAGTTCCGCAGTACTTGGTAAAGTGGACGGGATACTCACATGAGCACAACTCTTGGGAGCCTGAAGCGAATTTGGAGAACGCTCGGGAGCTGGTAGAGCAGTACCAGAAGAGAAAGAAATCAACGTTGATTCCCCCTATTCCGGTACGTCGAAGTAGGCGACTTCGTTCGTGACTTGTGTGGGGTAATGTTTCTTCATGATCGAGTGTCGATATGAAAAGAGTTCCAGATCTTGTGAACGAGATCAAGTTCTTGCTAAGTGAGGACATGTTTATGAACATATCTCATTTTCAATGAACTAGTGAACTAAGTTGAATTTCTCGCTATATTCTATTTTGAACTCGAGTTGGGATCCATTCAAAATGAGAATATAAATGGAAGTAGATGAAGTTGCGAGACTTCAGTTGATGTACATTGGTTCGCCACCAGTGTAGAGAAGTGTATGGTCTTGGTAGATCCGAGAAGCACTCCGTGTATGAGAAGGACTCGGGTGACCTATATCAGAGTAGGGGCTTATTCTGACGAATACACTTATGATAACATCTCCAAGTTATCGAAACACTTTATATAGTTGAATGATAAGAGTTGGGGTTCGTTGTGGGACTCTGTATCATTCTATGGGCTATATAGAAGTGCGGAAAGGAGTCTCCAGGAGGAGACTGATTAGGGGGGGAGGTATGTTAGGGATGTTAAGAGCTACATCCAGTCAGGTCCAGTCATGTACAATCATGTACAGTCATGCATAGTCATGCTGACGTGGACATGTGAGTCAGGTCTAGTCATGATGACTAGACCTATGTCGGGTGCCCACCTAGGATGGTTGTCCTAGGTACCATGCGGGGACGCTAGGATCCTTGGGGGTCATGGTATTAATGGGCTTCAAGGTCATGGACTCATAAGTTTTAGTTTTTAGCTCTTCTTAGACTTGCACCCCCAAGTCTAACAAAATCAATGCTTCAGCGCGACGCCATGTTTTGGAGCAGGGCCAAAACAAGCAGCCGTTGCTTGCAAATTGAATCGGTCCACGTGAGAGGTGTTCTCCTAGGTTGCAAATTTTGGGGAAGACTTTTGAATTTTCTTTCTGCAGGGGGTTGAAGAAAAGTGCTGCACTTTTAAAAATGCAGCTGTGAGTGGGGAGGCCGTCTTGATCAGCAAGCCCAATGTTCTCTTTATCTGTTTACACTCGAGTAGGTCGCTGGGGCTTTACACCTGGGGCCTGTTTCAAGTCTCAATCAATGAGCTGTTCATGCGCATTATCCTCGTACCCATCCTCTCACTTTCCACATGATAGGCATCATTTGATTTCTGGTCATTGGGTAAACAGTGTGCTGAGGTTTGGGGAATTGTTCAATTGGGAATAATTCGGTGCATTCACAAAAAGAACCGAATCGTACAGTGTGGCGTCCCTAGTGTGGTTGGATGGATATGGGATCTGTTTTCAAATGAATCTAAGCATTTTGCGTTTGAGGAATGTTGCGACAGATGTTCATTGTATTCTTTGGAGTAGAGGGGGTTAAATAAATAATGAACAGGAAAGGGATTTTTTTATACCAATCTAGGATCCAAAAGATCCTAGATTTTCAAAGGGGACCCCACGTTTGGAGCCATGTTTGGAGCCACGTTCGGGCAGC
The DNA here is from genome assembly GCA_030272585.1 of Bryopsis sp. KO-2023. NCBI lineage: Eukaryota > Viridiplantae > Chlorophyta > Ulvophyceae > Bryopsidales > Bryopsidaceae > Bryopsis > Bryopsis sp. KO-2023. The sequence continues at coordinate 2,756,929 of BSYQ01000007.1, read as the reverse complement.
AAAAATCGAAGAGAAAAGTATAATCCCTGTTAAGAACGAAACAGGAGCTGCTGATGGAATTTCAAGATCGCCCCAGAAACGCCATCCCACTATTATAAATTCACTTCACAAGAAAGAGATCTCCAGGTTTCCGTTTTCTGGGCTCTTACAGAAGACAATAAGATTTGAGTTGCATGCACACACTCTCATGCCTCACTCGATATTACACATGTCAAGTCTTCCCCACTACAGCGAAATGATACAGCATCCCTCATCCCTCCCCCCCTTTCAAAAAAGAAAAAATGGGGATCAAGGATAGCATCTCCAGTCGCACACACTGATACAAATCAAAACAAAAATACATGGGAAAAGGAGGGCTGCAACGCAGTTGCTCAAGAAAGCCTCCCTGATATCCTCCACTCCATGCAACCTGAAAAGCTGCCTAAAGAAGCAAACCCCCCGAGGGATTTTCTTTTCCTTTTTTTTTGGGGGGGGAGGCAAAGAAGATGAAAAAACCTTGGAATTTTTGTGATATTCACAAGGGCTAGAAGATATCGCTCCCACCAATCCTTTGTCGTTAGGCCCCCCCCCCTCATTTCCCCCAAAACAAAGCGACTCAAAATCCTTAATTTGCCAGATTGAAATCCTTGAGGACATTTGGACTGTCCCCCCTTCCCCTTGAAAGAAGAAGGAAAATATAAAAATACAAAAACTGCAAGCAGCTGAATTCTGTCTCCATAAGTCACAATGTTCAAACTACTGTACCCATCCAAATTTTGTCCTTTTTTTTGCCCTTTTTTTTTGCCCCTTTTTTCTCATGTAGCCCATTCCTTCTTCCTTTTTTTTTAATCCCTTTTTCCTTGTCCCTTGTACACCATCACATTTTGAATTTTTTTTTCTCCGATTTTCCATTTTCGCCTCAATTGGAGAGTTGAGCAAATTGCAGCAAAGCATCCACTGCGTCGAGGTTTTGCGAGGGGTGAGATTGGAACGCCGGCGGCTGTTCCCTTTTCTCAGACTCGGCAAACTCGAAGATGGCTGCGTCCCAGTCCACAATCTCAGAATGACTCCCCACGTGCCTGGGGTCTGACCTGGGGGCACTGGACCCCATCAACGCCAGCCGCCACAGGGGATCATCGTCGAGATTCTTGTACAATTCCCTCAACTCAGTCAGAGCTGCAATCAAGGGGACATCGGCCAGTCCGACTGTCGGTTCTTGGACGTCTGCATGATCGCTGTCGAATTCCCAGCCAGGGGGGGTTGGTGGCGAAGGGGAGGCTGCGGGTTGAAAGCCAGTGTATGGTGCCAGATATTCGGGCTTTGACTTGGGGAAGTCTGGGTGCGATCTGGCCCCAGATTCTACAATGTGGAGCAATGGAGGTCAGACATGGCATAAATTTTAGCAGGAAACGGAAAAGTTAACTCAGGAATCGGACGCTCAAGCATGATTGGTCCTGAGATAGTCTTTCCAGATGTTTTCAACCTTGGTTCAATTTCACTCAGCGGGGAACACCCCTCTATCAAAACTGGAGCGGAAATGCTTCCCACTGTTCCAAGGGCTTCCGATGTGGCACTGTTGGTCATCCATTTCAAAGGATAATTAAGCAAATCATGAACATAGCACTGCATCAAGCCTTCCCTGCTTTAGATCTCAATCATCCATAATGATTCCCTCCAAGTTTTTGTCATTTGGACAGATTCTATGATAAATCATAGTTCAGGGTGCATACCTTCAACGCCAAGCAGCCCATAGAACAGGTGAGAGTCCCTTACATACGGATCATTGCTGCCTGGATAAAAATTAAGAGTATACATACATTTTAGTCAGTGTTATTCCTCATCTTTCCCTTTCCAGTGTTTAATTTTTTGTAAAATAGCAAAAGGGGTTCTCTTTCTTGTGTGTCACTCTTTTGTGAGGGGCGAACTGACGGGATTCTGGCATGGGGCCAAGATTGAGTGAGAGGCACTTACTGTCAACGCCATTGTAACGCCGCACGACGCCTTGCAATGCGGTCACGGCGTTCGTTAGCTCCTTTTGAAAACTTGCCACTCGGTCACTGAGCAAAAAAGAGAAAAAGAACGAGAGACACCCCCATCAACACCCGACGTCGTTTCCTCTATGCGCGTGCGGGATACAGAGGTTTCGGTTCGATCTGGAAGAAATAAGCAACAGGGTCGCACCTCGAATCCATCCGTTTGGGTGTCTGTTTGATTCAGGGTTTGGGTTTGCATTGGAAAGGTTTGCACCCCTTTAAAGCTTTTAAGCTGTATTGTTGCCAGGTCTGACCTGGGAGCTTCCCTTAGTCTGACTCGATTGTGATTGGAGAATTGGACTGGAGCATGGAGCCTTCGTGGGCGGTTTGGGGTTCAAAGAACTGTCTTGTGTTACATAAAAAACCTTGCTTCCGAACAAAAATTCACCACGCTTGTCTTGGAGGGGCGTTGGACGTTGAGCTCTCTTCCAAAGGAGGCTCTAGAAGAGTCTCTATGGAAGTCTCTACAGGCGTCTCCACAGGAGTCCCACCAATTGGTGTTGGAACGTGTTCAAACGCGTATGCGGAGCCACCGTGATGCGAAATATCCAAGCCTTGTTCTTCGTCCCTCTTGCTCACCCTGAGCCGCCCGAGTCTATTCAACGTAAAGAACAAGAGTCCGGACGAGGCCAGACTCCACGTACCGATCGCGAGGATGGCCAGCAACTGAACCCCCAACTGTGCTACACCTCCTCCATAAAAAAAGCCATAGCGGCTGGTGCAACCTTGATAACCTGCCGCACATGTGTTGGCTTTGTTTGGAAACAAGCCACCAGCGAGAACGCCCCAAGCTCCACATGCTAAATGAACGGCGCTCGCTTCAAGGGGGTCGTCGATTTGAAGCCTCTTCATACCCGCCGCAAAGTAGTAGTAAATAAATCCAGAAAAAACACCTGCAAGACGAAAAATGTGGCTCTTTGAAACCATGGAATTATTTGGGGGGGGGGAGACTTGATCGTCCAGTGTGCTGGAGCAAAACCTGATGGGCCCTGGAGGATTTGCTCGAATCTCACGCTCGCTCTATTGCGGAGCTGTTTCACACTCAAGGGACTCTTTGATCGTTTGCCTTTCTCGTTCCAACAAATATCTGGACTTTAAGCATGCCGCATCGAGACTGGCATCGCCTTACCTATGATCAGAGCGTCACGAGTGTCTACCACTGCGCATGTGCTTGTTATCCCAACCAGGCCTCCAAGGATTGCGTTGAGCACTGGCCCAATGTCAGCATGATGATGTTTGTGGAAGCTTATCGCAAGAGCGGTGCACCCTGCTGATGCCCCTGCCAGCGTCGTCGTTACGGCGGCTCTAGAGGCGGTAGAAAGCATGCCATAGAACTTGATCGTGGAGACGGAATTGAATCCATACCATCCAAACCACAGAAACAACGTCCCTGTTGTTGCCAGAACTGTCGAATGACCTTTGAACACACGAGCAGATCGTTATCTCGGAGCAAAAAGAGTTGAACGAACTCGGTGAGAGGATCCACGCCTTACCCTGCATTTCGTTGATACTTCCGTCTGAGTTAAATCGACCGGATCTAGGTCCAATAAAGTAAGAACCCATAAGTGAAACGCAGCCACCGCACATATGAACTATCCCCGCTCCACCGAAATCAATGAGCCCGTTTCCGCCCAAGATGGGAGGAGATCGAAAAGCTGAAAGCCACCCTTCGCTGGACCAGCCCCAGTGCACGACCACAGGGTAAACGAGGGCAGTGAGAACACAAGTATAAATAATGTAGGCACCAAATTGACATCGTTCCGCGACTCCGCCAGACACAACCGTTGCAGCGGTTGCCGAGAACGACCATTGAAAGAGCCAAAAAGCCCAAAAGCTGGGGCCTGAAGTCATCTTTTCATCTTGGAGGAAAAAATTCTGCACATTTCACAGCATCTCAAATACCGACGCATTCCACGTTCTTATTTCAAAGCGACCCCCCAATTTTGCAAGACAGTGTTGATTGCCCACTGTTGTAAGTGGATTGAAAAAAATAAAAAATGGATTGAAAGCAACTTTTCGACCAGGCAGAAGACATACTCTTCCTCCGATGAAGGGGTTTGGCGCCGCCCCGTCGTCTCCATAGGCGAGTGAAAAACCCACTGCCCACCATACCAGCGCACCTATGCATGCATCCATCACATTCTGCAACAACGCCGTTTTTTCAAGATCAGTCCTTTAACGAATATATTCCCACGCCATATTTTTCACACAACGAAAAAGAGGCAAACAACTTGCCTTCAACAAAATATTCTTGGTATTCCCAATCCTGACACTCCCTGCTTCCACCAGTGCAAAACCCCCCTGTGAGAAGAGAAAGAAAAATCAGAGTTTGTTCAATCTGTGCAAGGATATGAGGGCCTAGCGCATAGCCCCACACCCCATCCCAAAAGTGACCATATCACTGCCACCACTGTGCCACCAAAAGCCAAGATTTTCAGAACTTTGACCAACAACCGTCGATTCCACACCTGCATGAAGAACACCAGTACACCCCCAAGGAACAACCATAACGTATCCAGATCCACCAAGAGCTGCTTGATCGTATCTTTGCTCGAAGCTGTCTCCGCCTCAAGCGCCACCGTTCGCTCGGCGAGGGCATTCAATGTTTCGTTCAAGCTTAATATTTCCGCAGTGCTGTTCATTTTGCTAGTGCCGGTTTTCAATGTGCGATGGCGCTACCATGACCGAGGTCTCCTCTGATTCAAAACATGAGTTTCAGCAATTTTTCTCGTGGAAAAAACCTTTGTTCTCAAAACCAGAGGGTGGAGCCGTGGTGCCCAAGGTCGTGATAACTGCGGTTTCAATGTGGAGAGTAGAGAGATGAACATGTGGGAATAATGTAACACGTGGGGCTGGAAACTTCAACCTGACCGTTATAAGCGTTACGATCACAACCATGCCTGCCACACACACAAACAGGAGTATTGTGAACTCTAGAATTCTCGTTTTCTTCCCTAACGATGCGGGTCACCAGATGTCCTGGTGGGCTTTGGTAGAAAAACAGAAGTGTATCTTCTTCCATCATCCAGAGCTCATGCAAGAAAAAACACATGGCAAAACAGCACCCCACAACAAACCGGAAAGAACCATACACATGGCTTCCCAAGGTCATCTCCGACCCCCTTTTGAAGCCCATAAGCTTCAAGAACAACAGACTCAAAACGCGTTGTTCCCCCCGCCCCGAACAATGATTCTGCATCCATGGCACTCGATATTCAAACGAACCTTTTACCCAACTCCTAAACGTCCCCTTTCTTCGTCCACGATGCCTGTTATAATTGTCAGGGGCACAATCTTACAGAAATACAGAACAACAGTACGAAACTTCAATGGCTGTCTTTTGCTGTGGGTTGTAATTATTGATTGATTTTTTGTGCAAAACTTCGGCAACGGTGTCCACCATCCAATCCACCTTTTCCTCTGTTCTTCGAAAATAAAGAGCTCCTCCGACATGGCAACTAGTTAATGAGGGATTGCAACATCAACCAACCACCAGTCACTTTTTGTTTCTTTTTCCCCCTGGGCTTTGGCTTTCTGTCCTTGAATCAAGCACAAACGTGCAAAATCGTTTATTGCAAGAGTGCAAAAATATGTACATATAAGCAATTGTGCTTGAGTGCAGATTGTTGCGATGTACATGAATTGCCATTGTGTCCAGAGTAGGAAGAAAAATTGTGGTGGTCGACACCTGGGTTTTCTTTCTGTTGTTTGCTGGAGAGCTACTCAGAAACTTTTCAAGTCCTGGAAAGCAAGCAGACCTCTTAAATGGCATGAGGTACTTTCATCAGGAAGATTCTGTCCCACTGTGGTATGCAAGAATCATCTGGAGCTTGCCACAAGTTTCTCAATCCATTGGAGTTGATACTCAACACAATTTGACTCGACAGAAAGCAATTCTCTGGTTTGTTACAACCAGACCTTTGCCCATTCCCCCCCCCCTCCTTTTCCCCTGCCCAAAACAAATATCCTTTCCGTCATCGACATCCACTTGGGTCATCAACTGGCGACAAACTTCAGTCCCTTTTCGATACTGCCCGATAGCTCCTTCTTCAAGCTCTCGAAGTTTTCGGTCTCCAACTCGTTCATTTTCGGCAATGGCAAAAACTCTTGGATCCCGTCCTTGCCCAGTCGCACTTGACTCGCAAAAAATGCCAAGTCGGTCAGATTCGATGCAACATAAGAGCATTCCACGACACCATCTTCCCCAGCCATTGCTTTCAAACACCTCTCCACGAACTGAGCAGCGGCATAAGCCATGGACAGCGTAGCGGATCCGTTTCCTTTGGCCTCGACGACCTCAGTTCCGGCGTTCTGGATGCGCGTCATGAGGGCTTTAGCATCGTCCCCACTGAGAGTGAGAGGAGGCGTCGATTGGGAAAGAATCGGCAAAATGGTGATTCCAGCATGGCCTCCGATAACTGGAACAGAGACCCCAGTGGGGTTCACTCCCAAAATCTCGGCCACGAATGCATTTGCTCGGACAACATCCAAGGTCGTGACACCAAAGAGTCTCTTGGGGTCGTAGCATCCTGGAGGGGACAATCAATTCCATCCGTTCATTCACAGTCGACAGTCAGACGCGAACAAACAAGATTGAGTCCCAAGGAATGCAATGACCCATACCTTTTTTCTTCAAGACCTCAGCAGCGATTGGGACAGTGGAGTTGACTGGGTTGGAGATGATGCACACCCAAGCCTTGGGGCAATTATCAGCAATTCCTTCGCACAGAGTTCTGACGATTCCCGCATTGATGTTGAACAAATCATCCCTCGTCATTCCAGGCTTTCTTGGCACACCTTCGAGTTTTAACATAAAACCGCTCTCAAGGACACATTCTGGTCAACTGCAGAAATCAATGTGGAAAAAAAAATGAAAAAAACAAACCACAAAAAAACGAACGAATCACCCCTAACGATTGAAACAAAACCTCACAAAAAGGGAAGTCGTTTGGACAACAGTGAGTGCATGGCTGCAGGATATACATGCCAAAAAAAAAGATAACTTTTCTTTATTTGACCCCACTCTCCTCACATATGACTCATACACACATACATATATATATATCCATTCAGCACAGTACATGAATTCCCCTGACACCTACCCGCTGGGATGACCACCAGATCGCACCCCTTCAGTGCATCGGCGAGCTGTTCCTGGCCCATGTGGGAAGTGATTTTTGCAGCGGTGTTGATGTGGGAAAGGTCCACTCCGACTCCGGGGGTGTTGACCACATCGTAGAGACTGAGATCACCCACAAGCGGGTTGACTTTCAAGAGGAGGGACAGCGGTTGGCCAATGCCACCGGCAGCACCCAAAACAGCGACCTTGGTCTGCGAGGATGCAGGCACAGAAACTCGACCTCCCTTCCTTACACCGGAGAGAAAATCGATCCGATCTTATTCCTAAGTTACGGAATGCTGTATATAGATGCTGGGTCACTTGTTTCATTTGGGGACTTCAGCTGATTGTAAATTCTTTGATTTTTTGATATGTTTTTTAAAATTACAGACATCGTGGAATTCTGCATTTTGATACGGATATAGTGAACACGGTGCGAGGCGTCAAGAACCAGTTTTATGAAAATTGATACAATCTGCGTTTCGAGTGTGCAACAGGCCCCTGGCAAGGGAGCACCGTGTCGGTAAAAAAACAAAAGCGATACGTCCACCGCACAACTGCACTCTATGCTTCGTTGATGATTCAACGTGAAACCGAACACAGCTCGCAAACGATCATGGACACCGAAAAAGATCCAAAAAAAAAGACACGAGCTGGAAAGCGGACCGCGACCCTTTCCAGCTTGACTCTTAACAAAACTACGCAAGCACCCATGCATTCCCAAGAAATACTCAGCGCGAGCAGAGATCTATACACAGCAGGGCGTCAGTTGCGACAGTGACTATTGATAAAGCATGCAAGCTAGGTCACCGCGCAGCTCCAGTTACCATTTTTGCGAAGCGTGTGGAGGGGATCGGAAGGGCAAAACGAAAGCAGTCGCGTAGAAAAGGTGGTGTGAGCAAACAGAAGGGGCCACTTATGAAAGTCAACCTTTGATGAGTCCAGTCATTTTTAATTTTTGCACTGGATGAAACGGGAGTCCAATTTCGACAAAATCAGACGAAAAAACGAACGCAAATTGGCCAGAGGAAAAGATCCTGTGTGTTGGTCGTGGCTTTGTTCTTTTTTTTTTCACCTTCCTCCACGAACCAGGGATCAAATGTTCTGTAATTCGGCGAAGCCTATCCATCGCCCCAGCACCGTCTCCTGAGCGCTTTGCCTGTCTCTCCTCCACCCTTCTGACGTGAACGGTTTCGCTTGACGTCTTCTTGAAACGAAAACAACAACGAAAGAGGATCCACGAAAGCAAAAGCGTCGAGCGGGGTCGATACCGTCACACAGAAAAACGCGTCGAGAATCGTTCTGTCTGCACGCAAATCGGACCTCGACGAAAAACCTTCCGCGTTTTCCCTTTTCGATAGAACCTCGTCCAGCTGCGTTTCTAGCAACACGATCGGCGTCGACGTGGCATTTGCGTGGGTCGCACTCAGCGCGACAAATGATTAACTTCCGCGAAATTCCAATCCTTGTTTCGCGCTTTTCAAGCTCCGCAGCTCGTTTGTCGGCTGGGTGGGACGATGCATCGATTTGGACTGACATCGAAGCCCCAGGGCAGGTTTCCTGTCGTGAAACCGATGGCTAATGTTCTGGTCGGTCGCCCATTTTTGGGACGGCGTCTTCCTTCCTTGTCTCGTGTTCAGCATCATCAAGGGCCCCTTCGGCAAAACCATGTGGTGGTGCGAGCGCTATTTGGATTTAGAAGGAAAAAAAAGAAAAGGTGGGATGACAGTCTATTGAACAGCTCTGGGGCAATTTCCGAAATTTCATCCTCATCCATCCCTTGCAAATTCTTGTCTCCATGATGGAAATTCTCGCATGGAAACTACATGGTCTGTTTAACCCCCCTGGTACCACAGACCGGCAAGCCCTCGTGTTTTTCTAATGATTTAAATTCATTCAAGGAAAAAAGACAGGTGATGTGCAGCCCGATTTCTGAATGAAACGATTTGAAAGGGTGACTGAGTGTGTTTTTGAAAGCAATTTTGACAGAAAACAATAATTTTGAGAAAAGGGCGAAAAAAAAGATCGTGTTTCTTTCGGTTGTAAATGCAGTAAAATGATCCCATTTTAATTTTCCATAAAACAAAGCGGTGTGTTTCTGCAGTCAGCCCGCTGAGGTGGATGAGGTCACAGTCACAGCCGGGGAGAAATCGGAGCTCAACGAAAATGAAACCTCTTCCCAGAGAGAAGCTGGAATTTCGGTGGAGCCACCCCCCACACCAACAGCTAGGTAAAAGCATGTTTTTTTCTGAACATCGGTTTAGGAGCGTAGACATATGAGTGTAACACTATGGAGCAGCCAATGTCTCAAATTGTGGTTTGTTGCGATACTACATATCCTCTGTCGAATGCTCCAGAAAAGTATACGTAACAAAAATGCGGGGTGGGGAAAAGAAATCGATGGATTCCTGTAACGATCGGAGCTGGAGGAGTATTAACCTAAACATCAAGAAGAAAAGAGAATAAATTTGTATATTATTTGTTGCAGATCCATTGGCGGATTAGCTGTGAAAGGCCTTGTTTTCGGAGTGGCCCTGTTTGGACTGTACCTCTTTGTCAAGTGGGTGTTCGTCGGAAAAAAATCCACTTGTTGTTATCATGTTTATTTTAATTATATTTACGTTATTATTATTTATTCATTTTTTGGGGGTCAGTCTATCCGTTGATTGATTTGATCTCGAAGAATCAAGGGGAATATTGGTAGTCATCGACATTTCACTGTTTTTTGGTGAAAAGAATATGTAAGGAAAAGAAAAATAATACAGTAAAAATATAATAATCCATCATACCCTCCAATGCTTTTTGCGCCATTCATGCTGTGAATTTTTGTATTGCAGTCTCAACAATACAAAAAATCCATCTACAGTTGAATCAGCATGATGAAATTATGGGTTCCTGTGGATGTTTTTTAGAGATTTTATGCAGCTGGATGAAAAAAACAAGAGTGATTTTCGACAAGTCCTCCGTGAGGTGAACCAGATACGGAAGGGTCGCGGCAGAGACCCTATGTCAGCCCAGGAGGAGAGCATCTTGATTGAAAGGTGCACGGAATTGCTGCTTTCCTTGGAGCAAAAGAGCCCTGTGGCTGCGGTCCAACTGGCGATCTCGATGCTGGGGATGAATGAAGTTACAGATGCTGGTGAGTTGGTGGTCAGAGCCCATGCACCCATTTTCGTTTCGCTCCCTCCCCCCCCCCCCCCCAAAAAAAAAAGAAAAGAATACTTAAAATAAATAAATAGATATTTTATTTATTGAATAATAGTAGGGTAACCTGAGGAGCTAAAGTAGCCCCGCATCTTTTCTTTTTAGTTACTGTAAACATCAGCTTGTGTCCATTACCACACAAGCTAAAAATAGTCAAAAAAATATTTCTCCCCCATTTCTGGCACACATCTGCACTGGCATATTCCCAGCATGTCAAGTTCAAAATCCCTTTCTTGTCATCCGTAGAGAAACAAAGTCTGACCGGAGCATTTCACGACTTCGACCCTGTTCCAAAGCTAAAAAATTCTGCCGCCATCCCTGGAAGGGTGGTAATGAAAACCAAAGCTGCGGATCATGCTTCTGAGCCCGACTCTGAACCGATAGAGGCCACTGTTTTGCCCGAAAACGAATCAAGAGATGATGCGTTTCGCAAAGCCAGGGATGAACAGAACACAGGGGATGGCGACTTGGATATGAACATCCCGGTTTGGTGGAGCGGCCTTCCATATGTGTGCGTCCTGGTCGCCAAATCGTGTAACGGAATGCTGATGCTGTCGGATGAGACTGGGGAACAGAGCGGATTTTGTATCGTCGGTTTTGAGGTGAGCTCAGCGCCCTCCGTTTCAAACTAAACTTTCATCCAGAAGCATTTTCTTTGAATTAATTAAGATGAATTCCGTGAATTAAAAAGGCAAAGGCTTCGACACCCGCAGTTTTCTCTTGGGTAGGAAAGAATCGTCCAATTTATTAAGGTCTGAATGTGTGTTCTGTTTTTCCTTTTTTTTTCCCTTTTTTTTTGCCTCGACATTTGTAAGCCAGGATCCGCAAGAAGCCCAGATTGCTAAGCGTTGTTTGGCGCACGACCCGTTTGTGAAATTGAACCCTTTCCGTCAAAGCCGAAGCCAGGTTTTGGAGGAGCTGGGCGTCAAGCCAGCGGATGTGAAGCATTGGAAAGCTCAAGTGGATTCCACCTGGCTATCCCCAAAAGAATTTGATGGAATCCTGTATAGGACGAAATCAGAAGCCATGGTGGTCCCAGCAGGCACTCTCCGAGGGGTCGGCGAAAAGTTCACCGATGTCCAGGAATTAGTGCGACTCATCAGAAAGGTGAGGGAAAAAAACGTGAAACCAGTTTCAAGTGCAAACTGATCGAAAAGTTAGTTATCCTCTTGCTGCCATGTCCGTCGATTTATACTCTTCCTTGTTCATATGGGAATCTGATGTGTGGTTTGGCTTTAAAGGCATGCAGGAGTGAAGAAACTCCGGAGGTTTCAGCTGATACAACAGGTGATGATTCTCCGGAGGATCTGGTGGAAGCGGTGCCTGTGGATTTACCAACCCCCAGCAGCAACACGTCCTCCACAGTTCAATCCGCCGAAGAATCGAGCGATTCTGACCCCCAATCAGCCCCCTCTCCGGAGCCAAAGAGCTACATCGATGGAAGCTTCTTGTCTGGGGAGCCCATCGATGTGAGCGTTTTCAACGTCCCTAAATCGGATCCGGAGGGAGGCTTCACATACACCCCCGTCTCGAAAGCGAAAGAAAGGAGCAAGATGGACAGCCGTGTGCTCCCCCGATTCGAAGACAACGGGGTGGTCGAAAAAGGAAGCGGGGGTGGTGTGCCCCCTGATGTCTCGTCGACGATTGGAGGGAGTGATAACTCGGAGCGCTGTGTGGGGGGATTCGATGACCCCGACTTGGAGCGATTCGGGACGTCGATCAGTAATGGGGCCTCTGAAGCATCCACCTCTGTGAAGGATCCAAATGGTGGGAATTCAAACAGCAGCGCTCGACGAGAGCCCCCCCGGAAAAAAGCAGTCGGTGGTTTGCCGTGGTGGACGGGCCTGAATGCAATCCACATCCCACAGGTGAAGCAGGCAGGGGAGAAGGGTGGAGCTGTGGAGGTGAATTTTGCCGTGATTCCAGATTACACTGACTACAGGCTTGTTCTGTTTGAGGATAAGAGGGATGCTGAACAGTTTTTGGGGGTGTTTGGATCGATGGTGGGGGAGGAAGCCATGGTTGGGGTGTCCACAATGGAGCCTAGGCGGTTTTTGGCGACGACCTCGGAAAGCAAACTGAAAAACGTCGTGGTTTTGGGGAAAGGGACGATGATGGTCTCCAGAGAAATGAACTACCAGCAGGTGGTGGGTTCGATTCGGTTTGCCACTCAATGTACGGCCCGAGAGCACGGGGAGGTGGTCGAACAAAACATCCCGTGGGAAATGGAGCAGGAAGCAGGGGCTGAAGACGTCGATTTGGATGGATCCATGAAGGGCGCTGCAGAGGATATGATTGCTGAGATGGAAAACATGTTGAAACAAGGCGGCTGGGACCGAGAGGATGGTGTCCAGAAAGAGGGAGATGATTCCGAGGATTCGTTCGCCAACTTTTTGGATGGAGCCATACAAGAGTCGCTACAGAATGCGGAGCCCAAGCCGGGGAAAGCCACGGTGCTTGGGGAAGAGGATAATGAGCGACCTGTAAGCTCCACAGGGGCTGCTAGGAATGAGGCAAAGGAGCGAACAGCTCAAGACACCAGCAGCCAAAAAGATGTCGACAGAATTGAAACCAAGGACACGAGCGCTTCCCCACCGAGTCCAGGATCTGAAACGGCCCAGGAAAAGTCAACCGAGCGTACCCCCCCAAGCTCTTCTGGGTCTGATTCCGTCAAAGCTGAGGTTTTGGATGAGGGGGACGACGAAGAGGACGGTTTGAAAGTGATTTACCCCCACGAATGGAAAAAAGAAGGGGAGAACAAAAGGAAGGGTCCATATTGGTACTTGGCATTGCCCCTGGTGTATCTTCCACAGTATGTGGATGAGTCGGGGGAGGCCACCTTTTTGGCTTTCCCCATCGGAGATGAGCGAAAGCCCATAGTTTTGGGATTTCAAGACCCAACCGATGCGGAAAAGTGTGCCAACATTATGAGCAAATGGGAGCAGCAAGAGGGTAGGATGACAGGGGTTTGCCCGATTCCACCGGGGGTGTTGGTGAAACAGTGCCAATCGGAAGCTGCTGGGATGGAAGCTGTCATTTTGAGAAAAGAGAGTTTGCCGTTGATGCCTGGGATGAAGTTGGAAGAGTTGGTTGGCCTCGTCGAGTTGTTTCACCAGCTCCAAAACGGGGACTTCTCTAGTCTTCAACAGAAATAGATATGGTTGGGGTGCTGCTCAGTTTTTGCTTAGTCACAACGGAATGAGGCTGTCTACCAGAATGCATGTGGTGGTGTTTTCTTTTCTTTTTTTTCTTTCTGTTCTTTTTTTTGGGGGGGGGGGTATGCGATTTGAATTTGCTTTGGTTTTGAAACACTTCGATGTGAAAAGTTTTGGAAAGCATTAGGTGGGTGGGGGAAGGTCCTTGTGGAATCAACAGGAGCAAAAGTGAACAAACTCATGTCTTTTGTTTTGTTGTCATCAGCCAACCACACATAACAGATCTTCAGCCTCCCCAACATGCATCGAACGAAGTGGGGCCCCGTTATGAGTGGGACTTTTGAGTCATGGCCATACTCTGGGTTATTTGCCTGCTAGTCAACTTATCGCGAACTCGGGTCAGCGCGGACGGGCACGGCATCGACGCAAGAAACGCCGCCTTGAGTGGGCTGTTCGAGAGTGTGTTGAATCATAGCGAATCGCCATGTGACACAGTCGCTGGGGTTGTGTGCGACGAGCAAGGGAATGTCTGGGCCGTCAATTGGGCGAATCGAAACTTAAGCGGGGTGTTGGATGATCAGTGGGCGTCTCTGAAGAAATTGACGTCTTTGTGAGTGGGTACACCCGTGGAACTGGTGTGTGTTCGTCGCGCCGCCGCTTTTCATTTCGAGGGCCTCCAATCGATCATACAATCACAGCCCTCACCTTTCTGAGGTGGGTTTGCCCTGCAGGGACCTGTCCGCCAACGAGATCAAAGGAACCCTGCCGCAGTCGTGGGCTTCTCTAGAGAACCTCGTGACTCTGAATTTAGCTAACAATTCGATTGGGGGATTTCTGCCGCCAGAATGGTCGTCGCTGAAAAATCTGAAGACTTTTGAGCTAGGAGGGAACGACATCAGCCTGAATATCCCAATCGAATGGGGCGTATTACCTGTTTTCCACCAGTTGTAAGTGCGTGATTTGAAACGAAAGCAAAGGGAGGCACTTCCTGATACAAACTTCACGGTGACCCCTCTACAGCTGCATTGTCCCCTTTGCAGATATGAGGCGCGAGCAGGGGAGGGGACCATACAGAAGAAAGGAGCGGGAAAAGGCCATCATGAGTCGATGCTTGATCATGCGGCCTCACTGTCCAGAGATCTCCTGAACACGTCGCCTGCTCCCCCTTCCGCTGGAGCGACCATTGTGTTTTTTTCGGATCCACCACCTCCTCCACCCAGCCCACCACCACCTTCTCCCCCTGTCCCCACCCCTTTAGGAGCATCCTACTTTTGGGTGGCATCAGAATGGATGGTTTGTTCAGATGCTTGTGGAGGGGGGGTTCAAGAGAGAAACGTGGCGTGCATTAAAATAGCTGAGAATCGAGGAGAGGCTGTTGATGATGGGTTCTGTGAATCGGACAAACCGGATCCTGAACGAATCTGCAATACGACTCCTTGTTTTCAGTATGCGTACGAAGTGGGGGATTGGTCCATTTGCAACGCAGATTGTGGATGGGGTTGGCAGACGAGAAGCGTTCATTGCAGGGAGGTCACTTCCCATGTTCTTGTGGGAGGGAGCAATTGCGCAGGAGTCAAACCAGGTAGTTGTGATTTGCAACGCAGTAAAGCAGTGCAAAGGAAAGGAGAAATACTGTGAGTTGGGAGTCTGGATTCGACACTTGGAAAGGGCTCTTATGGTGCGTGCATGTGTCTTTTTCAGTTGACATGCGCGAATGTTTTGCCGGAGTGTGCTCTTCATTCCGTTGGAAACCTGGAAATTGGTCTCCCTGCAACGCAACGTGTGAAGGAGGTATCGCGAGAAGATCCGCCGAGTGCCATGAACTGGACACCGACGCCGTCGTGCCATTGGGTTTCTGTGGCGTGGTCGGTGTGTTGGAGAGGACGTGCAACACTTCCCCATGTAAGACACATCGGTGGCAGGTAAAAAAGTTCTACCAAAAAATCGTTCAAGCAACGAAATGTGTTTAAATGTAAATGTCTCTTTCTTTACAAGCAGGGTGGTTTCTCAGGTTGGGTCGTGGAGCGTTTGTTCGGAACCTTGTGGCGGCGGGACAAGAACTAGATCAGTCGTTTGTGTTGGCGGCGATGGCTTTCTCGAAGACGCGCTGTGTGGGGGACAGAAGCCAACGTCGGCTGTGCTGTGTAACACACAGCCCTGCGAGCCAAAAAATTGTGGTTGCAGGCCACCCAGCCTATGCGTGCAGGGAAAATGCCAGTGTCTGTTGGGGTATTCTGGTTCCAACTGTGAAATCCCTCCACTGTGCGGTGTGGGAACGGCAGACGTGAAGGGAGAGTGCTGTCCATCTGGTATTTTGGAAGTCACCAGACAATGCTGCGCGGCCGGTTCACGACAGGGGAAAGATGGCACCTGCTGTTTGGGGGTGAGATTCCCTCGACCTGATACCCAGTCAATTCCTGCCACAAATATGTTTCGTGCGAAGGCTCACAGTGTGGGGATTTTTTTTAGGAACGCCTTGACGTATGTGGTGAATGCAACGGGTCTGCGAAGGTAGGTGGGCCAAAGCCGTCTGATTATGTTACTCATGCTTTTTTCCACACCCCTCAATCAAATTCACATGATTGGATTATCTCATGGTGTAGCATTCAAACAAACAAACATCGAGTTATATACAATACAACACCACACCACCAATTCCTCTTTTTTATTTAAATAGGTCCATTTGTAAATGCGTGATGTTTGAATCTGTGTCAATCGCAGATGGTGGATATCACTGGAGTATGTTGCAATGGGCTGGTTGACGAAGGAGGAATTTGTTGCGAGAGCCAGATAATTGACGAGTGTGGAATATGCGACGGGGACGGAACCGCTTGCGGCGTTGCCCTAGCTTTAGATATGACTTTCCCTGTGCTCGTCGGTCTTGATGACCCCAGTTCCGCCGAGTTCCAAGAAGTAGCGTTCAACATCACCACCATGATTTCGTCAAACACGAACATACCAATAGACAACTTGAGAGTCACGAAGATCGAAACTCCATCAGCCAAGCGGCGGCGGCTGCATCAAGGCAGGTGTCGAAGTTTTTTCTCGATATGTTGGCATGTCCATGGCGGCCTCACAAAAATATATGACGATTTGTGTTGTTTACAGAGGGCAAGGAAGTCCAGGTCGAAGTCGTACCTCCTTGGACGTTGGCGTTACCAGAGCCAGAGGGGCGGGTCACAGGGGAGTACGTTGCTCGCGAGCTTGACAAAGTTACGGGATACGCATCGAATCGCATGAGCTTCAACGGCATCGGATCCAAGCACCCCGAACGAGTAGCTTTGTGCGGAAATGGGGTGTGCGAGACTGGCGAGCGCCCAACAAGCGAGGATTGGAGCGCACCAGAAAACGCCAACGCATGTTTCCCCGACTGTCCCTATCTTTGGAAGGAGTGTCCTGGGAACCCACAGTGCGGCGGCCATGGAAAGTGCCTTCCTGGTGATGGCTATTGCGAGTGTTTCACGGTACTGCAGAGAGTGAGCTTGAGTTTATGATAGCAAGGGTCGTCTTTTTCCATCCGTCCGACATTTACTGTGTGCTAGGGGTACGCGGGTGACGGTTGTGACGAGTGCAGCGGGCGTTACATCAGAGAAGGAGACCTGTGCGTAACGGAGAAAATTGAATGGGGTGGACTCCACACAACACTCTCGAGAAATCCGTATATCGCCCCCCCCTCACCCTCCGCTCCTTCAAACGACGAGGGCACGGTGCCCCAAGGCCCGGGAGGTGCAGATGAACCGCCCGGGAAGGATGAGACGTACGGCACTTTGATAAAGATCATAGGGGGTGGTGTGGGGGTGGCGGTTTTCCTGGTCGCGGTCGTGATGGTGATTCGAGTTCACAAGAAGCGCCAAATCCGCAAGACTCACAACCACAACATCGAAGAGGAGCTCGATATGGTCGGGCGGATGAGGTCTCTGGACCGGGTAAGATTCAAGAGGAGGTTGCAAAGGATGCAAGAAAAAATGAAAGAGAACGGTGGCAAAGGGAAGGGCCAGAACACTCTCGAGACGTCTCTGTCTGACAAAGCGTTCGAAGGTCGGATGGATCCTTTCCATCGCTACTTGCAGCAAGACCCCAGCTGAAAATTCTCTTCCCACCGTAATGTGGTGGACACAGACCCAATCCTATGGAAGCTGGAGGTGGTCCAGCGTTTTTTTTTTGTGAAGATATGACAATCGCTCACAAAACCATATTGATTTCTTGGAAAGTTGACAGGTTTTCTAAAAGCTCTGACAACTACCCTCTACTGTTGCTGCTCCTCTGAAATCCTCCTCAAGAATCATTCATGCTTTTTTTCCCCACTGAAAGATGCCGCCGTCAAGAAAGTAAAAACAAAAATAATGCTGTGTAAAAAGAATAGCAAAATAGAGAAAACCGAAAACCCCGCAGTATTCCCACCCCAAAATAAGCCCCTCGCCAGACGCGGTCCTCTAACACAACCCGCAACAGATTCAGCCAACCACAATCAAACCCACTGGATAGACTTTCTGAACATCCACACCCATCCATGACTACCCCATCATGCCCCCTTTCCCCCACTCCCCCAACGCCCAACCCTCCCTCTCATAAAAGCAGTCCAGAATGAAAAATCTCAGTCAATTCTCCTCCAATCTCCCGCCACAAAGGACTCAACTAGCCACCAGTCTACGTTCTTACTGATATCCTTGGTTTCCACCTCTTCCTTGTCCGTCCCTGCCCCGACCACGGCCCCAACCGCGGCCCCGCCCTCGACCCCGTCCTCGGTTATCATAACTATCCCCCATTCCCTGAGAAGGATCCCCACCAAAAGCATCGTTCTGCCTAAAACCACGACCACGAAAACCACCCCTGTTACCATATCCCCGACCCTGTGATTCGTTGTTGTCAAATCCAAGACCAGGGTGTCTTCCCCGACCATTATCGTACGGAGCAAACCCCCCACGACCTCCATCATCAAATCCAGGACCAGGAGTGAACCTGCCTCGACCCCCATCGTGGCGGCCAGGGCCGCCGAAGCGTCCCCTGCCTCCAGACCCAAAGTCATTGAAGCCAGGGTCCATGCCGATTCCATCGAAACCAGGATTCATGTGTGGAGGTGGACCTCGTCCACCAAAGTTACCTCTGCCAGGCATTCCACCTCGTCCTTCGTACCCGCGACCCTGTGAATCATGACCTCTCCCAAGCATCCCCCCACCAAAATCCATGAACCCATCAAAGCTCATGCCCCCACCTCTACCTGGGCCCTGGCCATAGCCCCCCCCCATGCCTCGGCCGCCATTGGGGTCGAAACTAGCATCGAAACTCCTACCCCCCAACGCTCCATCGAAGGAAGATCGACCACGCCCTCTCCGGTGCATGCCTCCACCACGGTTGCTGCCAAGGTCGAACTCTTGCGGAGGTCCATCAAATCCAAAATTGTCTTGCCCACGGCCGCGGCCTCGGCCCATTTGACCACCTCTACCTCTCCTCCCCCTCCCCTCTTGTGAAAATTGGCCTCGTCCCTGCAAAGCTCCACCTTCCCAATTTCGCATGTTATTATTCCCACCCTGAGCTTCATCTCCACCACTGTCTCGCCACCTCCCCCCCCTTCCCCAGTCTTGAGAATCGCCATACCTACCGAAACCTCTCCCATCTGAGCGCCCACGCCCTCGATCGTTATTACCCTGACCTCTCCAGCCACCATCCCGACGACCTCGACCTCGTGGAAACCCGCCGTCTGACTGCTGCGATCTCCTTGGGCCTGGGTCTCTCCAGTTGTCAGCATCGGAGCGCCCCTTTCGCCCCCTGGGCTGAGAATATGGGTTGGGCTGTGGAGCAGCGTCCCAGAATGTGGACTCCTTGCTGCCATCCTGTCCCATTGGCTCAACTGCACCACCCTGAAAACAACACGCAATCCACACCTTCAAACACCACGAGCATTTCCAAGCAAAAAAAAAAACAATAAGTGGGTTGGAACACCATAGAATAAACACTGCACCCTCAACACCAGGGCTCCATTCTCGAACTAAACCCCTCTAGCCCATCCAAACAACAGTGAAGCCACAAGAGTCGCTGAGTTGACTTTTTCGGCCTCCACCTGTTGAGGCTTTCCATTTCCTCCATATGATGAAAATCGATTGACCAGGTCCCCATGCGACGAACATCGTCGGTGGTACTGAGACCCTTCCTTTTCCCCTGCCCCGACCTTGTCAATCTTCTGTTGCATTTCCGAAAGCTCGTCCCTCTCTTCCCCTTCCCCCTCCCCTTGCGAATCATCAGCCAGACTGCCAAACACGGCAGGTAGAGCCAATGCAATGGTTTTACCATTAATGCCCACCACACGAGGCTTTCGCGGCTCCTCCCCTTGATCAATACTCAGATTTTTGACATCTTCCACAGGAGGGACCAAGGCATGTGGCGGGGTGGGACTCTCCCCGGCTGGAATGTTGTTCGATGGTGGGGTGGAGGTGTGCGTGTCTGGGAGGGCTAAGGCGATGATGTTGGAATCGACAATTCCTCCCCGTTTCGCTTGGCCCGCGAGTTTTTCAGCCCATTCGTCCTGCTGCTGTTTGAGCACCTCCAGATCCTGAGCTGGTAAGACTTGACCGATCGACGCACTGTTTCCACCTATGGTAGTTTAAAAAGGCCAGAAAAAAGAAGACAGAAACTCTCATTGATGCCGTAAGGAAAGGCAATTAGGAAAAGTGGATCTGGACACATTAAGCAAAAAAAAAAAGAGTCAGGGAAAATGCTCCATGATTTGACCAAGCTTATTATCTGCGCTGGTGGTACCTGCCCAGTTTGCTGCCGCTGTCGTCTCTATATCGAGATCCATCCAAGGTTTCAGGTCGGCCGGGTAGATGGGGGTTCGGCAAATAGGACAATCAACCACATAAAGCCCATCAATTTTCTCAGGCAACTCCTTCTCCTGGAAAACACATCGAAAGTTGAGCATGCAACCATGATTTTTGATTGGGGCGATGAAGAATCCACTTCAAATTCTATGCTATTTACCGCTCGAATCTCACTTTTTTTTTGAGTTAGATGGGAGGGTACGTCCACCACTCAGCTTGGTTTGTGTGTCAAATTTCTGTATTGCTGGGGGCCCCTCATGACTAATGACAGGAGGACGGTGGAGAGGTACTTTCAGCACACACACTCACCAAAACCCTAGAAGCTGCAGCCATGCCAGTTTTCAATTGCATTTCTTGCTCCTTTTTCCGGAATTCGTTTTGTTGATGCGTCCACCAGGCCGGAAAACACTTCCTGTCGACAAAAGCTATGGTTAGCCCGGAGCTGCAAATCACCGTGAAGTGCCAAATTCTACATACCTTTCGAGTCAGTCACCAGTTTTTTCAAACCATCAAGGATAATGGTTTTTTTTAAATTCCCAATGGGTAATTTAAAAATTGATATTCAATAGATTGAGCTATCATTTCGCAACCCCCAGAAAGTAAAAAAAAATTGCCGCTGAATCATTGTCGTGAGGGTTCATGGAAGTATGCCTCTACTGTTTCTGGATAATGAAACAAAATTATCCAAATTACTTAATTTTTGATGAAATCATGACACAAAATTGAAACAAGGAAAAAGCAAAAGAAATGCTCAGATGAAATCATGCAGTTAACACCTAAGAGTGTGGTAAAAGCAACATTCTTCTTGGAAAATGCAAAAAGATAGACAAAAAATATATATATATCCTCCTTGGCCAATAGTCTTACTCTCCATACCCACAGTTTCAACCACACACACACACACACACACACACTAAACAGATGTAATAAAAATATATGTCTATATATATGTACAAGTATACATGTAAGACTATTTTCTCGACAAGATTGAGAAAATTGCAGGTGCACCTACCCATGAAACACGTGGAAGCAGCTCAGTTTGACCAAATCTCCTTTTTCGTACTGCCCTTTCTTTTCAAAGATCAAGGGCTCCAGACAAATTCCACAGTCCCCTGAACAAACACCCCACACAGAAGCCACACTCTCAACATTAAAAAAAATACAAATTAAAAAACAAAAATACACGGCACCAACAATAATGACAATCGACTATATATAGCTATGACTTTGGAAGCTTTTCTTGTTGTGATGGCCAGTGCCAATCCAATAATCAATAATCAATTTCCCACCTCCTTTCTCAAGACTTCAGGGTGGACAATTTCCCCCAAAAAAAAAAGAAAAAAAAAGAGGAAAAAATATCCCTAGCTTGCACCAAAGGCAACTTTCCTCAAGGCAAAGGAGTTACAAGCAAAAAAAACAGAAAGTGTCTGGACTGCAAAATTCCGACCCTCCCAAGTCCACCATCCCCCCATTCTGTTCTATACCCCTTGACTGCGGGCCCCCACCTTCAGGTCGATTCATTTCGGTTACGACATCAAACGCAACTTCACACAGCTGGCCTAACATTGCTTCGCCCTTCATACTACGCGCCTCCTCATCCAACCTTTCTTTCAACTGTGTGCTCCGCGAGTCCCCCAGCCCCTTCGAGGTGGCCAGTTTGATCTCCGGCAACGTCTCCGGGTAGCTCTCCAACACCGCGACCTCGAGCAACGTCTCGACGAATCGATTCGTCAAGTCGTCCGCGGTTCTTGGGACCACGTTCAGGGTGAACGTGAGCGACGGGGAGAGTTGCGAGATCTTCAAGTCGTCGGCGTAAGTCGACTGGAGAGCCTCCAGCTCGGGGTTCACGTCGTGCTCCTCCATCGCCGGGACTCGCTGGCTGCTGCCTCTTTTTCGGAGGTGGTGGTGCGGGTTTGTTGCGGCCAAGGGTTTGGCCCAACCAGCACGTGGGCCATACGTTTTGAAAGAGCTCCCGTCTGTCCAACCGGGGCGCTGCGTTACCACCGCGAGGAGAGCGTTACTCAATTGATGACAAAATGTAACAACTGTGGCTGAAAACACCAACGGAGAAGATTGCAGCAGGACTCACCCGCGCGCGTCTGCCCTGCGCAGCCCACCGACGAATTAACCTGTCTGTCTCATGCTTTGACAAAGAGAGGGAAATCGAATGTAATGAGAATGGCCGATATCCGACACAAGAACTTGTGACACGAACGAGCACGTGAAAATAACACGGGAAGGACCAAACTTACAACGGATAACAGCGAAATAATAAGCCTTCGCAACATCTATGCATAATCTGAACTTCCACTGACATCACAATTATTATTATTTTTATTTCCCATCCATATATCCGAACCAAACGTTATTCTTTCCTTATGTTGTTTTTTTTTGTTTTTTTTTTGTTTTTCCTTTTTTTTTTTCAATTCCTAAATCCAAACCGAACGTTATTCTTTCCTTATTTTTATTTTCAAGTTTTTAAAGTTTTTCTCCGATTCCTACTCCCAAACCGAACATTATTATGTTCTTTGTTTTCTCTAATCCCAATATCTAAGCCCTAAAATTATTTTCTTTTATCCTCATGATTTTTTTATTTATGATCCCTAAATCCGGTGTATTTTTTTTATTTTTTTTATTTTTTTCCTCGACCTCATAACAGTTCATATCTGTTTCCCTCCTAAAGATACCTTGTAAGATCCGCATAGAAACTTCAACTCTTTTTTTTACCGCGTAAAAATCCCTCAGTTCTCTCTCTCCCACTTGGATCAATTTTTCTGTCTTTTTTTTCAACAATGAAAGCAAAACTTCCACTCGAGCGAAGCTTAATCTCAATAGAATCGAGAGAGTGCACATCACCATAGCAATCAGCAAAGGCCATAGAGAGGAGCCGTACCCAACGGATGCGGGGGAACATCCAATAATCCAAACGGTCGGGGCAAACCGTGACTCGTGTGGGGGGTGACACACGTAATGCGCGGGGGAACGCAACAAAAAACGGGTTGCTGATTGCTTATAGCTCAGAGAACTCCCAAGAAACTTAAAGAGAATAGCATCATCCGAGAGGGTAGAACCGACATGAAAGCAAACAAACTATGCGGAGGTATCGAAATCTACAAAAAGAAAACCCATCGGATCGAGGATACTGCAAATAACGAAGAAAAAAGCAAAAAAACAAAACGTGTGATACATAGAATCGGCACAAAAAACGGCACAAGGGAGAATCTTCGTTAGGTGAATGTCTATTGGATCAATCCTACGTAGAAAACTCAGAAACAACATCGAAGACACACAAATTTGAAACAAAAAGTCATAAAACATGCTCACAATCAAAGAGGAACATATAAAAGAAAAATATGATCAAAAACAGAAAAAAAAAGAATACTCGAACCAAAGGAAAACAATATGATCCTCACAAATAATGAAAAAAACTACTGAATATATCGAAGCACTCCCTGAATACCCTCAGCGTCATACAAGGTCCTCGTCTGCTCCGCAAGACCCTCCAACCTCGCAAACTCCGCCAGCCGCGGACCAAGCTTCTTCAGCTTGGCAAGGGATCGGATCCGACCACGAGTGATGGGCGGATCGAAGGCGAGACCCTCATAGGTGAAGGATCGGCTGACGGCCACGAAAGTAATGCCTGCCGCAAACTCCTTCGTCCCAAGGTCCACCAACACCCTGTCTAGTCCCTTGCCTTGGGACTTGTGGATGGAAATGGCCCAAGCCGGCATGAGAGGAAGCATCTTCCTCTCTCCAGAAGCCCTAGCCGCAGATGTCCGGACGTCGCGAGTGATAGGGACAATAGGAACGACCCCCTCGACCCCCTCCAAGAAGCTCGGCCCCCTGTAGTCGTCGAACCGAACCAAGATAGCATCCGGCAATGCAGGGGGAGTCGTGGACGTGTACACGATGTCATGAACGAAACCCATGGCGCCGTTGATGAGGCCGGCCTCTGTCCACGGGTTGGCTCGCAGCATCACCCTCGCTCCCTTGCATAAGCGCAAGGTAGATGGGAGATTCGTCGCGTCCTCCGCGTCAAGACCCCTGGGCACTCGCAAATCCTCCGCCCTAATCATCGCCGTGGGTTGGTCCAACGCCACGATCCGATCGTTGTTATGGCTCTCGGCTTGGGCGTTGGTGGCGCATAGGTACAAGGCATCTGAGAAAGCCTCTCTGTCGTCCACTGAAAGGGTACGGAGGTTGCGAGCCATCAGGGCGTCGATGTCGGAATCCGTGGGACATCCTCGTCGGAGCCTCATGAGAACGTCCCGGAAGGCCATCTGGTCTTGGCCCGCCTGTCGCATGACCGCAGTGAGACGAACCACCACCCTGAACTGACGATACGCAGCAAAGCCGCGCAAGCGATCCGCCTTGGGCCTCTGCCCGCGATCGAACATCTCGGCATCGCTGACGGGAGGGAGCTGTCCGAAATCACCCTCAATGACAATCGACAAGCCCCCAAACAACTGATCCGCGTGCTCCGGAAACGCCTGTCTACCCCGGGAGTCGATCGATGCAAACATCGATGCCCCGATCATCGATTTCTCATCGATGATGAGATATCGCACGCCCCTCAATCTCTCCTGAAGAAGGCTCAAGGCGTTGCCCTTGAGGTCCTTGCACCTCGAGCCCACGGGCAACATCAATAGAGAATGGAGCGTGCAACCGCCGACGTTGAAGGCGGCACAACCTGTCGGAGCGGCAACCACGACCGAACCCTCCCCATGCTCTCTCTCGATCGCGGCAACGACGGCATGAATCAGGGCACTCTTGCCCGTGCCGGCGGTCCCCTCGACGATCATGCGCAAGGGAGGAGGGTCGTCGGAACGAGCATGCTCCACGATGATGTCATACGCGAGGCGTTGACTGTCAACGAGCTGATCACGATCGAGGTGGTCACGATCCCTGGGCAAAGGGCCGTCCCGTCTCACGTCCTGGACGAAGGTCCGCATGGTCGGGACGTCGTACTGGGCCGCGCTCGCGTGCCAATCATGATCGGAGGCCTCCATCCTGGGTCGGGCAAACTGTGGATGGGCACCCAAAGCCCGCATCCAATCATCCTGCTCGTCCTCGGGGAACTGTCGATAGTCGTCGTCGCTCCCCTCAGAGCCATCCTCCTCCTCCTCCTCGTCCCCCACCTCGGGAGCGATGGAAACCTCTCTGAACAAATCGATCGCCCTGTGCATGGGCTGCTCCTCCAAGAACGCATCGAATGCCTCGACCCAAGTCATCTCACCGCCACCAAGCAAATCCCGATCCACGTCTCTCCACTCCTTGTAGCGGATAAGGTATTGCTGGCAAAAGTCGGGAAAGCGCTCGTCATCACGCGGCACTGGTCGGCAAGGCGGAAAGATCCTGATGATCTTGGGCTTCATCTTGCGCTTGGGTGCCGCATTCCTCGGAAGGTCGTACCATCGAAAGAAGTCCTCCAAGCACTCATTGATGTCGTCCGGACGGTTTTTGTACTCGTCAATCCACGAACGTCGAAGGAAACCACCCTCTTCTGTGGTGATCTCTCTCGAATCGTCAAGCACTATGACGCCGAAAGTCCTAGAGGCCATCGTGAGCTTGGCCGAGGCAAGCTTGTGGAAGGCCTCCATCGTGCATACGTCATGCTCCTTGATGGTGCGGTTGAGCATCTTGACGACGGCCGAGATGGAGTTGGCCTCCTCAGCAGTGCGACACGCGTCGTCGAGGATCTCCGAAAACACCGCCATCAAGCCGCCGCTCTCCACCTCGGCCTTGCACGTGTAGCCGCACAGGTATCTCAAGAGGGCCGTCAACGACAAGATAGGTTGTATGTCGATGTTGGCCCTGAAGCCCTGCAGCATCGGTCGCGCCTGGTACTGGTTGAAGCGCTGCTGCTTTCCGGGCCTCCTCGCGAGCTCGAGCCTGTACTTTTGCCTTGGATCCTCCACGATCTCCGCATGCGCCCGCACCTCCCTCGGGAACCGGAACCTGCACCTGCCCAAGTCCCGGTCCCTCTTGGACTTGAAGCAGCTGTTGGTGCATGCGTGGGGTCCCTGCACCCTCAACAGCTCCTCCAAGTCCCTTGCACGCTCCTCGTCGCTCGTGCCGATCGACGTGTACGTCCTCGTGGACGGGTGAGGCGTGGAGGGAGCGCTGCGGAAGTCCTCGTCCATGTCCAAGGTGATGCCGACAGTCTCTGTGAAGTACTCGATCACCTCTGCTCTCGTGTCGGCGCTCATCTCCTCGTGGGCGCTCCGCATCAAGTTGGGCGCATCCGGCAGCCACAAGAACCCGTGCATGTGGGGCGCGCCTCGCCACTGGTACTCGATCTTCGCCCAAAACTCGTCCGCGCCGAAGTAAGGCACCATCACCTTCTTGAGGAACGACTCGGATCGCTCCAAGAAGTAGGCATCGATGAGATCGGCGTTGTCCACCATCGCTCGCCTCTTCTTCGCCTTCCTCTGGGCCTCCGTGGCACAATCTGAGTAGTCGAGTTGGAGGAGAGTCTCGATCTGTGGCCAAAACATCTCGGCGGAGCTCAAGGTGAAGAAGAGCGAGGGCATGTAACCCTGGCTACCCTCGACCGGGTGCGTGAGCTGCCGAAACATCTCCTCCAGCTCGCCACGTCTATCGGACCAAAATTGCTTCGTTCCTCGTATCCTTGAACCAAAGGCAAGAATCTTCCTCATAAGGCTCGAATCACCCTCATCTACGAGGTCCTTCAAGTCCTTCACCGTCATCTTGTTGATGTCTTGGTTCCCCTTGAGGAACACCCGTGCCGTGCCAAATGCGGCTTTGCGATCTGCGAGATTGACGACCAAGAACTTGAAGCGTGGATGCCGCGCGAAACGACGATCCGGCCATCGCATCAGATGAAGAGCGTACTCTCGCATGCCATTGACGTCGGGAAAGCCGGCCGTCGTGTAGTCGGCACCGCCACAAGGGAAAAGGGTGGGGAACGCCATCGAAAAGAGTCCTCGGGTCATGAACTCCTTGATCGGCTCCCTCTCTCGCGCCGGAAAGGGAGCCACGTTGTTCCCCTCGGCACGATCGATCGCGTCAGTCACAGATGCTCGGATCTTGTCGACCTCTCGAACTCCACGGATTGTCGTGGGTGCATGAGAGTGCATCGACACATCGCCGTCGGCCTCGTCATCCGAATCGTGGGCACGGAACCCGCCCTCCTCCTCTGCCTCGACGGCCTGCCGCTCGGTGAACTCTCGCAATCCCTCGGGGCTCCCGTGCTCCGGAAGACGAGCGATAACGTCCTCGTCAATCTCAATGCCAGCATACCAAGGGTTGTTCTTCTGCAACCAACGCAAGGCGCGGAGAACAACCCCTCGTCGCACGATGTGATCCTGATGGGTCCGATCAACCCCGTGTTGTCGAACCACCACCCAAGGAAGGTCTCTCGGGTCCATCGGCAGGCGCTGAAGGGCCTCGATCGTCTCCGAGTGGTCCGCCATGAATCCAATGAAGTGACCGCTCAACCGATGCATCCCGCTCCTGTGGATCCTCGCAATGTACATGCAAGGGTGAATACGGGCGATCAACATCTCCTCCATCTGGGTGAGGCCGGTGAGCTCGGGAGGAACGGGATCCGGCCAGAGCCCGTTCTCGGCGCTGTATGCTCGTCGATAGCGCGGATTCCTCTTGCACCTCGCACACGTGGCATCGCTAAAGTCGGCACCCGGCCCTGTCTCTCCACAACTCTGGCAAACGTTGCCGTGCCACGTAACGGTCTGCTCCAAGTGACGCTCCCAATCGCCAATCAGCTCGTCGACGCTCGTGCGTTTGAGATTTTGCCTTTGGATCTTTTTTCTGGTCGCCCATTCTTCTCGTTTTTTCTTTCTCTTTCGCTCGTTTTCTTTTCTCATCTTCTCGCCGGTCGCTTTCTTTTCGTCTGTGTCGGTTCTTTTCCCCTCTTCCCTCGCATGTGCTTCGTGCAACATTTTTTTCTTTTCTTCGGACAATTTCGCTTCCCTCTCGCGTTGCAGCAAAGCACGTTTCTCCAACCTTTTTTCCTTCTCTGTTTCGGGCTTGCTCGCAATGTTTTCTTTCTCAGCATCCCTCATTTCTTTTGCTTTCTTCGCATCGCTTCGTTGCTTTTTTTTTCTTTCTCTCGCAAGGCGTCTGTTTCTTTCTTCTTTCGTTTCGATTTTGGTTGTGGTTTTGTTTTCGAGTTGGGGAGTTCTGTTTCCCACGATCGGCACGTTAATATTCGCAAGTAATGAGGCGGGGGTGATCGCTTGGAGCTCGTTTCGCTCGTACACCCTGTCGTAGTGGTTAGCTTTCGTGTTACATAATCTAACAAACACGTTATTGTGCACGAGGTGGTTGTTCAAAGAAGTCACAAAAAGGGGGTCAAATCTGTAAACGGGGAAATTGGGGTGGTACAATTGAATTTCTATTGGTGTTTGTAATAACGTAGAGGCCCCATAGATCACCCAGGTGGTGGCCCAGACATTTTGCGCTCTCATATTAATTACTTTATCTCGAAAACTATCAATCGGGCATCCCTCGAGCGCGGCGAAGAGATCGGGGTTTTCATCGACGAGGTTACAAATCAAGTTTCTTAATATACCGTTATTCGCTTCTTCTCCGCACAGTTCTTTCGATACTGCATTAAAAAAGCAATTGCCGTCGGGTGTCGCATGGTCAATGGAATGCTGACTTCCCATTGCTGTCTCCATCGATTCGTACAAACCTGCATTTCTGACACCATATTCGGTATGACTTACTTTTTGAATCGCGAAGGGATCACGAGTAATAATCCGAGTCAGAGGAAGGCCTAGTGTTGTGCAAAGCTGGCTTCTCCATGTCCATCGAGAAAGGAGATCCGATGTAGAAAATCTGCCCGCCGTTGCCATCTGAAATAAAGACGAAGATAAAAAACGCCTTTAAAAGGAAAGTCCCTCAAGGGCAGAGCTGGGCAGTACCGTAACGACCCCCTACGGTACGGTACGACACGTTACGTACCGTACCGTACCGTAAGGGGTCGGTACGGTACGGTACGGTGCGAATGTTTTTTACGGTACGGTACAACATCGGTACTGGGTCGGTACGATACGTTATCGCCAACGACCAGCACCCAACATCGGGTCGTTGTTGCAACGTGTCACTGACGTTGTTGTACCGACACAGACAGTACGACGTTCGGTACAACAACGTAATGACGTTGCAGTAACGTCATGTGGATGACGTACAAAGTGACCCCCGCAGGGTCCCCAGAACCCAAAGGAACCGAGTGGGATTCGAACACCGTACCGCACGATGCCGAATCATCTACACTAAGCGCTAAGCCAAGTGGACCACGATGATTTTGTGGTTGTTGCAATGATATACCCTAATTTCACAGAATTACAAACAGATTAAGGTATATCATCGCAACAGCCACAAAATCATCGTGGTCCACTTGGCTTAGCGCTCAGTGTAGATGATTCGGCATCGTGCGGTACGGTGTTCGAATCCCACTCGGTTCCCTTGGGTTCTGGGGACCCTGCGGGGGTCACTTTGTACGTCATCCACATGACGTTACTGCAACGTCATTACGTTGTTGTACCGACCTGGCCGTTGTTGTAACGTGTTATCGTTACACGTAACGCAACCGATCGTTGTTGTAACGTCTTGCCTCGGTGCGGACGTTATAGCAGCCGGTGTAGACGTTACTGATAACGTACTGCGTTACAACAACGCTTTGGCGTTACAGTAACGTCGGATCGTTGTTGTACCGGACTTGGACGTTGTTGTACCGACTGGGTCGTTGTTGTAACGTGTGCAACGTGTTGTAACGTCCGGTCGGTGCGTGCACCGACCGGACACGTTACTGTACCGACCCTGTGCGTTACGGTACGGTGCGTTACAAACGGGTTACTGCCCAGCTCTGCTCAAGGGTAGAATTTTTCGACCACCAAGTCGTTTCTCACATTAAAAAAAACACAAACAAGCTGAAATCAAATCAAAACAAGTGGCTTTTCTCGAAAAACAACAAAGAATAAGAAATAAAAAATATTTTTCTTTCCAACCCATATAGGCCTGATTTCTTTGATTAGAAACCTCCAGGAGGTGTGGGAGTCGAACCCACGTCCCCCTCCTCCTTCTCTCACCTTCTTCACGTTCTGCGCTTTTTTCCTTGCGTGGGTTTCCTTGCGCGATTTTCCCTGGCTGTCGATTGCTCTGCAAGAATCGAGAGTCGTCGCGAAGGTGTGATTGATGTGACACGGCGTGCTGTTATCTTACGTCATTGGGAGGTGACGCTTCCGTGTCTTTCGCTGCACGCGACGCCGTTACCGTTACGCGCAGGGCGATGCTCTTGCCCAGTTGGCCTTTTCATAGTACTTCGCTGCGCTGTGCGCAGGCGACTCCCTTGCCCAGTCGACTTTTTTTCTTTAAGTACGCTACTGGGTGATGGCTTCTTTTCTTGTGGGTTGTAAGTATCGAAAGAAGTGCGTCGCACTGCGCGCAGCGCCCTTTCCCAAGGCGCTCTTTCGTTGCTTTTTCTTTTTCGAACTCCGAGTCAACCAGATATGGGCGAGGGCGCCGCGCGCAGCGCCCTCGTTTTTTTCCAAGTCGCATCAGTCGGGCTGCGCTGCGCGCAGCCCGACTTTTCTCTATTTCTGGGTCCGCGGTGCGTGACCGGCCAGGGGGACATTTTGCCTTTGGGCTAGTACCCTACCAACCAAACCAGGTCCGGTGTGGGACATTTTGTTGATCCGTGGAAAATCTTCATTACATTACGATTTCCCAATTAACCGGTCTGTCTCATCGCTTTGACAGAGAGAGGGAAATCGAATGTAATGAGAATGGCGATATCCGACACAAAAAGTTGTGACACGAACGAGCACGTGAAAATAACACGGGAAGGACCAAACTTACAACGGATTAGAGCGAAATAACCAGCCTTAGCAACATCTATGCATAATCTGAACTTCCACTCACATCACAATTATTATTTTTTTTATTTCCCATCCATATATCCGAACCAAACGTTATTCTTCCCTTATGTTGTGTTAGAATTTCTGGAACGTAGTGAGTTAAAGGACGCACATTTAACGAAGTAGAAGAGGGGTGTGTAAGAGGAGTGAGAAGAAGGGCAGAATATGATCAGGTACAAGAAGTAATGCTGTAGTGCAGAGGGAAGGAAAGGCAATAAATACGAAAAAACGAAAGGGAAAAGAAACTTGGTTTTGTAAGTTTGTTTTCGTTTTACCCAGTTTTCTTACATGTTGTTTTCTATTTTTTCTTTTTCTTTTTCCTTTTTTTTCCTCAATTCCTATATCCAAACCGAACGATATTCTTTCCTTATTTTTATTTTAAAGTTTTTATTTTTATTTTTTTAAGTTTTTCTCTGATTCCAAAACGAACCTGTGGGTCGCGATCGCCGAAAGCGCGTCGCACTGCACGCAGCACCCTCGTTTTTTCCCAAGTCGCGGCAGTCGGACATGGGAGCAGCGCGCAGCTCCTGGCTCATCACACTGTTCAAACTTTTTTTTCGAACTCCCAGCGAACCAGACCTGGGCGAGGGCGCCGCGCGCAGCGCCCTCGTTTTCTCCAAGTCGCATCAGTCGGCCTGCGCTGCGCACAGCGCCCTTCCCCAAGGCGCAGCGCGCAGCTCCCTCGCCCTTTCAGTTCCGACTTTGCTGCGCTGCGCTTCGCACAGCAAAGTCCACAGTGCGACCCTTTCGAAAACGAGATGCTGTCCCCACAGATTTTGAAAAAAGACGACCAGCGTGAAAGAAAGAGAAAAACCTCGCACTTGAGTGGCGAAACTGGAGGTTCGACTCCTCCACAAGTGTTCTCTGTAGCTCCTCCGCCCTTTAGGTTTCGACTTCGCTGCGCTTGCGCCTCCCCGCCTCGTTCTCCGCCAGTTCGCTGCGCTTCGCGCAGCGCCCTTGAATCGCAAAGTCGCCGGAGTCGGACCTGCGCTCCGCGCACGTCCGCCATGCGGGCAGAGTCGCCCGACATGGCGCCTCGAAAATCAGACATGCGAGCGCGGAGCGTGACCGGCTACGCAGGGACATTTCGCCTGTGGGCTAGTACCCTGCGGGGACAAACTGATGATCCGTGGAAAATCTCATTAACATTCGATTTCCCAAATTAACCGGTCTGTCTCATCGCTTTGACAGAGAGAGGGAAATCGAATGTAACAGTTGTTCGTTTTTTTTTGTTTTTTTTTTCGACCTCCCAGCGAACGAACTCCCAGCGAACCAGAAGCTGTAAGTTCCATTCGATTTTCCTTTTTACATTATGTAACCCCTCTTTCGTCGATCTTTTTTTTTTTTTCGAACTCCCAGCGAACCACAAGCTGTAAGTTCCATTCGATTTCCCTTTTTACATAAGGTAACCCCTTTTTCGTTTTTTTTTTTTTTTCGAACTCCCAGCGAACCAGAAGTCGGACTGGCGCGACTTGGGAAAAAACTTGGGTTTTTTTTTTTTTTTTCTAACTCCGAGCGAATCAGATCTGGGCTAGGGCGCTGCGCGCAGCACCCTCGTTTTTTTCTAAGTCGCGGAAGTCGGACTGGCGCGACTTGGAAAAAAACGTGGTTTTTTTTTTTTTTTTTTTCGAAACCAAATCTGCGCGAGGGCGTCGCGCGCAGCGCCCTCGTTTTTTCCAAGTCGCGCCAGTCGCGCAGCGCCCTTTCCCAAGGCGCAGCGCGCAGCTCCCTCACCATCACACTTTTAAAGTGGTCGCTGCGCTGTGCCCAGCGACCTCACCCATCACTTTTTTTAACTAAACAGGTCGCTGAGCTGCCCCCAGCGACCTCGCCCATCACATTTTAAAAGGAGCGAGCTGCGCAGCGCGCAGCTCCCTGGCCCATCACACTTTTTAAGTCGACAGGTCGCTGCGCGCTGCACAGCTCCCTCGCCCATCACCTCTTTATTTGACAGGTCGCTGCGCAGCGCGCAGCTCCCTCGCCCTTTCACTCTCGAGGCTCCCTGTCCCATCAGTTTATTCAAGAGGTCGCTGCGCTACGCGCAGCTCCCTGGCGCTGCGAGCACCTCCCTCACCATCACATTTTTTAATTTCAAAAATTGCTGCGCTGCCCCCTGTTAGACTTGGGGGTGCAAGTCTAAGAAGAGCTAAAAACTAAAACTTATGAGTCCATGACCTTGAAGCCCATTAATACCATGACCCCCAAGGATCCTAGCGTCCCCGCATGGTACCTAGGACAACCATCCTAGGTGGGCACCCGACATAGGTCTAGTCATCATGACTAGACCTGACTCACATGTCCACGTCAGCATGACTATGCATGACTGTACATGATTGTACATGACTGGACCTGACTGGATGTAGCTCTTAACATCCCTAACATACCTCCCCCCCTAATCAGTCTCCTCCTGGAGACTCCTTTCCTCACTTCTATATAGCCCATAGAATGATACAGAGTCCCACAACGAACCCCAATTCTTATCATTCAACTATATAAAGTGTTTCGATAACTTGGAGATGTTATCATAAGTGTATTCGTCAGAATAAGCCCCTACTCTGATATAGGTCATCCGAGTCCTTCTCATACACGGAGTGCTTCTCGGATCTACCAAGACCATACACTTCTCTACACTGGTGGCGAACCAATGTACATCAACTGAAGTCTCGCAACTTCATCTACTTCCATTTATATTCTCATTTTGAATGGATCCCATCTAGAGTTCAAAATAGAATATAGCGAGAAATTCAATTTAGTTCACTAGTTCATTGAAAATGAGATATGTTCTTAAACATGTCCTCACTTAACAAGAACTTGATCTCGTTCACAAGATCTGGAACTCTTTTCATATCGACACTCGATTATGAAGAAACATTACCCCACACAAGTCACGAACGAAGTCGCCTACTTCGACGTACCGGAATAGGGGGAATCAACGTTGATTTCTTTCTCTTCTGGTACTGCTCTACCAGCTCCCGAGCGTTCTCCAAATTCGCTTCAGGCTCCCAAGAGTTGTGCTCATGTGAGTATCCCGTCCACTTTACCAAGTACTGCGGAACTACTCGTCGACCGACCTTTACTTCACGGTAGTCGAGGAGGTCTTCTACCTCATACTCTAGTTCTTCCTGTATATCCACAGGTGGCGGAGGAGGTTGTGTCTTTCCATGCGACCAATACCTCTTAAGTAAAGAAGCATGAAAGACGGGATGAATAGGAAGCGAATCAGGCAATTCCAATCGGAACGCGACCTGTTCTGCCATCGGTTTTCGTTTTTGGACACCTTCCAAAACACGAAAAGGACCCAACCAACGTGGCAATAACTTCCTTGATCCAGGGTGTTTCAATTTGATATGTCGTGCATCCAGCAAGACCATATCGCCTACTTGAACATCAACTGGACACCTACGCACATCGGCATAAGTCTTCATCCTTTGCTGAGCACTTTCTAAACACCGCTTTGCTTTGACAATCGCCTCACGAATGTCCTCGGTCATCTTCTTCACCGCCGGTACTCCAATCTGTGTCCTTCGTCTACTTAGACCTCCAGGACCCATGACATTAGATGTCTTGGATGGAAGTTGTACCGTTAATGGTGTCCACGGATCTCTACCGTAGTTCAAGAAGAACGGTGTTTCACCAGTAGCCATCGACTTAGAGTTGTTCAAGGCAAACTCTACCACTGGCAACAAGTCACTCCAATCTCTTTGACGAGGTCCTACGAAATGCCGTAAGGTATCTTCGAGGATCCTATTCATTGCTTCAGTCTGTCCATCACTCTGTGGATGAAAAGCTGTCGACAATGCTTGAGTGACCCCTAAGGTCTTACAAAGCTCTCTAAAGAACTTTGAAGTCCACCTAGGATCTCTATCGCTTACGAGGTGCTTAGGAAGACCGTGCAAACGGAAGACCTCAGTAACGAAGAGTTTCGCCGTTTGTACCGCATCACACTTAGTGTGCGTTGGTACGCATCGCACCATCTTTGTGAGTCGATCCACAAAAACTAAGATAGCGTCAAATGCTTCCGCTCCTGATTTAGGCAAATCAGTAATCAAATCCATTGAAACTGATTCCCATCGACCATCAGGTATACGTAAAGGTTGCAAAGGACCAGGCACCTTGCCGCGTCGGTGTTTGTTCCTTTGACATGCATCGCATCCTTTTACAAAGTTTGCGATATCTCCCTCTACGCCAGGCCACCAAAAGTATTTCAAGACTGTTCTTTGGGTCTTGCGGATCCCAAAATGTCCTGCATATACACTTGCATGGCTATCATGTAGGATGTCTTCTCTAAGACTATCCCAGTTTGGTACTACTACTCGTGCACCATTCCACCACAGGCCTGAGTGCTTTTGACAACCTGAAGCGGCGACATCTTCGGTTTCAAACCACTCATCCCTAGTGATCCCCTAAGTCAATCTTTCCCCAAGCATCGACGTACCGGTCCGGGGCGAGGACGGATCCCCTTTCCAAGTTGGTCGTTTCTGGCCACCTCCCAGCTCCGAGAGTATTCCGATCTGCTGAGAATACGACGGATATCGTGACAAGGGGTCTGCCACGTTCGTCCGACCCGGCCTGTATTCCCACTCGAACCGGAACCCCTGGAGGACTTCGAGCCAACGTGCCGACCTTCGAGAGAGAGTTTCCTGGGAATGGAAGTATGTGTTAGGCTGGTGATCACACACCACCTTAAACACACGCACGTCCAAGTAGCATCGCCACAACTTAAGAGCATGTACTACAGCGAACATTTCCTTGTCCCCTATGCTCCAATTAAGTTGGGCTCCTGATAACTTTCGACTTTCAAAAGCTATCGGATGTCCCTC
The DNA here is from genome assembly GCA_030272585.1 of Bryopsis sp. KO-2023. Classification (NCBI taxonomy): domain Eukaryota; kingdom Viridiplantae; phylum Chlorophyta; class Ulvophyceae; order Bryopsidales; family Bryopsidaceae; genus Bryopsis; species Bryopsis sp. KO-2023. Next base: position 2,720,900 of record BSYQ01000007.1, on the reverse strand, counting down.
TTGCAACAAGATTGCACCGATCGCGTAATCCGAAGCATCCGCGACAACTTCAAAATCTTTTTCGAAGTTAGGCATTGCCAAACAAGGTGCATGTGTTAAATTCTCTTTAACACCATCAAATCCTCTTTGACAATCCTCGGTCCAACTCCACTCTTTACCCTTCCTAAGTAAATTTGTGAGTGGGGCTACAAGCTTGCTGTAACCTTGCACAAATCTCCGGAAATAGTTAGAGAGCCCTAAAAATGAACGCAATTCCGCAACGTTCTTTGGGACTGGCCACTCTACTACTTTCTCCGTTTTCCTTTTATCAGCGGAAATACCATCTTGATTTATAACAAATCCAAGATAGTGAAGCTCTTTCTTAAAGAAATCACATTTTGATCTCTTCAAGAGCATTTTGTGCTCACGCAAGCGTTTCATCACGGCTCGCAAATGTTGCACATGTTCCTCCGGAGTTTTGCTGAATACAAGTATGTCATCGAGGTATATTAGGACCGACTTCCCAATCATACCCGAGAATACCCGATTCATCCAAGTCTGGAATATTGCAGGTGCATTCGTCAAGCCCATTGGAAGCACTTTATATTCATACAGACCGAATGGGGTTTTGAAAGCAGTCTTCGGTTGGTCTGACTCCTTCAATACCCTGCTTTCAAATCTAAGGCCGAAAAGAACTTCGAACCTTGCAGTTGATCAAGGAGATCATCTATCCTTGGTAGTGGATACTGATTCCTGATCGTCAACTTATTTAAGCCTCTGTAGTCGATACACATTCGTCGAGTACCATCTGGTTTGGGAACAAACAAGATTGGTGCACCCCACGGACTACAACTAGGCTTAATCAAACCCTTCTGCAGCATATCAGAGACTTGATCTTCAATCTCTTTTCTTTCACCCGGTGTGTAACGAAACATTGGTCTATGTACCGGTTTCGCTCCAGGGACAAGATCAATTGCTGCATCCTCTTCTCGAGATGGAGGGCATTCCGCCAACTCATCTGAGAATCTGTCTTTATATTCATCTAACAGACTTTCCAGCTCTGTTTGATATGAAGACACTGGAGGATTTTTGGGCAATTCGGGTACCCCAGATTCCTCCCCCTCAAAAGGGTTCGGGACCTCCCGAACTATAACTAGAAAAGGACAAATCTCCTTATTACGGAGTTGTCTTCGAGCTTGGGCTATGCTCAACAAGGGATTGATCCACGCATTAGGCGGACTAGGGGCACGCACAACCAAATTAGGTCGTATCGTGAGTCGGTTTCCCCGTGTAGCTAGAACCGAAGCACTACCAGTAGAAAAATTCATCAGTACTCGGTGATTGCATAACCACACATCCCCGAGGTACAAATCAAAATGCTTTGCAGTGATAACTTGACACTCGATCTTCATCCGCAAGCCTTGCAAACGCAAGTTAATCGAGGTTATCCCTACAATATCCAATGGAGTTCCATCGGCCATTTCGATTTTGGTACCTTGCTTACATCCGTAACTAAGCCCTGTGCTTTCGCAGAAATGCTTAGAGATATAAGCGTAGCCAGCGGCGCCAGAATCTAACAGAATCTGACCAGGGGAACCAGAAATCAAACCTTTGAACGACATTGACATTCTGAGATTACAATCCTCTCCTGGAATCGAGTTACCGGGTAACTCCGCTGTAGGTGGATCGTAATATATATCAACGGGCCAAAGAAGACCTGGTGCTTTACCGCTGCTAAGAGCAAACAATTTTGCTCCTTTTCGATATTGTGCAATCAATCGCATTTGATTGATTTCTTTTTGTCTAACTGCCATATTATGAGGGATTAATAGGCAGCAACTCATAGTAGAAGGTGACTCTTTCTTGCAAGCAAAATAATGCTTTAAGAATTCATTCAAATTCTTTCGTCCAGGATCCATCCAAACATGGTGTCCCGCTACTGACGATGCAAGAAACTCTTGTCCAGTGCAAAACTTTTTACAAATCGCAAATCTTTCATCATTAGTAGACGAGTCAAAAGTGAACTCTCTACTTGCATTCTGCAAACGATGAAGTTCCGATTTTAAAAGTTGCATTCCAGAGATGCAATCGTTCTCCGGCACCTTCTCTTCTTTACTAGGCATAGGATCTTGGGCGTCCCCAATGGGATCGACGTCCAAATCATCCTCACCACATCGGATAGAGTCATCATTTCTGTCAACAGACATAACCTGGTCAGGGTCATTCTCCACAGAAATATCCGATTTGTTCTCGGGCTCCGTAATATCCGTATCCATCGGATCAAATATTACATCTTTCGGATCTGAGTTTTTCGATACCTCCTTTCGAGATAACCCAGATGCAAGAACTTCTATACTAGGAAGTTCTTTCCCGAAACAAGCGAGACTCTTCCGTACCTTTCCAGTATCACACACATGACCTGGAAAATAAGATGCTCCACATCTGAAACAAAGGTTCGCGGCCTTGCGCCGTTCCCACTCTTTCTGGGTAAGACCCGCAGGAAAAGATGTTTTACCAACTTTACTCTTACGAGTCTGTTGAGAACCACCACCAAATCTCGGTGTAAAGCTCGGCATCATTCGGTTTTTCTTCCGATTAACCGGATACACCTTTCCTTTTTCTTCTTTCCGAGATCGCTTTGATCCAACGGTACTTTCCTCCTTTTCTTTGGCACCTTTTTTCAATACTGGGTATCGCTCATCATGCGATACTCCTTTTGCCAATACATGGGTACGGAATTCCTCATATGAAGTCCATTCATGACCCGAAGTATCAGTGGCAACCGCTTCCTTCAATACTCCATGGAGGTTGCGGTGTAAGAACCAAATTTTTGAAATACCATCAATTTTGGTCTTACGAAGAGTAAAATATGTGTCCATTTGGCGCACATATTCTCCAGTATTGCATCGCCGGTTAATGTGGTCTTTGAATGTGGACAGTTTTTGCGTCACCGCATATTCGGTGGCCAACTCACCAAAACTTCTATCATCCATAGCAATACACATTTCCTCCCAAGTCAGGTTTCCTCCAGAAATTTTCTCTTCCCCGACTCGAGCGATAAGGTGCTTGATTCCCTTGGGTCCTAAGAATGTTGGTCCAATCCGACCCCATTCTTCTCGAGGAACCCCCTCGGCAATCCAAAAGATCTCCAAAATGACCTTATGTTCTTTCCAAGGACATTGGCCATCAAATTTATCAGGCTTGGCCGTGGAAGACTTTTTGCTTCCCGACCCTACAGAAGTACTACCCTTTCTGGTAGCCACTTCTCGTTCCCGCTCACGGTCATCCACCTCTTGGCGGAACGCCTGATGTTCAGATTGCATCAAAGCAATCCGATTTTGGAGTTCTTCTACCGTTAAGGTGGTGATGTCCTCTTCACCAGAAGGGTCTGGTCTCGACATCTTAAAGAAGGCTAGTGATTAACCTGCATCGCAGGAAAATCAATCCATCAGCATATTTTCCTCATGTATATTGGTTCTTATCAAAGTACCAACTATACATTGACATTCGTGGATCAAATTTGTATCTCAATACAAATCATCCCTATGAAAATTGACCTTGTATTCAGTGAAAATCATTCACTTTCGCAAATACAATCAATTTTCATTGAAGGCAACTCATTTTGCCTCATGCCAAATCAGGAAAATAATCGCTATTCATTCTCTTATTTTAGCGGATTATCTCTTCAATTCGATTTTATCGATCAACAATCATCTGTCTCCATTAGCGAATTACGACAAGTCCTATTCCTCAAGGCTCAAAAGAGCGTACCATACCATACGAACCACTAACAAAAGCCCTCAATTTTACACAGACCACTGCGCTAGCAAACCGATCCCGAAAGACCAGGGGTCTAGTGATTTCAAAGGGCAATAGTGGCTCTCCGTACAGCTAGGATAGGAGTGCCGAGTAACGCTTTTTAGACGTGAAAATTGCCGAATCGATTTAATCAAATATCCAAGATCAACCCTAATAAAACTCAAGAGAAATGAACTTCCTTCTTCTTACTTCCCTCATCTCCTTTTATTGACCAAATAAAAGGTCTCTTTTTGTTATACCGACTCAAGCTCCCCTAGCACTTGAGTCCTTATACTCGTTCCACCATCTCAGAGAGTACTCTTAGTGGCTTCTCGCGAGCATATGGTACAACAACCTCTTTACTCTTAGTATCTTCAGGTGTTAACCCTGCCCATACAAAGTTAACCCCACCCTTTGGATAAAAGAGAAACTTTTATAGTTCAAAAACTATACTATCTTAAAGTCGCAACGTGTCGACGTTCAAAATGATTCTAAAACATCATTTCGATCGTTCAACACCTAGAACCGACACGGGCGACCTCAAAACACCCAAATTCCGACGCGAAACTTTAAAACGTCATAACTTTGCGCACACGCATCGGATTCACTCGCAACAAATTGCAACGGATGCATCTTGTTCCGTAGATGCTTTTAGACACCTTATATGTTCGATTCCGTGACGTATACGGTCCGGAACGGGCCAAAACGTGTCGCTAATCGAACAGCTCCGATTTCCCTGCAGAAAATCCGCGCGCCGCAATAAGCAGTGCGACTCCACTTCCCACACGATAGGATGCTTGCCAAAGCTCCGAAACCAAGTTGTTAGACTTGGGGGTGCAAGTCTAAGAAGAGCTAAAAACTAAAACTTATGAGTCCATGACCTTGAAGCCCATTAATACCATGACCCCCAAGGATCCTAGCGTCCCCGCATGGTACCTAGGACAACCATCCTAGGTGGGCACCCGACATAGGTCTAGTCATCATGACTAGACCTGACTCACATGTCCACGTCAGCATGACTATGCATGACTGTACATGATTGTACATGACTGGACCTGACTGGATGTAGCTCTTAACATCCCTAACACCCCCAGCGACCTCGCCCATCACACTTGTTACCTCGACAGGTCGCTGCGCGCTGCGCAGCTCCCTCGCCCTTTCAGTTTTCGACTTTACTTCACTTTTCCTTTTCTTTTCCCTTCGCGCAGCGCCCTGGAAAACTCGCAAAGTCGTTGGAGTCGGACCTGCGCTCCGCGCATGTCCGCCATGCGAGCGGAGTCGCCCGACATGGCGCTTCGAAAATCAGACATGCGAACGAGGAGCGTGACCGGCGACGCAGGGACATTTTGCCTTCGGGCTAGTACCCTGCAAGCGGAGAGAGGGACATTTCGTCCTCTTAAGGAAAATCTTCATTACATTACGATTTCCCAATTAACCGGTCTGTCTCATTGCTTTGACAGAGAGAGGGAAATCGAACGTAACAGTTGTTCGTTTTGTTTTTTTTTTCGAACTCCCAGCAAACCAGAAGTCGGACTGGCGCGACTTGGGAAAAAACGTGGGTTTTTTATTTTTTTTTTTCGAAACCAAACCTGGGCGAGGGCGTCGCGCGCAGCGCCCTTGTTTTTTCCAAGTCGCGCCAGTCGCGCAGCGCCCTTTCCCAAGGCGCTCGTTCGTCGGTTTTTTTTTTTTTAACTCCCAGCGAACCAGAAGTCGGACTGGCGCGACTTGAGAAAAAACTTGGGTTTTTTTTTTTTTTTTAACTCCGAGCGAATCAGATCTGGGCTAGGGCGCTGCGCGCAGCGAACTTGTTTTTTTCCAAGTCGCGGAAGTCGGACTGGCGCGACTTGGAAAAAAACGTGGTTTCTTTTTTTTTTTTTTGGAAACCAAATCTGGGCGAGGGCGTCGCGCGCAGCGCCCTCGTTTTTTCCAAGTCGCGCCAGTCGCGCAGCGCCCTTTCCCAAGGCGCTCGTTCGTCGGTTTTTTTTTTTTTAACTCTCAGCGAACCAGATCTGCGCCCAGCGACCTAACCCATCCCTTTAAGATCCCTTTATTTATTCCAACAGGTCGCTGCGCTGCGCCCAGCGACCTCGCCCATATCTTTTTTTAGTCCAACAGGTCGCTGCGCTGCGCCCAGCGACCTCGCCCATCACTTGCTTCAAGTGGTCGTCTGTAATTTCGCAGCTCCCTGTCCCATCACCTTTTTAAAGGAGCGAGCTGCGCAGCGCGCAGCGCCCTCACCCTTATCGTTTCGAAGCTGCCTGTCCCATCAGTTTACTGAAGTGATCGCTGCGCTGCGCGCAGCTCCCTGGCGCTGCGCGCACCACACTCACCCATCACACTTTTTAAATTAACAGGTCGCTGAGCGCAGCGACCTCGCCCAGCACGTTTTCAAAGTAGCGAGCTGCGCAGCCCCTCACACTTTTTAAGGGGTCGCTGCGCAGCGCGCAGCTCCCTCGCCCATCACATTTTTAAAATTCAAAGGTCGGTGCGCTGCCCCCAGCGACCTCGCCCATCACCTTTTTAAAAGAGGGAGCTGCGCAGCGCGCAGCTCTCTCGCCCTTTCCTTTTCGGCTTTGCTTCGCGCAGCGCCCCCCCTTCCTCGTCGTTCCCCAGTTCGCTGCGCTTCGCGCAGCTCCCTCGCCCATTCAGTTGCGATTCAGCTTCGCGCCGGTCCGCCATGCGAGCAGCGTCGACCGACATGGCGCGTCGAAAATCAGACATGCGAGCGCGGAGCGTGACCGGCGACGCAGGGACATTTGGCCTTCGGGCTAGTACCCCGCAAGCGGAGAGAGGGACATTTCGTCCTCTTAAGGAAAATCTTCATTACATTACGATTTCCCAATTAACCGGTCTGTCTCATCGCTTTGACAGAGAGAGGGAAATCGAATGTAACGAGAACGGCCGATGAAAACTCTTTTTTTTTTTTTCCCTGGCGATCGCCGAAAGCGCGTCGCACTGCGCGCAGCACCCTCGTTTTTTTCCAAGTCGCGGAAGTCGGACTGGCGCGACTTGGAAAAAAACGTGGTTTTTTTTTTTTTTTTTCGAAACCAAGTCTGGGCCAGGGCGTCGCGCGCAACGCCCTCGTTTTTTCCAAGTCGCGCCTGTTATGACGTCACACGCGTGTGTCACGGTGTGTCGCCACGTGTACATGTGTGTCGCCACGTGTGTCACCTGTCGTGACACATTTGCATCTGTCCCCACACGGTGGTAGCAGGGTCCAATCACCAAGTATGGTGATTGCTACCATGTGTACTAGCAACGTCCATAAAAGGCGTTGGTACACTCTTTCTGGAGTTCTCGAATTCTGGAGAAAGACTTTCACTGCCACTGAAAGTCAAGCAGCACAACATTTGGTTTCGGAGCGAAGGGAAAGGAAAAGGAAACGATAAGGAGGACAACAAGGAGGGAGCGCTTCTTGTCGAGTAAGGAAACGCCCTTGGCGAAGGTGTGCGCTTTGGGGCAAAGGTGACTTACTCTTACCTTTGAGATTTTTGTTTTTCTTTGGGATCGTTGGTGGTGAGCGGTCGTCCGCCACGGTATGCTTGAAAGAAGGTCATAGAGGACCTTAAAAAAGTGTTTCGAGTTGGTTGTGAGTGGTCGCCCGTGTCGGCCAAGTTGAGGAAGGGTCTTACAGGGCCTTTGGAATTTCTTGATTTGTTTGTGGGAGGTCGTCCGGTTCGGTTGACGTGAAAAGAGGTCGTAAGGAACCTTAGGGTAGTGGTATAGAGTCGTTTAGAAGCTAGCCCGTGTCGGAAAAGGTTTCTGTAGGGTCGCTTGACGTTTGTAGCTTTAGATCCCATTTTCAGAAAGTGTGAGAGTGGAGATCTCGACTTTCTTTGGGGTTTCGACCACTTCTTGCGAGGTCGCCAGCACTTTGGACGTGCTTTGTTAAAGCTAGTCGACTTAGGTCGACGTTTTTCCAGAGGGTGGTTGGGTGGCTCGGTAGTTGGGTCGAAAAAGGCTACAGGGGTCGTCAGTTTTTGCCAGGAATGACAAATTCGAATTCGAATTCTGAAGTGTGAGAAACGACAAGAGTAACGCAGGTCGATTTGTTACGCTGTTGGCGTTGAAATCGATTTTGGTACTTACCTAAAGTGGTCGTCGTTTTGACGAGGTGACAGTCGTTTTTCGTCGACTGTGGTACTGGCGCCAAACGCGACTTCGTTTTGGTGCGACTATCGGTTTTCTTTTGTCGGCGGTGTGCCTTCTTGGCAACTGCAGGGGCGCGATTGGGCTCTTATTTTGGTGAGAGTACCTTGAAATCGTTAACCTCCACGTCGTTTTAAGTTCGCCTATGGCTTTCGCGCGACGCCAGTCGTGGCAAAAGTCGACAGAGTGTGTGACAGAATAGGTCGTTTCCAGTTCGACTGTGGTTTGTGCGCGACGTCAGTCGTGGCAAACGTCGAACAGTGTGACACTGAACGCACTTACAGTGTAATTCGAATTTTTCTGGTAGGAGTCTTTGGCCATGGATGGTAATGACAAGAGTAGTCATACCAGTGAAAAGGAGGCAGAGGTGGAACCCCCTCCTAAGACCAAGGATTTAGAAGAAAGGCTTACAGAAATGGAAGGGCTGTTGGCAGATTTGGTAATGAAATTACCTGACCCTGAAAGTTCCAAAGATAAGGATAAAATGGACGAGGATGAGTCGATAGACATTGGGAAATCTGGAAATGATGGTGGGCCGCGTGGTATGACATCTCAAGTAGCTAAGCCAGAAAAATATGATGGAAAGATACCCTGGAAAGAATTCCAGAGTAGTCTTACTGTCTACTTTGTGGCAGCTGGTATCAACCAAGAACGATGGGGAAAGGTTGCTCCCACGTTTTTCGGTAGAGCTGCACAAAAACATTTGGCGGCTAGAGTGTCATCAGAGTCCTTGGAAAAAGGTGAAGTTTCTTGGAAACAAATCTGTGAGACGATGAGTGACGGTAGTTTCGGGGAAATGGCATCGGATTATGCCATTACAAAGAAACTCATTTCATGTCGTGATCACCTTGAGCGCAAAGTGAATACGAATGAATTCGTCAGATTCGTAGATGATTTGTTTAAACTTCGTCGTATTCCGATGGATGAAGCGAGTAAATGCTTCTTCTTACTCCATAATTTGCATCCGGCATTGAAGTCGTCGGTCGAGACAGATGTTCATGGGAAACCTTGGACGATCTACAACGATCTTCGAAATCATGTCCTTGCAAAAGGAGTAACCCATGATGAGCGGATCCCTGTGATTAAGAATAAATCCGGGAATGTTCATGGTCGTGGGGAAGACTTGTATGGATACAAGACTTCAAAGAAAGCAAAGACTAGACCATCATTTACCAGTGGGTAAGCGAACCCGAACGCTAGTAAGAAAGCGAAGGGTACGGTTCGCGGCACAAAGCTTTCCCCGGAGGAGCGTGCTAGAAGGATAGCACAAAAGCTTTGCTTCACTTGTGGTGCTCCATGGGATGTGTCACACAAGTGTGGTGGGAAAGGCAAGGTGAGCGATTTGGCGATCAATGTCTTATCTCCTATCGAGAGTCATGTGCATATTGATGAGGTAGTGGAACCCTCAAATGCAATGATCGATGAGGAAATGAAAATTCATGCTTCTACTGACGAAAAGAAATTTTCGTGCAGAAATGAAAAGAAGGTGAATGATCAGATGGATCATGGTGTTCATCGCAAGATGATCAAGCGAGAACTTGAAAGACTCGAAGAGAGAACGGGACGGAAGTTTACGTTCGATTCTTCTGGAGGTTGTTTTCCGGTTGATGCTTGTAAAAGATCTTGTGAAGATTTTCTTACATGTGATGTGTCGGGCGAGCATGTGTGGCTCAACCCAGGAAAGGCACAAATGGATGCTTTCCTGAAGCACTATTTCGAGTGTAAGAAAAGAGCACCAATGACAACAAGTGCTTGTGTCTTGGTACCTCATAAGATGCGCAAAGCTTTTCGTGTGTTTGATAGCATGCGCTTGCTAGCACAATATCGGAAAGGGGCATTCTTATTTGAGAGAGCTCGTAAGATACCATTTTCCCAACCATTTGATGTGTATTATGATGCTCCTGTGCCTCGAATTGTGGAACCCACAATTGACAAGGAGATCATGACTATGTCTATGGTTTTCGAGGGACGTATCTTTGATACTCCTGCACATATATTGTTGGATTCGGGTGCGGCTGGTTCAGCCTATATTTCCCAACAATTTTGTGAGGCTTATGGTATCTCATACCAAGCTCAAAGTGATACAACTGTTCAAATGGCTGATGGTACACCATTGACTTGTTCTGGTAAAACCACAGTTCCTCTTCGGATACAAGGTCTTCGTGAAAAGTTAGAGTGCTTGGTGATCAGTGCTCCTCACTTTGATCTTTATCTTGGAGATGTTTGGTTGAAGGACCATTGTGCTCATATGGATTTCCTTCATAACAGTTGTTCGTTGTTGTCAACTCGTGGACGTCGAGTTACGATCCATCATACTATTTCGGCTCGAAATCGTAGTGATCGTTGTGTTCATACGGTTACTCCATTTCTTTCCATTAAACAAGTGAAACGATGTCTTCGTGATGATCGGATCACTCCATTCCTTGTCTTGGTGCGTGAGGTCACGCCACCTCTTGAGGGGGAGGAACATGGGTCTCCTAATGCGTTGTTTCGTGAACGTGGATCACTAGAGGATGTGGTAAAATCCGCACACGGTGATCATGTTGAGAAAGAAACGTTGGAGAACATGTTGGCTCCTATATTGGACGAATACGAGGATCGGTTTGCGAATGAATTGGCCTCGTGTCCACCCTCTAGAGAGTTCGATGCTTCTATAGATCTGATACCAGGAGCAAATCCTGTGAGTCGTCCTATATTTCGCTATACGCCTGGAGAGCGTAAGGAAATTGAGGATCAAATATCGGATATGTTGGCTAAGGGGCTTATTCAACCGTCATGTAGTCCATGGGGCGCACCAGTCTTGTTTGTACCCAAACCAGATGGGACAAAAAGAATGTGTGTGGACTACAGGGGTTTGAATAAGTTAACAGTCAAAAATCAATACCCTATCCCACGTATCGATGATCTGTTGGATCAGTTACAAGGTGCGAGGTACTTTTCCGCCCTTGATTTGAAAGCTGGTTACTGGCAGCTTCGTGTCAAAGCTGAGGACCAGGCTAAAACGGCTTTCAAGACGCCCTTTGGATTGTTTGAATATCGTGTCTTACCGATGGGTTTGACGAATGCACCAGCGATATTCCAAACATGGATGAACCGTGTATTTCATGGGATGATAGGGAAGTACGTCCTTATCTATCTTGATGATATACTTGTGTATTCGAGGAATGAGAAAGACCACATCATGCATCTCAAAAAGGTCATGGATCGTTTGAGAGAGCACAAGCTCTTCTTGAAGAGATCAAAGTGTGATTTCTTTAAGGATGCATTGCATTATCTTGGCTTCGTGATAAGCAAAGAAGGGATTGCGGTAGATACTCGCAAGACTCAGAAGGTCATTGATTGGCCAGAGCCACAAAATATATCTGAGTTGAGATCCTTCTTAGGTCTTTCAAATTACTTCCGTCGGTTCATTCAAGGATACAGTAAATTGGTCGGACCACTTACGAACTTACTTAGGAAGAGTAAGGAGTGGGACTGGAATGATGATTGTCGCAAAGCAATGGTTGCAGTTAAGGAAGCCCTGACCCATGCACCTTGCTTGGCAATGCCAGATTTCAGTAAACCTTTTGAAGTTATTGCCGATGCCTCGGATTGGGCTATTGGTGCAATATTACTTCAAGAAGGTCGACCAATAGCATTTGAAAGTAAAATGCTACATGGTGCACAATTGAGATGGTCAATATCAGACAAGGAAATGTTTGCTGTTGTCCATGCTTTGAAGTTGTGGAGGTGCTATCTGGATGTGATGGAGTTTAAGGTGATCGTGGATCACAAACCCAACACATTTTTCCATTCCCAGGTAACGTTGTCTCGAAGAGCGGTGCGGTGGCTTGAGTGTCTTCAGGGATACCGATTCAAGTGGGAATACCAGCCAGGCAGGACGAATGTAGCAGACCCCTTGTCGCGCTATCCTGTACGGTATTCTCAGCAGATCAGTGTCTTGTTGGAGTCGGTGAGCAAGCGTGGCCGACTCAGTCACCTTGGTGAGGAGAGCCCAGCTCTCTCTCCTTTGCCTAATATCGATCTTCAGCGACGATTATCTGAGGGGTACGCTAAAGACGAGTGGTTCAATACATTGGAATCCGCTGCTTCAATGTGTCGTTTCGACTCGGGTTTTTGGTGGAATGGAACGCGGGTGGTTGTCCCAAACTTTGATGGCCTCAGGTTGGATATTATGAAAGATTTTCATTCAACGGTGTATTCGGGACACTTTGGTGTCAAAAAGACGAAACACAATTTGTTGAAGTGGTTTTGGTGGCCAGGGGTAGAGAAGGATATCTTGTCCCTTTATCAAAGGTTGTGATAGTTGTCAACGGAACAAGTGGAGACGTGGCAAACCTCCTGGTTCGTTGCAACCTCTACCGATACCAGATGCTCGTTGGGAGAGTGTTTCGATGGACTTGATAGTCGAGCTTCCCAAGTCAGGTGCTGAGCATTATGATGCGATCCTAGTTTTCGTGGACCGACTCACGAAAATGGTGAGATGCGCTGCAACATACACGAAGTGTGATGCTGCAGAAACAGCGAGACTCTTTGTATCACATGTCTTCCGTTCACACGGTCTTCCTAGGACATTGGTGAGTGACAGAGATCCCAGGTGGAGATCACGATTCTTTGCGGAATTGTGTAATACTTGGAAGATCAGTCAGGCTATGTCAACTGCTTTTCATCCCACCACTGATGGGCAGACTGAGGCAATGAACAAAGTCTTAGAAGACACCCTAAGACATTTTGTTGGGATACGCCACAGTGATTGGTCTGAACTGTTGCCAGTTGTCGAGTTTGCTATGAATAACTCCAAGTCGGAAGCGACTGGTGAGACACCATTTTTCCTCAATTACGGTCGTGATCCTTGGACAGCTACGACGGCACAGATGCCTGGATTCGGGCCAGGTGCATCTAGTAGAAAGAGCTCGTCACTGCAGATGGCGGTGCCAGCTGTACAAAGAATGACGACAACGATAAGAGATAGCATTGTGAAGGCGAAAAGGTGTTTAGAGGCAGCACGTCAAAGGATGAAGGCGTATGCTGATCGACATAGACGTCCTGTGGATGTGAAAGTAGGCGATAAAGTGTTGTTGGATGCACGGCATATCCGCCTAAAACATCCAGGATCCCGAAAATTGATGCCGAAGTGGATCGGACCCTTTACTATTTCGGATCAAATCGGTAAGGTAGCTTTTCGGTTGGATTTACCGAACTATCTTAAAATTCATCCGGTTTTTCATGCGAGCTTGTTGAAGCCTTATTGGGCGCATGGAAAAGTTCAGCCTCCTCCGCCGGTGGAACTCGATGATGAGTTGGAATATGAGGTTGAAATGCTTTTAGATCATCGTGTACGGCGAATAGGTCGAAAGCGTAAAACTGAGTATTTATGCAAATGGATGGGTTATGGACATGAGCATAATACTTGGGAACCCGAAGAGCATATGGAGAATGCTAGGGAATTGGTAGAAGAATACCAAAACAAAATCAAGTCGACGGACTTGTCTCCGCCAATTGTTATCCGTCGAAGTGAACGCCTTCGGTCGAAAGAGCGCAATTGACAGAGTAGGAGATCTCAAGAGAGGGGAAATAAATTGAATGGGCAAAATTTGATTTAAATATCTCCGCACATATGTGTGAATGCCGACGGGTGAGATATTATTTTCCTAAGGCAAGGTAGCCAATGTGGAAAAGCGTTCACCATGAAAAGGGTTTTATCTCGGGTTTGAGAAGGTGTCTTGACCCTTAAGATGGTTTGGTTTTGTGAAAGGGATCACAAACTTTGAGATGTTTCTCCAATCTCAATCTTGACCGGATATGAAACTTTGGTGTAGTGGCTCGCTGAAAGGCACCTAGAGATTTCAACATTTGGTCAAAGTACCGTGTGTAAACCATTGCTAAGGTTTCTGCACCCTGTAGCATATAAGTGTTTATCCAAGTGGAGTCAGGACCAGGAGGTCTGACACTTTGGGGGGGAGGAATGTTATGACGTCACACGCGTGTGTCACGGTGTGTCGCCACGTGTACATGTGTGTCGCCACGTGTGTCACCTGTCGTGACACATTTGCATCTGTCCCCACACGGTGGTAGCAGGGTCCAATCACCAAGTATGGTGATTGCTACCATGTGTACTAGCAACGTCCATAAAAGGCGTTGGTACACTCTTTCTGGAGTTCTCGAATTCTGGAGAAAGACTTTCACTGCCACTGAAAGTCAAGCAGCACAACAGCGCCAGTCGCGCAGCGCCCTTTCCCAAGGCGCTCGTTCGTTGGTTTTTTTTTTTTTAACTCTCAGCGAACCAGATCTGCGCCCAGCGACCTAACCCATCCCTTTAAGATCCCTTTTTTTTTTCCAACAGGTCGCTGCGCTGCGCCCAGCGACCTCGCCCATATCTTTTTTTAGTCCAACAGGTCGCTGCGCTGCGCCCATCGACCTCGCCCATCACTTGCTTTAAGTGGTCGTCTGTAATTTCGCAGCTCCCTGTCCCATCACCTTTTTAAAGGAGCGAGCTGCGCAGCGCGCTCGCCCTTATCGTTTCGAAGCTGCCTGTCCCATCAGTTTACTGAAGTGATCGCTGCGCTGCGCGCAGCTCCCTGGCGCTGCGCGCACCACACTCACCCATCACACTTTTTAAATTAACAGGTCGCTGAGCGCAGCGACCTCGCCCAACACGTTTTCAAAGTAGCGAGCTGCGCAGCCCCTCACACTTTTAAAGGGGTCGCTGCGCTGCGCGCAGCTCCCTCGCCCATCACATTTTTAAAATTCAAAGGTCGGTGCGCTGCCCCCAGCGACCTCGCCCATCACCTTTTTAAAAGAGGGAGCTGCGCAGCGCGCAGCTCTCTCGCCCTTTCCTTTTCGACTTTGCTTCGCGCAGCGCCCCCCCTTTGTTATGACGTCACACGCGTGTGTCACTGTGTGTCGCCACGTGTACATGTGTGTCGCCACGTGTGTCACCTGTCGTGACACATTTGCATCTGTCCCCACACGGTGGTAGCAGGGTCCAATCACCAAGTATGGTGATTGCTACCATGTGTACTAGCAACGCTCATAAAAGGCGTTGGTACACTCTCTTTCCAAGGTTTTGGTTTGAGAAAGACTTTCACTGCCACTGAAAGTCAAGCAGCACAACATTTGGTTTCGGAGCGAAGGGAAAGGAAAAGGAAACGATAAGGAGGACAACAAGGAGGGAGCGCTTCTTGTCGAGTAAGGAAACGCCCTTGGCGAAGGTGTGCGCTTTGGGGTAAAGGTGACTTACTCTTACCTTTGAGATTTTTGTTTTTCTTTGGGATCGTTGGTGGTGAGCAGTCGTCCGCCACGGTATGCTTGAAAGAAGGTCATAGAGGACCTTAAAAAAGTGTTTCGAGTTGGTTGTGAGTGGTCGCCCGTGTCGGCCAAGTTGAGGAAGGGTCTTACAGGGCCTTTGGAATTTCTTGATTTGTTTGTGGGAGGTCGTCCGGTTCGGTTGACGTGAAAAGAGGTCGTAAGGAACCTAAGGGTAGTGGTATAGAGTCGTTTAGAAGCTAGCCCGTGTCGGAAAAGGTTTCTGTAGGGTCGCTTGACGTTTGTAGCTTTAGATCCCATTTTCAGAAAGTGTGAGAGTGGAGATCTCGACTTTCTTTGGGGTTTCGACCACTTCTTGCGAGGTCGCCAGCACTCTGGACGTGCTTTGTTAAAGCTAGTCGACTTAGCTCGACGTTTTTCCAGAGGGTGGTTGGGTGGCTCGGTAGTTGGGTCGAAAAAGGCTACAGGGGTCGTCAGTTTTTGCCAGGAATGACAAATTCGAATTCGAATTCTGAAGTGTGAGAAACGACAAGATTAACGCAGGTCGATTTGTTACGCTGTTGGCGTTGAAATCGATTTTGGTACTTACCTAAAGTGGTCGTCGTTTTGGCGAGGTGACAGTCGTTTTTCGTCGACTGTGGTACTGGCGCCAAACGCGACTTCGTTTTGGTGCGACTATCGGTTTTCTTTTGTCGGCAGTGTGCCTTCTTGGCAACTGCAGGGGCGCGATTGGGCTCTTATTTTGGTGAGAGTACCTTGAAATCGTTAACCTCCACGTCGTTTTAAGTTCGCCTGTGGCTTTCGCGCGACGCCAGTCGTGGCAAAAGTCGACAGAGTGTGTGACAGAACAGGTCGTTTCCAGTTCGACTGTGGTTTGTGCGCGACGTCAGTCGTGGCAAACGTCGAACAGTGTGACACTGAACGCACTTACAGTGTAATTCGAATTTTTCTGGTTGGAGTCTTTGGCCATGGATGGTAATGACAAGAGTAGTCATACCAGTGAAAAGGAGGCAGAGGTGGAACCCCCTCCTAAGACCAAGGATTTAGAAGAAAGGCTTACAGAAATGGAAGGGCTGTTGGCAGATTTGGTAATGAAATTACCTGACCCTGAAAGTTCCAAAGATAAGGATAAAATGGACGAGGATGAGTCGATAGACATTGGGAAATCTGGAAATGATGGTGGGCCGCGTGGTATGACATCTCAAGTAGCTAAGCCAGAAAAATATGATGGAAAGATACCCTGGAAAGAATTCCAGAGTAGTCTTACTGTCTACTTTGTGGCAGCTGGTATCAACCAAGAACGATGGGGAAAGGTTGCTCCCACGTTTTTCGGTAGAGCTGCACAAAAACATTTGGCGGCTAGAGTGTCATCAGAGTCCTTGGAAAAAGGTGAAGTTTCTTGGAAACAAATCTGTGAGACGATGAGTGACGGTAGTTTCGGGGAAATGGCATCGGATTATGCCATTACAAAGAAACTCATTTCATGTCGTGATCACCTTGAGCGCAAAGTGAATACGAATGAATTCGTCAGATTCGTAGATGATTTGTTTAAACTTCGTCGTATTCCGATGGATGAAGCGAGTAAATGCTTCTTCTTACTCCATAATTTGCATCCGGCATTGAAGTCGTCGGTCGAGACAGATGTTCATGGGAAACCTTGGACGATCTACAACGATCTTCGAAATCATGTCCTTGCAAAAGGAGTAACCCATGATGAGCGGATCCCTGTGATTAAGAATAAATCCGGGAATGTTCATGGTCGTGGGGAAGACTTGTATGGATACAAGACTTCAAAGAAAGCAAAGACTAGACCATCATTTACCAGTGGGCAAGCGAACCCGAACGCTAGTAAGAAAGCGAAGGGTACGGTTCGCGGCACAAAGCTTTCCCCGGAGGAGCGTGCTAGAAGGATAGCACAAAAGCTTTGCTTCACTTGTGGTGCTCCATGGGATGTGTCACACAAGTGTGGTGGGAAAGGCAAGGTGAGCGATTTGGCGATCAATGTCTTATCCCCTATCGAGAGTCATGTGCATATTGATGAGGTAGTGGAACCCTCAAATGCAATGATCGATGAGGAAATGAAAATTCATGCTTCTACTGACGAAAAGAAATTTTCGTGCAGAAATGAAAAGAAGGTGAATGATCAGATGGATCATGGTGTTCATCGCAAGATGATCAAGCGAGAACTTGAAAGACTCGAAGAGAGAATGGGACGGAAGTTTACGTTCGATTCTTCTGGAGGTTGTTTTCCGGTTGATGCTTGTAAAAGATCTTGTGAAGATTTTCTTACGTGTGATGTGTCGGGCGAGCATGTGTGGCTCAACCCAGGAAAGGCACAAATGGATGCTTTCCTGAAGCACTATTTCGAGTGTAAGAAAAGAGCACCAATGACAACAAGTGCTTGTGTCTTGGTACCTCATAAGATGCGCAAAGCTTTTCGTGTGTTTGATAGCATGCGCTTGATAGCACAATATCGGAAAGGGGCATTCTTATTTGAGAGAGCTCGTAAGATACCATTTTCCCAACCATTTGATGTGTATTATGATGCTCCTGTGCCTCGAATTGTGGCACCCACAATTGACAAGGAGATCATGACTATGTCTATGGTTTTCGAGGGACGTATCTTTGATACTCCTGCACATATATTGTTGGATTCGGGTGCGGCTGGTTCAGCCTATATTTCCCAACAATTTTGTGAGGCTTATGGTATCTCATACCAAGCTCAAAGTGATACAACTGTTCAAATGGCTGATGGTACACCATTGACTTGTTCTGGTAAAACCACAGTTCCTCTTCGGATACAAGGTCTTCGTGAAAAGTTAGAGTGCTTGGTGATCAGTGCTCCTCACTTTGATCTTTATCTTGGAGATGTTTGGTTGAAGGACCATTGTGCTCATATGGATTTCCTTCATAACAGTTGTTCGTTGTTGTCAACTCGTGGACGTCGAGTTACGATCCATCATACTATTTCGGCTCGAAATCGTAGTGATCGTTGTGTTCATACGGTTACTCCATTTCTTTCCATTAAACAAGTGAAACGATGTCTTCGTGATGATCGGATCACTCCATTCCTTGTCTTGGTGCGTGAGGTCACGCCACCTCTTGAGGGGGAGGAACATGGGTCTCCTAATACGTTGTTTCGTGAACGTGGATCACTAGAGGATGTGGTAAAATCCGCACACGGTGATCATGTTGAGAAAGAAACGTTGGAGAACATGTTGGCTCCTATATTGGACGAATACGAGGATCGGTTTGCGAATGAATTGGCCTCGTGTCCACCCTCTAGAGAGTTCGATGCTTCTATAGATCTGATACCAGGAGCAAATCCTGTGAGTCGTCCTATATTTCGCTATACGCCTGGAGAGCGTAAGGAAATTGAGGATCAAATATCGGATATGTTGGCTAAGGGGCTTATTCAACTGTCATGTAGTCCATGGGGCGCACCAGTCTTGTTTGTACCCAAACCAGATGGGACAAAAAGAATGTGTGTGGACTACAGGGGTTTGAATAAGTTAACAGTCAAAAATCAATACCCTATTCCACGTATTGATGACCTCTTGGATCAGTTACAAGGTGCGAGGTACTTTTCCGCCCTTGATTTGAAAGCTGGTTACTGGCAGCTTCGTGTCAAAGCTGAGGACCAGGCTAAAACGGCTTTCAAGACGCCCTTTGGATTGTTTGAATATCGTGTCTTACCGATGGGTTTGACGAATGCACCAGCG
This sequence comes from Bryopsis sp. KO-2023, assembly GCA_030272585.1. Classification (NCBI taxonomy): domain Eukaryota; kingdom Viridiplantae; phylum Chlorophyta; class Ulvophyceae; order Bryopsidales; family Bryopsidaceae; genus Bryopsis; species Bryopsis sp. KO-2023. The sequence goes on along the minus strand of BSYQ01000007.1, from coordinate 2,701,986 downwards.
ATATTCCAAACATGGATGAACCGTGTATTTCATGGGATGATAGGGAAGTACGTCCTTATCTATCTTGATGATATACTTGTGTATTCGAGGAATGAGAAAGACCACATCATGCATCTCAAAAAGGTCATGGATCGTTTGAGAGAGCACAAGCTCTTCTTGAAGAGATCAAAGTGTGATTTCTTTAAGGATGCATTGCATTATCTTGGTTTCGTGATAAGCAAAGAAGGGATTGCGGTAGATACTCGCAAGACTCAGAAGGTCATTGATTGGCCAGAGCCACAAAATATATCTGAGTTGAGATCCTTCTTAGGTCTTTCAAATTACTTCCGTCGGTTCATTCAAGGATACAGTAAATTGGTCGGACCACTTACGAACTTACTTAGGAAGAGCAAGGAGTGGGACTGGAATGAGGATTGTCGCAAAGCAATGGTTGCAGTTAAGGAAGCCCTGACCCATGCACCTTGCTTGGCAATGCCAGATTTCAGTAAACCTTTTGAAGTTATTGCCGATGCCTCGGATTGGGCTATTGGTGCAATATTACTTCAAGAAGGTCGACCAATAGCATTTGAAAGTAAAATGCTACATGGTGCACAATTGAGATGGTCAATATCAGACAAAGAAATGTTTGCTGTTGTCCATGCTTTGAAGTTGTGGAGGTGCTACCTGGATGTGATGGAGTTTAAGGTGATCGTGGATCACAAACCCAACACATTTTTCCATTCCCAGGTAACGTTGTCTCGAAGAGCGGTGCGGTGGCTTGAGTGTCTTCAGGGATACCGATTCAAGTGGGAATACCAGCCAGGCAGGACGAATGTAGCAGACCCCTTGTCGCGCTATCCTGTACGGTATTCTCAGCAGATCAGTGTCTTGTTGGAGTCGGTGAGCAAGTGTGGCCGACTCAGTCACCTTGGTGAGGAGAGCCCAGCTCTCTCTCCTTTGCCTAATATCGATCTTCAGCGACGATTATCTGAGGGGTACGCTAAAGACGAGTGGTTCAATACATTGGAATCCGCTGCTTCAATGTGTCGTTTCGACTCGGGTTTTTGGTGGAATGGAACGCGGGTGGTTGTCCCAAACTTTGATGGCCTCAGGTTGGATATTATGAAAGATTTTCATTCAACGGTGTATTCGGGACACTTTGGTGTCAAAAAGACGAAACACAATTTGTTGAAGTGGTTTTGGTGGCCAGGGGTAGAGAAGGATATATTGTCCTTTATCAAAGGTTGTGATAGTTGTCAACGGAACAAGTGGAGACGTGGCAAACCTCCTGGTTCGTTGCAACCTCTACCGATACCAGATGCTCGTTGGGAGAGTGTTTCGATGGATTTGATAGTCGAGCTTCCCAAGTCAGGTGCTGAGCATTATGATGCGATCCTCGTTTTCGTGGACCGACTCACGAAAATGGTGAGATGCGCTGCAACATACACGAAGTGTGATGCTGCAGAAACAGCGAGACTCTTTGTATCACATGTCTTCCGTTCACACGGTCTTCCTAGGACATTGGTGAGTGACAGAGATCCCAGGTGGAGATCACGATTCTTTGCGGAATTGTGTAATACTTGGAAGATCAGTCAGGCTATGTCAACTGCTTTTCATCCCACCACTGATGGGCAGACTGAGGCAATGAACAAAGTCTTAGAAGACACCCTAAGACATTTTGTTGGGATACGCCACAGTGATTGGTCTGAACTGTTGCCAGTTGTCGAGTTTGCTATGAATAACTCCAAGTCGGAAGCGACTGGTGAGACACCATTTTTCCTCAATTACGGTCGTGATCCTTGGACAGCTACGACGGCACAGATGCCTGGATTCGGGCCAGGTGCATCTAGTAGAAAGAGCTCGTCACTGCAGATGGCGGTGCCAGCTGTACAAAGAATGACGACAACGATAAGAGATAGCATTGTGAAGGCGAAAAGGTGTTTAGAGGCAGCACGTCAAAGGATGAAGGCGTATGCTGATCGACATAGACGTCCTGTGGATGTGAAAGTAGGCGATAAAGTGTTGTTGGATGCACGGCATATCCGCCTAAAACATCCAGGATCCCGAAAATTGATGCCGAAGTGGATCGGACCCTTTACTATTTCGGATCAAATCGGTAAGGTAGCTTTTCGGTTGGATTTACCGAACTATCTTAAAATTCATCCGGTTTTTCATGCGAGCTTGTTGAAGCCTTATTGGGCGCATGGAAAAGTTCAGCCTCCTCCGCCGGTGGAACTCGATGATGAGTTGGAATATGAGGTTGAAATGCTTTTAGATCATCGTGTACGGCGAATAGGTCGAAAGCGTAAAACTGAGTATTTGTGCAAATGGATGGGTTATGGACATGAGCATAATACTTGGGAACCCGAAGAGCATATGGAGAATGCTAGGGAATTGGTAGAAGAATACCAAAACAAAATCAAGTCGACGGACTTGTCTCCGCCAATTGTTATCCGTCGAAGTGAACGCCTTCGGTCGAAAGAGCGCAATTGACAGAGTAGGAGATCTCAAGAGAAGGGAAATAAATTGAATGGGCAAAATTTGATTTAAATATCTCCGCACATATGTGTGAATGCCGACGGGTGAGATATTATTTTCCTAAGGCAAGGTAGCCAATGTGGAAAAGCGTTCACCATGAAAAGGGTTTTATCTCGGGTTTGAGAAGGTGTCTTGACCCTTAAGATGGTTTGGTTTTGTGAAAGGGATCACAAACTTTGAGATGTTTCTCCAATCTCAATCTTGACCGGATATGAAACTTTTGGTGTAGTGGCTCGCTGAAAGGCACCTAGAGATTTCAACATTTGGTCAAAGTACCGTGTGTAAACCATTGCTAAGGTTTCTGCACCCTGTAGCATATAAGTGTTTATCCAAGTGGAGTCAGGACCAGGAGGTCTGACACTTTGGGGGGGAGGAATGTTATGACGTCACACGCGTGTGTCACCGTGTGTCGCCACGTGTACATGTGTGTCGCCACGTGTGTCACCTGTCGTGACACATTTGCATCTGTCCCCACACGGTGGTAGCAGGGTCCAATCACCAAGTATGGTGATTGCTACCATGTGTACTAGCAACGCTCATAAAAGGCGTTGGTACACTCTCTTTCCAAGGTTTTGGTTTGAGAAAGACTTTCACTGCCACTGAAAGTCAAGCAGCACAACACCCTTCCTCGTCTTCCCCCAGTTCGCTGCGCTTCGCGCAGCTCCCTCGCCCATTCAGTTTCGATTCAGCTTCGCTCCGGTCCGCCATGCGAGCGGCGTCGCCCGACATGGCGCCTCGAAAATCAGACATGCGCGCGCGGAGCGTGACCGGCTACGCAGGGAAAATCGCCCTCAGGGCTAGTACCCCGCGGGGACAAAACTGATGATCCTAGGAAAATCTCATTAACATTCGATTTCCCAATTAACCGGTCTGTCTCATCGCTTTGACAGAGAGAGGGAAATCGAATGTAATGAGAATGGCGATATCCGACACAAAAAGTTGTGACACGAACGAGCACGTGAAAATAACACGGGAAGGACCAAACTTACAACGGATTAGAGCGAAATAACCAGCCTTAGCAACATCTATGCATAATCTGAACTTCCACTCACATCACAATTATTATTTTTTTTATTTCCCATCCATATATCCGAACCAAACGTTATTCTTCCCTCATGTTGTGTTAGAATTTCTGGAACGTAGTGAGTTAAAGGACGCACATTTAACGAAGTAGAAGAGGGGTGTGTAAGAGGAGTGAGAAGAAGGGCAGAATATGATCAGGTACAAGAAGTAATGCTGTAGTGCAGAGGGAAGGAAAGGCAATAAATACGAAAAAACGAAAGGGAAAAGAAACTTGGTTTTGTAAGTTTGTTTTCGTTTTACCCAGTTTTCTTACATGTTGTTTTCTATTTTTTCTTTTTCTTTTTCCTTTTTTTTCCTCAATTCCTATATCCAAACCGAACGATATTCTTTCCTTATTTTTATTTTAAAGTTTTTATTTTTATTTTTTTAAGTTTTTCTCTGATTCCAAAACGAACCTGTGGGTCGCGATCGCCGAAAGCGCGTCGCACTGCACGCAGCACCCTCGTTTTTTCCCAAGTCGCGGCAGTCGGACATGGGAGCAGCGCGCAGCTCCTGGCTCATCACACTGTTCAAACTTTTTTTTCGAACTCCCAGCGAACCAGACCTGGGCGAGGGCGCCGCGCGCAGCGCCCTCGTTTTCTCAAAGTCGCATCAGTCGGCCTGCGTTGCGCGCAGCGCCCTTCCCCAAGGCGCAGCGCGCAGCTCCCTGGCACATCACACTTTTTAATTCGTCGATCTTTTTTTTTTTCGAACTTCCAACGAACCAGACCTGGGCGAGGGCGCAGCGCCCTCGTTTTCTCCAAGTCGCATCAGTCAGGCTGCGCTGCGCGCAGCGCCCTCTCCCAAGGCGCAGCGCGCAGCTCCCTCACCCAAGGCGCAGCGCGCACCTTCCCCACCATCACACTTTTTCATTTCAGAGGTCGCTGCGCAGCGCGCAGCTCCCTCGCCCTTTCACTTTCGAAGCCAAAGTTAAAAAAGTCCCACCAGTTTTTTAAAGAGGTCGTTGCGCTGCGCCCAGCGACCTCGACCATCACTTTTTTAAATTGAGAGGTCGCTGCGCTGCCCCAGCGAACTCGCCCATCACCTTTTCAAAGGAGCAAGCTGCCCAGCGCGCAGCTCCCTCCCTTTCAGTTTCGACTTTGCTGCGCCTTTGCTGCGCTTCGCGCCTCCCTCCCTCTCTCTCTGCCAGTTCGCTGCGCTTCGCGCAGCGCCCTGGAATCGCAAAGTCGTTGGAGTCGGACCTGCGCTCCGCGCATGTCCGCCATGCGCGCGGCGTCGACCGACATGGCGCTTCGAAAATCAGACATGCGCGCTCGGAGCGTGACCGGCTACGCAGGGAAAATCGCCCTCAGGGCTAGTACCCTGCGGGGACAAAACCGTCCTCTTAAGGAAAATCTCATTACATTCCGATTTCCCAATTAACCGGTCTGTCTCATCGCTTTGACAGAGAGAGGGAAATCGAATGTAATGAGAATGGCGATATCCGACACAAAAAGTTGTGACACGAACGAGCACGTGAAAATAACACGGGAAGGACCAAACTTACAACGGATTAGAGCGAAATAACCAGCCTTAGCAACATCTATGCATAATCTGAACTTCCACTCACATCACAATTATTATTTTTTTTATTTCCCATCCATATATCCGAACCAAACGTTATTCTTCCCTTATGTTGTGTTAGAATTTCTGGAACGTAGTGAGTTAAAGGACGCACATTTAACGAAGTAGAAGAGGGGTGTGTAAGAGGAGTGAGAAGAAGGGCAGAATATGATCAGGTACAAGAAGTAATGCTGTAGTGCAGAGGGAAGGAAAGGCAATAAATACGAAAAAACGAAAGGGAAAAGAAACTTGGTTTTGTAAGTTTGTTTTCGTTTTACCCAGTTTTCTTACATGTTGTTTTCTATTTTTTCTTTTTCTTTTTCCTTTTTTTTCCTCAATTCCTATATCCAAACCGAACGATATTCTTTCCTTATTTTTATTTTAAAGTTTTTATTTTTATTTTTTTAAGTTTTTCTCTGATTCCAAAACGAACCTGTGGGTCGCGATCGCCGAAAGCGCGTCGCACTGCACGCAGCACCCTCGTTTTTTCCCAAGTCGCGGCAGTCGGACATGGGAGCAGCGCGCAGCTCCTGGCTCATCACACTGTTCAAACTTTTTTTTCGAACTCCCAGCGAACCAGACCTAGGCGAGGGCGCCGCGCGCAGCGCCCTCGTTTTCTCCAAGTCGCATCAGTCGGCCTGCGCTGCGCGCAGCGCCCTTCCCCAAGGCGCAGCGCGCAGCTCCCTGGCACATCACTTTTTAATTCGTCGATCTTTTTTTTTTTCGAACTTCCAACGAACCAGACCTGGGCGAGGGCGCAGCGCGCAACGCCCTCGTTTTCTCCAAGTCGCATCAGTCGGCCTGCGCTGCGCGCAGCTCCCTCACCCAAGGCGCAGCGCGCACCTTCCCCACCATCACACTTTTTAATTTCAGAGGTCGCTGCGCAGCGCGCAGCTCCCTCGCCCTTCACCCCTGTCACTTTGACAGATCGCTGCGCAGCGCGCAGCTCCCTGGCCCCTCACACTTTCCAAGCGGTCGCTCCGCTGCGCGCAGCTCCCTCACCCTCACTTTTTTTACTTTGATAGGTCGCTGCGCTGCCCCCAGCGACCTCGCCCATCACCATTTCAAAAGAGCGAGCTGCGCAGCGCGCAGCTCCCTCGCCCTTTCAGTTCCGACTTTGCTGCGCTGCGCTTCGCACAGCAAAGTCCACAGTGCGACCCTTTCGAAAACGAGATGCTGTCCCCACAGATTTTGAAAAAAGACGACCAGCGTGAAAGAAAGAGAAAAACCTCGCACTTGAGTGGCGAAACTGGAGGTTCGACTCCTCCACAAGTGTTCTCTGTAGCTCCTCCGCCCTTTAGGTTTCGACTTCGCTGCGCTTGCGCCTCCCCGCCTCGTTCTCCGCCAGTTCGCTGCGCTTCGCGCAGCGCCCTTGAATCGCAAAGTCGCCGGAGTCGGACCTGCGCTCCGCGCACGTCCGCCATGCGGGCAGAGTCGCCCGACATGGCGCCTCGAAAATCAGACATGCGAGCGCGGAGCGTGACCGGCTACGCAGGGACATTTCGCCTGTGGGCTAGTACCCTGCGGGGACAAAACCGTCCTCTTAAGGAAAATCTCATTACATTCGATTTCCCAATTAACCGGTCCGTCTCATCGCTTCGACAGAGAGAGGGAAATCGAATGTAACAGTTTTTCGTTTTTTTTTTTTTTTTTTTCGAAGTCCCAGCGAACCAGACCTGGGCGAGGGCGCAGCGCGCAGTACAGTCGTACGAACTTGTGGGTTGCAATCACCGAAAGTGCGTCGTACTTCGCGCAGCGCCCTTTCCCAAGGCGTTTTTTCGTGTTTTTTTTTTTTTTTTTTTCCGAACTCTCAGCGCCTCTTTCCTTTTCAAGATGCCTGGCGATCACCGAAAGCGCGTCGCACTTTGTCGCGTGCGAAACGAGTGAGAAACGAGTGAGAAAAACCAGTTTTTCTTTTTTCACAGAAACTGGCGTAACTCCCTCGTTTCTCACCCGTTTTGAGCGCGACAAAGTGCTGAGTGCTCGAAAAAATGTCCTCCATACTTCTGTCCGGTCGTTTTTCAAGTCGAAATATCTTGGGAGTGGTTCCGACGTGCATTTAAAATGCATGCATCAGGTGAGTCCTCGGAATCACTCTCCGGATACTTCGATCGAAAAAACAGCTGGACAAAAGTATGGGCGACATTTTTTCGAGCACTCAGCACTTTGTCGCGCTCAAAACGGGTGAGAAACGAGGGAGTTACGCCAGTTTCTGTGAAAAAAGAGAAACTGGGTTTTCTCACTCGTTTCTCACTCGTTTCGAGCGCGACAAAGTGCTAAGCGCTCGGTTCAGCCTCTTCTTTGACGTGGTGAAGTGCACGCAGCGCCTTCCCCCCACGTTCTCCGCCAGTTTTTTTTTTTTTTTCTTTCCTTTCGCCCTGGAATCGCAAAGTCGGGAGAGTCGGACCTGGGCTCCGCGCATGTCCGCCATGCGCGCGGCGTCGACCGACATGGCGCTTCGAAAATCAGACATGCGCGCTCGGAGCGTGACCGGCTACGCAGGGAAAATCGCCCTCAGGGCTAGTACCCTGCGGGGACAAAACCGTCCTCTTAAGGAAAATCTTCATTACATTCGATTTCCCAATTAACCGGTCTGTCTCATTGCTTTGACAGAGAGAGGGAAATCGAACGTAACAGTTTTTCGTTTTTTTTTTTTTTTTTTTCGAACTCCCATCGAACGAACTCCCAGCGAACCACAAGCTGTAAGTTCCATTCGATTTCCCTTCTTACATTAGGTAACCCCTTTTTCGTTTTTTTTTTTTTTTTCGAACTCCCAGCGAACCAGAAGTCGGACTGGCGCGACTTGGGAAAAAACTTGGGTTTTTTTTTTTTTTTTAACTCCGAGCGAATCAGATCTGGGCTAGGGCGCTGCGCGCAGCACCCTCGTTTTTTTCTAAGTCGCGGAAGTCGGACTGGCGCGACTTGGGAAAAAACTTGGGTTTTTTTTTTTTTTTTAACTCCGAGCGAATCAGATCTGGGCTAGGGCGCTGCGCGCAGCGAACTTGTTTTTTTCCAAGTCGCGGAAGTCGGACTGGCGCGACTTGGAAAAAAACGTGGTTTTTTTTTTTTTTTTTCGAAACCAAGTCTGGGCCAGGGCGTCGCGCGCAGCGCCCTCGTTTTTTCCAAGTCGCGCCAGTCGCGCAGCGCCCTTTCCCAAGGCGCTCGTTCGTTGGTTTTTTTTTTTTCTAACTCTCAGCGAACCAGATCTGCGCCCAGCGACCTAACCCATCCCTTTAAGATCCCTTTTTTTATTCCAACAGGTCGCTGCGCTGCGCCCAGCGACCTCGCCCATATCTTTTTTTACTCCAACAGGTCGCTGCGCTGCGCCCAGCGACCTCGCCCATCACTTGTTTTAAGTGGTCGTCTGTAATTTCGCAGCTCCCTCTCCCATCACCTTTTTAAAGGAGCGAGCTGCGCAGCGCGCAGCTCCCTCGCCCTTATCGTTTCGAAGCTCCCTGTCCCATCAGTTTACTGAAGTGATCGCTGCGCTGCGCGCAGCTCCCTGGCGCTGCGCGCACCACCCTCACCAATCACACTTTTTAAATTAACAGGCCGCTGCGCGCAGCGACCTCGCCCAACACGTTTTCAAACGAGCGAGCTGCGCAGCCCCTCACACTTTTCAAGGGGTCGCTGCGCAGCGCGCAGCTCGCTCGCCCATCACTTTTTCTAATTAAAAAGATCGGTGCGCTGCACCCAGCGACCTCGCCCATCACCTTTTCAAAAGAGCGAGCTGCGCAGCGCGCAGCTCCCTCGCCCTTTCCTTTTCGATGGTACCGCGCCCTTTCCTTTTCGACTTTGCTCCGCCCTTTCCTTTTCGACTTTGCTGCGCACCGCCCTGGAAACCACCCAAGTGAAGAGAGTCGGACCTGCGCTCCGCGCACGTCCGCCATGCGAGCGACGTCGACCGACATGGCGCTTCGAAAATCAGACATGCGAACGAGGAGCGTGACCGGCGACGCAGGGACATTTGGCCTTCGGGCTAGTACCCTGCAAGCGGAGAGAGGGACATTTCGTCCTCTTAAGGAAAATCTCATTACATTTCGATTTCCCAATTAACCGGTCTGTCTCATTGCTTCGACAGAGAGAGGGAAATCGAATGTAATGAGAACGGCCGATCTGAACTCTTTTTTTTTTTTTCCCTGGCGATCGCGAAAGCGCGTCGCACTGCGCGCAGCACCCTCGTTTTTTTCCAAGTCGCGGAAGTCGGACTGGCGCGACTTGGAAAAAAACGTGGTTTTTTTTTGTTTTTTTTCGAAACCAAGTCTGGGCCAGGGCGTCGCGCGCAGCGCCCTCGTTTTTTCCAAGTCGCGCCAGTCGCGCAGCGCCCTTTCCCAAGGCGCTCGTTCGTTGTTTTTTTTTTTCTAACTCCCAGCGAACCAGATCTGCGCCCAGCGACCTCACCCATCCCTTGTTTTTTTTTTTTCGAACTTCAGAGCGAACCAGATCTGGGCGAGGGCGCAGCGCGCAGCGCCCTCGTTTTTTCCAAGTCGCATCAGTCAGGCTGCGCTGCGCGCATCGCCCTTTCCCAAGGCGCAGCGCGCAGCTCCCTGGCACATCACACTTTTTAAAAAGTCGATCTTTTTTTTTATTCGAACTTCAGAGCGAACCAGACCTGGGGAGGGGACCGCGCGCAGCGCACAGCACCCTCGCCCATCACACCTCTTAATTCGACAGGTCGCTGCGCGCTGCGCAGCTCCCTCGCCCATCACCCCTGTCAATTTGACAGATCGCTGCGCAGCGCGCAGCTCCCTCGCCCCTCACACCTGTCGATTCAACAGGTCGCTGCGCGCTGCGCAGCTCCCTCGCCCTTCACACTTTCTAAGTGGTCGCTGCGCTGCGCCCAGCGACCTCGACCATCACTTTTTTAATTTGATAGGTCGCTGGCTGCCCCCAGCGACCTCGCCCATCACCATTCAAAAAGAGCGAGCTGCGCAGCGCGCAGCTCCCTCGCCCTTTCCGTTTCGAAGGTGCCGCGCCGCGCTTCGCGCTGCGCCTCCCCCCCTCGTTCTCCGCCAGTTTTTTTTTTTGTTTTCTTGCGCCCTCGAAACCACCCAAGTCGCGTGAGTCGGACCTGCGCTCCGCGCAGTTTCGCTGCAGCAGCGCGCCGGTCCGCCATGCGAGCGGCGTCGACCGACATGGCGCCTCGAAAATCCGACATGCGAGCGCGGAGCGTGACCGGCCAGGTGGACATTTCGCCTGTGGGCTAGTACCCTACAAGCGACGGGAGGAGGGACATTTTGTTGATCCAAGGAAAAGACCTGTAACTCTGGGGTCCCCTTTTTCACTCCTTTTCTGACCTGAGGCTCCCCTTTTTCGAACTGCCTCGCACACACACCTTCCTGACGACCCCCAGGTCGCTCCTGCACAGTGTTGCACAGGTGATGCTGCGCGCTCATGTGGCGCTTCACTCTTTTCTGACGATCCAGAGCGTTCCTTGTCGAAGGCTGCGCAGTCCAGTCGCAGGGTTCCAGTACGCTCCCCACCAGCGTTCCGTTCCAGCAAACTCCTCGTCCACCTCACTGGGGAGTCACACTTTTTGTCGCCTGCAGCATCGATTGTCAAAGGTCAGCGCCGTTTTTTTTTACAGTGAACTCCACCTCCTTTTTAGCGAAAAACAGAGGTTCCTTGCTCTTTCGTCCGCCTGGAAGGGTCAAGTTCGGTTCGACTCCGATGCCAGGCTAGGATCGCACTTAGGATCGTTTTTTCGCCCTCGTTTTTTCCAAGTCGCTGCAGTCGGGGTGCGCTGCGCGCATCGCCCTTTCCCAAGGCGCAGCGCGCAGCTCCCTGGCCCATCACACTTTTTAAGTGGTTTTTTTTTACGACTAAAGCCCAGAGAAAACGAAAAAGAACGAGAAAAGCTAAAACAGGATCCCCCAGAACCTGTAAATCTAAATCTAAAACACCGACTCTGGAGAAAGGGTCGGAAAACGAACGAACCGAACAGAAAGGTTCGAAACTACTGCCTGGAAAGACCTTCAGGCGCAACTGGACTAAAAAAGGAAAAAAAAAACCCTTCTGGACCCCCCCTGGGGTAAATCCCTGCAGAATTTGTGCGAAAAATTACTTGGACTTCCAAAAACGTTCGAAAAAAGAGAGACCCCCTGCTTAAGGGTCGAGAGAAAAAGAACAGTGGTCGCCTGTCTACCAGGGAGACGGTCGCAGGTCGACATGTTCGAAAATAGAAGCTCCAAAAAACGAAATTACCACTTGCAGTCGACCTCCAATGGTCAATGGTCAAGGGCCGGCTGTGAGAGGAAGACGTTTCGACGCAGGGGCAAGACGAAACACTTCGCGCAGCGCCTCCCCCCTCGTTCTCCGCCAGTTCGCGATTTTCTTCGCGAAGCGAAGAAAATCGCAAAGTCGTGGGAGTCCGACCCGCGCTCCGCGCAGGTCCGCCATGCGAGCGGCGTCGACCGACATGGCGCTTCGAAAATCAGACATGCGGCCTCGGAGCGTGACCGGCTACGAGGACATTTCGATCGGGGGCCAGAGCCTCGACAAACTCCTCGCGATCGGGATCCAATAGAGAAAAATCTCATTAACATTCGATTTCCCAATTAACCGGTCCGTCTCATCGCTTCGACGGAGAGAGGAAAATCGAACGTCACAGTTTTTCGTTTTTTTTTTGTTTTTTTTTTCGAACTCCAAGCGAACGAACTCCCAGCGAACGAACTCCCAGCGAATCAGAAAATGCAAGTTCCATTCGATTTCCCTTTTTCCATTATGTAACCCCTTTTTCGTTTTCTTTTTTTTTTTTCGAACTTCTAGCGAACCAGACCTGGGCGAGGGCGCAGCGCGCAGCACCCTCGCCCCTCACACTTTCTAATTCGACAGGTCGCTGCGCAGCGCGCAGCTCCCTGAGCGATCACACTTTCTAATTCGAAAGGTCGCTGCGCGCTGCGCAGCTCCCTCGCCCCTCACACCTATCGATTCGACAGGTCGCTGCGCAGCGCGCAGCTCCCTCGCCCATCACACCTGCGCCCATCAAACCTGTAAATTTGACAGGTCGCTGCGCGCTGCGCAGCTCCCTCGCCCATCACCCCTGTCGATCTGACAGGTCGCTGCGCAGCGCGCAGCTCCCTCGCCCTTTCGTTTTCGACTTTACTTCATTTTCCCTTTTCTTTTCGCTTCGCGCAGCGCCCTGGAAAACTCGCAAAGTCGTGGGAGTCGGACCTGCGCTCCGCGCATGTCCGCCATGCGAGCGGCGTCGACCGACATGGCGCCTCGAAAATCAGACATGCGGCCTCGGAGCGTGACCGGCGACGCAGGGACATTTCGATCGGGGGCCAGAGCCTCGACAAACTCCTCGCGATCGGGATTCAATCTAGAAAAATCTTCATTACATTCCGATTTTCCAATTAACCGGTCCGTCTTTTTAGCGGCGACGGAGAGAGGAAAATCGAACGCCAACCAAACGGTCGTCTTTCGTCGTTTTTCTTTCGTTTTCGTACAATCGTACGAACTCGTGGGCTGCAATCACCGAAAGTGCGTCGTACTTCGCGCAGCGCCCTTTCCCAAGGCGTTTTTTCGTTTGTTTTTTTTTTTTTTTCCGAACTCTCAGCCCCTCTTTCCTTTTCGACATGCCTGGCGATCACCGAAAGCGCGTCGCACTTTGTCGCGTGCGAAACGAGTGAGAAACGAGCGAGAAAACCCAGTTTTTCTTTTTTCACAGAAACTGGCGTAACTCCCTCGTTTCTCACCCGTTTTGAGCGCGACAAAGTGCTAAGTGCTCGAAAAAATGTCCTCCATACTTCTGTCCGGTCGTTTTTTAAGTCGAAATATCTTGGGAGTGGTTCCGACGTGCATTTAAAATGCATGCATCAGGTGAGTCCTCGGAATCACTCTCCGGATACTTCGATCGAAAAAACAGCTGGACAGAAGTATGGGCGACATTTTTTCGAGCACTCAGCACTTTGTCGCGCTCAAAACGGGTGAGAAACGAGGGAGTTACGCCAGTTTCTGTGAAAATAGAGAAACTGGGTTTTCTCCCTCGTTTCTCACTCGTTTTCAGCGCGACAAAGTGCTGAGTGCTCGGTTCAGCCTCTTCTTCGACGTGGTGAAGTGCACGCAGCGCCTTCCCCCCACGTTCTCCGCCAGTTTTTTTATTTTTTTCTTTCCTTTCGCCCTGGAAAACTCGCAAAGTCGTGGGAGTCGGACCTGCGCTCCGCGCATGTCCGCCATGCGAGCGGCGTCGACCGACATGGCGCCTCGAAAATCAGACATGCGGCCTCGGAGCGTGACCGGCGACGCAGGGACATTTCGATCGGGGGCCAGAGCCTCGACAAACTCCTCGCGATCGGGATCCAATAGAGAAAAATCTTCGTTACACTCCGATTTTCCAATTAACCGGTCCGTCTCATCGCTTCGACAGAGAGAGGGAAATCGAATGTAACAGTTTTTCGTTTTTTTTTTTTTTTTTTTCGAAGTCCCAGCGAACCAGACCTGGGCGAGGGCGCAGCGCGCAGTACAGTCGTACGAACTTGTGGGTTGCAATCACCGAAAGTGCGTCGTACTTCGCGCAGCGCCCTTTCCCAAGGCGTTTTTTCGTGTTTTTTTTTTTTTTTTTTTTTCCGAACTCTCAGCGCCTCTTTCCTTTTCAAGATGCCTGGCGATCACCGAAAGCGCGTCGCACTTTGTCGCGTGCGAAACGAGTGAGAAACGAGTGAGAAAAACCAGTTTTTCTTTTTTCACAGAAACTGGCGTAACTCCCTCGTTTCTCACCCGTTTTGAGCGCGACAAAGTGCTGAGTGCTCGAAAAAATGTCCTCCATACTTCTGTCCGGTCGTTTTTCAAGTCGAAATATCTTGGGAGTGGTTCCGACGTGCATTTAAAATGCATGCATCAGGTGAGTCCTCGGAATCACTCTCCGGATACTTCGATCGAAAAAACAGCTGGACAAAAGTATGGGAGACATTTTTTCGAGCACTCAGCACTTTGTCGCGCTCAAAACGGGTGAGAAACGAGGGAGTTACGCCAGTTTCTGTGAAAAAAAAGAAACTGGGTTTTCTCACTCGTTTCTCACTCGTTTCGAGCGCGACAAAGTGCTAAGCGCTCGGTTCAGCCTCTTCTTTCACGTGGTGAAGTGCACGCAGCGCCTTCCCCCCACGTTCTCCGCCAGTTTTTTTTTTTTTTTCTTTCCTTTCGCCCTGGAATCGCAAAGTCGGGAGAGTCGGACCTGGGCTCCGCGCATGTCCGCCATGCGCGCGGCGTCGACCGACATGGCGCTTCGAAAATCAGACATGCGCGCTCGGAGCGTGACCGGCTACGCAGGGAAAATCGCCCTCAGGGCTAGTACCCTGCGGGGACAAAACCGTCCTCTTAAGGAAAATCTTCATTACATTCGATTTCCCAATTAACCGGTCCGTCTCATCGCTTCGACGGAGAGAGGAAAATCGAACGTCACAGTTTTTCGTTTTTTTTTTGTTTTTTTTTTCGAACTCCAAGCGAACGAACTCCCAGCGAACGAACTCCCAGCGAATCAGAAAATGCAAGTTCCATTCGATTTCCCTTTTTCCATTATGTAACCCCTTTTTCGTTTTCTTTTTTTTTTTTCGAACTTCTAGCGAACCAGACCTGGGCGAGGGCGCAGCGCGCAGCACCCTCGCCCCTCACACTTTCTAATTCGACAGGTCGCTGCGCAGCGCGCAGCTCCCTGAGCGATCACACTTTCTAATTCGAAAGGTCGCTGCGCGCTGCGCAGCTCCCTCGCCCCTCACACCTTTCAATTGAACAAGTCGCTGCGCAGCGCGCAGCTCCCTCGCCCCTCACACCTATCGATTCGACAGGTCGCTGCGCAGCGCGCAGCTCCCTCGCCCATCACACCTGCGCCCATCAAACCTGTAAATTTGACAGGTCGCTGCGCGCTGCGCAGCTCCCTCGCCCATCACCCCTGTCGATCTGACAGGTCGCTGCGCAGCGCGCAGCTCCCTCGCCCTTTCGTTTTCGACTTTACTTCATTTTCCCTTTTCTTTTCGCTTCGCGCAGCGCCCTGGAAAACTCGCAAAGTCGTGGGAGTCGGACCTGCGCTCCGCGCATGTCCGCCATGCGAGCGGCGTCGACCGACATGGCGCCTCGAAAATCAGACATGCGGCCTCGGAGCGTGACCGGCGACGCAGGGACATTTCGATCGGGGGCCAGAGCCTCGACAAACTCCTCGCGATCGGGATTCAATCTAGAAAAATCTTCATTACATTCCGATTTTCCAATTAACCGGTCTGTCTCATCGCTTCGACAGAGAGAGGGAAATCGAACGTAACAGTTGTTCGTTTTTTTTTTGTTTTTTTTTCGAACTCCCAGCGAACGAACTCCCAGCGAACGAACTCCCAGAGAACCACAATCTGTAAGTTACATTCGATTTCCCTTTTTCCATTAGGTAACCCCTTTTTCGTTTTTTTTTTGTTTCGAACTCCCAGCGAACCAGAAGTCGGACTGGCGCGACTAGGGAAAAAACTTGGGTTTTTTTTTTTTTTTTCTAACTCCGAGCGAATCAGATCTGGGCTAGGGCGCTGCGCGCAGCACCCTCGTTTTTTTCCAAGTCGCGGAAGTCGGACTGGCGCGACTTAAAAAAAAACGTGTTTTTTTTTTTTTCTTTTTTTCGAAACCAAATCTGCGCGAGGGCGTCGCGCGCAGCGCCCTCGTTTTTTCCAAGTCGCGCCAGTCGCGCAGCGCCCTTTCCCAAGGCGCAGCGCGCAGCTCCCTCACCATCACACTTTTAAAGTGGTCGCTGCGCTGTGCCCAGCGACCTCACCCATCACTTTTTTTAACTAAACAGGTCGCTGAGCTGCCCCCAGCGACCTCGCCCATCACATTTTAAAAGGAGCGAGCTGCGCAGCGCGCAGCACCCACGCCCATCACACTTCCTAACTCCCTCGCCCCTCACATTTTTTGAGTCGTCGCTGCAGAGCGCGCAGCTCCCTCGCCCTTTCAGTTCGAAGCTCCCTGTCCCATCAGTTCATTCAAGTGGTCGCTGCGCTACGCGCAGCTCCCTGGCGCTGCGCGCACCACCCTCACCCATCACACTTTTAAAATTAACAGGTCGCTGCGCTGCGCGCAGCGACCTCGCCCAACACGTTTTAAAAGGAGCGAGCTGCGCAGCCCCTCACACTTTTTAAGGGGTCGCTGCGCAGCGCGCAGCTCCCTCGCCCATCACCCCTGTCGATCTGACAGGTCGCTGCGCAGCGCGCAGCTCCCTCGCCCTTTCGTTTTCGACTTTACTCTACTTTCCCTTTTCTTTTCGCTTCGCGCAGCGCCCTGGAAAACTCGCAGAGTCGGGGGAGTCGGACCTGCGCTCCGCGCAAGTCCGCCATGCGAGCGGCGTCGACCGACATGGCGCGTCGAAAATCAGACATGCGCGCTCGGAGCGTGACCGGCTACGCAGGGACATTTTGCCTTTGGGCTAGTACCCTGCAACCCACCAAGCGGGTGGAGGGACATTTTGTTGATCCAAGGAAAATCTTCATTACATTACGATTTCCCAATTAACCGGTCCGTCTCATCGCTTCGACGGAGAGAGGAAAATCGAACGTCACAGTTTTTCGTTTTTTTTTTGTTTTTTTTTTCGAACTCCAAGCGAACGAACTCCCAGCGAACGAACTCCCAGCGAATCAGAAAATGCAAGTTCCATTCGATTTCCCTTTTTCCATTATGTAACCCCTTTTTCGTTTTCTTTTTTTTTTTTCGAACTTCTAGCGAACCAGACCTGGGCGAGGGCGCAGCGCGCAGCACCCTCGCCCCTCACACTTTCTAATTCGACAGGTCGCTGCGCAGCGCGCAGCTCCCTGAGCGATCACACTTTCTAATTCGAAAGGTCGCTGCGCGCTGCGCAGCTCCCTCGCCCCTCACACCTTTCAATTGAACAAGTCGCTGCGCAGCGCGCAGCTCCCTCGCCCCTCACACCTATCGATTCGACAGGTCGCTGCGCAGCGCGCAGCTCCCTCGCCCATCACACCTGCGCCCATCAAACCTGTAAATTTGACAGGTCGCTGCGCGCTGCGCAGCTCCCTCGCCCATCACCCCTGTCGATCTGACAGGTCGCTGCGCAGCGCGCAGCTCCCTCGCCCTTTCGTTTTCGACTTTACTTCATTTTCCCTTTTCTTTTCGCTTCGCGCAGCGCCCTGGAAAACTCGCAAAGTCGTGGGAGTCGGACCTGCGCTCCGCGCATGTCCGCCATGCGAGCGGCGTCGACCGACATGGCGCCTCGAAAATCAGACATGCGGCCTCGGAGCGTGACCGGCGACGCAGGGACATTTCGATCGGGGGCCAGAGCCTCGACAAACTCCTCGCGATCGGGATTCAATCTAGAAAAATCTTCATTACATTCCGATTTTCCAATTAACCGGTCCGTCTCATCGCTTCGACGGAGAGAGGAAAATCGAACGTCACAGTTGTTCGTTTTTTTTTGTTTTTTTTTTTCGAACTCCCAGCGAACGAACTCCCAGCGAACGAACTCCCAGCGAATCAGAAAATGCAAGTTCCATTCGATTTCCCTTTTTCCATTATGTAACCCCTTTTTCGTTTTCTTTTTTTTTTTTCGAACTTCTAGCGAACCAGACCTGGGAGAGGGCGCTGCGCGCAGCGCGCAGCACCCTCGCCCCTCACACTTTCTAATTCGACAGGTCGCTGCGCAGCGCGCAGCTCCCTGAGCGATCACACTTTCTAATTCGAAAGGTCGCTGCGCGCTGCGCAGCTCCCTCGCCCCTCAGACCTTTCAATTGAACAAGTCGCTGCGCAGCGCGCAGCTCCCTCGCCCATCACACCCGTCGATTCGACAGGTCGCTGCGCAGCGCGCAGCTCCCTCGCCCATCACACCTGCGCCCATCAAACCTGTAAATTTGACAGGTCGCTGCGCGCTGCGCAGCTCCCTCGCCCATCACCCCTGTCGATCTGACAGGTCGCTGCGCAGCGCGCAGCTCCCTCGCCCTTTCGTTTTCGACTTTACTTCACTTTCCCTTTTCTTTTCGCTTCGCGCAGCGCCCTGGAAAACTCGCAAAGTCGTGGGAGTCGGACCCGCGCTCCGCGCATGTCCGCCATGCGAGCGGCGTCGACCGACATGGCGCCTCGAAAATCAGACATGCGCGCGCGGAGCGTGACCGGCGACGCAGGGACATTTCGATCGGGGGCCAGAGCCTCGACAAACTCCTCGCGATCGGGATTCAATAGAGAAAAATCTTCATTACATTACGATTTTCCAAAAAGTGTGGTGGGAAGCGCACTTGATTAAATAAAAAAAAGGCACAACAGCCGGCGCAGAATTGATAGCAACGGGGGTTGTGCTTTCAGGTAAAGATCTCTCACTTCATTGCACCACTTTTAGTCTCGACAATGATCGGATAAGAATGGAGGGGGGAAAGCTCTTGTTCGTTTTTCTCACTGATTGGGTTGGTCTGGTGTGTCGAAATGATATTCATCTTGGCGGATGCAGTGCTTGCTGTGGATTGATTTTATTAAACATATCCTGTTTCAACTCCCCCCAGTTCTTTCACCTCCTCCCCGTTTTTTTCTTTTTCCTTTCAACCCATCGCAGCCTCATCTAAAAGATCAACAAAACTATCGATGCTCTCAGCATCGTCATCCACCTTTTGTTTCTGTTCCTCCATTATCCTTTTGCTATAATCCAACAGCCCCCCCGGCAACTCCTCCAAAAACCAAGGGTTGCTCCAGATTTCTTCCATCGACATCCTCTGCTTGGGGTCTGCTCTCAGCAACGCGCGCAACACTCCAATCGCTGCCTTCGAAATCTCCACACCATCGTGGCTCCTCTCTGCTGGGCACTCCAGCTGCCCGTCCAAATCTGCACTACTGGGGAGCATGTCTTCGTCTCGCAACCATCCATCCAGTCTGACTGGGGAAACGCTGTCAGGCAGCTTGTTATACAGCATCACGTACAAGCAAATGCCGCAGGACCACATGTCGGCTTTGCATCCATCGTAGCTGGCCAGTTTTCCCAAAGTGTAAGCCACCACTTCAGGGGCAGTATATCCTTTTTGTTTCCCCAACAAGGGCCGGGTATCCGTGTCGAAGTCGGCTCGATACGTGATTCCAAAGTTGCACAGGGTCAATGTGGGGACGCTTGACACTACCGTCAAAAGGAATTTCTCCAATCGAACGTCCCTGGTTGAACAGAACCATATGGGAAAAACAAGAAGCGTTTTTCGACGCTCAGTGATGGGGCCGTCAGAACAAACTGAAAAAGGTCGATCCGGGTGGAGTAGGTTGATATTTTCAAGAATAAAAGACGGAGGGAGGGTCAGGGGATTTTGAAATTCATTCTGGAGTGAAAGAGGAACACTGTGGCTGGTTTGTGCTCACTATAGGGACATATTCAATTTCATTCGTTTTGGTTAAATTTGATGTGGAGGACCTGTTACGATTTCCATATGGAAAAATGGAAATCATTTTTCCTCATTTTCTCCCTTTAGTCTTTACGGACCCCACAAAGCAAAAAAATGAAATGAAAATCAGGAGTTCTGCTTTAAGAAAATCTCTATGTGAAAAAAGAAAAAGGATGTTGTGAAAAACCAAAAAGAAAGAAAGAATAAAGAATAAACAAAATCATGTTTTGTTCTCAGGATCGTTTCATCGACTGACACAGGACAGGGGGCTACAATGTCCAGCATCAGATTTTGTTTTTTTTTGGTTTCCTTCAAGGTAAAAGTAAAAAAAAACAGTCACAAAAAAAATTAAAAGTTGGAGTAAAAAAAAAAAGTAAAAGTAATCCCAAAAGTAATCTGAACTGCAGGTCTGACAAAGTCTTTCCTGCCCTGGATAGCCGACTCTGGCCTGAATGATTTCAAAACTCTAACAAATGACAGGGGGACGACGCGCGCAGCTCGTTAACTACGAAAATGATCGCACAGGACTAAAGTTGGCGTCATCCCAACTTTTATATTCTTGGTTTGGTTTGGTTTGGCTTGGCGTCGTCACCCGTTCGTTCGTGTGACGAAAACCAATCGCACGCGATTGAAATGATACCAAAAAAAAAGCTACCCCCACATGGGCACGTGATCCACACGCTTCTTGTTGGTTCTTGTTGGTTCTTGTTGTTAGCAACAAATCCATGCATTCACCCCGCACCTGTGCGCTAGCCCTCTCGAATGACAAAACTGAACAGCGCAAATCGCTTGCTGAAACAGCCACCGAGCGGTTTGTTCCGGCAACCCCCCGACGTCCTTCACCCGTTTCATGAGCGTCCCGTCGCGGACGTATTCCAGCACCACGCACAGAAAACTGTCCGTCAGGAAAACACGCTTGAGTCTCGCCAGCCAATTGTGCTTCAAAAGCCGATGGTAGATCAGCTCACGCTTCAAACTGACGGGGTCGAACGCCCCTCTTCGAAAACCACGAATCAGGACGTCCGCGCAGTCCAAGCGCTGTGACGCCTCTTGCAGCTCCATCGCTCGAAGCACGAATCTCTTCACCTTACCCCGCTCGTCCAACTCTCGCTCCTTCAGGTGCGACAGAATCCCGTAGGAGTGCCGCCTGAGTTCATCTTGTATCAGTGCATCCTCGGAGGTCACCCTGCCTTCCATTCCTGCGCTTTCCTTATTGTCTCTCTTTTCGCTTCAGAGCGACTGGACCATACGACTGGCGGTGCTTCTTGGGCATCCTGGGCTGGGAGTCCTCGCTGGGTGCGTCAGAGTGCAAGCGTGAAAAGACAGTAGACGTCAAATCTTGCGCATTGGGGGCTGGCCGTCAGTCGACCAAAAATCACCGCGATATGATTTTCGCGTGTGTTGTACCCAGGTCCCTGTTGCGAGGTCAGACAAAATCATACAAAGTGGGCAAATCTCGTGGGTTTTCTCCGATGTGTACGGAAAATGAAGCAAGCCCGTTGCGGAGTCCCCCTCGTTTCTTGTTGCGATTCTGTGGGCTTTGGGCAGGGATAGCTGCAAGTTCGGTTAGTTCAAATCTACTACCTACAAGTACACCCTCAATCGTATTTAGTGTGGGTCTTTTAATAGTGTTACCTCAGTAATAGTGCAGGCCACACTAATTCATGGAAAACCGAAACGTTAACTAGAAGTGTAGATTTCGGAAATAGTGTGGCCCACACTGTTTTCTGTTTTCTAAAATTTCTGCCGTACACGGAAATAGTGTAGGCTACACTAAATACGATGAAGGGTGTACTGTTGGCAAGTTGCCCAACCGAATGCTTGTTTCTAATTTTTAGTTGGTCATAAATTGCTTCTCTTTTCTCAATCCCCTCTGGCTGGAAAATTTCCAAAGAAAAGCCAGGGCACCCATTGAAACACAGATTCACAACCTTCCACAGAATTTTCTTCATTACACCAAGAACCCCCAAACTCGCACACACAGACATCCTACTTCAGGCCAGATCCTTTACTCGTGCGGCCGGCAAACAAGTTCCTCCCGGCACTCGGCCATATTTTCTTCTCAATAATAATTCTGCCCACCCCTCCCCAAAAAAATGCCAACCACCAGAGACACAGAACACATACACACATAAATATGACAGGTCCAATTCCACCACGACAGCAAAATTCAATCAGGGCAAATCCCACCACCGCATCCATTTCCTCCCTGTCATATCGTCTCTCTTTTTGTTTTCTTTTTCAAAACCGGGACATGATGCGACATGCCCTCAATTTTTTTTTTCCTTTTTTCGTTAAGCTTTTCTTTTCACAGTCCCTAAATTCCCAGATCCCAAAACAGACCCAGAAATGTATTTTTCCCCCCCCCATCCCTGACCTTTCTTCTCAAGAATAATAAAAAAACCTGCAACTATGATAAAGAAAACTCAATCTACAATGGAGGGATGGGTATCCAGCAGAAGAAAAAACAGTCTGCTGGTTTTCTTAATCTTGCCAAGATCCCCACCCGCCCCCCGTGGAAAAACGGATACAAACGGCAAATACATACTTTACATATCGACATTGAGAAGGAAAAAAAGAAAAAGAAAAAAGAAAAGAGGTCAAGCATGACTCTCCCAGCAGCTTCAAAATCCCTCGTTTTCTTTTACGTTTCTTCTCTTCTTTTTTCACCCCATTTCATTCCTTTAATTATGTTTTTTTTTCTTTTTCTCTTTCAAATCTTATCTTTTCAGTCCCTGGCATCTCCATTTTTTTCTTTCTTTTTTTTTTTTTTTTTTTTTTCGGCCATCACATTTCAGGCACGGTCTTTTGCCAAGACACAAAAAAAAACAAAAAGGGGATTCTTGGGATTCGATCCCAGTATCAAAATCATACAGTCATCTTCTCAAAGTTTGTTTTCAACCAATTCGGCTTTTTCTGTTTTTTTTTTTTTTTTAATCAGATTTTTTTTTTCGGTTGGCTTCCTTTCTTTTCCCTCCCCGACCCCCACTTCCTACTTTTCATCTTTCCCCAAAATCATAGCTGGAACTGAAACCAGACTCTAAACCTCAGCCTGAAAGAAACCACCTAAAAAACCATAAAGAGACATCCATAACCAACCTTAAAACCAAAAAAAAAACAGACACACAAAACAAAAAAAAGCAAGCAGCAGAATTTTCCCGCTGCACATTTTCTTCTCAAATTTCCCCCCCCCCCTCCCTTTTCTTCAAAGAGCAAAAACAGATAAATTCATCATAGGCATCCCACCCGACTGAAAAAAAAACGAATCTACTTCGATGATCAAAAACCACCGATGGATAATCAACCGTGCATTTTCGGTTTCTGTTTCTGAAACCATGCTTTGATCCGATGTCTCTCTCTTTTCCTCCTCACTCTTTTATCCTCACTCTTTTTTCTCACACTTCTTCTCATATAAATCTATCAGTCTATCGAGATAGCTTTCCTCTCCCTTTCTCATCAGCATACCTCAGATAGCTATCCCCCCTCCCAGCCCAAATAGAAAACCCCTACCAAAATATGAGCGCGGAAACGTCGACCCGCACGCTTCCTCATCAGCATCACAGGCAGAATACAAGCCATCCATTTCCACGTCATATGAATTCTTCTGTTGATCAAAATTTCAACCGTTCCTTTTCGTTCTTCCAACGCCACGAAGGAAACCGATTAAAAACGAGAGACGTCGCGGCTGGATACCCTCCAGTCATCTCCCACTCGCTTCGACGTTTTTATAGATTCAAGCGCTGCTCACGGGCACCGTACGACTCTTCCTCCCGTGAGTGTTTGGAGAATGGTCGTCGGGAAGCGAGTACAAACTATCCATTTCCCTGTCAGCGACCGCTTCTCCGCTTTCCGCTGCTTCGTCCGTCGCCCGACGGAGGCGCTTGCGGCGTTCAGCTTGCCTGGGGTTACAGACCGATGCCAACAAACAGTCGGTAAACATAAAAGAAAGCAAAAACTCACTTCCAAAATACCCGCTGCATCTCCGTTACTGGTTGCAGCATAACGGGATGTTCGAGCGTCGGGTGCAGGATTTTGTGGAAGAAAACGTCGAAACGGTTGGCAGGGCAAGGGAAATATATCTCGATATATCGTTTCGTATGCATCTATCTGTATGTCCATATTTTTATTTCTGTGTTTTTTACTTGCGCTTGGCTTCCTGCCAGTCCATCCCCGTGACGGAAGAAACCGCCAGGGTCGGGAAGCACATTGCCACTGCAATCATCATCAGCCTGTTCAAAACAAAATCGAAAAAGAAACCTCGATAACCCTGTCGCCAACACACCGGCTCGAAAACAGCGATTCCAACAGTTGAACAATAGAAACCTGATGTTTAAACAAAAAGCAGAGTGGGGGAGCATCATCGATAAGAAAAAAAACACTCAGCACCTTCGCGTGGAAACGGAGATGGGAGGGGTGGTCGCTGGGACTCTCTGCGCCAAGACGGGCGCGACTGTGGCTCGCACAGCGCGCCTAGTCTTGCTGCGCACCGGGATGAGCCGAGCGGACCTGCACACTTCAGTCCTCATCAAAGTTTTTTTAGCAAACGGTTATTTTTCCAGACGGAGCAAACAAAAAAAGAATTGGAGTTGTGGAGAAAAAAGCCCCGAGGTTGTTCGAACCACCACCAACTGGTAAGGCAGGTGAATTTCATCATTTGGGGAGAAAGGACTTCAAATAGGCGCTGGGGCCGCACAACTCAGCACTCCTAATCAGGGCTGCGTAAGCCAGATCGCGGCACGGATTGGGGAAACTCCATGCACGCCGTCATCGCCCGAAATCGACCCCCAGAAGGTTCAAGAAAGCTCGCGCGAATTCGTGAATAGCTGAAAAGAAGCCGACCTCACGCTTGAATCGCAACTGTGATTCGAAGGGGCAGCCCAGCATACGAGATCGTCGAGCAAACGAAGCGTCGAGAAAAAAAAACAGAGTGTGAAGATGACGACCCCCGAATGGAAAGGTGAGCTGCGGGATGGGGGGGTTTATTGTTCGCTACATCGCTGATTTTTTTTTTGGGGGGGGGGGGATCTGCACCATGAGATGTTGGCATTAGAATGAGTGCATGGATGTCCATAGCTTTGAGGAACGAGGTCTCCATTGGATGTCTGACATATGTCAGCCGTAGCTTCTTCGAATTGCCGATCAACAACTCGGCTGGCCTTTTTACAGCATGATGAAATTCTGCAAAATGAGGAGATGGCCTTCTGCTGTTTGTGTTGTTTTCCCATGGGTATTGTGTTCAATTCCATCTTTGATCGTTATGTTTTTTTCTTTTCCTGCCGTGAAAAAAAAGGTCTCTTCGAATGGAGCATGAAATACCACGATGGGACGAGACCGTCCGAAATGTCTGCACAAGATGTGGATCCAGAGAAGATGAAATGGCTGGACAACGTTCTGAAGAACTACATGACAGACTTCAACGATCGGATGAAAGAAATCACCCAAGTTTTCGAAGATGGGGAGAATTCCGATGCCTCCATCGCAGAAAAAGTCGCTCTGTTGGATGAGCTGCAAGACATCGTCGAAAGCGTGGATCATGCCAAGAGTGAGGGGTTTGATGTGAAGTGCTGAGAGTGGGGTTTCTTTCTAACCCTAGCTTTTCTTTCTGAATCTAGTTAATATGTATAACCCATGGATGGTGTCCGAGGATTGAACTGAGAATTCATCGATTTCCAACTCAAGCAATTTCTTGAGGGAGGAAAACGAACGCTGGGGTGCTAGGATTGGAGCAACGGAGTTGTGTGTAGCGTCGGTGTGGGGGAAGCACCATCCTGAATTATCATCTTGAGAATGGTGTGGAATTCGATGCAGATTTGCATACGATT
Organism: Bryopsis sp. KO-2023; assembly: GCA_030272585.1. Classification (NCBI taxonomy): domain Eukaryota; kingdom Viridiplantae; phylum Chlorophyta; class Ulvophyceae; order Bryopsidales; family Bryopsidaceae; genus Bryopsis; species Bryopsis sp. KO-2023. The sequence continues at coordinate 2,676,692 of BSYQ01000007.1, read as the reverse complement.
GGAGGGTTATCCACTCTGATAACCATTTTAGAGTGCCCGCATGCCATCCTTCGTCAGAAAGCGGCAGAAGTTGTTTCAACCTGTGTTCAAAACAATCTTCCTGTCCAACAGGTATGTTTTGCTGAACTTCAGTGTAATTGATTCAACAGAAGGGGAAGGGGGGGGGGGTTAAGAATTATAATTATGCACTCAGCCTTAATGTTTTAAATTCGGGAGGAAAGAAAAACCGCGTTTTGGCATAAGAGAGAAAAGCGCATCGCTGTTCAGCAATAGGATCTCATTGTCAGTATTCCCTTTCTTTTTCTGTTTTTTTATTTTTTTTGGAGGTGGAAAAATGAAAGAAAAACGGTGTTTTGGATTTTTTTGCAGTGGTTCCGTGAGTCTGGAGTGTTGCCTCCCTTGATGAAGCTTTTGACGGACGAAAACGATATGTGTCGATTGAGGGGCTGGTTGGCGATCAGCTCTTTGATAAGGAACTATCCGGAGGGGGAAAAAATATTCTTGTCGGCAGGCGGAAGCAGGCTGCTGTTGGAAGCTGCCAGCTCCCAAAATGACAAGATAAGACGGTGAGGTGCATTGGTGGTGTTCACTCATTGGAGCGGTTCTGACCTGGAAACAGATTTTTGCTCATTAAATTCGAACGATTCAATATCATCGATACGATGCCATGCAACTGGGGTTTGATTGCAAAAAAAATTCTAAGATTGGCTGTATTGTTTGTGAATACCCGAATCTCAGTCCATTTTGCTGCAATTTTGTTATTGCACAGGACCTTTCGATTGCTTTCTGAAGGCAGTTGCTGAACAATCGTATTTTTCTGGTGTGTGTGTGTATGTGTGTTTTTTGCTGTGGTGTCCAGGCGAGCTCTGTCTTTGATGCAGTATGTTCTCAGGGGGGAATCTAGAAAGTCTGTGTTAGATAGCGGGGGGGTCGAGATTGCAATGGGCGCCCTGGATTCCGGAAATTCTGAAGTTCGGCAAGCCGCTCTGGGAGCGTTGATCGAAGCAGCAGAAGATCGTGATGGAAATGTGAAAGTCAGACAGGTCGGAAACATAAGAAAGAAAGGCTGAAATCGATGCAGTATGCGTTCATGTCTGCCACTTGGTCGATTTTCAGCGATTTTGTATCACTCTTTTCTTTCTCTCCTGGGATTCCAGTCACTCTTTTCTATCAGGGATGCTGTGCTGTTTTTTTTTTCAACTTTTCCCAGATGTGGATGCAGAGCATCAAATTTTTGTAAACTTTGTGTGTGATTTGCAGGCGGGTGGTTTATTGGAAAAAACCACCCAAATTCACAAGAGACTGTCCGATCTTCCAAACAACGAGAAGGAAATGTTCCTGGAGGAAATGGAAGCTGCCGAGAAGCTGATCGAATCATTACACCAGCCGTCGAGCAGTCGCTCCTCCCAGCAACAGCAAAAGTGCACCGCTCTATCGCTGGCTTGATGGCGTCCAAAGGAGCCCATAGAAGCACTGTGTATTTCTTTGTTTTTTTTTTTCATTTTGATGAGAGGCAGGGAGGGATGTAACATTTCAGGGATTGCTTTGATATCTTCCGGAATATTTTATGTGTAGAAAGAAGATGTTCTCAAAACCACAATTATTCGAAAAGAGAGAGAGGTGCTGTTTCTTTGTATTGTCTATATGATTCAAGAATTAACCACCCATACATCATCCTGATTTATTGTTGGGTATCATATCCATATCTTCTTTTCTGCACCCCAAGTCTTTCAATGAATGTCACATCGATGTATGCAAACTTTCATGAGTCATGTTATCCTATTGTAAGATTCCAGTGCCAGCAGCAGAACAGTTCCTCCTTTCCAGTTCCACACCGCTTTTATTCCCAAACTTCTTTTCCTACTTCCCTAATTTGCTCTGAATGAACTTTGAGAAGGTCAGGTTTTTGCTGACATCATATTACCAGTTTCGAAATTTAGCAAGGCGTTTCGCATATTGGCTGTGTTCCCTTTTCCCACTTCCAAGGACCACCACTGTTTGGAATCGATATTAATTCATCCGAGTCCACCACAACCCCGTTTCGTCGAAAGAAATCGTTCGCGGCTCGGAAACCAAACTTCCGCCTCCACGCTTTACAACAAGCTTCTCACACCCTTTCCCAAGCCACGACGAAACAATCTCTTTAGGACCAAAGAATTCCTGACGAAAGCTACAAAAGTGTACAAGCATGTAACAGATCCCCCCTTCTGCGCTCGTTCAACCGAGCAAACGAGGCTCAAAGACTTCGACGGTTTTTTCAAGTCGAAAACATGAGAACACAAAAGCACGTGAAGAAAACGTTCCGTTCCACGAACTCATTTTTTCTAAGGAAAAATATCATGCGCGAAAGAAAAGCTTTTCACAAACCTTTGAACGGAAAGAGAACGAAACGAACTCGAGAATATATTATCCCGGGGTGGGTTCGAACCACCACACCACAAGGGTGTCCCTCCGAAGGGCCGGGACGTTTGGAAGGACCCCGCATTCCCTATCCCCAATTATAGATCACGCGCCCGGAACCTTTTTGACGGCTAACCCCACCGGGTGATTATAGCCTCTCGCCTTGTTCCTAATGGGCTCACTATGGCCGTCGAAACGGGAGTGCAAGGTACTCGGGGGGTCGGTCCTTAGAACTTGCCGGGTTCGAACTCCCGTCGACTCTTTACACCCAGAAAGAGGAGCGAGCTACATGACGCAAGGACCTGGCGAGATCGATTCGAGCGCACGTATCAGAAAGTTGATTGACCATGATTAGTGAGATCGGGTCGCTTCATTCATTCCATTTTACGTTTTTCCTCCTGACGTTTTTGGTTTCGTGCGGGATGATGCGATTTCCCGACGCACACGGATCATCCGATCATCCGATTTGATCTTGATCCCCATAATCTAGGATTGAATTTTAGCCCTCGTCGACAGCGAATCGCTGCGCACTGCCGTTAATCTTTACTCTCTGCATGTAATTTTTGAATTGGTTTGGTTTACTCTCTGGTTCCAAACTCACACTCTCCCTGTCCTGTAGTGTACTTCTCATACTGATCACCCTGACCTTTAGAGACTGGCTGAACCCAGAATCAAAACATTGTGGGCCCATTACCCCATAAAAACCCCTCTCGCCACACACATCCCTTCTATTCTAGGTAGCATGTACATCAGTCGAGCTTACACATCCTTCACCCTTCGTCGCCCCCCCTACCCCCAAACCCAATGGCAAAAATCTGTGCGCATCAGAGAAATCACAGATAGCTACACTTTACTCAATTTCGAAAAGGCAAACAATACTCCCACAATCTTAGCCACAAGGGCACCCTCAAAATCGCCCCAACATCTTGATCCACCCTCAATGCCGCTTACCTCTCTACGACTCTTCCCCAATTTTCTTGACACCACTACCACCATGATTATTATTTGGGGGTCCAGCTTTTAACACACCCTTCAAAACCTCTAGACAGTCTTGGCTGCCACGGTCATTCATTGGCAAACCATTGAGCGTTTCGACGAGAAATGCACAATCCGCCTTCCATTGAACCTCCCACCGCTCCATTCGCTCCTCATCCCAGTCTTCCCCCACAGATAGCCCCTCAAACACTGGGCCCAGAACTTCACTGAAAGTTTGAGCGACCCCCGAAAAGATTTCTTGCATCTGAGAGGATAGCAGAATCGGCGTGAGGACTCGGGAAAGGATCTGCAATTGCTTGGCCATCTGTTGGACGGTTTGACTAGGCTCAATGACGCCGGTGGGATCTTGGATGTCTTCCCCCCATCGAGGGGCCGTTTCTGAGAGCTGCCGAGTGCTGAGCAGGAGCCGCTCCTTCATGATGGCCACGAGTTTGGCATGTATACCATCCAGATGGGTTTGCAAGTCCTGGATAGGTCAGAATGAAAGCAAGGTTGCTGTAAATGAAGAAAATTAGAAAACCCACAATGGGGAGGCGTGTGCTGGAAAGGAAATCGATTCTATGAAACCTGTCTGTCATGCAAGCATGGGGGCTAACGTTCATCCACCGCACCTGTTTAAGCCTCTCCAATTCCGGTTCGAGAATCGCTCGCCGCGATTGCCCTTGTTCCTTGAGCAATAGCGATTTGATAGGCTCATGCAGCACCAAAAAGAGTGCCAGACACTGGCTGCAGAGCGCCAGGTGCTTGGCCGTGATGGACTTCAATCCCGACTGGCGCATCGCCTGGGCTCCCAGCACCAGCTGGCAGCTCCGGGCATTGAACAATGTCGAGAGCTCCACGATCCGTCGGCCCGTTTCCGTGGCAAAATCTGGCAATGCATTATGGAACAGGAGATATTCGTTCATCATGAGAATTGTTTTCTGGGCTGTGGCCACGATTCGGAAATCTTGCCCGTTCGCATGGAGAGTGGTTATAGCTGAGAGGGGGTCTGAACCATTACGCATGCTCACCAGTCTCCTAGCAAGCCAATCCAAATATCAGTCGAAATCTGGACGGACACATGTTCAGCAGCAACCCAGACCCCTCCATCAATCCTCCCATTCACGATGAAAGCTTGAATCGAAGAACTCACCTGATCGGGGGATTCTGTTCACCGCCGTTCGACTCCCCACTACAGCTTGCGGTTTCGTTGGATGTCAGTCTATCGACTACGGATTGACATTCCTGTCCAACATCTGCCAGCGTCCAGGGCTCTTGTTCCAGAGCTTCCTGCAAACTGGCCACGTTTTGGGTATGTGCAGCTTCCAGATGAGCCTTGCATTGCGCCTGATGGGAACAATCCACCATTGAAATCGCATGCATTTTTTTTTTAACTTAAAAAATACCCACCATGCGACAGCACCAAAAGTACATCTATGCACCCCCCCCCCCCCCCCTCCCCTCGCTCAAAAACATCACTTCTAAAAATTTTTCAAAAAATTTGTTCTAGAAAATAGAAAGAAATTTCGCTGGATGCAACAAAATACCTCAAGAGTTCGGCCACACCTGCAGGACACTGCTAAGCTTGGCAACCGGACGGACATTGTAAAATGTCGCCAGATCGATGCATTCTTGACTGAGATCCACCAGCTCCAGCAAATCTGCCATGCTTTGCTGAACTCCCAGTCGGGTCATCATCGTCTTGGCCCATCGATTGTGCATGGTCTCCACCAAAACTTGGAGGATATCCACGGCCATTCGATCGATGGCACCCTTGTGCCTGTTGAAACAAACCAGCAGCACAAATTCCTCTCAACACGAAGCTGCAAACGACGGTGGAAATTCAGCCACTTTTCCTAGGATTCATGTTGCTATTTTCGGACTGCACAGAACAAAGCAAAAGATAATTCTCCCAGGTTGATGGTCTGTCTTGCAACCACAGCTCCCAAATGACGGGAGCGATCACCAGTTATCTAAAAATAGAAAAGAAAAACAAAAATGCCTTCACACTCCCTTCCACCCCCACAAAACAAAGAAAAAATATCCTAACATTAAAACAATCAAGCAAAAAGAGAGCAAAAATCTGCTGCTGCCTCTTTTTTTCCCCTGAAGTTATTTTTCTCACCCCGTCACCTTTCCTTCTGTCGCGATCTTCGCAATCATGTCGCTCATGCGTACGAAATGCTCGCAGCAGGCCTCCCCGACAGCCAGACATGCACCCATCAGCTTCAAGAAATGTTCCGCCGTGAGGGCTTTCAATTGATCCCCCAATGATTGCGTCTGCAAATGGCTGGCGGCCTCCCCGTCAGACACCGAAGCACACACCATCGGAGGCAGCAGAATCTCCATCACAGACCGGAGCGCCGATTTTAATTGGTCGATTCCAGAAGCTCTGATTTGAGAGAGGACGCCTGGAGGATAACCGAAATCCTTGATGCTTGCTAGTGTCAAGAGAACTGCTTCAATAAAAAATACAGCATTCTGGCAGCAGAGATGTCGCCATTCAAACTGCACTCACCGGATAACGTGCCAGTTTTGCCGAGGCCTTGCAGAAGCGAAAGCAGCGAAGCCTGGAGATCCTCCCCAGAATCTGGTTCAGATGCTGATGGAGTTGGCAGTCGCTCCGTTAAACCTAAGACCAAGCCTTATATGATCAATAGGCAGACTATGATTTCTGGGTAACTTTCATCATATCGCTTTGGGTGGGGAAAACGGGGTCACCAACACACCAAAAAATTCCCAATGCACCAAAAATTTTCCAATGCGATTTTGATAGTGCGGGAGCAACAAACCCTCACTTTTGTTTCAACGAAGAACGTACACTCACGAATTTTCCTTCTGTTGCTCAAAGTTTGAGACATCTATTGTTCGATTTAAGGGCCAAGTCCCCCCCCCCCCCTTCTTCCCCCCTGTGTTCTGGCTCTGCCTACCAGAGCGCTCCAGTGCATTCATCGCTGCCGAATGCACCTCAGTGGAGGATTGCTTCCAGCGCATCAGCTCCACAAAATCTCCCACCATCGATTCTGTGATGGAGGTCGTCGCGTTTGCCAAGCTGCTGGGGAGATGCCTCAAGCAGTGCAATCTGGACAGGTCTTGATCGGTGCATTGGAGGTGGAGGTTGTCCAGCAGAGCCAGCGCTGACGAGTAGTCTCTCCCCAAAACCAACAGATGCAACGCTTCTTGGGAATGCACAACAGCTTCCACTACCTAAAATCGATGCAAAAAAAAATCGACGCTCAACAAAAGAGGAGACTGGCGCGATATGCCTACCTTGGTCCAATCCGATGCAACCAGAGAGCTATATTTCGCAAGCCATTGAAGAACGCTTCCTTTGATCTGATTTCATTTTTCTATTTTTATTTTATTTTTATTTTTATTCTTATTTAATTTTTTTTTTTTTTTTCTTCCTCAATGGACAAAAATGTGCATTTGCAGGTGACCATGCATTGTAGATCCACCGCTGACCCACCTGGAGCATTTCCACGGCTTCCTTAAGATTTTCTCTTCGTCTGTTCAGGGTCTGAACCTTGCGCGCACGCTCGCACAGGCCCGAGTTCACGATGTCCATACCGTGCCGAAGCCCCCTGATTTCCTCAAGAGTTTCTGCCATCGACATTCGCAGGCTCTGCAGAGATTCAGCAGCCTCGAAGAAGGAATCCGATCGGGCAGCTATTTCGTTCAGCAGCTCCGTTTCTACGATGTCCTGGCGACATGGAAAGAAGGAAAATATATATAAAAAATCAAGCCACAACGTGTTGTTTATTGTTCTAAAACTCGATCCTGATCAGAAAAGGAAAGGGAAAAAAATAAAAAAATTCAGCATTTGGAAAGATCCGCGCAACTTCTCGCTCCTGATCATTACAATGCTTTTCACACACACACCAAAACCACCCTCATCTTACACAAATTGATCAGGAGATGGCCTTTCTGTCAAGAGCTGTGGCTACATTACCGATCGATCAAAAGAAAGAGAAAGAAAGAATATAAATCGATTAAATGATTGAAAGTCCTGCCGGAACCTCTTTTCCAGGGGCTCACCAGGTATCCATTCTGAGTCTCCAGAGCGACTGATTTTTCCTCTTCAGTTTCCCCCTTCACCACTTCGTGAAATGTTTCGGGCCTGGGACCCACAGGCAAAACAACAAAACTCGTTTGAAGGATCGTGAGAAATCCCCTCTGTTAAAAAAAAAAATCGAGAATTTTGGAAACCCCCGAACGGCGGGTGGGTTTGGATGGGGCTGTTCACCTTGTCATAGAGAAATCCTCTTGGAAGTATAATGTTGGAACTTGTCTCAATGCTTGGACCAACCCCTCCCCCCTCAAAGCGCTGGGTCCTCCTGCAGGTTCAGTGATCGAACAAAATCTATTTCACTAGGTTGCACATTTTGGAGAACGGGGTGCAAAATTGTCAGACTCAGGAGTTCAGGGAGGTTTATAGCCTTCCACCCAAAACTTTTCCAGCTGGAGAAATAAAATGAATTATTTTTTCAAGTTCCTGTAAAGAACCAAGGGGATGCTCGCCCCGGTGCTGGACAATACGATATAATTCTCCTGCACTTCGGAAGCGACCTTTCCCTGAATCTATCGCGGAAGTTTCGAACCCATCACTCCCCCCCGAAAATGGCGTTTCCGTGATGCGCATCGACGTCGACGTACCGGGATCCCCTACGTTCAACCTTCTCGCGGAGTCTTCTTTCAGTTGGTGACGCGCTTGGTAGAAGCGATCGTGGAGGCTCGAAGTCCTCGTCAAGTAATTCGCGAAATCCACTCGAGTGACGTCTCGAAGCACCCCTGGAGCGATGGGTGGTGGGACCTCATTCCATCTTCCCTCCGACCCCACCCCAGGCCAACACAACAAGTTCAATGACGAAATGGAGGACAGACTGCCCGTTCCTGGGTTGTTCACCACCGCCACGAGGCCCTGCCCAGCCGTGTATAGACTCCCATCGCTCCCCGCTTTTCTGCGCGGCGAGGTCGTGTAAGTGTTGAGGCCTTCGCCACCTCCTGCCGACATCGCGTGCACGGGCTTTCGTATGCACGTCGAGGTTTGGGTGCGAGCGGGTGTCTGTGCACAACAGTGGACGCTAGCTAGAAGTGTTGGTTCTTTTTTGAGGGTATGAGTCCACGTCAGTCGTAAAAATATCTCGCTGGAGGCGTTGGCTGCCAACGGGCCCCTGAAAAAAGAAAACAGGTGGAGTACCTCGTGGAAGCTTATCGGGGTTGTTTTTTTTCGCTTCTTTTTCCTTTTTTTTTCCTTTTTTTTGTTTTACAGCATTGACACCTCTACATGGGGGACGAACGAAACGGGACGACTTTTTGAATAGACGTCCCAAAGCCGACAGTATAAGCGTTTGGGCAAAAAAAAAAGTAAAAGGTCACACAGTCGGTGGGTACGGGTCTAGAAACAGAGATTGAGCATCTTTTTTCCCCCTCCTGTAGCAAGGTTTCGTGGGTCGTGATGGGCTTTCCGTCGCTGGGGGACAAGGCGTCGTGCCACGAGATGGCGGTCGACGAAACGTGTGGTGGGTGCGGGTGGAGATGCGAGTGCGTTTCGTGCTTGCCCGACAGCAACGACGAAGCGTGGAGCAGGTGTCGATGCACTTGCCAGTTCTGGGTGATATCGTGCTTCGTGGTGTCCGTGGGCTTCAGCGTCCTCATCTATTTCTCCATAGTTTATCGGCGCTGGTTGTTGTGCGTCCTCTCGACTCTGGGCCTCGTCGCGTCCGTGGTGCTCTGCATGATGTCGTTGGCGATCAAAGGAAAGGCATGCTCCCTCCCCGCCGCCGCATCGTTGGTCCTCGCGTTCTTGGTGCCCGCGGTGTATAGCTGCCTGTCGCGACTGCAGGGAAATGGCCACGGCTGTGTGGGTCGGTTGTCGACAAGAGATGGACTGAGAGGACGATCTCGACTGTGCGCTGGCTGTGGAGCGATTTTTCCGCTGTCGTCCGGTTTGTGTCTTTGGTGTCGGGCTGCGGATCAGCAGAGACGCTCCACGACTGCGACGCCAGCGGAGCCTTCGCAGCCCTCAAAGACGTCGGACGCAACCGTCATTGTATTTCCTGGAGGAGAAGTACAGCTTGGCGTTATGGAGAAAGAGGTTGACGAATCATTGGATAACGAACGACGTGTGCATGACTAAAAATCTTACGGGAAAGGAGCTGAACGGCAGTTTTTTTGAAAGAGAGGGACCGAATGTGCTTGAGAGGAGGGGCCACAGCAACCCAGGGGGTGTGGGTTTGGGTGGATCAATCAATGAGGTGTCTTAATGAAAATTGGAGGGAGGGGGGGGGGGGTCAAGAGAAGGGACGAACTTTACTAAGAAAAAAAAGGGGAAACAAAGGCACATTTTTGTTAGAGAAAGGAAAAAAAAAACAGACATTGACTAGGAGAAAAAGGAGGGAAAAGAAAGCCGTGTTTTTGTTTTTTTTTAGGAATGGACTAAGCTAGGCAGGGTGGGGCTTGCACCTGCATAGGGGGGAGAGTGCTTTTTTTTTGTGTTTTTCCAGCATTGAAATGGATCAAAGTTGATTTAGCAATACGCAAGCCTGCCGACTTTTTTTTGGGGGGTGGAGGGGGTCGATGCGGTGACCTATGAATTTCTTGAAAGGAAAAAAAAAATGCTTTTAGATATGCTGCACAGCACTTGTTGGAACGGAGGGTTAAAAAATGTAGACAAGTTGAGGATATGATGGAACTGTATGCACAGAGGTTGAAATTACGAGGTTTAAATCGACATTTGGAGCTGCAGTCTGGACCTGATAATACCTTCTGTGTGTGTAAATACTAAATTGAATTCAGATTAGTTTATTTTATTTTCCATGGAAACGTGTTATAGGCTGTGTATCCATATTCATCTGGCCTAAATTTGCACAATACAGCATTTCAGTGAAATAGGTAGCTTGAAATAGGTAGCTTAACATTCATAGAGGCCTCAAAAGATGGAACATGACACCAAATCAAGAAGGGGAAAATGAAGGTGCTTTCCGACGCAAGCCTTCCGGTTCCTATCCATTGGATGGATTAATAGTCAAATACTTTTTCAGCACCAATTTCTGTATTTGTTTCTGTTTTCTATCTATGATTCAAGGCCTGGTTGGCCATATTCTGTTTCTTTTTTGAAAATCTATGACTTCCATGGAACTCTAAATTCTGGTTTCTTAAGTGGAACTCTATTTAACCAGACAGAAATGGGTTGTTGTTTTTTCTAAGGCAAACCAACCGTCTCGACAGTCAGCAGCTGAACCCAGAGGCATTTCTGCACAGATCAAGGGTCATTTTTTGCTCTGAATTTAACATGGGAAGCAATGCAGATATCCATTTCATCTAAATCAAGGTGTGCCCAAACAACATAACCAGTTTTTTTCGAATCATCCCCACACTAAATGGCACCAGAATATGCAAAAACCACCATCAGGGATGCAAAAAATGAGGACGCGTACTTGAGACTTCCCCTCCCTAGTGTCAAATGGTTACCTTTCTTCAGGCAATGAGCGAAAGTGTCGAATGCTCAATCTCTTTCTTCAAGGCGAAATGTCTGCGAAAACTAGCCCCCATGGTGACACGTCAAAAACCCAATTCATCGAAGCATCAATCAACCATTTCGGAGAAATCTAATCCCCGCACAGATTCTGGGGCATGGCATTTTTTTTTTCCTCGAACAATTCAATGTCCAGTCCGCACGTTTTTTTTATCATCCACTGTACAATCTCAATGTTTTTTTTGGTACTTGCCCCCCCCCCCCCCTCTCCCTCCCATTTCTTTTCCATTTTACACATTGGCACTTCCAATGCTATATCTTTTAGTTTCTTTCCCCCATTTTTCCACCCATCATTTCATGAAGACATGGGTTTAATTTTCTCCACAGCTCATTAACCCCCCAAAAAAACCCGTTTAAGTGCGATCAGCCATTGAATCATGCATCCAAAAAGTTGGCAGCCATCAAGAGGTCCAACGCCAGAACGGGTTCGACTTTGAATTCAGGGATGCTCCTTCTGGGCGAGCTTTGGTGGTGCAAGTGATAATAGAAGTATTTGCAGACCTCCTCCAGTACGGGGCCAGAAATCTCTCTCAGCTCGATCTCGTGACTTTCGCTTTCGGTGAACACACCGTCGGCGCTCAGCATGTTGCTGATGGTTTTGGAAACGCAGGCGGCCTTGTAGTCGATGACCATCTCGAAACCATCGCTGCTCACCAGTTTCACCTTATCCCGCGCCATGTTTTCTCAGCTTGCGAACCTGGATGTGTCGAGCAGGTGCAAACCTTCTTGAGCGCGCAGATTCTTTACGTGGCCATCAGTCACGTCAACAACGAAATTGGAATGATTTCCTCATTTGGCTCGATTCACCTTTTTTCTGTTCAAGGTTTCCGCCCACACAACCAGTTCTTGCCACGTCCACGCACAAAATCAACACCCTAGGTATTTTTGAACTGAAATTGGCAAACAAGTCGCACTAAAATACAACACAGATGTCGCCATTCTTGAAGAACGGGACGCCACCAAGCTGATGGCGGCGTCCAAACAACAACCCCCCTTCAAAAAAATGAAACCATGGTCATCATGACCAAAGAACCACAACAACCTGCTTCGCAACAATTGTGACCCAGAGGGTCAGCGAATCCTCGAGATTTGGGGTTAGCATTGCATCTGTTTCAGCGGTGGAAGGGGGAGAAAATCTTGGATTTTATATTTTTGACAGGTGGGCTTTGGCGGCTGTGTTACGAGCCTGTGGAACATCTTGTTTCAGCATTTTCTCGTTGACTGGTCAAAGGGAAAGTTGTACTCCTGATGCTATGATACAAGCACAGTACATGTAAAAGAAGATTTTTTTGGGGGGGGGTTGTCGGTGGTTCTAAATAGGAGAACTGCCAGCGGCTAGTTCTTTGTATCTTTTTTCTTGTGCTCGTTCTGAACAAATGGCGGCTGCAGGAAACGACGCTCATCGCACAACATATCATGACGTTTTCGTTGATTGTTTTAAATTATGTTTGTTGCTGCACAGTCTGACTTGACTGTTGGTAGCTGTATGGTAGCTTGAGTGGCTCCTGTGATACACCACAGCATATGGTGTTTACTGATAACAGCTTACACCATTAAGCTTTCGAGCTTTTCTCGTCTTTTTGACGAAATGGATGTGTTGGCCACCTTCAGGGCACTTTGGTTGACCCTCTGTCACACGATCCATTTGCACAAAAAAAAAACCCATCGAAATTCCCGTTCTAATGGCAGCTAGCTAGTCGTCGAAGGCTGCGTGCCTTGAACACCATTCCAAACATTCCGGTGCAGATAAAAACTTTGATTGTCGGGACAGGTGACATGTGATCAACAACCTTTCAAAGTCTTCCAACCCCCCCCTATCTTGCAGACAGGCCACAAAATGAACAGCTCTCCAATCTTCAGTGTTGTGGAGGTGCAGTCTCAAATGTCGTCGTTGATGGCGTCAATTGAGGTACTTGCTAGAAATATGTTGTAATCATAATCATAATTACAACCCACAGCAAATATATTGTAAACTTTACTCAATATCAAAATGCATATCCTATACACATGTGTCCCACCGTTTTTTCTCAGTTTGATTTTTATTGATCATTGTAATAGGAAAATGTCTCTCCTACACAATGTAATTGATGTTTGTTTGTTTTCTCAGTTTGAATTCCTATTGGGCCCCCCCCAATGAGGGGTAATGATGCTCCTTGTAACACTCTGGTTGTATGATTCTTTTTCCTTTGTTTAGGACACCATTGGGAACCTCAGGAGAGACATAGCAGCGACTCGAACAATCAATGTTGGTCCACCCAAGCCATCCAAGAGATATGGCAATCGACGTGGTTCAGACACAGCCACGATCAATAATCTACGCCATCATCCTATCAAGACAACGCCATCTTTGCCGGCTTCATTGCACAACTCTTCACTAAGGGACGCTGTTCATTTGGGCGGCTACTCCCCGATCTCTGAGACATCTCCACAAATCGGGGCACACTATGTGAGGGAAAAGCAGTTTGCAGCTGACGCAAATCTGAAAAATGGTCCATACATGGAATTGTGTCCCACCACACTTCTGCACTGCTGCAAATAGATTTATTGGATGCTTCGTGGAACCGGGGTATAAAAGCCATTATCCCTAGGATTATGGGTGAATGATTTCTGATATTTTCTGTGGCAGCAAACACCCATTTTTGAGGTCCCAGAAAGGTCGCGAGGATATCAAGAGAGGGACGCGCAACCAGAGCTGACCTTGCCACTGGAACACCAACCAGGACTCCAGTCAGTCATGGATGTCATGAAGAGCACGATGGGTGAGTTTCAGCGCTTGAACTCTCTAACAAACCAGCAAGCTCTGGAAATTCAGCGGCTCCAGGATGGGCTCACTCGCATCGGAGGACAAGAGAATTCTATCCTTGATCTTCAAGCTTCAATTGAGCAGCTCATGTCGTGGTCGAAGCATCAAGAAGATTTGAAGGGCAATATAGAAACTCTCCAAAAGGAATTCACAGAGAGCTCCAGTTCCATTTCTGATCTGAGGGCGGTGATATCAACTGTTGAATCAAACATGAGAGAGCAACGCGAATATTTGACGGACATGAAAGAGCGCGTGGAGGCCGCCACAGAGGCCGTAAGCTCTGTTGGTGAGAGCAAACAAACCTTGGATCAGTTGACGCTTGCCATACAAGAAACGACTGAGTGGAGTGCTTCCCGCCAAGATGTGGAGGATGTGCTCGAGATCGTCAAAAACCAATCTCAGAAAATAGTAGCTCTGGAGGAGGAATTGTGTAAACGCAATGCAGCATCTGATAGGGTTGAGAATATGGAGGTCCAAATAGACGAGCTCGCCGTCCGTTTTGAAGGCTTCCAAGACTTGATCAAGAGTTTGGAGAGCCGCCTTCCTGATACAACACTACTTGCAAGACGTCAGGATGAGCAGACGCTCAAGCTTCGCACCATATCTTCTCAGGTTGCAGAGCTTTCGGACAACCACGTTTGCCCAGGCGACATTCAATCGCTGATGTCCTTGATCGATGAAGTTGGCGGATGCATCCCAAGAGTCAAAGAACTGGACGAATCCCTTGCTAAAATCCAGCTCAAACAGAACGACCAATTTAAAGATTTGGAGGCACAGGTCGAATCCCTGAAAGAGCTCGCACGTTCAAACGACGTTGATCATGTTGGTGCCCAAGTAGAGCAGCTGGCCTCCAGCGCCGCCATTCTAGAGTCAGGGCAAACACAGATGGCAGCCAAAGTGGAAGCTATTTCCTCGGACCTCGTCAGTCGTTCAGAATTTCAGGCTCTGGCAAATTCTGTGGAGGATATTTTGAGTTCTACGGAAGTGGAGAGCCTTAAAGCTGTGGTGAATGGGATTCAAAGCTGTCAGGTCGACCCAAAGCAAATAGAGTCTTTGGTTGCAGGACTGGATAGTTTGGATCGCAGATCGACAGCTAACACTGAAAGAATTGACGAGTTGGCTACTGAGGCTCTGTCCACTGCTAACAGCAGGATCGATGCAGTAAGTTCAGAGGTGGAGTCGCTTGTGTTTTTAAAAGAACGCCACAAAGAGAACACAGAAGCCATCCAGAGACTCGAAAAGTACAACGAACAGTGCAGTGGTAAACTCGAGACCCTTTCAAGTGGAGTCGACCGCTTCTATGCGGGAGCGGAAGAGTTGGCGTGCCTTTCTAGCGACGTCGATTGTCTGTTTACAAAAGTGGAAGAAATGTCGTCAGCGTCTGGGGATGCGAAGAGGTTTTCTAAAGGGCTTGAACAAATTGAGTCCATCCGCTCTAACCAAATGCGCGTTGAAGCCCTCACAACGGGCCATGGGAAAACAATTTCGGATCTATCTATACAAGTGAAGGAGTTATCAGAAAGTCAAGCCAGAAAGGGAGATGTTGAAAAACTCTCTGCAGAACTTTCGGCCTTGTCGAATTACAAAAGCCTAGAATCCTTGGAAGATATCGGTTACAGAATGGATCAACTGGCAGCATGCCAAGGTGAAAACCCTCTGCAAGTAGAAGATCTTCAGGAGAGTGTTCAAAAAATGGAGAGGAGCATGGAAAGTTTTGAGCGCTTGCAGGCTGTTCAGAATGACCAGCAAACCACGATTGCAGCCATTCTGTCGAAAGAGGAGAGAAACGGAGCATTGCTGGAGGAGCAGGCCGGTGCCCTGAGAAATCTGAGTGCCGAGCAGACTGCCTACACAAACAAAAGATTTGAAGATTCTCTTGACGATCTGTGGTGCAAGCTAGATGCCCAGGGTGAAGATATACAGGAGCTGAAGGATCGGGGTCAGGGAGACAACGAGATTGCAGGTGTAAAGGAGGAGTTGGAAAACTTTGTTGAGAAAGTGAATGCTGAAATGGAAAACTTCTCAAACCAGCTTTCAGACGCCAATAACAGACAAATATCGCTCGAAAACAAAGAGAAAGATATTCGCCTTGGCTTGAGGTCGCTAAAGAGTCAGGTATACTTTGCATCTGCGGCTCATGAAACTTCACAAAACTCACAATTCCCTAAACAAGATGGGAGCCTAAAGATTGTACACCTGAATGTTACAGGTTCGAGATGTGGACTGTGCTCTGGAAAAGAGCCTCAGCACAAAAGATGATCAAATTCACAAAGATCCAGACCAGAAAACACCCTTGCCTCCAGCCCACGAGCTGCGTGAGCATGATGTTGAGTCAGGTCTGCAAGATAATCCTCTCTTCGAAGAGCCCCAACCACGTCCCCCGCCCACCGTTTTGCCGACTCCTGCCGCCACCTGCATAGTCACATGCTCGAAAAACGCAGAAGTGAAAGCAGATTCTCCTGGGTGTCGTCCGAAGGATGATGGATGCAAAGGGGTCGAACCAATGGACAGCCAGATTTTGAAACAGTGTGAGTTACAAGATTGTGATGAAATCGGGGAGCACGTCACAAGACTTCCCAGTTTGCCGACCGTGGAAGAAGGCCAAGAGAGTTCTTCATCCTCTGAGGATGACGACTGTTTTCCTAGCTCTGAGGCTTGCTCCTTGTTAAGCCGAGAAGATTGCGAAGGCACCCTTGAGGAAGTTCTGGGGCTGACACTGGATACCCACCACTCACCAGAAGAGCAAACTGCAGTGGGCAATTCGTTGGGTGAGCTGGGCAGACGAGTGAAACCCACAATGGTTTCTCATGGGTGCTGTAATACCAAGGCTACGTAGCGCTGTCTGATTGATAGTGCACGAATTTTCGGAGCCCTATCTGTGTGATTATAGTACTGGGAAAAATAGTACTGTATACTTGGGTAGCGTTTTTATGTTATCAGTTTTTTTTCTTCGACCCCCCTCTGATAGAGGCTCGCTTGGATGCAGGTGAAACCAGCATGTCGTCGATCTCTTCGTCCACATTCACAGATCAACAGACACCAGGAGCGGTTTCCGATAACGACGACGACTTTTCGAACTTTTACAACCCTGATCAGGGCCATGACAACGTCGAGTCCAGCAGTCTGCTTCGAGGATCTTCCGTCGGCTTGCACTGTAACACCCCAACTCAATTCAAGAATCCAGCTTTCGACAAGGAATGGGGGCAGGAATAAAAGTGGAGCTGTGGCAGCAACATGAGGGCGAAATCAATCAGCGCTAGCTATCACAGTTTTTTCGGTTCGTTGTGTGTGAGGTGTGTGGGGGGTAGTCTGTAAACTGAGCAAGAAATCGGATGCTTGACCTTCAGCCCTTGATCGTTGGCTGATACTCGTCTCCTACTCAAGTGTAAACCGATTCCTGATTCCCGATTCCTGTACACAGAATAGATAGACGTACCAACCCCAGACGCCCAGGCCTTGTTAGCTGGAGGAACTCCCTGTGTCAGTAGTGTTTTCGTGCACAAAAAACGCTCAATGAAATCGGGTAGCATTAAGCGTTGCACTGCTCAATCGTTCTCATTAACATCCTCATCGCCTCCACAAGAAATCACGCATCCCTCCCACAGCGAATCTTACCCCGGCTGACGACTTTATCAGCCAGTAAGAGAGCGGCACGGGTTCCGTATTAACCACGCCAGCATGGTCGCGCTCGTATCATCTTTCGTCGGCCAACTCCCTTGCCGCCGTCACTCCACACCCAGCAGGACTTCGAGCTTTTTGGCCCCCGGTTCAAACTTCAGTTCAGCAGGTCGACCTCGCTCCCACGCCAGGAGGCTCCGATCAAGAACGAATGCTTTTCCCGTGGTGTCGCAACTGAAAGCTCTAGTGTTCGATTGCGACGGCGTGATCGTGGAGTCTGAAGGATTGCACAGGGAAGCGTACAATGCGGCTTTCCAAGAATTCAACATCTCATGTGATGGGGGGTCGTCGACCGTGATTTGGGATGTGGAGTTCTACGATGTTCTGCAGAACCAAGTGGGAGGAGGGAAACCCAAGATGCGATGGTATTTCAACAAACATGGGTGGCCGGTGTCCAGCGTGGTCGATAAATCACCAGAAACGGAAGAGGAGCAAGAAAAGCTGATCGACACCCTCCAGGATTGGAAATCGCAGAAATACAGGGATCTGATCGGGAGTGGCGAGGTTTCACCAAGGCCTGGTGTGCTGAGATTGATGGAAGAGGCGAAATCGAAAGGCTTGAAGGTGGGCGCAGCCAGATTTAATTTTTATTTTAATGTGGATGGGATGATTGCGCCAGAATCAACCCCTAGATGGTTATTATTTTGTTACATAACCAACTTGGCATGCTTTGTTAGTTGGTTTTATGTTGGAGCGATTGAGAAGTTGTGGGTAGGGGCATCGAATGCGTTTTCCAATAGATCGTTGAAATCTGACTGAGGATATTACAAAGCATTGCATCACAGTCCTCGAAAAATGCATGGTTGAACACATGTGATATAAGCCACTAAATTTTGGTTTCTTGAGAGTATTGGCTTTAAATATTGAGCCTTTTTTTAATACAAATATGTATGTCGATCGTTGTGGTGATGAGTCAAACCCATATCATGCCCCTTTTTCCATTGCTTCTCAAGGTTGCAGTTTGCAGCGCTGCCACGAAGGGCTCCGTCATTTTCACGCTGAACAATTTGCTCGGAAAAGATCGCTTCGAATCTCTGGATTGTTTCTTGGCGGGGGATGATGTCAAGGAGAAGAAGCCCAGTCCGCTCATCTACCAAGTTGCAACCCAGAAGCTGGGCGTCAAGCCGGAGGAATGCGTTGTGGTGGAGGACAGTGCCATTGGTTTGGCCGCCGCTGTGGGTGCGGGCATGAGATGCATAATCACATGCACAGGTTCCACCAAGAGTCAAGATTTTGAGGGGGCGGAGCGCGTCGTGGATGATCTTGATGGTCCACCGATGGTATCCATCGATGAATTTCTTTGAGAGAAAGGAAATTTCTTTTTTCGCTTTCATCGGGCCAGTTCGATTGCTTCCATTCGTTCCAAGAATTTTCCAAGAGTTTTTTGTTTGGAATTTTTGTTTTATGATTCTTTTATTTTTTTTTTGGCAATAGTGGAGAAATTCAGTCGGAATGTTGTGGTTGTTTTTTTTGGTGCGGTCGGCAAGAGTGGGGGGTAGTGTTGATGTTATGAAATGGTGGCGTTTCTGGAGCGATCGTGAAAATTCTATCAGCAGGTTTTTTTAACAGGGATTTTTTTTCTCTCTTCGACTGTTCCTGATCGAACGTGGCTCCAAATGTGGAGTGCGTCTTCAAAATTTTGATGTCCCGAGAATCAGAGCAAAAATGAAGTTGCTTAATTGTATTTGCTTTTGTTTTTTTTCTGGCGGGCAACATTTTGGGGCCATTCCTCAGGCGAAAAATTTTCAATTGAAACAGTTTCCAAATTTCATAACTGTGCTCACCTAGTTTATAGAAAACAAACTATAAACTGGTGGCTTTGGCAGCGCTGATCGAGTTGACCTCCCAACCCAGCCGCATTGAAAAACATCCAGTGCTTCTTTGGCCCAACTGCAGAAAATTCAAAATTCAAAATTCGTCCCTAAAATCTGCAACCTGGAGGGCAGCTCTGGAGCAGACTGATTTAATTTTCTGATGCGGAACAGCGACCTAGTTTTGCTCAACAATTGTTTGTTGTAACTGATGGCCTTTTTTTTGGCGCTGCTCCAACCCCGTAAACTTGAGTAGTGAGTGCTGTGGAAAGTGTGAGGATGGATATGACACAAGTACTCAAGTGTAAAAAGATTTTAGATTCCAGATTCCAGATTGCAGATTCCATCCACTGCTGTCATCATAAGAAACGCTGTACAAATCTTGGATCAACCATCTCAATGCTCGTATGTGGCCATGATCTGAATTCCACAGGAATAGGCACAAACATCATAGCGCCTCTTTGACTCAGTGACACCTTTTATGAAGACGCCTTGTTTTAAAACCTCCCGACCTCAAGCTATCGATCCATGTGTGGGAAAATCTCCATCCAACGATACACATTCCAATGCGTCTCGTGCCCTGCATGTGAAAGAAAACCCAGTCCAAGAGCCTGGCATCAAGCAATTCCCTTATTCTTGGCAAGAAAAATCAACAAACACCACCAAAAGCCATTATGCGGCCAGGTCCAGTCACCTTTTGAAGCAAAGATTGCTTTCATGAGTCAATTTGTGCCACACCCCGTCTTGTTTTAACATGAGGAGATGTAGGGGATAGTACTTTGTTCCCTCTCGCCTGCACAGGAAGGCTGGGTGGTGGGACATACATATCCCTCGATCTCGGATTCTTCAGCCATCAGTTTTCATTTCCTTTCCCCGCTCCGTTGCTTTCTGTTGATATTTAAATTCCTGTCCCTTTTGTATGAAAGGGGCCGAAAATACAGAGAGTATGAAAAGAAAGGAAGTTAAAAGATCTATCCTGCTGGCACTTGTAATAATAGAGACTTCTGAGTGGGGCGTGAATATGAAACCAATCAGATACAACACACTGAACACACAAGGTCTCGGCCCAGAAGGGACTTACAAGGATATCGCAACTATTTCCATCCATCAATAAATATCCGTTCCGACCCTGTACTGCTTTGTCATACACAGTACCTCTTCCACAGTACTGCTACTTTACAATACATATTCCCGTACTTTCCTAACCCATCTTCCCTATCCCCTGCGCCCATCTTCTGACTCCTTCCCCTCAATCCTTTACACGCTTCCCCTACGCTATCGAACTAATACTCCCACATTGACAACCGACATGGCTTCACGAAATCAACGTGAGTCAACAACTTACTGTGATCCGGGTCATTAACCACACACCTGTGCCTAGACACATACCCATCAAACAAACACGGACCATACCAGAATGCTTTCAATTTTTCCCCTTCCGATCTCATCCGAGTATGATCATAACACCAGACCCACTGTCCAGCCTTATAACTTTCTTCCACAAACTTCTGTTTGGATTGCCTCTTCTGTCGTCCAATTGCATCTCGGTACCAAGCAGTGCCCACATCATTTCTCCATTGTTGGTCAGAAATTGGCAGGTCCCATATGTCTCTCTTTTTCATCAGCTGCCTGGGAGGGAATCCTGTAGCATCATGTGGCATTTCCTGAATCAATTTTTCTGCTTCCTGAACTTGCTCTGGCCACTCCTCCAACACTTTTCCTTCTGTCATTCGCTTGATGCGATCCTCCAGCGTGCGGTGATACCTTTCAATCAACCCTGCGCTTTTATGAGAATATGGAGGCACGTACTCATGCTTGATCCCATACTTCTCCATTACCGTAGAAAATCGGCGCGAGGTAAACACAGCAGCATTGTCAGTCATGACAACCTTAGGTTGCCCATGAGATTGTATCCACACTTCCAAAGCTTGACTCACAGCAACAGCATTCGCACTTGACACAGGTCGTGCTTCAGCAAATCGCGAGCAATAATCGATAGTGGTTACCAGATAATTGGATCCGTCAGTCCCCTTTGGGAAAGGTCCAACCACGTCCATACTGACAGCTTGTCCCGGCCAACCCCCTCGTTTCGTATCTCCCCAAGGCGCCTTTTCCTTTGGTCGCTCGTATTTTTGACAGACGACACAAGCGTGCACATAGGACTCCACAATAGGCCGGTGTAACGGTTGGTTATCGCAGCACTCGAGCTGGAACTACAAGAGTAGTTGCCATGCTTCCTGCAGCTGAAAAAGGGAAGGTTGCAAGAGTGCAACGTGTAGGAGCAGCGTGCGAGAGTGCGGCGTGTAGGAGTGCAGCGTGCAGCGGTGCAGCGTGCAGCGGTGGATGCAGCGTGCAGCAGTGCAGAGGTGCAGCGGTGCAGCGGTGTAGAGGTGCAGAGGTGCAGAGGTGCAGAGGTGCAGTAGTGCGACACCCTTGGAGTCACGACTACAACCAAGCTCGATGGAGTTTGATGGATGATGATGTGGCAGCCCTCAAAGTCGAGTTGTCAATTGGACGTGTGAGTTCTCGTGGAATAGGGGCACGTTCACAGTTGAGGTGGCAAGGAGATGTGTGAATTCCTAGTGAATAGTGACACGTCGACAGGAACAAGGGTTTGATGCGCTGTGGCGCTAGGGTATAAGAGTGTGGAAGGAAAAGGTCGTTGTATCTTCTTTATAACTTTATTCTTGTAAGGAAGTTCTATCTAACGAGACGCTTGAGGAAGGCACTCGTCCTCCTCTAGGAGGGCGAGGGGACCTTGAAAAAAGTAGCCTCGTTTCATTGGTTTCGGAGCGAAGGCGCAATAAGTGTTACTTATTGTGCGACCCTGTGTGGCAAAGTGGAGTAAGGGGTCTAAGAGCAGCGCTAATGGTGCGACCACAAGAGCAGAACGCGAGCAGCTATGGAAGCTACTGAAGTATGGACTACTGAGACGCTGGAGAAGAGCAGCGTTGCAAAGAAAAGAAGTTACCCACCACAGCTGACCCTTTGGACTAGGTTGGGAAAGCGATCTACAGTGGTGATGGTGGTGGGAGCGAAAGCGTGCTTTGAAGAAGCCTTGAAAAGGTGATCGCCAGCGAGGACGACAAAGAAGACGACCCGCGCAAGCGTACTTTAAAGAAGCCTTGAAAAGGTGATCGCCAGCGAGGACGACCAAGAAGACGGCCCAGGGCCAGAAGTGTCGTCGTCGAACCAGGGCCAGCATTCTCGTCGTCGAACCAGGGACAGAAGTGTCGTCGCCGAACCTGTCTCTGACTACTGGTGTTCGAGTTTCTTGAAAAGAATGGACCAAACCTGCACTACGTGAAAGTGACGAATGAGCATGACAGCGCAAGTTCGTGGAAGCCCAACAGTGTGACCTTCCAAGAGAGTCGCAGGTCGTGAGGAACGACTGCGCAGTGTGACCCAGCAAGAGAGTCGCAGATCGTGAGGAACAACTGCGCAGTGTGAGCTAGCTTTCGTGTCGACTGGAGCAACTGGAGCATGCGAAGTTTTGGGGGCTGAGGTCGTACCATGACGAGTCGTCAGTGCCGACCCCCCCTTTCTGACAGCAAACGACTGCAAGTGACTGGCTCGCCCAAGTCGTGTGGGTCGCTAGAGAGCGCCCACTCAGTCGCTTGGATCAGCGCAAGGCTGACAAGCGAAAGATCTGCTAGGGTAACCTAAGATCTAAGGTTTTCCTCTTTGAGGATCCCGAAAAGGCAAACCCTGAAAGCAGCTGTTCAGGCCTCGCTTAAGGTTCAAAGAGGTCGTTAGACCCTCTGGAAGCACCTATTGGCTGGTCGCTATCGAGCGCCAGGTCAATGAGGCTTTGCTTGAGATCCGGAGAGGGAGTCGAACCCTCTTAAGCCACCTAACTGGCTGGTCGTTCTATTGTACAAGTCGAGGAGACTGTACACAACAGGGCAAACCTCCTTGGGAGGTGAGTTCGATATCGTTGGTGTTGAGAGTGCAGACGATTCTGCATGAAAACAAAGCGATTGTGGAGACACAAACGGAATCCCAATGAAGGGGATGCAGCGAATGTTACATGCAGCACATTGCAATTTCATTGCAATTACAGCAGATGCAGATGTTGCGATGGAAGCGCAACGACGGAAGAAAGTGGCAGGCGCAAGCCTCGCCTCGGACGCGAAAAGACGGAGTTACAGAAGGCGTTTGGACACTGACAAGAGTGCAACGCCCTGAGAACACAGGCGCAACATTATCACGAGTGATAAAAGTTGCAGCGCATTGAAACAGCATTTTGCAGGAAGTGCGCAATGTGCAGGACGAATCGACACAGAAAATTCGATCGAATGTTGATCGAACAGTTGCAGCGCGACGCCGCAGTTGCTACTGATAGCCTGACGGTTGATTGCATGGCGATGGAGCAAAAGGATTGTCGAAATAGTTCGATTGAACTAGACAGCTACTCAGAGGCAGCGACAAGTATTCTATTGCGCTATGTTTCGAAGATTACTGAACTGAGCCACACCATTTGAAGGTGGAATGTGCAGTCGACTGTATTGATGCTAAGTGAGCGCTTTTGGCAAAGACTTGAGCAGCTTGTGCGTGGAGAAACGAATCTCACGCGCACCATTGATGAAAAGTGACCCAAGTGCAAAAGCGAACTGCATCAGACTGCGTCAGTTGGGAGTGACACAAGCGCAAAGGCAAACTGCAGAAGACTATGCAAGTTTGGATTTCGACCTCTGAGGAGAGAAGTGTGACCAGGCGCCAAGCAAAACACGCCGCATCACCTGCAAGTGATGCCGGGCTGATAAGCCAAGCAACAGCAGCGTGAGAGTTTTGATGAGACGATTCTCAGAGAGGGTGAGAAGCGTGACTGCAAGGAATGCAGTCGTCAAGGTGTTACATACATCGAAGTTGGCATCGACGACAACACAGTGAACGGAACAAGTGCGAATGATAATGAAGTCAATGATGAGACTTTGGTTGAGGTAGCGCACCAACACACACGAGAGAACCTCTTGAACGAGGATGCTGTTGAAGCACTATGTGTGATACCCACTGGGATCAAGCGTGCGATCAAGAATGGATGTTACCTCGGGTGCATCTGGGGATACCACAACGAATTCATATTGACTGCAGCATCTACTGCCAGCAGATTTCGCAGTTCGAACTGAGTTGAACATGCCGCAGCCATGACGTGTTGTTTGCATGGACACATGAAACAATACACCAATGTGTATCACATTGATTGCAACATACATTGGAGTGTATGCTATGGCAAATATTGCAACGAATGCCAAGGCAAATATTACAGTTACTGATGTGGAGAAGATCACATCGAAATGCTGAGTCAATACCATCTACACTTGCACAAGAGGATGCACATCAAGTGGAAGGAGATCATTATTACTCAAGGAGACATGCAACAAATGTCACAGGAGCTGTTGAGTAATAATTCTGAGTGTGCTACAAAGCAAAGAATGATCTTCCCTCGGAGATGTTGCTGCAATACAAGAGTTGCAGCAAGAGAGCACCCATTGGATGCAAAGTGACTCATGTTTATCCAACAGTAGGAGTCAGAGGACATGACTTGCTGATGCTGAACCTCTTCTTCAAGAGTTTGAGATGAGTTTGGTGGTATTGTCATCAGATTGAATGAATGCATTGGTCTTTTCGAAATTCGATGCAGAAAATGGACAGATTTTTATAAATCAAGGCAGAGAATTTGTTTCTCTTTTTGCATTTGATTATACTCACAGATATGGGAAGAAAGAGATACCTTTTCACCACTTGCTGAAAATTTTGGACAGCAACTACATTTCTGAATTAATGGTTCATGAACTGAGAAGAAAAGAAGTGATCAGGGTATTAATCTTTTTCATGCATTTATTTCATTTGAGAAAAGTCATGATCTGATTAGTGATGGAAATTTCAGGAGGAAAATGATTTTCTTTTGAAGGTTTCGGGTCATATGAAAGGTGTTTCAGGCAGAAATCTCTCTGTGGAGTTTTCTGGCTTGATATTGTTGATAGTGGAACTGAAATATTGGAGTCCGATGTGGTGGAAAATGGTCAAGGATTTCTGAAAGCTTGTGTTGAATGACAGCTCTGGAAAATACATGGGCTGTGCATTGAAATCCAGTCAAGGACCATGATTTGGTGGATGATATTAAGGAGGATCAAGTTTGTGTGCACCAGCCAAGGAGGGCTGAGGTTGACCTAAGAAAGGAAGGTCTCTTCAAGAAAAAGAAGGGCACATGTCCCCACATCTGGATGGGATAGAAAAGTCTATGAGGTGGAGAACGAGGATTGGAGAAACGATTGCGATCCGGCTGTTGTTTATGACAGAATGTTGTGAGACTTCTGGAGATACAAGAGGATATCAAGCTTGCGAATCAGTTGATTCGAATTTGTATTTGCACCAGTGGTAGAGGGTTGCTTATACTAAAGGCAACACCTCTGGTGGCAAATAAACTGGAGGTGAAAGGAGTGGCTACAGCAAGGCCAGGAATACCCCAGTTGCTAAAGGAAAATGGCCAGAAAAATCGACAGTTCAAGGAACTTGTGAACTGCCGGCTCATGTTGATATGAGCTGATGTATGAGGGCCAACAGCTTGAGCAAGAGACCCAAGTGGATCGCAGCCCAAGAATATATCGATACCGTTTCTGCCAACGACACAAAAAGATGATTGTATTCACGGTGGTGAGAGCAACCAGTGGCATCAAAGATTTCTGGTGGTGAAGCAGCCAAAGGTTTATGGTGTCCACCTCAGAACTTCTGAGTCAGAAGGACATCGGAAGAAGATGCGAGCTTTGGTGCATTATGATGCAAGCTCAAGGTTGCTGAAGTTGTCTTTTCACCCTTGCCGAGACTTAAGGCCCCAACACAGATGTGTGGAAAGAAGAGGGCATACTGTGGATGGTCCAGCCCGGTGATGAATCATGCTTGGTAAGCTGATGTTGTCCACTGTGGTGTGGATCATTGCTGCAACTTGAGAATTTCAGGAAAATTGCGAGTGCGAGAGAGTGAAAGCAACAGCCGCTGGAGATGGCTAGAGTGAGTTTTATGTGGGAGGCATCCCAAGACATACTCAGTTCAAAGCTCAGTTTTGAGTTGCTAAGAGATCAGCACATGGCATCTTTGGCTGATGTGCAGCCTGGACTGGTCCGGTGTGTGTGCCGCAGCCAGGATTTGCACCTATTACTATGTGAAGAAGAGATCTTGAATGTGGAAACAAGAGCTGCAGCAAGCTGCAGCAAGGATTTGAACAAGGTGCTGATGCAGCAACCAAGGCGAGGATTTGGACAAGGTGCTGATGCAGCAACCAAAGCAAGGATTTGGACAAGGTGTTGATGCAGCAACCTATAGCAAGGATTTGACTGAGGTGCTGATGCAGCAACTGACAACAAGGAGTTGGAAAAGAGGGGCTGATGCCACAGCCCACAACAAAGGAGCATCAAGAGTTGCAGCCAAAAGCATTGGCTATGGAGTTCTATCAGAGAACACCCACTTTATTTGTGGCAAGAATGCAACTGCATGCCGAGAGAGATGATACTATCGCGGACATGGAGCGACAAGAGAGCAATCAAGAATGAACAGTAAAATACATATGGAGAAACAACCTGACCACTCAGAGAGAAGTGCCTTGTGCCACTCTCAGACTAGTGGCGGGGTTGAAGAAAGGGATTGAGGACAGAGTTCCTATGGTAACAAGGAGAGAAGTGCCTTAGGCCACTCTCAGAACTTGTGGTGCAGCCGCGGAGAAAAAAAAGGGGTTGAGCGAGAGATCCCCCTAATGAATGAGAAAGTGCTCAGGCTAGGCCGCCTGTACCGAGTTTCGAGGAGTTGAGACAAGCAAGAACGCACTAAGAACAAGCGAGCCTTGGGCCACTTGTAACGCAATTGAGGGGGCAGAAAGAGCCATAGGCCATTTGTCACCAAGAAAAGGGAAGAGGGGATGGGTTCCCTCCCAATTCTGAACCAATTGCGAAGCTTAGGAAGAGCCATATGGGCCACCTAAGGTCAGTGCACGACTAGAACCTTGAGCCACCTGTAGAAGGTTTGAGGAGAGCCGACTCGACGGAGGGCCCCTCCAGATTTCAAGAATTATTGAATACCTCCAAAAAGCGGTCGAACGTTTGTCGCCGCCTCTTGGAGAAGCACCCATACGACGTCAACGACGCTTGGATATTATCCACACACACTTTAGCGTCAAACGGGTAGCTCCCGTAGTGTTACAGCCGTACCGGTGTTTCACGTAGGGGTTGAGAGAATATCCCCCATGACTTCAGAGTAGGAAGATTGCAAAGGAAGTAGAGCTAACTGGAGCTCCTTCTGTAGGCAATATGGTGGTGTGAACTATATTTATCAAATATATGGGATTTATCTTACATCCCGTGAGCTCTCAAGCCTGAACGAGCACACGTACACCTTATTTATCGCTTTGACTGGCTGCAGCCTGCAGGCCATTAGCAGCAAAGTGAATGGTGGATCACCATTGGTGATGTCAGATTTTCCCAAGCTCAGTGAAGATGTTCAAGAATACAACACTGTGAATGCAACGATTGTGCTACAATCGATACGGAGAACGGAATTGGATTACCTTGGAAGACGAACATGCAAGGCTTGCATGTTCCTGGAGGTTCAGAGGAATGGCGAGATCCACTGCCACTGAAGTGAAGATTCCTCACTGAAGAATCACAAAAAGCTTCTACTCAATCTCCCTGAGTATATTGCTTCCTTATCTCCGTTGCACAAGACGGCGGTGCAATGCCGTGAGTGTGGTTTGTTTCTGAACATTCCCTTCGATATTGATGATTGTTTATATCGTTGTGATCACTCGTGGCAACATTGATTGCCCCTCACTCAGTTTTGAATCCTATTGTTAGGCAAGGGACTGCCTAAAGCTGG
This sequence comes from Bryopsis sp. KO-2023, assembly GCA_030272585.1. NCBI lineage: Eukaryota > Viridiplantae > Chlorophyta > Ulvophyceae > Bryopsidales > Bryopsidaceae > Bryopsis > Bryopsis sp. KO-2023. The sequence continues at coordinate 2,648,623 of BSYQ01000007.1, read as the reverse complement.
TGGGGAGGGGGCTTTCAGCAGGTTTTTCAACACGAGTTTAGTGCAGCAAGTGTATGGTTTATTTTTGGGACATCAGTCTCGGGGCTGATGTTGTTTTGAGCATCTGATGTTGAGTCTCACTTGGGACAGTGAGGCTTGATGACTGGAAAAAAAGAACATATGATTTTGAGTTCCACTTGGAACAGTGGGGCTTGATGAATGGGGAACGAGAGAGTATGGAATGAAAGAAAAGGGAAGGAACAGAGTGAGAGTGAATATTTTGTGGATACCCACAGAAGGCAGCAAAATTTCTGAAGGGAAAAAATGCTATGGAAATTTTCAGGCATTCATTTGGTGCCCCAATGAAGGGAGCACAAGTAAAAAAAGAAAAAAAGAAAACATGAGAGCAACCCTCTGGATATTTTATTTTATTTTCAGGTGCCTCGTTGGTGGGAGCACATAATTCCAGAGAGGGAAGAATAGTGGACAGAGTTGGTTAATTTTCTGGTAGCCCTTGAGGGCAATGGAACCAACTGGATGTTTCTATTGAAGTGCTGAGAATCGAATCAGTTCGTTGACATGAAACTGATTCAAATGAATGTTTCGGATATCTCGAACTTTGTTGGAGGTTAGAACATATTGTGGAGAACAATATGGTTCTCTGAACATTGCTTCTGATGTTCTTGAAGTATCAAGAGGTTGTCAAAATTCGACAGCAGTGGAACATGTTGTAATAAGCGTGGATTAAGGAGAGTACATCGCAGAAATTCTGGAGTGCGATGGAAGTGCAGAAATTCTGGAGTATTGAAGTGCAAGAATTCTGGATTCTGGAAATGCAAAAATTCTGGAGAATGGAAGTGCAAAAATTCTGGAGAAAGCTTGATGATGGAGACTGCATTGCAGAAATTCTGGAGAAAGCTTGATGATGGAGACTGCATTGCAGAAATTCTGGAGTGCAATCGAGGTGAAGAAACTTGCAGTTCGGGAAAGCAAACAGCGGGACTCCATAAAAGCTTATGCGCTGTCGAATCAAGAGATCAGAAGCCAAGGAATTAAGTGAAGCTGGAATGTGACAAACTGGAGAGTCTCTAGTGGAGACAAATCAGGCTGCAGCATGGTGCAGCAGCAACAATCCATGGGAGTCTCAAGTGATGATAAACGAGGTTGCGTCAGATGCAGCAGCAGCAGCAGCAGCAGCAGCAATCCAAATATTGCAAGAAGAGGAGCTCTGGAAACTCAAGAGCAAAGAGAGGATATTTCAGTGTGCGGAAGAGAGATTTGAAAGAAATAAAATAAAAAAAAAGAATGCTGATTTTTCAAAAGATTATTCAGTGACTTGGAGGTGAATGAATGGTTCAAAGAAAGAGCATGATTAGTTGTCCTTTCACCTGGTTTGAGAAAAGATATATATGAGCAAAGGAAAACATTGGTGGAATACTTGATGGACAGAAGTATATTTTTGGAGTGATACAAGATGATTTTCTGAATGTTAAAGGATTTTCTTTTCAGCCAGATGTTTTTCATTTTCATTTTCAGTTTGAAATAGAGAGATGATTTTCTCGATTTTATGGACAAAGCGAAAGAAAATATTATGCCAGTCTCGTACTCTTTTCGTGTTTGGACACTGAAAGATATTCTGATTTGGATTGTGAGATGCCTTATGGATTGTGATACTTTATGCAACGGGTTTTATTTGAGACATGCTCTCCACGGCAGTGTTGGAACTTACTGCCAACCTGGTGGGGAGGAATGTAACGGTTGGTTATCGCAGCACTCGAGCTGGAACTACAAGAGTAGTTGCCATGCTTCCTGCAGCTGAAAAAGGGAAGGTTGCAAGAGTGCAACGTGTAGGAGCAGCGTGCGAGAGTGCGGCGTGTAGGAGTGCAGCGTGCAGCGGTGCAGCGTGCAGCGGTGGATGCAGCGTGCAGCAGTGCAGAGGTGCAGCGGTGCAGCGGTGTAGAGGTGCAGAGGTGCAGAGGTGCAGAGGTGCAGAGGTGCAGTAGTGCGACACCCTTGGAGTCACGACTACAACCAAGCTCGATGGAGTTTGATGGATGATGATGTGGCAGCCATCAAAGTCGAGTTGTCAATTGGACGTGTGAGTTCTCGTGGAATAGGGGCACGTTCACAGTTGAGGTGGCAAGGAGATGTGTGAATTCCTAGTGAATAGTGACACGTCGACAGGAACAAGGGTTTGATGCGCTGTGGCGCTAGGGTATAAGAGTGTGGAAGGAAAAGGTCGTTGTATCTTCTTTATAACTTTATTCTTGTAAGGAAGTTCTATCTAACGAGACGCTTGAGGAAGGCACTCGTCCTCCTCTAGGAGGGCGAGGGGACCTTGAAAAAAGTAGCCTCGTTTCAGCCGGGATATCTTCTCTCCTCGCATCCGTAAAACCTTCAACATTTTCGCGACGCCGAAATGACCCCTGTGCGCTTCCCTAAGGAGTTGGTTTATTCGCTGCTTTCTTTCTTCGTCAACGTGGTATAGAGTCAGCTTTGCTTCTGTCTCATGACTCGCCCAACGTGAAAGCAAGTCGGCGAGCACATTGACTTTACCTGGCAAGTGCGTAAAACGAAGATTGCCGCCGACCGTGTAATTTCCTGTGATATAGCTGAGCAGGCGCAGCATCCTTAGATCAGAATCGTCAGTTAGGCTCCCCGAATTAAACTTTTTAGCCGACCCTTCGGAATCGGTAAAAACCTGTACGTTTGCTCCTCCCGTAATCCACGCGACTTTCTTTAGCGCACGAACAATTGTTTGCGCTTCGCCCAGGAAGCTGGATACTGCCCTTTTGCTCGGAGAATTTAAGTGTGATCCCAAAAACACAAGTTGATCACCTTGTGTTAAAGCATATCCCCCGGCGGCTGACGACCAATCCGTGTATAGTTGGAAATCCTCCCCTGGCTGCTGCATTCGCATGTCGTACACAGCACTCAGTACGTCCACCACCACTGATTGGAAACGTTCATTGACGAGATCCCAATCCGCTTCCCGCCCGACAGCCGATAATTCCTCGTACATAGTCTGTACTTTCCTCGCAAATCCAGGTACATGTCCTTTCACCACATTTAGCATCCCAAGCGCTTGTTGCAGTGTCTTACGCCCTTGTATTTTTGGTAGTCCTTCACGTAGCTTCTGACAGTACGGTTTCAAGCTTACTGTTCCTTGAGAAACCTCAAATCCAAGGAACGTGACGTGACTTTTCTTCAGCTGAGCCTTCTCCTTTTTCACTTTAAAACCGAATCGGTCCAAGATTTGAAAGAGTGACTGTAACTTACGATCATGTTCCCACTCAGTGCGGGCTCCGATGATGAGGTCATCGATATATACCTCGGCGTCTAAATCAGGAAATATTTTCCGAGCTTCTTCCAGTACGCGCGTGATAATCGAATGAAAGATTAAAGCGCTCCCGTTGAATCCTTGTACTAATCTCTGAAATCGGTACCGCTTCTTCCCCATGCTAAAACAGAAGTATTTGCTAAGCTCGTCGTCAATCCCCAAATTAAAGAACCCATCTTTAAGATCGATCACGGAAAACACCCTATACTCGGGGTTCAGTCGAGACAAAATCGTCTTCACAGGTGTGAGAGGAGTTTTTCAGGTTCGAAACAGTTTGTTTATCCGTCGGCAGTCCAACGTAATTCGCACCGATGTACTCCCTGGTTTTTGGAAAACCAACGGCTGGGAGAATAATCCGCGTTCGTCCCAGCGCAGCTCTTTAACAATCCCTCTTCTTTCGAGCGATGCGATTTCTGTTTCGGCGGCCCCTTCCTGGCCCGTGGATAATGGCTGCCAGTCACTGAAAGCACTAAAGTTCGCAGTTCCAATCTGTTCTAAGTCAGACATCGTGATAGTAAGAGCGGCCATATCACGTGCCAATCCGCTCGATTCTGGTGACAAATCAAAGACTCGAGGAAACCGCTGCATAAGTTGCGACAAACATTCGTCGTGACTTTCTGGCTCGAACAACTCATTGTTCATAACTTCTGCGCTTACATCCTGCGACTCTCCCTGGACATCCCACTTCCCATATCGCCCCCACTTAGATCGACGGACATCCCAAACTTTAGTCGCTCCACGTTCTAAGTCTTGTCGCTCTTTCTTGCGCTGAATCCAACTCCCTTCTTTTCCTTGCTCAGTAGATCCCTGTTTTCGTCGCCTCCATTCGCTGTCTGTCTTTTGTACGTACAGTCGGTCAGAAGTATTACTTCGGACTCTGGACATCGCACATCGTCCGTCAATATCAATCAGTTCACTCAATCGTCCTGGAATAAACCAGGCTCTGGTTTTTGGTGTTACGTGCTGGATCTCACTACTGTCATTAACGAGGTATCCAAACAACGTGCCTCCTGCCCGCTGTTTCATGACCAACCTAACCCCTTTTGCACTAAGACAGTCGATAATCGGTCCTCGAACTCCCCTAAGCTCGTAAGGTAAACTCAGTACTGCTACTTCCCCAGGCCCCAACACCAGACATGGGCTGAGACCTCTGTGCACAGGACAGGACAGAACAGACTGTCTGTTCTGTGCACAGGGTCAGACCTGTGCTGCACAGGTGCACAGACCTGTACAGCACAGCACAGACAGGGTCTGTGCAAAATCTGTGCAGTTTCTGTGCAGTTCTGTGCAGTTCTGTGCAGATTCTGTGCAAAATCTGTGCAGATTCTATGCAGTTCTGTGCAGATTCTGTGCAGTTCTGTGCTGTGCTGTGCAAGTCTGTGCACCTGTGCAGCACAGGTCTGACCCTGTGCACAGAACAGACAGTCTGTTCTGTCCTGGCCTGTGCAATTCCGCTGCACAGGACAGGACAGCACAGGGTGCACAGAACCTGCACAGAACCCTGTCCTGTGCAGCCCATGACTGCCCAACACAATACTTCGGTTAAGGTAAAAAACGACAACATCCTTGTACTGTTCAGGATAGTACTCCACCTCCTGGGTGAGCTGTATTTTTATGCCTTCTTCGCTCGTCCTACCATCGCTTCCTGAATGCGCGGACGACTCGCACCCAGGACCCCTTTTTTTGGATCTTCTTGAGCACAGATTGTTAGACTTGGGGGTGCAAGTCTAAGAAGAGCTAAAAACTAAAACTTATGAGTCCATGACCTTGAAGCCCATTAATACCATGACCCCCAAGGATCCTAGCGTCCCCGCATGGTACCTAGGACAACCATCCTAGGTGGGCACCCGACATAGGTCTAGTCATCATGGCTAGACCTGACTCACATGTCCACGTCAGCATGACTATGCATGACTGTACATGATTGTACATGACTGGACCTGACTGGATGTAGCTCTTAACATCCCTAACATACCTCCCCCCCTAATCAGTCTCCTCCTGGAGACTCCTTTCCTCACTTCTATATAACCCATAGAATGATACAGAGTCCCACAACGAACCCCAACTCTTATCATTCAACTATATAAAGTGTTTCGATAACTTGGAGATGTTATCATAAGTGTATTCGTCAGAATAAGCCCCTACTCTGATATAGGTCATCCGAGTCCTTCTCATACACGGAGTGCTTCTCGGATCTACCAAGACCATACACTTCTCTACACTGGTGGCGAACCAATGTACATCAACTGAAGTCTCGCAACTTCATCTACTTCCATTTGTATTCTCATTTTGAATGGATCCCATCTAGAGTTCAAAATAGAATATAGCGAGAAATTCAATTTAGTTCACTAGTTCATTGAAAATGAGATATGTTCTTAAACATGTCCTCACTTAACAAGAACTTGATCTCGTTCACAAGATCTGGAACTCTTTTCATATCGACACTCGATTATGAAGAAACATTACCCCACACAAGTCACGAACGAAGTCGCCTACTTCGACGTACCGGAATAGGGGGAATCAACGTTGATTTCTTTCTCTTCTGGTACTGCTCTACCAGCTCCCGAGCGTTCTCCAAATTCGCTTCAGGCTCCCAAGAGTTGTGCTCATGTGAGTATCCCGTCCACTTTACCAAGTACTGCGGAACTACTCGTCGACCGACCTTTACTTCACGGTAGTCGAGGAGGTCTTCTACCTCATACTCTAGTTCTTCCTGTATACCCACAGGTGGCGGAGGAGGTTGTGTCTTTCCATGCGACCAATACCTCTTAAGTAAAGAAGCATGAAAGACTGGATGAATAGGAAGCGAATTAGGCAATTCCAATCGGAACGCGACCTGTTCTGCCATCGGTTTTCGTTTTTGGACACCTTCCAAAACACGAAAAGGACCCAACCAACGTGGCAATAACTTCCTTGATCCAGGGTGTTTCAATTTGATATGTCGTGCATCCAGCAAGACCATATCGCCTACTTGAACATCAACTGAACACCTACGCACATCAGCATAAGTTTTCATCCGTTGCTGAGCACTGTCTAAACACCGCTTTGCTTTGACAATCGCCTCACGAATGTCCTCGGTCATCTTCTTCACCGCCGGTACTCCAATCTGTGTCCTTTGTCTACTCAGACCTCCAGGACCCATGACATTCGATGTCTTGGATGGAAGTTGTACCGTTAATGGTGTCCACGGATCTCTACCGTAGTTCAAGAAGAACGGTGTTTCACCAGTAGCCATCGACTTAGAGTTGTTCAATGCAAACTCTACCACTGGCAACAAGTCACTCCAATCTCTTTGACGAGGTCCTACGAAATGCCGTAAGGTATCTTCGAGGATCCTATTCATTGCTTCAGTCTGTCCATCACTTTGTGGATGAAAAGCTGTCGACAATGCTTGAGTGACCCCTAAGGTCTTACAAAGCTCTCTAAAGAACTTTGAAGTCCACCTAGGATCTCTATCGCTTACGAGGTGCTTAGGAAGACCGTGCAAACGGAAGACCTCAGTAACGAAGAGTTTCGCCGTTTGTACCGCATCACACGTAGTGTGCGTTGGTACGCATCGCACCATCTTTGTGAGTCGATCCACAAAAACTAAGATGGCATCAAATGCTTCTGCTCCTGATTTAGGCAAATCAGTAATCAAATCCATTGAAACTGATTCCCATCGACCATCAGGTATACGTAAAGGTTGCAAAGGACCAGGCACCTTGCCGCGTCGGTGTTTGTTCCTTTGACATGCATCGCATCCTTTTACGAAGTTTGCGATATCTCCCTCTACGCCAGGCCACCAAAAGTATTTTAAGACTGTTCTTTGGGTCTTGCGGATCCCAAAATGTCCTGCATATACACTTGCATGGCTATCATGTAGGATATCTTCTCTAAGATTATCCCAATTTGGTACTACTACTCGTGCACCATTCCACCACAGGCCTGAGTGCTTTTGACAACCTGAAGCGGCGACATCTTCGGTTTCAAACCACTCATCCCTAGTGATCCCCTCAGTCAATCTTTCCCCAAGCATCGACGTACCGGTCCGGGGCGAGGACGGATCCCCTTTCCAAGTTGGTCGTTTCTGGCCACCTCCCAGCTCCGAGAGTATTCCGATCTGCTGAGAATACGACGGATATCGTGACAAGGGGTCTGCCACGTTCGTCCGACCCGGCCTGTATTCCCACTCGAACCGGAACCCCTGGAGGACTTCGAGCCAACGTGCCGACCTTCGAGAGAGAGTTTCCTGGGAATGGAAATATGTGTTAGGCTGGTGATCACACACCACCTTAAACACACGCACATCCAGGTAGCATCGCCACAACTTAAGAGCATGCACTACGGCGAACATTTCCTTGTCACCTATGCTCCAGTTAAGTTGGGCTCCTGATAACTTTCGACTTTCAAAAGCTATCGGATGTCCCTCTTGCAACAAGATTGCACCGATCGCATAATCCGAAGCATCTGCGATAACTTCAAAATCTTTTTCGAAGTTAGGCATTGCCAAACAAGGTGCATGTGTTAAATTCTCTTTAACACCATCAAATCCTCTTTGACAATCCTCGGTCCAACTCCACTCTTTACCCTTCCTAAGTAAATTTGTGAGTGGGGCTACAAGCTTGCTGTAACCTTGCACAAATCTCCGGAAATAGTTAGAGAGCCCTAAAAATGAACGCAATTCCGCAACGTTCTTTGGGACTGGCCACTCTACTACTTTCTCTGTTTTCCATCTTGATTTATAACAAATCCAAGATAGTGAAGCTCTTTCTTAAAGAAATCACATTTTGATCTCTTCAAGAGCATTTTGTGCTCACGCAAGCGTTTCATCACCGCTCGCAAATGTTGCACATGTTCCTCCGGAGTTTTGCTGAATACAAGTATGTCATCGAGGTATATTAGGACCGACTTCCCAATCATACCCGAGAATACCCGATTCATCCAAGTCTGGAATATTGCAAGTGCATTCGTCAAGCCCATTGGAAGCACTTTATATTCAAACAGACCGAATGGGGTTTTGAAAGCAGTCTTCGGTTGGTCCGGCTCCTTCACTCGAAGTTGCCAATACCCTGCTTTCAAATCTAAAGCCGAAAAGTATTTCGAACCTTGAAGTTGATCAAGGAGATCATCTATCCTTGGTAGTGGATATTGATTCCTGATCGTCAACTTATTTAAGCCTCTATAGTCGATACACATCCGTCGAGTACCATCCGGTTTGGGAACAAACAAGATTGGTGCACCCCACGGACTACAACTAGGCTTAATCAAACCCTTCTGCAGCATATCAGAGACTTGCTCCTCAATCTCTTTTCTTTCACCTGGTATGTAACAAAACATTGGTCTATGTACCGGTTTCGCTCCAGGGACAAGATCAATTGCTGCATCCTCTTCTCGAGATGGAGGGCATTCCGCCAACCCATCTGAGAATCTGTCTTTATACTCATCTAACAGACTTTCCAGCTCTGTTTGATATGAAGACACTAGAGGATTTTTGGGCAATTCGGGTACCCCAGATTCCTCCCCCTCAAAAGGGTTCGGGACCTCCCGAACTATAACCAGAAAAGGACATAACTCCGTATTACGGAATTGTCTTCGAGCTTGGGCTATACTCAACAAGGGATTGATCCGTGCATTAGGCGGACTAGGGGCACGCACAACCAAATTAGGTCGTATCGTGAGTCGGTTTCCCCGTGTAGCTAGAACCGAAGCACTACCAGTAGAAAAATTCATCAGTACTCGGTGATTGCATAACCACACATCCCCGAGGTACAAATCAAAATGCTTTGCAGTGATAACTTGACACTCGATCTTCATCCGCAAGCCTTGCAAACGCAAGTTAATCGAGGTTATCCCTACAATATCCAATGGAGTTCCATCGGCCATTTCGATTTTGGTACCTTGCTTACATCCGTAACTAAGCCCTGTACTTTCGCAGAAATGCTTAGAGATATAAGCGTAGCCAGCGGCGCCAGAATCTAACAGAATCTGACCAGGGGAACCAGAAATCAAACCTTTGAACGACATTGACATTCTGAGATTACAATCCTCTCTTGGAATCGAGTTACCGGGTAACTCCGCCGTAGGTGGATCGTAATATATATCAACGGGCCAAAGAAGACCTGGTGCTTTACCACTGCCAAGAGCAAACAATTTTGCTCCTTTTCGATATTGTGCAATCAATCTCATGTGATTAATTTCTTTTTGTGTAACTGCCATATTATGAGGGATTAATAGACAGCAACTCGTAGTAGAAGGTGATTCTTTCTTGCTAGCAAAATAATGCTTTAAGAATTCATTCAAATTCTTTCGTCCAGGATCCATCCAAACATGGTGTCCCGCTACTGACGATGCAAGAAACTCTTGTCCAGTGCAAAACTTTTTACAAATCGCAAATCTTTCATCATTAGTAGATGAGTCAAAAGTGAACTCTCTACTTGCATTCTGCAAACGATGAAGTTCCGATTTTAAAAGTTGCATTCCAGAGATGCAATCGTTCTCCGGCACCTTCTCTTCTTTACTAGGCATAGGATCTTGGGCGTCCCCAATGGGATCGACGTCCAAATCATCCTCACCACATCGGATAGAGTCATCATTTCTGTCAACAGACATAACCTGGTCAGGGTCATTCTCCACAGAAATATCCGATTTGTTCTCGGGCTTCGTAATATCCGTATCCATCGGATCAAATATTACATCTTTCGGATCTGAGTTTTTCGATACCTCCTTTCGAGATAACCCAGATGCAAGAACTTCTATACTAAGTTCTTTCCCGAAACAAGCGAGACTCTTCCGTACCTTTCCAGTATCACACACATGACCTGGAGAATAAGATGCTCCACATCTGAAACAAAGGTTCGCGGCCTTGCGCCGTTCCCACTCTTTCTGGCTAAGACCCGCAGGAAAAGATGTTTTACCAACTTTACTCTTACGAGTCTGTTGAGAACCACCACCAAATCTCGATGTAAAGCTCGGCATCATTCGGTTTTTCTTCCGATTAACCGGATACACCTTTCCTTTTTCCTCTTTTCGAGATCTCTTTGATCCAACGGTACTCTCCTCCTTTTCTTTGGCACCTTTTTCCAATACTGGGTATCGCTCATCATGCGATACTCCTTTTGCCAATACATGGGTACGGAATTCCTCATATGAAGTCCATTCATGACCCGAAGTATCAGTGGCAACCGCTTCCTTCAACACTCCATGGAGGTTGCGGTGTAAGAACCAAATTTTTGAAATACTATCAATTTTGGTCTTACGAAGAGTAAAATATGTGTCCATTTGGCGCACATATTCTCCAGTATTGCATCGCCGGTTAATGTGGTCTTTGAATGTGGACAGTTTTTGCGTCACCGCATATTCGGTGGCCAACTCACCAAAACTTCCATCATCCATAGCAACACACATTTCCTCCCAAGTCAGGTTTCCTCCAGAAATTTTCTCTTCCCCGACTCGAGCGATGAGGTGCTTGATTCCCTTGGGTCCCAAGAATGTTGGTCCAATCCGACCCCATTCTTCTCGAGGAACCCCCTCGGCAATCCAAAAGATCTCCAAAATGACCTTATGTTCTTTCCAAGGACATTGGCCATCAAATTTATCAGGTTTGGCCGTGGAAGACTTTTTACTTCCCGACCCTACAGAAGTACTACCCTTTCTGGTAGCCACTTCTCGTTCCCTTTCACGGTCATCGACCTCTTTACGGAACGCCTGATCTTCAGATTGCATTAAAGCAATCCGACTTTGGAGTTCTTCTACCGTTAAGGTGGTGATGTCCTCTTCACCAGAAGGGTCTGGTCTCGACATCTTAAAGAAGGCTAGTGATTAACCTGCATCGCAGGAAAATCAATCCAGCAGCAAAATTTTCCTCATGTATATTGGTTCTTATCAAAGTACCAACTATACATTGACATTCGTGGATCAAATTTGTATCTCAATACAAATCATCCCTATGAAAATTGACCTTGTATTCAGTGAAAATCATTCACTTTCGCAAATACAATCAATTTTCATTGAAGGCAACTCATTTTGCCTCATGCCAAATCAAGAAAATAATCGCTATTCATTCTCTCATTTTAGCGGATTATCTCTTCAACTCGATTTTATCGATCAACAATCATCTGTCTCCATTAGCGAATTACGACAAGTCCTATTCCTCTAGGCTCAAGAGAGCGTACCATACCATACGAACCACTAACAAAAGCCCTCAATTTTACACAGACCACTGCGCTAGCAAACCGATCCCGAAAGACCAGGGGTCTAGTGATTTCAAAGGGCAATAGTGGCTCTCCGTACAGCTAGGATAGGAGTGCCGAGTAACGCTCTTTAGACGTGAAAATTGCCGAATCGATTTAATCAAATATCCAAGATCAACCCTAATAAAACTCAAGAGAAATGAACTTCCTTCCTCTTACTTCCCTCATCTCCTTTTATTGACCAAATAAAAGGTTTCCTTTTGTTATACCGACTCAAGCTCCCCTAGCACTTGAGTCCTTATACTCGTTCCACCATCTAAGAGAGTACTCTTAGTGGCTTCTCGCGAGCATATGGTACAACAACCTCTTTACTCTGAGTATCTTCAGGTGTTAACCCTGCCCATACAAAGTTAACCCCACCCTTTGGATAAAAGAGAAACTTTTATAGTTCAAAAACTATACTATCTTGAAGTCGCAACGTGTCGACGTTCAAAATGATTCTAAAACATCATTTCGATCGTCCAACACCTAGAACCGACACGGACGACCTCAAAACACTCAAATTCCGACGCGAAACTTTAAAACGTCATAACTTTGCGCACACGCATCGGATTCACTCGCAACAAATTGCAACGGATGCATCTTGTTCCGTAGATGCTTTTAGACACCTTATATGTTCGATTCCGTGACGTATACGGTCCGGAACGGGCCAAAACGTGTCGCTAATAGAACAGCTCCGATTTCCCTGCAGAAAATCCGCGCGCCGCAATAAGCAGTGCGACTCCACTTTCCACACGATAGGATGCTTGCCAAAGCTCCGAAACCAAGTTGTTAGACTTGGGGGTGCAAGTCTAAGAAGAGCTAAAAACTAAAACTTATGAGTCCATGACCTTGAAGCCCATTAATACCATGACCCCCAAGGATCCTAGCGTCCCCGCATGGTACCTAGGACAACCATCCTAGGTGGGCACCCGACATAGGTCTAGTCATCATGACTAGACCTGACTCACATGTCCACGTCAGCATGACTATGCATGACTGTACATGATTGTACATGACTGGACCTGACTGGATGTAGCTCTTAACATCCCTAACACAGATAGAGGACTGCACTTTGGCTTTCTCCAAAAAAATCGTCGTGGCCAGCTTGGCTCCCTTCTTAAGCAAGACTGGATGGTTTCGCTCATTGTCCACGCCAATGACGATAGGCTCCCCTTCTGTGGGCCCAGCAACCAATTGCGAATGCACACGTAACCCATGTTTATCTGCGTGTACGTTTCGCGGCTTAACAGCCAGAACCACATTCCCATGAAGAAAGCATCGAGCAGAGGAAACGACTTGTGTAGTTCTTCCAGGCCCCAATAAGGTGTCGTTTCCTAGAGTCAGTACACATTCTCCTGAGTCGGCTGGAGTCTCCTTTGTGTGTCCTGCTGGTGCTTCCTTAGTAGTGGCTGAAAAACAGATTATCTCCGCCTCTGTTTTCTTGTCTACCAAACGGTCAGTCCCTGGGTCTATGATAAAGCCTAACATTCCGATGGCCTCCTTGCCCAAAATGCTCCTTCCATGCCCTTCCAGAATAATGAACTTCAGTTCGGCTTGGTTCTCTCCGACTTCGACCAAAACTGTGGTTGTCCCGAGGGACTGCACACTGTCCTGCGTGATGCCCTGAATGGAGATCTTTCCCGGCTGCAAAGGAAGCCCAAACTTTCGTAACGTTTTTTCGTAGAGAATACCGACTGCAGCTCCTGTGTCAATCAAGAACTTGACTTGCTGTCCCCTGATAATTCCATTAACATGCATAAGTCTTCTGTTCTGCTGGCTGCTGTCTGAAGTATGTCCCACTCCCACATACACGTCTTCTTCGTCCGAATCAGAGTTCATCCATACGGTGCTGACAGTGTTTTCCTCTTTGGCGTCGACATGCTTGACTGGCTTTCCTGCCATAGGCCCTTTTCCAGAAGTAAGCTTCCCTGGTACTGATTTCTGTGGAGGACTTCCCCCCTCCGTCTGGGCAGTGGTGACTATGTCAGTAATTCTTTCAGCAAGCCACGGGTTTCGCATAGCCTTTTGGACCGTCGTCAAAAGTTCATTCATGCGCGAGAGCTGAAGTGGGAACGTTACCAACCCTTTGCCGTTGATCGGAAAGACTTCGAGCCTGTCTTCGTCCTCCAGGATACCCTCAGCCGAGTTTACTTTCACTTCCTTGTTCCCTGCAAGGCCCAAAGCTTCCCAGTCGCTAGCTAGCGAGGTGGCGTCTTCGAGCGTGTTTGGCTTACGCGTTTCAACTTGAACACGAATATGAGGGTGAAGCCCTGCCAAATAGTGGCCAACTAATTCTTCCTCGCTAGCCTCCGGTATCCTGACAGCCAATTTGCGAAACAGAGCATTGTACTCCTGAACACCCTTCGCGCCTTGAGAGCAGCTACGTATCAACCTCCGAACCCTGGTGTTGTCGTCCTTTCTTGCAAATTGACTCTTCATTTTTTCCCGTAGCAGCTCAAAAGACAGAGTTTGTATGTTAGTTCGTTCCAAAAGAACTCTGTACCAGCTTTTCGCGAAACCACGTAACATAGTCCCGACGAAGCGTACCCTCGCAGTCTCAGAGCTTTCACCTATCAACTCTAGATATTCGTGTATTCCGAACCACCAATCCTGGAAACTTTCGTCAGGTTTTTCCCCAGTATAATATTCGGGCATGCCAAACTTTACTTTGGCCACTGTATGATGACGAACCCCACTTTCAACTGATGTTCCATTTCGTCTTGCTTCACGGCCACCTGGGCTGGGTACCGTAAAGACCTCTTCATATTCGCTTTCTGGTGGAATGGTTACCCGTTCTGGGGACGGCCTTAGGCCTTGCGAAGCCTCCAGTGCTGACATGCGTAGTTCCAGCCGTGAGAATTCTTCACGCAAGCTCGCTCGAATAGCCCTCACAGTTTCTGACTCCATGGCGGTTGCCTGTTCCGGTAGTGAGCCCTCTGCCAAAATCTCTCCGGGTTCTCCAGGCTCATTCATGGCTCCGAAACCATGTAATAATAGAGACTTCTGAGTGGGGCGTGAATATGAAACCAATCAGATACAACACACTGAACACACAAGGTCTCGGCCCAGAAGGGACTTACAAGGATATCGCAACTATTTCCATCCATCAATAAATATCCGTTCCGACCCTGTACTGCTTTGTCATACACAGTACCTCTTCCACAGTACTACTACTTTACAATACATATTCCCGTACTTTCCTAACCCATCTTCCCTATCCCCTGCGCCCATCTTCTGACTCCTTCCCCTCAATCCTTTACAGCACTCTCCATCTGCCACTACAGAGGCTGCACTTATTTGGAGCAGGTTGCATTGTTTCAGAAATTCTGTTTGTTGATAAAAACACATAATGGGCTGATTGTAGACACAGCTAGTTGGGTCGGTTTTTGTTTGGACCTGACGCTTAATTTTTTGATGGACTATATTATCAATATTCGTTTGAATTCTAACAAAGTGTTTTTCAGCAGCTTACTCCTCCAGACGTCTCTGAAGGGGAGGTGCCCACTGCCACCGATTTTTGGAATCTCATTTTCAATAAAATGATCTTAAGCAATAATAGACCAGATACAATATACCACTCGTGCTTGTAAAAAAAACTTTGATTGTGGCTGCAATGTCGCACATGGCCTCCCTTGGAAAAAGTGCCCTACCAACCCCACCCTACCCATTTTGCACTCATGATGATCAAGAAATCCCTTTGTTTCATGCCGAAAATATGACGTGCTGCAAACAAATGATGAAACTTAACTTTTTCACCCCCACCCTCCCGTTTCGCCACCTTTTAGACCTCCCGACACGAGTTGAAAAAAACAAAAACAAAAAGAAAATACAGAAAACGGGCAACTCGCTAATCCATCCTTATCTTACAATTTTTCCATGGTGGGTTTTCCTAGCATTCTAGAGAGAGAACAGAAAACGAAAAAAAAAAAAAAAGATGATGCAAAACACCATATCAAAGAAGGGTAGATTCATCCAGTTCTGTTTTCTTTTTTGATTTTTTTTTAAATCCCTGGCAGGGTCCGAGGAAAAAAAAAAGTGAAAAAAACTCCAACAAAAGAAACGTCCCATGGCAGCGGATGCGTTCTTTTTCCAAATTTCAAATTTCATTTTTTTTTTTCTTTGCTTTTCTTTTCCATGTGAAATTCGTCGTATCCAATAAGACACCGAAAAAACGACAGCCCCCGCACATTTCCAAGAAAAAAACAACCCCCATCCTTCTTGCCTTCTCCAGGTTACGTTCGAAAAACACTCTGCCCCTATTTCATACAGCGGTCCTTGATAGCTCTTGTGTGCTGAATACACCCTCCCCCCACCCCCCACCCCCCCCAAAAAAAGAAAAAAACAGCGAAAAACTCTAGCCACATTTAAAGAATCCACTCTAGCCACAATTAAAGAATCCACTCTACTTTTTCTTTTTTCCCTTCCACAAATTAAACGATTGATTTTGCCCTTCGCCCCAATCCCCCCTCTCTTCTTTACCCCCAAACCCCAAAAGCTTCTTCTTCCCCTAAAAAAAACGACGATTTCCTTACAAAACCCAATTTTGTTGTCATCACCTTTGCCCAGACACCAAAGGATTTCTCAACATTCCGGAGGTCGCCCAAGAGTCCCCTTGGGGCATTAGGACGCCGGAATTCTGCCGAGCGCCGCTGTTGTTGTTGGTGGCGCTGATGGATGGAGGAATTTGATGCTGAGTTTCCGCAACCTTCATCCCTTGGGCCCTAGCAAAGAACTGGCGCCGGCAAAGCTGGCGAACCTAAGGGAAAGAAAAAAACACCGACAAAAGCATTCCTCTTGATTTGTACCGATGGACCGAAAGAAAATCAAAACACTTACGATCTCCATAGAGTCTTTTGTTTACTGGGAAACCGAAAAAAGCTCAGAAAAATAAAACACCCCAGAAAATCACCCCAGAAAATCACTCGCAAATTTATAGACATGGATAAGCAATTTTGATTTCGACGGCCAAATTCGCAACTTTTGCCTTTTCCTTTGTCTTGTTGAATCGTCCCGAAGAACTCCCCCAAGCATGCCGAAATATACACTCCGCCACCCCCCCCCCCATCAATCAATAATCAAAATCTCGTATTAAAAAAAGAACATTTCCTGCTGTTTGATACCTGTTTGAGATAGGCATCCAATTGTACATGGCCGTTTTGAAGCGCTTTGTCCATCGCATACAACGTGTCTTCGACGGCCATGTCTTCGGCTTGCGTCTCCAACGCTTGCTGACACAAGGCATCCTCAGGGACGATCACCGTGTTAACATCCACATCAGCATCCAGCTCCTCAGCTTTATCGCCCACCTGCACAATATATATATATAGATATATACCTGCTTTATCGACTGCTATTTCAAACGAGTGTTGCAAGCACCCCCCCCCCCCCCTTGCTAAAAACCAACACTCCCTCCTAGGAGTATATATATATATCCTATATACTCCATTAAGGATAGAATACATATAGGGGTGGATGGGAATGCGTCTGACCTGCTGCAGCCATTCTGTTAATTCTCCGGTCTTCATCGCCAGCATTCGAACCCTCGCTTCCAATAGCCCCCGCTCCTCATGCAAAGACGAAATCTGCGAAAAAAACAAAAACAGACACTCACCACTCACTTGTTTTTTTTAGCTTTTTTTCACCCCCTCACCAAACATGTTGAAAAAACGACAACACTACTGGTCGATTGCTAATTATCACTTCTTTTCTGGGAAGAATTTACCGCATTCTGAAGCTCAGGAGCCCTGGCACTGAGCTTCTCTTGCGTTTCCATCAGCTGCTCCATTTCTTTGGACACTTGAGATGAGTATGCCTCCATGCTGACCGTCAATCTTTCCGACAGCCCTTTGATCGCTGCAGCTCTGAATTCCTTTGATACATTCTGCGCATGGCCACCCTGGTTTCCACCGGGAGGTTGAGCGGCGGTCGATTGATGCCCATACTGACTTCCCCAATAGCCTTGATTCCCGGAGGGACGATGCCCTTGATGGCCGGAGGGATGGCCTGGATGGTGACTAGGGTTGGAAGCTGCAGAAAAAACAAACAAACAAAAAAAAAACAGCGAGAAGAATTAGGAGAATGAATTAGGCAGCACCACATCTTGCAATGGAGTTAAATGAAAATTGGGAGCGACAAGGGGTGGGCTGCTTTTGTTTCTCCTTTTCTGTTGTGAAATTTGATTCTTGATTTCGACACATACTCCCCATCCATAACACAGAAGTGAAGCTAGTATATATTTCATTTTGTGTACGCTATGTTTTGAGAAAAAGAAAAAGGATTTTGTTTATTTTATGTTTTGAAAAACAACAAAACAAGGGGGAGGGTCAACACCACACACAGGCAGCACCTTTTTATTATGTAATCGAAAAACTTACCAGCACCATAGCCGTATCCAGCAGATGTTGAACTGGGAGGGTAATTCGGTCTGACCATAGGGTTGCTCCCTTGAAAAACTCCTGGGTTGGCTGCCGGTGGGGTGTATGTGTGAGCAGTCGGGGGTGGCGGCTCCTTGTGACCTTTTCCATAGAAACATTCCGGACAAAAAAAAAATCATTTCATGGTCTCTATTTATTTATTTTGGGGGGTGTGTGCGTGTGTTTCTGTTCAATAAGCATGCAGCAAGAAAAGAGTGTCAATGAAGCCTCATTAGCTGTGAGATTGAAATTTCTTATTCGAGACAGAAAGTGAGTTTCCTGACACCTATGATATATGCAAGTCACCCGTTATGTATGCTGAAAAAAAAAACTGGACAATATCCAACATAGTGTGGCTTCCACTTAAAAAACCTTTCCTGCAGCCTCACAGTTGTTCATTTACCACCCCAAACAGATGCAACAGATGTCCAGTCAAAACCGAGCCCCACCTGGTGGTTTCGAGAAAAGAGGCGGTTCTTGACCGAACATGATCGCCATGTCATATGCCATGTCAATGAGATTCGCCCCCGTGAAATTCCAGTGCTCTCGAATGTAAGGCGTCAGCACCAGGCCAGAAGCATCCACACAAGAGTGGTTGGGTTTGATGATCATGTCGGGTGTGGGTCTGACATACACGATCGGAGCTTCTCGAGGGTATTTCTCGGGAATCCATATTTCCACAGGGATGTTGTATTTGACACTCTGAGGGAGAAAAAAAGAAAAGAAAATCAATTTAAAAAAAACAACCTTGTTTTTTTTGTCAGAATCTTAGTCATGATGTCTTGTTTCATGCAGGATTCGTGCAGGATTTTTGAAATGTAGGTTATGTGGTTTGCTGATTCGGTGTGCTGTCAGTGGTTTTCCCTCCAACCTGGTAATACATCGGCATCGTCCCTCCCAGCTTCAACAAAGATACACTCCTGGAAACGTCACATCAAAGTCACACTTAAAGGAGTGACATTCCGACAAATATACACTTCTGCAAATGTCACATCAAAGTCACACTTCAAGGAGTGACACTTGAACAAAATACACTCCTGGAAATGTCACATCAAAAATACAAAAAGAAGTGGAAACAAGAATTTTGATCAAAAATTTTAGACACAACTGGATGCATTTCCGTTCTTTTTTTTAATAAATGAAAAAGCCATGGTGTGTGGAAAATGGTGTTGGAGGGTTTGACGATAACAAAGATATCGATCTGAAATTTTAATTGTTTAAATTCTCTATTTTTTTAAATATAAATCGTCCGATAAATCAAGAAAAAAAGTATCATTTTCATGTTATTTTCAGATTCTTGTTTATTCTAGAGGGTTTTTTTTATAGATGTGGGCGTTCAGAATGAAGCATGTACATAGACTGACTTCTCAAGTCGAGGTTTGGGTTTCGAAACAAAGGAATTTTTTGGAAAATCTGCAACACCACACCTCCCGTCGTTGTGTATGTATTCTTGCTTGCCCACATTCAGGGTTGGCATGCTCTGCAAAACAGCCAAAAAAAAACAACTTCAATATCCTGCACAGAATAGCATCTCTGTATGTTTCTTTTTATTGCATTTAAATCCACATGATTCCCCTCCCCTCCCCTTTCTTTTTTTTTGTTTTTCCTCCTTTTTCCATACTAAGGTATGGCACATGTTTTGTTTGCCTCAGGTATCCAAATTACAACAATCACTCTGTTTGTGAAAGGTTTTCACAAGAATCGGAAATTTTCCACAAGTCAAAGTCTCAATTTCTCACCCCCCCCCCCCCCCCCAAAGAAAAAAACAGAAGGAAAAAAAAAAACTCGTGCCGTTTTAGGCGCGAGCCGGAAACGACCTCGAGACGACCAGAGATCTCACAAAGAAAAATAAATACATTCACAAGCAAATAAATACCTTGATGAGTTCGATGAGATGTTCACCGACCACCCATTTGACGTCCTCGGCATACGGCAACGCCCGCTGTCCAGTTTCACCCATCAGCTGATGAATGAGCTGAACTTGGCTTTGTGAATTATCCGCCATACCCGCCAATTCAAAACGAAACAGAAGCGAAAGAAAAACGGGGGGAACGAAAAAAAAGAAAAAAAGTCGAAAACAGAAAAACTCGAACCCCACTGAAAGGACGTTCGGGGACGGCGCTACAGCTGTTTGTTCAGTTTTTTTCAGTCTCGTTTTTTTTCCCCTGTGCTCGACGCTCTTTTTCCAGCAAGCAATAATATGATGCTTCGCAAAACAAAGGAAAAACAGAAGGAAAAAAGACTGGATGAAAATTCTCGTGGGTTGGGTGGATGGAAGGTGTTGATCGACCGCTCTGGGGATTACCTAAGGTCGTCACCATCAACTCTCGAAAATTGTTTTCAATTTTTTTAAACTTTTGGGGAATACACCGTTGATTTCGCCGTCTTGCATTGTAAGACACTCAACAAATCATTAAAAGTTCTTTTTTCACTGTGTTCCGTCTTCCTCCACCTTCGCTCCACCATGGAAAAATTCAGCGCGGTAAGATTTGGGTCGAAATGTACACCCGGCGGTGCGAATTTCCGAAGTAAAAGAGCCATCGCAAGGACGCCAGAATTCGTGGGGAAAAAAAACAAGCGCGATGTCGGCGGAGGTACGGGACATCCAAACAAACACTCATGCAGAAAAAGGAAAAACAAAAATGAGATTGATTGTCTGATGACTAAAATTTTTGCACCATCTTGAGTGAATTCCATCCGACCTCGATCGGACATAAATAAGGACTTGTGTAGAAAAACACACAAAATAAAACAAAAACTTGTGTGAAAAAACCTCTATTGGATGCAATTCTAGATCAAAAACTTGTCATAAACTATTATTAAAAAAGAAACGTAACCCCATATCTACACACACACACATGTTGAGGGAAAAAAACAAGGTTGCACGATGCCCCACAGGTCGAACTGCAAAATTCAAAGTTTATGCCGACCTGGACGATGATGCGATCGAGGATGTTTCGAACGTGAATGTGCCGGAGGGGGAAGATGAGTCTTTGGTGACCGATCACGACAGGGCTCTGAAAAATCAAACTCATTATGCCCCTCCCGACCTCTACGACAAAATAAAAGACCATTTGTCGGACGATGAGGTGGCTTGGAGGCAATTTTCATTCCCTGCTGCTGAAGATGATCTGGATGAGGACAGCGAATATGTTACTGTGCAGCCAGACCACATGGTGATTATTAATCGATTTTTGTTTGTTTATTTATTTATTTATTTTTTTTGGGGGGGGGTCACTGTGCAGTCAGACCACATTGTGATTATTAATCGATGTCTTTTTTCTTTTTGAGAGGGGGGAGGGGAGGAGGAGGGGTTGCATAAACAGTTTTCATATGCGTTCATGGTTTTCATTTGATTGAAGATTCTAGTTGATTTGTTGCTTGTAGCAGCTGTGATCCGATGGATTCTGTGTGTGTGCAGTTTTTTTTCTTCTTGTCGAATTCGACGTTGTGAGAAATTAAGTATTATTTGGTGTACTTATCTATACATTTTGTTAATTTTTTTTGACGTTATTTGGCCATTTATGGCGTTTTCAAATTTGGTTGGATGTGTTGCTGCAGCTTTTAGGTCCGGACGAAACACCGCTGGAACAAAGAGTTTCACTGGATGTCGCAACTGCAATGAAATCAGACGATGTCGATCCAGCGGCTTCGGACTATTGGTTCTCAACACCTGAAGGTATATTTCAGTTCAAAAAACGAATAGATCTGTATTCGGTACGTTTCTTTCAAAAAACAAAAAAAACAGCTATTCGATCGGTGGGAAAACTCCCTCAGTGCAGGTATCGATTGCCTTGAGGCTGCATGTCATTTCTTCAGCTCGTTTTGCTTAACCATGTCTTTTCGATTTGTGTCTGTAGCTGCTTCGTTTTTTGTTTTTTTTTGATGTTCTCTTTTCGTGATTCCTTTTTTTGGGCAGGCGGGTGGAATTCGGAACCGCAACGATACAAGAAAGTGAAGGAAACGCCGGGCTATTTTGCAAATGCTAAGAATTCAGGTGAAAATAGGGTGAGTGCTCGTTTCGTGGAAAGACCTCGCCATTTCGATTTTCCTTCTATTTTTTATTATTATTTTTTTTTTTTTGGGGGGGGGGCTTGAGCGAGAATTTCAATTTTGCTTATTTTGCGATGATTTTTTTTTTAATATATAATTTTAAGTTGATGTAAGAGATCGAATGCACACGATACATGAGAGGTTGGTACATTTTTTACTGAAACATTTTTTTTTAATTTAAAATTCCTTTTCCCCTGGATTTTTTTTTTCTGTTAGGACTCGAAATCAAAGGGGCGGGTTTGGGAGGGAGCATGATTTGACTGTTTTTTTTTGTTACGATTTTTTTCCATGCAGATTCCACTCAGCAAATTCGAACCAGGGCAAGTCTTAGAAGGGGAAATCGTCGAAATCTGGTTGCACCATGGAGCCAGAGTGGATATCGGTTGCGAATATGATGGGTGAGTGTTTTTTTTAGCTGCCGATTTTCTCACAGAAAAACTTTGAAGAAATTTGGCGATCATGGAAATAGAAGATATTCATTCTGCTTTTTTTTTCTACAAAAAAGCTTTTTTGTTCGTTTTTTCGCTCCCCTGACTCATTACCTTTCCAGGTTGATTTTTGTGCAAGAAGAGATTTGGTCAGACTTGAGTTTGCAGAAGAAGCTGTGGCCTGGTGAAAAAGTGAAGGTCAAAGTATACAAGGTGTGAGCGTAACCACCCCCCCCAAAAAAAAAAATATTAGTAAAATAAATTTGAAAAACAAATCCTATTTTCCTTTGCTCTTCTGCACTGTAAGTGTGTGTGTGGGGTGGCTTGAAAATCAGTTTGTTTTTTTTTTCGTTTTTCTATTGGCATTATCCTGTCGTTGAATAGCATTCTGTTGGGTTTCTGTTCAACCAAACAGAAACAGGCCCCCCTTTTTTTACAAAAAGAAAGCCGATGTATGATCAGATATGACAGTCTTTTGGGAAGTTCAGCAGAGTGCCCAATAATGCCCCTGCCCATAATTTTCTTTTTCTTTTTTTTTCGATTAGTTGATGATAATATGTTATTTTACCATGTGTGCTGCGTTGCCTACCAGACTTACAATCCAGAAATTTTCCGATGGCCCATCCACTTGGAAGTTCTCCAGCCAGACATCATGCACCTCTTGTGAGTGCAAAAAAAACAAAAAAAATGGCGAAAGTTGTGTTGAAATTCTTTTCATAAACAGAGAATTGAGGAGGGGGGCTTGGAGGGAAAGTCATTGGCAGAGAACAACAGCAATTTCATGGATTTCCAATATTCCATATCAACTATTTTTTTGGTCAATGGGTCGTTTTCTCGAATGAAAAAGCACCTCTGCAGACATCGCAACTCAACTTCTTTTTGATTCAGTTTTCCAAAAGGGGGGGGGTAAGGGAGTTTCAGGTGGCAATTCCTTGGCTGAGGTAGCATGTGCGATGCTTTTCCCCTGTGCTGGTTTTTTCATCTCTATTTTTGTTGTAGGACTCCACCCGAGACCTGGCCCACTCCTTGCGATTTGACGGGCAAGAGTTTTGAGGAAGCCATGCGTTTGTCTGGCCGCCCAGATCCCACGGTCAATGCAATGCTGCCTGAGCATGAGGACGAGCTAACAGAGAAAATATTGACGGTAAATGTTTTTTTTGTATTTTTTGTTGGTAGTTTTCCCTTTTTCCTTGAGGGGGGGGGGGGGAGGGAGAGACAGTTTCGGAAGTTTTCTCTTTGTCATTTTCAAAACGCAGTTCTCAAAACATCCTCCTTTTTTATTGGATGTATATATAAAAGATATACTTAAGTATATACATATAGTCGTTATTTACTTTTCATTTTCTCAAATTGTGGTCAGTACATATATGTGTATATATTTTATTTTTCTAAATATTTACGCAAAGGCCCCATGTAGCCAATCCATGTATCACTGATTTGATAGGGGCCCCGATTCGATGGTCAGCCCGAATAAATAATTGTAGATGCGGGAGCTTGAATTCTTCTCAGTTTTTTGTGGTGTTGATTGGTTTCTGATGATGGATGCATCTGTTCAGGATGTGGGGTTGACGCCGAGGATGCGATACGACCCAGAACAGGAAGAGACCCTGATGCAAGAAACCTGGGGTGACGAGATGTCGATGGCGGCCTCAGACCTCGGCCTTCAATTAGACAATTTTAGAATGTTTGGTTGATTGCTGCTTTCCTGAATTTCTTGAAAAGAGTGGGTGGG
This sequence comes from Bryopsis sp. KO-2023, assembly GCA_030272585.1. Taxonomy (NCBI): domain Eukaryota; kingdom Viridiplantae; phylum Chlorophyta; class Ulvophyceae; order Bryopsidales; family Bryopsidaceae; genus Bryopsis; species Bryopsis sp. KO-2023. Next base: position 2,624,465 of record BSYQ01000007.1, on the reverse strand, counting down.
GGTTGCTGGTTGCGATGGGTTTTTTTGTCCTGGTTGGTTCAGTTCGATTAAAGGTTTTGATGGAAAAAACGAGGAAGCTTCTGGTAGGAGTTTGGCAGAATTGAAGAAAGTGTGGGAGGAGAAAAAACAAAAAACACATGAAGGGCTAAAGAATTGACTGTTGATCCCCAGTTTTGCTGATTGGGTTGGAGGGAATGGGGCTGTGCATTTCTCCTTCACACACAAAGGGAAGGAAAATGAATGAAAAAATGGGGTTGTAAGAACTTTTGGTGTGGGTTTTTAGTGGGCCGGAGAAAACATCTCAGATAGCCAGATCGATCGGTTAATCGAATTGATTGAGAAGCAACAAGGCCAGTCAATCCAAAGAAAACAAGAGGCCCAGCGCCCTCCCAGCCGGATGGCCTCAAGTTTCCAAATTCGTCAAAAGAAAAATTGCCTCAAGCCTCCAAATCGGTGGCATGTGTAGATGCACGAGGGAAGCGTCACACCTCGACGACTTTTCCTCCTTAATCGTCGAAAACTGCCCTTACCGCCACCAACTTTCACGCAACTGCCCTCGTGCATGTCCGTTTAACCCAACTGTTTTACGCCATGAAAACTGGTGGGATGGAGGAGAAGCGAATTCTCACACCCCTCCTGACCTTGGATGGAAGTTCCCTGCGGGTTCCCTGAACTGGACTCCGACTAGAAACTGCCAGGACGGACTTCACCCCGTTGCATAATTCCGCCTCATTTCAGTCACTCGCGCCTGTTTCCTTCCTTCACCGAATTCGAACTCAGGAAAGACGCAAAAAAAAAAAGAGAGGGGGCACGCGGACTCTTGGCGTTTCGCTGTTTGACTCCAGCTGCCGCCCTCGTAGCGCGGAACGCCTTCTTTTTATGGGCCTCGAGCAGGTGATACCTCTGCAAAGGTCTTGTTTCGCTTCGGTGCGAGAAGGGGGCTGGGGTGGGGCGGAGGGTCCTCCCGCATCCCACCTAGCGCCAGAATTCAGGCCCAGGAAACCACGTCGTCAGGCCGACCTCACCAGGAGAGTTCCTCGCACTGCTCTTTTCCGCCTGTTCGGGTGGATTGTGGCGCTGCTCGTCGGGGTGAATACGCTGTCGTGCGGGTTTTTCGTGTGCATGCGTCAACCGAAGACCCTGTCTGCGCTGCGTGCGGAGTCGACGTTCGTGACCTCTGGGGATGGGGGCTATCTAGCGGAGTTCTTCGACCGACGGAGTTTGGGCTCGGGGCAAGGCGGGCAGCAGGCGATCCCACGGATTATCCACCAGACGTACAAGTCCAGGGATTTTCCCAAGAGCGTGAAGCCCCTGGTGGAATCGTGGTCAAGAGTAAACCCTGGTTGGGAGGTGCGCTTCTACGACGACGAGGCATGCGTGGAGCTGGTGCGGAATGAGTTTCCCCAATACTTTGACGCTTACAAGGCGCTGCCCAAGGACGTCGAGCGCTCGGACTTTTTTCGGTACATGGTGATTCTGCGCTATGGTGGGGTGTACGCGGATATCGACACCGAGTCCATCGCGCCCTTGGACTCCGTGATCAGATCTGGGGACAGACTGGTGGCGGGATGGGAAGCCGAGGTTGCGACGAGCGAGGAAGCCTTTAACCGTCATTTCGTCCGAAAGCGCCAGGTGCTGCAATGGGTGTTCGCCGCGGAGCCGGGACATCCGGCGCTGCAGGAAATCTGTCACCGCGTTGCCAGTAACGCGTTCAAGGTGTTCTCGGAAAACACCAATCGGGACACTTTAGAGCGGACGGGCCCAGGGCTCTGGACGGACGTCGTGCTGAAACACGCGCTGATTCCCGAGGCGAGGATTCGCATCCTGCCACGAATCGCATTCGGGGTCCACCCGTCCGGGGATGACGGGCTCTTCGTGAACTCGCCGGGGATAGTCGTCCAGCATCACTTTCTGGGGTCCTGGAAGAAAGCAGGGGGCTGGCACAAGGGCAATCTAGTCACCAGGAGTTTGAGATGGCTCAGGGGGGAAAAGCCTGCCACCCCTGACCCCATTAAGGAACTCAACACCACTTTCTTCCCAGTCAGCATCCCTTGGGAGCCCCCCTTCGTGTTGATGGTGAATTTGAAAGGCCATGGGGAGCAGCCAGGTCATAACTCGGACGTGAGTGCCGACATTTCTGCCTGGGGGAATTGGCAAGCTGGGATGGAGCCGGCAAGAAGCCCTAGGGTGGTGGATGCGATCGTGGGGTCGCTGGGAAGGCAACAGGATGTGATATTCATAGATGTGGGGGCCGACCTCGGGTATTTCACGATGGCGGCAGCTTCGTTGGGACACAAGGTGGTGGCGTTCGAAGAATCGGCCAGAAACCTGGCGGCTGTGAGGTCCAGTGTCAGGTTCAACAAATTCGAACACCTGGTGGATGTTAGGACGGTGCATCTGGGGTCACGGAGTGAACCCCCCCTATGCAACACCAATAAGGAGCCCCCAGCTGCACCTCGGATGAAAAACAGGGCGATGGGACCCCAAGATCTCAAGCAAAAAGAATTGTCAGTCGACCGCGAACAATACGGGGATTGTGCGGGGCACCATAGAGCGTTTCTAGATGAGCAGGTGGGGGATGAAACCAGAATCGGGGCGGTCCGTTTCGGTGCGAGCAAGAGGGTGGGGTGGATACTGGAGGGGGGGATGCAGCTGCTTGCTCGCCACATGCCGAGCGTGGTGGCGGTGGAATTCCTGCCGAAAGCGATGCGGGAAGATGGGTATGAGGACCCGGTGGGGTTGATTTGGAAACTGTACGAGTTGGGTTATCGTGAAATCTATCAAGCAGGCCATGTGTGCGACCATCGATGGGTGCAACTCACCAAAGGGATGAGGGTGGGGGCGTTTTTTTTCAGCTCCATGTACCAGCAGCTCAAACAACCCACATGGTGCAAATTGAAGCCGGACGAGTTCGATTGGCTGGTGGAAAATGCCCAAGAGAATGTTCCGGAAAATATTTTGTTCGTGCATCGAGGCACCCCACAAATACGACCGAATTCCACTCAAGCAGTAGTAGCAGCCTGAAAAGGGAAAAAAAAAAATTGGTCGTAATTTTATTTTTATTTTTATTTGGGGTTGATCGTCGCTTCTTTTCACTGTCGAGAAGACCTTTCCTTTTTTTTTCCTTTTTTTGTGGGGTTGAAGCGTGGAAAAGGAAATTTGGAAAAAAGAAAAGAAAAAAAGGTTGAAAAAAAAAAAACAGATTTGAAAACACTGTGAAATTGGGAGGCTTTGAGCTGAATAAGGATTGGGCCCAAAAGGGGGGAATTAAAAGGAAAAAAAGAAAGAAAAACCAGGAAGCACAAAACAATTAACAGAAAAGTGTAATGAATGGGTTTGGCGGACGACAGGGTTTGCAACGAATAGGCTTCGAAAAATATAAACAGAAAAAAAAGCAAAAAAGGGGACACGATGATTCGGTGTATTTCGATGTGTGTGTGTGGGGGGGGGGGGAAACGGGTCGAAAAAAGAAGGGGGAATTTATTTAGTGCAGCTGGGCCTCTTTTTTTTGGTATGCTCTTTCTTTCATGTTTTATCTTTTTTTAAACTAGTTTTGGTTTTTCACATCATTATATGCTTGTAGATCAGATGGATTTGCTTTTTTTTTTTTTTCCTTTTTGTCTTATTTTGGAGGTGCGTTTTTTTCGAAACAGAAAAATGCAGGAGACCGTGCGGACGCGTGTTTTTTAAAAGTCGTGCGATCTCTTCTTTTTTTTTCTGTTTCTTTCTTTCTCTTTTTTTTTTTTGTTTTGGGCCGGTTTTTTTTTTCTTTTTTCCCCCTCAAGGAATATTTTGGGTCGGAGGAAGAAAAAAAAATAGGTGGTGGCCTTCATAAAAAAATTTCAGATCAATTTGGAGGGGTATGCAGTTCAGGTGTGAATCTTATACTTCAAGAAAACTGTGCCTGTCATTTCATCCCGGTGGGATCTCCTTATATTTATACATATATGCATAGATGCGTTTTTTCTTTTTTTGGTTTTTTTTTCTGTTCAGCAAGAATCTATTTTCTTAAAATCTTTACATGAAAGGAGTAACAAAGGCCGCAGAAACCAAAAAAAAGTTTCGAGCTTTTGGGGAAATGAGACAGGGGTGGGGGGTCCTCTGGGATTACTAAAAATTCTAGGGTTACTTTAGAAAAAAAAAGACAATGGCGAATACAGCAGTGGTGACTTGGATTTTCTGAGGGAAAAAAAAAAAAAATCTCTTTTGACTTTTTCATTTCTGGCATTTTTTAAAAGTCATGACTCTCAAAAAAGGAAATCAAAAAAGACAGGGGAAAAAAAAATTGGGGGGAAGAACCAATTCCGGCTTTTGGGGGTTTGGGAAGAAAACTTTTCAAGGGAAAAAGAAAGGATCAAATCGAATTGTAGTGGGGATAGGGATTCGATTATGTAGTTCACTCATGGGCATTGTGGTTGCTTTTTTTTTGTTTGCATTTTATTATTAATATTCATGTCTGGTGGGATTGGAAGCAGTTCCATCAGCCCATCAACCGTCCTTCCTAGTCTTTTTTTTTTTTTTTTCCGACATTTTCATCTGCTGCTGTTGTGTATGAAAACAACAGCCCCCCAAGTCTCCACCCCGAGTGGGTGCCTGATTGAAAATGACTGTTTGATTTGATGCACTCCAAACAACAGATTAAAAAAAAAATAATAATAATAATGAAAAAACCTTAAATAGAAAATTTAATAAAAAATAGTTTTTAGAAATGCCACCTCCCAATTGTCTGACATTATGGGCCATTGCTTGTAATCATTGCTTGACTGGTGGTTGTCCGATGGTCGTTCCACTGTGAAAAATGCCTCATCCAAACTTGACATGACGTGGTGGGCTGTAAGGCAGAAATTTTGGATTGTTTTCATCACCCCCTCCTGTCCTCATTGATCCTACCCCACCCTACCCATTTTTGGGGTGTCCAGTCCATCACCACCGGCCATTTTCATGTCTGGGTTGGAGGGGGGGGAAACAACTGGAGGGTGGGACTTAAAATTATTATTTCTATTTTTTTCGGCCACATAAAATTCAATATTTCTCTACCACATTGTGAACAAAACTTACAAATTGTCAGGGAAAAAAACCGCGTCCAAACTGAAACTTAAAGGAATCGAAATGCAATCCCAAATGGTATACACTATGATTTTGAATCTGACCTGGCGCTCTATTATATATATTTTTTATTATTTTTTTCCCCCCGTCTCTTACCCCATCCCTCCCCCTTCCGAAAAGCACCCCTCTCTCAGAAAACGTTTGGATGGAAAGATATGGACGATGGGATTCAGGGGTGATTTTTTTTTCGGATGATATCGATGGAGCCTCTGAGAGGGGTTCAAAAAAACCAGCCGCACTGCCTGGGCTGAGAAAAAACTTGGATGGGATTCAGGTGTGATTTTTTTTTCGGATGATATCGATGGAGCCTCTGAGAGGGGTTCAAAAAAACCAGCCGCACTGCCTGGGCTGAGAAAAAACTTGGATGGGATTCAGGTGTGATTTTTTTGTCGGATGATATCGATGGAGCCTCTGAGAGGGGTTCAAAAAACCAGCCGCACTGCCTGGGTCAAAGAAAACATTTGGATGGGACTCAGGCTTTTTTTTTTTTTCTGGTTATATTGGTGGACCCTCTGAAAGGGGTTCAAAAAAAACAGCCACTCTGCCTGGGTCAAAGAAAACATTTGGATGGGACTCAGGTTTTTTTTCTTTTTTTTTCTGATTACATTGGTGGACCCTCTGAAAGGGTTTCAAAAAAAACAGCCACTCTGCCTGGGTCAAAGAAAACATTTGGATGGGACTCAGGTTTTTTTTCTTTTTTTTCTGATTATATTGGTGGACCCTCTGAAAGGGGTTCAAAAAAAACAGCCACACTGCCTGGGTCAAAGAAAACATTTGGATGGAACTCAGGTTTGATTTTTTTTGAACATTTGTTTATGATTGAACTATTTAGACAAGTATGCTGCTGCCATTTTTTTTATTCTTTGATTATTTGCTGCCAATTCTTAATTTTTTCTTTTATTTTTCGATTCTTTATTCTTTGTCATTTTTGATTCATTATTTTTTTTTAGTTCGAAAATATATTTGGAAAGCTTATGTGGGAAAATATATTTGGGAAGGTTATGTGGTGTTAATGAACATTTTGTTTTTGTAATATATAATTTATTTTTTTTTCATTTTGTAATGATTTGTTGTTTATCTTTTTTTTTTGCTTTAATGGTGAAGTTGTGAAAAGTATTTTTATTTATTGTTTTTTCTTGGGCCAAATTTTTGTGGTTGTCAATTGGGTGACTGAACCAAGTTGGTTCAACCAACTTGATTCTTCTTTGTTTCAAGGATGTTTGCTCTGTTTGGTGTCACGAGAGGTGCGCTTGAGAATATATGAAATTTTGTGAAACAGAGGGAATTAGTGCGGTGCACACTGTACATGGAGTTTGGGTGGTAGGTTTTGGTTGTGTTAGACTTGAATATGGAGCATGTGCTATGGATGTGCAGGAACCATGCAATGTAGACGGGATGTCACTGATGAGAGGCAGGTACGGTTTTATGGTGTCTTGATGCTGCATACCTGAATCCCTCCTGAGTCCCTTTAAGATATATATTCATATATCCCTTCATACGAAACGTGTTCGGCCATAATATAATATATATTATCACTGGCTTGCAGTGTGGTGATGACAGTTCTGCCAGCGGTTGAGGTATCCAACTATATAGTCCATCTTGCTTTTCTATTTTTTTGCCTGGTGCATTGTCGGTGGTGGGCTGCTTGCTTGCTTGGTTCATCCCCTTTTCCCCCACTTTCTCGGCTAGGATGGCTTAGCCTGGACTCGCTTGGGTTGGGTTGGCCAAGGTATAAAAAAAATCCACCACTATATCTTTTCTTTCTTTTTTTCTGTCTTGTACGAAAGGTATTCAGACTGTGTAAGACGACGCAGTGCTGCAATATTTTAGGATGTTTTCAGGGGCTATTTTTGGGTGCAGGAGTTCGAGATATACCAAGATGATCCCAAGTACACTGTGATCAACGTTCCACCAAACTTCATGTTTCAGGCAAAGGTGAGGAGAATAACGAGATTTACGTCCGATAATTGTTTTCCCAATTGGCTTTTTTTCAACTTTTTTTAATTGTTTTGCTTCTTTCAGTATACTTATTTTTCGGAAAAAGAAATGTTGTTTTTCTTTGCTTTATCCAAACAAGATCTTCAGACCCTCATACGTATATATTGCACTTACAATGGATGATGACATGAATGGGGGGTTCAACTGCTGAGGCACTAACTTTTTGTTCGAGGCATTTTCTGAATATTTAGGCAAAACAGGCCTATTATTATTACTGTAGGCAAAATTTTTGTTGGATGGGATTCGGGTGATGTGGGGTCTGTAAAGTATGTGCGAAATCTTGGAGAGCACCAACATTGACATATTCCCCCACTAAGGCAGAAAAAAAAGGCCTTCAGATCGTGATGCGCAACATTCAGAGTAATATGGTTGAGCTGGATTCGAACCAGACATTGCCAACAGATGTGAGCAATCAGTCCCCCACTGAAACCAGTCAGAAATAAACCCAATACAAGACAATGGAAAAATTATAGAGAACGTAGCATCAAAAGGCGTTGGTTGTCTTACCACCAATTCTTGACTCTGGTTGCCTCTGCTGTTCGTGTCCTTCAGGGATTGTCACCATTTTTCAAGGCAAGCTCCTCTGTATCCTTCATCAGGCGAAATCAGACACTAGTCTGATTAATTAATTTTCATACATGGAAAAAGGATTGATGAACATCTGAAAGAAGAGCACAACACAAAAATTAACAACAGATTTTCTTTTCTCTTAAAAGAACACAAAGATGCACCCTCAGAGATAAAAAATTGAATGACCTCAAGGCGCAATGTTCCACACAGGAAATACAATCCTTAAATATTGCCATTGCTTTCCAGTTCAGGTCTCAGAAACCTTTACCTATATGTATACCTGCCGAAGACACAATGAAGTGAAAAACGTCCTCCGAAATTACTGCTTTTCGAGGGCAACCAAGAGAAGCGAGTCACTCAATGACCCAGACTTAATTTCCAAACTCGCATTACCAGAATCTCTTGCTGTTTCAACCTCAATGGTGATGACATCTAGCCGCCAGAAGATGGTGTGTGCCTGGGAAATACTGTTGTGCCTCTGCCACAGGTGGCACCATCCACCACCCATAAGCTTTCTCCATACAGGGCTCTATTGCAGCCTGATTGGAAAAAGGATATGTTTTTGTTTGAGTTTCTTCAAGTGGGGGACTGGACAGATGTGAATAGAGCTCGACCATGCTGTGGATCCACACCCCAACCATGCAGCACTGCCAAGGGACCCCCAGTGCAGCACCTGCTGAGCAAGTGGTGGTTTAGTGGCACCAACCCTGTCATGATTAACCTTGACCTGTATTGAAGAAGTGGTAAGGGGTTTGTGTGTAAAATACACCTTTCAAAGCTCAACACAGCCCTGCTGCAGACTCGTCATACTGACAGCGGCCACCGCGCAACAATCCACGCAAAACCAGTCCCACTCACCACTCGTTGCGAGTTTTTCGAGTCCGAAAAACGCACAGGTCCGTGGAGGCCTTTCGACACACTTCGTGATGCAAACTGCAGGGAGCGTCTCGCCACTCGTTGCGAGTTTTTCGAGTCCAAAGAACGCAAAGGTCCATGGAGGCCTGTCGACACAGTTCGTGATGCAAACGCGCAGGGAGCGTCGTACCTCAATCTGTGCAGCGTCACTAGCCCAACACTTCTTCGCCAACCGTTTCGTTTGCTGCGTTCCTTTTCGTCGCGCCGAAGGAGGCAGCTTTCGCCTTGTCGACATGTTCTCTGACACGACCCCGCATGACTTGGAAACCTAGTGTATATGCTTGAAACCAGGACCCGGTCCCGGTCAGCGTCACCTCCAAGGCACAACGTTTTTTTGAAAAGTGCGTGCTGGGGACTTCTTCCTTTAAAAGAAACCACGGTTTGGTTCAGACCAGCCGACATTGTTTTTTTGCTGCCTCGCAAGGAGTCTAAAATACGGAATACAGAATATGGAACACGGAACGTCCGCCATGGGCCAAAAAAACGAGCCTCCCGTCGTCGCCGTGCGGCTTCGCCCCGTCAGGTACGGCGTCACTCGCACGAAACACGCTGCCCGCTTTCGAGTCCCCGTTTATTGTGACGTTTGGTTTGGATAACTTTTTTTGTTTTTCCTTCTACACAGTGACGTCGAAAAGTCGAGAGACAGGGTGTGGAGCGTGGATGACTCCAACACCGGGGGGTTATGGTCTACCTCAACCAAAAACCCCGAGGTGTTAACTTTCTATCCCATGTGCCACAGATTCGACCGTGTGTTTCGGGACACCGCAGACAATCGAGAGGTTTACACTTCGTTGGCTGCCGATGCGGTCAAGGGGGCCATGAACGGAAAGAGCGCCACCATCATGACGTACGGCGCCACAAACAGCGGAAAGACCTACACGATGGTGGGCGTTAAAGAGGATCCTGGGATCGTGTCACCGTCCATTCATGAGGTTTTCAACGAAGCGCAGACCCTGTCAACCAAAAAGTTTCGTCTAACACTATCTATGATGGAACTTTATAATGAGGTGGGGAAAACTTTTTCTTAATTTTTTTTTTTTTAAAGTTTTATTGGAAGAAATAATCGTTCTTGTTTTTTCTTTTTGCTGGTGTAGTGTTTGAAGGACCTGTTGTGCCCAGTGCAAAACAATCTTCACATCATGAATGGTGTGGATTGTGTGAAAATACCCAAGTTGACAGCAATAGAGGTGAATTCAGCAAAGGACGCTTTGCGCGTTATTGGTTTCGGTGAACGTGAAAAAACTGTCAGCCGGACGAAGTCGAACGCGTGTAGTAGCAGAGCCCATACCATATGTCGCTTGTCGATTGAACGTGTTGACATCACAAATGAAGAAAAGGCAAACGACAGCTGTTCCTACTTGCACCTGATTGAGTTGTCAGGGTCGGAGAGCGGAGAGGTGGAGCGATCCCCCCCCCCCCAAAAAAAAAAAAAAACTGAAATCTTGTGGAATGTGCTATTGTGGAAACAACCATGCTTTTTTTTTGGCCGAGAGGAGTTAGTTGCAGGGTTTTTCGTAACTTGTTTGTTTCTTTTCTGGAGTGCTTTTGGAAAAAAAAAGGGGGGGGGGGTTGGAAGGGAGAAGAAGTATATATATATGTGTTTTTTTCTTCTTCTAGGAGTGTGCTTTTTTTTCCAGAAGTGTGGAATATATATATATATGTGTGTATGTTTTTGTGGGGGGCTGCTTAAAACCGAACTGAAAAATTGAACTAAATTTCTTTTTTTATGTTTGCCATTCTGTGCAGGCCGCCGTATCAAAGGGCCAAAAGCAGGAGGGCAGTTCCATAAATAAATCTCTTCTGACGTTACGCACGGTGATTTCCAAGCTCGGCGACGAACAGGCCCCTCACGTGAATTTTAGGGATAGCAAGCTCACAAGGTTCCTCCAGCCATCGCTTTGTGGAAACGGAAACGGAAACAAGACGAACATCGTGTTAATTTGCACGATAACGTCAATTCATAGGGAGGAAACCCGGAGCACCCTTCAGTTCGCGTTCGACGCGAAAAGTGTAAGAATAAAAAAAAGCACAAAAAAATCAAAAAATTCTGTTTTTTTCTTTCTAATTTGTCTAATTCTGTTTATTTCTTTCTAATTTTGTCACAGATCCGGTTCCCAAATGTCAAAAGAAAGCTAAGGATCTTCGATGCGAAAGCTAAGGAGATAGGCACGGACGAAAGATCCGCACGGCAATATCGGGGCGGTCGAATGCGGTCTGGCCCGGTAGCAAAGCTTGTTGAATTTCAGGCCAACGCGGGTTGCATGTCATCGTAATGAAATAAGACAAACGGCAACCAGCCCAACCCCACCTACAAAAAAATTGAAGGTCCAATTGAAAGATGCCGAGACACAGACCGAAGCCTTCGAAGGCAAGGTCCAACTAAAAGGTCGGTGGGCGGAAAGTGAAACCAAACAATTCTTATCACTATTGTTAGCACAAGTCGCCAAACGTAGATCAATAGATTTTATTGATCTTGAAGCCGATATGAGTAGGAGTCGTGATCAAATGAGGAAAAAAAAGCATCAATTAACCACCAACAGAAGATCAAAGTTTGTTCAACAAATTGAGCAAATTAAAAGTATGATTTCTTAAAGGAAATATTAAATAGAGAGAGAGAGAGAGAGAAAAGAGAAATCCCACCCAGCGTCATTGTTATTTTTCTTCTTTTTTCCCCTCTTTTTTTATTTCGATAGAGGATTGATCATTTGGGTAGGGGAAAAGAATCGCTCATCGAGAGGAGGGGGAAAAAAAGAAAAAAAGAGTGAGTGAGTGAGAGAGAGAGAGAGAGAGAGAGAGAGGGGGGGGGAGGGGATATTCACTTTCTGTATAAGGGGGACTCGGCATATCACAGAAAAGAGACGGGAATCGTGTTATTATTTAGGGCAAAAAGGGTGGGAAAAAAAAAAGAAAAATGAATCTTTTTCGGGGTGTTTGCAGGCATATGCATTTTGGATCCTCACAAAAACTTAAATATAAACACTTTATTTAAGTTTCATATTTGAGGAACAGGAAAAAAGAAAAAAAAAATGGAAAAAGGAAAAAAAAACAAAAAAAAACAAAAACGGGGAGACCTCTTGTAAGACACGGGAGTGGTATAAGACAAAGGAACTTTACAAAGAACACCGAGTCCACCACCACACTACTCTTGTAGTGCGGACCGGTCAAAGTCCAGTTACGGTTACGGCGGAGGTTCGAATCCTCCCCGGAACCACCTCTCACTCTTTCACACATTCACACAATTGTCCCACTATGATCGGTCAGTCACCCAACTAACCGTCACCAACTACCACTCAGCCGAGCGGTTAGGACGAAAAATAGAAAGACTCGCGATCCGGAGATCACGAGTTCGAACCCCACTGTTCCCCCACTTCCACTACCACAAAGAAAACTGTCACAAGACTCCCCCTGACCTTGGGAAGCTGGACCCCCAGTCCTAAGGTCACCATAAGCACATAGAAAAACCAGCAAAGAAATAGAACACCCCTCAAAGCAAAAGAAAATCCCCAAAGACTCTCCAGAAAGCAAAAAGGAACACCCCATCTGAAAGACCATCCCAAAGACAGTAGAAAAGAAAATAGCTGACCTGGTCTCAGCACTAACACCATCTCCCCTGAACCCCCATCAGTCATAGACTAAAATTCTTTTCTCATTCCCTTGTCTCTTCAGGGATATCTCTCATTTATACTCACTGTAGACATCAATCTCAATCAACTCCATTTCCAAATCTTCTTTTCCTGGATTGATGCCTCCAGATTGTTTTGCTGGAAGTATGCTGCTGCAATTTCTGGGCAGTTTTCCAGATTCCTGATAGGCTCCCAACTGTCATGGCCTCTATCATACCCCTGCCATCTGATGAGGAACTCTCTTGAGGTCCTCCCCCTGCCTCTGCCTCTCTTGATCTCCCTGTGATCCAATATCCTCTCCACATGGAACTCTGTGTTTCCATCAATGATCTCAGGAGGAACTGGGTTGGGTTCCCTTTCCCCATGCTGTTCATCCTGGATGTATCTTCTCAACTTGGATATGTGGAACACTGGATGTAGACTCCACTGCTGGGGCACTTCCAATTCATAGGCCACTTGGCCCACTCTCTTCAGCACTCTGAATGGTCCCACATATTTGGGTCCAAGCTTCTTGCATCTGTCTCCAGCCAGCTTCAAGTCTTTAGTACTCAGGAGGACCATGTCATCCACCTTGAACTCATCTGATCTCCTGTGCTTGTCTGCACTCTGCTTCTGTCTGTTCTGAGCTCTAGCAATGCATGTCTTGGCCACCTCCACATCCATCTTCAGATCATTCAAAATTTCATCCACACCTCTGATGGGTGTCTCAATCTTCTTCCTCCCCAATAAGGCTGCAGGCACCAAAGGTTCTTCTCCAGAATTCAAATAGAATGGGCTATACCCAGTGCTGGATTGTTTCCCTTGGTTGTACACAAATTCAGCTGCACTCAATTTCAAATCCCAGTCTGTTTGGGAGTGATCCACATAGGCTCTGAGGCTCTCTTCCAAAATCCTGTTGAGCCTCTCTGTTTGGCCATCTGACTGAGGATGTCTGGCAGATGACATCTTCAATGTTGTCCCCACCAGCTTCATCAACTCCTTCCACAGTTCAGATGTGAACCTGGCATCCCTATCAGATACCAGATCCTCAGGCATCCCATGATGTCTCCAGACTTCATCAAATATCATCCTGGCCATTCCTACTGCTCCAATAGTTCCTTGGGTGGCACAGAAGTGAGACATCTTGGACATCCTGTCCACAAATACCACAATGGCATCCTTCCCTCTGGCTGTCTTGGGTAATCCTGTGATGAGGTCCAGACTCACAGAGCTCCATCTTCTGGTTGGAATCTGCAATGGTTGCAAATCCCCTGCAAGTTTCTGTGTTGATGCTTTAGTCTTTTGGCACACTGGGCAACTCCTGCAATATTGAGCTACCTCCTGGGACATCTTCTTCCACCAGAAATGCTGTTGCAATACAGCTAGTGTTCTCTCCTTCCCTTTGTGTCCTCCAATCAGACTATCATGTCCTTCCTTCATCACCATTGCTTTCAGACTCTGTGGCACTACAATCTTCCCTTCCACAGTCTGTAGAACTCCATCAGTAGACATCTTGAACACCCTTTGGGTCTGGATGTCAGAATCCAATCTCTTCAGGATTTCCTTGCAATGTTCATCATTCATCTGAGCATCAGCAACCTCCTTTGGACTCCCTTGAGCCATAGGTTCCATGGATGACTTCTCCAGTGCATTGATTTGTTCATCAGATCTTGACAATCCTTTTCCAGTACCCCATTTGGTACCTCCTCTTGCATCACTTGGCATCACATCTGTTTTCAGTCTCTCAGGCAGCTTTCCAGTTTGGCATCCAGTAACCTTCACCAATCTGGAACCCAATGGCTCTCCTGGTTGTTCATCAAACACAAGATCCTGTGGATGATTCTCCCCCCAGGCCCCCAAGCCTTGGTACCTCTGAACCTTGCCATCATGCTGTACAAGAGTTTTGGTTGTGCCAGTTGGTGTAGATGCCTTCAAATCTCCCCCTCCACTTCCAGAATCCCTTGGATCCACTGGATGTGGACATCTTGAGAGTGCATCAGCCACCACATTATCCTTCCCTGGGATGTGGACAGTTTGGAACCTGAAAGGAGCTAGGAACTCCACCCATCTAGCTTGTCTTCTGCTGAGATGCTGTTGAGAATCCAGCCAAACTAATGACTGATTGTCTGTCCTCAGAACAAACTCCCTTCCTTCCAAATATGCCCTCCACTTCTTGAGACAGTGGACAATCCCCAATAATTCAATCTCATGTATAGGGTACCTGAACTCTGCATCAGTGAGCTTATGGGATTCAAAGGCCACTGGATGTAGTCCATCTGGTCCCTCCTGCATCAGTACTCCCCCCACTCCTGATTGGCTGCCATCTGTAGCCACAATCCAGGGCCAATCTTCCCTAGGATGTATCAGGACAGGTGCAGAGCATAATGCATCTTTGAGATCCTCAAATGCCTGCTTCTCCTCTTCTCCCCATATGAAATGTTGATTTCCTTTGGTCAGGTTGGTCAATGCTGCAGCCTTGCCACTGAAATTGGCTACAAATCTTCTGTAGAAACAACATAATCCCAGGAAACTCCTGACATCATGCACATTGGATGGTGTGGGCCACTGCTTGATTGCATCCAGCTTGTCAGCCATTGGCTGCACTCCTTGATGTGTAACCCAAGTTCCCAGAAAATCCACTTCTTTTTTCCCTACTGCAGACTTGACCAACTTGGCATATAGTTGATGTTTCCTGAGGGCCTCCAGTACCAGCTTCATGTGTCTGGCATGCTCTTCAGGAGTGGATGAATATATCAGGATGTCATCCAAAAAGACTTGGACAAATTTATCAATATATGGAGCCAGGATCTCATTCATCATGGACATAAAATGTCCAGGAGATCCACTCAGGCCCATTGGCATCACCAAAAATTCAAACTGTCCATACTTTGTTCTGAATGAAGTCTTTCCTTCCTCCCCTGGAGCCATCCTCAACTGCCAAAATCCTGCCCTTAGATCCACTTTGCTGAAGTACCTTGCATGGTTGAGTCTGTCCAGCATCTCATCCATTCTGGGTATAGGAAACTGTGTGACCTTGGTTGCCCTATTCAGAGCTCTGTAGTCTACACAGAATCTCAATGCCCCTCCAGGTTTTGGGACAAAGAGCACAGGTGCACCAAATGTGCTGTGACTTGGTCTGATCATCCCTTTCTCCAGCAAATAATCCAATTGCTCTCTGAGAGCATCTAATTCTTTTGGGGATTGTTTATACAATGGGCCAAAGATTGGTTTTGTACCATCTTTCAATGGGATCTTCATGTCCCAGGGTCTGTGAGGTGGTAGATGATTTGGCAGATCCATAGGAAAGACATCCTTGTATGCATTAAGGACATCCTTCAGCTCATGTAGCTCATCATCCAGTCCATCCACCATGCTTTTGAAATTTGCATCTGTACCATCCTCAGTACCCTTGACTTCCATGGATTCACCAGGATTCCTGATCTGTTTAGCTGCATTGATTTCCCCAGATGCTTGAGGATCCTGAGCTTTCCTGACCAGCACCAGATATGCTTCCCCATTCCTGTTCTTCAGACATTTCTTGGCCTCACTGGCTGAGAGTAAGTTTATCTCCTGTGGATCCTGGGTTGTTGCCACCTTTGGATGGAATCCTTGCAACTTAATTGGGGCTTTGTTAGGTCTGCAAATGGTTATCACATGACTTCTCCAGTTGATGTGTGGATTGTGATCAACCAACCAGGCCTTTCCCAAAATGACCTTGTGCTTCAGATTTGGTACCATCCAGAAGATCCTCTTTATCACCCAAGGACCCATCCTTATCCTGACCAGTGCCTGTTGTTTGAGTAGCAATCTGGAACCATCTGCCAGTTCCACTGATAGATGTGCATCCTTGATGATTTTCAAGGCATTTTCCTGGGCTGTTTGGACATCCATGAAGTCCCCTGTGGCTCCACTGTCTATGAGACATTTGACTGTTTGTTTTTGCAACTTTCCTGGCACATATAGCAGGGTAGATCCCAGGTCTCCTTGACCTACTGATCCCAATTTCCCTGTCATCATGTTTTCCACTGTTTCCTGGCTTGGTGTTGGACAATGTGTCTCAGCTGGTGGTGAGAATCTGACTTTCTTGTGAATCCCATGACCCCCTTGTGAATCCCCTGTTGCCTGTGTGGATTTCCATACTCCTGAGGCTGTGAGGACCTCTCTGGGCTTAGATGTGGATTCCCTGAGTCTCTGTATCTGTGTCTGCACCTCCACTGATCCTTTAGAAGGGGAGGACTGTACTCTGTCCTTTGTTATCCCTTCCTTCTCAGGGGTTTTCTGTATTGATTGTCCCAACACTGTGGGGATGGATCCCTGAGCATTGATGCTGTCCGGATCCCCTTTGCCAGCCCTCGAATCTGAGGTACTGGATCTGGCAAGCTTCCCTCCCCCAAACCTTCTCCCATAAGATGAAGAAGTATTACATCTGGATCCTGCATTTGCCTGGGCACCATTCCCAGGAGATCCTTTAGATGTCTCCACTCCAACCTTATCGATCACTAACACCTTCCCATCACTGACAATCCTCTGATTTTCATTCATTCCATCCTTGTCTTGAGAACCATTCTGACGACTTCCTGACGACATTTCCGACATCACATTTGCATGTCCAGGTTTCTTTGACGCCCCTCCTGGCCTGGTCCAGGGAGGCCCTACTCGTTTCCCGATGACTTGTTCTGGCCACCCTTGTTCTTCGATCGACATTCTCTCGCAAAATGCCCGAACTTTCCGCAGTTATGACATTTCCCTTTCTTGGGCGCCGACTTGTTCCACTTTTCTCCAGACACTGCGCCTATTTCCATTTTGTCATCATACTGGCGGTTCTGCTTTTGGTACCAGGGTGTCTGTTCGTTTCCTGCTCGGCCTGCAGCCCGATCTGCTTGCAGTGCCAGCTGAACAGCTTCATCAAATGTGTGGGGACGGTTTAGGAAAACATGGGATTTTATCTTCGCCTGCAGAGAGTGCGTAAATAGATGCACCTTGTCTTCGGTGCTCATGGTGGGAGTCTTCAGCAGGAGTTTGGCAAACAAAGCGATATGCTCCCTTAGCGTTCCTTTCTTGTGTGATAGCCGGAACAGTTGGTCTCTGGCTGTTTCTGCTTTGTCAAAGGGGTCGAAGTATTCGATAATCTCCTGCCCCAGAGTCTCCCAGCTCGCCAACACGTCCGGGTTGGACGCTTTCTTTACTGTAAACCATTCCTGCGCCGCTCCTCTCAACACCGTCGACGCCAGTAACGCCCTCTTATTCACTGGACATCCAGACGCCACAAAATACGTCTCCATACTCTCCACCCAGTCGGATGCTCCCTCTCCTGTTTTCCCAAAGAACTGAGGAGGATTCCCCAGCCGGATAGGCGCGAAGTTCCACACCTCTGGTATAGACGGTCCTGCATAGCCTCCACTCGTCACTCCACTCGTTCCTCTCGTTTGTCGGAACTTTTCCTCCAGTTCGTATTTCGCTGCCAGTAACGATGCTTGGAGGTCGCTCTTCTGGGTTGCCATCTGCTCTTGCAGTTCCAGTAGTTTTTTGTGCATGCTTGACCCAGCCTCCAAGTTAATGCCCACAGCCGACTGCGCCGTCGACTGCTGCTCAGTTAGTTCCGTCATAGTAGCCACCAGAGTAGAGATCTTTGCGTCCGTATCCGTCCGAAACTCCATCGCCTGAGTTTCTCGTAGGGTTTGGCTCAACGTTAGTTCGTCCAGCTTCTGCATTAGCTTTTGGTGGTTTGCTTGGCTGTCGAGGTTCACTTTCGACAGTTTCTGTTCCAGTTTTGTGCCCGCTTGTCGAACTTTCAGCATGTCGGCTCGGACGTCACCCGCCGATTTTTCCAGCAGTTCCAGTTTCCCGGTCGTCTCGACATGTCTGGTTTCGTTCGTAGTTCTAAGCTCGGCGACTTTCTCCTTTACAGTTTTGACTTTATCCTGTAGCCCGGCTCCCGCTTCATCAAGCTTGCCGACTGCCGTCGACAGTTTCTGTAAGGACTCTCCATGTTTATTCGCCAGCTTTTCGACTGCCAAGCCTGCCTTGTGAACCTTTGCGAACTCGTCGCCATGCTTATTCACCAGCTTCTCCACGTTCTGTCCTGCTTTGTGGATGTTTGCAATTTCTGTCTTTATCTCCAACCCTTCGAGTTCCCCTAGTCGGTCTTCCAGTGCTTTGCAACCGGCTTTCAGTGCCGCCACCGACTCCAACACGTTGTTCATGTCCTCCGCCGACATTCTGGTTCCCCCCGGTCTTTACGATGAACCCACTTCTACAGGCCGCCCAATCGTTCGGTGTAGCTCCGTACACTTTTCGCTCCGAAACCACTTGTAAGACACGGGAGTGGTATAAGACAAAGGAACTTTACAAAGAACACCGAGTCCACCACCACACTACTCTTGTAGTGCGGACCGGTCAAAGTCCAGTTACGGTTACGGCGGAGGTTCGAATCCTCCCCGGAACCACCTCTCACTCTTTCACACATTCACACAATTGTCCCACTATGATCGGTCAGTCACCCAACTAACCGTCACCAACTACCACTCAGCCGAGCGGTTAGGACGAAAAATAGAAAGACTCGCGATCCGGAGATCACGAGTTCGAACCCCACTGTTCCCCCACTTCCACTACCACAAAGAAAACTGTCACACCTCTGTAGCAATTCTGGGGAAAAGTTAATCACACAACTGTCAATATGTGCAGGGTTTTTTTATATTTTTTTTTTCTTTGTTTTTGTTTTTTTTAATCTTGCCTTGAAAGAAATTTTTACGAGCAGAGAACCTCGCTGGGAACAGACATCGTTTTCGTGTTGTGTTTTTCTTTTTCTTGTTTTATTTTTCCTCTTTACCCCATCCCTGGTTTTTCCCTTTTCTTGGCGGCGTTCCAATGATATCCCTTAACAAGGGAGGGGTGTTTGTTTTTCCTGTTTTTTTTTCTTTATTGGATTTGGATAATATGAACCAAGGAAAAAAAGGGAAGGGAGGTGGGGGAGGGAAAAAAGAGAAGAATATGCAACACATGAAAATGGAAGTTTTCCGTGTAGTAGGTTTTCTTCAAGAAGGGTTTCCTGTTGATAGGAAATCTTTATTTGGTGTTGTGATTTGCGGGAGAAAAAAGCAAGGGGAGCTTTTTTGTCAAATTTTTTCCTCGTTGCTTTTCTTTGTTTTTGGCGGGTGTGTGAGGTCAGCTGAAAAAATGAATATTTTCATGTATTCATTTTTTTTTGGGGAACCAATGGAAATGCAAAACAACGAAAAAAAAAAAAAAAAAGAATCAGTTGAACAAGGGAAAAAAAAAGGGGAGATGCACATTATGAAATTTGAAAAAAAAAAGAATCGCAACGAAAGGGTTTCCTAGTGGATTTGCCTGTATATATTTGGCTGACCAGTCGAACCAGAGCAACTTTGTTTTGAGCGGACGCAAACGTCGTTTTCCCACACACCTTGAGAAGAAAATATGACTCGACTTCAGCTTTGAGTTGGGGTTGGTGGATAAAAGAGATTTAAAATTAAAAAAAAAAAAAAAACAGAAAAAGGAGGAAAAAAACGGATGGGTGGGTGGGGTATTCACAATAGGAAATTTCAGGATTCGGGTCATTGAAGAGAAGAAAAATTGGAATATTTCTGTTGTCCTTTTTCCCCCACGTTTTTTTTGGGTGTTTTTTACCCCCTTTTTTTTCTGTTTGCTCTTTATTCTCACCTCTCCACGCAAAATTCATTGTCTGGAGGTGGGGGAAAAAAAAAAAAAAAACATTATATACATATCTATATATAAATATTTTTTTTGTTTTCAAGGGGAATCAAGGTGTGCTGGATTTTTGAGGGTCGGAATATTTCTGGAGTTTTTTTCGTGGTTTGATGGAATGACTTTTTAAGACTCGGTCGACAGTCAGCCGGCACTCTTTTAACCAAAGCTTATAGACAAAAAAAAAAGAAGTGTTCGTGGGGGGGACAAACATTGGGAGGCAAAAAAAAAAAAAAAGTTTTAATGTTATAAAAAAAACATTATAACATTAAAACCCAAAAAAAAAAGAAACAAAAAAAAATTACGTATATGTGGTAGTATTCTTGGGAGAGACGAAAGCAGAAAAAAAAAAAAATTTAGAAGGAAATTTGTGTGGGGCCGTATTTTTTTTTTAATACGCTGCAGAATTTCTTTTTCGTGCTATTTCGATGTTCTTGATGGGCGTGGTGGCAGAAAGAAATCTTTTTTTCGAGTTTTTTTTCCTGTGAATTGGTTGGCGATTTTTTATTCATGGAGGGAGGTTAGGGGTTTGGGGTTTTGATTTTCTATTCTCTGTTTTAGGGTTTTGCGATTTTTTATTCATGGAGGGGGGTTGGGGTTTTTGATTTTCTATTTTCTGTTTTAGGGTTTTGCGATTTTTTATTCATGGAGGGGGGTTTGGGGTTTTGATTTTCTATTCTCTGTTTTAGGGTTTTGCGATTTTTTATTCATGGAGGGGGGTTGGGGGTTTTGATTTTCTATCTCTGTTTTAGGGTTTTGCGATTTTTTATTCATGGAGGGGGGTTGGGGGTTTTGATTTTCTATTCTCTGTTTTAGGGTTTTGCGATTTTTTATTCATGGAGGGGGGTTGGGGGTTTTGATTTTCTATTCTCTGTTTTAGGGTTTTGCGATTTTTTATTCATGGAGGGGGGTTGGGGGTTTTGATTTTCTATTCTCTGTTAAAAAACAAACAAAATTATTTTATTGTTAACACACACTTGATGTGATTCATGTGGGAATTTGGAAATTGTTGCATTGTTGTGCATGTGTGGGAATCCTGGGTGCTGGTGTCTCTTTTTTTTCATCTTCCTGTTTTTCCTGCAAAGACTCTCAAGACTAGATATTTTTTTGCGAAATCGTAGAAAAATCCAGTTTGGAAGCTAAAAAAAGGGGGAGAAGAGCACTTTGAACAGAATCTGGATCCCCCCCCAAAAAATATATACACATATATATATATACATGAAAATAAAAATATTTTTCCCCCTGTTTCTCTCCCCTACAACAGAGGCTATCCCAGACTCCCTCCTATGCAACACACAAAACGCAACTCTGACTCCCAAAGGGGCACCACTGTCTCCATGCCATCCACTGGCTTCTTTCCCTTCCCCAAAACTGAATGCTTTGCTTCTAAATCTCGGAGACCCATGGAGTCCTGGACAGCATTTTCAACCATGATAGCAGGCATCTTGAGAATCGAGACTCCACACCCTTGCAAGGCTTGCGGAGCTTTTGCTGGGCCCCAAGAGTCGAACTTGGACCGCAACTCCCAACAATGTTTCATTGACAGCATTTCTTCTGCGCAATCCTTCCATCAAGTGCTACTACCATGATGCCCCTGCTTTTGTTCACCAAAAGTTTGAAAATTAAAACTCATGTCAGACACAGCAGCCAAAATTGCCTGCAGAGTCGATCAGGAAAAAAATATATATATGAAAAAAATCTGGAATCGAGAAGCCTACCAGGCTGGTTGCTTGGTTTTCCTGTCTATCGGTCGACTTTTCGAAAAATTGTGATTTTAATTCAGAGGCTCGAAGACAGGTGTTGCTGCTAAAACACTGGTGTGCTTTTCCACTTAGTGCAGCAGATCCACCAGATTTTTGATGAGCAAAAACCTGCCCTCATGGAAGAAAGTGGGGCAATGGCTGCATCTCCTGAACGATCCCACTGTGTAACCAACAAACTGTTTCAGCATGTTTGTGTTTTTTTCTGCACCCCTTTTCAATGCAAGTTTGTTTTGAAAAATCCCGCAGGGCAAGCTGGTTTCGAGTTGTGTCACACAACTTGTGTGGATATCCATCTCGGGGGGAAGCTGGCTTAACAGGATCAGGCTTCAGATGTAGAGCTGAAAATGGCCAATTTGCTGAATGCCTCACCTGCTCGTAACACAAGAATCAATGCTCCCTGTCATTCACACACAATGACGAGGTGACCTGCAGATCTTTACCAATGGGTTTGGGCACAGAAAGGAGTCGGTTTTTTTTTGTAACTTTAAAGATTTTATTTTTTAGTTTTCAGAACGCAATCGACTTTATCGATGTCGACGACAAAGAGCGATGTATGGTTGCTGATGGATCATTGGAGGAGTGTTTTAAACTGGTGTCTTGTTATTTATTGATTCTTTTTTTTCACTGAAACGGCATCGATTCAGGAAGATGATAACACAGAAAGTTTCGTGAAGTGTGTGTGTGTGGGGGGGGGTCCAGTGTTTGGAACTTTCCTATGTCTCAAGAAAATGTTAATGCAACTGATCTTCAAGTAGAATTGTGGGTGAATTTATCATCAATTTATGTATGCTAATTTCTTTGTTGGATAAAAATTTCTATGAGTAGATTCCTTTTTTTTCCACCCCAAAGCATAGTCGATGTTCCTCTCACATCTGTGTTTGTTATGATATTATCAAGATTGGGTGAATGAGGGGTGAACATGATTCGATAAAAACTCTTTTATGATACTTGCAGTTTTCAGGAGTGGTATGCCCCTCCTAGAAACCCCCTGGGTGAGATCTAGTCTAAGGGAAAAAGGAGAGCAGCCACAAACAGGGCAGAATGTCCCACAGAAACATGCAATGATCTTAAAAGGAACCTGGCAACCTGTCTGGTTAAAAGTTCCCTTCATCAAAAAGGAAATGTAATTGAATCCGATAAAAGGATGGCGCTCTGCATGGAGGAATGAATTTGCCAGTCCTTTTGGCTTTCAGTGGTGAGGACGGAACTGTGGGATCAATGACAGCCCGATTAACAACAGGGTTTGAAATTACAGCAGCTCACCTTTTTATTTAGTATTAAAAGAGTTTTTGAGAAAATTACTAAACTTTTTCAAAATCCATAGTAATGTAAGGAGGGTCAGAATAGATGGGAAAGATGGGGAAATGTACATGTAACGGCCAGTGGGAAAGTGGACTTGAAACGGCACATGACAGTTATTGAGAAAGTATATGAGTTGAGAGGACGGATTGGGGAACATCCTGTAATCATACTTTCGGGATATCTTACAGTAATTTTAAATATTTGTTTTGAGAAATGAAAAACCATGATGCCTTTATATCAGTGGCCGCCCAGGCAGCCCCGGACAATGAGTGGCTGGGATGTGGCGAGACTCCCAGTCGAGCTGGAGTGGGGCTCACTGGCTTATGTGGCTTCTGGCGTGTGTAGACATTGTTGTTGTGAGCTCGGGCGAGACACCCCAATCGCCACCCCCAACTTATTCGATGTCACATCGGTGGTGAGTCTGATTTTGCTTGTGTGTTTGAATGATCTCGACTGCCCTCCAGATCCTCGGACACTCCAGCTAGAAGAAGGTTTCAGCTCCCAAGTGTTTTCGAATGCTCCTTTTCTCGCCTGGGCTGTGCAGGTCAGAATGGCAATTTTATGACGTCGCATGGTGGGTCCGTCCGTTTCGGGATCTCGACGGCTGGAGCTTGCGCGGCTTTGTCGACAGCGGTGTTGGCGGCGGGTCAAGATCCGCTTCTGATAGTCGGCTTAGGGTTGTTGGGCACGTCCTTTGAGTTTGTGCGTTAGGCCAAGAAAGAAAAGAGGACGGAGGCGGAGAAGGGTGCTGTGCTCGCAAATCATGGGGTGGCGGCGGCCATCAATGTTTCAAAGAAAACGCCAAAGAAAGCGCTAGAGATAACGCCAGAAAAAGAGTCGGCAACTGATGCAGCCCTCGCTGTTTCGAAGGAATAAGAGGCACCGAAAGAAGCTCGAAAGTTTCTTGTGTGCGACCGGAACGATTGTGGGCAACTCGCCCTCGGTGAGGATGTCGAAGAAGCGCTCAGATCGAAACAACTCGTCCAAATTTTGTGAGGAAAGATTTGAGCTGATTTCAGAGAATATTGCCCTTGGCTTGCACGATTGTGGATGTTATGTTGATGGTCTGCAGGTGATCGATGTTGCCTGTGGTGGGATGCATGCAGTGGCTACGCTGGGCTTTGCTGGCCTCCGCTGGAAAGTTCCGTGGCGACTATGGCTTAGACTTTCGCCGATGGCGAGTTGAATCTGAGCTACTGCTCGTTGGGCCGCGTCGGAAGCGATCGTCTTGGTCTGGACGTCTGGACCCCACCTTCGTTTCGAACCCATCGGCAGTGTGCGCTTAGTCTATTTTGGCGCTCTGTTTGTGGGCTCTTCCAGTGGGATTTATTATTTAGACAACGTGTAATCATTGATTGATTTAAAGGATCGATAGAGATATTTTTGGAGAGAGAGAGGTTGAGTTATTTTGTTGTGATTGTTTTGTAAAGTTTTGAACAGTGCATTCCAAAGAATTCAGTGTGTCTAATACACGCATCCAGGCACTTGACCGAATTTCTGTCATCTGTGACAGAAATTCGGTCAAGCATTATTTAGGAGAAAACTTTACACTCTTCCCTATCTTCTTGGGAAAGGTTGAGAAGATACTGCAAACATGGAACGTTTTTTGTCTAACGACGAACTGTTACAGATTCTAGAAAATATAGAAAGTATCCTTGGGGTGCAGTCACATCCCCAATTGATTTTCGAAGCTCTCGATTCGATGGCGATAGCATACCAACAGGTTTGACAACTTATGATTTGACAGCCTCATTCTTTTGAACGCGTGCCTTTCTGTATCTTTGTTATTGTGACGGAGCTAGAAAGAACATGGCAGATGTACTGCCACCAGATGTAATGATTATTCCGATGATAATTCGGAAGAATGGAATTGCCAACTCACACTGATAAACAGTCGTATTTTACGCTGCTCTATGTGAGACCTGGTGGTTCGTACGTCGGGTTCAATTCCTGACGAGGTCGATGACGTAGGAAAAGTTGTATATTGATACGCTGGAAGATATCGAATAGCTGGCACGCCAACCCATGGCTAGCGCAGAGTACTAGGAGTCTTACTGCCGGCACTGTCGTTTTATGACATCCGAGGTATGACTTCTACGAAACGTGCGGCTGGGAACACAAGGAGCCAGCGAAAACACTATGGATTCCAGCGAAACGGATACAACTCCCTACGAAAAGCGATCTTTTAGGCGATACGCACGACTGGCAGTCGGGTCGCTAGTCGACCCCTGTCGTGACGCCGAACTCGCGGCCAGCACACATGCGCTAGCGCTAGAACCGGCCGCGAGTATAAATATCCCACAGAATTCTGATAGAGAACAGACAGAACTCGGTGAATACCTCGTTTACTTCTTACTTCGGACATCTATCTATAGGAGGACTCTCTTATCGTGACGGACTTAAGGAAAGCTTCGCGACTTACCTTAAACGGGAATCCCGACCGGACGAGGTACTTCTGGCCAAAGATAGCATCATCCAAGGTTTTCTGAAGTACACTTTTGAAATGGGATACACCATCCCTTCTCTTTCTGTAAAAATATTCTCTTGCTATTATTCTTGTGTCTCTGAGTGTCTTTATTCACAATAAGATTGTTTCTGATCAAACTTTGATTCTAGAGGAAATAGGAGTGGAGTCAGAATAGTAAGAGAAGGTGCTGCCCTTCTCTTAGGAGGTTTTTCTCCACTCAGAGGAGCCGACCTCTCCTCTGAGTGTCTCCTTTCGTTTTTGGTGTTTGCGTTTTGTGTTTTCTCTCTTTCTCCAGCTCAGTTTCCAGAGTCCTCTTAGGCCATGGTCTCTTAGCGACCATCCTCCAGAGGACTCCACTTTCTGTCTCACTCTCGGGAGCAAGGCCCTCTTAGCGGGTGTCTCCGTCGACTTTGACTCGTGTTGCGTTCAGATGCCTGGTCTTAGGCTTTTCGTTGTTATGGGGAATCGAGACTGTGACTCTCGGATGGTGATGATTGTTAGCGCGACTGGTCTTAGCCGACTTCTTAGGTGACGATAGTTTCAGTGCGTTGCAGTTCAGATACCAAGTTTTTGGATAAGACATTCAACGTCGGCGTAGTCCGACTCCGTTGCCGTAGACAGACTCTGCGGTAGTTCAGTACGACTCTACCTTCAGTCGCGGCGCGAATGAAGAATTAGTAGTTGTGCCGAATGCGTTTTCTGGTTTCGGAGCGTTGCGAGCTTCGGACATGTTAGGAATATGGGCCCACTAACATTGCAACAAAGTTCTGTGCAACACTGTTTACTCTGGTGATCACCTCTCGTAAAAGAGAAAGCGCTCCAGAAATTAACACAAGTGTAAAACATTGTAGGAACAATGGTTGGAGCAACTTCTGCTGATAAGTATCGTGCCCCTAAGCTCGAAAAGTTTGACGGAAAGAAACCTCCAGCGGCAGAATGGTTCAAGACTGTGGAAGCAACAGCCACGGCGCAGAACTGGCCTGCCCGTTCCAAAGTGAGCAGGGCGAAAGCGAACCTCACTCACGGTGCAGCCCTCTGGGCGGCTGCTCTCCCAGAAGATATGACCTGGGAAAACTTTAAAAAGAAGTTTATGAAAAGGTGGCTGGGGGCCACCGATGATTTGATGAGCGAGCTAACAAGGCGTCGCCAACGGTCTACGGAGACAGTCGAAGATTTCGCGGACGCCCTTCGTGGCTTAGCTGAGGATATCACTGATATTCAGACCGCGACACGCACTGACGGCGCCACCCCGATTGCCCTGAACGACGAATTTCTCCGTCACATTTTTCAGGCTGGAATACCATCGAAGATAAGGGATGCTATAGCCCCACTTCAGCATCAGAACTTTGAGGAAGTGGTGACGGCCGCAAAGGCAGTTGAGGGAATAGGGCTGAGTAAGAAAAGGAAAGCTCCAGACAGCACTGATTCAGATTCAGACACAGAGAAGAACACTGGACAGACCACAGACTCAAAGGAAGAAAAGCTTCTGAATAAAGTGATGCACAAGGTTCAGAAAGTTATGGAGGGACATATGCACAAGATCTATACAGCCCTCCCAGCTCCAGAGGAAAGGCTGCTGGAATGGCGACAGAAAGTCAATGGGGGAGCTTCAGGAAAGAAGGGAGGAAGGAATCAGACTTATGAAGGCCAAAGACCCAGGGGTTATTATAGTCCTTTACTGAACAAGGATCTGAACCTAGGAGAATGTTGGCACTGTGGGGTACCAGGTCATAGATGGGGAAGATGTCTTAAGAGAAAGGCGGGAGTAACCTACAGCCTCCAATACAGAGCAGGCAATACCCCTTTGGTTGTACAGGCGAACCCCGACCAAGGGAACTCCAAGTCTCAGGGTCCCCAAATGAATATGGTAGAGGGGAAGACCTCTGGAGGGGAGAATAAATATAGGATGGGGAATAAGCATGCTTTGATAGATGCACAGGCATTTCTAGACAGGACAGAGTTACCTGTCCCCCTTAAAACATTCATGTTTTATTCCCCTGAACTCAGGGAGGCCATC